>OY728142.1:135585935-138085935 GCA_963277665.1 Viscum album | reverse complement strand
ATGTTTTTAATCCTTATCTAAATTTATTTAGGGTGATTTTCATGGATTATATATTGGTTTATTATCACAATTGAAATGATCATGATAAAAATTTTGAGATTGTTTTGGATACACTGAGCGAGCCTCGGTTATATGCCAAGTTTAGAAAGTGCCACTTATGGATGGAAAAGATTCACTTTCTGGGTCATATTATCTCAGAGACATTAGTATTGGCTGTCCTATAGAAAGTGATAGGTGTATTTTCTTGAGACTAGACCAAGTAAATCATTTACATTGGGCTTTTCTTAGGTCTAGATGAACATTACAGGTGTTTCATATAGGAATTATCATTCTTATTAGCAGTTTTGAATAGATTTACTTAGAAGGGAATACAAATTGTATGGAAAATACATGTGATATAAACTTTTAAAATCTAAATGGGAGATTTCCATTAGCACATGTTATGATTTTTCAATAGTAGGGTAGAAGCTTCACTATCTATAGTGACACATTAGGTGCAAGGATTAGTTCTGATGCAAGGAGTTAGTGTCATGTAATATGGGTCTTGGTAGCTAGGGCCACATGGGAGTAATTACTCAATGCATGATCTTGAAATAGCAACTGTTGTTCATTATTTTATTTTTTAGAGACAATATCTAATGGGAGAGAATTTTGTGGTGTACATAGACCACAAAAGCCTCAAGTAAATATTTACATAAGGTGAATTGAATATTTTTCAGTGAAGGTGGTTTGAGTACCTATAGTATTGTGCCTTTGAGCTATCAAATACACCTAGAAAGGGGAATTATGTGGCTGATCTAATGATTATGAGTACTCAGATATAGGAAGTTTAGCATGCCAATATAGAGTGACAAGATATTGATTTGTTCTCTGAGATGAACTTGGATGTGCAAGAAAAATAGGTGAAAAATCATCTTTCATCCCTAGGTGTGACCTCTACCCTAATCGACAGATTGAGGATGAGGTAGCTATTAGATTTTGAGGTCCTAATACAAAGGGAGAGTGTGGAAAGTGAGGACCCACCATCGTGTTAGACGGTGGATGATGATGATATTCTGCATAACCCTGGTCAAGTATATTTTCAAATGAAAAAACACAAGGATTTGATGTAGGAGACTCATGAATAATTTTGGGTGGCGCATCTATGTGATACCAAGATGTATCGTTACTAACAACAATAGTAATGGATGATGGGTATGAAATGTGAGGTAGCTGGTTTTATTATGAGGTGTTAAACCTATTGTAAGGTGATAGCATAACATTAGAGAGAATCCAGACATTTATATCAATTACCTATTCCTAAGAATATATGGGATGATGTCACGATTGATTTCATGACCGGTTTTCCGAGGTCACCTAGAGGAAAAGATTTTATGTGTATTATTGTGGATAACCTCATGAATTATTAACATGTCATTCTAATTAAGTAATCATTATATGTAGATTATCCCTAGAGTATGTATATTCATTATATAGTATTGTGTCCCAAGTACTATTGTTTTAGATAGGGACACCCGATTTACATAGCATTTGTGGAAGAATTTCCAAAGGGTGCTGGGTATAAAGGTGCTTCAGACTACATAATAACACCCAAAAATGATTTGTAGTTAGATTGTACCATTCAGGGACATGAGAAAATCCTACGAGAATGTATCTTGGATTTTAGGGTCTCTTGAGTGAGGTATATTCCCCATGTTGACTTTTACTACAATAATAGTTATCAGATGACTATACAGATGACACCTTATGAGTCTCTATATGGTAGGCCTTGATGATTTCCCCTATGATGTCCATATCTAGGTGAGGTATATTTACTGGAATCAGCTCTCATACATGAGAGTTATTAGTAGGTGCAGTTGATCGAGTAGAAGATGTATATTGTACATTATTGACAAAATTCTTACACTGTTCATTGTAGAAATCCCTTAGAGTTTGAGGTCGAGGAATAGTTATTTTTTATTATCTAGCACAGTATGGGACACAGACAGACTAAAATATAGGGTAGGATTTCACCGAAATATATCAGGATGTTCGAGATTCAAGAGAGAGTGGGACCTAAAGCCTTTCAATTTTAGATACCTCATAGGTATCGATCCATGCAAGAACTAGAACATGGGAGAAAATTTCATTTATAAATTCTTCTATGTCTTCGTTTATATCCAATTCTATTGGAATACTTAGGTGATGTTTTCTCTCAAGTAATATAGAATAATTTATTCTTTCCATTAGTGAACCTTTCTAAATATTTATTTAGTTTCTCATTCGATAACATCATATAATTATTTTGTATAATATGGTTTTCATTCTTATCCTTCTCTACTGTAATTTTAACATTCATCTCTGGTAATATTTTCTTCACTATTTTTTGTCTTAGAAAGGAAGCAAATATGAGTAGGAGATATAGGAAAAATATTTGATACCTCATATGTGTTTATCATGAAAAAATATATTCTCTATCATTTTTGACATCACTTCTTATGTCTAAATCACTTGAGTTTTGTTTTGAGGCACTATATGTGGGTTTATATACCCTTTTTATATCTATGGATTTTTTCCTCATAATATTTCCTATATTTTAACTTAGTACAGTCTTCATTAATGTGTAATTTACTCTTATATTCACAGTATATTACTTCATTTTCTAGGTCAAATTTTCAAAAAATTTCTATAATTTCTACTATCATAAAAAACCTATTTAATTGGGTTTCCTAAATAAATTATTCATCATACATAAGTTATTAAATCATCTGGCCAAGTGAGCCATCTCTTCATCACTATATAATGTTTCATCAACACTGGATATTTTAGGCTTGAATTTTTTTCATTGAGTGAAAAGTCTTAAAATCTACCAAACATATTTTGGAGTAATCATCTCCTTTTATGACCACTTTGAGTTCCTCACCATACATCATGATATTTATAACATTATCTTTTACTGATATCTTACTTATGTCACAACATTACCTCAATTAAACTGATGTTCGTTTTCACCTTTCTATTAAATAGTTTGAATGTTTTAACACTATGTCTTTACTGTCAATGGTCATTCCAAGTGTGTTCATTGTGTTCATGATTTCATTGAAACTGTGGTACATATCACAAATAATATCATATGGTTTATTCTTAAACGTATTATATTTAATTATGTAAGTATTTAAGCACAATTCATTAACTTCTATAGTTCCTTCATGAGAAAAATATAGTGGATCCCAGATTTTAAAGGTTGTAGTTCAATAAAATATTATGTTGAATTCATAATCTCCAAATACATAATATAAAGAATTCATAGCTATATAGTTACAATCGTATGAATTTTTAGTGGTGTCAGTCAAATCTCTTCTAGGAGGTTTAGGAAATTCATATTTCTCCTCAATAATAGTACAAATATAAAACACCATTTTCTCAATATGAATTTTCAATATAATTTTAAATTAATCATAATTATTTCTACTAAAATAATAAGGTTGATGAGATGCAGTTTATTATTTTCTATTATTATCCATAAAGTATTAAATTTAGATATAATAAAAATTTAATATCCTTAAATACAACCACATCATCAAAAATATATTAAAATTTTATATGAGAACCCCTATGATACCAACTTTTGGTCATAGTGGACAACTCAATACATGGGTGAAATTAGATTCATATAGAAATTTCATTTTGAAGAAAAATTTATAGAGTAAATATACTAATTTAATAAAATATCAGAGTAAATCCAAACTGTTCAAATTTATAATTTTATTTTACAGATAGATACAAAAAATTGGGATCAAGGAACACTTAAAATTATATTTAATGTACATCAAATTTTGAAACTAATTTATTTTTCAAACAATGTACAGAAAGCACATGTTAAGAATAACTATGACAGTAAAGACTTGTTTTAAAAAACCAACTAAATCAGTATTTAAAATAAGTAATGAAAAAGTTAATATAATGTAATCAATGGAAATTTATCAAGGGGTTCATTCTCAGACCAATACATAATCCCATATACTTGGAAATGACCTACTAGAAAGTATTTTATTATAAAATAAACTGATCCATGACCTAGAATAGGTTTTATAAACATAAGCTAACAAGGATGTCTAAGCACAAAGCCTCTTCCACACATACATGTGTGATAAAAAATTTATAGGGAAAAACCATTTCCGTATTTTTATTTGGGAATATAGATAAATAAAATTGAATGAGAGGTTCAAGAACTCTTCAGTTTTGTAAAATATAGAGTGTGTACATATAAACCACGAAAAAACAACACAAAAATAAAATACACAACATATACAGAAAGTGAAAGATTTTAGGGATGATAAAATTGTGTTGCATATCATTTTGAATGGCTTTGGATTCTCATGAGTCGTTAAAAAAACATCATGAGAATCTTCCATATGGTGTTCACTGAAGGTGTAGTGGAAATAGAGTGTCGTAAAATTTCTATAGAATCCATTTTCATTTGTCTGTTTGATGTCACTATATATTTTCCACCTTGTCACATATTTACCATGCACACCTAATCATTATAATTATCATCAAAGTGGATGATATTTTGAATATATATCATTTCAGAGGGTAAAATTATCTGTTCTAGAAAAATAATAACATAATTTGGATCCTTGCACTGAATAAAAAACATAGAAATACTGAATTTTTCTTTATGTATCATGTCTGGTTTTTAAATAATAATTTTTCTCAATTTCACATTCTTCTATCCAACATTAAATGCATAAACTAGACACTGGAAAATAGTTTTGAAATTTTTTTCTAGATATGGATGATATCATTAGTGGTGGTAGAAGACCTAACAACAACTTCTAGATATGGTTGGAGAAACCATTGATAGTATATCAATAATGTTATCATGATCTGAGTGATAGGTGAAATGATTGTAGAAAATGTGTGTATTTAGTGGTAGGATATCCTAAAAGTAGATCATTCCAGAAGTACCACTGAGAGACAGTAAAAGACAATGGAAATAGGAAAATTTAGTGGTAGCACAATCTAATATTCATGGTAGAAAATGGATATAATTATTTTTCGATAATATAAGCACATGGAAGTAGATACATTTTACTAATGGTAGAAAAAAGAGACTATAGGACACTTTAAAGGATAGGGGCTTAGTGTAACTAGTGCTAGTTTTTTTTTTGAATTAATGGTATATCAACACTTAGATAACATTCCCAAACTTCTCCAAAATAATATTTAGTAACATTAAACATTAAACTTATTAAATAAATAATAAACATGATTTTGGATAATTAAAATAATTATGTTCTAAACCTGATAAATTAATACACCATATGTATTTCATTTAATTCATTAATATCATCGACACTATATCCAAAAATCCTAGATTGTTGTATCTACATTCATTCACTCTAATAATCAAAATTTATATAGATTATAATGATGAATATGAATCATGATAAGAACGGATAGTATATTAGGAAATAAATAAGTGAATCTATGGTTTCTTAGTTGATTGAATCATGAGTGGTATGGAAAAAAATTTAAAATTCAAGAAGTCGGGATCTATTGAGGATTTTACTTTCAGCTAGAAAATGGGAAGTAGATATTTCATGAAGTGTTAATCCTTGAAGAATATGGGTGAGAACATTTCATGGTGTTATTTTCAGTAGTCATTGTTTTATTTTTTGGTTTCTACTTTAATACAATGCCTTATTAATTATCTATCAAATCCGTTATCCCTCTCATGGTTGGGTAAAACATTTGGTGGTCAAGAAATGGATGGATGTTCAATTTTAATGCATGAGTCACACAAATTAATTAATAAAAGATAATTTTTATGTTAAATGATTTTAGTGTGTGGTAGTCGTTTATAACTTTAAATGTTATTATGTTTGACTTATTTATTTTTACTATGTAATTCCTTGTTCGATGATCCATCATCCCCCTCCACTCAGTTTTCCCTATATATAATATAATATACCGGTCATATGCACTGCTTGTACCTATTTTTTGACATCCACTTGATGCTACATCTGAGTTAGAGTTTAGTGGTCTTACCAATGGACAGTGCTTACTTTCAAGGCCTTATCCCTCTCATTACTCTACTCCTTCTCCCGAAGGCCACCTATCTTCTCCCAGTAAAATTTGTGCAGTTCATTTTCAAGGTTTATTGGGGAGAGGGTTCTAATGGTCGATGCCATTCCTAGGGTCCACTGTCATGGTGGATTTGTCTCTATTTTTTGGATTCCTATAGCTTCATCCATTACTTGGGGATGATGTTTTTTTTGGATGGTTTTGTTTAGGGTGGTTGATTTCTTTTCATTATGGTATGTTTTTTGGTGGATGTTGAACTCTTATTTTATTGTGATTTTGTGTTTGAATGCTCGATTCAATTTTGGTGGTCCATTTCTTCAGTAGTAGTGAATATTGTTTAAAATTTGAGAGACATTGTTTTTCTAGTTTTTGGTGGTGATTATTTTTGGATTCATCATCTTATTGTTTATGGAAAACATTGTTCTCCTCCGACATGTGGATTTAGGTGACGACTTTCATGGGTTGGGATTGCAGTCTCGACTTTTGTGATTTCCTATTCATATTTTCTACCTTTTTATGTTTTTAGTTTCAATTTTCATCTATGTTATTGCTTCAATTTTGAAATCCCCTATCAGGTTACCACTTACCCGAAGGGGGATTCTCAAAATACAAAAAAATGGATTTGAGCATAATATATCATCTACTTTCTCATCAGATGCACTAATGTGTTAGGGTTTACTTATGTTTTTTCAGAGAATACTCATATCATAATTTATTGTAATATTAAATATGATAACAAAATATTAAAAATGATGATATTTTTATTTGTACTTTTCTCCTTGGATCTATGACTTTTATTTCACTATAAAATAAAGGATAAATTTTATTCTTATTTCTTAAAATTGTTTCCGCATTTTACATGATGTTTTTAATTTACAATTTCCACAGTCAATAGAAATATATATGTGTGTATTAGGTTCAATGAGAGAGTAAACTAAATATATTATTATAAGTATTTTATTATTTTGATTTTTGGATTATCATTGTATAAATTATAGGATCTTTTAATTATTTTGGTATGGTGTGGACATACTTTATAGACAAACCTTTTATTTAGGTTTGGATATATAATATATATCTTCTAAATCATATATTTAAAGTGTGTTTTTCATATTTTTCCTTTTTAAATTTTTATTTTTTATTTTTTCATGCCAATAAAAATAGAACCGTTTTCACCATATTATGATTTAATTAAAACCAATTAATTTCATTTTTTAGAGTGTCCACAGACAATAATATTTTTTGATAATAATATCCTAAACCAATTATTATTAATATTTAATTTTTTAGATTAAATTTTCGATTAATAATCAAAATTTCAAATTGATAATTTTGGGTTGTTTTTGGTCCGGTTATACATTTCCCAACCACTGGTTTACTATAAATAACATCAAGTTTTCTTTAATTCACCATATAAATTGATTATATATTTTTAATGGTACATGAAATTTTGTCTTATTCATTTTTATACTGATCCATTTAAGATTTTTTATTGATAATGTTTTTATTTATTATTCAATAAATTAACCTTTTGTATTTATCCTTCCTCGTATCTTACTGATCACTATTTAAATTAAACCATACAAAAATGGTAGAGATGTTATTCCTAAAGAATAAACATTATGAAAAGGCCCATTTTTATCATTTGTCTTCATCTTCCACCATTTTTGAGATAAAAATCAGACCTATGGAAGAATTAGATATGAATGATAAATCAATTTTAGAATTTAATTGAAATTAATAGGTTCGTTCATTAACTGTAGGGTTGAAATTTTTACTTGTATCTTTCCCACATCATTTTTTAATTATAGGTTTTGAAAACATTATCGATATTGAGACTTCTTATTATGTATTTCACAACAATCAGTGAGTACCATATTCATCATTAATTATTAGTTTTTTATCCAAAACACTTACATTCTTAGTTTTAATAATAACCAAATGACCAAAATTTGTGTGGTTTTTTATAAAAAACTAATGTATTTATTTTAATGCCCAAATAATTGTATAAAAAAACTATTGTAGATGGAAGAAATGATTTTACTACATGTTACAAATTTTCATATTGGGAAAATTTAATAATAATTAATTATAGGATTGCAAAAATAATTATTTGTAAATTTTTTGAGATAAACTTATGTGAAATTCATATGAAATATTTTTTGATAATATATCACTTGTTCTGGTCCAAACTGATCTAAAAATGGAAAAAATCTTTCTGTGAATGCCTATATAATGGGGGATTAAATGAGTTTATACATTTAGCTAATAAAATGAATGATTAGGATTGAACTAATCTAGTCCAATTCATCAGGAATTCCCAACCATTACCTGTAAAAGAAAAATGGATTGGAATAGAGAACCCAATAATGGAATAATAACTACTAGAAAAAGAGAGTTAGAAAAGTATTACTAAGGTTTATTCTTACCAGTCAAAACATTAACAGCCCTAAAATCAAAGGTTCTATAACAATCGATCAACACTTTAATGTGTTTTAAAAACACCCATATTTGGGATATCCCAATGACCCATGAATCATATATATGACCTACTCCTTCGTAAATACATCTATAAACCTTGGAAAGATAAATAAAGTAGACATATATCAAAAAACTAGTGGAAAAACCCCCCTAAAAACACATTAGACTGGCATCCTTTCCATGTAAAATATCAATAGAAATTTTATGAGGTAATTTAATCTAATATTGATCCCCTATTTTAATATCCTTTTTCAAGAGGGGGAAACTCCAACCGCTTCACCACCTTCATCACCGATGAATGGAACTATGAAAGTAAATGCTTCTGAAAATCATCCTATGAAATTTATAACTCATTTCACACTCTATGATATATAAACCACAACATGTGAACAACTACTCTCATATCACTAACAAAAAACTATTTTAGAGTCTCATTCCTAGTACAAATAAAACTAAAATAGTTCTCTGAGACTTCTAACCAACTCCCTATATTTTTATCAAATAATATCTCCCCATAATTTTCCGAACAATGAATGTAGAACTGACATGTCATCCACCTCTAGGATTTTTCCTCATCATCTAGAAAAACCCCCTATAGTCAACTAGATCATCCTTATAAAACTAATAAATAATTATCACTCATGGATAATGGCAAAAATCCATCTCAACAAGAAAAAAATAAAACTCCAATGTCTGGTTACAACAAAGTTAATAATGATCAGTTCATTAGATTCATTTTAACATCCCTAAAATTCCCCAATTGAACAACAAGTACAACCAAACATGATTCAATTATGTAACATAGGCCTATACCCCAAATCAATGTTATGAAACCTGGGATGTTCAGTAATATTAGGGTCATTACATTAGATCCTAGGGGTCCCTAACAAATTATGTTCTATAATGTATCCCATTGAACATCAAAAATACCTACCAAACCCATGACATAGACACCAGTGAAAAACTCCAAATTTCTCCAAAATCTTATCCATAACATTGAGACAACTTTTCCAAAACCATATCACACTATGAAACCCTCATGGACCTAAAACCAAGATGGGAGTGACCCTTGAGGCCCACTAATAATAGTCCTTAAGTAAGTGACTATAAACAAGAGTATAATTATAGAAACCCACACTCTAGTAAACTAGAGCTTGTGTTTATGTTAATACATTGGATCAATTACATGAACTATCACCATATAGGACCAATAAATTTAATTTCCTTTTAAAAATACATATATAAATTATTGACATATTACATTGGAAATAAAAAGATTATTATGAAACATTATTACATCCTTGTTATCATTTATAATATCATTTTTCAAATCATGGGGAATATAAAAATATAAAGGGTGAGACTAGATGCCCAGTAAGGGTAATGTACAATGGAAGTTATCATGGCTAGATAATGCATAATCAACACGAATCAATGGAAAATCAAAAAATATTCCATTTAAAAAGCACTTGAGTTCACTGAGTTTCTACAAATAATATCAACATATAAAAAACATGGATTAATAAATTTAATTCATAATAAAGGATATTCATAAATCCATACATTCATTACCAAGTCATATAAACCAAGACACCATTAATCTCACTATTAAGACCATTCAAAAAAGACATCATAATTAATAAATGGGTATGTGTAAACAAAATACCCACCTGATGTTATTTAATAGATATCTTGTCTCATGATGCATATTAATTCTTCAAGGGGATATATATAACCTACCCCACCCACCACTTCCATAACATATGCATTCCTTATATCTAGAATGATCAACAAAATTAATTCTCAAAATTCATATAAGTGAAAACTTGTACATATTGAATCAAGAATATATAACATCAATAATTAATCATCATAAACCATAAAAATAAATAATAGATATGGAATCATTGGATCATTTTCTCAGTAACATCATATGTATTTTCGTAGTTGAAAATAATTGTAAAAGATTCATGGTAAAATTTATTGAGGAGAATAAACTTTTCACTTTGAAGTCAACCATTAAAATATATGAATTTCTACAATATTAAAGAAAAAAATTATATTTGAAAATAAATTTTAAAACATGTAATGGAATATTTATATCACTTAGTGGTAATTATGGTTATAATGTTTCTTCATAAAATATAATTTGAAAAAAAATATTCTTATACATTTTCTATAAAAATTCAAAATTACCTCATTCAGAACATGAAAAAAGAATCCTTTTAATTTTTAAATTTAAAAAGTAAATCATGGATACAAATGACATTAAAAAATATTATTTTAATGTTAATAACATTATTGAGAACATTTTATTAAAAGCACGGTCAGGGGGAAAAAATATTTCCAATAAAAGAGGAATTAAAGTATGGTTTTATGAAAATAAAATTATCTACCTTTCTATGTATCCAATAGAGGAAATTGGTACCATTTATTGAAAATTACAAAAATAACCATATGAGAATAAAAGGAGAGGGTTTTATTAGATAAGACTCATATAATTATCCTCAATGAAAAGTCAAACATGAAAAATCCTAAAATTAAATGAGATTATTAATGAAATATGATACGTCAAGTTCGACGTGGATTGTAAGTGCTTTAATCATCAGTTATAATAAATATTAATTTATTATAATTCTAAACTATATTATTTTACATTCTTATAATATCATATTTTATAATGACTCTTATTTTATGTGTCTGATTTTTTGATATTATGTGGAATATTGTCGAGAAAAGGTGTTGAGATGGTGTGTAGTTCTGAGGCATGATGAGACTCAACATAAATATCCAAAATATATTAAATATATTAATAACATGCACACACCATTTTCATAAAAAAAGTGGAATAAAACCAGAACGGGGGTCCATATCAAAAATCGAAGGGAATCAATGAGTTCAGATCATGGGTTTTACCCTAGGGGTGACATAACCTTTGTCAGCATGAGGTGTTTGTTAAAATGTTCTAATCGGTGTAATATTAATAAAATAAATAAATTAAATGATTTATTTTATTTTATTTATTTTAGTGACCTACTTCCTCTTTAAATACATGTTATGATGGAATATCAGGGTTATACACTAAAAATTGGAGATCTAGAGGACTGTTTGAGGAGGGTATTCTTAGAGAATGACAAAAGATCGAGATCAGATCGTAGATCATTACGCCATCATATTTTGTGGATATCTCCAATGATGGAAACACAGATTTGTTCTTTATCCGTGATAAATCTAAACACTGTGTAGTATTTTTATTTTTCATTTTCCATCCCATAATTTTATCCTAGTTGAACGCAGATAAAATTCATGAATAGAATTGTTTCACCCTAAGGCGGTATATAAAATTGATGGAATTAGTTGTTCCCTTGAGTTTATCCCATATTCCATTATTTATTTATATAAGAACATATTGAGGATATGAGTTAACAAATGATTAGTTTTATTCCACACAATTTATGGTTTATGGTTTTCTCCACCATTTCATCACATGTTCATCCTAGATATTTAATGTGGCCCATGGTTCGATGATTTTCCAATGTTTTATTGTTGTGTGACCGTTCATTAATGAATCAAATCAATATCTCATGTACAACTTGCGATTAATGTTATTATTTGAGAATTGGTGAAAATAATGTGTGATTATAGGAGGAACCATATTGGAATGGGCTATAGGCTTCATTTTCACAAAGGTTACATGAGGGTGGATAGTGGAAATGATGTTTCGGCTCGAAGGATATTTTTCTGGGTAGATAATGGATCAAAATCCAATGAGCAAGAGATTTTAGGGTCAGGTGACCTTGAATACACATGTTTTGATAAGGATGGAGGATTCAGTGATGCACAGAATGATGTTGAAGATTTCCCGATGGATCTAGAAAATATAGGGTTACATGGAGTATAATCCTATATTACATTCCTTGTGGGACCCCCCCCCCCAACTATGTAGTGGTAGGGATTTCCCACAGAGTTTAATATCACCTTCCATGTGACCCTTTTACACTCTATTTAACACATTATCGGTGTCCTGGAATGTATATCAAAGGATACACAGGTATGGGAAGGCCATGTACATGGACACAAAGAGAGTGCATGACAAGGTGTATATAGGTGCGAACATGGAAAATTATACACGGGAAAGACGAGGTATACACGGGTTGGTACATGGTCATGACTAGTGGTACACACGCATTGGAAAATCACACCGGAAAGTTTTCTGGTGATCCCTACATACTGTGTACTATTTCTACCTTCCATGTATGTGGAGATTTACAGGCTATGAGATAAAGACCTACACTGGGAGGATAGGGGTTGGTTGGACATGATATATACCCCCAAGTACATGTCGTGTACCCCCATTGAGGGTGTTTGTATCCCTATGTGTCTTTATTTTGCACCATTTTTGGTTGATTATGTTTCCTTGTTCCATTCCATTTGGAGTAAAGTGTGGTATTACATCCAAATCTCAGTGTTGTGATCCCCTCTAGAAGATGATTCTCAGATAGAGTTCATGGTGTCCTACAGTGTGACTGGAGTGGAATCCTCTATCACTTGTTTACCCTAGATAGGGTTTATGGAATTGTTGTCACCTCATTAAGAAATACATTGATCCTTTATCTAATAGTCCATATTTTTTTAGTCTGTTCTATCATTTTCAAATGACCCACTACATAAGAGGTTGATCCATATTGGGTTCGTGTTGTCCCCACCAGTCTTGGGTGTGGAACCATATCTGAATATCAAGGTATTATGAGACCGGTAATATTTCATGGGTGTAGGATAATGATCTTGAAATCCTAGATTATTTTCTCTGGTGATGACATAGCTTATTGAGTGTATTCCCCTAGACTAGAGCATTCCCTTAAGATGAATCATATGACAAGTAGTTGATTGTGACTAACTAGAAAAAAGTTGTCCTTCCTGAGTATATATGGGTGTTTATCTTTTGATAAATTTATTTCTATATCATATCAATGATCACACTATTAATGATGCTTCATTTTTATTGTTTTGGGGATATCCTACTGAGCATTTATATACTCACCCCTACATGAGAGTTTCCCACATGTGTCATGTGTTATGAAGATAATGACCTTTTTGGTGGTGTCCTAGGAGGATAAGGAAAAGGCAGAGAATATCATGAGATTGACAGGTCAATGTGTTTTTAGGAGTTTTCATTTGATCATAGTCATGTCCCTAGGACCAGGTTGGAATCTCTACATTTTTTTGGTCGGACATGCATTTAGCCCCATTTTCACGTTTAATACCTTACTATCAGACTCTCTTTTTTTGGATTTATAGAAGTATGAATATATTATATTCTGTTTTTTTATAGTTTTTCATTGTTTTATATTGAATATGTGTGCATGTGTATATGTACATTTTTCTAATCCTTCACATTTTTGGGATATGTCTACTTGATACTCGTCACATTCCCATGTCCCACTAAACGAAGGCTTGGGTAGTCATGGGTTGGACCCTGGTGGGTTCAGTCAAGACATGGTGGTGTTAAAGCCAGTTAGTATTTCCTTAAGATCATATTTTGTGATATTAGTTTGGGTAAATAGTGTTAAGTTTTTTGAATTTAGATTTTAGGTTAAGGACTCTAGTGTTGGTGAGAAAGATGATATGTCAATACACCAGGACTCTGATCCCCTACTTTTAACTCGATGCATGTATACAGTGAATTCTAGGAAAAAAATTGGTTCATGAACCATATAATAATGGTTTTATGATTTCCATGTCCTTCTTGAGTCATCTCCCTCAGTATACTTGTTGACTGTGGTACATCTTTTCAATGTTTAAGATGCTTCTATAATAACAGAAATCTACAAATCCAAGATGGTGTCTTGATGATGATCAAATGATTTATGAGGTTTTATTTCAAGGGCCCAGTCATCCAATGTCTTCCTCCAGGTGGGTACCAAGCCATGTTACCCCTATTGAGCAACACATGGATCCTTTTGAGGATCAGGATGATGATCATCCTCGTGTTGTGTAGTCAATATTTGCAATCATACCTAACAATGGTATGTATAGTCTTGGTATGTTTCACGGTTTTCAATGACAAGAATTGCTATGGATCCACGATGAGATAAACCCTCGGTTGGTAGACGTTTGACTCAGGGTAGTGGTCTGAATTTCTATCACGTACAAATCCTGACCAATCAGATGGGTTTTTTGGTAACTTGTTTTCTTCATGTAGTAATATTTGGATCTGATGGTACCATAAGATGACATAAATTTTTTTAATTTTCGTTGCAAGTTTCTTAATTATAAATCAAATATGTTACATAGTGGTCCAAAACCTATTCTCGAGTAGTGTATGACTGGTGTGAGCCTATGGTTTTAATGTCCCACTTTGATGAGACCCCTCCCTAGTAGTGTTCTAGGATAATGGACTTCTCCAGGGTAATGCGAGGAATTGGTAGAGATCCATATTGGTGAAGAGTTTCTATTGATTCTATGGTTGAGGATGTTGTTTCGATAAGTTTTTTGAGAAATCCTTGGTTGTGGTAAACATGTGGGATATAGAAATAATGAGTTCTAAGCAATAGGAACTTACAGAATATTTGATTGTTGTTTGATGTATTCCATGTGTTTTCACAAACCCAGTTGTAGTTCTCTCATGGAGTTATGGGACACTTTTCCATGTGTTTATCCCCTGTTCAAGACTTAGTGATACTAGTGGAGCCATTTATTATTGACCCTTGTACTAGAGGATCATGTAGAGAGTACCAGTCATTTCATGATTCTACCGATAGTGTGACCTAACCATGGGATGATATATAGGGCCTCAGGTGAAATATATTCATACTAGAAGTGAGACCCTACAATGTTGTCCTCAATATGTATTGTTTGTCTACCATCCATACTGAGATGTTACTACCAGTTATAGTAGCAGTAATTCATATTTATTTAGACGGAGTTTTCCTCCTTTGATAAGTAGTTATCCCTGATAGATAAGGATAAACTCATGCATAAGAGTGTTTATCTAAATAATCACAATTTTCCAATAATAACGCTTCTAGAAGTAAATTATATTGGCTAACAGTTCCCTGTGACAGTGGAAGAGTATGAGGATGTCTTTCCCGAGGTCCTTCTAGACTTACCTCCCATGCCATGAGATAGACTTATTTAATAACCTAAACATTGGGACAACCCTGATATCTAGGAGATAATATCAACTTTCTCCCATAGATATTCATGATTTGTGGGGGCTATTGGGGGGATTTTAGGAGAAGGTCATCGTGAGACCCAATGTCTCCCACGAGGTAGCCCTGTTTTTGTTTTCCAAGAAGGTGAACGAGATCTTGAGGTTATGTGTGGATTATCGATTCTTGAACAAGGTGACTAAGAATAAATGGTATCTAATATCAAGGATTGAAATCCACTTCAATAACTGTATAGGGGAATGATGGTTATCTAAGATTGATCTCATATCAAGATATCACCAACTATGAGTACAAGAAAAGAATATAAAAAATGTCATTCAGATGTCACTATGATCACTATGAGTAATTGGTGATGTCATTCAGGAATGTGAACTACTCATCAATGTTCATGAGAATCATGAAATCGATCAGTCAACCTTTCTCAGAAAGTCTCATGGTTTTTTTAATCGATTATATCGTAGTGTACATGGTGTTTGAGGAGGAGCATGTGAGACACTTGAGGATAGTCTTTGACATGCTCTGAGAGAAAAAAAATTTTGGGGACCAATTGACCCGTCAATTATGGATTTTACAGGTCTATATCCCTGGAATCATCATCTCAGAGGCAGGAGTAGTGGTGTACACAGTGAAAGATAAGGCAGTGCTTGTTTGAGAGCTATCCAAGATTGGTACCATGGTGAAAACTTTCTTTAGGCTGGAAGGGTACAACAAGAGGTTTGTACGTAATTTCTGAAGAGTAGGAGAACCATTGATGGATTTGACCTAGAAGGGGAAGTATTTTTTTTTTGATGGAAGGGTCTCAATAGTGTATTTGGAGTTGAGATAGAGGATGACGGGTTCTCCCATCCTGATATTTCGAATGGATGGGGTCAAGTACGTAGTGTTCTGTGATGCATCAGGGATATGGATTTATTGATTTCTAAAATATGGGAAGGTTTGATTTCATATGGTTCACATCTGTTGAGGATACATGAGCAGAACTATGAAACCATTGATCTTGATGTAGTAGTGGTAGTCTTTAAACTAGGGATGTGGTGACACTACTCAATGAGTGATTAGTTTCTTATCTCTTCTGACCAGAAGAGTCTAAGGTATATCTTCTCTTAGAAGAATAATAAAATGAGATAGAGGTGATGGGTAGAGTTCTTCCCGGAATATGAATTCAGGATTTTATTCACATTATGGAAGGGAAACATTGTCGGAGAATCTATAAATAGGAGATCTTGTTCTCAATTATTTTCCAAGGAGTCAGAGAAGATATCCCCATTGTTCTAGTACTTGCTGTAGAGGATGGTGATTCATATATACTATCATCTCTTTCTAACCCACTTATTTTAAAACATATAATGGAAACTCGGCATGGATATGATGAAATTGAGAAATTGTGTACAAAGATATCCACAGGACATGCTCCTGATAGATATTCTGATGGTGGGGAGAATTATATCCTTTTTGGAGGATGTACAATGGTACCTTTAATGTTGTGTAAGGTTTAGATACTGGAGTCTCACACATACCCTTTGGCAATACATCAATGTGTGAAAAATATGTTCCAGGACATCCAATGACTATTTTGGTGGCCAGTTATGAAGAGTTGTGTAACAGAGTTTGTCTCCCGATGCCTCACTTTTTAGTAAGTGGAGGATGAGCACTAGGTTCCAACCAGATTAACTCAACCCCTCAAGGTTCCATAGTGGAAGTGGGATGGAATAACCATGGACTTCATGATGTGTTACCACATTAGTCTAGGTGACATGATTTAAAATGGGCTATTATTGACTTACTCACCAATTCATTCAACTTTATTTTGATTTGATAATAGTGATTAGTAGATATCTTCATATGGCTCTATATACAAGAGTTAGTCGGACTCCATAGAGTTCCATCGACAATTATTTCAGACTGTGATGATCGCTTCATTTGATTATTATAGAGAGAATTATAGGAGGTCATTGGGATACAATTTCACTTGAGCACAATGTTTCAATCCCAGATTAATGTCTATACTAATTGGACTATTCATGTACTAAGGGATATGTTGAAGGCTTCTATGTTGGAGTCTAGCTATATTTAGAAAGATAATACACCCTATGAGATATTTTCACAAAACAAAACCTATAATTACCCCATTAATATCGTATTATTCAAGGCCTTGTACAGTCGAACCTATAGGTCACCGGTTTGTTGGAGTGATCTTTGTGAGTTGGCACTCATGGGGCCAGAGTTGGTTTGAGATACGACATAGAATGTTCAGATCATATAGTATCATGTTAGGACTACAAAGGTTCATCATATGTATTATGATAGTTGATGAAGGATACCTCTATATTTTTAGGAGTGAGACCATGTGTTTTGGAGGGTCTCGCCTCTATATGGATTATAGATATTTGGTATGGGTGAAATAGTTTTTACAAGATTAATTGGACCATTCATGATACTTCATAGAGTTAGTGAGGTGGCATATAACTTATCTCCACTACCTTATTTGGATTAGGTATACAACATCTTCCACATACCACAACTAAGAAGGTATGTGGACAAACTGTTGCATGTTATTGACTAGGGTGATGTGGACATCGAGGATGGAGCTACATTTTTTGATTACCTGGTAGAGATTGAAGATCGGCAAGAGAGGACCCTTTCTGGGTGATTGATTCTCAAAGGGCATTTATGGTGGAATTATATGAATCTCAAGGAGAGATCCTTGGAGTGGATGACCCAAATGTGAGCCAGGTACCCTAATATTTTTAGTGGGTTTTTATCTTGTTGGGATGAAAATTCCTATGATGGGGAGAATGTAATGAATAAAATATTCCATGTATTATTTTTGGATATTATATGGAATATTTTTGACTCTAGGTGCAGAAACAACATGTGATTCTGAGGCATGCTGTGATCATAATAAATGTTCAAAATATATTATATAGATTAATATTATGTACATTTGATTTTTCTGAAAAAGTGGAATAACTTGAGAATGGTGTCCCATATCTAAAATATGAGGGACTGATTGAGTTCATAACATGGGGGGTTTCCCTAGGAACATCATAAACCCAGAGACTTAGAGAATAATAGGATGATATCATTCTTGGAGAATGAAAACATATTGAGATAAGATCATGGATCATTACCCCATCAGAGTTCATGGATCTCATCAATGAAAACAATGAATAATCATTATTTTTCAGCAATTGATCCAAACATAGGATAGGATTTTGGTTTTTAATTATTCATCTCAAACTTTTATCCAAGTTGAATGTGGATCAATTACATAAATAGAATTGATACTCACATCATTGGTAGATTAAATTGATGCAATTATTTTGTTCATTGATTTTATTTCTTCTTAATACGTCTATTTAAACACCAATGGATCGAGGATGAAAAAAAGGTTGAGGTTCATTTCACACATCTTCTGGTTTGTGTTTTTCTCCTCCATTTCATCATGCATTCCTCGTAGCTATTTTTCTTTTCCCATGGTTTGATGAATTTTTCTTGATTAACCATTGTGTGATCATCCTTTCAGCAGATCAATAACATGACTACAAATTGTGACAAAAGTTTTGATTTGAGGAATGGAAATTATGGTGGGTGATTTAAGGAGGAATGATATTGAAATGGGCCAAAATTTCCATTTCCATGTTGGTTATGTGAGGGTGTATTATAACAGTGATTTTTTTTATTGAAGGATTGTTTTATGAGAGGACCAAGGACGATCAAGTGTCATTGAGGGTGGGTGACCTTGGATTTCAAGGTTCCGGTGAGGGTATAAGCTCCAGCAACACATAGAACCATGTGGAAGAGATCTTTATGGATCTAAAAAATCTCATTTTACATGGTGTGTAACCTGGCATTAAAATCAATGTGGACCCCCCTATGTTGCACTACGGTTTTACCATAATGTTAAATATGACATCTCGTGTGACCCTATTACACATTGTGTGACATGTTCTTGATTTCTCTACATGTATATCGTAGGAAACACAAGAACATGAATCCCTTATACACATACACTACTAGGGTAAATAGCTAGGTTAACACATGAATGGGCATGAGCATGCGTACACAAGCACGACCAACTGTACACAGGTTGGTATAAAGGCATGACTAGTGGTACACGAGCATGAGAAGATCCCATTGGCGAGGTTTCAGAAAATATCTAATGGTCATGTTTCATTTCCACATTCCATGTATATGTATATTTACATGATGTGCAAGTAATCCCCACACTAGAACAATGGTGGTTGGATTGAAATGTCATGTACCACCACCCCCATGTACACACTATGTACCCCCTTTGAGGGTGTTTTGATCCATTTGAATAATAATTATAGACCATTTTTGGATTAGTGTGTTAAAATGGTCCATTCCATCATGGGTATTGTGTGGTATTGCATCCACATATCAGTATTGTGATCCTCTCTATTGGATGATCCTTAGATGGAGTTTTTTGGCATCCTAATGTGAGACTAGAGTTAGATCATCTATCATCTATTTACCCTAGTTAGGGTTTGTGGAATTTGAAGGGCCTCCTTGAGCCAGATGTTAATATACTTTCTATAAGTCCATATCATTAGGGTCCTGGTTATCATTGGAATATGATTCCCAATTTAGTGTGTTGATCAATATTGGTTTTGTAGTGACTCCTAGTGGCCCTTAGTGTGACCCCCTTTTTGAGTATCAAGTTTATCTGAGACCAGTGAGCTTTCTTGGGTGGGGTATAATGATCTTGAAAAATTGGATGACTATATCCTATGATGGAATAACAAATTCAGTGGACTCTCTTGGAATAGAAATTTTTTCAAGAACAATCTTGTGGATGGAAGTAGGTTGTGACCACCTGGTGGTGCAGTATCCTTCCTGAGTTAATATGATTTTTTTCTTGCTCTGAGTGGATTGATATATCATCTCTACGAGTAGAATATTCGTGATATTTTATGTTGACTTTTTTTAGGGTGTCTTAATAAGAATTTTTATACTTATCAATGAATAGGATCTTCCCACAGATGTCATTTCATTTGAAGATGATGAAACTTTTGATGGTGTCTTGGGAGGATAGGGATCAGTTCAATCATTTTTTTTGACCTTGAATGACCAATGTGGTTTCATATAGTTTTCAATTTATCATATTCCTCACCCATGGAGTATGTTAGACTATCCATAGTATTTTTTGGATTATATTTAGACATTTTTTTCACTTTTAATACCATACTATCATAGAATTTTATAGGATTAATAGATGCATGCATGCATTGGATTTAGGTTTTTTATATTTCAGCATTTTGTGGGTGTCAAGATGTGTGCGAGTGTACATGTATATTTGGTTAATTTCTCCTAATTTACGGATATTCCTACCCACCACTAGACTCTTACCCCCAGACTATTGGATTCAAGAATGGGGTAGTCATGGTTCAAACCCCAGTGGGTCACATTGTGAGATATATGATCCAATTATAATATTTCAATTCCCATTTAATGATAATTTCTTATTAAAATGTTCGTTTTGAGGTATTATATTTTTTTCATGAGAAATTCCTTTCAGTATTTCATACCCTTCTACTTTGATAAAAGTTCCATCATATCTAGAATTTTATTGATGATTTAAATATTATAAAAAATTATTATATATTTTTATAAAATTATTTATTTAGATTCATCCATTTAAGTTAGAGATAGAAAAATGAATTACACCTCTCATGGAGACAGTATGCCATACATATGAATGAATGTTGTTTTTACATTTCAACAAATGGAAAAATGAAAGGTGGGTAATAATTCACCTAAAAATAATTAAAATATCATATATATCATATGTATTAATTAAATATATTCTTATTACCACTAATGTAAATATGAAATGAAAAATGAATCACATTACTTCATTACGGCTGTTGTCCACGCCTACACACAAGTGGCATTGTAGTTTTCAAATGAATGAGAATTTAAAGAGGTATATATGATATTATATTTATGGAAGAATTATTATTTCATTAATGTCATATACAAACATTAAACCCAGTATAATATCCATTCATGAAATAAGGAGATGGAAAATTTATTGTATCATTATGTGGAGGTGGTAGTCCACATGTATACACAAACGATACTTTCAATTCCAATATATTGGAAAATAATGTGAATACTAGTGGTTACATAAAAAAATATTAGTATATATATGATATTGAAGTTATTATTTTATGATTAATACCAAAAATTTAGGGTAGGTAGAAGAAGAAATACACTGAAATAGGTCGGGTGGGATGATTCCCTCTTCTTTAGTAGACCTCCATTAGACACCTAGTTAAGGACCTTTATAATGATCTTCTAAGAAGACCAGTACTTCTAAATAATATATAGGGACTTTTATGTGATAATTTATTTTATTTTGGTTAATATATATGGATCAATGTTGTGTAAAGAAACTAAAAAAGCGATTTCATTTCATAAGTGAGGAGAGAGACACCCTTGGAATTACTTATAGTATTAAATTAATATTAATTAATTTTCTTGTTTATGTGTCTATAAATTGATATATTTAATATAGATTATAAGGATGAGTATACTTACTCTCATAAAATAATAGTTTGACAAGTATTTGTAATTTTTTAATCCTCGTATCTTAGTTTTAACCCCCAATTAACCCTTTTTACTATTCCAGCAATATCAAGGTATTTTTTTCATCTTTAAGTGTAAAGAGTGTTACCATAAAAGTGAAAGTGAAAAATAAATTTAAAATGGTGGATATTTTCGACTATATCATATTCTATTGGACACATATTGTATTTTTATGAATTTTTTTCTCATTTAATAAATTATTATTTTCAGAAAATATCATTACTATTATTTTTGAAACTATTAATTTAATTAGAAATTAAAGACATGAAGAAAAAAATATAATTAAAAATATATATAATTATAAAAAAATAAAAACTATGCTATACTTATCCAAAAAATCATGGAACATAATAAATCACCAAAATTGTACAACATTTAAATTTTTAAATCATTTTTTTTCATTTTTCTTTTAATTGAATAAATAATCTTTCGGTGATGGGTAGCCCTTTAATGTAATTTATCCATCACGAAAAATTAAAAATCAACATCCATGATAAAAAATTATTTTGCTTTAAAATAAAAATTTATAACAAGACATGCCATATTTTTATTCTTCTATTGTAAATTTTGTGATATTAAAATAAATAGAGTCAATTTTTATTTTAATTAATTATTTAATATTATATTAAGGTCATTATCAATGGAAAGTAGTAATAAGTATCCAAATTTGGAGAATTTTATGGTTATTATAATGAAAAAAATATAAAATTAAATTAATACATGTTTTAGGAATATTTTTAGGGCTTATAATATTATTTTTAACAAGAATTGCCTTATTTACCCTTACTAAGGTGATAAATATTTACTATGGTTACTATTCATATTTATAAACAACAAAATGGTCTTATATACCAAATTCTGACCATCATATTCAAAACTTAGAATCTTTTTTTATAATAAATAACTAGAATATGTAGAACTAAATTTTAAAATAAATGATTAAAACCCAATGAAATTTTTTTTTTCAAAAATGCGTTATTAAGCCTAAAAATTAACTAATATTAAAATCATAAATTTTAATGACAAAAAATGGGATTAATTATATTATTATAAATCTAACAAAACATATGTATGTTTAATATAAAATTAAATATATAAAACAGTTATCAATTTTCATGATTTAAATAATATAAATGAAAATATTTGAAAAATTGTTATTTTTCGTTGTTAACTGAAAAATATGAAATTTTTCGAAAATAGAAATGATTCGATATAATATAATTTTAATTTTTTGACTTAAAAAATGTTTAAATCTTTATAAATTCATTTTCTAAAATTGGAATAAGATAATTATATATTCCACACACCAAATATGATATTAAATAATATTGAAAACAAATTATCAAACCACTAAATTTCTTTTCTGTAAATTGAGTCCTTATTTCCTATGAAAAAAAATTATACACATTTTTTAGTGTTGTTAATCAATTAAATACCATACACTTTAATATAAAAAAGAAAAATATCACATAATTATATTTCAGTGGTACACTTCAGTTTGTTTAAACTCTTCATTGGATGTAAAATATGCTATCAAAGTTATTAAATTTAATTACATAGAATGATATCATAAAATATCAGGGTGTTATGTTATACACTCTTATATGAATTTAAAACTCAAAATTCCGTTACTTTGATTCTAATAATAAGGGAAAATTTTCCACATCATGTCCTCAGGTTCACTTGTATCTTCCTCAATTTTATGATTTCTCCAAAAAACACTGACAATGTGAGTGGTATCTTTCATACACCTTTCTCTCTATGATTCAGAATCTCCATCAGTTGGTCCTCATTAGAAAGATCATTCTCCATATTCCATACTTCTATGTATAGTATATATCAGGGATCTTTTGTTTACTTCATTAGGAGAGATACATAGAAAACATCATGAACTTGAGAGAGATTCAATGGATATACCATCTGATAATCTATCATCCCAATAAGGTCATGATTTTTTAAGGGACTAATATTTATTGGCCCAACATTATTTTATTTTCAAATAGCAAAAACTTATTTCACATTTATATTTAGAGGAATACCTTCTCAGCATCGTTGAAACCTAGATCTCATCTATGATTCTCAACATAATTTTTGTTGTTGTCTCTGAGCTTCCCGTATGTGATCTTGAATTTCTCTATACTTATCAGTTAGTTACTCGTCCACATCATGTCCCAATATCTGTATTTCTCGAACATTATCCACATAAATTGGAGTTCTGCACTCTTGACCATGGAGGGATTTATAAAGATCCATTTGAATGCTTGAGTAGAAGATGATGTTGTATGAAAATCCTACCAACGGATGGTTTTGATTCAAATAACCTTTTAAATCCATATAGAAAGATATCAACATGAATTATAGTGTTTTAATGGTATTCTCAGAAAAATCATATATCTAAGGGTGAAAAGAATTATTGAAACTCAACTATATATACTTATCCTACTGATGAATTATCCAGAACATTGAGGTAAAGCACAGTTCATGACCAAATATGATTGGGTGTGGCAATCCATGAAATTTCAAAAATTCTATAATGTATGACCTAGTAATATGACCAAGAGAAAAATATTCTCTTATAAAAATAAAATACATAGATTTTTTAATGTGATAAATTACCTCCCAAAGGGAATTATGGACTGTAGACATTTTTGGGAGTCCGATGAAGAAATCTATGGTATCATTTTCATATATCCATTTATGTGTAGGTGATAGATATAAAATCCCTTTAGCCATATTTCACTAAAAATAAACATATTGAAATGCCAGGAGTCATGTATCATACTCAACAATATCCCCATTCAGGTTATCTAACCAGAAATACTGTTTAAGATTTCAATACATCTTCATTCTTCAATTATTAATAGATAATGATGAACTATGGGTTTCATCCAATTGATCTTTCTTCAATTCTAGTATTGGAGGAACGGAATCGTGATTCCTAAACCTTATCATTCCAACACGATCATGGTTAAACTTAGGAATATTCCCTAACTTCTTTAGTAATTACATATATTCAATACTTACATTATTAATCATATCATGGATGGATTGTTGAACATTCATATGATAAAGATAGGATCTCTACACTTTTCATAGTATTTTAATATCATTCTTATTTAATTCCAAAAATATTGGATCCATTTAAATCCTAATCATTGACAAACTTGTGTGGTCTATCTAACTTAGAGAACCATCCAACTTATTTTCCTTCTTAGGGTTGAAACATATTGAGATTTCATAATCATTGATAATCTTCATCCATCGTTTGTAGGACATACTCAAATTATTCTATGTAAATATATACTTAGTGATTTTAGGATATATATATATATATATATTATGACATCAAAATGTTTCATAGATGTAGAGATTCTTAAAATGTCAGTTTAAACTTCTTGTTTTACTATAATAAAAGTGTCTAAGAGTTTAAGGAAGGGTTTGGGAGTGTCCCAGGCTTTTTCATATATTAGAGATATGGTGTTTAGAGAAATAGGATAAGGCACATGATTGGTGAACAATTATATCTAACTATATAAATACCCCTTTCGGCTCAAAAGATTAGAATAATGATTTTGAAAATCATGTGTGGGAGGCCGTATGACCCTGTCAAAATACATATACATATTTCAGATTTGATCCACACAGTGTGCACATACTGGTGTGTTGTATGGATCTTGGTGGAGCATGGTTTATCCAACCATGTGTCCAAACCATGAACATATTAAAAGTGTGTTAATTTAAAATTTAAACCTTGGTAATTTAACATTAACTCTTCATTATTCTTCTCCCTTTCATGAAAATTATCCTCCTCATTCACTTGATTGCTCTTTTCCTCCATCAAGATAGGCTTTGAGATAGCCTTCCTATATTGAATTTGATTCAATTTCTGGTTTTTGTGTTGGATAGATAATGGTAAGGATACAGGTCCTCTTACTTATTTTCATCAATTTACATCATTATTGTATTATAAATCCATGTGAGATGATATTCCCTATTTTTAGTTTTTTCTATATCCTTGATCCCTCCCACTCAATCCTGAATTAGAGTCTAATAATGGATGAGAAGTATACTTGATATATAAGTTCGGTGGTTTAATGATTTTCACTAATGATAAATTTTAATATTCCACACACCATTTTTCCATTCCCCATATTTTTCATGCATCATCCATTAATTGTTAAATTTGTTAAATAAATTGTTGATGCTAATTTTTATCTAGACTTTGTGACCTAACTTGATCATTGAAGGTAGTCTGCCTCACCAGGGACCAACCCTGAGGGTGTGTTATTTTAAATTTCTATAATTATATTCCTTGATAAGTATTTAAAGTAACTTTTTATGGATGTTTAATTGTACATCAAAAAGTAGATTTTTTAATTTAACTAGATTAAATGGTATGACATTAAGCTTGGACCTTCGGTTTGGATACACAATTGAACCACCTTATAAGGTTTGGTTAGGCTTATACCTTTTGAAATAAAGTCTAAAAATGAGATAAATGAAAATTGAATGTTATAACTATGTCACTTGAACCATATTTAATTATAAAGTGTGATCATACCTATTATTATTAATACAGATAGTTGATTATTAGTACTACACATTTCAGTCACCAATATAGTCTAGGAAGTGTTGGACATGAATCTCCACTCACACACTTCTAATTGATTTAAATTATTGTATATAGTGATATTGATACTTTAAAATGAGGTAGGACATGGATATTCTTCTATGTGTTATGTATTATTGGATATGGAGTGCATTGTCCTTAAATAGGATGTCACACATTGTGATGAAAATCCTTGTATTTAGTGTGACCATGACCATACATGAACCAGATGACATGACATGATATGAATCCTATTATGCCTACCACTAAGGATATATGGAATGTATTTATAGGGCTCAGGTAGAACACATTAGGGTGACATTCCAAGGGTATGCACCTTTAAAATTATATTTGACTAAAAAAGTTTTATGTGTCATAGAACCTCATAGTTACGTTATAAGACTATTCATCATAGATACCATAGATATATTCCATAGGCCCCGAAATATCTCATTCTTAAATAATTATATATATATATATATCAAAATGAATCTTATTTAGAGAAATTTCGTCTTAGGGTGAAGCATGTATAGTCAGACGGGTGTCCCTTAAAAAACCTAAGTCAATATGATGTTTTAATATTATTAATTCCATTATTATTGAAGCTATACACAATTCATATTATATTCACTAACTAGAGAGTATCAGACATCATTGGTGGTGGCCTATTTGGTTTTACTCAAAACCCATTCAAGAAATAATTTAATAACAAAAAATAAATTGTGGATACATAAAAAGATAAAGGTAACCATTCAGCTATGGATTCATTATTTTATATACTATGATAGAGTAAAATGATGGATGACTAAGCTATTTCTCGTGATTGTACTAGTGATAACTTTTGGTGTTTTTGCCTATTTTTAATACCATGATTTTTATATCCATGATACTTAGTCCCCCCTTGTAATACCAATTTTTTAGATCATATAGACATAACATTATTTTTTTTATGAAACACATTTTTCTATCAAATTTATGTTTACATAGATGATCACTTCTACTCTTTTTTCATTATTATTTTTAATTTTAATTTATCTATTATTGTACCGCTATGTTATACTCTCGTAAAGTGCATATAATATTCTCTCTATAACATCATTGACCCTTTATTCTATTTGAAATCTTCTATAATATGGGGAGGTTCCCCTAATGACATGTGGCCGACAAGGTCCGGTAACTTTTCAATGAATTCGAATGTGAACATTACAATTTGTATCATTGCACTTTATCTCCTTTTATATAAGTATTTTGGGTTATTATTTATGAAAATTAGAAATGTTAGAATTTGGTATTGAGCCTCTTCCTGGGAGTAGCTAACCCGTGCATAAGGAAAACGGAACATTTCATAGGAATGGGTATTTTTCTTCTAGATTTTTCCTATTATTATTTACATATTAAACTAATGGATGGAACAAATTATTTGTGGAATTTACTATTATAATTATGGATTATATTTTTACTCATGGAATAGTATGAAAAAGGAATTATTTCCAAATGAATAATTACAAGAATTTGTGAATTTATATGTAACGCATCTACCATGCCATGTTTACTTTATGTTGTGCATATTTTCGGCCATGTTTCAGTTCCCTTACTGATATATATATATATATATATATATATATATAAAATAATTTCTTCAAGTAAGATAATAAATAATTGGTTCATTAATTTTTTTGCATCAATCTAAATGATGTTTTCCCACATAGCTTGATTGTGTCACATTAACTAAAAAATTAATGAATGTTTGAGCGATGGACCACTGGACACATGGGTTGAAATTTTTTTGGTCGGAATTAAATATATTCTAATTATAATTTATAGGGTTTATGGACCTCGATAAACATTTAATGATGAAGCATATAATTAAACCACCATAAAATTATGGTTGTAGTTACATGACGTTCCAATTTCAACTTATTAAGAATATGACTTTATAATATGGGAATGATAGAAGGATCAAATTGAACCAAGATATATATACCTCTAAATATGAACATGATTACTATTAAAAGTTAAATTAAATGGCTGAAATTAAATGAGTATTACAATTGAATCATGAATATTTTTTTCTCTATGTTGGAAATGGAACTATATATATCATAACATTTGGCATGAAACATTGAACGTAACCTTCAACAGACCACAGTTCTGGGTAATATGGAGTCTATTTTGACAATTATGGTATTCTATATCACCTATAAATTGATTTTGGATTAGTAAAATGGGTGTTGACACTTTTTTAGGAAGGAATTTAATTTCAAATTTCCTTATCTTTGATCTATTATGTTATGAAATATCATTTTGAGTCATGTTCTTGGCATTCTAATACAAGACACCACAGCAGCCTCGGGCTGAGCATTAGGTAGGTGGAAATGAATATGTTCTGGATATAGTTACCCATACACATTAGACATATTATTACATGATTTTTAAACCTAAATATATTGTAATCACTACTCCAATGATCACGAGGCATGGTATATTTGGACGATATGGTTCATAATACGTCAAAAGGGAACATAAAACATGAATTCCATATTTTTTTATCCAAAATGGGAACCTAAATCTATTTGAGCTCCTAAAACTATATAGGATAATGTGGGGAATAAATTAATTAAAAGGGTAATCTAAAATGAATAGTATGTGAATAAACATGATAACGAAATATAATGTAAGAGTCAAAGGTACAATATAACTTCATAAAGTAAAATTCTCATGAGTAATTACATAGATGCATAACATAAATAATATAGTATCATAACATCATGGTAACATATGAAATTTGGTAAAAAACATATAATATGATATAAAAAATATTTAAGGCTAATAACCTAGAAAATATAACATGGCACAAAAAGACCCATAAAAAGTTTATTGAGTCCCTAATACCACACGTAACATCACATGACACTAAATAATTAACCATTGCATTGGAGAACTATCTATGTGAACTCATCATAAAATTTTCCTGATTATGTGTTCCAAAAAATGAAATAAATCTTAAGTGAAAAACAGAATGATTTCAAATGGAATGAAAATGGGTTATATAATCATTACTTGTATCATAATAAAAGGTAATTTGATAATTATGGCATATTAGAAATGAATATAAGACATGTATTACCCATAAAAGGAAGGCAGTATATGATATATTTATATATATATGAGATATATTATTAATAATTTTCAATCATTCCATAACATTAAATAGAGAGATAACGTGAGTAAGGGGGAGATTGGTTATAACCTAAAAAAATGGGTCATTTAGAGATATCCCTTACCTTGAGCTTGATTCATCACATGAATAATTTATCTTCCTGAATAATAAAATAATATAATTTTTTTTAAATTTTTAAATTAATTATTTCATGTTTACTATTAAGTAATTATTTCATTTATTATCATGTTATTTTCAATTATCTAATCATAGAGGATCAATTTGGATGTTTTGACAATGTTTAGTTCATATGTAAAAATTCATGTTGGAAAGTTGACGAAGGCCAAATAGTTTTTTATTTCATGATTTAAAAAATAATAATCGTGAAATAATTATCATTTTATACATAAATTGTACCTTTAAACCCAATCATTATGGATGGATATAAAAATGAACTGTGATACAATCACAAATATAGTAGGTCATACATATGTCTGAGTAACATTTCAATTTTTCAATGATCATAATGGAAATAAAGTATGTGCTATTTTAAATTTATAAAATGATAATTATATAATAAATATTATATTATTTTTTTAATAAACTTTTATTTTTCATTAATGTGATGTGATAATTAAAAATAAATCACATCGCTCCATGGAGGAGGTAATCCACACATATATATGAATGACATTATTATTTTTCTATGAATTAAAAGGTATGAAAACATATGATTTATTAATTTTTTATAATGATCAATAATTAATTAATATCATAAATATATATATATATATATATATATATATATGAAATTTACCATTCTAAATAGCCATTATTGACAATTATTGAAAAATAATGACATCGCCTCATCAGGCGGTTGTCCACCATGCACAAAAATGATGGTTTTCCATCTAATTTTATGAAAGAGGAGATGGATTTAGATTATTAGATTAATAAAATGACATATATGTATATGGTAGATACTTATTATTTTATTCTATCATTGTTGAATATTATTTCATACATTTGGAATTATAAATAAAAGAAAATGCTATGTGAATAATGATAAATGTTTTTTACAAAACATCTTTATATTTGCATTAAAAACATTCTATGAAGGTTTTAATAATAAAAACAAGGAATATATGAAATATTATGTAAATTTAGTAATTCATCATAATAGGTATATGATTAACCAAAATTATTTTAATGTTTTAATAAAAAGTATGATGGGGTTCACTTTTATAAGTGAGTGATACTAAAATTTTTGTAAATACTGAAAACTATTCTATAATTGGAATTCACACTCAATATATGTGCCAAAAAATTGATAAATAATGTATTGGATAAACTATAGGGTCAATAAAAAGTTTTAAAACCAAAATATAACAATTTTTAATCATTTTATTCCCTTTACCTCTAAGTTTACACACATGACCATCTTTGTTTTCAGAATAGTAAGTACTCTTTTACTAAAGTAATTTATCCATTAATCCTAAAAATAAAATGAGACTTATTATATATTTGGTTCCAAATTTTTATAATTAATTAAATCCAAATTATAAAAAAATTCTATGTGTGAAGAAAATTAATTTTAGCATAAGCACATGTAACATGAATAGCCCCATTTTAACTTTAACTGCAATAATTAGTTTTTATAATCATTAAGACCAAATATTAAGTTAGAGTTATTACATGGAAAAAATATAATGATTCAAAATATGGAAATTGTTTTATCATATTCAATTCACATTGGTTTCATAATTTAATTTGTAAAAAACCTCAAAAACACATCGAAAAACACAATGTCAAGAAATGCATTTTTTAAGCATAAGATGATAGGACAATAAATATATAAATAGTGAAAATAATTATATAAATTTAAATTAATGTAATATTATATATAATATAGAAATTTTATTTTAATATTTATATATTTTTGGTTACTTAAAATAATTTTGAAAGATATACATTATATAGTAAAAAATAGTTTGCAAAAAATCGTGTTTTAAGAATAAAAATATTATTATACCAAAATCAATAAAATTAATTATTAAAATGAAATTTGTGAGATTATTATAAATAGAATTTTTCATATTTAACTTTCATACCAAATAAAAAAATATAATAGTAGTTTTAAATTACTTTCTTTAATGAAATAATTTGATAGTGTTAAAAAAATTGGTAATTTTCAACATTCGTTGAAAAATTAATCATATTAAAAAAACCTAAAAATTATCCCTATTTAAAATTTGACTTGATTATTTAAAAAATTATTTACATTATATTGACTAAAATTTAAAAAAAATCAAGATATTAATTATATTATTTCCTTGAAAAAATAAATAAAAACATGATTTGAAGAAATCATATTTTTTAAAGTAGAATGTTCATTAAAAATTGAGTGATTATTTACTAAGATTTTATCAATACATTTACAATGATTAGGAACATAATATATATTCATTAGTTTATTTAATACTGTTACAACATTATAATTTAATTCCTAGGTTATATTATCATCAATAATTAGATTTCGTTTAGGCTCAGTATTGTGTGTCGATACTCTATCGACCATAGTATTGTTTTTTCCAAAAATACAAGGCAACACAATTTTCAGCCTTAAGTAATTTCACCAAAAAAAATTGTCTTATTTTCTTTGAGGAAATCATATTATTTTACCTTTTTTATGGACTATTTTATTTATAAGGATTCCTTTTAGTATTTATGGTTCTTCCAAAGTACTTTGACAAGGTGTGTGGTCTTATTGTATAGAATATTATCAATACAATCCAAGATCTTCACAAGTTGACCATCATTAGTGAGATAATTATCTAGCTATACCATATCAAAATTCATTAAATTTTAGGGGTCTAGTACGTAAATCCTCAGAAGGGATACTTGGAATATGTTTTGTACTTAAAAAAGGATTGGTAGAAGTTTAATCAATGTGATGTTGACTGATCATGGAATTCTTTTATAATTTCATTAACTATTTTTTGTGCCGATGTAATTTTTTCACCAGTTTTATAGAAAAATATATGTGTCTTACATGTCTTACAATAAAGGTAGTTATAATGATCCATTTGGATTCTTCAATGGAAATTGTTTTTGTATGATCAATCTTCCATAGGAAGATGTTGATCGCATCCTCCTTATAAGACCATTAAGTATAATCTCAACATATAATATAGTTTCTAAATATATTTATCTTATTGACCATCATTTTGGTGGTGAAAATACACACTAAATTTCAATGTAGTATTTAGAGATTATTGGAGGCCCTTCCAAAATATTGTGGTCAATCAACGATATGAGACAGATATATAGACATTGTTGTTTTGTATAGCTTCTCCACCTATCTAATGTATTTCATTAAAAGTTGATTTTGTGATAAGTCCACTAAAATTGATATTATGTGAGATGTCTCCATAAGACAATCCCACACAACCCATATGTAATTGTTTACTATTAATGTCTTTAGAAGCCTCGTGAAAAATTATGTGGTGGTTTATTCACATTTCTATATAGGTATGGATAATGGATGCGTCATCCCCTTAGAATTTTGATTTCAATCTTTCAATTTCTGAAATATCAGCCACTTTTATTGTAATGAAGTGTTCACCTTCATATTTCCCCACCAATAGTTATCTCATATATCTCGGTACATCTTTGTACTCCCTGGTAGGATGGAGAAGGTCGAGCTATATGGATCCTTCAACGACTCTTTCTTTATATATGGATTTTATGGTACTCATAGTACTAACCAAAATATTATCTTTTTAAATTTTGAAATAAGAGTATTTCCATTTTTCTATAGATTCTAACTTCATTAGAATATCTAGATAATCTCTTTGAGATTCCATTGTATTCCTAAAAAGGTATGGTTTCATAATAATTTGTGAAATGAATGATGATGTTCCTTCCTTCATGATTCCCATGTCAATCCTTTTAAATTATATCATTATTGCATCCTTATCAATTATCATGATCATCAATGTCACTATATCCTTTATATATAGAAAATCTTACACATTTTTTTCTTTCCCAGGAAGGTAATGGATTGAGAAGTTATTGTCCTTGATTAGATCTAACCATAATCCCTGGTTCACATTGAGCTCATTTTTGGAGAATATATATTTGAGGATAATATGGTTAATATATATTTTAAACATATACCCATAAATATACATCTTATAAACTTTCTATTCAAAGATCACTACAAAAAACTCTAGATCATTGGTCAGATAGTTCTACTCATGAGATTTCAACTTCCATGAGGAAAATGCTATCACTTAATCATTTTGCATCAGTACATATCCCAATACCTTCTTTAATACATTATAATATACCATTAATACTTCCCACTTAAGTTTAGTATGGATAATGGTATAGGGATAATTCCATTTTTCAATAGTTTAATGCTCTCTTTGCATTCACTAATCCATAAGAAATTTACTCTATTTCGTGTTAGCTTGGTTAGTGGGATTGATAATAATGACAAGTTTATGAAAAAATAAATAGTGATACCAATATAGTCTAATTGAACTATGGATATCCATTACATATAATGCTCTGTTCTATCCCTCTACTACCTGTATCTTATAAGGGTCCAAATATATCCAGTTGGGTGATAAAATTCTATATGAATGATACTTCCTTCATCTAAAACTCACATTTACAATAATTTTCAAAATTCTTCGCCTTTATCAATGATTTTAAAAAAATTATTATAATTATCTTTATTAAATTCTTTAAATTTTTAGTAAATCAAAATATCATCAATGGAGACTACCATAAATATTTCTTGGTAATCTCTAAATATTATATTCATTATGTTCATAATGATCGTTGTAAAATTAGAGTATGATACCATTTATTCCTATGAGATATGGATATTTGTTTCGATTTAGATTCTTGTTTACAGACTAATGTGAATACCCTTTGTGGTAATGAGGGTTAGGGGGTGTTTGGGGCTTATTTGGATCCCGAATCTTGACTTTCTAGAAAAAGGTAGGCCACATGGTTAGTATAAATCGTGAAGGACATGCTTCATTGTTACTGATAACCATGCAAGTTGGACAGAGGTATCTAAGAATTTAATGATTTGAGGAATCTATAAATATGGAGCTTTACACCCATGTGATAGCTTCTTCAGTTTTTGACAGTGGGAGGAGACACAATTAGTGCATTTTTTGTAAAACTGTGCACACTAACCATGCAAGATTCCCCTCCATATAGTGAAGAGTGAACGATTGGTGTATAGTTTGGCCAACCGTGCGGCCAGAAAAATATGGGAAAAATAATTTTTTCCATTAAAAATATATTAAACGTAATTTATATTTCACTCTCCTCTTTCATTTGATAGTAGTGCCATGAGATATCCCTCAATGAAATTTGGTTAGATATGGATCTCGTTCTCCCATCAGAACTTGGATTCAAGCATCAATCATGTCATTGGATTCACACCAGTGAGTAATAAATTCGTTTTGGGTCATTATTTATTTACCTATGGATTGGAATAGTCATTTAGGTGCAAGACAATATGCCATATTTTTATTGTTTTCATCCATTCTGCATTTCCCCCCGATCTGAGTTGAATGAGGAGTTAATAATATATGAGAAATCTTCTTTGTACCTATGGTAGGGGGTCTATAATTTTCTATTATGGTTTGGTTCATTAGAGGGATAGTATCCATTTTTCCATCCTCCAAACATTTTGGAGGTCCGCGAAAAATTAACTGAATAATTGAATCAAATTAAATGAAACATGTTAGGGATGCACCTTAGTTCCTCTAAGATGTGTTGGAGGTTATTTTCCCCAAAAAAGTCCACCCATGGGATGTTCCTTCTGAATTTCCTTTTCAAAGTCTTTTATTAAACCAACTGTGGGGTGATTTAGTGTTGTCCATGTTAGAGGGAACCTGTTTATAAATCATTGAATTTAAATTTTTTAGAATATGGATAGTTCCTCCTTTACAGATTTATTCTTCTGATTAAATGGTTTTTATGGAATTATTATATGAGTGTGTAAACTCGTGGAATTGAATATAATTTGAATTATGGAAACAAATGGTTAAAATCATGGTATGAAGTGGAAATTGAATTTAATGATGAATTTTTTCAATGGACATCATGTGTGTGAAACACCTTGTGTCCTAATAATGGTATAGAATGAATTGGACATGTATTCTCCTTGGATTATAATTTCATGGGATGACTTGGGCCTTGCTACCCATTGGATCTTGTTTTTTGGTCTCAAAATGGGCATGGTCAGTGGGCATGCTTCTTGGACCCCAATTCTATCTTATTCAAGTTTCTGTCGAGATTCTCCTAGGACTCAACGAGGATTCCTTGGTCCACTACATCTTAGATCTAGCCCCAAGTGGTCTAATAATTCGAATTATTTGAAATGAACATGCTAAGTGTCACATGATTGATTATACATCTCTTCCATGGTAATGGGATACTTCTAGATATATGGTGTGGTAGTGGTTGATTTGTTATGGTTGTACGATTTGGTCATGGATGATTTGTTTTATAGATTATAAATCAAGGGCTTGGGTGATATGATATGTTGTATATATGAAAAAACGGGGTATTTTCATTTGTTTACATTAGTAATTCCTTTTATAGTATCTTGACACTTGTTTTTTAGGGATCATTATTTTTCATGATAGTATCACTTTAATGATTTACATTTTACATGGTGATTTCAATTTTATTAAAGGAATGTTAATTATATATTTTGCAATTTTATTTAGCTTATATTTCATGGATAGAATTTTTTATAGACACCTTCAGGGGTCACCTACTGGGATTGTATCTCACACCCTGTTCGATCCACCATAGGGTACATGGATAGAAAATTTGGATGTAGGTAGGGACTGGTACAAGCACACATAGTTCGGTGCTTGACTTTATGCCATGCATAAGGGTAAGGGGCATGAGAGTGATCTGAATCTAATGATGCTATCAGCAGATAATACCTTTTTTTATTTTTGGTATTTTGATGAATGTGTTGTACTAAGACCATGTATAGATATTATGGATTCTTTTCAGACACATGACATGATCATCATTTTATTTGAGATTACCTTTGGTATTTTTTGTATATATCTATAGTATGGATGTTTATCTATTTTCATATTTATTTATAGCTTCCACTTTTGTTTGTATGATTAAGAAAATTGTGTAATACTCTGAGAAAAGGTAATAGATTCCCCATAGACTCACCCATGTCCCTCACTACTAATTGATAGCCTTTGGCTTATGGGGAGAAGCGCTTGAGGCCATGTGACCAATTGGACTCGGGGCACCATTTAGTGGAATCTAGTTCCGAGAAATTATAAAATGGTATCAGAGCATTTCATTTCCGATTTTATTTAATATTTGAGATAATTTAAAATTTTTGGAAGGAATTGGAATTTGGTAATTATTTATTCCTAGGCATAGCTAACCCATGTGAAAGAAAAATCCAAATGGCATCGGATGAAATGTAATGTTTTTTTGGATTGTGGAAATTACACTTTTTTTTATTCCATAATTGGTGATGTACATGAATTGTGATGTCATCATTGATATTATCAAGGGTTCTATTTTCTTGAAACCCAATGAGATAAGGGTATTCCATATCACGGATCATGTTAGGAACTCTATAAGAATCACATCCCATGCATTATTCTATTTCATATTGGATGCATTTTTTTCCATGATGTTGCGATAGGTGTTGTGAAATATATTCATACTGTTTTTATAGATATTATGTTCAAGGAATTGGAAAACATGGTTACTACATAGAGTTCCTATCATAACTTAAGTATTTTCTTCTTGATTAGGCTATAACAGACACCTTAAGTAGTCAATTGTGGCATGTTCAATCATGGACTATGAGTCTCATTGATAGAGATGTGGTATAGAATGGATTAATGGGACACCATATTTCGATTCATGAGGAGTATGAGACCTTCTAAATCGGAAGTGATGAGGAATTTTGTTTAACTATTTAATATGAAATTTTAAATAAATGTGATAATGAAATAGAAAATAAAAAATTTGAAATAATGAACATGGCCTGGACTTGTATTTTGAGTGGTTAGTATACATTATCTTTAGTGATATTTGGGACTATTTCTTTTTTCCAATCATTTATTTAGGACAAATATGCATTTTATTACATATTTATAGGATGTTGTTTACATGTATTATGATATTAGTCACCAGATTTGATATCAAGTATTTCATATGTGAGTGTTTGGAATTGTAGATACATGTCGCCACCATGACCTCCTGTTATATGCCGGGAGGGTGGAAGTGACCATGCTACAGAGTTGGTGGGCTATGTGATACCATGGGATACTAATATACAAATATCTATGGTACTAATTAGTTTACTAGACATAGGTGTTGAGGAACATTTATTAGAGGGTTTTCTCCACATCATGAAAACATTTCAGGGAGCACAAAATCCCACCTTGTTTATGGCTAGGATGACACGTGTGTTCTAGCTACAACATCCTCCCATGTTTTTTGGTGATGGTGGACTATAGGCTGCTGAGATATGGATTGATACAACACAATTTATCCTCATGCATCTGAATACACTCCTATGAAGAGAGATAATCTTGCAACTTATATTCCCTGAGGAGTAGGAAAGAGTTTGTGGGATGATCTGGACAAGGATAATTGGATATGAGATATGGTTTGGGCTGATTTACAAATAAGTTCTATGACAATATTTACCCTAAGACTTAGAGGGAAGAGCATGCTAGTGATTTAATGTGTCTAGAGTAGGATGTTATGAAAATAATGTAGTATTATACACCCTTTATAGAGCGTTGACATTTATCACTAACATGCCTTGCTAATGAGTTATCGAGGGAGATATGCTTCATGTATGGTCACTGACATGCTATTTGATCTTAGGTCATCGTGTTCAGGTGAATGATGATTACTGAAATTATGAATCCTGCACTAATTACACAGCAGAATGTAAAGGATGATGAGGGGTGCATATCATAGAAATATAGTCTCTTAAACAACATATTATACTTCAAGTGGATGAAAGTGATGTTTTGAGGAATCCCGTTAGATGGCAACCAGCCATGATTCTAGTTATGGATGTTCAGTTTTATATCATCAATGTTGCTGATGAAGAAACATGGTGAATCAATTCTATCAAGACTCAGTCAAGTGTTGTTATTGAGGAAGGATGGGAAACGTAAAACATTTTTACAGTTCCTTTATTCCATTAGTTTGTAGTAAGGGGTCACCTCTGACTCTAGAATAAATAGTGGGTCACATAGATTTGCATCAAGTAGGGATCGAGAGTAGTACCTATCAATTAGGATGAGGTGTTAGTGGTTGTGGACGAGGTATACAAGAACCAGTTACATCGAGACGACATAGTGGACCTACTCCAGGTAGTAAGGTTGTGTCACAAGGCCTTAGTTCATTCCATATATATATTGTATAGGCTACCCCAGAGGTGTAACATGCTAGACTATGTATAGTAAGAGGCATGATCTTAGTATTATATACTCTTGAATCTTCTCTCCTTAATACAGATGCATCGCATAGTTTCATAAATGTACTTATGGAAGAAAAGCCTTGGGCCTATTTTTTATTTATCTTAGGGCATTAAGATTCTGTACACTCTATTTGGGTTCAGTGTGGATGATGTACATAAATTTAAGTAGTTCCCCATTAAGGTTGGTGGGTGTCACTTCGTTTGGAATCGTTTATTCCATGAGATAACCGGGTTTGACATCATACTTTTGATGGAATGGATAGTGTCTTATTGATCCTATATTGACATTTATCACCACATAATGACTTTCAAAACCCCATAGGGAACAAGTTACTCTTACAAGGGTTAATGGGATATCTAGGAGAGCAGAGATGGACCATATCATCATGGGATGCGTGGAATGATAGACCCGATTTATAGATTATATCTGGATGATCAGGAAGCTTGATAGGTTGACTTTTATCCATTGGTTTATCATTTTGGGGATGTTTTCCTGGATGACATATCTAGTTTACCTCATGAGTGAGATATTGAGTTCTCTATTGAGAATGTTCTAGGAGTTTCCCAGGTATCCATTTCACCTTATAGGATTGGTACTATAGAGATACAATTGCTTTATAGGCATCTAAAGCATTTAAAGGAAAATGGGTGTATTTGAATCAGTACTTCTCTATGGGGTTTGATGGTCCTTTTTTCAAAAAATGAGGATGGTACCCTTAATAAACGCATGGATTAGCAAAACATTAACCACATGAGGGTTATGAACCGATATCCCTTCACACGGATAGTTGACCTATTTGATCAGAATGTTGGAGATCAGGTGTTATCAAAACTTGATTCGAGATATGGATACCTTTACTTGTGTGTTCAACCTATACACATACCTCATATAACATTTTATTTTAGGTATAGTCTATACGTGTATCTGGGTATCTAATTTGGTATAACAAATGCACCAGCAGTTTCCATGATGTGGATAAACTAATTTTTCAATCCTTCTCTACATTCATTTGTGGTGGTTTTCATGAATGATATGTTAATGTATTCTCACAATCTACATGGACATGCCAATAATATGATATCTTTTTCGATACACTGAGAGAGAATCCTTTAAATGATATGATCACAAAGTGCCACTTCTGGATGGACAAGACTCACTTCCTGGTTTATATTATCTAAAGTACAAGAGTATCAATTGACCTAGAGAAGGTGAGAGATATATTTTCCAAGGATTATCCCAAGAACTTCTTTGACATTATAATTTTCTTAGGGATAGATAGATATTATAGGTGCTTCATATATGAATTATCACACATAGAAATGTTGTTGACGGTCTCAAAGAAGAATGGCATGATGTTTGTATGGAAATAAACCTGTGAGGCAGCCTTTCAGGTGCTAAAAAGGATATTGATTTAGCATCATCCTTGAATTTTCTATAGTAGGGAAGAAGCTACACTATCTATTTTGAAGAATAATGTATTAGGTTAGGAGTAGTGATGATGTAAGGAGATAGGGTCATTGCATTATTGTATTGGAAATTGAGGCCATAAGTGAAGACATAATCAATGAATGATCCTAAATTAGAGTCAATTTTTCATTTTTTACGATGTTGGAGATGTATTTTATTGGGAGATCATTTTGTGGTGTACAATGAAAAAAACACATAATTACATATTTACACAAAATGATTTGAATATGAGATAGTGAAGATGGTTAGAGCACCAACATTAGTTCGATATAAAGCTGGCCTATAATTTTTGGAATGGAAAATGTTGTGGCCAATGTATTGAGTAGGAGGACTCAGATATCGGAAGTTCAACAGGCCAGTAGAATGTGAAAAGATATTTCATTGTTCCTTGAGACGCACTTTTCAGTGTAGGATAGTCAGGGGAAGACAATTTTTTTCATCCATAGCAGTGACCTATACCATACTGGTTAGGGTGAAGTTGAGAGAACTATAAGATTCAGAGGGCCAAATCTTACAAGAGGGTATGGTAGGTATGGACCCACATTTTGGTTGGATGGTAGGTGAGGATGATATCCGGGATATCCATGGTTACATAAGGGTTCCAATTGAGAAACATGAGGGTGGCAGGAGATCGAAGAATCATTTTGGGCCCCATGGTTGTCCCAGCTATATTCCAACCATGGCCCCTTTCGTGTATGGAGGGGACCCTTGCATGGTTATTTAACATTGTTTGAAACATAGTTCAGAAAAAATTTCTCAACCTGCTATCAAAAATTGTACAGGTTGTTGAATGGGCATGATCCTCCATCTACATGGTTTCCTCAAACTGTGTGGCTCATGAATCCCTTTTTCTAGCCCCTCATGGTTAGTAGTAACCAGGTGGCCTACCCCACATGGTTTCTAATAACCATGAGTCATGCATATTTTTTCAAAAAAATTCAGGCATCGAGATCTGAATAAGAACAAAAAACCCTCAATTCCACTATAACCTCAAAGGGTATTCATATTAGCCCATAAACAAGAATTTGTACCAGAAAAAAGGATTGGTACCTCATTGGAAAAATTGTGATCATAAGATTTTCCCCCCATAAAGAAATTCATCCCCTAATATCCCTCTCAATGTTGGTCAATAATCGTATGAGAATAAATTTGGACACTAATAATGCACCTCAGTATCTAGCTCCCAAGTCCCATCCTCTAACTAGTTGTGCTTTCATAGAGACTGTACTATAATAAATGAGAATCCTCATAGAAGCTTCATTATCATGTCCGTGATATGAATCAAATTCTCCTCAAAGGATGCATCAACCTATAACTCCACCTCCACAGGATAAAAAATGTTGGATGGGTCGAAATGATAACATCATAGGTGAGATACATGGAATTAATCATAAATGGATGGGTACCTATGAGGTAACTTAAAATGATACATTATCAGACATACTCTCTCTAGAATCAAAAAATATCCAAACATATTGTTCTGAAAGCATGTTTTATGCTTCATTATGATAATTAATTTTTACTAATAATTAAGAAGAAAAATAAGTTGGATTTCATATATAATATTAATTATAATGATGAAATATTTTCAATAAATTTTATAAAGATAAATTATTATAATTTTAACTATTTAATTTAAAAATAACCCCATATAGTACATTGAAAAATAGTTTTTAACGGAATGCATTTTTCAACAGTTAAATGATCTTACATCAATTATATTCCTAATAATTATCATTATATGAATTTTAATTCATATAAAGAAAAATTTAATATAAATTTTCATTTAAATTTTTATCCACTAGGATTTATTTTAATTAAATATAAATGATAAAATTTAATCACTGAAAAACTATTAAAAAAACGTGTTTTTAAGCATAAAAACAACTATATACCCAAATCATGAAAATTGATAATTAAAATGAAATTAATTCATTTATTCTAAATAAAATATTCCAAATTTCACTTTAATACCTAATTATATATGTAATTGTAATTTTAAATTACTCTATTTAATGAAAATAAATGACATTATTTGAAAATCGGAAATTTTCACTATTCACTGAAAAATGAATCAATTCTGAAAAATTCCAAAATTTCACCCCAAGTTAATTTTGATATACTAATTTGAAAAATTGTGATCAATTTATAGAATAAAATTTCTAAAATTAATAAAAATTATTTGTATTATTTTATCTCATATGGTAATTTTTTTGAAGAAATTTTTTGTTAAGGATAAAATGTCATCATTAAAAAATGTAATGCATATTTACTAAGAAATTATCAACAAAATTATTTAAATTAATACATTAATATATTTAGTTCATAATGTTAATAATAAAATTAATTATTTAAAATTTAATAACTTGGTTATAATAGTAAAAAAATAATCAAGGTTCTTTTAGGCTATATGTAGCGTATCATATACACTATCGAACATTATTTTCTATTTTTTTTCAAACTCCGAGTTTTACACTAGAGGTTGTGGGACTTGATTCACTAGTATTAAATTTTTTTAGTTAAACCATTGTAATCTACTTATATTCAAAATCTTGTAATTGATTCTCTATTTAGAGAGGGTTTAATATAGTTAGTGCATTCTGTATAGGGAGTTCCATAACCCTCCCCTTCCATGGTAGGGTTTACTATAGAGTTCCAATAGTAGTAACCTCCAAATTTTATAGGATATAGTGGTCCCCATATTTTTCTTTCATCGATATAGTCCATTATATCTATATTTTAGCATCTTTGTTGACCTACTGAGAGGAGAGTGAATATCATTACATAAATTCTACATAGATCTATAAAAAATTGGAGCGATGTCTTGAATCAAATCTGACCAGTGTCAGGCTATGGTCTATGGGGATTTATAGAATACATTTTGTGAAAAGTAATCCAGGGCTAAGAGATTTGATTATGGGGTCCCACATGAAAATAAATCAAATATGACCCTCTTCTATTTGACTACTATAAATGGGATAGTGAACCAGGACTTCATCACGAAGTGTAATATGAGAGTGGTTATGGGGGTCGTCTAAGGTGGTGTAGCACATAGAAGAAATAGTATATAAACCAATAGAAATAGGCATTACCTAGAGGTTTCTCATCTAGGATATGGTTGTAAAAATCTCTATAATATAATCCTAGTGTTAATGTATAAATTATGGAAGGTTATTAATATGAATCATCATTGTATTAGATACCCTATTGATTGATGGGATTAAAACAACATGGGGTATCTTTAAGAGTTTATTAGAACCATTCCCCCAGGGGCTAATGAGAGAGGATCTAAACTGACTCAACATTCAAGAGAAGGGCCGCTAGACCTTCACCATCTAGAGTGATACTATCAATTCAGGCCAATGAGGTAGTCATGGTTGAGGGATCTAAACAAGAGACGTACAATGGAAAATAGAGTAGAACTTCTTTGGGTTGTCAATTTGTATCCCATGGCCACAGATCATGACATATATATGAATTGAAGCCTATACTTGTGGAGTAAAGTTCACATCCTTCTATATATTAATGTATGCTTTTACATGCCTATACTTTATTGTTTTCTTTAACCTATATAGGCGCTTCATGATCATTTATATATGTGGAAATTATTGAATTTATTGGCATTGAGATTGACTGTTTCAATAGAGTGATGACTCTCAAGGATCCACTAGGAATTCAATCAAAGAGTGTGTATAATTATAAATAATTCACCCTTGATATATCCTTCTATCATTTTATATGGAACCTCTTTGTCCTCAAGAAGATATGTCTTGAAATAATTCATCGAATAGACTATTTGGTCCCCTATCTAGCCCATATTGGTTGTTATCTCCAGGGAGTGTGTTTTATATCCAAATTCAGAGATACGTATATGAATAATGGGGAATATGATGTCCAAACTATTTTAATTGTACCTAAGAATCATGGATTGGTGACGCATACCTCTCGTAGGGTGCGTCAAAAGCAATTTAATTTTTCCTAGTGCAGTATAGAGGCTGACCAGGGTCGTCTCACTTGAGGATATTTCTCAATCATTTACATACTTAATCTAATTGAACTAAACTAATTCTTTTTGGTTGTTTTTCTTTATGAATGTAATGAAATTTAATAAAAGATAAAACTAACATGCATTGACAAAATGCAATTAATTGAGAAAGAACTTGGCCTTTATGGGTTGGTATGTGGGTTTCATCATTCTCCTTGTTGATATTTAAATTAAGTTTGATAATTCAATTATGAGATCTCATTAATGAATTAATATTCTTTTATTTATTAGTGTGAAATATTGAATGCATTTTTCAATCTTAACTTCACCTCCTCCTATAATCAAGTTTGATGGCACACCTCGATTGAGAGTGTGTCATCTTCCTAGACATCGCTCCATCGTATGCCATTTCAACCAGTGAATTGCTCAACTCCATCGTATGAAGAGCTTGTATCCAGTAGAAGGGAGGGAAAATATTTAATAAAAGAATAGAAATGAGTTTGAGATCAGTGTCGTGGTGGACGGTCACCACACCCGAGCACATCACTCTTACTCATCAAAAACTTAATAAAACATAGGAATTTAAGCACCAAATAATTGAAATTTCCACATACCTCCCCCGGGCCAAGTCTCTGGTTAACCCCTCATATTTTAGGGTAAGAGGTCACGGTGGATAATATGAGAAGAATAAAAGAAGAAAAGGAGAAGAGATGAAGAATAAAACATGGAGGATGGGTGGGAACAAAAATAAAAACAATGCATGAATTTTATTACAAATCTAAATTACGAATGAAAATGAAAACAAAAATAAAGAAAATAAATTAAATTGGGAAGATTTTTGGCCATCCTCCCTCGGTGGAGATCTCCTTCTTGGTTCCTCGAAAGAATGGATGAAGAATGGGATGATTTGGGAAGGAGCACTACTAGAAATATGGGAATTTGAGCCCTGTTACCTATAGCGACCGCCAATGGCGGTCGCTAAGTCTCCTTAAAAAAAATAAGGCCCCCCCCCTCTCCACTCTCGTGATCCCCCCCCTCCCCGAACCCCCCCCCCCCCCCCCCCGCCGCCGCGCGCCCTCCCCGCCGCCCCGCCACTGCGCGCCCTCCCCGACGCCCCGCCCTCCGCTGCCCCGCCCTCCGCCGCCCCTCCCTCCGCCGGCCTGCCCTCCGCCGGCCCGTCCTCCGCCGGCCCCGCCCTCGGCCGGCCACCCTCCGCCCTCTGGCCACCCTCCGCCCTCCGGCTCCGGCCGCCCTCCACCCTACAGCCTCCATGTGGCCTCCCTCTGCCCTTGGGCCTCCCGCCACCCGCCTCTGGCAGCCCTCCGGCCGCCCTCCGCCGGCCCCGCCCTCCCTGGACGCCCTCTGCCCACCCTCCACCCTGCGGCCGCCCTGCGGCCTCCTGCCACCCGCCTCCGGCATCCCGGAAGCCCTCAGGAGCCCTCTAGCCTTCGGCCTCTAGCCCCTCCGGCCTCCGACCTCCACCCTCGGCCCTCTTCCCCCTCCTCCCTCCCCCCAGCACCCCGAACACCCCCCCCCCCCGCACCCCGCCAACCCTCGTCCCATTCATCTTCGTCCCCTCCCTCGCCGCACCACCGCCACCCGTCCCCTCCCTCGCCACACCAGCTCCGGCTCTGGCTCCCCACCGCTCCTCTCCCTCAAAGTACTGTCGTCGGCTCCCCTCCCTTCCATGTTTGTAGCGCAATCATGTATGACATGGGCTTTCACTTACATTATTATTTTATAAATGGTTCACAAACAATTAGTTAGTATTTATTTTAAATATATTTGATATCAAAAATGAAAATGTAATAAGGCTTATGTAAATGTTTGTTATAGGGATCTTATTATGGATAAGAGTTGGATTGATCTTCCAAATCGAACGTCTAGAGAGTATTTCAATGGCATTATGCAGTTTATTGACTTCACCATAGGATTTGAAAGTGACTATTTTAGTTTTCCATGTAGAAAATGTGCTAACATATATCAATTCACACGAGATACTGTGAGGGAGCACCTATTCTTTAATGGATTTCTGAAAAATTATAAGAGTTGGACTCGTCATGGAGAAGAATATGTTCGTTGTGAAAATACGGATACAGTTCAGATGGATGTTGATGCAAGGATGAATGATCCAATGCATGAAATGCTTACTGAAATGGTACGTGGGTTGGATCATGAAGGCATTGACATCTAGAATCTTGAGACTGGTGAGATAAATCTTCGCTCTGGTGCAGATCGTGATTCGAGGAGGTTTTATGATGAAATTGATGATGCAAAAATAGAATTATTTCCAGGAAGTACTTATTTCAATAAATTGTCATTTATCGTGGAGTTGTTGCATTTGAATACTTTGAATCATTGGTTAGACACATCATTTGACATGGTGTTGGTGTTATTGAAAAAGGTTCTTCCTGTCGATGCTAAGATTCTTGAGTCGTATTACCATGCTTGTAAGCTGACAGAGAACTAAGGTTTTACATATGAGACCATAGATGCATGTGAAAACAACTTTATATTGTTTAGAAAGGAAACTGCCCATTTGAATATTTGTACGGTTAGTGGTGCTTCCAGGTGGAAAGAGAACAGGGGAAATCAGACTCATCAAAGTCAGATTGTGATACAGGGGAAACCGATTTCCGTAAAGCAAATGCGTTACTTCCCCCTTAAACCAAGGTTGAAAAGATTTTTTATGTCATCTAAAGTTGCTAATTTAATGAGATGTCATGAAGAAAGAGTTCATGAAAGTGATATGTTAACCCACCCGGAAGACTCTCATGCATGGAAGGACTTTGATAAGAGACATCCCAACTTTTCCAAAGATGTTCGTAATGTCCGATTGGGATTGGCAGCAGATGGTTTCAATCCATTCAAGTGTATGGTTGGTGAAACTCATAGCACATGGCCCGTGGTGTTGGTTCCGTATAATCTTCCTCAGTGTCTTTGTATGAAGCAAAAATTTATATTACTTTCCACTCTTATTGATGGACCTAAAAGTTCGGGGGATAAGATTGATGTTTACCTTCAGCCATTGATTGATGAGTTGAATGAATTTTGGGGCGATGGTGTGATGACTTATGACTGTGAAACGAATGAAAAGATCAAACTGCAGGCTGCTTTATTGTGTACAATCAATGACTTCCCAGCTTATGCAAATTTATCAGGCTGGAGTACGAAAGGGGAATTTGCTTGCCCTTGTTGCAACAAAAGTAAAAAATCTGTATGGCTTAAGCATTCCAAAAAATGGGCATACATGGGTCACAGACGTTTTCTCCCCCCTCAGCATAGGTTCAGAAAGGACAGAGTGGCATTTGATGGTTCTAGAGAGCTCAACCCAGCACCAAAGATCATGACAGGAGTTGAAATGTTATCGTAGATTGAGGAAGAAAACATCCACTTGGTATATGAAATTCAGGATTTGGTGGCTCCTCCGGTACGTAATATTCGAGCTGCGGGTAGGCAGCGCAGTCACAATTGGAAAAAGAAGAGTATTTTTTATTGTCTTCTGTATTGGAAAACTAACATGCTGAGGCATAATTTGTATGTCATGCACATTGAAAAATATGTTTGTTATAACATATTGTGGACCATTTTAGGTGTCAGTGGGAAATCAAAGGACCATGTTAATGCACGTCGTGATTTGGAAGAAATTGGTTTAAGGAAACAGTTGCATTTACAGTTAGCTGAGGGAAACAAGGCATATATGCCTGCTGCACAGTATACGATGACTACAAAGGAGAAAGAGACATTTCTTTCCATTTTGAAGATGCTCAAGGTCCCTGATGGTTACTCTTCTAATATTTCAAAGTGTGTGAATCTGACGAGTAAGAAATTGCAAGGGTTGAAAAGTCATGACAATCACATACTACTTCAGCGGTTGATTCCAATCACAATTTGTGATTGTTTATCCCCCAATGTTGTTCAGACGTTGATTGAGATGAGTAATTCTTTTAGACAGCTTTTTTTAAGAAATCAACGAATGAGTGATTTAAAAAGTTTACAGGACCGAATTGTACTTACGCTTTGTCACTTTGAGAAACTATTTCCCCCCACATTTTTCGATGTTATGGTTCACTTGACAGTGCACATAACTGATGAAGTAATGGCTTCTGGTCAAGTGCAATTCAGGTGGATGTGTCCTATTGAGCGGTATTTGAGTACATTGAAATGATTTGTACGCAACAGAGCTCGTCCGGAGGCATCAATAGCCAATGGTTATTTGATGGATGAGTGTACTACTTTTTGTGCAGAATATCTTACGGATGTTGAAACAAAATTAGATAAGCCCTCTCGGATTCAGGATGGTCCAGTTGGAGAAGGAACCACATATGATATGGACAACATCGAGTGGATACAAGCACATCGATATATCTTGTTCAATACTCCATAAGTTGCACCATTAATGAAGTAAGTATCTTATCACTTTTATTGTTTACCTTTTACATGTTTTGTTTGCATTATTTGATCATTTAAACATTGCGTTATCATTAGCAGAAAACACATTAATGAGATAAAAGAAGAGATGTATCATGCGACTGAGTTGCAAATTCAACAGTCTCATTATGCGTCATTTCATGATTGGTTCAAGGATTATGTACGTATAAACTGATTTTCATTATGAGTGAAGTATTACACTAATTTCTTTCTTCATATATCATTATTGAATTCTATGAATTATGTAGGTTTATAAGCTGAGGGAGTTAGGGGACCCCACGCTAACTGAAGAATTTATCCAACTGGCTGAGGGTCCATCTATAACGGCTCGTCGTTATAAATCTATAGATGCTAATGATTTTCGATTTCGCATTAAAGATGTTGACGACAAACGAGCAACACAAAACAGTGGCATCAGTTGTCCATTTGTCGATTCTGGTTATTACTATGGTCAATTGATAGACATCATTGTACATATTGTTAAAGTGTAATTGGGTTGATTCAGTGCGTGGATGAAAAGTCGATCAATATCAGTTTTCATTGGTGAATTTTAACTATATGTTATACAGAAATGACTGAGTTGGTAATGAACCTTTCATTTTGACATCACAAGAGGAACAAGTATTCTTCGTTACTTTGCCTTCGAGTCCAATTTGGAAAGTTGTTGTCAGAATGTCTCAGCGAGGAGTGTTTGTATTTGAACAAGATGAACCCGAGACTGTTCCTTTTGTTTCCCAATAGCTTGATCAACATACTGTAGTTCAACGTGAAGAAGATATTTATTGGGTTAGAGCGGCTGTTGAAGGAGAAACGGTCGATTTGCATGCTTAATGAAAGGTATAATTGTTTTCCAACTATTCAGCCTAAGATATCATAAATTATCTAAACATTTTATAAATCTTTGTATGTTTTAATCCTCACTTTTTTAAGTTTATTTAGTTATAACTATTTAAGGTGATTTAACTCATGTTATATTGATTGTATTGTTTGTGTATCTTTCCATTGAGGTATTCTTCATTTGTTTCATGTGCTGGTTGAATTTTTATTAATTTAATTTGAAATTTGGCTATGCATTGATTGGTTTTGTACATAATTTGTATATCTTTTTTGCAAACTTTCTGATTCTTTAAATTCATTCCCAACTAATTATTCAATCACTTTTTGTTTGATTAACAACTGTACAAGTTTGATTTTTTTTAAAAACAATCCAATTTATCATTTGGACATTTTGGATAGTCCCCTTACTAATGTTTTCCATTACTGCAGGAATGTCAGGGGAAGAGGCAGAAGATCCTCATCATCCATCTGAGTCATCTATGTCTCAGGGTCGAGGTATGTTGGAATGTCATTGTCTCTATTTTTTATGTAATTAATAAACATATATATATATATTTATAACATCTGCCAATTTGTATATAAAATTGTTTTCAACAGGATCAGACCCGACTGCTTCTTCCTCTCGCAGGAGAGGCCCTGGTCGTGGCATATTATCATGGAATTCTGACACGACTTTTGATGTTTCATTTGATGAGGTATTTTATCCTGTGGAACGAAATGCCCCTACATTTATTCATCAGTTGGGTCATATCATACGTGATCCGCATCGATTTCCATTGACCACGCGTGACTGGGCTTCTATCCCTCATGACAAATTAGATCGTCTATGGAGGGAGGTTCATGTCAGAAGACCATTTTACTTTATTCCCTATGTATAGAAAATAATAACATATGTGATTTTTTTCTTTAATATCAAAATTTGAAAGTATGTCCTGATGAGTTTTGGCCAGTGTGTATGAGTAAATGCCGTAAGATGTGGAAATACTATAAAGGCAAAGTCAAGAGGGACCACTAGGTACCAAATGTGGGTGCCCCAGACATCCTACAAAAAGTCCCGAGAGGTGTCCTCCTGGCTCAGTGGCATGATTTAGTTGCATATTGGTCCACTGAGGGTGTTGCGGTTTGTATATTTATTTTGGTATATATATTTTCAAGAATGTGTGATTTGTTTGATATTTGAATGAATTGAATGTAGAAGGTATCTACACACCATTCTGATAATCGAGCGTTGTAGGGACCACCTCACAAGCTCGGGACTCGTCACATGTCTCAGATCCGACATGAGGTATTTATTATTCATTTTTTAATTTTTTTTAATTAATACAGTTTTGTATTTATATTCTATTCATATATAGTTGCGGGAGCAAGGTGCACCAATTGATAAAATGTCGGTGTGGATGAGGACTCGTGATCGCAATGATCCAGAGGCTGCAGCATTGATAGTATGTGCTTGTACTCATTACCAATACTTACATAAAATCTTTATTTTAATATATGTATATATATTTAAATATTTCACAGGCTCAATTTGAAGTTGAATTAGAACATCTGCCAGAGGACCAGCGACAGCTTCCCATGCGAAGGGATGAGATCTTTCATCGCATCATTGGTTGGGACGAACATGGATATTGTTTGACCTATGGAATAGGGTTTCCTCGTTCTGTAGTGTCACGTGTTGCGGTTGTCGGTCCTGCTGTTGCTCAGATGTCACAGCAGCTGTCAGATTTCGAGGCACGGCTGCGGGCTTCCGAGGAGCAAAATGCGCAATTGGCTGCTAAGGTTAGAGCACTGTGAAAATATGTGCGTCCGGGTGATGGTGCAGGGGATCACACGACGCAGGTTTATACTATATTTATTTGTTTAACTTAAATTATTTTTGTTATGAAAATATTCATAATGTTTATTTGTTGTAGGACCTTGGCCCACCGTATGGAGGTCAGTGATGAACACGCATGAAGCATCACGAGGTGTGTTTTTTATTTTAATGGTAGGGTTGTTATTGATATTTATGTTGGGTTTCAAGTGAGTTTTTTTGTGATTTGGATAGCTTTTTTTCATTTAATTTTAAATGTTTAGAATTGTATGTTCTGTAATATTTTTAAAAAAAATATGTGATTTCTAATATAAATCATTAAACTTGTTTATGACGAATGAGCTGAGTTCACTATCTGTAGTCCCCGTCCTACCCCGGACAACCCTCCCCGCACTCCGGACAGCCCTCCCCGCACCCCGGACAAGCCCCACCCCCACCCCGGACTGCTCTCCCGCACCCCGGACAGCCCTCCCCGCACTCCGGACAGCCCTCCCCGCACTCCGGACAACCCTCTCCGCACCCCGAAGAGGCCTCCCGCACCCCGGACATCCCCCCGCACCCCGGACAGCCCCCCCGCACCCTGCACAGCCCTCCGCACTCCGAACAGCCCTCCCCGCACCCCGGACATGCCCCCCCACCCCGGAAATGCCCCCCACTCCGGACACCCCCCCCCCCCGCACCACGAACAACCTTCCCCGCACTCCGAACAGCCCTCCACGCACCCCGGACAGCCCTCCCTGCACCCCAAACAGCCCTCCCCGCACTTCGGACAGCCCACCACGCACCCCGGACAGCCCTACCTCACCCCGGACAGCCCTCCCCGCACTCCGGACAGCCCTCCCCACACCCCGGAGAGGCCTCCCGCACTCCGGATAGCCCTCTCCACACCCCAGACATGCCATCCAGCCCGGGTGAGTGAATTGTGACGTGGTCAAGCAGACGGCACGTCAATCGGACGTGTCGTGTGCCCGCGGTGACCGGGATCGTCGTTCGGGTGTCATAAACGGCCAAAACGGGCGTCTCACGTTCAAAGTCATAGTGGACGACATCAGATAGACCTGAAATAACAGGGAAACAATCTAATTATTATTCGTGATGTGTACACGCAGACGGCACGTCAATCGGACATGCGGTCTGCGTGGTAGGGCTCATTATGCGTTCTTTAAGTGTTGTGCGCGCTTGATAAATGTGTGTGTGGGGGGGTCCAAATGGGCTGAAAGAGGTCCGAATGTCTTGAAATCAGACTACATCAAAGGTTGAGTTAATTGTGACGTGTTCGAGCAGACTGCACGTCAATCGGCCGCACTGTGTGCCCGCGGTGACCGGGAACGCCGTTCCGGTGTCATAAACGGCCAAAACGGGCGTCTCATGCTCAAAGTCATAGTGGACGACATCTGATTGACCTGAAATGACAGGGAAACAATCTAATTATTATTCATGACGTGTACACATAGACGGTACGTCAATCGGACGAGTGGTCTGCGCGGTAGGGCTCATTATGCGTTCTTTAAGTGTTGCACGTGCTTGATAAACGCACGTGGGGGGTCCAAACGGGCCGAACGAGGTCCGAATGGCCTGAAATCAGACAACATAAAAGGGTGAGTGAATTGTGATGTGGTCGAGCAGACGGCGCATCAATCGGACGTGTCGTGTGCCCGCGGTGACCGGGAACGCCGTTCTGATTTCATAAACGGCCAAAACGGGCGTCTGACGGTCAAAGACATAGAGGACGACATCGGATTGACCTGAAATCACATAGAAACAATATAATTATTATTTTTGAGGTGTAAGCGAAGAAGACACGTCAATCGGACGTGTGGTCTGCGCGGTAGGGCTCATTATGCGTTCTTTAAGTGTTGTGCGCGCTTGATAAACGCGCGTGGGGGGTCCAAATGGGCCGAACGAGGTCCGAATAGCCTGAAATCAGACGACATAAAAGGGTGAGTGAATTGTGATGTGTTTGAGTAGACGGAACTTCAATCGGATGTTTCTTTTGACCGTGGTGACCGAGAACGCGTTTCCGGTGTCATAAACGGCCAAAACGAGCGTCTAACAGTCAAAGTCATAGCGGACGACATCGTATTGACCTGAAATCACAGGGAAACAATCTAATTATTATTCGTAATGTGTACGCGCAGACGTCACGTCAATCGGACGTGTAGTATGCGCGGTATGGCTCATTATGCGTTCTTTAAGTGTTGTGCGTGCTTGATAAACGCACGTGGGGGGTCCAAACGGGCCGAACAAGGTGAGAATGGCCTGAAATCAGACGACATCAAAGGGTGAGTGAATTGTGACGTGGTTGTGCATACGTCACGTCAATCGGACTTTCCGTGTGCCCGCGGTGACCGGGAACGCCGTTTCGGTGTCACAAACGGCCAAAACGGGTGTCTGACGGTCAAAGTCATAGAGGACGACATCGGATTGACCTGAAATCACAGGGAAACAATCTAATTATTATTCGTGAGCTGTACGCGTAGATGTCACATCAATCAGACCAGCAGTCTGCGCGGTAGGGCTCATTATGCGTTCTTTAAGTGTTGTGCGCGCTTGATAAACGCGCGTCGGGGGGTCCAAACAGGCCGAACGAGGTTTGAATGGCCTGAAATCAGACGAAGTCAAAGGGTGAGTGAATTGTGACGTGGTCGAGTAGACTACACGTCAATCGGACGTACCGTGTGCCCGTGGTGACTGGGAACGCCGTTCTGGTGTCATAAACGGCCAAAACGGGCGTCTGACGGTCAAAGTCATAGCAGACGACATAATATTGACCTGAAATCACAGGGAAACAATCTAATTATTATTCGTGACGTGTACGTGAAGACGGCACATCAATCGGATGTTGGTGTGCGCGGTAGGGCTCATTATGCGTTCTGTAAGTGTTGCGTGCGCTTGATAAATGTGCGTGGGTGGGGGGGTCCAAACAGGCCTAACGAGATGAGAATAGCCGGAACTAAGATGACATCAAAGGGTGAGTGAATTGTGACGTGGTCGAGCAGACGACACGTCAATCAGACGTGCCGTGTGCCCGCAGTGACCGGGAACGCTGTTCCGGCGTCATAAACGGCCAAAACAGGCATCTGGCAGTCAAAGTCATAGCGAAAAACATCGGATTGACCTGAAATCACAGGGAAACAATCTAATTGTTATTCGTGAGGTGTATGTGCAGATAGAATGTTAATTGGACGTGCGGTCTGCGGGGTAAGGCTCATTATGCATTCTTTAAGTGTTGTGCGAGCTTGATAAACGCGCGTGGGGGGGGGGGTCCAAATGGGCCGAACGAGGTCCGAATGGCCTGAAATCAGACGATGTCAAAGGGTGAGTGAATTGTGATGTGGTCGAGCAGACGACATGTCAATCGGACGTGCTGTGTGCCTGCGGTGACCGGGAACGCCGTTCCGGTGTCATAAACGGCCAAAACGGGCGTCTGACGGTCAAAGTCATAGCGGACGACATTGGATTGACCTGAAATCATAGGAAAACAATCTAATTATTATTCGTGACGTGTAAGCGTAGACGGAACGTCAATCAAACGTGTGGTCTGCGCGGTAGGGCTCATTATGCATTCTGTAAGTGTTGCGCGCGATTAATAAACGCGTGTGGGGGGTCCAAACGGGCCGAACAAGCTGCGAATGGCCTGAAATCAGACGACATCAAAGGGTGAGTGAATTGTGACGTGGTCGATCAGACGGGACATCAATCGGACGTGCTGTGTGCCCGCGGTGACCGGGAACGCCGTTCCGGTGTCACAAACGGCCAAAACAGGCGTCTGACGGTCAAATTCATAGCGGACGACATCGGATTGACCTAAAATCATAGGGAAACAATCTAATTATTACTCTTGAGGTGTACGCATAGACGGTACGTCAATCAGGCGTGCGGTCTGCGCGGTAAGGCTCATTATGCGTTCTTTAAGTGTTGCGCGTGCTTGATAAACGCGTGTGGGGGGGTCCAAATGGGCCGAACGAGGTCCGAATGGCCTGAAATCAGACGACGTCAAAGGGTGAGTGAATTGTGACGTGGTTGAGCATACGGCACGTCAATCGGACGTACTGTGTGCCCAGGGTGACCAGGAACGCCGTTCTGGTGTCATAAACAGCCAAAACGGGCGTCTGACGGTCAAAGTCATAGCGGACGACATCGGATTTGCCTGAAATCATAGGGAAACTATCTAATTATTATTCGTGAGGTGTACGTGTAGACAGCACGTCAATCAGACGTGCGTTCTGCGCGGTAAGGCTCATTATCTGTTCTTTAAGTGTTGTACACGCTTGATAAACACGCGTGGGGGGGTCCAAACGGGCAGAACGAGGTCTGAATGTCCTGAAATCAGACGAAGTCAAAGGGTGAGTGAATTGTGACGTGGTCGAGCAGACGGAACATCAATCAGACGTGCCCTGTGCCCGCGGTGACTGGGAACGCCGTTCCGGTGCCACAAACGGCCAAAACGGGCGTCTCACGGTCAAAGTCATAGAGGACGACATCGGATTGACCTAAAATCACATGGAAACAATATAATTATTATTCTTGAGGTGTACATGTAGACTTCATGTCAATCGGATGTGCGGTCTGTGCGGTAGGGCTCATTATGCGTTCTTTAAGTGTTGTGCGCGCTTGATAAACGCGCGTGGGGGGGTCCAAACGGGCCGAACGAGGTCCAAATGGCCTGAAATCAGACGACATCAAAGGGTGAGTGAATTGTGATGTGGTTGAGTAGACGGCACGTCAATCGGATGTGTCGTTTGACAGTGGTGACCGGGAACGCGTTTCCGGTGTCAAAAACGGCCAAAATGGGCGTCTGACGGTCATAGTCATAGAGGACGACATCGGATTGACCTGAAATCACAGGTAAACAATATAATTATTATTCGTGACGTGTACGCGTAGACGGAACGTCAATCGGATGTGCGGTCTGCGCAGTAGGGCTCATTATACGTTCTTTAAGTGTTGCGTGCACTTGATAAACGCGCGTGGGTGGGCCCAAATTGGCCGAATGAGGTGCGAATGGCCTGAAATCAGACGACATCAAAGGGTGAGAGAATTGTGACGTGGTAGAACAGACGACACGTCAATCGGACGTGCCGTGTGCCCATGGTGACTGGGAACGTCGTTCCGGTGTCAAAAACGGCCAAAACGGGCGTCTGACGGTCAAAGTCATAGAGGACGACATCGGATTGACCTGAAATCACATGGAAACAATCTAATTATTATTCGTGAGGTGTACGCGCAGACGACACGTCAATCGGACGTGCGGTCTGCGCAGTAGGGCTCATTATGCGTTCTTTAAGTGTTGCGCGTGCTTGATAAACGCTCGTAGGGGGGGACCAAACGGGCCGAATGAGGTCCGAATGGCCTAAAATCAGACGACATAAAAGGGTGAGTGAATTGTGACGTGGTCGAGCAGACGACACGTCAATCGGCCGCACCGTGTGCCCGCGGTGACCGGGAACGCCGTTCCGGTGTCATAAACGGCCAAAACGGGCGTCTGACGGTCAAAGTCATAGAGGACGACATCGGATTGACCTGAAATAACAGGGAAACAATATAATTATTATTATTGAGGTGTACCCACAGACGGCACGTCAATCGGACATGCGGTCTGCGCGGTAGGGCTCATTATGCGTTCTTTAAGTGTTGCGCGCGCTTGATAAACGCGCGTGAGGGGGTCCAAACGGGCCGAACGAGGTCCGAATGGCCTGAAATCAGACGACGTCAAAGGTTGAGTGAATTGTGACATGTTCGAGCAGACGACACGTCAATCGGATGTGTTGTTTGACCGTGGTGACCGGGAACGTGTTTCCGGTGTCATAAACGGCTAAAACGGGCGTCTGACTGTCAAAGTCATAGAGAACAACATCATATTGACCTAAAATCACATAAAAACAATATAATTATTATTCGTGACATGTACGCGTAAACGGCACGTCAATCGGACATGCAGTCTGCGCGGTAGGGATCATTATGCGTTATTTAAGTGTTGTGCGCGCATGATAAACGCGCGTGGGGGGTCCAAACGGGCCGAATGAGGTCCAAATGGCCTGAAATCAGACGACGTCAAAGGGTGAGTGATTTGTGACGTGGTCAAGTAGACGACACGTCAATCGGACGTGACGTGTGCCCTCGGTGACCGGGAACGCCGTTCCGGTGTCATAAACGGCCAAAACGGGCGTCTGACGGTCAAAGTCATAGCAGACGACATCGGATTGACCTGAAATCATAGGGAAACAATCTAATTATAATTCATGACATGTATGCATAGACGGAACGTCAATCAGACGTGCGGTCTGCGCGGTAGGGCTCATTATGCGTTCTTTAAGTGTTGCGCGCGCTTGATAAACTCGTGTGGGGGGGTCCAAATGGGCCGAACGAGGTCCTAATGGCCTGAAATCAGACGAAATCAAAGGGTGAGTGAATTTTGACGTGGTCAAGTAGACGGAATGTCAATCGGATGTGTCGTTTGACCGTGGTGACCGGGAACGCGTTTCCGGTGTCATAAACGGCCAAAACGGGCGTCTGACAGTCAAAGTCATAGAGAACGACATCGGATTGACCTGAAATCACAGGGAAACAATCTAATTATTATTCTTGATGTGTACGCGCAGACGGCACGTCAATCGGACGTGCGGTCTGCGCGGTAGGGCTAATTATGCGTTTTGAAGTGTTGTGCGCGCTTGATAAACGCGCGTGGGGGGGTCCAAACAGGCCGAACGAGGTCCTAATGGCTTGAAATCAGACTAAATAAAAGGGTGAGTGAATTGTGACGTGTTCGAGCAGACGACACGTCAATCGGACGTGCCGTGTGCCCGCGATGATCGGGAACGCCGTTCCAGTGTCATAAACGGCCAAAACGGACGTCTGAGAGTAAAAATCATAGCAGACGACATAGGATTGACCTGAAATCATAGGGAAAAAATATAATTATTATTCGTGAGGTGTACGCGTAGACGGCACGTCAATCGGACGTGCGGTCTGCGCGGTAGGGCTCATTATGCGTTCTTTAAGTGTTGCGCGCGCTTGATAAACGCGCATGGGGGGGTCCAAACGGGCTGAATGAGGTCCGAATGGCCTGAAATAAGACGACATCCAAGGGTGAGTGAATTGTGACGTGGTCGATCAGACGTCACGTCAATCGGCGGCACCGTGTGCCCGCGGTGATCGGGAATGTCGTTCCGGTGTCATAAACGGCCAAAACGGGCGTCTGATGGTCAAAGTCATAGCGGACGACATCGGATTGACCTGAAATCACAGGGAAACAATGTAATTATTATTCTTGAGGTGTAATCACAGACGGCACGTTAATCGGACGTGCGGTCTGCGCGGTATGGCTGATTATGCGTTCTTTAAGTGTTGCGCGCGCTTGATAAACGTGCGTAGGGGGGTCCAAACGGGCCGAACGAGGTCCGAATGGCCTGAAATCAGATGAAATCAAAGGGTGAGTGAATTGTGACGTGTTAGAGTTGACAGAACGTCAATCGGATATGTCGTTTGACCGTGGTGACTGGGAACGCGTTTCTGGTGTCATAAATGGCCAAAACGGGCGTCTGATGGTCAAAGTCATAGCGGACGACATCGGATTGACCTGAAATCACAGGGAAACAATCTAATTATTATTCTTGATGTGTACGTGTAGACGGAATGTCAATAAGACGTGCGGTCTGTGCGGTAGGGCTCATTATGCGTTCTTTAAGTGTTGCACGCGCTTGATAAACGCGCGTGGGGGGGTCCAAACGGGCCGAACGAGGTCCGAATGCCCTGAAATCAGACGACTTCAAAGGGTGAGTGAATTTTGACGTGGTCAAGCAGAAGACACGTCAATCGGATGTGTCGTTTGACCGGGGTGACTGGAAACGCGTTTCCGGTGTCATAATACATCAAAAACAGTGTGAGACGGTCGAATTCGGAGCAAACGTGCTCTGAATGACCTGAAATGATAGCATTTCTTAAATGGGGGGTTTTAAATTATCACCATGATTTGATGTCAGATTTAATTTTATTATATGTATATAATAATTGAATAATTATGTTCAATTTACGTTTGTTTTGTTTTTTTGTCTTATTGTAGGTTTTGAAGCAAAAGATTGAAATCGATGGACCTGCTCGGATCGTTGAAGCACGTTTATCATTTATGATGATTTTGATGTTTATGCTGTTTGATTTTTTTTTCATTTTTTATGATTGTTACCTTGTTTTATGTCTGCTTTTCCACCGTGAAGAAAAAAACACAATTTATACATTTCATTAAAAAATGAAAAATATTTTATTTAATATTATATATATAAATATTTTCATTAATATATATATATATATATATAATTTAACAAATAAATATATATATTTTATTTAATATTATATATATAAATATTTTCATTAGTATATATATAGTTTTTTTATTTAATAAATATATATATTTTTTATTTAATATTATATATATAAATATTTTCATTATTATATATATATATATATTTGATTTAATAAATATATATATATATTTATTTATTTATTTTGGTATGAATTTTTTTTTTAAAAAAAATTCAAGTTTAGCGACCGCCTTTGGCGGTCGCTATAGCCTGCCTGCCAGGGAGTATTAGCGGCCGCCAATGGCGGTCGCTAATGGTGCCCACGAGGCAGCCTACAGCGATCATCAGGCGGTTTCTTAAGGCGTCATTTCGGCCACCTATAGTGACCGCCATTGGCGGTCTCTAAATCCCTACAGTGATAGAGTAGTTGTGACCACCAATGGCGGTCGCTGGGCGGTCGCTAATGGCCTTTTTTTAGTAGTGGAGGTGAGGGCCTCCTTTTATAGGCAGAATTCTACCCCTGAAAGAATGTGTGTTGTAGACCCCCTTAATGACCTCTTCACGCATTCCACCCTTCATGAATGTTGTTCATAAATATCGTGGATGTCTCTCCTCAACATTTCAGCTAATTTGGAAACCGTATGAAGGAGTTATGAATTTTTCATTTTCGGTTTCGGTTTCTAGACGAATCTTCCAGGAAGGTTCCCCCAAGATTATGTCGTTCAATAGCCTCCTTAATGACCTCCAACATCCCCCATATTTATTGTAGAGATGGCCCTATCTGTCCTCGTGGTATCCCAGGTGGAAACACATCATTTGAATCTGTTTAGGCCGATTTTGATATCTGTCACCTTGGGTGGGTCCATGTTGTCCGCCCGGAAATATTCTCAACTTCAATGAATTTTTAGACCCTATAGATGACCGAATCAGCTCCTGGTCCCGAAGAAAAAAATGTAGGACATAAAATAATAATTATAACAAAATTTTAATCAGAAAATTTGGAATTTTATTTTTCCGGAAATGACCAAAATACCCCTGACATAAAATTCTGTCAAAAATCCAGAATTAGACGGTTTTCACATTTGGGCTCAAAATAACACTAAAACCTAAAAACATGAAAATTACCCATCCAATAACACTTTTGTGGGATTATAAACAATGATTTACAGTATAAAATATATGAAAATGTGATCTTCATCACTCCCCCACACTTAAACATTGCACTCCTGGGCAATCATCTTACATCCAAATCAATTTCCACAAAACAATTAAAAATGAGAAAATATCAATGATCTTATCCAAAATAAAATTCCATCATGTATCGTATATTAAAAACAAACCTCTCTCATTTTTATTTCAATCATTAAAATTTGTTCAACATCATAAATCAATCCATGATCAAATCACAACCAACCTCACATTGAATTTTATGTCACTCTTCACTCAACAGAAATTGAATCTAGAGTTATACACATACTTGAAAATCGTATATATCACCATAGGTTTTTGAAAATTCTCACTTCTCCACAGCGTGAAACATGAAAATGAATTTAATAATGAGGGCTTTAATTAAAGGATCAAATGATTCTGTGTCTTAGGGTTGGTGGGAAAATGATTGAAAACGTTTCAGGCTAGAAAGAGGAGGTTGGACTTTCAAGTACAATGCATGATAAAATCAAGGGAAAACACAGGTAATTCCTCTCTCAATTCCAATTGAAAATGTGAAAAAAAACTTCACCACCCCCTTTATAACATGGTACATGAGCCAAGGAGTGATTATAATGAATGATATCATCTAGGTTCTCCTTTTTTTAAAGCTCCAGAAAGGCACAACTTTATTATTTTTTTTTATGGAGGATGAGCTGAAAATTGAATACAATGAATGAATGATAATTCATGCCCTTGATTTTTGAGAGGGAAATGAGTCAGAAATAAATGTAGAATGAGGAATTCATTCTCATCTCCATTTTTTTCTTTTCTTTTTTTTTGAAGGAGAAATGGATGAAACAAAATAAAGCACAATGAAATGACGACACATGCCCAATTTTCTTATTGTCCACTGCCCAAAGTATTGACACACACATCGCATCACCCATAAATGATACACATCCCAATGAACACACATGAAAGGCCCTTCCCCCACACTCAGACTTGAAATATCCATGCAAAAATACTAAAAGTGTGGGTAGGTAAGGAAAAAATGGCTTGTAATATGGCTTAAACCTATAAGGCAATCCATGGCATATAAGGGCTTACGAAGGATAAATGTAAAGGTGGGTCTCAAGATAAAATGTGGCTAGACAAAGAGATTCCTCAATCATTTTAAATACATTCCATGAAATCCAAAGCTTCGAAAGAGAATTATTCACAAATTCTGGTTCTCTCACAAAATTCATGTTTCCCTTAAGAAAGTGTGGGTATTATGAAGAATATAAAAAAGTGGTTTAGAATACCTCCCAGGATTGGAAAAAATATTTTGAGTCAGTGTTTCATGAGCATGGATTTAAAAAATCAGTCAAACTCATTAAAATTCTTGAAAATCCATTTCAAGGGAAAATAATTCATATCAATAGTCATTTAAAATCCATTATTTCAAAAATCATTTGAACTATTTCAAAATCAATTGATGTGTGAAAAGTGAAAAGAATATTCATTAAAGCTCAAATATTTTTTGAACCAAAAAAATGAAAGGAGTTTAAATGATAATCAAAAATAGTTAACTCCCTTTTAAAATATTGATTCGGTCCTCTTCCTCTAATTCTCGGGGCTCCCTTCTGGCTCCATGATCCTACAAAAGAAAAATTACTCAATTAATCACAAGGATCATTTCATTTAAGCTTGAAATGAAAAGAGGGAGGGGCCACATACTAGACTAATTCCTAATACAGAATTTGAAATTTAAATTACTAGAAAGAATGTAAAGATTAATCTTGGTATGATCCCTCAAGTGGGACCTGGAATCTTTTACTGCCTCTAGAGGGTAGTACCAGCTGTTATCCAAAGTCTGATGAAGGATGAAGTTTCTTTGATTTGAACCACCAGATGTGGGTTTTCCCAGCTTGTGATTCATCATTGTTCTTAAGGGATGATCCATGGATATAGTGCACCATATCCTCCCCCTTCACAATGAAGTATAGCTTGCATGGTGGGGGTAGGATGAAGTATGGACCATCCTCTTCCTTGGTTGCAACTTGTGCAACCTTCTTATCTTCCAGTGTTGGCTTTATGGGGGCTGCATGAAGACAAGCCTCTTGACTGATTTTCTTAGGCTCAGCTACCTGGATCTCTTGATGGGGCTCCTCCAGTAGATATTCCATGACTTCTGGGAGTTCCAGGGGTTCCTCAACAGGTGCATCTTCTTTTGTCTCTTCATCCTCCAGGGCATAATAGGAGTCATCTGATTCTAAAAATATAAAACAATTGGGAGTTATAGTCAAATTCATTTCAACAAAATTAAAAGAATTTGAGTTCAAGAATGTATCATCTCCCTGAGTTGGTTCAGCTTGAATCTCTTCTTGATTTGAAAGAGCCTCTTGGACTTGATTATTGATGGATGGAGGTAAGTAGTCAGGCTCCTCCATATCAAGTTTTTCTTCAACTTTATGGATGTTTTCAGTGAAATCTGGGAAGACCAGTGCCACTAACTTCTTGTCCTTGAATCTTTTTAAGTCAACTTGGAGTTCATTGACCATGGCCATCAAATCTTTCGGTGAGATCCATGTTGTTATGCCTCTTTCCACTTGCTTGAACATTATTATCAGGGCATCAGATCTTCGTTGGAAGGCCTCCTCTGTATAGTCTGTTTCTTCCTCCTGCATCTGTGAGTAATTGTTCTATGAAAAATAATTTGAATTTGAATGCATCATGGAAAATGTTTTTTGATTTTTTTTAAAAAAATAGAAATAATCTAAAATTTGAAATTAGAAAAAGCAAAGTAATCAACTGATTAGCTCCCCGGCAACAGTGCCAGTTTTGACGCACGCTTGTCGTATGGCGTGCCAAAAGCAATTTAATTTTTCCTAGTGCATCATAGAGGCTGACCAGGGTCGTCTCACTTGAGGATCTTTCTCACTCATTTACTTACTTAATCTAATTCAACTAAACTAATTCTTTTTGGTTGTTTTTATTTATTAATGTAATGCAATTTAATAAAATATAAAACTAACATGCAATGCCAAAATTCAATTAACTGAGAAAGAACTTGGCCTTTATGGGTTAGTATGTGGGTTTCATCATTTTCTTTGTTGATATTTAAATTATGTTTGATAATTCAATTATGAGATCTCATTCATGAATTACTATTCTTTTATTTATTGGTGTGAAATCTTGAATGCATTTTGCAATCTTAACTTCACCTCCTCCTATAATCAAGGTTGATGGCACACCTCGATCGAGAGTGTGTCATCTTCCAAGACCTCGCTCCATCGTATGCCATTTCAACCACTAAATGACTCAACTCCATCGTATGAAGAGCTTGTATCCAGTAGAAAGGAGGGAAAATATTTAATAAAAGAATAGAAATGATTTTGAGATCAGTGTCGTGGTGGACGATCGCCACACCCGTGCACGTCACTCTTACTCATCACAAACTTAATAAAACATAGGAATTTAAGCAGCAAATAATTGAAATTTCCACATACCCCCCCCAGGACAAGTCTCGGGTTAAACCCTCATATTTGAGGGTAAGATTTCACGGTGGATAATATGAGAAGAATAAAAGAATAAAAGGAGAATAGATGAAGAATAAAACATGGAGGATGGGTGGACACAAAAATAAAAACAATGCATGAATTTTATTACAAATCTAAATTATGAATGAAAATGAAAACAAAAATAAAGAAAATAAATTAAATGGGGAATATTTGTTGCTAGCCTCCCTAGGTTTAGATCTCCTCCTTGGTGCCTTGAAGGAATGGATGGAGAATGGGATGATTTGGGAAGGAGGTGGGGGCCTCCTTTTATAGGCAGAATTCTACCCCCCGAAACATTTCATGTTGTAGACCCCCTTAATGACCTTTTCACATGTTCCACAATTCATGAATGTTGTTCATAAATATCTTTTCCGTCCCTCCTCAACATATCAGCTAATTTGGAAACCGTATGAAAGAGTTGTGAATTTTTCATTATCGGTTTCTTTTTCTGGACGAAGCTTCCAGGAAGGATCCTCCAAAAGTATGTCGTTCAATAGCCTCATTAATGACATCCAACATCCCCCATATTTATTTTAGAGACGTTCCTATCTGTCCAAGTGGTATCCCAGGTAGAAACACATCATTTAGATCTTTGTAGGCGTAGTTTGATGTCCGTTACCTTGGGTGGGTCCACGCTGTCCGCCCGGAAAAATTATCAACTTCAATGAATTTTTAGACCCTTTAGATGACCGAATAAGCTCCTGGTCCAGAAGACAAAAATACAGGAAATAGAATAATAATTATAAAAAAAATTTAATAAGAAAATTTTTAATTTTATTTTTCCAGATATGACCAAATTACCCCTGACGTAAAATTCTGTCAAAAATCCAGAATTAGTCAGTTTTCACATTTGGGCTCAAAATAACACTAAAACCTAAAAACATGACAATTGCCAATCCAATAACACTTTTGTGGGATTATAAACAATGATTTACAGTATAAAATAAATTAAAATGTGAGCTTCATCACTCCCCCACACTTAAACATTGCACCCTTGGGAAATCATCTTACATCCAAATCAATTTCCACACAACAATTAAAAATGAGAAAATATCAATGATCTTATCCAAAATAGAATTCCATCATGTATCATATATGAAAATCAAACCTCTCTCATTTTTATTTCAATCATTAAAATTTTTTCAACATCATAAATCAATCCATGGTCCAATCACAACCTACCTCACATTGAATTTTATGTCACTCTTCACTCAATAGAAATTGAATCTAGAGTTATACTCATACTTGAAAATCGTATGTATGACCATAGGTTTGTGAAAATTCTCAATTCTCCACAGCGTGAAATGTGAAAATTAATTTAATAATTAGGGCTTTAATTAAAGGTTCAAATGATTCTGTGGCATAGGGTTGGTGGGAAAATGATTGAAAATGTTTTAGGCTAGAAAGAGGAGGTTGGACTTTTAAGTACAATGCATGATAAAATCAAGGGAAAACACAGGTAATTCCTCTCTCAATACCACTTGAAAATGTGAAAACAAAATCACCACACCCTTTATGACATGGTACATGAGCCAAGAAGTGATTATAATTAATGATATCAGCTATGTTCTCCTTTTTTTAAAGCTCCAGAAAGGCACAACTTTATTATTATTTTTATGGAGGATGAGATGAAAATTGAATACAATGAATGAATGAAAATTCATGCCCTTGATTTTTGAGAGGGACATGAGTAATAAAAGAATGTACAATGAGGAATTAAATCTCATCTTTATTTTTTTCTTTTCTTTTTTTTGAAGGATAAATGGATGAAACAAAATAAAGCACAATGAAATGGTGAAACATGCCCAATTTTCTTATTGTCCACTGTCCAAAGTATTGACACACACCTCACAATACCCATAAATGATACACATCCCAATGAAAACACATGAAAGGACCTTCCCCCACACTCAAACTTTAAATATCCATGCAAAAATACTAAATGTGTGGGTAGGTAAGGAAAAATTGGCTTGTAATGTGGCTTAAACCTATAAGTCAATCCATGGCATCTAAGGGCTTACGAAAGGTAAATGTAAAGGTGGGTCTCATGATAAAATGTGGCTAGCCAAATAGATTCCTCAATCATTTTAAATACATTCCATGTAATCCAATTCTTCAAAATAGAATTATTCAAAAATTATGGTTCTCACACAAAAGTCAAGTTTCCCTCAAGAAAGTGTGGGTATTAGGAAGAATATGGAAAAGTTGTTTAGAATACCTCATAGGATTGGAAAAAATATTTTGAGTCAGTGTTTCATGAGCATGAATTTCAAAAATCAGTCAAACTCATTAAAATGATTGAAAATCCATTTTAAGGGAAAATAATTAATATCAATAATCATTTAAAATCCATTAATTCAAAAATAATTTCAACTCTTTCAAAATCAATTGATGTGTGAAAATTGATAAGAATATTCATTAAAGATCAAAATATGTTTTGGACCAAAAAAATGAAAGATGTTTAAATGATAATCGTAAAAAGTTAACTCCCTTTTAAAATATTGATTCTGTCCTCTTCCTCTAATTCTTGGGGCTTACTTCTGGATTCATGATCCTACAAAAGAAAAATTACTCAATTAATCACAAGGATCATTTCATTTAAGCTCGAAATGAAATGAGGGAGGGGGCCACATGCTAGACTAATTCCTAATACTGAATTTGAAATTTAAATTACTAGAAATCATGTAAAGATAAATCTTGGTATGATCCCCCAAGTGGGCCCTGGAATCTTTTACTGCCTCCAGATGGCAGTACCCGCTATTTTCCAAAGTCTGATGGAGGATGAATTTTCTTTGATTTGAACCACCACATGTGTCTTTTCCCAGCTTGTGCTTCATCGTTGTTCTTAAGGGATGATCCACGGATAGAGTGCACCATATCCTTCCCCTTCACAATGAAGCGTATCTTGCATAGTGGGGGTAGGATGAAGAAATAACCATCATCTTCCTTGGTTGAAACTTGTGCAACCTTCTTATCTTCCAGTTCTGGCTTCATGGGGGCTGCATGAAGACAAGCATCTTGACAGATTTTCTTAGGCTCAGCTACCTGGATCTCTTCATGGGGCTCCTCTAGTAGATATTCCATGACTTTTGGGAGCTCCAGGGGTTCCTCAACAAGTGCATCCTATTTTGTCTCTTCATCCTCCAGGGCATTGTAGGAGTCATCTGATTCTAAAAATTCAAAACAATTGGGAGTTATACTCAAATTTGTTTTAAAAAAATTAAAATAATATGAGTTCAAGAATGTATCATCTCCCTGATTTGGTTCAGCTTGAATTTCTTCTTGATTTGAAAGCGCCTCTTGGAGTTGATTATTGCTGGATAGATCTTGGTAGTCAGTCTCCTCCACCTCATGTTTGGCTTCAACTTCATGGATGTTTTCAGTGAAATCTGGGAAGACCAGTGGCACTTCCTTCTTGGCCTGAAATCTTTTTTAGTCAACTTGGAGTTCATTGACCATGGACATCAAATCTTTCGGTGAGATCCATGTTTTTATGCCTCTTTCCACATGCTTGAACATTATTATTAGGGCATTAGCTCTTTGTTGGAGGGCCTCCTCAGTATAGTCTGTTTCTTCCTCCTGAATTTGTGAGTAATTGTTCCATGCAGAATAATTTGAATTTGAATGCATCATGAAAAAAGTTTTTATTGAATTTTTTTTAAAAAAGTGTAAATAATATAAAATTTGAAATTAGAAAAAGTAAGGTAAACAACCGATTAGATCCCCAGCAACGACGCAAGTTTTGACGCACGCCTGTTGTAGGGCGTGGAAAAAGCAATCTAATTTTTTCTAGTGCATCATAGAGGCTGACCAAGGTCGTCTCACTTGAGGAGCTTTCTCAATCGTTTACTGACTTAATATAATTGAACTAAACTAATTATTTTTGGTTGTTTTTATTTATGAATTTAATGAAATTTAATAAAAGATAAAACTAACATGCAACGAAAAAATGCAATTAATTGATAATGAACTTGGCCTTTATGGGTTGGTATGTGGGTTTCATCATTCTCCTTGTTGATATTTAAATTAAGTTTGATAATTCAATTATGAGATCTCATTCATGAATTACTATTCTTTTATTTATTGGTGTGAAATCATGAATGCATTTTTCAATCTTAACTTCACCTCCTCCTTTAATCAAGGTAGATGGCACACCTCGATCGAGAGTGTGTCATCTTCCAAGACCTCGCTCCATCGTATGCCATTTCAACCACTGAATGGCTCAACTACATAGTATAAAGAGCTCGTATCTAGTAGAAGGGAGGGAAAATATTTAATAGAAGAATATAAATGAGTTTGAGATCAGTGTCGTGGTGGACGATTGCCACACCCGTGCACATCACTCTTACTCATCACAAACATAATAAAACATAGGAATTTAAGAACCAAATAATTGAAATTTCCACATACCTCCCCCAGGCCAGGTCTCAGGTTAACCCCTCATATTTGGGGGTAAGAGGTCACAGTGGATAATATGAGAAGAATAAAAGAATAAAATGAGAAGATATGAAGAAGAAAACATGGAGGATGGGTGGACACAAAAATAAAAACAATGCATGAATTTTATTACAAATCTAAATTACGAATGAAAATTAAAAAAATAAAGAAAATAAATGAAGTGGGGAAGATTTTTTTCCAGCCTCCCTTGGTGGAGATCTCCTCCTTGGTGCCATGAAGGAATGGATGGAGAATGGAATGATTTGGGAAGGAGGTGAGGGCCTCCTTTTATAGGCATAATTCTACCCCCGAACGTTTTCACGTTGTAGACCCCCTTAATGACCTATTCACGCATTCTACCCTTCATGAATGTTTTTCATAAATATCTTGAGCGTCCCTCCTCAAAATTTAAGCTAATTTGGAAATTGTATGAAGGAGTTATGAATTTTTCATTATCAGTTTCTGTTTTTAGAAGAAGCTTCCAAGAAGGTTGCTCTAAAACTATGTCGTTCAATAGCCTCCTTAAGGACCTCCAACATCCCCGATATTTATTGTAGAGACGTAACTCTATATCCTAGTGGTATCCTAGGTGGAAACACATCATTTAGATCTATGTAGGTTGAGTTTGATGTACGTTACCTTGGGTGGGTCCACGTTGTCTGCCTGGAAAAATTTTCAACTTCAATGAATTTTTAGCCCCTTTTGATGACCGAATCATCTCCTAGTCCAGAAGACAAAAATGTAGAAAATAAAATAATAATTATTACAAAATTTGAATCAGAAAATTTGAAATTTTATTTTTCCGGAAATGAGCAAAATACCCCTGACGTAAAATTCTGTCAAAAATCCAGAATTAGTCGGTTTTCACATTTGGGATCAAAATTACACTAAAACCTAAAAACATGACAATTACCCATACAAAAACACTTTTGTGGGATTATAAACCATGATTTACAGTATAAAATATATGAAAATGTGAGCTTCATTAATTGGGCATAGTAAAATCCAATATTTCTAGGCTTTTATGATTTGTTAGGGAACATGAGAGACATAATTCCTTCCTATAGTGTATTTTTTCATGGATGTTTTCCTAGAAGAAATTATTGGGTTAACACATGAGAGAGTGGTGTATTTTACTATTGATATAGTTAAAATACTAGAACTAGTGTTTGTTTCTACTTACAGTATGGATCCTACTGACCTTAACAAACTCAAAAGGTAGTTTCAAGACCTAGAAGATAAAGTGTTTATCTGACATAGTACCTCACCTTGAGGTTGAAATACGATTATCCCCATGGAGAATATGACCCTTAAACTATTTTTGGATTACAATAAGTTAAAACATTTTATGGCTATTAAAGGATATCCAGAAACTTGAGTACATGACCACTTTTTCAACCTTGAGGGGATCAATTTATCTCAATGTTTGATTTGAGGTTGGTCTATCATTAGGTATGATTCAGACACTCATTTATACCCTATATAGTATTCTATAGTAGATATATATAGTATGATTATTTGGTCATGTCATTCATCCTCATGAATATAGATTTATTTTACATGTATCTGATGAACTCTGTTTTCCACCAGTAATTGGATTATTTTGTGGTGGTTTTATAGAAAATATATTAGTGATTTCTCATACCTGAGGTGGTCTTTATAAACACATTTACATCATGTTAAATAAACTAAGAGAATATAGTTTATATACCATACTCAAAAAATGAATCTTATGGATTCATAATGTTCACTTATTGGTTAACATTATCTCAAAGTTAGGAGTATCTATGGACCCATAGAAGGTGAGAGATATAGTTTCTTGGGAACATGGAAAGAATGTCTATGGAATATAGAGTTTCTTGGGGATATCTGGATATTATAGGTTCCTTATTAAATACTTTCAGCACTAAAAAAACATCTAAATGGTTTTTTTTAACAATTCTATTATGTTTAAATGATCATAAACTTGTGGTAATTTTTTTCAAGAGTTGAAATTAATTATTACGTCAACAGCGATCCAGAGTCTTACATAGCTAGGAAAAATCTATTAGATTTATTATGACACTTCATGAATTGTACTTGGAGTAGTTTTTATGTAGGATGAGAAAATAATAGATTGTGGGTCTCATCAGTTGTGGCATAATGAGCAAAATTACATGATACATGATATTGATCATGTTATAGTTGTTCATGCCTTGCATTATTAGAGGCATTATATTTTGGTAGAGTGTTTTTGGGTATAAAATTCCACAAAATCCAAAAATTTATATTTACCCAGTATCAAATGAACCATATACAGTGAATATGGTTTGAATACTTATATTCACATGATGTTGAGATTTCCTATATTCCATAGAAATAAAATCTAGTGGATTATTATCTAGGATAAAAGACTCAGACATGAGTGATTCATGAGGTAGTAGTGAATGGAATTTGGTGGAGTTGTCTTATGAGATGAATTTAGAAGATCAAGACCATTATGGGTATCCTATACTAAAATTGATATCATTGATTTCTTAACTTATTGATCGATTGAAGATTATTTTGCTTTCATATCCCGAGGGATTCATCCTACATGAGAGCGTTTCTTATGAGGACCCACCTCCTAGTTAGGCTATTGATGGGAATGAGATCTTGCGAATTCATAGATGCATATGGGTTCCTATATATGATATTTAATGAGATAATCATATGCATCAAATTGTGAACCACATTCTGGTCATACCTATATGTACCATAACATAATCCTCTACTATTTATGGCTAGGGATGAAAAACGAGATCCCACGTTTTGGTATATGATCTTCCACAAGTTAATTGGTGAAAGTGAAACACCAGTGACGTAGGATACTTTTACAGTAATTGACCATTCTTAAGTGTAAATGGAAAGGTGTCTCTATTAATTTTCTGAACGGTTTACCTAGTTCACCATAAGGATGTGACATATTATGGGTGATTATGGATAGTCTAACTTCTAACCTAATCACGAGGCCTTTTCAGTGGCGGTGATAGAGAGGATATATGTTAGAAAGATCATACACATTTATGGAGTTCAATTTACCATCAAATTGGATAGGGATTCTCTATTCTTTTCATATTCCTCGAATTGGATATAGAAGGAACTAGGTTTATAAGTATTATTATGTACAACATATCTCCCATAGATCGATTATTAGTCTAAGAATATGATACTGGTGTAAGAAGACACTATCTGAGCATGAGTTCTTGATTTTAAAGGCTTTCATTAGAAAGTTTTTCTCTAAGAAAATTCACTTACCCTAATTATTTATAAGATACTATACAGATAGATTCTTATGAGTCCCTATATGGTAGGATGTTTCATTCACACTTGTGCTACTTTGAGGTAGGAGAGGTAGTGAAAATTAAACCACATCTATTTCAAGAGAAATTAGAGAAGCTACAACTTATACAAAATAATATGGAAACATCAAGGTCTCGTAAAAAGTCTTATTTCTATCATCACTTCTGACCTCTATGATTTGAGGTGGGAGATTATGTTTTCTTTAAATGTTTTATATACTGGGGAATTGATGAATTTATAGCCAAGGGAAGCTAGAACATAGTGTTTTTGGACCCTTTATGTTTTTGGAATGAGTCAGTCTTGTAGCCTATCAGTTTTTATTACCTCAATGAAACTAGGCTATCAATTAATTCATCCTTATTTTGCAGCTTCTCCATTACCATTTAGAATCACCTCATATATTCTAGCATGATGAGGTAGAGTTAGCTGTTGTTTCGTCTTTATAGGAGTATTGGGTTCATATCATCTATCATATAATGAATGATCTCTAAGGTAGGTAAATTTATTTTGTATGGGTATTATAGAATAATGAGCTTTTATAGGGTGATACATGGGAGAGAGATGCTGATGTACATTCTTAATTGTCAAATCTATTTTTAGATGATGTTCAAATACCCCCAAAAGGAAACAATATATTGAGTTATTTTAAGGAGGGAATATTGTAACATCCCAACTTTTTAGAGATACATAGATCAATAATTTTTTTGTTTAATCTTATTATTTTAACAAAATTATTTTATTTAAGAGTTTAAATAAGGGTTTCGTATCACCAGATATTTTTTTTCAATATCAGATCTTTGATTTTTGGAGAAACATATTTAGTGATAATTGTGAAAATCAACTACATGGGAAAAAATATGAGAAAAATGGTTTGAAAACCCATGTTATGGAGTCCATATTACCATCTAAAAATTTATAGACATATTTTATAGGGGACCCTAATATTTTTCATAAGGGGTTTTAAATTGTTTTCTAAACGCGAATGGGGGTATTCCAAATGGATAATGGTGGTACAAGGATGGAAAAAGAGTTCAGATATAGTTATGCCAAACCATGCTCCATTTAAAAGCATGTGAAAATTTATTTTTACCCTTGGTTATTTAAAATCAATTCCTCATTTTTCTTCTCCCATTCACACATAATAGACTATTCCTCCTCTTGAGAGTTATCTTCCTCCATGAGAATGGGATTTGAGCTGGCCGATCTATTCAGAATCTTTTATAAGTGTCATTTTCTACGTTGGATAGATAAATATAATACTAAAAGTACTATTATTTATTTAATTAGTCTACATTCTCGTATCAAATTACAGATACATTCGAGCTAATATGACCTATTATTAGGGTGTTTTTCTACTTCTCTTATTTATCCAATTATATCCTGAATTAGTGAATAATAATAGACAAGGAGTCTATTAATTCTCTTAGATAGGTTGTTTAATTATTTTTAACAAAATATCAATTTAGATATTTTATGTTTCATTGTTTCTTATGTCAATTCTTTAATAAATCTCCCCTTAAATGTAAAATCAATTAAACAAACTGCTAATGCCTAATGTTAATTAGTCCCTGTGAACAAACACTATTTCCAGAGGTTATCAACCACGACTAGAACCACCACATAGGATGTCTTATTTAAAATTTTCATAAATAATTCCTGGATAATTATTTAAATATAATTTTTTGATGAATTTTCCATCAAACATGAGATTCTTAAATTGTAATAGATGAAATGATAAGACAACATACATGGACCTTATGCAAGGATATGTAATTAAAGAACCATATACTATGTGTTTGACTTATACCTTATAAATGAAATGGATAAATTAGATAAATGGAAGGTTAATATTATAACCATGTCACCTGACCATTACTTAATTATAAAGTTGCACCATGGCTATCATTATGATTGTGGATAATTGATTGTTATTACTGCACATGGTGTTTTCCATTTTTTGACTGGGATGTTTCTTACATGTATTTTTAGTCACACACTTTTTATTGATTTATAATAATTAACATGGTAATCATTATACTTAAGAAGTTGGCTGGACATGGCGTTTCCTCTCTACGGTATTCATTATTGGACATGACGTTCATTCTCCTTTAGTTGGATGATGGACATTATGATCCAAATATTTTTATTTATAGAGAACATGATGATCTAGAAACCACATGAATTGATATTATATATATTATATCACATGTAACATAGGGTCCATCTAGAATGTGTGTCTAGGGTTTGGGAGAACATATTAATGTGAAATTTGAAGGGTACACCAATTCAGACATATATTCAACTAATACAGTGATATGTTTCATGGAACCCCGTAGTTCCCTTATAAGATAACTATATATGGATTCCATAACTATGTGTCATGGTTACCAAAATTTTCCAAGGATAAATATTTAAAAATAAATAAATCAATCAAAATTTTACAGTTCTATAGGCATTATGGTTTAGGTTGAAGCTGGTAGAGTAAGATGGGTGTCAACTAAGGAACCTGAGCCAAATTTATTTTGTTTATATTGTTGATTTCTTTATTATTATATCTAAAAAATTCATTTTATATTCATTAGATTTATAATATTAGATGTCATTGGTAGTGACCTAAAGAGTTTTAATCACACTTTGTTTAGGTCATCATTTTGTACTCGAATTAAACATCATGGATAGAGGTAGGGACAAAGTGAAGTCTCCAGCTATGGATGCATGAGTTTCATTTCTATGGTAGAGTACGGGTTTAGTGGGCTGATCTAGTTCTTAATATAAAATTGTATAGAACTATTGGCCTTTTATCTATTTTTTATTGCATTCCTTTCATATGAGTATTTCTCTATTTCCCCAAGAATTCCCCATTTTGTAAAGTATATAGAAATGAAATTATTTTTTATGTGACACTATTTTTTATTACTTATATCTATTTATATTTATTTTTATGATCAGTACTACTCTTGTTTCATTATTATTTTTCTGTTGATTTATCAGTTATTTTACTACGATATTCCACTTTGATAAATAGTGTATAGTATACCCATCGTAAAGACATAGATTCTTGTTACTAGTCGATAACCTCTAGCATATAGGGATGTGTGCTTAAATCCATGTGGCCAACTAGTCCAGGTAACTTATTAGTGTATCAGACAATGGAAATTACACACACATATATATATATATATAATCATTATCTATACATATAATACCTCCTTATCATTATGGAAAAACCACACTTCTTCCCACTATAAATCATCATAAGGGTAAATTTATAATATGTTATCAATTGATGTGGGTAATAATCTATACCCATATCATTATGTATGAGGACACATCCCAGTCACTTCTTGTATGTGTCACTATATATCAACAAATCATATGAAATGTTATCTAGTGTATTAATAATAGTGCTGACCAACCTTCTATTCTGTTTATTTAAATTCTTCTCACATTCATCTATCCAGAATAACTTTACCCCCTTCAAAGTAAACTTAGTGAGTGTATTAGATAGTCATGAGAAATCCTTTACCAATATTTTTTAGTATGCATCCAACGTAAGACAACCATGGATCTTAGTTACCATGGTATTTATAGGCCATTACTTGATAACTACCATGTTTTAAGCATCCGCCGATATACCCTCGCTTTAAATTATATGACACAAGAATGAGACATTTTCCAACTGAAATTCACACTTGGTAAACATAAAATATAGAATATACTTTCATAAGGTTAGAAGTTAAATACTAAAATGTTCATAATTATTTTCCTCTCTCATTGAATATATAATAATATTATCTATAAGGACTACCCTAGATGGATTATGGAAGTCTTTGAAGACTTTATTAATTAAATCCACAAATATGGTAGGAGAATTACTAAATCCAAATAGAATTAACAAAAATTAAAAATGAACATACATCATATATAATATTTTCTTTTGTATATCCTTATTCTTTTCCCTTATCTAATGAAATCTAGATTGAAGATCAATAATGTAATAATATGGAGATACTCATAATTTATCGAACATATCATGGATATGGGTAGAGGTATTTTTGATGATAGTGAAATTGTTAAGTTCCTAGTAATAAATGAAAAGAATAACCGAACCATCTTTCTTAAAATGAAAAAAGAATAGGTGCATCTTGTAATGCACCGACCCTAGTTACCCAGAGTTAGTGAAATATTTTAATACATTGGCGTGATTACAATGAATCATGTCCCGAAAGACCGATCAGTTTAGCAGTCATGGAAAATAGATTACATACATGGACGTTACATTACACTTTCTAACATACAAGCAAAAAATACATTGAGAATTCCATTGTTCCCTTATATTAACCCTGCATCTCAAAGATAAAACACTTCATGGGATCCTGGGAAAATAAAACATAAGAAAGGGGTGAGCTCAGATTCTCAGTAAGGGTAAATAATTTAGCGGAAGCTATAAAATTTTAAGGCAATATGTGTAATAAAAACAACAGCCCTTTTAAACATAAACCTGAACATAATATGGCAGAAAATAATCATGAATCACTATATAAACAATCACATGGATATTCTACTAGTCGAATAATCACATGTAATAACTAATTTCATAATGAGGGAATGCCTAACGCCAGACATCATTACCACATATTCAAGGCCTTATGCCAAGATTACAAATAACTTTTTTTCAGGGCCTTGTGCCTGGACACTAGTTTGTCTAATGAGACCTACCGATTCATCGAGGATCTATAGCGGGCTCCACCCGTCACAGACTAAGTCCACTGCATTCCTCATATAAAAAAGTTGAAACATAACATAAACATTCGTATTAAAACCAGCATATGAAATGTCAATACATTAACCATAAACCATGAATGGTATAAAAATAGAACATCCACAATAAAACATATCATAACTCATTAAATACAACATAGAACATTGTATTATACTAAATCAACCTCAATCAAAAATAATATCTAGTAATGGATGCTGACATAGTTGAAAATGATGAGTAAAACTTTTTGAGAAAAATATCATTTTTGTAAAATAATTTAAAAGACACACATTTATAAAGGAAGTAATTTAAAATAAATTTTTGAATCAAAGTGTCCCATTACACTTTGAAACATTTGAAATTAATTATCATTTCAAAGCATTCATGTCCATATAAATAAATCCTTAAAATCACTTTGAAAACATGGACATTAATTAATAGGATTTATAAAGACAAATATTTAAAACATTTAAAATGATGATCTAGTTAAATAAACCATCACATAAAATCTTAAAAGATTTATTTTGAAAAAAATTTCTTGAAATATGTGTATCGATGATAAATAGGTCACAATAAATACTTATACATAAACAACCTCGGATAATAATGTGATTGAGGAAATAACCCTTACATCATTGTAATCAATTCAGTCGTATGACCAATAGTCATTAACCACCAAATGAATCACAGAATATAATTAATATAAATAGAATCATTATAATATATATCAAATGGAAATACAAAATACAACACATGCAATAAATAAGTGGTGAACAATTGAAATCTCACAGAATTAAAAGTGAGATAAGAAACCCCTTACCTTGCAATTTACATTGGTCGAGGGTACGTTTAACCTTTTGTATAATGACCATTGTATGTTATTATATTATACCCATTCCATAGTCATATTTATTATATCATACATGATTCATTTATGACTTTATACTACCCATTTTATAATGATTTTCATGTTAAATTAACATTTGGGGTAATAATCGCTTTCTTTATCATACGTATTTTAAGTTGTTATTCTCAACCATATCATTTAGGTAATGATTTAAATACTTCCAGAATATAAACAATGATTCATATATCATATATATTTAGAATATAAATATTTATAATAGATAGATATATGAAATGGAAAACACCGTTTATGGAGACGGTAGGTAGTACATACGCATAAATGTTGTTTCTGTTTTCAAAGCGTATTGAACGGAAATAAGTAAATAAGATATTTTTAAGTACATATATATATATATATCTAGTAGAATTATTATGTAATATATTACATACTTATTAGAAATATATATTTTTATAATCGTCGATGAATGGTGAACGTGGAAATGAATGTCATCGTGTCGTGGAGACGGTAATCCATACGTACGCACGAGAGACAATATCGTTTCCTTAAAGGTGCGGAATTGGATGGTATATTAATTTTATAGAGACATTATCATGTTATTTTCATTATTTATATACATATTACTCATCATTATACCCATCTAAATAACATAGTGTTGCATAACAAATTACACCACGGCGTGGAGACGGTAAGCCGTACGTACGCACACATGGTGACATTATCATTCATAAGATGGATAGAATAAGGAATATAGTTGTGCCATATTTAAAATAACATCACAATATATATAAGATACTATATTTATTATTTTATAATGGAAACAACAAAGAAATATTAAGTAGAAGAATAAGAGAACTTGAAAGAGGGTGGTGAAATCATTACCTCTTCTTCGGGTTCTTCCTTTTGATTTGATCAAAAGGGCTCCTTAGGTTGGCTTACATACCAAAGGAAGGCCTCTAGGATGAATTTAAGATAGTTGGGAGTATATTTTGGCAGGGTTTGGCCGAGACAAATGGCTTTGGAGATGTGAATTTGAGAGAAAGGAAATTCCATTTTATAAGAGGGGTGAGGGGCACCTTAGGAAAAACTTAAAATATTATTTTATAATAAATTCGCATTCGGTTTATAATGACTAAAAATTGATTTATTTATATTGTAAGGTGGGTATGGGTCTAAATACACTAAACCAATAGGTTTTAGACATGTTTGTGTCACTATATTAACCTTATCTTTTAGATTTAACTAATAGTTAATTGGTATCACTTTTACCATGTCTCTTTGTATTTTTATATTATATGGTTACTAAAATTACTATAAACTACCAAGAAAGCCCCAAGTGGTTCATTAATGATATAAATATCATTATATATGTCCTTTGTCCGAATATTAAAATATTAGTAATATTATATCAATTAATAATATAATAATTGTTTTAAAAATTAGTTTATGTCAATTTTGACACTATTTAATTATTGATTTTTGTTAAAGTCCTAAAAACATTAATAATTAGAAATAAATTAATTTAATGAATCATTACATGTCATATTAACGTATAAAATTAGTGGATGACATAAAAACATTCATATTATATTTATTTTAATATTTATAATCCCATTTGTTTGATTCATTCATTAATAAAGAAAATACTGCATCACCATTGTGTCATAAATAAATTTAATTATTCAGTGTCTAAAAATTATAAATAAAATAATATTATATATTAAATCTATTTATCATTATAATAAATATTTATAGTAGAATTTATCTTATGTGTAACACTATATTAAAAATGGTTTAGTTATTAAACATTAAATTTAATACTTTTGACTCTTCTTCGAATTAAAGAATAATAATTGTCTTAATCAAATCCAAGTGGATATAAAGGATAATATTTTATTCCTAAGGATGTTTTTGGTTGAATTACTCTTTTTTAATAGAATTTGGAAATGTTTTACGGTAATAATGGTATCATTTTTACCCTTAAATACACTATTTACTTTTAACTGTGGTAAATAAAAGTTAAAAGTTACTATTCACCAAAAATATTTATCTTATTGAACCACATTTTTCTTACTGATATCAACCTTGTCTCTCAGATTTTTTAAATTTGACTCACAAAATTGGTAAAATTATGTTTTATGCGAATTTTCAAATTCTTTTAGGAAGTGGGTAAAATACGGTGAAAAGTTCGATAAAATTTTATATATCTAATATTATTACAAAATTATTCCAATGAATTAAATTGAAAATATATAGGTATTATGTATATATTTTGACCAAAAATAAATTTAAATGAAATAAACAATTATTTAAATATAAAGTCGGTTTTAAACAATAACTCAGTGTTTTTCATAATTCATCAAAAATTGAATGTTTTCAGAAAAATATCAAAAATCCACCCTAAGGTAATTTTGATATTCCAAATTCAAAAATGAAGTCTATTTTTACCAAATTAGAAACATATAAGTTGAATTTATTAATTTAAAATTAATTCCCATTGTCAAAACCAAAAGGCGTATTTTTAAGAAACAATAACTATCAAAAGATTGACACTTGTTTATGTCCAATATCAAAGTGAAATTGCTAAAAATTACCAGCATTGGATTAAATGTTAAAAATATAACCTATTTGTACTTACAAACCATTAAAATTTATAATTTAACACTATACATTATTTTGATTAAAAATGTTGTTTTCAGTTAAAATATAATATTTTTCACTATTCACCCAAATATGAAAGTTCTAAGAAGACATCAAAAATTTATGGAAACTAAATTCATATGTACTAATTCTAAAGTATAATTTTATTTTTTAAAATTTAATATATAAAAGTTTCATATATTGGATTTGAAAAGGGTTCACCATTAAAAGGCGGTAAAAGTGCGTTTTTTTTAAAAATGATTCTTTTATCTGAAAAAAATGAATTAGTTCTTACATCTTGTCTAAGAAACTAAAAATATGGATTCTAAAATTATAATGATTATATATAGTTTAAAATTCTGTTAATACAATTCATAACCACTTTTGAATGGCTAGTTTGGTAAGTCGTGGTGCTTTTGAACTCGGTGTTGCGTGTAGTGCAAGTTTTTGAATTACTATAAATAAATAACGTACTATGAAATATTGGGGAATTACATTATTCCCTCCTTCAATAAATTACGTCCTCACAATTTGAAATTGTTCTTCAAAAATATAAGGTTGAAAATAGAAAATACCTTTGCGGAAAACCCACATCAGAAATTGGGTTAATAAAATTTAGTCTTAATAAGAGGAAAAGGGAAATGAAATGGTCACCACCAAATTATGATCTCGATTAGGAGAACATTCGTGGAAATTAAAGACATATAATTGGAGTGAAAATGTAAATATTTATAGGGATTTATTGTGGTCTTCAATCACAAACAAGTGTAAAATTGAGGGCCTAAAATCCATCAATCTATGATGATTAAAAATACCATCGGTTCAACAAAACATAAGGAATTAGGAAAATGAATTTTTTTTAAGATCCCTTCCCTAAAGTTTAATAATTAATTTATCCATAAAATAAGTGGATATATATATATATATGTACTTGAAAAGTATAGTTTCATCCTTCAACTAATTCTTACCACAAAATCATATTTCACTCTAAAAGATCTCAAAAAAAATATTTTCAATTTATCCTAATAATACATGGTTCCAAAAATAATGAATTGGAAATTCACCTATCAGACCATTATAAAAAGAAACTACATTATAAAATCCAGGAAATCACATAGGACAGTTGTAGGTGATGCACCCTTGTGGCCCTTCGGTTGCAGGTTCAAGTCTCGCGGCCTTGCCGGACGCGACGGGTTGCCGCCTGACCTTCAGGTTGTCATTTTTTATAACAATCCAAAAATGATCTAAAAAATAATTGATTCCAACATTTAGACTTATCCAAAGTACTTATATCTAAACTCACAGTCCAAAATTTATAAGGAAGGTAAACACAATGAAGATCCTTTTTTCCACGTAATAACATGTGAACACCTTCATCATGTATTCTTTTAAAACACTGAAACATATTGAATTACCATAAATCCTTATTGATTGCATTCATGCTCCATTTTTCCTTATAAAATACTGGATATACTCTTTATATCCATAAATGTTGCAAACTCCAACAATGAAGTAATATACAAATCATTAATCACTTTCAAGGTTGTCAAGAATATCTGATATAATTTATCCAAATCAACCATCTCTTATTCCAAAATCACTACCTCCTTACTAGGACCATATTAAGGATTACCTTTCCTTCAACCATGTATTTTCCAAAAAGTGTATCTTACTATTAAGTCACTTTTCTTAGAACTATATAATCTTAATTCCTCAATAAAATAGTATTGCAGTACAATCCTTATTTTTCTCCATAATTCATATAACCTATATATTACTGATAAAACACTCAAATGAAATAATTCTATAATAACAACATAATAACTCTAGTCATTCCTCTTCATCTGAGGTAGTATCATAACTTGATTATTATCCAATAACATCATTTGTGGTTTACTCTGATGACCGGGACATTGATTCTCATAGTTTCCCAACTCTTTGTAGATGAATCATTGTACATTTGAAACCTTTTTCTTACCCTTGTAGTTACATACTTGGTGTCCTTTTTTTCTACACTTATAACAAACTCACATTACCTTCAGGAAAGTTCTAGGGTGTTTCTTCCCACAGTTATCACATATGGGAAAATTCTTCATTCCTCTCTTCCCTTTATCCATATTTCTCTCTTCCATCCTTTTCTTCTCTTGCTTCCCTTCAGAGCCATAAGACTCAGATAATTCATTACTTATCTTATTAACACATGATAATATTTCTTCATATGTTGAGAATACATGGGAGACTATTTCCCTTCTAAATTTTGGCTTAATACCGGGAAAGATATGATACTTATATCTCTTTGGATCATACATTTTGCTTGAGTTCACATTCCTTATACTAGGTGCCATTTCTATACAATGGCATACACTAGGTCAGTTTATAAATTGCAATGAATAATTCCAAACATGTAAAATACCTAACGTAAATTAAACATTTTATGGATATAATCCATAAAAATATTTTCTTTTAGGAGGTATATACTCGTAAATGCTTCATAATGATTTGTAAAGAAAATGAGAATTATCCAAAGCATATCCCCTGTGAGTGTCGTAACCAAGAGTGCAGTAAGGCCCGTTGTTGTGCACCAGTTCCTATTCGAGTCTAGGTCAAAGCGGGGTTTTCAGGATTTACCCCTAGTTACATCTATGCCAGAGCCGCCTCTACCTTCTCGTATCCTGACAGGGATGTATTTTCTTGAAAAATCACAAAATCTCCACATTACCAAAATTCTAGGAAGTTCTTCTACACTAATCCTCAAATTATATCTTAGGGTAATGTGTTCTAATCAGTGTTTATTTAAATCTAGTATCCATGGTTATTTCTAAACATCCTCTAATACCCACTGTAATGCCCCGACCCCAGTTACCCAGAGTTGGTGCATTATTTTAATACATTGGCATGATTACAAGGAGTCATGTCCCGAAAGACCGATCAGTTTTGTAGTCTTGGAAAATAGATTACATACATGGATGTTACATTACACTTTCTAACATACAACAAATTCCTTTTATAATGCCATTGTTCCCTTATCATAACCCTACATCTCAATGATAAAACACTTCTTGGGATCCTGGGAAAATAAAATATAAGAAAGGGGTGAGCTCAAATGCACAGTAGGGGTAAATAATTTACCAGAAGCTATAAACTTTTAAGGCAAGATGTGTAATAAAAACAAGATCCTTTTTAAATATAATATTGAACATAATATTGACAAAATAAATCAAACATCACCATATAAACAAGTACATGGATATTCTACTAGTCAAACAATCACATGTAATAACTAATTTCATAATGAGGGAATGCCTAACGCCGGACATCATTACCACATAGCCAATGCCTTGTGCCAATACTAAAAATAAGATTTCTGTCAAGGACTTGTGCCAAGACACAAGTTTGTCCCAAGAGACCTAACGATACATCGAGGTGCTATAGCAGGCTCTACCGCTCACTTACTAAGTCCACTGCATTCCTCATATGAAAAAGGTAAAACATAACATAAACATTATTATTAAAACTAGCATAAAAAATGTCAATACATTAACCATAAACCATGAATGGTATAAAAATTGAACATAAAAGTCAAACATATCCTAACTCATTACATAAACCATCTGCGATTTTATTATAATAAATCAACCTCAATAAAAAATAATATCCAGTAAAGGATGCTGACATAGTTGAAAATGATGAGTAAAACCTTTTGGGAAAAATATCCTTTTTATAAAATCATTTAAAAGTCACACAATTATAAAGGAAGTAATTTAAAAGAGATTTTTTAATCAAAGTGTATCCTACCACTTTGAAACATCTGAAATGATTTATCATTTCAAAATATTCATGTCCATATGAATAAATCCATAAAATCATTTTGAAAACATGGACATTAATTAAAAGAATTTTGAAAGATAAATCTTTAAAACAATTAAAATGATGATCTAGTTAAATAGACCCTCACATTAAATCTTAAAAGATTCATTTTGAAAACATTTTCTTGAAATACGTGTTTCGATGATAAATATTTCCCAGTAAATATTTACACATAAACAACCTTGGATAATAATGAGATTGAGGAAATAACCCTTACCTCATTGTAATCAATCGAGTCGTATGAAAAATAGACAATAACAACCAAATTAATCACAGAATATCATGAATATAAAGATAATAACTATAACATTTATCAAATGGCAGTACACAATACACCACATGCAATAAATAAGTGGTGAACAATGGAAATCTCACAGAATAAGAAGTGAGATAAGAAACCCCTTACCTAGCACTTTAATTTGGTCAAGGGTATGTTTAACCTCCTATATAATTACCATTGTATGTTATTAGATTATACCAGGACCATATTCATATTTATTATATCATAAATGAATCATTTATGACTTTATACTACCCATTTAATAATGATTTTCATGTTAAATTAACATTTCAGGTAATAATTTCTTTCTTTATCGTACGTATTTTAACTTGTTATTTTTGATCGTATCATTTAGGTCATGATTTAAATATATCCAAAATATAAACCTTGATTTATATATCATATATATTTAGAATATAAATATTTATAATAGATTGATATATGAAATGGAAAACACCATTTATGGAGACGATAGGTCGTACGTACGCATAAACGTTGTTTCTGTTTTCATATCGCATTGAACAGAAGTTAGTAAATAAGATATATGTAAGTACATATATATATATGTAGTAGAATTATTATATCATATATTACATACTTATTAGTAATTTATATTTTTATAATCGTCGATTAATGGTGAACATGGAAATGAATGTCATCGCGTCGTAGAGACGGTAATCCGTACGTACGCATGAGAGACAATATCATTTCCTTAAAGGTGTGGAATTGGATGGTATATTAATTTTACCGAGACATTATCATGTAAGTTTTATTATTTATATACATATTACTCATCATTATATCTATCCAAATAACATAGTGCTGAATAACAAATTACTCCACGGCATGGAGACGGTAAGCCGTACGTACGCACGCATGGTGACATTATCATTCATAAGATGGATAAAGTAATTAATATAGTTGTTCCATATTTATAACAACATCACAGTATATAGAAGATACTGGATCTATTATTTTTGAAAGGAAACAACAAAGAAAGAGTAAGTTGAAGAATAAGAGAACTTGAAAGAGGGTGGTGAAATCATTACCTCTTCTTCGGGTTATTCCTTTTGATTAGATCAAAAGGGCTCCTTAAGATGGATTTATGACCAAAGGAAGGACTCTAGGATAAATTTAGGATAGTTGGGAGGATATTTGGGTAGGTTTTGGCCGATAAAAAGGCTTTGGATGTGTGAATTTGAGAGAAGGGGAAATTCCCTTTTATAAGATGGGTGAGGGGCACCGTAAGAAAATCTTAAAATATTATTTTATAATAAATTCTTATTCGGTTTATAATGGCTCCAAATTGATCTATTTCTAGTATAATGAGGGGATGGGTCAAAATCCACTCAGCCAATAGGTTTTAGACAGGTTTGGGTCACTATATTAACCTTATCTTTTAGATTTAACACTTAGTTAATTAGTTTGACATTTACCATGTCTCTTGGTATTTTTATATTATATGGTTACTAAACATACTATAAACTGAAAAGAGAACACCAAGTGGTTAATTAATGATCTAAATATCATTATATAAGTCCTTTGGCAGACTAATAGATTTTTATAAAAATTATATCAATTAATAATATAATTTTTGTTAAAAAAATTATTTTATGTCAATTTTGACACTATTTAATAATTTATTTTTGTTAAAGTCCTAAAAAATTTATTAATTCTAACTAAATTTAGTTAATGAATCCTAACATGTCATATTAACCTATAAAATATATGTATGGCATCAAAGTATTCAAATTATATTTATTTTAACATTTATAACACCATTTATTTGATTCATTCATTAATAAGGAAAATACTTCATCACCATTGTGTCATTAATAAATTTAATTATTCAATGTCTAAAAATTAAAAATAAAATAAAATTATGTAGTAAATATTTTTATATTTCTAATTAATATTTATAGTTTAATTTATCTTATGTGTAACTTTATATTAAAATTAGATTGTTTATTAAACTTTTAATTTAATACTTTTAACTCTTCTTTGAATTAAATAATAATAAATGTCCTAATATAATTCAAGTGGATATTAAGGATCATATTTTATTCCTAAGATTGTTTTTTTCGAATTAACTTTATCCAATATTATTTGGACTTGTTTTAGGGTAATAATGATATCATTTTTACCCTTAATTACCCTATTTACTTTTAACCGTGGTAAATAAAATTAAAAAGTAAATATTCATCAAAAATTATTTTAATCTTATTGAACCAAATTTTTATTACTGATATAAACCATGTCTCTAGGATTTTTAAAATTCAACTCACAGAAGTGGTAAATTTTGTTTTATGCGAATTTTCAAATTCTCCTAGGAGGTGGGTAAAAGAGGGTGAAATTTTCAATAAAATTTTATTTATATAATATTATTACAAAATGAATTCAATTAATTACATTGAAAATATATAGGTATAATTTATCTATTTTAAACAAAAATAAATTTAAATAAAATAAATAATTATTTAAATAAAATGTCTGTTTTAAAAAATAACTCAGTGTTTTTGACTATTCATCAAAAATTTAAATTTTTCAGAAAAATACCATAAATTCACTCTAAGTTAATTTTATTATTACGAATTCAAAAATGAAATCCATTTTACCAAATTAAAAACATATAATTTTAATTTATAAATTTAAAATTAATTCTCGTTGTCAAAACCATAAGGCGTATTTTTAAGAAACAATAACTATCAAAAGATTGACTCTTGTTTATGTCCAGTCTCAAAGTAAAATTACTTACAATGACAAGAATTGGATTAAATGGTAAAAATATAATATATTTGTACATCCAAAACATTAAAAGGTATAATTTAACTTTATAAATTATTTTGAATAAAAATGTTGTTTTCAGTTAAATTATAGTATTTTGCACTATTCACTCAATTATGAAAGTTATTAGTAAAACACCAAAAATTTATTAAAACTAAATTCTAATATCCTGATTCTAAAGAATAAGATTATCTAGTCAAATTGAATATATAAAAGTTTAAAATATTAGATTTAGAAAAGGGATCACCATTAAAAAGCGGTAAAAGTGCATTTTTAAAAATACTTCTTTTATTTGAAAAAAATGAATTAGTTCTTACATCATGTCTAGGAAACTCATAATATGGATACTAAAATTATGAGGATTATATATATTTCAAAATTGAGTTAATACTATTCAAAACTGCTTTTGAACAGCTAGTTTGGTATGTCGTGGTGCGCTTGAACTCAGTGTTGCGTGTAGTGCATTTTATAGAATTACTTTGAAAAAATAACGTACTATAAAATTTTGGGGGGTTACACATCCTATGGTGAAGTACTAGGGAAAATGAATCTTTTATCTAGATTCTCCTAGATTTTTTTCTTCAATTACTGTAACAAAATCGAGACCATTCTATATAGAGGCTTCAAAATAAATGTAGCAGAATGTTTTTTTATTGAAAACTGAACTTTATTATTTTGTGTAAGAGTAGAAATATCTTCTGAAAACACATCAACAAGCTCCCATAAAATAGGCATTTCCTCAATGATGATTTTCTTCCCAACTATCTCCTCTTGAATAGGTACTAAAACACATATGTTGGATTTATTTTGGATTTATAGTTCATGTTCATCCTCACACTATAATAGATGATTGTAGGTTGATTTAGAATATAAAATGTAAATTTCCATACTCAGAAATTGAAATGGAAGATCTATTTGGAGAACTAATGCATGCCAAAAATTACATAGAATACAACTACTGGGATAAATACAACATTTATAGGAATTAAATTCATATAATCTTCTATATGATAAGCGCTATAGACTTCAGATCTGATCATCAAACCATTATGTTTTTCAATAATGAATCAAAATCTAATCATTGAGGTGGTGATGTGATACAAATAAAAAACACTTCAGATATGAATGATAGGATAGAAATAAAATAAAATAAATAAATTCAATTTTAGAGTGGATAATAATTTTACCTTTCCCCACATCATTTAGAAATCCACCTACAAATGTAGTAATTTTATAATATTTGCCTTCTCCCCTTAAATTATTCTATGGTATATTCCATTGATTCCTAAGTCATTGGATTTAATAATTTCCCATATTTTTGTAGATAAATCACTAGTTAGTAGTGGTTTCTTTCTTTTCTATATATTTAAGAGCCTTATAAACTCTTTCTCTACAATTAAAACAAACAGATATTCCTATTAAGTATTCACACATGTGTTTCTTCCCACAATTTAAAATATTTTGGAAATCACATCCTCCCCTTACTCTTACTTGACACATCCCCTTTTCCACATTTCTTAGCTAGACTCTTATTTTCATGAATTCCCTTGAAGATAAAAGACATTGAAAATTTATTCCCAGTCTTGATGAACTTGAAACTATATCATTATATGATTAAAATATTTCAGAAACAAATTCATTTTGGAGACTCGGTTCAATCCCATCAAAGAAATGGTCATAATTTATTTTCAGGTTTCATATTTATTATATATAATTTCCAGATAATCCTTTAAAGTTATCCTCATAGTCAATAATACCTTATTATTCTTTCTACACCAAATAAAGGAACATCCTCTCCATTTTATCCCACTATTCTCAAGGGAATAATTTCTTAAAGAATACAACCTTAAATTTTCTCTATTACATAATTTCTATTTTCGTAACCACTTTTTTGTTCTGTATGAATGACCAATATTGATTGAAATCACCGTTCAAACAATAATCTTTATAATTACCTTTTGAATTTCATTACACCCTAAAATCTAGGAATATCTTTTCAAGGGACTTAATCAAATGTTCATCTACTAATGGATTTGTAGTTTTACAAAAAGATGATGTATTCTATCATATGAAATGATCCAATATTTTTGAATCACACAATGTAACAAAAATTTATTATATACGAGAATGGTCATTTAGGATAACCTATGGCTGTTTCCATAATAAGACCAAGATCTTCTCAATTCCAATAACAGCTATATTTTCTTGCTTAGTAGGACAATACATAAAAAATATTTCATGTGTTTTTTCTATTTATTCAATTAGATACCATCAATAAACAATGAAACTCATTATTTTAGCTCATAATCATCATTAATATTGATCCATTAAATAAACAAACCCTATAATGGTAATAGTTTTCAATTTCCAGAATAGATTATCATAATTTCCATGTTAGCTATGTTGATTTAAAATCTAGTTCAGAAGGTTCTTACTAAACATTAACTTATACCAACTATAGAAACCTAGACATTATTAACCCACAGATCATATTTACTTTATTACATTGATCGGAGATATAAGAAATGTCATAATGCCAGATCTATTAGTTTAACTGTCTTATAAAACTGGATACATGGATGATCCCCATATTTACTTGAAAAAAAAGAATCGAAAAAATTATTTGATCCTTGATAAACATAATTATATCCTTCATCAAATCATAGGTATAGGAATAAATGTTAATGGTGATCACCGAATCTTTGTAAGAGTTACATATAGTGGAAGTTCTGATGAATAAATAAGGCATGTTCAACATGGAAGAGTGGATAATCAATACACATTCCATTAAAATAAACACTTGAGTTAAATGAGTATACATTGACAATGTCAACATAAAAGACAGCTTGACTAAAAAAATATAATTATTAATAATGAAAGTTCTTAATTTTAGACATTCATTTCCAAGTCCAGTTAACAAAGATATAGTGAATTTTACCATCATGGACTCTCAACCAAGAATTCATTCTTAATGATTGGGTAGGTGAAAACCAAATACCAATGAAATGTGGAATGATAGCTATTTTATATTATAATACCCATCAACGCATCAATGGGCTATCGATTACCAAGCCCCAACCATCACTTTCACATTGTATGAATTCCTTATATTTTGAATGATTTACACAATTCTTTCTCAAAATGACTTATAAGATATAAATTATCACTCTTGAATCAGGAATATGAAACATTAATACAACATCATCACAAAAATCCATATAAATAATAATTATTTTATCAATAGATCATACCTCTATTAACATCAATGGGTGTCGTGATAGTTAAAATACCTCTAAAATACCATTTGAAACATTATTGATGAAAATACCATTTACTTATTGAAATAGATTATTAAAATCATAACATTTTAAAAATATTAAATAAATCATTTTATTAAATTTTTTTAAAAACATTGTACAGTAAGCTTCAAATCATCGAGCGATCATAATGTTTTGAAAATTGATTCATTATATATAAATTCAAAAAAATATTCCTTTTATATTTCTACAAAAACTCAAAAATAACTCATTCATAAAATGAAAATAATATTCCTATTTTTTAAAAGTGTAATACATGGTTAAAAATGACTTCGAAATGTCATTATAGAATTTAAAGAGCATTATTCACAACATTGCTGGGAAAACACAGACAGGGGTGGATAATATTTCTCACTAAAGAGTAGATAAAGTCTATTTTTATTAAAAAAACATTTTATCGATCTTTTTAAGTAACCAAGAGAGGAAAATGGTATTATTAATTGAAAATTACATAAATAAATATAGGGGAATAAAATTAAAATTTTTTATTATATAAATAACTTATTATCTTCGTGAATGGAAATTCAAACACAAATAATATCAAAATAATATGAATTTGAAAAATAAATCCCTTACCTCAAGTGGGAATTTCCCCATAAATTATTTAAACATCTTGTATAATAAATATATATATTTTTATGAATCAAAAAATAATAATTTTCATCCTTATAATATCATATATGATCATCTTATGACATTAAAATTCCCATTTATTAATAATTTCTTATCAAAATCATTTTTTCCTAGTATTAACTGTTTTATATTTCAATAAAACATTTATTCGGTTATTCTAGTCACTATACATTGATCATGGATACATAAATCTAAAATTTTAATCATGACATAAATATCATATATATTCATTATATATATATATATCTAGAGTAATCCATATAAGGTATATAAATGAAAACAAATTTCACTCTTCATAGAGACTGTAGGCTGTATATATACATGAACACTACAATAACTTTTCGATGATTGGAATAAAAAAAGTGTTAAAAAATTAAGCATACTTGAATTAATTTTATTTATTATATATGAAATATATTTATAAAATATATTTTTATTACCATCGACATAAATCAAACAAAAAATGAATAACATCCTTTCGTGGTGGTGGTGGTCCACATGTACACACAAGAGATATTATCATTTTCCAATGGATGTGATGGTAAGAAGGTAGATATGAAATTATTATTCTAAAAGAATTATAATTTAACAAATTTTATTTATTGAAATTTAACCTATTATTATTACTATTCATAAATGATGGTGATGGAAAATGAATTATATCTCTATGTAGAGTTGGTTGTCCACATGTATGCATGAGTGATATATTCACTTCCCATTTGAAGGAAAAGAGTGATAATAAGGGTAGTTTCATATTAAAGATTCAGTATATTGAGGATAATGATGTTATTATTTTGTGATGAATACCACAAATTTAGTTGAGGTAGAATAAGAAATAAATTGGAAGAGGCTAGGTAGAATGATAACCTCTTCATCAATATACCTCTTTAGATAACATCTTAAAGACCATTAGAATTTTATTTTATGAATAAAAAACATATAATTCATGTATAGAGATGTTTTAAAAATAATTTTTATGCTTTGGTAGGGGGTTTCATTTTATAAGGGAGGAGAGGGGAATCCTTTGAATTAGTTAATGTATTAAATCAATATAAATTAATTTTCATGATAATGTGTCTCAATATTGATAAATTTCTATTATATTATGATAATGAGTGAATATAATATCATAAAATAATATTTATACAAGTTTATGTAATATTTTAACCCTTATATCTTATTTTTAACCGCTTGTTAACACTCTTGACTACCACCATATCATCAGTGTTTTTTTACTCCGTATAGGCCAAGAATTTTACCATAAAAGGAAATGTTACCCATAAATAGGACATGGTTTCTATTTTAATCCATAAACATTCACAGGGATAAATATAGGATTTCTGTGAATTTATATAATTTAATAAAATATTAATTTTCATAAAATATGAATAATTTCAATTTTAAAATATTTATTTAATTAGACATTAAATACCACATGGAAAATAAAGAATTATAATATAAAATTTTAAATCAATAATATCATGTTATATATATATCTATAAAATTAATAGAATAAAATAATCCACCAAAAATTTATTGCTTTTATTATTTTTAATATATATTAATTTTCTTTTCTATTAATTTAATAAAAAATGGGTCGATGTTTCCTAATAATTTAATGTAATTATTAAATCAAAAAAAATTAAAAATAAATTATCATCATAAAAAATAATTTAACTTTATAATTAATATTTAGAACTTATCTTGACATATTTTTATCATTAAGAAATGCATTAATAGATATTAAAACCAAGAGAGTGACATTATTTTTGTTTAAAATTATATTATGGTCACTATGAAACCCCATGATTCTAAAAGAATAACATTGTGTTTGATTACATATGTTAAATGATGAACCAAGCCTAAACAACCAACAAAATATATTTCATGAAATTTAATCTCTTCAATAACTTATAGTATATGCTACCCTGAGTCAAAATGAACTATAATATTATATACCATCATATCCTAGTCATAAAATTGGTGGGTATTAATATGATTAAATAAATCATGAAAAATATATGGTTTACACATTTATAAAATATATTTAATTTTAATTCATTTAAATTCTAAAGTAAAAACATTGTATGAAACACAATACCAAGCGTGTAAGGGAATATAATATACTGAGACATTATGATATTTTTTTCTATTTTAAATAAATTTAATATATATTGGATATATTCTAATGCACTAAACATTGTTTTATATTGAATCACAAAAAACAAAAACTTTCTTTGAAATATTATGTTACATGCAAGACTGAATTTTACTGAACAATAATATATTATTAAAATATTATTATTAAATATAATAAGACATAACCTAGCTGGTAAATTATCAGTTATAAATTTTTCTAACTAAATTATTAAAATATGTGGTTTACACAAATATAAAACAAGTTCATTGGTTACAAATTAATTATAAATGAATATAAGAACCAATTGAAAATAAATGGGAATATTTTTATAGAAAACTATTCTTATGATGACGTAACTATTTTTTCTAATAAATTAAAATAATTACAATTAGTGAATAATATTAATGTAAGTTATATTTTAAATATTCTATCATTATTTATTACATTTATATATTATATTATATAGACATAAGATAATAACAAAACTAACATAACACATAAAAACTTATATTTTTACAAACACTTTTATTGCCTTTTAATAGATAATTTATTTAAAATCCAATTTTGGACACTTATAAATATTATCTTCAAAAATAAACATAATATTTGAAATAGTAATATAAAAATTATCTTAGTGAAAAATTTTGGTATTTTTTTGCAAAGTTTCATTTGTGATGAATAGTGAAAATACTAAATTTTAATTCAAAACTGTTTTTTGGTAAAAAAAATTTAATGGGTAAATTTAAATTTTTATTAGTTTTAAAGATTATTTGATCATTTTTTAATAAATTAATCTAATTTTTTACATTGGAATAATTTTCACTTTTGAATTCGATATAAAATTATCTCGAATGTTTTAACCATTTTCTCTTTAAATACCAACATTGGGGTCCCATCTCGAGGACTAATTATAAATTAATTTTTTCCTCGTTTGATTTTAATTTAGAAACAAATAATTCATATTTGGAAACATAATAATTTATAATTTATAATAATCACCACTATGTTTTTTTACAGAAACTATTATTGAAATTGATTAAAATTAACTACAACGATTAAGAGATTAATTAACTCAATAAGGGTCTAAACGTTAATCTTCAAAGCCAAAATGACCAATATCTTGTGCAAAATCCATTGTATAGACATATATCTACAGTATAATTAATTTTTCTAAATTTTTACAATTATTGGAGTGTTTTTTCATATAAATAACGTGGGCATAGTTTCCTTTCCAAAAATTTACAAGAATGCCACTTCTCCTCCACTATAAAAAAGAACTCACCCCTCCAACTTCCTCACACCTAAAATGACACTTTTTATATTTCATGATCTTCCCAAATGGATTCTAAACATCCATCCACTCATCATATAATCCTAAAAAGTTTCATAATTCCATCCATTTAAGCTCTTTGGTACAGACCCTTAGGAGTTACCCGATTAAGAGGTAACATCTTTCTTCAAGAATATTAGTTTTATTTATTTCTCAACTCATTAAAATTTTCCTAATATTATATTATATAAAAAATATCATCAATATACTAATATGATTTTATGTTAATAGTTATAACTATAGTTACACAAAATTCTATCTAATGGGTAATGAACATACCATTGATATGTATGGAAAACTAAAGCCTCACAAAAAAAGTTTCCTTTTTTCCTTTAACACCACTCATGGTTGGAATTATGGGAGAAAATATATTTATATCTGTAATATGTGATATTTATAGAATATTTATACTTGATTAATTCTTTTATAACACATATGATTATGAACACCATTTTTTGGGAATACGATGACATCATTTGTGGAAGTATGGACTGCATCCCCCTCATAGTAATGTGATTCATTCACTCTATACAAGGAATGTATAATGGATTGTTTTAATAAACCTATGTAACATATATGACATAGATATTATGATATTAATATAATATTCATATAAATATATATTATTTACTTTTCATTCTTTTAAAATTAGTCTAAGAAATGTAAGCAGCGTTCATGCGTACATACGGCCTACCATCAATTTACATTTCATTGAAACTTATTTGTTGTAATGAACATAGATTATTTTATATGGTGCATATAACAACCTTTTACATGTTATATCATTAATATATTTCTTCTCATGATATTATAAGTTTCATTTAATATTATTATTTCATGGTGATCATGATTCAAATATTTCAATGTGGCGTGGGACACTTTTGAATTTTTTATGATTAGTCACCTCAAGAATGTTTTTAATGAATATCTTTCCAATCTCACAATAATTTTGGGATTGTTAACCTTATCTTGAAACAATTACTTAATTTTTTTCACTTAATTTATTATATATTGTGTACATAATTCCAATTTTTTTATATAGTCTCATTATTCATTCATTTTTTAGTATATTTTGAATTTCAACTTGAATTATATCATTCAAGGGGATTTAAGTTTAAAGTTATAATGTAAATAAGAAATTTTATAACCCAATTCATTTTTCATGAGTTATATTAATTCCTATAATAAATTAATATTCTATGATTATATTTATAATGACCTTGACTATCTCTTTATGAATTTCCACATATTTTAAGAGGATTTATAGTTGATACACATAATCAAATAATTGGTGGATTCTCACTTCAACATTATGATATTTTCAAGGGTTTACTTTATAATCTAATTTTTTTGGGGATTTTTTTACACTTTAATTTAGATAAAATGAAATTTATTTGATCATTATATAAAAAATCCTTTAAATTTCTCATCCTATGGTTATTCAGGACAATTTTCATGTAATAGTACCATTTTCCCAGTCTTTGGTAGTTAAAATGTTTTAGAAAATGTTTTCAAGAAATCTCAACATCATTTCTCCCTTTACTTAAGGGACTTGTTTTGTTATAAAAACCATATTTTATAAATAGGGATTCAAAAAAGTTTTATCCTTTCTAAAATTCTTTATTAAAGACATTATTATCTTTTTATGATTTTTACAAACATTTTCAAAGGAAACTTTTTATCAGTGTTGAAATGATGATTTTTTAAACTTTTTACAATGAAAAAGTAATATTCTTTTTACATTTTCTGGAGTACATGGATTTAACCACTATCATTTATTCAAATAATACTTTTCATGTTTAAATGGTACCTTTTAAATAAATAAAAATGTTTTTTTCAAATAAATTTGATTTCAAATTGTTTTTTCAAAACAATAGTTTATTTTCCTCAAGGATAATTTTAAAGTTATTCTTCTATTTTATCAATCACAACAACTATTTATCCTTACTCTACTAGGGATATTTAGTATTGATATCATATTTATTCTTCCAATATATGTTTTATGTTCTATTTTTCCACTGATAGTCTTGACATTCACATCCTTGATTTCTTTTAGTCCACATAAAATTACTAATTCCCTATGATCATTGAAAATTTAATTTAACCTAATTATCCACATAATTTATCATTGATATTTTCATTTCGTAAACCATATTTCATTTTTTATATGGTTCTTCATTTTAAATTTATTCAATTATTTATTTAAAAATTGAAAAATTCATATCCTTTAATCAATATAAATATTTTATAAGGAAAATGTTTATTGAATATGAGTAATTATTGGGATATGAAATAAATAGGTTGGGAACCTTGAAGGATATCCCATAGAGTTGGGGACTGGTTAATGTAGGCCCCATGATTCATCAGTTGTCTAAGGGGATATAATTATTTGGAAAAAATCACTTTGAGTTTGTTTCCAAATCAGTGTAGTTTAAACAATCTAGTGAAGTTATTAAAAATAATGGTTCCATGTACCTAGGAAACATGGTTTCCAATAATTAGTAATTTCCCTCATTTAAATTAATTTTTTATTTAACCATGATATTTTGCATTGAAAATTCTATAGATGCACTTTATTCTCAATTCATTAATTAAACAGCTTGTGTTTTAGCAATTTACCTTCCCATTTATATTTTTCCTTATCTATTTATTTGAATGGCATGATTTTTTAGTTATTAACTTTCCATACTATTTTTCCATTCAGTTTATTGATTATATAGAATGTTTGTTCAATTATTTTCTATAATATAATGATAATATTTATTGATTAATTATTGATTCATCCATACATATCCATAATGAGCATTGAAGCTCACCCTTATTATATTACCTTTCCCCAAGAACCCAAGAAGTGTACTAGAAATTAAATGCAAGGATATGCTAGATGGACTAATGTTATCATCAAAATAAAAAACTATGTTATAATTACTGTATTAATTTGTAATAAAAGACTAATGTATATATTTATTTTACCAAGAATACTAAACTCTTTGGTCATTTAGGTTTTTATTCCTTTTCATAATTCCAATTTACTGTTAGTTGACACTAGACTAAATATTTTTGTGGTCTGGGTGATAGATTTTTTATCATAGGATGACTAGATACAACCTTGGGAACTATATTTAGGAAAACCTAAATCCTAAAACATGACCCTGAGGTAGAATATGAGGATAATTATAGAAGAACATGATAATGTTTTAGCTAGATAAATATTATATAGTTTTCATAAAAATACACTGATTTCCAAATACTGTATGTGGATACAGTACTGTCACAGATTCACCCAAGTGTAACAACTCTAACAAGGTGGGTGGGGCTTGACTCAGTGTAATCTGGTTCACAGAAACGGGCCTTAATATGTACCTAATTGACACTCCATGGGGACAAAATTTGTATAATTCACATTTTATTTAGAAAAAATTATGAAGTATTTGAACAGTAAATGAAAATGAGTGAACTAGGATGAACTGTAGACCAAAGAAGGGCCTATTTTGAAATAAAATAGACGGAGTATTTATGTGTTGAGGTTGTATTGAAAACCATAGTTATAATTCTATTTAGTGATTAGCCTTATTTCAAGGATCTCCATCATATTTATTTTTAAAAATTATATTAACTTGGTTTTATAAAATTAGAAAATGTATACTGGGCGACAACCAATCATGTCTAGAAATGTCGTAGGTCTTGGACCCATGACCGAAAGATGATAACGGTTTCTTGGAAACCGCTGAACTACGTGATCTCTTTGTTAATGAATATTTTTTAGTTATAAAATTTTATGCATAAATAGTAATAATAAACCAGTAGTGTTTATTTTTTAGGTTTATATATTAATTCCTTAACCACATAGGTTTGAAAAATAGTTAAAGGAAAATATAATGACATATGTTTTGGGTATTTTGATATGCTAATAGAAAATATTTGTGTATAAGGGGGGGGGGGTTTAATTCTAGGATATCAACTTCATTGAGTAAGGGATGAATTATAAATTTATCTAAGCACAACTTAAATCTGAATTTTTTCTTCTGAAATTAAAAATTTTCAATTTTGAAAATTTCCTAATGTTCTTAGGCAGTAATGAAATTAATCAACAAGAGGAAAAGGATCTTAAAAATGTTATCCTAATCAGTTAATATTTTTTAACTTGTTGTAATTTAAATAATCAAAGATTTATAGATTAAAGGACCTCAACTTTCCATTGATCATTCCCATGTTTTTTAATGATGTCCCCAAGCACTCCCCATAAATATTTAATCTTTGTATCCAATAATATATCTCTAATTTCTACTAATGATCCCCTACTTGGTGACCTAGTTATATGTTATTCCATGTGACCATTATACTTACCATTCTCTATTTTCTAGAGTATTTTTTATGAACCCTTACCATGATTTGTGATTTTAAACATAGTAAATTTCAAACAATCTATCCCCAAGATAGAGTTTAAATTTTGAGGATGCAATTTTATTACATAAGGGAGAATGTAATTCCCTAGAATTCTATAGTAAAAAAATATATGAAAGAAATCACCAAGAACATAAGGGAAAATAATATCCTGAGAAATTATAATATATTTATTATTTTAATAAAAATTAATATATTTGATAGCTCTAAATTCACACTGCATTGAGTTATCTAGAATTTCATACAATAATTACTTTCTTTGAAATCTTACATTACACACAAGACCAGGTTTTACGAAAAAATAATAAAATATTAAATTATGATAATTTAAAAAAATAAGATATAACATATCCATTAAATTTTAGGTTATGAATAGTATTAACAAACTTATTAAAATCAATGGATTTAAAAAGTATAAAACTACTTCATTGGTTACAAAATAATTATAAATTAATATAACAAAAAATAAAATAAATGGAATATTTTTATAAAAACATATTCTTATGCTCACAAAGCTATTTTATCCTAATAAATTCAATTTATTAAATTTAATGAATGATATTAATGAAATATATATGTTATATATTAAATCAATTTTTTTAAATTTATCCAATAGATTTGATAGTAAAAGATATGAACAAACCCAATATTACCCATAAAAACCTATATTTTTATAAAGGCACTTTTACCTCCTTTTGATAGAGGAACAATTAAAATACAATTTTTGGGACATTTATAAATATAATATGTAAAAAATAAAATTAATAGTTTAAATTGTAACATAAAAAAATCTTAGGATATATTTTTTGAATTTTTTGGAATGTTTCATTTTTTAATGAATAATGTAAAATACTGAATTATTATTCAAATATTATTCTTTGAATAATTTATTTATCAAAATAAAATATATTTTTATTTGTTTTAAAGATTAATTATATCAATATCATATCAATAAATAATATTTAGTTCAATGCAATCGATTTCACTTTGAAATTGGATATAAAAACATCTCAAAACTTTGAACGTTTTTACTTTAAAAACCTAAATCATCGTCCTATCTAGGGGATTAATTTTATCTTAATTAAATACAATTATTTAATTTGAATATGTAAAAATGGATTCCATATTTTTATTCTGGATAAGTAAAATTATCTAATATGTTAAACACAATTTTATTTATAAAAGTGATTACAGAAGGTTATCAAAATTATTACAATTTTTATGAGAAAAATTAGCTTAACAACGGACTGAACCTTATCTTAAGAAACAAAATGACCTAAATTTTTTTAAATCCATTTTATGGACATATATATTCACTATCATTAATTTAATATAATTTTAACCATTATTGGAGTCACCTTTAATATAAAAAACTTGTTTGTAATATCCCTTGAAAAAGTTTTCAAGAATGGAACTTCTCGTCCACTATAAAAATGTAGTCACCCCTCTCACATCCTCATATATCTCAAGCCACTCTGGCTAAGCTATTATATACCCTAATTTCTAATAGACATCCATTCCATTGTCCTTAAAACCTATCATTTTTCATAAATCCATCCATGTATTCCCTTTCATGAAAACAAAAATGATTTACTCAATTAAGTGGTCACATCCTTTCTCAAGCTCTTTTGTTTTATTTCTTTCTACACTCATTAAATTAATATTAATCTATGATTATATAAAAAATTATCATCAATATACTTATATGTTTTTTGTTAATGGGTATATCTATAGTTACACACAAATCCATCTAATTGGTAATGAACTTACCCTTTATGTGTACGGTAAACTACTACCTCACAAAAAGAAGTTGTTCATTTTTTCAATACCACCTCTCATGGTTAGAAATTATGATGGATAGTCTATTTATATGTGTCATATATGATATTTATAATTTCATTATACTTTTTTAATTCTTTTATAACACATAACTTCATGCACACCATTTTGTGAGAATACAATTACATCGTTTGTGAAAGTATGGACTACTGCCCCCACAAAGTGATGTGATTTGTTCTTTCTTTACATGGAATGTATAAAGTGAGGTTTTAATAAATATTTGTAACATATATGAAACATATATGATAATATAAATACAATAAACATATACATATATACAAATTACCTTTCATTATTTTTAAATATGATATGGAAATTAATGTCACATTTATGCATCTGTACGACATACCGTCTCCATGAATGATGCATTTCATTTCCTAAAAAACATTATAGATTCTTATAAATTCATATATACATAATACATATGATATTTGAATAATGTTTTACATTCTATATATGATAAAACTATTATATAATTACTAATAACAATAGGTAACAAGTTAAAGCATACTCAACAGACTAGACAATTAACTACTAAAATAGTTAAAATAAAGAAAGATTATTATCAATTGGATAATAAGATATTATGATAAGACAATATAAGATATTATAAAAATTAATATTCTTATTTAATAATATAGTAACACTCTTAAAATCATTATACCTGAGGTTAAAGTATGTTCACCAAAAAAAGGAAATTCTAGGTAAGGTATTTCGTCTCCATTTACATTCCATTGTGACTTATTTGTTGTTATGCACCTTGTTTCTTTTATATGGTGTATATAATCTGGTTTGAAATGATATATCCTGAATCTATTTATTATAATTAAATTATATATTTCATTTAAAGTTATTCCATCATGGAAATGATGAATAATATGTTTCAAAGTGGTATGGGACACTTTGTAATGTTAAAATATTATTATTCATAAGGAAATTTTTAATGATTATCTTTGTAATCAGAATTCCTATTGTTATTGTTTACATTATCTTGAAGCAATAACATTATTTTTGTACACATATTTTCTTATATATGGTGTATGTACTTCCAATTTTTTATATAATATCATGATTTATTCATTGTTTTTTATATTTTATTGTTTCAATTTCAATTATTTCATCTAAGGGGATTTGAGTTAATAATTATCAAGTGGAAAAGAAATTTCATAACCCATTTCCATTTTCATTAGATTATATTAATTCACCATTTTCATTAATATTCAATGATTATGTTTATAATTAATTTTATTATCTATAGATGTATTTAGAAATCCCTTATGTTGCTTTATAGTAGATACACATTATAAATTAATTGGTTGAGTCTCAATTCAAATTTATATTCTTTTCAAGGGTTCCCTTTTCAATATTATTTGTTCCAGCCTTTTTTACATATGAATTTCCACCAATGGAATTAATTTTTTTATCTATTAATACTTTTTATTTTATCATCATTTTTTATTCATGACATTTTTCATGTAATGTTACCATTTTTTCAATGTTTGGTACATAAAATGTTAAAGAAAATGTATTTAGGAAAACCTGATATCATTTATCTCTTTAGTTAAAGAACCCTTTTTCATCTAAATACCCTATTTTATAAAAAATGTTTTAAAAAATGTTTCAAACATTGATAAATGATTTATTAATGAATTTTTCACCATTTTCTACATATTTATTCAAAAGAATATTCTTTTCATTTTTTGAATATGTAATTTTCAAACCATTTTACCATGAAAATTGAATGTTATTTTTACCTTTTCAGGGGATGTACAGTTTTACCTGCATAATTTCTTAGAAGCATCATTTACATTTTTAAAAGGATACTTTATAGTGAAAATATTTTAAAATTGATTTTCGAAGAAAAGGGGTTTTAAATGTTTTTTCAAAATAAAAGTAAGTTTTCGTCAAGATTGATTTTGAAGTTCGTATTCTATTTTATCAAGGAAAACAACCCTTAATCCTTACTCTAATTGGGATATTTTTTATTTATGATGTCCTTATTCTTCCTCGGGATAGTTTGTACTTTAGTTGGAAAAGGATAGTATTGAAATTCACTTTCTTGATTCATTTTAGTCCCCTATAAATTTCTAATTCCCAATGATCATTAAAAATTGAATTTACCCTAATTATGCATATAATTTATATTGGTAATGTTCATTTCCAAAACTATATAGCATTTTTCATATGGTATATATGTTTAATGTTATTTTATTATTTTAGGAAATATTGATATATCTATATATTTTTTTCAATATGGATATTTGATATGGTGTATTGTTTATTCTATATAAGGAATGATTGGTACATTAAATACATAGGTTGGGGACTATTTAAAGAAATTTCTAGGGTTGTGGATCCGTTAATGTATGATTCATGATGTATCAGTGGTATCGTTGAATGAAATTAGTTGATGAAAGACCCATTGATTCTATTTTTAAATCAGAGATGTTTAAACTTCCTTGTTAAATTTATTGTTGGTAATGATTCCATATACCACAAAAACATTACGTCCAAAAATTATTCATTTCCCACATTTAGATTTAGTTATTATTTAACCATGATATTTTACATCGACATATCAATGGAAGAATTTCATTCTTAGTTCATTGATTAAATGGCATGTGTTTCAATTATTTGTATGGCCCTGTTGATTTTTCTTTATATAGTTATCTAAATGGCATGTGTTTTTAGTTATTACAATTAGATATTTTTTATCCATTGTCAATATTGATTATATAGAATGTGTTTTTAGTTTTTTTAGATTTAAAAAATTAAAATTCTCATTGATTCATTATTTCTTCTTGTACTAAGAATTTGAGCTCACCCTAATTATGTTTACTTTCCAAAAGAATCAATAAGTGTACTATGAAAGATATGCAAGGATGCACTAAATGAAATAATTTTATCATCAAAATAAAAAAATAATTTTTTAATTAGTGTATTCATTTTTAGTATATTTATTATATATATCTAGTTTACGAAGACTACAAAAGTCTTGAGTCCTTTAGGATTTGATTCCTTATAATCATGCTAATGTAATGGTAGTTGACAATAGATTCTATATATATAGTGTTGGGGTGAAACATAAATTGTTATCTCATTTGTGGAAATAAAATAAGTGTCATTCAAAATAAAAAGAAATATTTTTCGAAAAAATATATTTTTCTAGAAGGTTGTTTCAGCGCACTTTGTGCACATATTGTAAATTTAAATTTCACCACTTTAAGAAATTTAAATTTTTAAAAAATTCAATAATTTTTTTATATAATAATTTCAGAATTACCTTATACTAATTTTTTTGTGAATTTTATGAAAAGATTAATTTTTTGATGACCATTGAAAATACAATTTTTATTGAAAACTACCATTTTATTTAAATAATTTAGAAGATGAATCTTGATTTAAGTGTAATTAAAAGATAAATTATGTTAATTGTATTTTTTAAAATATAATTAAGTTAATTTTATTCTAATTAATAGTGAGTTTTTATGTTAATTATTTCTATACATAAGAAAACATTCCTTGGGAACCCCACTTTTTCGTCACTCCCACACGAAGAAGTTAAAATTAAACATTTAAATTTATGTGAATCGAATTTGAAAAAGTAGAATCCATATTTAGAATCATAATGATTAATATTATATAACATGGTCAAATTGATTTTTTTCATACATAATTGTAAAAATAATAATAATTAATTACTGACGTTAATGTTAAAACAGGTTTATTGGGAGGTTTAACAAAAAATAAAAGGGTTAAAATGACCTATAACCTTTTGAAATTTCTATTTTATGGAATTATTGTTATCTTATCCCTTTCTTTGATTGATTATAATACATTTATTCCTTGTGTATTTTGAAAAACTTGGGTATGACTTTTTCTTTTCAAATATTCAATGTGAGTCATCTCCCTCACTTATAAACTGCCACCCATCACCTTTCTTATTCACACTCAAAAGGCCATTTTTTTAATAAAATAACTACGAAAATAAATTCCATACATCACTCATCACTTCCTTGAGCATTTTTTTTATAAATAATATCTATGAAGGTTTTAGGTATAAGCTTAATGAGTTCTTCCAAAGAAGATGTAAATTTATTAAGCATACATTTTTAATTTAACTCATCTTATAACTCCCAAAAATATTATACAACTATGTTAAAATAATATAACAAGTATCTATAATATTTTTATATTTTTTATTGTTAAAAAAATAAACTATATCCATCTCCTCTTCCATCAAATAAGAAATAAAACCGTCATTTGTGTGTACGATGAACAACCATCTTGCGAACCGATGTAATTCATTTTCTATCACCACCTCTCACTGTTGGATACAATGATGGATTTAACATATTCATATCATATTTAATACATTAATATAACTATATTAATCTAATATCACGTATATCTTCTTTCCTTACAACCAATTGGAAAACAACAACATCACTTCTGTGTATTTTTGGACTACCGCCTCCACGCAGTGATTCGAAATGTTTTACATTTTATTTTTACATGGATTTTAAGAATGATATGTTTTATGAATATATAGGATATATTCTATATAATAATTTTTTCAATAAATTGAAATATTAATTAATATTCCTTTATTCTGTTTGTTGAAAAAATAGGATCATTGTTCATGCGTATGTATGATTAAATGTCTCCATGAATGGTGTAATTAATTTTCTCATATATGAATTTTATGGACAACTAAAAATACTTATATAATGATTATATATTATATCTATATCATTTGTAACATTATTTTGTTTATGGAACCATGTTCAATGTAAAAGGACCAAATTTACCAAACCCAAACAAATATAAAAATTGAAGAAATTATCATATGAAAGATTGATTTTAAAAAATAATTGTTATTAAATGTGTTATAAAAGATTATGTAAATTATATATGGAATGAAATATGTTATTATTTTTTGATAATATATTTTTAATAAATATATATTTATTTTATTGGAGTTACATACTTGTACGAATGAAATCTGGCCTGAGATGAGGGTTTCTTATCTCTGTTTTACTTCAATGACGCGTATGTAAAATTCAACAGTTAGTTCTTTTGTTTGGTGTATACACTGCCACATTTATATTTTATATCATCAATCCCTTCAACTTCATAGTATTTAATATTTATTTAATTTTTTATTTCATTTATGTGGCTTATGATTCATAAGTTATCAAAGTCGTAATGGTTTATGTTACAATATCATTATTTTTTTAGATTACATGGGATACAGTTTTCAGTAATGAAATATTGATATCTATATTTCTAGAAATTATTAAATTTAACTCTCCAATTTTTATTCAAGAATATTTCAAGTAGTATTACCATTTTACTCTCTTTGGTAATTAAAATTATTTAGAAAATGTTTTAAATAAATTTTCCATCATTTCTATATTCGGTTGAAAATATTTTATCATTCAAATAAAAGTTTTCTAAATATAATTTATTAAAAAGTTTTGCATTTATTTTTTGAGGTGATTTTACACATAATTTTCTTCTTAGTTTTTTTAGAATTAATCTTCCTATTTCTTTCTAAACAAGTCACATTTGAATTTCCTTAAAAAATGTGAATGGTATCGTCGTTTATGAAAAAATCAGCATGAAAAAAACCTTTCCTCCATCATGACCACTCATTAAATTGAGGCTTGCTATATACATTTATAGGTTTTTTTTCAAAAAAATATTTTTACTAATATTCTATAAATTTTTAGTTTTTAAAATGTGAAAATAGAATTTTCTTCAAAAACGTGTTGTAATGATTCTTTATATAATTTTTATTAATAAAAAAATTGTGCTCATTTTACCTTATTCTCTTATGGGAATATGATGTAATGATACCATCATTACTTTTTATCTAGATGGGTCATGATCAGTATGACAGGGATTGAAATATTTTAATTTTATTCACCATATTACAATAGATCTTTTTTATTATGTTTATTGATTGGGGTAATTATTAATAGTTCATATGCTAGTTTTAAATATGAATGATTACATTTATTTTTGATTTGGGAAATTATTAACTTTTCATACACCAGTTTTCCAATATTAATGTTTACATGATTATGTTACAACCCTTTCATATGGGGAATACCTTATAATTACTATGTGATGGGTGGATCCTACTATAGCCTCTCGATGCATTGGTTGGTATCACAAGACAATATATCTTGGGTTTTTGACATAGGATTTACACATTTATAAAATAGTAGTTGGAACGAGGCCTTTAGGGAATATTTATGATATCTAGAATTATGAATTCACTAATTATGAGATTATTTATTGATTTTCTATTTGATTATTTGACTTATCAAGACGCCCTCCCCACAAAGTGTACCCCTCCTGGGATGATAATCTGAGAAGGAAGATATTGACCCCTGATTCCCACCTCCAATAGGGATCAGGTTGGAGACTAGCACTAAGTGTATAGTAAAAACACATACAAGTGGCATTACCCTATAAGATAACACAGGTGGAAGAGAGAGATAAGATAGCCACCAACCAACTACAACTCAAATAGAAATACAAATGAAAACCAAAGTACACATATGTAATGTCGTCAAAGACTCCTACAACGGAAAAGGGAAAACACTACAATACTGAAAATAATGTAAAACAACAACAACCACAATCCCTAACAGCTCCTGAAACCCCAAGATAGTTGATACCATCCTAATCTCCATCCTGATCCAAGTGACCGGAAAAATAGTTTATATATACATAGGGTGAGTATAACAGTATACTCAGTAGAATCCTCCCCCAATCCTCACGTGCAAAACTAAAGAAATCATATTAAATCACAGTGAACAACAAGTGAAACTAACTAATAACCTAAATATATATACTATGTTCCTAGCCTCACCATGGCTACTCTCACCATATAACGCATACAAGGTTATATAATATAATAAAGAATATCAAGGGTACCCCACTACTACTTCCCCACCAGTTTTCCGCTTTCCACCAATATAGCACGTCCAAATCATCTCTCTCCAAAAAGGCTTTCCCACAGACACTTGGGCGAAGCACCACAACATGGACCTCGTGCTACAAAACCTTCACGTCCACATAAGAAAAGTCACCAGGTAGTTTTATAGAGCCACCAGATATCTGATAACATGTATAATACGTCGGGTATTATACCTTAAGCTATTATAGCCCATACACTGAGTTAGGGTCCTCAAGTCATCACAGCCTATACATAGTATGCCTATAGTATTCCATAGAAAACTATATCCAAAATATATGTGTGTGAATAACCACAAGCCATTACACCCCTCTACACACATATATGGGGAAAAATAACCACTATGCTTATTAGCACAATTAGCTACAAAGAGAAGAGAGCGGGAAAAAAGGGGTAGTCATTCATCAATCCTTTCACCAGAATGTTGGGGAAAACACCCACAGGGATTAGTTTGCATACATTCTGACAAAGGCCTTAGCCAAGGAAGCTTTGGAGAGGCATCGACTAGATATGGGAGTTCAGTCAACTCCTCGCACTTGAAAAAGTGTGGATATGGATCCCCCCTCTCCCTGAGGTACAGTATGTTTCTATCTACCATGATATTCTGTGTTCTTTCGAATTTTTTTGACCACAAAGGAGTGACCTTTGGTTTCATTGTCAAAGGGGGAGAACTAGTGACTCTTAAATGGGGAGACATTGTGGCTTACAAAGGCAGAAAATGTCTTGGTCAAAGACTTGGGGAGAAGCTGACAGGTGGAGCAATGAGATAGGGGGAGAGAAATGAGATAGGGGGAGTAGGAGTGTCAAATCTGCGATGCTAGAAGTGATCGATCAAAGAGTAGATATCACGTTAGCTTTGGCTCATGATAGAAGGAGAACATTGATGTTGGAATGGTGAGAAAAGGTTTCATGCAACCACCAATTGGTATCGGTGTGGTTCAAAAATTGGTATCAGTTTTGAAAATGGAATTAGTTGGGCGTCAAATGTTGGTGTATGGAATGAAGTGATTCATTGATGACCATTTCATAATAATTTTGTCTCTCATGCCGATCATTGCTCATGTGGGATTAAAGTCTATTGTGAGTGAATCTTTGGTCACTATCTGAATCGCAAGAGGAAAAGGATGGTAGATGATGGAAGGAGACCTAGTGAGGTATCATAGTGCAGAAAATCAATCTGAGAGGAGTTTTCAACAAACCCAAAGGGGGATATTGTTGGGAAAAAATCCCTCAAGGTAACATTGCAGTATTTTTGGGTTGATTGTGTTTGTTGACAAAGCATGTTTCCATGGTGAATTATCAATTTCTAGAGATTTTGTTGACAATATATGTTGATAAAGAACCATGAAAAAGGTAGATATGATCTGGATGTGGTACAAAAATAATAGATATAAAGTGGAGCCGTTTTCGAGTGTTTGCCTAATTTTTGGTGTCGAAATTTGGATTTTGGTGAGCATCGAGAAATATGGATTTCCTTGAAGATATCATCAAAATATGGAAAAGTAATGAGATTCCCGAAGATAGGATTCATGGATTGGATTTTTAGAAGAAAAGAAGAATGTTGATGGAACGCTCTGTGATTATGAAGAGCTCAGTGATCAGAAAATTTCCATGGTGCTTCGCGATATTGAGAGAATTTCAGCAGAAAATTTAGAGATTTGTGATTTGAGATATTGTGGCGCTGACATAGTGTGGAATTTTTGGGGGTTAGTGGAATCTACTATAAGTAGGGGTCAACCCCCTCAAGAGAAGTAGAGTGTTTTCCAAAGAAAAATCCATAGCTCTCGACTCGCAAAGGAGGTTTGTGAAAGAAGTGTGCTTCGCGAAAGAGAGGTGTTTCGTGGTGGCTAATCTAGCTCCATGAAAGGCAGTGTGCTTCACGAAAGATAGGAGCTTTGTGACATCTAATCTAGATCTGTGAAAGAAGTGTGATTCCCAAGTCTGCGTGCTCTAAGGATTGTTGTTCGTGAAGAGGCAGGGTCTTCTCGAAGGATTGTTTGAGCTTCATGAAATTGGGATCATTGTGAAGGTAATTCGAAAAGGTTGTTGCCCAGTGTTTCGGGGGAAATGGGTATTCATCATAGGATGAAAGATGTACATTAATAGAGAATCTATCAACATTTCAGGATTCATGTATTCATGCAAATGACCAGACCTATAGTTCTATAAACTGTGAGTGGATCCCTTCCAAGTGCAGTGAGTAATGGAAAAGAAAGAAGGTTTTCCTTTCTACTAGCAGTGAGCTAGAGAGATAGAAATAGGGAGTGACCCTTGGGAATGTAGTGAGTTGATCTTGAACATTGTTAAGGAAGTGTGCCTGGGCATAGAATTGATCTAGCTCGAACATTATTGGTTGTGAGCTTTAGTGGATTTGGTACAGTGGAAAATTTTCATTGTATGCCCCTTGGACATATCCCAATGAGGGTGAACCATGTAAAAATCTATGTGTCTACCTTCTTGCTTCCCTACATTGCCTCCAAATCATCACCATCAGATAAAGATAAGAATAAGTGATCAACATATGCACACAAGAGAGAACAAAGTGACCCTAATAATAAAGGGGTCAAGATAAAGTGGGGTAGGAAGAATTTTTGAGAAATAATATTCATACCCATATTCACCCCCCTCTTCGGGTATCTAGGCCCCTTTTGGTCATGACAACTCCCCCACTGGTTTTCCACTTTACTCCAATGTCACACGTCCTAAGCATCTCTCTCCAAAAAGGCTTGCCCTTAGACACATGGGTGAAGCACCACAACATGCACCTCATGCAACAAAACCACCATGTCCATGTAAGCTAAGTAACCAGGTAGTTTCTGGGAGCCACCATTACTCGCTTAATGTGTATTACACGTCGGGTATTATAAATCGAGCCATTACAGACCATACATCGAGTAAGTGTCCTCAAGTCGCCACAGACTATACACGTTATGCCTATTGTAGTCCATAGAAAACTATATCCAGAATATATGTCTGTGAATAACAACAAGCCATTACATCCCTCTACACACATATATGGGGAAAACTAACCATTGTACCTACCAGAACAAGTAACTACCAAGAGAAGAGATCGGGGCCAAAGAGGGTAGTCAACTATTCATCCTCCCACCAGAATGTTGGGGAAAACTCCCCCAGGTCTCAGAATACTCGGGGTTTCATTTTCCCTTAATGAAAGGGTGGAGTAGCGTATAGAAACAAAAAAAGTACAGAATATACTATAGCTCACAACCACAGTATGGTCATAACCTAGTATTAGACTCAACTGCAGCTAACGTCTCTCGGACATGCGACTATCACTTCTTGAACTAGGTATCCTCTAAGAACACAACCAATTAAAGAGCTTTATTAAATTACTTCATTAACTTTATATCATTTACACTTTAGGTTAATTAATTATTTAAATATTAATTAACCATTAACAATTTCCACATTAGATTTCATTAGAATCTCACCCAAAGTTCACTGGCCATTTATATTGTAACCTCAGCATTGCTTCCCAGGAAGCTCCAACACCTTCAGTCAACATCATTTATTCAATTCAGTATTTACAGCATTAGCTTCCCATATTCTAAGGCATTATAGAAAATAATTTTATGCTACTAAACACAAGGGGGGTCAACATGGTGAGTAGATGAACTACCTATCAAGCCTTTACTACCTAAAGTAAGAGCGTAGACCCATCCTTCCTCAAGATGCTAAACACGGAAAGCACGTGAACACCCCATGCATCTTCACCCCTTTCAGAATAAGGGTAAGCAATACCAGCTTCCTTGAGCAGTGGGGAAAGTAAAGTATATAAACAAAAAATAAGAATCATCAAGCATCCAACATTCAAATCCAACCCATTTAACCATCCCTAGTGTCCTCCCCGACACCCACATGCATAAACCGTTTCATCTCGCCACTCTAGTCATCAACTGCTACCACAACCAATAGGCCTCCCTTCACCCACATATCACAAAAACCTTCTAGGCTCACATCACAACACAAGCAGTAGGTAAACAGCCATCATATCAATTAGGATCTTGGCCCTTAAACAATCAAGAGGGTAACTCAAAACCCTACAAATAATTTTCCTTTATCAAACAACCAGTTCTTTAATTCGTCTTGAATTAACCGATTTATTTCTCACTTGTTACAACTATGAAAATCCTAAACAGTAAGCTTTCAAAAATAAATAATCATGATTACTACACCAGTATGATTAACATAAAATTACAACAAGAAGAACCTGATTCATTTATATGCCTCTTTATCTTTATCCAAACAATTATCAATTTATTATAGCTTTAAATTATTTACCAATTTCCATCAGGAACGAAATGCTAAACACAACAAGAATAGATATCACACAGTCTAGGAAAAGAAGATGCAATAACATATGAGCGAAATCAATTTATTTATCCAGTTAAAATATTTATTACGTCAATTCCATTATCATTTAGTGGGATAAAACATGATAACTATACTGTTTCACGTAAAATAAAAGAGAAGAAATGAATCCCCTATGTCAAATGGTTCTTGATGTTCTTTATATGAGAAAAATCCACACAACGGTTATGATATCCTCCCCCCGTGACAACTGTATCCACCTGAGGATGCAGTGACACCACCACACTAGTAAAAACCAAAGAAAATCCCATTTGGACATGGAGACAACATTCTATAAAAAAGGGCAAGGAGAAAGAAAGAGATGAACCTGAAATAATGATGGTAGAACATTCCTTATATCAGAGATCGATCAACACTACTTGGTTGCATCAAAAAAGATCTATAACAATCCTTGGATGAAAGCTTGATCACACAACTCCTACGTAATGGACTGAATGGTTTGAGCGTCTCAGAGCTGAGAACAAGGAGAAAGAATTAGAGAGTAACATCTCTCAACCCTTTAGAAGATTTAACAGAGTAGTGGTTTAAGATACCCTAGATTTTCCATTAAAGGAGGATCGCATTAAACCATGTGGTTTGACCAAGTAAAAACAACCTGAGCCTTAGGAATAACTAATATAGGAGTTTTGACCTATGAATCGTCCTTATAGTCCTTAAAACAAGGCTCTAAATTCATTTTACGTCAAAGGAAACGTCAAAGGAGACAAAATGTAAGAAGATGGAAACACTGTTCACAAACTCGAAATTTTGAAAAGGAAATAGAGGTTACCGATGGAACCTCACCATTTTGGAAACACTGTTCATGAACCGCATAATTTGGCAAGGTTACCGATGGAACCTTACCTTTCTGGAAACCCTGTTCATGAACTCAAAATTTGGAAAAGGAAATAGAGGTTATCGATGGAACCTCACCGTTCTGGAAACACTATTCATAAACTCAAAATTTTGCAATGGAAATAGAGGTTACCGATGGAACATCACCGTTCTGGAAACACTGTTCATGAACTCAAAATTTGGTAAGGGAAATATAAGTTACCTACGGAACCTCACCGTTCTGGAAACACTGTTCATGAACTAAAAATTTGGAAAAGGAAATATACGTTACCAATGGAACTTCACCTTTCTGGAAACATTGTTCATGAACAAAAAATTTAAAAATGGAAATAAAGGTTACCGATAGAACCTCACCATTCTGGAAACAATGTTCGTGAACTCAATATTTGGAAAAGGAAAGAGGTAACCATTGCACTATTCACAACTGTCTACCATTGCAACTGTTCACAACTATCTACCATTGGAGCTGTTCACCGATGGTCACCGATGAAACTGTTCACATAAGTTCACCATTGCACTGTTCACAACTGTCTACAGTAGGAACTATTCACTGATGGTCACCGATGACACTGTTCACATAAGGTCACTGTTGCACTATTTACAACTATCTACTGTTGGAAGTGTTCACCGATGGTCACTGATGACACTATTCACTTAAGGTCACTGTTTTCACTGTTCACAACTATCTACCATTAGAACAGTTCACCAATGGTTACCGATGACACTGTTCATATAAGGTCACTGTTACACTGTTCACAACTGTCTACCGTTGGAACTGTTCACCGATGGTCACTGATGACTCTATTAACATCAATGGAAAATTGGAAAAGTGTTGGGGATAAGTCTCCTTGACCTCCCGAAACACCTCATACACCTAATTTTCGCAAAGTATTGGACCAGAGAGGTCTGGGCCATTACATCAGATACCTCTCAAAAAATTATCATCCTAAAGAATTCAAAACCAACCTTAGAGGAAACAGAAAAGAAGACTGAAAAAACACCCATTGAGATAACTCTCAAAAGGAAGCAAGCCACAAGAATCAACTAAAGAAATCCATCTCATAAACATGAAAGGTTAATAACCACAATGAAAAATTTGTTAAATGAAAAGAGTTAAATAACAAACAACTCTGGGTACTGAGCATGTATCTGTGACTCACGTTTCCATGTATTCTCCTCCATGCCACTATGTCGCCACAAGACACAAACTAAGGGGATAGAATGCCCACACAACACCTTCTCCTTGCGGTCTTCGATCTGTATTGGTCGCTCCTCAAAGGTTGCATCATCATCAACATCGATCTATCCCTAATCGATGATGTGAGAGTCATCGTGTAGATAATGATAGAGCTATGATACATGGAAGACATCATGTATCCGACTCATCTACGGGGGAAGTGATACTCGATACGCCACAACTCCAACATGAGCTAACACCTCAAAAGGCCCAACAAACTGGGGAGAAAGCTTACTCCCATAACCAAACCTTCACTGCCCATGATGGGGAGTCACCTTTAGAAACATGTGATACCCAACATAAAACTCTAAGGGTCTACTCCTTTGATCTTTATATCATTTTGGACGATCTTGCGCTATCTCCATCCTTTCACAAATCACCTAAACCATCTCGGTTATATTCTGCACAAGTTTAGGTCCGAGAATTGCTGACTCTGTGTCCCTAGTCCAGCAGAATGGGGAACGGAAAGTCGGGCCATACAAAGCTTCAAACGGTTCTATACTAGTGGTGGAGTTAAAAATATTGTTGTAAGAGAACTCCACTAAGGGTAAGTGCCTCATCCACGAGCCTCCAAAATATTGGACACAAGAGCGTAACATGTCTTCAAGGGTCTGGATGGTTCACTTTATCTGACCATCCATTTGAGGATGAAAATAAGTGCTAAGGAATAGCTGATAAGTAAAATAATTATGGAGACCTCTCCATTCCCTAGATGTAAAATGAGGATCTCAGTCAGAAATGATCGTCCTTGGGACCCCATGAAATCTCACCACCTCCTCTAGATACTGTCTTGACAAAACTTCCACTGAGCTTGACTCCTTGATCGCTATGAAGTGAGCCTATTTTTTTAAATGGTATACTACCACCCCAATAGCATCATGTACTCCCGGATCTCGAGTTAAATTAGTTACAAAGCTCATTGATATGTCCTCTCACTTCCACTGAGGAATATCTAATGGCTAGAGCAGACCACCAGGAACACAGTGTTTGACCATCACCTTCTGGAAAACAAAACATCGAGATAGAAACTCTGCAACTGCACGCTTTAGCCCAGGCCACCAAAACTAACTCCTCAAGGCTCGGTACATATTTGTCACACCAAGATGTACCGCTAAAGGTGAACTATGTAACTCTCTCAAACAGTCTCGTGCTTCATCAAAGGAACCAAAATACTTCTGTGATACAACACTCGGGGGTGTTCATCCTCAAACCAACAATCAGGGGCCTCGCCACAAACAACTCGGTCTCTCCAGAACTCTACCTAAAGATCCCCCAACTTGACTTTTCTAACTGCTTCACCATATATGACTTCACCGTCATCTGAAAAAGAAAACCAATGCCCCCAACTTCTCCCATATTGAGATACGATGCTGACAGTTCTTCCATTACTCTCTAGGAATCACCAGATTCATGCACTACATCACCACATGAATTCCTACTCAGTTTGTTAGCTACAACATACCCCTTTCCAGGTGTTTACAATATTTTGAATTCGTATTCCTATAAGAACTCCATTCACCGATGCTGTCGCAGGTTTAAGTCACACTGGGAGAAAACATACTCTGGCTCTTATGATTGGTGAAAACCACAAAGCTCTAACCAATTAGGTAATGTCTCCAAAACATCAAATAAAACACCAAATCTTCCAACTCAATATCTTGGGTGGCATAGTTATTTTCACGAGGACATAACTACTGATACCCGTAAGAAACTACTGATCTTTGCTGCATCAGAACATAGCCTAATTCTAGATACAAAGCATCATAGAAAACATCAAACTGAACTCCCTCAGCCTGAAGACAAAAAACTAGAGCACTTAGTAACTTCTTCTTTAGATACTAGAAAGCTTTATGACACTGATTATTCCACATGAATTCCTGATATTTCCTTGTCAATGCTATCATAGGAGTCACAACTCGATAGAAATAGGTAACGAACCTCCTGTAGTAGCCTACGAGACCAATGAATCTTCGCACCTTTGACACTGTCATGGGGGATTCCAAAGAAAAAAATGCTTCTATCATCATTGGATCCATAGCTAATCCCTTATAGGACACAACATGCCCAATGAAACTAACTTTTGGAGCCCAAAACTCACACTTCGACAACTTCCCATATAGTTGAGGTCGACGAAGAACTCCCAAAACGGCGTGTAGATTCTCTACATGCTCCTCCTCACACGTGGAGTACACGATGATTTCGTCGATGAAAATGACCATGAAATATTCCAGGAACCCACGTAACACAATGTTCATCAATATCATGAACACATCTAGAGCATTCGTCAAACTGAACAATATTAAAACAAACTCATAATGCCCATGACAGCAACAGAAAGTTGTCTTTCAGATATCCTCATCCATCACACGCATCTGATGATATCCTGACCATAAATTGCTCTTTGAGAACCAACTATCACCCATCAGTTTATCGAAAAAATCATCAATCTACAGAAGAGGATAATGATTATTCACTGTCACTTTGTTTAAGCGATGATAATCGACACAAAACCAGAAACATCCATCATTATTCATTATGAACAAAACTGGTTAACCCCATGGTGACACACTCATCTAAACAAAGCTGCATTGTAATAGACCATCAAGCTATATACATAGCTATCATAACTCAGAATGGTCCATCCTATATAGATACAAAGAGATAATATATTCTCCTGTTTGTAGGTCGATCCTAAACTAGATCTCCCTTCGAGGGGGTAATGTTATAACCTCTTCTAGAAAGACATCAGGGTACTATTCTATGACCATAGGAAACTCCAACTACTAAACCTCTGATGAACTCAAAATCATCTCAGCCATCATGTATGATAAGGACGGAACATGCCTATGACCCATCTTGAGGGTCTCTCTCACCAACGAACAACATTGGCTCTCCATCCACATTGAAGAACACAATCTACCTCTTGAAGAAATCTATAATACCCTACACCGAATAAAACCAATCTATGTCAAGGATGACATCATATGTTTGTATTAATAAACATAGGAAATCTCCCCAAGAGAGGTGCTACCCCAAAATTATCTCATAATATCTACATACTTCAAATAAGTCAGCTCAACCTCCAACTGGCGTAGTCAACGCCAAGGGCACTGGAATCCTTTCTAACTCAAATCCCAAAGAATAGAAAAGGGTAGGTGATATGAAGGAGTGTGTCTCTCCTAAATAAACATTCCATACACCATTGTTGAAAACAATCAAAGGGTACCTTGAATGATGTATGGATCACCTGGCGCTGGTAACGTTGTAGCATGAAGCTGACCACGACCTCCTCAATAGCACCTATAACCCTAATGATGACCACCACCATGGCCATTCTCTGCATTCTAAGGATGGGGAGCATCATGGGGATATCCTATGCCAGCCTCATATACCCTCTGCTGATCTAAAGCTGGTGCAACATGCTGCTGCTGCATCGTCTGGAACTACCTCAATGGAGGAACCTGGATTGGAAAACTGGGTGCACGATGACCGCTCTGAAAGGTTGGGCACTGTCGTTGCTGATGAACTCGATCTCCAAAAGGAAAAGAAGCTCCTGATCCCTTGTAATAATCCTGAGAGACACATACTCTAGAGAAACAAGATACGGAGGGTTGGGACCTACCCCCGGCTGAACAGAAACTCTTCTGGACAGAAAACCGAGAACCCCAGACTACAGCTCTGCTTCCTAAGGAATCATGATGATTCCCCTATCATGATGATCTAGTTTTGGCCAAAGTCACCTTGACAACCTCTTCCTTTTCCAGCACCTCATGATATATCTTTATCATAAATGGGGTGACCTGAAACTGGATCTCTGGACTCAAAGTCTCCCTGAATTGCCTCGCCTTTCCTCCTCATCTGGCTACATGTCAGAAGCATATCTTAAAAGGTTCCCGAAATGGATTCCAAAATCTCGCACCTTAGAGGTCCCCTTTAGAAGGTTAAGAAGCTCCTGACAATTGGATTCCTTTGTAGTCGAAGAAAGAAACTCGACTCTAAACTTATCTCTAAACTCATCGTATGAGATCACTGACTCCTCAGGTTCCGCAAGGAATAAGAACCACCACTACCCCTCTTATCCATGCAATATAGTCACAACCAAGGACACCCAGTGCTCTATCTGAGGATGGATAGAACTTAAGCCTATCTCGACCTCCTACAACTAGTCTTTTTTTACTGCATTTGAAACAGAGCCCTCATACTTCTGTAGACTATGGCACTGAAACTCTCAGAGTGTCCTTCTCCAAGTGTCTTCATCGTCAACCTCTCCCTGACGGTGATCTACTGGCATAGCTTACTGGACATCTTTTATGTGATCCTAATAACGACGTAGAACTGGAGCCATATCTGCAAAAAAAAAGTTAGAGCTCTTAAACCTGGAATATGGAAGACTCAACATTAATTAATTAATTGTTTTCTTTTATTCATTATAGGTTAACCAATCCTGAGGTCTACCCATTCAAAAACAGGCACAATGAATAATGATGAATGATCCTTTCCTAAGTCTCAACCCTACAACTAGTATCTCTTCATTTAGTATCCATTGTAAACATAAAGTTTCGTACATAAGATCATAGGGGGCCCTAATTCCTATATATCAGCCAGTCTACAGTGTTTACATCACTTTGTAAACTTGACTGACAATGTATCCCTACCAACCCATGCAACCTCACCTATGCCTAACACCAACCTCCATCCTATCCCCTAACCAACCCTATGACACCACTCAATCAGGACCCCCTCCCCACAATGTGTACCCCTCCTGGGCCGGTAGTGTGAGAAGGGAGATAATGACCCCTGAGTCCCACCTCCAGTAGTCCCCAGGATGGTGACTAGAACGAAGGGTATAGAAAACACACAGATGGGAGTCATTACCCTCTAAGAGAACACATGAGCAAGAGAGAGATGAGATAGACACCAACCAACTCTAACTCAGACATAATTACAATTGAAAAACAAATTAAACATATATAATGTCTTGTAAAACTACTACAATAGAAAGGGGAAAAAATTCAATACCCAAAAGAAATTAAACAGCAGCAACCAGAAGCCCGAATAGCTCCTAAAACCCCAAGCTAGTAGATATCATCCTGATCTCAAACCTGCTCGAAGTGACCTGAAAAAAAAATTATATATACATAGGGTGAGTACAATAGTATATTTATAAGGATCATCCCCAAAGCCTCTCCTAAAATACTAAAGAAATCATGCTAAAGAACAGTGACCAACAAGTGAAACTAACTCATCACCTAAATAGAAATACTAATTTCCCAGCCTCACCATGGATACTCTCACAAAGTAATGCATACAATGGTATATAATATAATAAATAATATCAAGGGTACCATGCTACTACTTTTGTTGGGAAAAAATCTCTCAAGGTAACATTGCTGTATTTTTGGGTTGATTGTGCTTATTGACAAAGCAGGTTTCCATGGTGAATATTCAAGTTCCATATATTTTGTTGACAATATATGCTTACAAAGAACCATGAAAAAGTTAGAGATTATCTGGATGTGGTACAAAATTTACGGATACAAGGTGCAACCATTCTCCAATGTTTTCCTAATTTTTGGGGTCCAAAATTTAGAGTTTGGTGAGCATCACGAAATATGGATTTCCTTGAAGATCTCATAAAATAATGCAAATGAATGAGTTTCATGAAGATAGGATTCATGTATTGGATTTATCAAAAACAAGAAGAATGTTGATGGAATGCTCCGCGATTATGATGAGCTCCGCGATCGGAAAATTGTCGTGGTGCTTCGTGATATTAAGATAATTTCAGCGGAAATTTCAGAGCACCTCGATATGAGATGACGTGGCACTGAATTCGCGCAGAAGGTTCGAGGGTTAGTGGAATCTTTTATAAATAGGGGTCAACCCCCTCAATAGAATTAGAGGTTTTTCCAAATAAAAATCCATTGCTCTCGACTCTTAAAGGTGGTTTGCGAAGGAATTGTTCTTCGCGAAATAGAGGTGGTTCGCATCGGCTAATCTAGCTCCGCAAAAGGCACTATGCTTCATGAAAGATATGAGCTTCATGGTGGCTAATGTAGCTCCATGAAGGAAGTGCACTTCGCGATGCTCCGTTATCTGATGAGTGTGCTTCAAGAAGAGGCAAGGACTTCGCAAATATTGATTGAGCTTCACTAAATTGGGAGCATCGCGAAATAGGGTGATTTGCAAAGGTACTTCCCAAAGACTTTGGCTCAGAGTTCAAGGGAAAAGGGGTATTCATTAGTGGATGAAAGTTGTAATTTAATAGTGCATCTATCAACATTTGAGGATGCATGTATTCATGATAATTACTAGACCTATAGGTCTATAAACTGTGAGTGGATCCCTTCCAAGTGCAGTGAGAAAAGGAAGAGGAAGAAGGGTTTCCTTTCTACCAGTATTGAGCTAAAGAGAGAAACAGGGAGTGACCCTTGGGAAAGCAGTGAGATGACCCTAAAAATTGTAATGGTAGTGATCCTGGGTGTATAAGTGATCTAGCCCGAACAATATTGGCTGCGGGTTTTAGTCTATTTGGTAGAGCGGCACATTGCCATTGTATGCTCCTTGGACGTAGCCCAATGAGGGTGAACCAAGTAAAAATCTATGTGTTTTCCTACTTGCTTCCCTGCATTGCATCCAAAGCATCACCATCAGATAAAGATAATAATAAGTGATCAACATAATCACACATGTAAAAAAAAGTGACCCTAATAATAAAGAGGTCAAGATTTTGGGGGCATGAAGAATTTTTTAGAAAGAATATTCATACCCGGATTCACCCCCTCTCATGGTATGTAGGCCCATTTTTGTCCTAACAATTGGTATCGGAGGGATATGTTTCTTTTATCATATTTGTTTTCTCTTACATGGATCATCTGATTTTGGATTTTAAAGATCCAGTAATCTATTTTCTCAGTGTGCCATGGAAAAGGGAAGAACTTCAATGATGAATCCTATGTCTTGTGAAATTCTCCAGTGTGGAAGTTTCAACAGAAATAGTGTGATTTAGATAAAATAATTATATAGTGAATAGGCGATTGGTTGGGATGAATCATATAGTGAAAATATATACTCATTCAATGATGGTGAAGGAATATGTGAAGAACCAGATATTCAAAGTGATGTTGGGACCACAAATGATGAAGAAACTCCAAGAAGTCAAAAAGTGGCAGTTGTGCACAAGGAAAAGGAATTGGATCAGAAATTGGATGAAGAGATGAAATATAATGATATCCAGATCCAAGTACTAGAAATTTAGGTTAACAAGCTAAGAGGATTAAATAAAAGGCTAATTGACGTGGCCACTGATCTGGGGGAGAAGAATTATTCTCAAGCCGAAGAACTACAAAAGTTATCTATATAGAGAGAAAAAATCAAAGCTAATGTTAAGGGAAATAATCTGAACACAGATGAAATTCAGAATTTGAAATCCAAAATTAATGATCTTGCTACACAGCTATTTGTGCTAGTTCAGAATAATAAAAGGCTACAACAAGAGATTTCATCCGTCTCTGAATCTGTTTCTTAGGAGAAATTGAAAGTAAAGGAGCAAGGTGGCATGATGGATAAGCTAACACGTGAATTGGAAGATGAGGTGAGTAGAGGGAAGCTTATTAAGAAAGGAATTTATTCCCAAATTTAATCAAGGTATATGAATATTAAAAAGTTGGAAGACGAACTAGAATCATTAAAGAATGGAGTGGATAAATCCAATACTAAAGGAAAGTCTAAAATAAAGGATGCCTTGCACTTACAATTTGATAATCCTTTAACAAGTGATGATAAAATGAAGAACAAATATTTTATTTCTGAAGTGAAACAACAACATGTTTTCTCATATAAAATACCATATAGTTTGGAAAAAACTGGAATTGTATTTGATGAGTCCCCTCTCATGCATGATATAATGCGATCCATGAACAACTCTAGAAGTGGAGAAAAACATATAGGTGATTGAGATAGGCCTAAGAGGACAGTTACAAGAAGTAATGACAACATGGGAAATTTCTGCGGGATTCGTGGCCACACATAAAGCTTTTGTTCAGAGGCTCTGGAATACATTTTAGGCTGTGAAAATAGAAACATTGCTAAATATGAGAATAAGAAGAAGTGTTATGAAAAATCAGAAAGAAGATCCTCTCAGAGGAAATAATTTATTAGGTGATTCTATTGTGGAAGAATGGGACACACAATGAGTACGTGTCAGGACACTCATGAGCTCAATCTCAGAAGAAGAACTCAAGATGTATCAATATCTCAGTTGATAAATGATGAAATGAGGTATACCTTTAATAGAATATGTTTTATATATTCTGATCATGGGAATTTGGAAAGACATTACAGAAAGAAGAAAGCAAGAAAGGAAAAGGAGTATAGAAGTATATTCCTTACTCAAATGATGTATAATTATAAATATTGCATTGGAAGACAATATAGTAAGATGAAAAATAGGTTAACAGCCCTAGGGGAATCACAAGGTGCTCAACGGAAGGTGTGTCAATCACCTTCTCTGTCACACCCAGAACAGCTCTCATGGAGAGAATGTGAACAAACCTGGAAGACTAAGGGAATATTTACTCCATTTCTAAGTAAGAATAATGCACATTCAGTGGAGGAATCACCACCAGTGAAAAATAGTTTGGTGACTTTGATATCTGATAAAAGAAAGATGAAAAAAGAATGTATTGAAAAATTCACTTGTCATGTGCCACAGAGAGAAGTGGAGGAAAAAGAAATATCCATGCAATGGTGGAATAAGTAAGGGAAGATGACTATAATAGAGATTCCTACTCAAAGAAGGAATCAAGGCAAATGGAATTTTGATGGAACCACAAATAAGGAAATGTGTACAAGTGGGTTTAAAACCCATGTGGTGAGAAAGGCCAGGCCTACCAAATCTATATATTAGAAAAAGACTCAGCATGTGGGTAATGAATGCTTAGTCATATGGCCAGAGCAGTTGAAGTCGACTAGGCAGCTAGTAGAAGCAAATAAAGAGTGTGGTGCTCTATAAGAAAGAATCAAAGGGTTGACCTATCCGTAACAACCACAATCCTCATATTGAGGATTCCACAAACAACCCCTCTACCTATGTACATTAATTATGTTAACTGATGATTCATGTGTTTCTAGTTTTATGGAGATACGATCCATGGGGAAGTGGCATCTAATGATTCGAATGGACGATGTGATATGCTTTAGAGTTTCAATTGACTCAAATCAGGTACCAACATTGAAGAAGAAATAGATAAAAAATCACAATAGGAAGTGATTGTGTTATTAACATTATCTCTTTTTTTCACTAAGATCCAACTAATTAGGCTTAGATATTTTGATGATGTATCATTGACATGTTCTAGATGTAAAAAAATGATGAAGGAGAATGAGAATGATTGTGGGTCAAAACATTGTTCCCAACAACAGGAAGAGTTTCAAATCATAGGGGGAGATCTCTATCTCCAAATCAGATGTAATATATCAATGGGATATAAAGTATATCTATTGAATGTATTGAAGTGATAATATAATTAGGGGGATTAGAATTGAAAATGAAAATTTTGACGAAGAAAAATATGTATATGCACAGAATCCATGGAGTCGAGCTGAAATTGAAATGAAGAATATCATTGGGGATCAGTCAGCTCTAGTTTAGACAAGAAGAATGAAATCACTATAGAAGACATCATTCATATCTCAGGTTGAGTATAAATTCTTTAATGATGTAGATGAAGTTGAAAACTGGGTTCAGAAAATTAATGAAGATCTTGATCAGATTGAGAAGAATCATACCTCAGAGATTGTTTCGAGGCTAGCAGTTAAGAATGACATTGAGACTAAATGATCCTATTTCTACAAGATGAACGAATATGGCACATGGATTCGAAAAAAATCACAACTAGCGTAAAAATTATACTCATAGATAGAGAGAATATATGTTGATGAGAAATTTACACCGATTGGTAGGCTAGAGACAATCAGATTATTCATATCCATTGTAGTGCAACAGAAGTTCAAAGTGTTCCAAATGGATGTAAAATCTGCATTCATGAATGAGATTCTGGAGGAAGAGGTGTATATCAAGCATTCAGATGGTTTCCTCATTCATGAGGATGAGAACATGGTTTTCTAGCTGAAGAAGGCATTATATAGGATAAAACAAGTACCAAGAGCGTGGTACTCAAGGCTTGATCCATATCTGAAGAAGATTGGTTTCTATCATGGTGGAGTTGATTACAATCTCAATTTCAACAACAATAATAATCAAAGAATGACAGTGCTAGTTTATGTCGAAGACATAATATTTGGTGGATTAGATGAAGCACAATGCTGACAGTTTTCCAAATTCATGAAACATGAGTTTGAAATGTCTATGATTGGTGAGCTGACATTTTTCCTTGGTTTATAGGTGTCACAAAGAAGAAATGGTATGCCAATTTCTCAATCCAAATATGCTAAGGAAGTTATGATGATATTTTTAATGGAAAATTCCAAGGATATGAAGACTCTAGTTGCTATCCAGATGAAATTGTCTAAAGATGAGGATGGAAAGGCAGTTAATATCACAGAATAAAGTCAAATCATTGGAAGTTTGTTGTACTTGAATATAAAAAGTCCTAACATTGTATTCACCACATGCCAGGAAACAAGATATCAAATAAATCTCAAGGAAATCAACATGGTTATAGTGAAACACATACTTTGGTATATCAAAGGAACTACGAATTTCGGTTTGAAGTATACTAATAGATCTCACCAAGAGCTATTGGGATACACAGATGCAGATTGGGTCAGTTCAGCGGATGATAGGAAATCAACTTCAGGAGGTGCTATCTATCTTGGTGGATTATGAGTTTCATGGCTAAGAAAGAATCAAGATTTCATTTCATTGAGCACCGCATAAGCTGAATATATTCCCGCCACTCAAGCATGCACATAGTTATTGTGGATGAAGCAGCAACTTGATGATATGGGAGTTAAAGTGAAGAATCCGATCAGAATCTAGTGTGATAACTCAAGTGCTATAAATATCATAAAAAATCTCATCCATCATTCAAGGTCAAAGAAAATTTAGATAAAGTATCATTTTATCAAAGAGAATGTTCAGTAGGGAATCATGAAGTTTGAGTTTGTGCCTACAGACCTATAGGTTGTAGACATTCTGACAAAGGCCTCAGCCAAAGAAGCTTTTGAGAGGCATCAACTGGATATGGTGGTGCAGTAGACTCCTCGCACTTCAAAAAGTGTGTATATGGAACCCCCCCTCTCCCTGAGGTACAGTATGTTTCTCTCTATAGTGATATTATGTGTTCTTTCTAATGTTTCAGACCACAAGGGATTGAACTTTGGGTTCGTTGACAAAGGGGGAGAAATAGTGACTCTTAATTGGGGAGAAACTGTGGCTTACGAAGGGAGAAAATTTCTTAGTCAAAGACATGAGGAGAAGCAAACAGGTGGAGCAGCGATATAGTGGGAGAGAAATGAGATAGGGGGAGTAGGAGTATCAAATCTGGAGATGCTAGAAGTGATCGATCAAAGAGTAGATATAACTTTAGCTGAAGCTCATGATGAAAGGAGAACATTGATGTTGGAATGGTGAGAAATGGTTTCACGCAATCACTAATTGGTATCTGTGTGGTTTAAAAATTGGTATCAGTTTGGAAGTTGGAATTAGTTGGGCGTCAAATGTTGGTGTATGGAATGATGTGATTCATTGATGATCTTTTCATAATACTTTTTTCTCTCACACCGAGCATTGCTCATGTGGGCTTAGAGTATGTGGTGAGTGAATCATTGGTCGCTATCTGAATCGCAAGAGGCGAAGGATGGTAGATGATGTAAGGAGACTCCTTATGGTATCAAAGTGTAGAAAATCAATCTGAGAGATGTTGTCAACAAACCCAAAGGGGGATATTTTTGGGGAAAAAATCCCACAAGGTAACATTGCAGTATTTTTGGGTGGATTGTGTTGGTTGACAATGCAGTTTTCCATTTTGAATTATCAATTTCTAGAGATTTTGTTGACAATATATGTTAAAAAAGAACAATGACAAAGGTAGAGATGATCTGGAGGTGGTATAAAAATAATAGATACAAGGTGGATCCGTTTTCCAGTGTTTGCCTAATTTTTGGTGTCCAAAATTTAGAGTTTGGTGAGCATCGAGAAATATGGATTTCTTTGAAGATATCATAAAAATATGGAAAATCTGTGAGTTTCACAAAGATATGAATCATGGATTGGATTTTGAGAAGACAATAAGAATTTTGATAGAATGCTCTGCGATTATGACGAGCTCCGTGATCGGAAAATTTCCATGGTGCTTCGCGATATTGAGAGAATTTCAGCAGAAAATTCAGAGATTCTTGATTTGAGATGTCATGGTGATGACATCGCATGGATGTTTTGAGGGTTAGTGGAATTTCCTATAAGTAGAGTTCGACCCCCTCAAGTGAAGTAGAGAGTTTTCCAAAAAAATCCATTTCTCTCGACTTTCGAAGGTGGTTCACGAAGGCAGTGTGCATCGGGAAAGAGAGGTGTTTCGTGGTGGATAATCTAGCTCCATGAAAGGTTGTGTGCTTCGCAAAAGATAAGAGCTTCATGATGACTAATCTAGATCTGTGAAAAAAGTGTTCTCCTCAAGGCTACGTGCTCTAAGGAGTGTTCTTCACGAAGAGGTGGTGACTTCGCGAAGGCTTGTTTGAGCTTTGTGAAATTGGGAGCTTCGCGAAATAGGGTGCTTTACGAAGGTACTTCCCCAAGGTTGTTGCTCAGTGTTCTGGGGAAAAGGGGTATTCATTAGTGGGTGAAAGTTAGACATTAATAGAGCATCTATCAACATTTGAGGATGCATGTATTCATGCAAATGACCAGACCTACAGGTCTATAAACTGTGATTGGATCCCTTCTAAGTGCAGTGAGTAAAGGAAGAGAAAGAAGGTTTTCATTTCTACTAGCAGTGAGACAAAGAGAGAGAAATAGGGAGTGACCCTTGGGAAAGTAGTGAGTGGACCCTGAACATTGTAAAGGCATTGATCCTGGGCGTAGAAGTGATCTAGCTCGAACATTATTGGCAATGTGATTTAGTGTATTTGGTACAACAACACATTTCTGTTGTATGCTCCTTGGACATAACCCAATGAGGGTGAACCAAGTAAAGATCTATGTGTCTACCTACTTGCTTCCCCGGATGGCATCCAAATCATCAACATCAGATAAAGATAAGAATATGTGATCAACATAAGAACATATGAGAAAACAAAGTAACCCTAATAATAAAGAGGTCATGATCAAGTGGGGTAAAAAGAATTTTTGAGAAAGAATATCCATACCCTGATTTACCCCCTCTTAGGGTATCTAGGCCCATTTTGGTCCTGAAAACTTCCCCACTGGTTTTCCACTTTACTCCAATGTCTCACATCCTAAGCATCTCTCTCCAAAAAGGCTTCCCCGTAGACACCTAGGCGAAGCACCAAAACATGCACCTCATGCAACAAAACCACGATGTCCATGTAAGAAAAGTTACCTGGTAGTTTACAGGATCCACCACTACTCGCATAACGTGTATTATACATCGGGTATTATACCTCTATCCATTACAACCCATACACCGAGTAAGTGTCCTCAAGTCGTCATAGCCTATACATGTTATTCCTATAGCAGTCCATAGAAAACTATATCTAGAATATATGTGTGTGAATAACCACAAGCCACTACAGCCCTCTACACACTTATATGGGGAAAACTAACCAATGTTCCTTCCAGAACAAGTAACTAACAAGAGAAGAGAGAGGGGCCAAAGAGGGTAGTCAACCATCCACCCTCCCATCAGAATATTGGGGAAAACACCCCCCAGGTCTCAGAATCCCTGGGGTGTCATTTTCTCTTTCTAACAGGGAGGAGTAGCGTATAGAAACAAAAAAAGTACAGAATGTACTATATATCACAACCACACCAAGGGAATAACCTGGTCTTAGACTCAACTATAGCTAATGTCTCTCAGACACCTGACTACCACTTCTAAGACTTGGTATCCTAAAAGCACAAAACAAATTAAAGTGCTTTATTACATCACTTTATTACCTTTTTATCAATTGCACTTTACGTTAATTAATTCTTTTAACATTAATTAACCATTAACAATTTCCACATTAGATTTCATTAGATTCACACCCAAAGTTTAATGTCCCTTCATATTGTAACCTCAGCATTTCTTCCCAGCAAGCTCCAACCCCTTGGGTTAGAATCATTTATTCAATTATTTATTTACACCATTACCTTCCCATATTCCAGGGCATTCTAGAAAAGAATTCAATGATACTAAAAACAAGGGGGAACAACATGGTGAGTAGATGAACAACCCGTCAAGACTTTACCGTATAATGTATGAGCATAGACCCATCCTTCCTCGAGAAACTAAATGCAGAAAGCACGTGTCTTACCCCGTGCGTCTTCTCCCCTTTTGGAAGAAGTGTAAGCAAGACCAGGTGCCTTGAGAATTGGGGAAAGTAAAGTAGATAAACTACCAATAAGAATCATCAAGAATCCAACATTGACATCCAACAGATTTCACCATCCTTGGTGTCCTCCCAGACACCCACATGCATAAACTGATGCATCTCGCCACTCTAAGTGTCAACTGCTGCCACAACCAATAGGCCTCCCTGCCCCACATATCACAACAGCCTTCCAGGATCACATCACCACACAAGAAGTAGGAAAACAACCATCATATCAATTGGGATCTTGGCCATAAAACAAACAAGAGGGTAACTCAAGACCCTACAAGGAATTTTCCTTTATCAAATAACTAGTTCTTTAATCCATCTTGAATTAACTAATTTATTACTCACATGTTACAACTAAAGGAAACCTAAACAGTAAGATATCACAAATAAATAAACATGCTTACTGCACCAGATCGATTAACATCAAATTACAACAAGAAGAACCAGATTCAATTACATGCCTATTTATATTTTTCAAAACAACTATCAGTTAATTTCAGCTTAAAATCTTTACCAATTTCCATCATGAAAGAAATGATAAACACAAAAATCATAGATATCACACTGTCTAGAAAAACAAGAGGCAATAACATATGATCCGAATCAATTTATTTATCTGGTTCAAATATTTATTATGTCAATTCCAATTCCATATAGTGGGATAAAACATGCTAACTATAGAGTTTCACATAAAATAAAAGAGAAGCAATGAATCCCCAACCTCAAATGGTTCATGAAATTATTCATATTAGAACAAGCCACCCAACGATTATAATCTCTTCCCTCTGTGACAACAGTATCCACCCGAGGATGCCGAGACACCCCCACACCAGTCAAAACCAAATAAAAGCCCAGTAGGACATGGAGACATCATTCCATAAAAGAGGGAAATGATTAAGAAAGAGATGAACCCAAAATAATGATGGTAGAACATAACTTATATTAGAGATAGATTGATACTACTTGGTTGCATCAAGACAGAGCTAAACCAATCCTAGGAGGAAATCTGATCAAACAAATCCTATAGAATGGAATGAAAGGTTCGAGCGTCTCATAGCTGAGAATAAGGAGGAAGAATTAGGGAGGAAGATCTCCCATCCCTTTAGAAGATTTAAAAGAGCAACGGTTTAAGATACGATTGATTTTCCATTAAAAGTGGATTGCATTAAACTAGGTTGTTTGACAAAGTAAAAACATCTCATGACTTAGGAATAATTAATATAGAAGTTATGGCCTTTGAATCGGCCTTATATTCCTTAAAATAAGGCTTTAAATTCATTTTACATCAAAGGAAACATCAAAGGGTAGAAACTATAGGAAGCTGATAACCCTTCTCACGAACTAAAAGTTTGGAAAAGGAAATAGAGGTTACTGATGGAACCTCACCATTCTAGGAATACTATTCATGAACCTCAATTTGGAAAAGGAAATAGTGGTTACTGATGGAACCTCACCATTCTAAAAACATTGTTCATGAACTCAAAATTTGGAAAAGGAAATAGAGGTTACCGATGGAACCTCACCATTCTTGAAACATTGTTCATGAACTCAAAAATTGGAAAAGGAAATAGAGGTTATAGATGGAACCTCACCATTCTGGAAACATTGTTAATGAGCTCACTATTTGGTAAAGGAAATAGAGGTTACCGATGGAACCTCACCATTTTGGAAACACTGTTCATGATCTCAGAATTTGGAAAAGGAAAGAGAGTTTATCGATGGAACATCACCATTCAGGAAACACTGTTCATGAACTCAAAATTTTGAAAAAGAAGTTGAGGTTACCTATGGAACCTCACCGTTATGTAAACTCTATTCATTAAATCAAAATTTGGCAAAAGAGGGAGGTCACCGTTTCACTATTCACAACTATCTACCATTGGAACTATTCACAACTCTCTACCATTGGAACTATTCACCGATGGTCACCAATGACACTGTTCACCTAAGGTCACCATTGCACTTTTCACAGCTTTCTACTGTTGGAACTATTTACCGATGGTCAATGATGAAACTGTTCACATAAGGTCACCGTTGCACTATTCACAACTGTCTACCATTGGAACTGTTCACAGATGGTCACCAATGACACTATTCACATAAAGTCTCTGTTGCAATGTTCACAACTGTCTATCGTTAGAACTATTCACCCCTAGTCACCGATGAAACTATTCACATAAGGTCAATGTTGTACTGCTCTCAACTATCTACTGTTAGAACTACTCATTGATGGTCATCGATGAAACTGTTCACATAAATGTAAAATTAGAAAAGTGTTGGGGATAAGTCACCTTGACCTCCTAAAACACCTCAAACACCTTTTTTCACAAAGGAATGGACCAGAGAAGTTTGGGCCATTAAAAAACTAGTTTGAATATCCATGAAACTATTTCAAGAATATGTGATTATTTATATGGAATTATATGATCATCATTTTTTCTTACCGCATTATCCTCTAATAATTTATTTAATTACATGTGTTTTATTTATTTACCTTGAAATATTGATGATTCATTATTTATTCATTATATAATTTGTTGTATTAATAATCTTACTAGGCATTAGAGATCACCCCTTTATGAAGTTTACTTTTCCCATGATACTAGGATGTGTATTATGATTGATATGTTGGGAATTTCTAAAGGGAATAATGGCATTCTCAAATTATTATCTCTATTTTATATAATGTAATGTGATATTAAATTATGTATTCTTGTTTTCCAATAACACTAAACTATCCAATACTTTCGTATGTGATCTCTTATATCCAGTGCTAATTTAATGATGTAACCACTGACTCTGGACTACTAGGGAGTGGGTCTTTACTATCATTATCAAAGGAAAGTGGAATGAAATTCCCACATTTTTTTTCATTTTAGGGTTATAGTTAGAAAAATTATCCCTGAAAATTTACATAAGTGTTATGATGTTGTTTATGCTTTGTCACATTATTTGTATCCTTAAAGATAAAATTTTTCATTTCCTAGGTGAAAAATATTTACTAAGATTTATATTCATGATGAAAAAATAAGAGTCATATTCATGAAATTTGGACTATGTGTTTCCAAATATAGAATCCATCTTTCATGATTAAATTTTTATAAGTGGAAAATTTCAATTTGAATATAAATCCCTAAAAAATAATAAAAACCCACTTTTAGAAAAATGAAATATCAATCATTAAAATTTAAATATATTAAAATAATTATCATCATTGATTAAAAATGGAATTTATTATATTATTCAAAATAATTTAATCTTATACCACTTAATTGTAAAATTAAAAATATATTGGGAATTTTAATTTACTTAATATAATTAAATTAAATGAATGTATTTGAAAATTCTGTATTATCATTATTCACTAAAAAATAAATCATTTAAGAAAAATCCATAAAAATCAACCTAGTATATTTTTTATTTTATGATTTAAAAAATGACATCCTTTTAGTTAAATTAAATTTATTTAAATGAAGAAAATAATTATAATATCTATGAAAAAATTTTAACATAAAACATTTTGAAGAAAACATATTATTGAAGCATTAAAAAAAATTCTAGAAATTGAAAACTTATTTGCATTGAAAAATATTTATTAATATCTTTTATTATGTTTTTAATTATATTCCTACTCACCAATTTAATTAATTAGTTATAAATATCACATAATAATTTTTGAACAGTATTTTCCGGTTCGTTTAAAATTAGTGTTGCGTGTAAAACAAGCTATCTGGGATATTAAATTTATATAAAGTGACATATATTATAAAATTATAGGGTGTTATGATAATCATGGATATATGGTAAGGATTACCCTTATAATGATTGGAAATGTCAATGAATAATACCAATCAAGTCCTTATCATTAAATGGAATTCAATATCCCATAATACATGTAAAAGAAATAAAGAATGAAAGTATCCAAAATAAAATACCAAACTACATCCCCTCTGATAGTGACTGAAAATGTATATCCAAAATGCAATCTATTAATATCTAGATCAGTCTCTAATTACCTCTCCTAAAACTAAGAAATAATAATTATATACAAAATGGTGATCATACATGTATACCTAGTAGGTTTCTCATGTTGAACTATCCGGAAAATATGGAAGATGTATACAAATGCCTTAATAAATAAAAAATACTATCAGAAAACACATAATTCTGGTCATCTATCACCTAAACTCACTAAGTCCTAATTACCCAATATCACATCCAAATATAATAACATAGCATCAAAATTATATATCCATAAGGTAGCACAAATCCATTTTAATCACTGATTTGTTTCTCTCACAACCCAATATATAGAGTCTTTATTCTACCTACCATTCATGTCCACAAAACCACATATTTTCATAGCATCATGAAATAACATAATGATAACCAAAAAAATCATCATCATCACATACTATATAACATATTATAAGTGCACATCACATCCTCACCAAAAAGTGATATTTTGAACAAGAATGAAATCAAACTCATCGCATTTTTCTACCAAGCATGACCCCTGACATTTAATAAATCATTTATCACATCATGTAATTTTCAATCCAACCTATATCTATCATAACCCATATACTATTCCTATAAGAGAGAGTGGGGAAGAGGGACTACCCTACCATGCATTCTGTCGCCGACCAAGATGCTATGGAAAACACCCAAAACCCAAAACATTTGTGCATTGATAAGGTTATCTTACTTAGGTAATGGTGTGTAAGAAATCATATTAAAATAAAATATATAATATATATCCTCACTATCCAACCCCATGGGTTCGTATCCAATAACACTAATAGTGCACATTATTGTTTCTACATATCTACTAATAGAGTTAGATCCTCTTTCAACACTATACCATAGACAAAAACAACATTCCCCACAAGAAAACCATGGAGTTATCAGTATATTTATATATAATCTTATAATTTATCCATTCATAGAGTCATCATTTTACCATCCACATAACATTCATTATGCCATTCATTTATCTATATATAATTGAAACCAATCATTAACCATCAACCATGTTTTTCTCATCCAATAACCATTCATTTTAATCATTCATAGTTCATTAACATCCTACTAAATACTAAATTCTATCCCATGATCCAATATTATATTCATTATTACCAATCACATTCTAATCCATCCAAAAACTATATTATATGTCTCAAAAAGTTGACCAATCCTCACATGAACAGCCCCATAACACATACCAAATCCAACTACTACCACTATAAAACCCAATACTGCCTCTTAGGTCTATATGTTGCGGTAGTTTTGACCACCCAAACATAACCACTCACTAAAAAGATAACAAAATCCTCTAGTTAGTTCACACTGCAATCAAAGTTTCTCACATAATGAGTAAATTATATTTATGTGTAAGCACAAAACCTTAGGTACCCTTACATGACATTATTATAATCCATGGGATATTCTTATTTTTTTATGATTGAACTGAGATCCACTATTCATTAATCGATGCCCTTAAATCCATAAAAATGAATTCCAAATCTAGAGTTCACGGGATAGAACTATAAATTTTCACACTTCATGCCATAATGTATGGAACACAGAGTAAATAAACCCTCATATCATGACACACGAGACTATATAACTACTTTCTTAAATATATTTTCCTAGTGAAGCATCCTTGGAAATATATAACGATCCCCTTTAAGTGGAAATACCAGATTTTGTAAAACTTACCTTCCTCCAACCTTCTTCTGACACCTATAAAAAAGACAAAAAATATTGGACTGTGAGGTTCTAGTCCATTATAGGGGTAATGACCCTTATAAAGTATTTCCACCTCTTCACGAGAAATGCATAATGATAAAAGGGAACCGACTCCATAAACTTACGAGTACTTTCGGAACAACATGGGATACTGACTCTTTGGGTAGATGGAATATTCCTGACACATGGGCAGTACTTAAACTCAATCTATCATATGGGGACCCATTCCTTGTCATGATTATGGTGGTACAAGGCCATGAATAAAAACGAGTACCAATGAGTGACATAATGAGGTATTAGTTACATGGATAGAGGAACCATAGCCTGAAACACAAGGGGTATAATTTAACTCCACCTGTAATATAAGGGACATGTTCCATATCAGGATCAAGGTGGTACTGACCCCATGCAAAAAATAGATAACCCAAGTCTATTTCCTTGGGGTACCATCTCCATAGATATCTAATTTATTCCTTGATACGTTAGTGGGAATATAAACTCTATCTATGAAATGGGTGACTAAAAACATTTCATAGGTTTTCTTTATCAAGAGTTTTGGTCCCCTACTTACATTGAATGCATAAATTGAACACAATCAACTCCTCTACTAAGCTAATATACCCTTGCTACACAAAACGCCTCAAAAATAGAATCTATTAAAGAATATAAACCTAAAATCATATTTTATAAATAATAATAACATTAATATACATTTTTTTATTTAATTATAAAACCTAGGTGATAAGATTTGAGGATCACTCATTGGAGGAGTGTACATAACAAATACATTGGCTGACATGGAATGTAAACCCTGAGTAATAGTTGTGGTTGTAAAACCATTACCTTTTCATATCATTTCAACTAGTAAAATGTCCATTAGGTAAAATAATGTATGGTATTTGAAGGTTATACTAAAATTTAATAGTAAAACATGATTCATATTGTTTTTTTGGACATTGAACATTCTTACTAGATACAACCATGTATAATAAGTGAGGTTTCTAGAGTGTACTTATTTGTAGGTTAGGTTATATCACTCAACAAAATCAACATGTTTTTAATGGATACATGAAATGAGATATTTTCTCCAAACCATTAAAATTTAGTTTCAAACTAACATGATATGTATTGGGTGCTCAAGGTATAACAAATGTGTGATTTTGTTTTCTTCTAGATCTATTTGATTTGGATCTCAGTATAGATTTCATAAAGAAATATGTTTAACATGTTTTCTCTGACTAATATCACTAACCACTATTAAAGATTTTCCTAATAACCAAGATTCCCCACTTCCCCACCACTGACTTCTTTAATGACTACTACATAATTTATTATCCATTTACACTTATGTAAATGATTCTAACTCAATATCATGACCCACCTACAAATACTGTGAGGAATAAAATATTTTCTTCCTACCATATTGCATGATTTAAGGGGAGGGTTGAGTTGGGGTGGATGTGAAGTTGTGGTGGTTGAGAGTTCTTGTTCACCATTTTCAAATCATACACAGAAATTTCTAGAAGTTGTGAGCCATGAAAAGGGTGTAGAAGGGGGGCGTGAGTGATTCATTTGACCACACATTAGTCATTTTTAAAATATTTCTTTGATGAACATTATAGGGGTAATGATTTTTTATAGAAATAAACACAAAGATAAATCTAGCTTCATGATCAAATAAGAAAATATAAAGGATAAGAATATTGAAATATCATAATGAATAGTTAAGACATTTTAAATAATTATTTTCTTTGATAGGGATTCATCAACTCTTCAAGGTTTGGTCTCACTCCATAGATTATTCAGTTCCATAAAGAATATAATGACTAATTTATCTATAGGGTTTTATTTCCAGTGGATTTTAACCCTAATTATTGGTATTATAGATGAATTTATCGTCTATTTTTTAGTTACCAGGTAATTTCTTAATGAATCGAAATAGTTCTGACCAATGGCTCAAAACTAGATACTAAATTACATCTCTCCTAACTGAAAGCACTTAAACTAATAATTTATTGATTATATTTCAAGGTATCCAATTATAAAAATTTGATGGTTTAAATTGTTCACACATATTTGAGATAAAATAATATATATTAGAATATTACAAATTTCTTAAGAGCCCATGACAACATAAAAAAATTTGACCGCATGACCAATAAAAAACTCATTCATACAAATATTCTAAAGAAGATAATGAGAATCTTGGTCACTACATCCTCCCCATATTTTATAATTTTCATCTTTAAAATCACAACTTGCACATAGAGGCAAGTTCATTGATTTCACTTTTAATTTTCACAATCCCATGAGGTCTCATGAATATTCGAATAATACCCTGAGAAATTCAACACTAGTGTAACCCTCCCATGAAGGGTCTTCATATATTGGTACTTGATTATTATTAGGTACTCTGTTAATTTGGTATTTTTCTAGGCCTCCATTTTACCTAAGATAAATGTGAAATATATCCAGAACATACCACATTAGTTATGATATACTGAAGGTGTTGTAAACCCTATCCAAATGTGGGTTGGTGGGGGATAATATCAAGTGGTATAAAACCTCACATACAATACATTGGGTCTAGAATAACTTAATGAAACTTAATGATAACATTATTACCTAATTTATTCTCCTAACTATGTGTTGTGTTAATAATATATGGGTATCATCATCTTATAACTTGATCCCCAAATGCCTAATTAGTTGTTTTGTGTAAGAATTTTGAAAAATATGATTTTTCTATACACTCCCCTATATCATCATCACCTTTTCAATAATAGATTTCACTAGTGTTGGATTTATAATAATTTAATATCCAATCTCCATCCAATAAATAGGTTAACTACATGGACATTCATTTAGGGCCTTGAAATATTCCACGATGATAATAGAGTGGGTTTTTTTGATATAGGATAACTCCTTTAATGATAAGTGATTAGCGTAAATCTAACCAAAAGTCATAAAAACAAGTACACATTTTATCCTTGAGAACCGGAATGGTCCTCTCCATATGGATATATCTTTAGGGACAAAATTTTTTACTCAACCACTACTATATCATTAAAGAATCATTAAAACACCTCCCTAACTAGAATTTGAATCATTATTTTTGAAAATAAATGACTATCAGTAGAACATGATGAAAACATATAAAATCCCACCACCCTAGACCACTAACCAGTGATGCACTATTAGTCTCTATTGTACCTTAGGTTTCCCTCCATAAATAACAGAGTCTAATGAATAGTTGTGGGGATATAAAGGGTTTCTTTGGGGATGCTACAACCCCTGTATCAAAATGAGAAATAATATACAAATATTCACACACCATGTAAAACAGAATATACAAAAATAATATATACTGAATGAAGGATGTATTAAATATAAACATGGAATATAATATATGAAATTAAATAATTCTCTAAATATACAATCAATATATAAAATAGATTACCACTCCCTGGGCTAGTCTCATACACATACCAAAATAAAATAAAATAAAGATGTTAGCTCAGGACCGTATTTAATGACACCTAATCTGATTCATCCTTCTCAAAAATGCTATATTAAACATCATCCCCAATCATGTTCCTATAATAACCATTTGAGAACTCCATAGATAACCATGTTTAATAGTGTCTAGTTTAGGGTGTGTGTATATAAATCAGTAGGGAACCCCCAATTAAGTCCCATACCAAATGGCATATATAGTGATATGTAAATGTGACATGATAAAAATAAATAAATAAATAAATTCTAAAAAATGACTAATAATAACTACTTTGACCCAATATTCGAATGTCTCTGAGAATGACATGAAATTGTGCCAACCATGAATCATAAAACTCCCCTAAATTATTTTTTTCATCAAGTGAATATGCCCAATGGTATCACATATCTCCCTAGTGATATTATTCTCATTTTTTCATAATCACAGGTATCACATACCGTTTATTAGGATCAATATCATCTAATAATAAGCCTAAGTATCACATACATCTCTAATGGGAGTGATCTAATATAGGTATAAGAACAAGTATCATGTACATCTCTCATGTTAGTGATACCATCTGAGAATAATCCCAAGTATCAAATACCTTCTCTATTATAGTTTCAACATCAAAAAATATTCCCCATAAGTATCAAAAACCAGGGAAATTATCCAAGAAAACTCTATCCTTGTGTACCACACCCTCCATTCCATGAAAGATAATATATCTCATACATATTTCAGGCTCTATGCTCCCATTGAAAGAACTCTGCTAATCTAGAACTTGACAGACCCAAAATTCTAGATCCAAATCAATGGAATCCAAAATATTAATATCAAAAACAACTATACGAGGGTATTAGTCTTTTAACTTATCAAAACACCCCATGGAATATAAAATATATTAAGACAAGACCACCCTAATGGGAATTAATCATTTAAATGATTCCAAGACAGATCATATAAGAATTTTGGAAACATGGATTAGGTGTACTTAGAAACCTAGAGGCACGAGGTTGGATCCCATTATCTTGTATTCTTTCATGGGTCATAGATGGATCCCAGGAAAATCCTCTGGGAACCCTCAATAATACCATAATATATCATCAGGCTAGAGGTTATGTCTCAGGAAACACATATGGGAAATCTCTAGCTACATCAAGAATAAAAAAGTAATGAATAAGAACACAGTAGGGGTTGGTAAAATATCCATGAACCTCACATATATCAATTTACCCATGGGATCAAATGTTTGTTATGGGTTCCAAGTGTCACCCACTACTATATCCACCCATTACATTCACACTGGTTCAAGTATTTTCAATCTTCAGGGAACCCATTATGTCCCCTATTTCACAACACAACAAATGAACCGTCACATTTCTTCAGTCTCGGTCTAGATTAGAATTTGATGTCCATGGAATACTATATAGTAATAAACTATAATAACAATAGTGTGGCCTATTTGGATATATATTGTATCTCACACTAGTAATTTTCAAGAGATGTCACATGACTAATCTATGTTCCCAAGGTCCCATAAGATCGTTCCACTACCCAACCCATCATCATAGCCTATGGTATACCCAACTAGGCTAAAAATATCTCAAGACAAGGCCTCATACACTAGTAGATGAGGTAATCTAGCTTATACCATTGTTCACTGGAGTCTTGGAACTTTTTTCACCCTAATTGTGGAATACCATTTTAATTATATAATTAAATTATTAATTAAGAAATTTAATTATTGTATTTAAATTATGATGTTCATTTAATTAAACATGTTGATCACCTTAGTGGTGAGACCACATGCCAAGGATAGACCATTATCCAAAACACTCAGGCCCTATATCATAAAAAAACCCAAAAATTAATTAATTATGATCAATTAATTATTAACTATTTAAATATTTTATTTTTATAAAAATGTTTTTTAATTTAAAACATGTATAAATTCCAATAATATCGTTGGTTAACATCGTCAAACTAGAACCCTAAATAACCACTACCTAACTATGCATGGTGTAATACCAAAAATACATAGGTAAAAATCCCTATAAAAACAAACATTTTACTAGACATGAAATTAAATTGAATCTAAAACCAATGAAAATTTAATTTGATGGCTTATCTTAGTCAAAACAACTTGTGAAAGCATGCAGATTTAATCATGTGATCTCATCTTCCCATGTGACATTAAATCCTCGTGAAGGGTTAATGATTCCACCATTCTAAAGTGAAATCAAAAGAAAAACCTAATCCATAAAAAACTTAAATTAAAGGATAGATGTGTTAAGAAGAATGGAGAGAAAAATAGAAGGATACTTACCCAAAACATTACGAAATCTTTCTTTGAGCCACCCAAATCTGAAGAGGAATAAAGAAGGTAGTGTGACCTCATTGGGATGGAATACACCCATGTAGTGGAGGAGAAGGGGGGGTGAAAAGAGGGATATACCAGTTAATTAATGTGGGGAAAAGTGAAAATAGTTATTTTAATAGAATACATATTTGTCCAGATCGTTCACCAACTATGTTCCCTCCACCATCCAAAGACATCCATTCTGTAAAGTTATGGTTCATAGTTACATAGAATTTATAGAAAATGTGGTACCAGTGTTCACATTACTATAAAAAATAATATATTCATCTAGGTCAAGATATATGGTGCCATAAACCATGTTTCAATGCATTTTAGGTCACACATTTAGGGTGAATGCTTAACACTTACCATTGGCTAACCGTGCACCATGTCATGCCACCGTAAAACCTAAAACATGGTTTCCTAGGCCTTTGGGACACCCTAGATACCCTCTTACCACCTAAGAGACAATATTATTTTTTTAAATTGGTTCATTTGAGGGGTTTCAATCCTAATAATTCCTCTCTAAATGTTCATTCACTGTTCGACCTATCTAATAAATTGAAAATTATAATTCCTTATAGAATATCAAATATTATGAACCCAAATCGTAAAAACACCCCACTATAACACATATTGTCCTTGAGAAACCTCATTAGTCATCCCACCATTCATCCCAACTTACTTGGCTCATCAATTCAACAATAAATGACCGTGTGCTAGATCGAAATTTCATTTGAACTCAAAATGTGCAACTTCTTACCTAGGGTACTTAAGCCACTGAACTACAAGCCCATTCCAATTACCATTACCAAAATTCATATGTGAAATTCCATGACACCCTACCTTGTTAAGAAATGACCATGTCATCATCTAGTTCTCACATTGGCCTTTGGTGTTACCCACCATTAGTCTTAGCTCAAAATGGATGATTCCAATTCATTTGTGCTCACACTATGAGAATATCCCATCCGAACTATGTACCCATGTTATAATGATGTCATCCATGTTTTATCCACCCTAAAATTCTCAAATAAAAAAAAATTATTCCAACATTGCTTCTTCTCTTCGATATCAATTCCATAAAAAAATGGATGAACCTCCATTGTTTGAGCACTTGATGACCACAACATTTTGCAGTGAATGGTCCCGACCAATGGATCAGATAATCATTTTTATTGAGATGAAATACTCAATATATTTTATAATCCTGTACATTTCACTTCTAGGAAGAATGCTGGTTAGATATCCTCTAGAAGACCCTTCCACTTTTCAATTCCATCATAGTGCTGACCAATAGCACCAACACACCACCAACCCAACCATGCTAAGGCCAATCAAAACCACTGTGAGACCAATACCTATGCTCAAACTCCACCTGATATTACATCTGAAAGAATCTTCATCATTCCATATAGAACTCAATCAACTCTTATCTATTATCTTCCTAGAATCTTGACATAAACAATTACTAGATAGCACCAATCTTGTTTACCCACAACCCCTCGACATGATGGATGCATTACCCATGATTGACATCTCACTCTCTACTATATTAGTGACCATATAACAACTTTATGAGATCAAAAACTAATCTATAAAATCCCACAATATGTCCCTTCTAACATTCCATGACTGGATGGAGCCTAACCCACTCATACATGAGCATCATCACAACACTAACGTTTCCTCCTACCAGGAAGGGATCATTTTCATTTCATCCAAAATATTAGGTAACCAAGCCTAAAGCATCTTATCAAAAATCCTTTACCCTCATCTCACAAAAAAAACTTACCAACTTATAATTCATCAACACCACAGATAGCCAATGTATGCTGCCTTGATTTCATTAGCAGATGAATGCATATATTCTCCTACACCACAAATTGAAAAACTAAAATCTCCCTTCAATGAGTTATGTATTTTCATCAATATGAGTTGAAAATTATACATGGAATGATTACCAATGAAGACTAGATATATCTTATAACTCCTCTCTAAAATCAAGAACATTACTCATGCCTTGGTCTACTCACATTATAACCTATAAAGTATTATTATTCAAACACATGATCATCAACACATTCCATCACCATGATATGTAGTTCTTCCAATGAAACATTGATTATGGTTACCTTCCCAAGGAAATTATGGAATCCATATACCGTACTCATGTACTAAATATCACCTTTATTCATCAATCAAAAAACGTTTTTCACCCACCTAGGCTTCATGCCTAAAAAGCACCCACTTTCTCAGGAAAACCCCTCTTGTGTGTTTCTGTTAATCCTAATGGTAACTGAATCACTATGGTCTATGTCACTTATTATGGGACACGATTTTATCCCTCATATCCATATAAAATAGGTCCCACTAGGTTCATAACTTATGATATTGTACTCAATGCACCTGTGTCAACATCACTCGATAACTCACATGCCACACCATCCACCAAAAAATGGCATTGAATCCCACCTAGAATACCCACATTGGACTCCCCCTTAGTGAATCACTATCTCATAAACCACTATATATATATAATAAATACTCTATAGTATACATGACCCTTATCTAGTGAACCATAATTAGTAGGTTAGTTAATTTGAGTACCTTCCATGTTTTATAGTAAAACAATATATAAGTTGTTACTGTGTAATGCCCCGACCCCATAAGAATAGAGCTGGTGCATTATTTTATCACATTGGAGTGATTATAAGGAATCAAATCCTAAAGGAATGATCTATTTAGAACTCTTTGAAGATCATATTACATTCATAATAACAGTAATTCATTGGGAAAATAAAATAAAACATGATACAATATAAAATGAAATAAATTGCATCCTTGAAAGATTATTAAATGGTTTTTTTCATCACAACTTTGGGAAAGAAATCATAAGAAATGGGGTGATCATAGATGGTCACTAAGGGTGATAATTAAAACCTAAGTATAAATAAAATGACATAGTGAATAACTAAAGAACACATGACCTTAAAATATAATCATGATCGTAATATGATAGGAATAAAAGTTAAATAAATAATTTTATAATAGTACACAACCATAGATATTATACTAGTCAGATATTCACTTGGACCATAAATTACTTGTTTAACAATGATGGAATTCATAATGATACATATAATAACCATACCAGCAATTCCTCATTCTAAGACCATACATAAACGAGTAGAAACTCAAACTAGTTTGTATAATGAGAACTACTGATGCATCGAGGGGATTTCATTAACCAGTCCCCAACCTGTAGTGATTTCATTAACAGGTCCCCAACCTATAGGGATCTCATTAACCGATCCCTAACCCATCAATTACTATATGTATTTAATTCTCATATGAAAATGGTGAAACATAAGAAACCTAAACATTTTTAAAAAAACCAGTTTATGAAATGTAAATACATTTACCACAAACCATGAATGGTATCACAATAGCGCATCCATAGTAAAGAATAATCGTAAACCATGAAATGAAATATGGTAAATGATATCATAAGAGATAAATATTGGACAAAAATAAGACCATACAATGGATTTTGACAAAGACGAAAATAATGTAATAAAATTATTAAAATTTCTTGAGAATAGTACACTTTTTTTACTTTGAAATCATTTATTCAAAACCCTCACATTTATAAAACATGAAATTTAAAAAAAATATATTGATTTAAATTTTACTATACCACCTTGAAAATTTTGAGATAAATTTTAAAATATACATTTTAAAATATTCATGTCCTTATAAATAAATCCATCATACACATTTTGAAAACAAGGACATGAATGATAAATAATTAGAAGAATAAATATTCAAAACATTAAAACTGATGTTTTAGTTAACGATTCCTTCCATAAAACATTACAAAAATTACTTTTGAAAATATTTTAAAAAATTAAATGGATGATAAATATCTCCCAATAAATACTTACGTATAAAACATCTCGGATAAAAACAAGATTGAAAATTTTACCCTTACAGTGATCGTATCATTAGAGTGAGGAAAAACAAATAACATAATTAAGTTTAAAAAAATAAATCGAAATAGTGTAATAGTATATAAAATATAAAACAATAAATGTTCATTCAAACATATTCTTGAAAAAACATAACCAATAACATAGATATTTAACTTAATGAATGGTAATTGAGTTAAGATATCCCCTACCTCGGGCTCGAGTTCCTTCAAAAAATTTCAAATCACGTGTATGATAGTTTTAATAATTTTATTAATTTATTAAATAAATAAAATCATGTTTATAATACGTTGCATAATCTTAATATCACATTTTCACCCATTTATTAACGATATTCTTATTATTTATATTGTTTCAATGGATTTTTTTCATTGTTTCCAATGACCATTTCTTATTTTCATCCCTATCAAAATGAAGTAACATTATAGAATTGATAAAATATGTATATACATAATTTTAAACAATGATATGTGAATCATAACTTCCCATTATTTTTCTAAAGTTAAATGAAAACTCATCATCCAAAAGGTGGTGAATTGACACACCATAGACGATAACTTCGTTATTTAAGAATAAAAAGAAGCAAATTAGATATTTCATTATTAATATAATATAAAAACCACAAAAATAGAGTATATATATGATAATGGAATGTTTAAAAATCATTTTATAGGATTTGAGGATTATGTAGAAGTGGCAATGAATTTAAAAGAGACGAAAATTGAATCTTACCTCTTGAATCTTTTCTCTTTGAGGACCTATTTTAGATATTGTAAGTGTTATTTTTATAAGACCAGGAGAAGTAGAATATAGAAAAGGATCTGGAGAATAGAAATTAGATGAATATAGGAGAGTAATAAGGCATATGGTGATGGAATTTTATGAAGGGAGGATCCTCCTTTTATAATTGAGGTGAGGGGAAATTTTGGAATTGCTCAAAATATTAAGATTTATTAAGTTTAAAAATTAGTATAAATACACTAAAAAGATATAGAAGTCATAGAGGATCACAATATCGATATATTATTATCATTTTTTTTATTTTTCAATTTTTTTTTAATTAATTTAAAAAAATATTTAAATCATGAAGAATAATTTATTTCAAATAAAACACAATTCTTTACCATGGCTTTGAACACACAAAAAAACATGGATTAAAATTGACATCCAATTTTTTATTATATCCTTGAAATATAATATTAATTAGAGAAGTCATAAATTAACTAATAAAATAAAAAGTATATTTAATTTATTATTTTTAATATCATTAATTTTATTTATTAATTAATTAAATAATTACTGCATCGTAATTGTTCAAGCCATTACGTTATTAATTTAGTCCCTAGAAATTAAAATTTTATGAATAAGATAAATTTATTAGACTTAAATACACAATATATTTTGGAAAAAAATATATATAAATAACATATAATAAAATATTATACTAAATAAAAACTATAATGTGACAGCATGACTTCCTGTTGATAAAGAAAATTATAATCTCCTTAAAAAGATTAATGTGGGTCCAAGATGTCCCAAATTCAAATCAAATTTTGGTAATGGTTGAAATATTTTTATTAAAAATGTGTTGTCCAAAATATGGGTCATTTAATAATACTTATAATAATAATTAAAAACAAATTTTATATTTATCATATTTTTTTACAAGAACTGCATCAAAATTTCATAAGCATTAATGTTAATTAATTCATATATTAAAAATAATTTAATATAACCAGAATAAAGTAATTAAGTTCAAAATAAAATTATATAATTATTCATTTTTTATATTCACTCATATACATAACAAGATAACTTCTTAAATTTGTAATATTGTCTTTTTTATCCTTAGCATCCTTTTCATAGACATTTGGAGAATATTAATATTACATAACTATAAAATTCTAAATTATCATCCAAAAACGTCCATTATACATAATCATTCTAAAAAATTTCATAAAAATAATTTTTATATCTTAAATATTATTTTTAAGGAACCAAATTGGCATTGTGAGCGCGAGGGTGGCAGTACGTCGACAATAGAAATGATTCATTTATACTTATCATGAAAAATAAAATTTATATGTTATAAATAATTTATGTACAAAATTTATTTTATAACATTGTTATATATTTATTCAAACAGTTTAATAAATTTTATATCCAAAATATAACTTAATGAAATCGCAAAAAAATATAGTATTTTCTTAAAAACTGTATTTTTTTACAATTCAGTAAAAATTCCACTCTTTCATAAAAATCTAAATAATTAATTCTAACCATTTTTTGATGAATAGAATTATAAAATGAACTCTATTTTATTAAAATAAATTTCTAAATATGAGAAATTAAAATTTTAATTACAATCATCATTTACTTAGGAAATACAAATTTTTTAATTATTACCAATTTTATGACACTTGAAAAAATTAACTAAGGTCTCCTAAAATTATCTTATAATAATAAGAAATAAAAATATTAACTTATTATTATATTGTATGAAAATAATTTTTCCATTGAATCATATAATAAATATTCTAATACTTAATTAATAATTTCTAAAACATTTATTTACTTGTACTTTGATATAATTATATCATTCATTCATTTTTTAAGATACCTAAATTCTATTTATAGTTTCATGGGTGAGGATACTATTAATTTGGCATATTTACTATTCATAAGGTTCATATTGCTATTACAAATGGTCAAGTTTATATTTACCAAATAATTAAGTTAACTTTATTAGAATCTAAATATCATACTGATTACAACCCTGTATGTATGTTATTCCAAATTTAATTCACATATGTGACAAAATTATTTTTAATTGATATGTCATATCTATCTTGTTTAAATAACATTGATCACAATGTTTTATTTCAATGATACTCAGTGTTGTGCACATTAAATTCTAGATTAAATTTATTTTTAAATCATATGGGTGTTACATTCTACCCTCCTACAATAAATTTCATCCTCACAATTTGAAATTTCACTTCGAAAAGAAATAATGTTTGATATAAAAAATAACTTTGGGGAAGATCCACATCATAAAAGAACGTATTATGATTAAAATTTTATTTTAAATCCATTCCCTCAATTTGAAAAATTATTTTACTCTATAATAATTATAATAAATTTGATCATTTGATACATTTCTATAAACCCAATCTTATCCTTTGGTTATGCCTTTAACAATTTCTACCTCATTTCATGGAACAAGTTGTATCTTAGGGAAAAATAATCTATAAATTCTTTTCCAAATATCAAATTCAACTATTTCATAAATAGTTAACTTTTCCAAAATATCATGATCCAAAACTTTTGAAAGAATGTCACTGAATTTCCATAATAAATTTATTAAGCAACATGATGTGGCTCTTCATCATCACATATAAACACATGAGTACATTTTATTTGATTTATCTTGAAGCTTGGTAATAACATCAATTTCTATAAGACCTTATTGAATACATTCATTCTTATTTATTCCTTTTGTAAACCATATATATTTGGATATATTATTTTATTCCGAATACTTGTAGACCCTACGACTTTGTTGATATTCCATTATTTAGATCCAAGATATAAAGTTCTATCCTATTTATGTTACCCAAAACAGTCAAATATTTATTCCAGAATCAATATCCCAATATCAGGAACATATTAATGGGTTTATATACCTCAAAGAAGAATTTTTCCAAAATATGAAATTTCTATTGAGTCAATTTTCGTTAGTAACGTTCATCATATGACCTCATATACATATTAAAATAATGATGTAGTATAAATATTATGTATTCTATAATTATTATGACTAGTAAATAAATGATTAAAATACTCAAAATATATAATTCTTTTATCTAAACATATGAACATCAATCATTCATCTTCGATCGTGGTAGTAGCATAATCTTGACCATGATCCATTTTATTCTTTTGGTGTATATTTTTTTGACGCTTGGGAAAATGATTGCAATAGTGTTTTATCTCATTGTAGCCTAAGCATTGTAAATTGTAAAAAAAATCATACCCATTGAAACATAATAATGGTGGACATTATCTTTAGACATATATAAAATATTCATTCCTTTTATGCATATACAAATCTATTTCCTTACACAATTATCACATGTAGGAAAATAATTCAGTATCTTCATCCCTTTATCTATATTTTTCCCAGTTGCGCTCTTCTTCCTTTATTTCCTCCCAAATCTATAATACATAAAAAAATATTTCTCTGTCTTATTAGGACATTATACCATCTCCTCATATGATGAGAATATTTTAAATAAATGTTCCCTTCAAAATACTTGTTTAAAACAATCTGTGGAATGGTCATTCTTACTCTTTAGATTATCTTCATTGATGCATATCTCATTCCATCTGGCAGGTGTTCTTTCTAATCAATTGAACACACTAGATTAGATCAAAAAAATTTGAAACAAAATTCATAATCCCAATACTAGTGAATTACTTAAGATAAATTGAAACTTTTATGCACAGCTAATTGCATAATCATAAAAATGGTTTCCTTGCGGAAATGTTTTCATTTAAATCCCTCATACTAGTTTGTAAAGAAAATGTTAATTATACTAAGAATATCACCAGGGAGTGTCAATCAAGGTGTTTAGTAAGGCCTATTGTCATGTACCATGTTACACCGAGTCTGGTCGAGGACACCTTTTCAGATTTTCTACCTCTAGGGACATTCATGATAGAACCACGTCCACTTGTAGTATCCAGATATGGACGCATTGCTTAGAAAACTCACATAATATCCACCTTACCTAAATTATAAGATGTTCTTTAATACTTATCCACAAATTTTATCTTTTTGTTGGGTTCTCTAATATATGTTTTAAAAATATAGTTTCCAATTTTACTGGTAAAATTCCTTTGATAACAATTGTAACGTCCTCACCCAAGAAGCCCAGAGTCCGTGCATTATTTTATTACATAGGCATTATTCCATGGAATGAAATCTAGAAGGATTTATTAGTTTAATAGTCTTGGGAGAACGAGTTACATTCATGATACCCATAATATATTGGGAAAATAAAATAAAACATGATACAATATAAAATGAAATAAACTACATCTTGGTAAGATTATTCAATGTTTTCTTCCTCATAACATGGGGAAAGGAAACATAATAATGGCATTAGCTCAGATGCTCAGTATGGTTAATTAATACAATTGGTGAATAAATAATAATTCTTGGTGAATAACTAATGAAGACATGTCATTAAAACATAATCATGAGGATTGTATGATAGGAATAAAAGATGAATAAATAATTCCAAAATAGAACATAACAATGGATATTCTACTAGTCCTATATTCACAGGGAATATCAATTACTAGTTTCATAATGAGGCGAAGAATAATTCTAGACCTCATAAACATACCCTCAAGGCCTTGTTCCAAGACAATACATAAACGATTAAAAACCCAAACTATTTTATCTCATTAGAGCAACCGATGCATTGAGGGGATTTAACTAACTATTCCCCAACCCATAGGGATTTCATTAATCGATCCCCAACTCTTTGGTCATTAATTAATTGGTTCTTGACTAGTCACTTACCATGTACAATGAATTCCTCATATGAAAATGGTGAAACATTACCAAAAAAAACATTCATATTAAAACTAGTATACGAAATGTTAATACATTAACCGGAAATCATGAATGGTATCAAAATTGCATATCCACGGTCAAAAGAAATCATAATCTATTAAATAAAATATGATAAAAGATATCATAAGAGATAAACCTAATGAAATATAAGATCCAACAAAGGATATCTATCGAGATTAAAACACTATAATAAAATTGTCAACATTTCTTGAGAAAAATTAACTTTTTTACTTAGGAATAAGTTATTCAAAAGCCATAAATTTATAAAATAATACTTTTATAAAGAGTTATTTGAATCAACTTTTCCCATATCACTTTGAAAAATTTGAGAGAAATTATAAAATTAATATTTTTAAATATTCATGTCCTTATAAATAAATCCATAAAACCCATTTTGAAAACTTGGACATTAATGTGAGAGATTTGGATTAATAAATCTTCAAAACATTTAAAATTATATTTGTAAAGATCTGGATTTTCCATGTAATTATTTTAAATTATATGGAATTATTATGAGTTCACTAATGTTAACAGCATTTGACTCTGAGGCCCCATGTGCTTGGAATGAATTTATGATTTTTTTAAGTTAAGTTCATTAAATGTGTGAGCAGAAAATTCTATCTTTTGAATTGGTGCTCGGAATTGAAATCCAAGGGAACCATTGATCTCGCAGCACTGAGATTCGATTAAGGAGGCTTATCCTTGACCATAGTGGGTCGATAGAGGGATGTTATTTTTTTATTTTTCCAAGGGAAATTATTAAAATAAATTTATTTTTCTTTAATTTTATTTCCACCTCTCTTTCAGTTTCAGTGGTGGGGACCACAAAGGGGGTGGTTAGGCATTTAATGTAGGGAATTAAATTCCCAGTAATAGAAAAATTGTAACCACCAACCCCTTTAATTAATAATGTTCATTAATTTTAAATTAATGAACCACCACTTTAATTCAAAGTTAAGTTAACTCTTACTCAAGAGGTTTTTTTTAATTTAGTTGGAGAAAGAAGGAGGAGATTTTGGAGGAGCCTCTGGATGAAGAAATTCAGTAAATAATGGATCCACCAAGCAAGGGATGAAGATCATTGTTCGAGTGGTGTTGTTAAAGGCTAGCTTTGGGATCAACTAACACTCATATACCTTCAAACATAAACGATCTTCAAAGAATATTGAGGTAGGGTTTGTCTCTTTTAATTTTTTTTGGATATTTCTCTTTTCCTCTTGTTCATGTTATCTCAGATGGGTGGGCCAAACGAACAAGGTCCAATCCTTCTGATACATGTTTTACTGAAGTGTTCTTCGTGGGATTTTGTTCGAATTGGGCGGATTTCATAATGGAGGAACAAGCAGCAAAGAGGGAATCCTGTGGAGGACGTTGGTACCTTGGAATGAAAAAATGGGTCACCAGAGCTAATCTGGTGACCCACGGAAGACCACCAGCATGACACCGGTAAGACAACACCAGCGACCTGCGCCGACGGGTGATGGCGGCGGCCGGCAACGACGATCCGCAGAGGAGATAGAGGCTCACCATCGCACAAAGATGATAGATAAGGCCACGACCATAGCCGTAGTGGGTGAAGATGGTAGCCAGCTCGGCCCGGCCATGAAATAAGAAGCAGTGCGTGTGTGCCACTGGAGAGGGTGGTTGCAGCTCCGACGCTACGGCTATAGTGACCCACTTCATGCCGATCCCACGGGGACACCAGGCGGTGCCACTTGGTGCTGCCACACAAAACGAATGGTTTTATCTATTCTGGATGATCTTTGGGACTCTCCCCCCATGCCAACTAGGCCAGGACCCACTCCAGCAGGCCGCGTGAGCCCAACAGGCCAAGACCTCTGTGGCCCGGGCCATGCCCTCCAATGGGCAGGGCCGTTCCCCCCTTGCGGATAGGGCCACAACCCCTATGGGTCGGGCCATACCACATCCCAGAGAGCCAATCCCACCATGGCCCTACCTTGCTAGGTGAGACCTATACCAGGTCGGGTCGACGCAAACCGGGCCAGGTCGGCCCAGACCGGGTCGAACAACACCCGACTAGGCCCAGTTTCACTCAAAGGTCCATTACGTCTGTACCAGATGTCTTTTTGACGAACTATCTTCAGCATTGAGATCCTTGGAGAGAGACGGAACTTCTAGAATACATAAATTGAGTTTTAGATAATATTTGAGTATGACCAGGTTGGATCAAACCCGAATCCAACTGGGCACTCAGTATTAAAATTCCTATAACTTACAGACCAAGCACCTGATTGACGTGCCGACAATCGTGTTGGAACCATTACGACATGGAGGTACTTTGGGATACATCTTTTTGGAACATCGTGGTGGCTACGGTATGACTGATGGTTTGAGGAGAGGATCCTCCCGAAATCAAGCGTTCTTAGTGTAGAAATCTAGTGGTTGACTGTAACCTGAAGAAAGAACATTGATACTATGTAGATCATCATCTATAAATCCTCTTTGGGTGAGAATATATTGATCATATGTGGTTTAGTGCATAGCGATCTTGAGTGGGTCAGTTCTAACTGATCCTATGTGGGTCAACATTAACTGATCCTATGTGGGTAAATAGCAGAGCCTCTCAAAAGAATAAGATGATCCAAAGATATGTATAATCATTTATACTTCTTTACTAAAGTTATTCCTAGTGTGAGATGAGTATTTAGCTTTGTTATAATATTAACTTCATGGTGTTACCTTCGTGGTGTTACCTTTGTCGTATTCTCTCTTCATAGATCAGTTATGAAAATGGATTAAAATTTGGAGGCTTATGTTTCCTCATGAATGAGACGAGTATATTTTGATAACTTAGATATATATATGGGAATATAACTAAATAGATTTTATAATTTCTTCATGATTTTTTATTGAGGAATTGCTTTGTGGTTTTTCCATTGTGGAACTCTGGGAGACCTAAAAGGGTCTTGGGGTCCATACTAAGTATTGTTACACTCACCCCTGCACGACTACACTCGTACCATGTTGTGTATTGTACAGATGATGGACAATGTTGATCGAGGATGAGGGATCTAAGAATGGACGGTGCTCAGAGGTGGATAATTTGACGTGAAGTTCCGTTGTGACAACTGACCATGATCTTTACCTACCTATCATGTAGGATCCTTTGTAGATGGACACCGGAGTTGTATCTCTATTGTAGTGGTACTTTCTCAGTGGGGATTATATTCCAGAACCCCTTTACTTAATGTAATCACTCTTTTACTATATAGTTTTACTTCATGGTTTGCTTCATGTTGTGTGATTGGACTGTGTGTTTGCAGGTTTATAGGAAATTCTTTCCCGTTTAAAGGGATATGCCTTTCTGGTGATATTATCCAGCCCCTAGCCTATGGAAGGTGGGCTTGGGGTAGTCACGGCACGGGCCCCGGGGGATGGGTCATGACAAAGTAGTATCAGAGGAGGCGTTTCTACTGAAAAACTAAGAATTTGGTCTTTTCAATGTGGAAATAGTGTTACGTGTTATGAATGTGGTTTTTAGTTTGGGGAATCTAGTTTTGGTGTGGCAGCCAACATATCCATACAATAGGACCTTGAATTCTGATTTCCGACTCAGTGCATTAAAACACTGATTGCGTGTGTTTTTGAATTTTTTTTTCATATGATCTCTTTGAGTCAGCTCACCAAGTATAACATATTGATCATAGTTCGTCTATTTTTTAGGATTCCACCATGTTGACAGCCAGCCAGGTTTCTAGTGAGAGTTTGTGATGACGGCCCACTGAGCGATGAGGCTTCAGTAGAAGGACCTCTTTCAACGATAGTACCATCAGGTGGTATACCATCAGCACCACTACTCATTGGGAATACATTGTCACCATCCCAACCAAAAGATAGTGCATGTCGACTGAGCATGATGTACGAGTTCCAGCATCAATGGCCTCTGAGGTTCCGAGGTGAGATAGATCCGTAGGCGGCTGAGGATTGGCTTGAGGTTGTGGCATGAGTTTTTCTTTTAGTTGGGACACCAACTGATCTGATAGTGATCATATCTGCCAGTCTCTTCTAGGGAGAATTTGGGAGATGGTGGAGTCTGAAACTCCAGATACACGATGAGGTGACCCTCAACTGGGTGGACTTTGAGGGCCTTTTCAGGGTAGAGTTCATTCCAACGAATCTACACTCAATGTGTATACAGGAGTTGCTGCACTTACAGCAAGGTAGCATGACCTTGGACCAGTAATCGGCGAGGATCACTGATCTATCCCACTACTCCACTGACCTTATATGGGACCCTTTCTTTAGGGCCCATACCTTTGAGCAGGGTCTTTGATGGGCGATCATAACATCAGTTATAGCACTCAGCATTTTGATGCTGGCTGGGGTGCTAGATCGAGCACTTTTGGTAGAGAGATTCTTAAATGAGAAGGCATCGACAACGAGATCCACCATCAAACGTCATCTAGAAGATTAATTAGCATAAGGCATTAGATTAATGATATAGATGCACAAGAGGGCTAGACCTTCTGGTAGACTACCTCAAGATACGTAGTCAGTGGTGTGGGGCTCACGGGACAGAGGAGGACAGAAGAGGATCAGGCAGTGCTACTCGTGCAGTGGGCAGAGTCACATGGCTCGTGATTGCCCAGCCCACCATACGGATGCCTAGAAGACGGTCGAGGGACCACCGAGGAAGAAGAAGATATTTGATTGGGGAGGTTCATAGGTAGCTGGCAGACATTGTAGAGGAGTTTTTCATGCAACATGCGGTGGCCGACGATTCGAGGTTCTACCACCACCACCTCTAGGTGGTCCACCCAGACCACAGGGAGTAGGAGGACAGGGACGAGCTCAGCTCCATGAAGCTGTGGACAATGACCATGGTTCTCCAGAGATTATTAAATGTATGATATGTGTCTACTCCACCCTATTTTTAGAACTTATAAGAAAATGTGTCTGTCACTCTTGTTTTCCATGGACCACATTTGGATGTTAGAGATTCCAGTGGAGAAATTGGATCGATCCGTACAGATAGAGAGTCCAACAAGAGGGGATTAAACGATTACACACTGGGGCAGGTTGTGTGAGATAAGTCTAGGAGGCAAGAGCTTTAGTTGGGATCTTTTAGTAGTGGCGTCGAGGCCTTATGACGTCATCTTGTGTATGGACTAGTTATCTACAGTAAATCCTCAGAATGATGACATTAAGCGTAATGTTTGGTGTGTATACGAGGATGGGATAAGGTTTTCCTTCATCAGTGAGAAGGGAATCTTTTTGGTACAAGATGTACTTACCCAGAAAAGGGTGCAGTTGATCGCACATCAGTTGGCTAGCCTTACCCTAATAACAGTTTATGTTTAGAGTCTGAGATATCTTGTAGTGGTGGACCAGTATGTCGATGACTTCCCTGGTGATGTTCCAGGACTACCTCCTCCCAGAGAGGTGGACTTTTACATCGACCTGTACCCCAGCACGACAGTGATATCTATGCCGTCATATCGTATGTCTCCCAAAGAGCTTTGTGAGATACGAGTATAGTTAGAGGAAATGTAGAGGAAGTGGTTTATATGGCTCAGTTTTCCCCAGGGGGAGACCCTATTTTGTTCTCCAAGAAGGAATATGGTAGTTTGAGACTCTATGTGGACTGTTGGCACCAGAACCAAGTGACCATGAAGAAAAAGTATAAACTTTTGAGGAATTATGATCTTTTTGATCAGCTAAAAGGAGCTTGTTGGTTTTCAAATATAGACCTTAGATCCGACTATAATCATCTCGAGGTGTGAGATGAGGATCTATAGAAGACAGCCTTCAAATGTCAGTATGACCACTATGAGTTCTTGGTTTTTCCATTCAGTGTGACCAATGACCCTAAAGTGTTAATGGGACTCATGAACAAGATCTTCCACCCATACCTTGATCGCTTCATGGTGGTCTTCACTGAAAACATCTTGGTTTACTCAGGGATGGAGGAGGAGCATGCCTATTATCTATAGATAGTTCTGGATACACTCATAGAGAACTAGATTTATAGTAATCTCTCAAAGTGACAGTTCTGGATACGGTAGGTACACTTCTTGGGACACGTTATCTTAGAGGTTGGAGTGGCATTGGATCTAGCAAAGATAGAGGTTGTGCTTTCTTGGGATCCACCAAGGAGTGTGACTGAGGTGAGGAGTGTCCTGGGGTTGCCTGGGAACTGTTAAAGATTCGTACCTTACTTCTTCGGAGTTGTTTCACCCTTTTCAGTATTGAAAAAGAAGGGACAACCCTTTGTGTGGAAGGAGATATTACGCATGGTTTTTAGGAGCTGAGGTAAAGGATAATGAGTTCTCCCATCTTGAGGATACTAGAAGAAGGAATAGGGTATGTAGTCTACTAAAATGCATCAGGGAATGGACATGGATGTGTCCTGATGGAGGAGAGAGCAGTGATCGCTTATGGTTCACAACAGTTGATAAATCATGAGAAGAACAACGCTACCCATGACCTGAAGTTATCAGTAGTGGTCTTTTCCTTGAAGATACAGCGACACTACTTGATGGGTGAATGGTTTAGTCTTTACTCTAATCACAAGAGTCTCAGAGATATATTCTCTTAGAAGAACCTAAACCTGAGAGTAGTTATGGATAGAGTTTCCTCAGTACTATGACCTTGAGATACTCTATACTCCTATGATGGGGATCATGGTAGCAAATGCACTCAGAAGGAGGTCTGGTCTACAGTTGCTGAGTGAGGCGACAGAGCAGCTAGTCATGTTGTAGATATCATTTGTGGATAGAGATGGAGAATATAACCTCCAGTCTATCACTATCCTCCCCCACTTCTTCTGCGATTTCGGGAGGCACAGCTTGGGGAAATTGACTAGGAGGCACAACATTCTCGGATATCCTCAAGACATGCACCTGATTGATTTATAAAGGCGTGGAGCACATCATCTCATCATAGGACACACCATGGTACCAGTGGTGCTATAGGAGGAGGTGTTGAGGGATTTCTATACATCCCCTCTGGCGGTACATCATGGTGTGGAGAAGATCTACTGGGACCTCTGATGTCAGCACTGGTGGCCAAGGATGAAGAATGTAGTGGAAGAGTGTGTTTCACGATGCCTCAATTGTCTGTAAGTAAAGGTCAAATATCAGGTTCCAATAAGATTAGCGCAGCCATTAGAGGTACCAGAGTGTAAGTGGATGTAATTTCCATATATTTCATGATAGGGTTACCACATAGGTCTAGGGGCCATGATTCCATATGGGTGATTGTTTACTTACTCACCAAGTTGGCCCACATCTAGAACATTCTAGAGTATGGATTAGTATTGGGCTTGGTATGCCTCTACGTACCTGAGATTGTATGACTTCAGGGGGTTCCATCGATGATCCTCTCTGACCATGAAACATGTTTTATGTCCTGATTATAGAAGGGATCATAGAATGTGTTCTGGACTCAGCAACATTTGAGCACCGCCTTTCATCCACAGACTGATTGTCAGACAGAGGGGACCGTTTAGACACTGGAGGACATGATTCATTCTTGCATCCTAGATATTGGCCACAGTCTGGAGGATCACTTTTTGTTGGTGGAGTTCACGTACAAAAATTTCTATCACTCCACCATCGGTATGGCACTGTTTGAGGCCTTGTACATTCGACCATGCAGATCACCTTTATGTTGGACAGACCTAGGGGAGTAAGCATTTATGGGTCTAGAGATGGTACAAGCTACCACTGAGAAGGTTAAGATCATCCAAGAGTGGATAAAGATTGCACAGAGCAGATAGATGACTTATGCTGACAGGAGATAGAGACATTTGGAGTTCGAGGAGGGAGACCATGTTGTCCTATGGGTCTAACCTTGATGAGGTTTATGAAGATTTGGTCGGGGCGGCAAGCTATCTACGAGGTTCGTTGGACCCTTTCAGGTTCGTAGTAAAGTTTGAGAGGTGGCGTATCACCTAGGTCTTCCCCCACAGATGCATCAGGTGCATGAAGTTTTCCACATTTCATAGTTGAGGAAGTATGTGCATGATCCATCACATGTTATTGACTAGGGAGAGAAAGATATTGATGATAGGGTGAAATTTATAGAAGTTCCAGTGGAGATTGAGGATCAACAGGAGCAGGTCCTTGGTGGATGATCGATTCCTATGGTGTGCGTTTTCTGGTGGCACGAGAACCTATAAGAGAGAACATGGGAGTGGGAGGATCAGATTCATGCTCACTACCCCCCCATTTGTTTTATTTAGTCTATGTTGTGACATTCTGGGGAGAAAATCCCTAATGTGGGAAGAATGTAAAGACCCGGATTTTCCATGTAATTTTTTTAATTATATTGAATTATTAGGTTTCTGTGAAAGTTGAGAGTGAATGATTCCGTGGCCTGGAAGAAATTTATGAATTTTTTTATGGTACGTTCAGTAAATGTGCGAGTGGGAAATTCGAACTTTTGAACTAGTGCTTGGAATTGCAATCCGAGGGCACCGTTGAACTAGTAGCCCTGGGATTTGCATAAGGGAGGCTTAACATTTACCACAGTGGGACGATAGAGGGATGTTATTTTTTCAGTTTTCCATGTATAATTTTAAAAATAAATTTATTTTTCGTTTATTTTATTTCCTCCTCTCTTTAGATTTCAGTGGTGGGGACCACCCGGGGGTGGTCGAGTATTTAATGCAGCACATTAAATGCCCAGTTACACCAAATGCATAACCACCAACCCTTTTAATTAATAAGGTTCTGTAATTTTTAATTAATGAACCACCTTTTTAATTAAGAGTTATGCTAACTCTTCCTCAGGGGTGTTTTTGGAATCTCATTGGAAAAAGAAGTAGTAGATTCTGGATGAGCCTTTGGACGAAGAACTTTGGTGAAGAGCGGATCCACCAAGCAAGTGCTGAAGATCATTGTTCGAGCGACGTCATTGGAGGATAGATTCGGGAATGACACACATCGATCCACCTTTAAACGTGGAAGATCATCCACGAATCTTAAGGTAGGGTTTATCTTGTTTAAATAATTGTTGGATATTTATATTTTCCTCTTGTTCATGCTAATGAGGAGGGGTGGGCCAAACGAATAAGGCATGAACCCTTAGATACTTTTTTTACCAACATGTTCTTCATGGGATTTTTTTCAGATTTGATGTATTTCATAAAGGAGGGACAATTTGCAAAGAGGTTGTCATGAGTAGGCTGTTGGTACCGTCAGATGGAAAGATGGGCCCCCAGAGCTCACCCGGTGACCCGCGAAAGACCGCCGACATGGCATCACCGACAACCGGCACCAGTGGGTGACAGAGGTGGCTGGAAATAGCTAGCTGTAGAGGAGATGGTGGTGCGTTGCCGGAAGAGAAGGCCACAACTATAGCTATGGTGGGTGAAGACGATGACCAGATTCGGCCAACCATGGAAGAAGAGGCAGCGTGCGTGCGCCGCTGGGGGGGATGCAACTATTCTTTAGCCAAGGCCAACACAAAGGGTAGCCAAGAGTGGACGACAGTAGGAGGTGGAGCGGCGCACAACGTCACACCGCCACAGAGGGTGGGCATGGGTCTGACACCGCGGCAGTAGGGAGTTGCTCCTTATGGGTCCCATGAGGAAAAGAGGCGGTGCCGCGTGGCACTGCCGCACGAACTGAAAGGCCTTAGCCGTTCGGAAGGACCTGGGTCCACTCTTCTCGTGACCTCTAGGGTGGGACCCACTCTATCAAGCCGCACCTCCAGTGGGCTGCTTACACCCAGTGGGCCGTGTGAGCCCAGTGGCCCGCACCCCAATGTGGGTTGGGCTGTGCCCCCCTTTGGGTCAGGCCGAACCGGGGCCCAGCAGGCTGTGCCTGCTGCGGCCCAGCGGACTGAGCCCCCCATGACCGAGCCAAGTTGGGTCAGACCCAGACTAGGTCGGGTTAGCATAAATTGGTTCGGGGCAACCCAAACTGGGTCATACTGGACCCGGACCCAACCAGACCTCAGTTTCTCTTAGAGGGCCACAACGTGTAAACCAGACGTCCGTTTGACGAGTTGTCTGTGGAACTAGGATACTTGGAGCGAGAAGGTCCTTTTGGTATACTCCAATTGAGTTTTGGAAAATTTGGTGTACATATAGGTTGGATCTAACCCAAATCCAAATGGGACCTCAGCATTAAAAAAGCCTATAACTTACAGACCAAATGCCTAATTGATGCACCGTCAGTCACGTTGGAACTCTTATGAGATGGTGGTCCATTGGGATACTTCTTTATGGAACTTTGTGGTAGTTTAGGTATGACCAATGGCTTTGGGAGTAGATCCTCTTGGAATCATGCGTTTTTAATTCAAAAATCTAGTGGATGAATGTAACGTGAAGATAGTACATTGATCCTAGTGGGTCAGCCTCTATCGATCCTATGTGGGTAAGCACTTAGCAATCCTGAGTGGGTTAGCACTCACCGATCCTATGCGGTACAACATCTTCTTATCCTGTGTGGGTTAGTAGGAGAGGACCTAGATAGAATAAGATGATCTCGTGATACGTCTAATCATCTATACTTATGTAATTAAGTTATTTCTAGTGTGAGATGAGTCTTTACCTTTGAGGTACTTTTAACTTCATGGTGTTAACATCGTGGTGTTACCTTTAGGGTATTCCCCCCTCATGGATCATTTGTGAAAATGAATTTTAAAGTTGGAGACTCAGGTTTTTTAATGAATGAGACGAGTATATTTTGATAACTTAGGTATTTGTATGTTCATATAACTAAGTAGAGTTGAGGGTTGCTTCATGATTTGTGATTGATGTCTTTATTTGTGGTTTTTTCTTTGTAGAACTCTAGGAGACATTTAGGGGTGTCAGGGTCCCTACTGAGTATTGTTATACTGACCCCTGCACGGCTACACCCACACCTTGTTATGTCTTGTGCAGATGACGAATAGTGTGGATCGAGGCTATGAGAGCTAGGACTAGACGGTGCTTAGAGGTGGACCCTTTGACGTGTTGTGTTGTAGTGACTACTGATCGTGATTTGTACCTGCCCTTCAGGTAGGATTCTTGGTAGATGAACACAGAAGTTTTCTCTCTATTGTAGTTCTACTTTCTCAAATGGGCTTATATTCCGACCCCCCCCCCCCCACCTTTACTTACATGACTCACACTTTTACTATATAGTTTTACTTCATGGTTCACTTCATATTGTGTTCTTGGACTACTTTTTCAGTTTTAAAGGTAATGCCTTCCCGTTTAAAGGGATATGCCTTTCCGGTGCTAGTAGTCAGCCCCTGTACTATGGAAGGCGGGCTTGGGGTAGTCACAACACGAGCCCCGGGAACGTGTCATGGCAATTTTTTAGTTAAAGATTCCTTAAATAAAATCTTAAAAATATTTATTTTGAAAATATTTGAAAAAATAATGGACAAGGATGATAAATACATCCCAAAAAATACTTACTTATAAATAATCTTGTATAAAAATTAGATTTTGAAATTAATCCTTAAAAACAAAGTATCATTGGAGTTACAAAAAATAATTGAAATAATGATGTTTGGAAAATATAAATCCACACAATATAAGTGGATACAGAATATCAAACAATCAGTGGTTATTCACATATATTCATTGAAAAACATAACCAATGTCAATGATTTTTAACTCAATGAATGGAAATGATGTTAAGATGCCCCTTCCATTAGATTCAACTTCCAGAAAATTTTTTCATACCTTATTTATAATGGTTTGAATAGTGTTATTAATTTATTACAGATCCAAAACCATGTTTATAATAACATAAATAAACTTCTTATAACATTTTCCATCAATTGTTTCTTGTGCATTATATTCATGATTTCTAGGGTCATCTTATTGGGGAATTCCCTATAAAATGAAATAATGATATTGAATTAGAAACATATATAAATTTTTGTCATATTAATCCATTATATGTGATTTAAAATTTCCCATGATTGCAGTAATGTGAAACAAAAACTCATTATCCCTAAAGGCAGTGAATTGACACACCATGAACGACGATTTCATTATTCAAGAATAAAACAAATAAGACAAGAGATTTCATGATTCATACATCATAAACACAAAAAACATTAAAGTATATATATGATACTTTAACTTTCACAAATCATTAGTTAAGAGGTAAGGATTAAGTTGAAGTGTAAAATAATTTAAAAGAGAAGAAAAAACAATTTTTCCTCTTGAATCATTTCTCCTTGAGATCCTCCTTTGGCTCTTTATAGTTAACTTTTTGTGAGAAGATAAGAACTAGAATGTATCAAGGTATGAATAGTAGAGAAATTGGTAGAATATTGTTGTGTATGATTTCTTATGGTGATGAAATTTTGTCAAGTAAGGAGCCTCCTTTTATAATTGAGGTGAGGGGAAAATTAAAAATTGCTTAAAATATTAAGATATATTAAGTCTAAAATGGGGTTAACGACTTTCAAACGATATAGAAATTATAGGGGATCACAATTTTGAACTAATATTATCATATTTTTTATTTATCAATATTTTTTTAATAATTTAATAAAATAATTTCATAATGAAAAATAATTTATGTCCAATTAATAATTATTCATTACAATTAATTTAAATACAAAAAATTAATAATTTTAAAATTAAAACCCAATTTTTTTATTTTATCCTAGAAATATCATAGTAAGTAGAGAAATCAGGAATTAATTTAAAATATAAAATAGTAAATATTTTATTATTTTTAATGTCATTAATTTTATTTATTCATTATTTACATAATTACTACATTGTAATTGTTCAATTCATTGGAGTAATTATTTATTCGCTAAATAAAAAAAATTATAAATAAGATTCATTTATTAAATTTAAATACAATATATATGTTTGAATAAATTTATAGTAATACCATTCAATAAAATATTATACTAATTAAAAACAATAATGTGACAACTTGACTTTCTTTTGATAAAGAAAATTATAGTGTCTTTAAAGAGATTTATGTGAGTCCATGACTTCCCAAATTGAAATCAAATTAATATAATGTTCAAATATTTTTTATAAAAAAGGTTTTATCCAAAATATGGTTAATTTAATATTTCTTAAAATTTTATTTGAAAACACATTGTTTATTTTTCTTATTTTTGAACAAGCACTGCATCAGCGTTGCATACGAATTAATGTTAATTATTTCATATATTAAATATAAATTCATTTTTAAAAAATATAAAATAATTAGGTTCAAAATAAAATTCTATATCTGTTCAATATGTATAATCAAGCATCAACATAACATGACAATTTCTTAAAATTATTATTTTGTCTTTTCTTGCCCTACGCAAGCATTGCACGACATTTGGATAAGATTAATATTAGGTGACTATAAAATTTGAAATTATCATCCAAAAATATCCAATATGAATAATATTTATTTACAATGTTATGAAAATAATTTTTATCTCTTAATTATTATTTTTAAGGAACCAAATTGTCTTTTTCAATGCGGTGAAGGCACTGTGTTGACAATGATAATGGTTTTTTTAAACATATCATGAAAATGAAATTTATATGTTCAGAATTATTTCAATTCAAAATTTCACTCATAAAATAATTATTTATTTATTACACAAGTTTAATGAATTTTATATAATAACAATCACTTAACGATGTCACAAAAAGAACTACATTATTTTCATATAAATATTATATTTTTACTATTTAGTAAAAATAAAAAATTTTAGAAAAATCTGAAAAATTAATCCGGACAATCATTTAAAGCCTAGAATTAAAAAATGAATTCAAATTTATGAAAATAAAATTTTAAATACGTGATTTTTTTTAAAATCATCATTTACTCGAAGACTACAAATTTTAAAATTATAACCAATTTTATGAAACATTGAAAAATTAACTAAGGTATCATAAAATTATCTTATATTAATAATGTATCAAAATATTAATTTATTATTCAATTTTCTGAAAATAAATTTTCCATTAATTTAAAAAATAAAAATACTAATAATTAAATATAAATTTCTGAAACATTTATTAACTTATACAATGAAATAATAAAATCATGCTTTCATTTTATACATTTCAGAAATTATATTTATACTCTCATTGGTGAGACTACTATAAATTTGGATCGTTTACTATTTATAAATGTTATATTACTATTCATTTCTATTCAAAATGGTTAAGTTACTGTTCACAAAAAAGGTAAATTTATCTTATCCGAGTATTAATATCATATTGATCGCAACTGTGTATGTTAATCATTCAAAAATTAAATTCACATAAGTGAAAAAATATATTTAATGGATATGTTATAGCTATATTTTTTATATAATTATAATAAAAAAGTGTTGTTTCACAAATACTCATTGATGTGCGGATTACATTCTAGATTAAATTTATTTATAAATCCTTGGGGTGTTACATTCTCTCATCATTTAATAAATTACATCTTCATAATTTGGAATTTCACTTTAAAAAGAAAAAATGGTTGATACGAGAAAATAACTTTTTGAAAACCCCACATAAGAAATGAAGGTACTAGGATCACCATTTTTTCAAAATATATTTCCTAAATTTGAAAAATTATTTCACTATATAATTATGTAAAAAATATGAGTACTTGATACATTTCTAAAAACCCAATCTTATCCTTTGGTTGTTCATTTACATATTCCTACTTCATTTCACGGAATAAGTTGTATCATAGGGTAAAATAATCTCTAAAACCTATTCCATATATAAAATTTAACTATTTCATAAATGGTTAACTTTTCCAAAATATCATGATCTGACACTTTAGAAAGAAGGTCACTGAATTTCCATCATGAAATTAATAAACAACATGAATTAGATTTTAATCATCACATAAAAACATGTGAGTAAATTCTCCTTGTTTTCTTTTGAAGAATGTAAATAAATTGAATTTCCATAAAACATTATTGAACACATTAATGATTCCTTATTCCTTATAAAACCTAGTAATTTGGATATATTCCTTATTTCCAAAATGATGTAGGCTCTACCACATTGTGAATAGTCCATTATTTAGATCCAAGATTGTAAGTGTTGTCCAATTTATGTTATCCAAATCAATCATATCCATATTCTAAAATTGATATCTCATTATCAAGAACATATTAAGGGGTTTATTTATCTCAACCATATATTTTTACAAAATTTTAACTTTCTAATGTGTAATTTTCCTTGGTACCATTCATCACATGACCTCAAATCCTTAATTAAATAATTTAATAGTAAAATGCTTATGTATTCTATAATTCATGTAACAAGTACATCAATGATTAAAATACTCAAAAACAAAATTATTGAATCTTAATATAAGAACATTAATTATTTCTGTTCATTCGTGGTAGTAGTATAATATTGATCATGATCAATTTTCTTCTTTTGTTTCATATTTATTTGATAAATGGTAAATTCATTTTCATAGTATCAAATATCCTTAAATTTGAATCATTGTACATCAGAAACCTTTTTCATACACATTAAATAAATTTTTTTGTCCTTTCTCTCCACACATGGGGAAAACTTCAATTTATTTTAAGAATATACCAAGGTGTTTCCTTCCATAATCATCCCATGTTGAAAAATACTTCTTTTCCTTCTTCCCATTATGTATTATTTTACAATTTTTCATATTATTCTCTTGCTTTGTTTTGATGCCATAAAATATAGAAAACTCTTTCTATATTTTTTGGACATGATACTATATCTTCGTATGATAAGAATGTTTGATATACTAGTTCAATTAGATATAATGGATTAATCCCATCGAATAAGTGGTCATTATTACTCCATGGATTATGTGCACTGACGTAGTTCCCATTCATTCTGGTAGGGTCCATTCCATAAAAATTCATATACAAGATTAAATCATAACATTAGGAAACATAAGTTATAATCCCAATACTAGTGAAATACTTAACATAAATTAAAAAATTTATACATATCTAATCTTATATTCAAAAACATTTTTTCTTTGAGAACATGATTACAATTAAGTCCTTCATATTGGGTTGTAAATAAAACGTGAATTATCTTAAGAATATCCCCTAGGAGTGTCAAAATAGGTGTGTAGTAAGGTATGTTGTCTAATACCAGGTTACCCTGAGTCCAACCCAGGACACCTTGTTAGAGTTGTTACCCCTAGGTACATCTATGCCAGAACCACATCCAATTATAGTATCCAGACAAGGATGCATTTCTTGGAAGACACACATAATGTATAGCATACCAAAATTATTGGATGTTCTTGAATACTTATCCTCAAATTATATATTAGGGTTATGTTATCTTATCTACGTTTTCTAAATCAACTTTTCAAGGTTGCTGGTAAACATTCTATGATACTAATTGTAAATCCCTAACCCCAGAATCCTTGAGTGGGTGCATAATTTTATTACATTGGCATGATTATAAGGAATTAAATCACAAATGAACAACTAGTTTAATAGTATTAGAAGACCAAATTACATTAATTATACCCATAATACATTGGTAAAAGAATATAAATCATGAAACAATATAAAATGAAATAAACTACATCCTGTAAAGATTATTCAATGTTTTCATCCTCATAACTAGTGGAAAGGGTACATAAGAATGGGGTGAGTTAAAATGGTAATTAAAGTTAATTAATGAAATGAAATCCTAAATAATTATTAATGGTGAATAACTAAAAAGCATTCCATTAAAACATAAAATTGAGCATAATATGAAAGGAATAAAATATGAATAAATAATTCTATAATAAAACATAACCATTGATAATATACCTGTTGAATAATAACATGGACTATCAATTAATATTTTAATATTTTTGGAATGCCTAATTTCAAACATCATAACCATTCCCTCAAGTCCTCATTCCATGGTCATACATAAATGGTTAAATACCAAAACTAGTTTGTTTCATCAGAACCACAGATGCATCAAGAGGCTTTCATTAACTGGCCCCCAACCCATAGAGATTTCATTAAATGTTCCCCAACCCATAGGGATTTTGTTAATTATTTCCTAAAAGATCATTTAATATTTCCAGTGCATTCCTCATATGGAAATGATGAAACATAACCAATAGAACAATCATATTTAAACTAGTATACCAAATGTTAATACATTTACCATAAACCATGAATGGTATTAAAAATGTGAATCTATAGTAAAAATTAATCATAATAAAATAAAAATAAACATGGTAAATAATATCATAAGAGGTAAACCTCAATAAAATGTAATATCCAAAAAAGGATATTAAAATAGATGAAAATGATGTAATAAAATCATCAAAATTTCATGAGAAAAAATCTTTTTTTACTTTGAAATAATTTTTTCAAAATCCAATAATTTAATAAAATAACACATTTAAAACTATTTTTTTGATTAAAAGTGTCTCATAACACTTTGATAAATTTTACAGACATTTTAAATTTAAATTTTAACAAATATCCATGTCCTTATAAATAAATCCTTAAAACCCATTTTGAAAACATGGAGATGAATGATAAAGATTTAGATGAATAAATATTAAAATCATTTAATTTTTTTTAGTTAAAGAGTCATAACATAAAGAAATAAAAATATTAGTTTTGAAAATATTTAAAAAAAATCGACATGGAAGACAAATACCTCACAATAAATACTTACATATAATTAATCTCGGACAAAAAATGAGAATGTGAAATTAACCCATATACAGATAGTATGATTAGAGTGAGGAAAAATCAATGAAAAAATTATGTGTGAAAAATATAAATAAAAAAACATAAGAGGATATATTCTATAAAACTACTAGTGGTCATTCACACATATTCATTGAAAAAAAACCAATGACATTGATGTTTAACTCAATGAATAGAAATTGATTTAAGATATCCCTTACCTCGGTTTGAATTCCTTCAAATTTAGTCAAAAAAATTTAAAAATATTTTTAATATTTTTATTAATTTATTACAAAAGTAAAAAAAATTAATACCTTATATAATCTTTTTAAACCATTTTCTACCCATTTATTAACAATATGTTTCATTTCTATTGTTTCAGGAGAATTCTTTTCATGGTTTCCAAGGTCGGTTCATTATATTCTTTAATATTAAAAAATACTATAGAATAGATAAAATATATATATTTGAGTTATTTTAAAAAAATTACATGTGAATTAAAACATCCCATGATTTTGGTAAAGTTAAATGAAAACTTATTGTCCACAAAGGTCGTGAACTGGAACACCAGGTACAACAATTTCTATATTTAAGAATAAAAAGAAGAAAATAACATATTTCATGATTCATATAAAATGAAAAAAATCACACATATATATATATATATATGTGATACTATAATTATCAAGAATCATTTTATTGGAGGTGAGGATTAGGTAGAAGAGAAAAATAATTTAAAATAGAAGAAAAAAGAATCTCACCTCTTGAATCTTTTCTACTTGAGAACATCCTTTGGCTCAGGGAAGTGGTCTTTTGTGAGGCCAGAAACACTAGAAAGTATAAAGGGATGGGGAGAATGGAAATTGGAAGAATATAGTTGATTAATAAGCCTTATGGTGAGGAAATATTTTGAACATAGGAGCCTCATTTTTTAATTGAAAGGAGGGGACAATTAGGAATTGCTTAAAATTTTAACATATATTTTGTCTGAAAATAGGGATAAAGACTTTTAAAAATCCTAAAAATCACAGGGGAATACAATTTCTATAAAATATTATCATTTTTTTGTTTTAAATAATTTTTATATTAAATAATTTAAAAAAAAATCAATTCGGAAATGTAATTTATGTCAAATTAAACATTATTCATTACCATAAATGTAAACACAACAATTTTTTTTAGAATTTACATCCAAATTTTTATTATATAATTGAAATATCATATTAATTATAGAAATCAGTAATTAACTTAAAGATTTAAAATTATATTTATTTTTTTATTTCTAATATCATTATTTTAATTTAATCATTAATAAAATAAATTTATGCATCGTAATTATTCAAGACATTAGGGTAATTATTTATTCCATAAAAATTAAAATTTCATGAAGAAGATAAATATCATAGATTTAAATACATAGTATTTGTTCAAAAATATTTATTATTTGACCATACAATAATGTATCATACTAATTAAAAGATAAATGTGACAAATTGAATTCTTTTTTATAAAGAAAATTAAATTGTCCTTAAAGATATTCATGATGGTCCAGGATTTCCCAAATTTTTTTATAGAAAATTTTTTATCCCAAATATTGGTATTTTAATAGTTTTTGTAATTTTAATTAGAAGCATATTGAATATTTATCTTATTCTTTCACAAACACTGAATCAACTCTACATAAGCATTAATGTTAATTATTTTATATAAAAAAATTCTATTAAAAAAAATAAAATAATTGCGTTAAAAATAAATTATATATTTTTTTATTATTTATATTCACTCATATACATAAAAATACAACTTCTAAAATTTGTTATTTTTCCATTTCTTTCCCTGTGTAAGAACTATACATGCATTAAGATAAGATTATTATTATAAAAACTATAAAATTAGAAATTATCATCCAAAAAACATACATTATACATATTAACTATAAACAATGTTGTGAAAATAATTTTTAACTCATAATTATTATTTTTAAGGAAACAAATATCCTTTGTTAGCGTAGCACCGACACTGTGTCGACAATGATAATAGATTCTTTAAACATATCAAGAAAAAATATAACTAATATGTTCATAATTATTTATATAAAAAATTATCTTATAACATTATTATTTATTTATTCTATAAGTTTAAAAAAATTATATAATTAATATCTTTTAACACTGTCATAAAAATATACTTTATTTTATTAAAAAAATGTATATTTTACTATTCACTAAAAATTAAAGTATTTCTGAAAAATCCCAAATAATAATCCAAACCAATTTTCTAGGTGTATAATTCAAAAATAAACTCTATTTTAATATAAAAAAAACTCCTAATTAAAGAAATTATATTTTTAATTAAAACCATCATCTACTCCCAAATTACAAATTTTAACATTATAACTTATTTTACGGGACATTGAAAAAATAAATAAGGTATTATAAAATTAAATTATTATCATAATATATTTAAATATAAACTTATGATTATGTTTTATGAAAATAAATTTCTCTTTGAATCATACAATAAAAATACTAATAAATAATTAATCATTTTTTAATCATTTATTAACTAATACTATGGTATAATTATATCATATGATTAATTTTTAAGATGCCTAAATTTTATTTATACATTCATGAGTGAGGTTAAAGCTCATTTATCCAGATCACCATTCATAAGGGTCATATTACTATTCATTTCCCTTGAAAAGGGTCATGTTAATATTCACAAAAAAATGTTGATCCTATAAGACTCAAAATATCATATTGATTGAAATCGTGTTTGTCTAGTTTTCTAAATTAAATTCACAGAAGAGGAAAATTTATATTTAATATATAGTTTATAACAATATTTTTTAAATAATGATAATAACAACATGTTGTTTCACAGTGACTTATTCTTGTGTGCATTACATTCTAGATTAAATTTATTTTTAAATCTTTGGGATGTTATATACTACTACATTATATAACCAAGTCAACACCAAACACACACTTGATGGGTTTATCTCTAAGAGGTTATTTCCCATCCCTAAACACTCAAGGTCCCCACTCATCCCATTATGAATGATCCATACGTTCACCATCTCTATAGAATTCTTAATACCTACCACCAAAGTATAAATATTCATACAAGTAATCACAACGGTGTAGAATGCCACCAAGTACTAATACAAAAAATGTTGTATGAGTAGTTTCTAACACATTAAGAAGTTGATCCTCTATTTTCAGTGAATTGATCACACATTAATGGCTATATTTTCAATATCTTATGTGATTGATATGATTCATGGGATGCATATTCTTTATTTAGGCCAAGATTCAAAATCAAATGTTGGCCCCTTCCCAATGGTCCTTGAGACAAAGACAATAAACCATAAATAATAAATATAAAACAATATGTGCATTAAATCAGGTTAAAATACCAAAAAAACATAATTTTGTAAGATAATAACATCAATCCCGTGCCCTAGTAACCTGGACTTCCCTCAATAAAGGTGTTTACGATGCACTATATCAAGTTACATCATAATTCCTAACACATTATTATATATATTGTCTACCAAATCCTAAAATAGTATGCCAATAAAAGAAGATTCTATGAGACCACTTTGTAACTTCCTACTACCCCAGACCACTAATTACTGGTAGACAACCGATGTCCACTATACCTCAGGTGCACCTCCCCAGTTTCTAGAGGTTACCATCTAGCTGCGAGGGTATAAGGAGGTACCTTCGGGAGGCTATAATCGTATATCATAGTGATTTATCATATACAAATATCCAAATATCATATAAATCATAATGTGATGAATTAATATATACTAAAAGAATAAAACACTAAACATAAAAATGATAGATAATAGATAAAATACAATAAAGGCCTGAATAGACATTCTATATATAAAATGGATGACCTCCCATAGGGCTGATGACATGTACATACTAATAAAATTAAAATAATGACACCATATCATGACCACAAAAATCATAAACTCATCATGATATCCAACATCATTGGATTTATCCCACTCAGTCGTGCCATCTTGAGCCTCAACCCCTAATTATGCATGTAATAACCATGTGAGAGCTACTTGGGTGACCTTGTGCAATGGTTACCCAAGTAGGCCCTGATCAAAAATAATAGTATTGCACCACCAATTTTATCCTATAATAATCCATGTGTGTAGTGATATCTTCATGTGACATGATCTAAATTAATAAATAATTGTGAGAAAATAAAAAAAATAAAAAAATACTTGATTCATCTAAATGTCATAATTCTTCTAAGAATGTCGTGATATCATTCCAACCATAGTATAAAGAACCTACCCTTATGATAGTTTTCTCATTAAGAGAATGTGCCCAAAGGTATCATATACCTCCCTGATTGTGGTGTTCTCATATGATCGTAAGACCAAGTATCACGTACCTCCCCTATGTGAGTGATGAAATCCATAATAAGATGAATTATCATGTATATTCCCTATGGGAGTGATCTCATCTAGGAATAAAACCAATTATCATGTACCTACCCAATAAGAGCAATATCATCAATGCATAATCACATGTATAACATACCTCCCCTTGGACATTTTCCACATATGGTAATATTCCCCATATGTATCATATACTTATGAAATTTTCCTAGAAAAATCTAACATATTATACCATACTAAAATTGAATTGGAAAATATGAATCCCTCAATAGATCAAATTCTTCAATACCCCACTAAAAGGCCCCCCAACTAGTCTATAATGTGATGGTCAAAACATCCCGACTCCAAATCCATGGAATCCTAACCAATAGTATCATAGAACACCCTACTATGGGTGTTTTCCATTCACTTATCAGAAATACCCACATAATATTGAATATAATAAAAAATATCTCTTATATGGGTATCTATCATTTTAAAACTTCAAACACCACTCATATAAGCATATGGAAAACTAGTCCTAGATGTACTAGGTATCGTACGGACTTGAGGTCAAATCCACACATCCCATGAATTCTTTCATGGATCATATTAAGATACTAGGAAATAATTATGGGTTTCATCATCAATACAATCATGTTTATTAAGTCTATAGTCTGGGTTCCAACAAACATGTCTAGGAATCTCTAGCTTCTTCAATAATAAAATAGAAAAATATTGTATGGGTGGGCCAAATACCCAATACCTCACCTCTATATATAAACCCTTAGGGTCACATGTTCAACAAGGTTTCTATGTTCCACCCAATACATACACATCCATTCAGGGAAGTCCAGTCATTGGGGAACCTACTAGGTACCCTAGATCATAGCATAATAGAGACACCCTCACATAGTTATTTTGTCTCAGTCCATGTCTACAGTTTATTCCCCAAGAATATTATTCCCCTCATAACCATCATCCAAAAAACAAGGCCTTATAGACTATTTAGGGTATCCCATACTGGCAATATTCATGAGATGTCACATGGCCCATATCAATTATCAAGGTCTCACAAGGCCAGTCCACTCCCAAACACATCATCACATCTTATAGTGTATCCACTTAAGAAAAACATATCGTTAGTCAAGGACCCAACTTTTAGGTTCCATCTAAATCCAATCAATACCAGTATCCATCCAAGATTTGGAACTCTATGAATCCAAACCAAGGCATACCATTTTAATTAATTAAAATAATTATTTTACTAAAATTTTATTATTACAATTAAAATAATCTATTCATATAATTAAGTATTTCAAATTCTTAAATGGAGGAACCACAGGATGCGTGAATAAATTAAAAGAATGAATATCCTGATGGAAAGAACAAATAAATCCTTTCTTTTAATAGAAGCTTCCCAAACCTCTCAAATTGGTTATAAGTAGCCATCAAGGCTTGAAAAATATCCAAATGGACCTCATCCAAAAAAATGAGGCCCTGTCTCTTAAATAAGTCATTAAAATAATAAATTATAATTAAATAATAATTAATTAAATAACAGTAATTTTATTTAAAATAAAAAATTGTAATTTAAAAATGTTATAAATTCCTAAAATACCACTATTTGATCTCATCACACTAGAACCATGACCAACCAATCACCAATTAGCAATGGCATAATCTCGATCATACTCTCGAAAAAATATATATACAATGGTGAAACGTCAACTATAAATTCAATTAAATTTCCCAAAAAACCTAATAAAATTCAAGGTTATGTGTCACATCTATTAAAATTATGTGTGATAACTTGAAGATTTTGTCATAGAATCCCCTTTATAAAAGCTATATAAATCCCCATGAAGAGAGGCTAATTAATAACCTTATAATTAAAATAGAAGCAAAAGCTAAATTTTGGAAAATTAAAAATTAATATAAATATAAGTTAATAATAAAGTAGAAAAAAAAAGAATTTACTTACCCAAAACTTAAAGAAATTTCACATAGAGCAACCGAAATCTGAGGAAGACCAAAGGTGGGAGAGGGAGCTCGGCCAACTAGGGTGCTCATGCATAATGGTAGAGAAGGTGAACGGAAAATTAGTCTAGTCCTTTTAATTCCAAAAAAGGTAATGGGTAAAATCCATCTTTTAATGGGATGTATATTTTGGCCACATGGTTGTTCAAATAGTATAGTAACTATACACCCTCCACATTCCATAGCCAACCATTCTGTATGGTCGTAATCGACTATTACACAGATCGTACACTAACCATGCATCATTTCCACACATTACTTTGAACACTCACATAGTCTTATAATCCCTTCCACAATTTTTCACAAACCATGAACCTATATAATTTTGGATGCACAATTGGGGTGTATGGTTAGCACTAATGATACACTAATCTTGTACCTTATCCTGCCTCTGTAAAACATGAAATTTCATGACCCAATCCATTAGGACATCGCGAAGACCCCTAAACTATTAAATAAACATTATTCTAAGTAAATATTTGGTCATTATAGGTGTTACGACCCTTTTAATTGCACTTAGAATCTCTATTCAAATTTCAACCCATCCACAAAATAAAAAACTCAAATTCCATTTGTAATTTTCATCACGTATGAACACAAGATCTTACAAACCTGCAAATACCATCTATTTTTTTAATAAACACAACATTTATTCTAAAATCTACTCCTAAATACATATTAGGTGTTGTAAATTTTTTATTTCCTTAATGATCACTCAAACAATATCCTAACACTTTTTCAAAGTTATAAGTTATATAAAATAGTATAATAATATCTAATACAACTTTCACAGTGTAACCATGAAAATGTGTCTCAATTTTTATATAAGGTAGTGATTTTCCTTCACTCATATATAGGCTAGGTAATGATACATTAACTATGCAATGCTTCATTTTATACTTGAACACCCAAATTACTATGTATTATTTTGAAACATATTTCTAAATAATGTATGTATTTTATAAGAAGATATGTGGAACTCCTTTAGCACCTTCCCACATAACCTACCTGGAATCATTATGCAATTTTAGATGATGATGGCATGATTTCCGTCTTCAATAATCCATAAATTGAGTCACATCTAAATCTGTAGTCCCAAATGATCATCAAATTCATATCACTAGGATGGGTCTCTTTCACTCATCGAAGGAGTATGAGGGAACTATAATTCATAAATTGTAAAAAAATCTCTCTCTTACATATAATCAAACAAAATCGAGTCTTGATTCTGATAAATCTCCAACACTAATGAAGAAAATGATTTCTTACTAAGGGAAAGAACCACCAAATTATCCTCTTCTAATGAATTGATGGTAAAAAATTCATAATCATATTAAAATCAAGCCATCATCAATACATAAGGATGTGATATGGCTTAGAGAAAATGAACATGAGAATATTGTGATCCTCGTAGATAGTGAATTACTCTATGACAAGGTAGTGTCTCTTTGAAATGGAGTTGGAAAATCTTAAAATTTAACATATAGAGTTTAACATTCAATAAGAAAAATTATGTTAATCCTGAGATGATCCTAAAATAATAAAAAACACCTTACATGATCTAGAATAGATGAAGTTGTTTTGATGAAGATCATAATGAAATAGTAAATGAATGGTTATATGTATTGGTTCATAAACACAATAGGGTAATGTTTCTTTCTAATAGTCATCACTAGGAACATGTAATTACTATGATGAAACCCGATTACTATCATTGAAATCTAATCATTGAGAAAAAAAATTTATTGAAGTATTTTCCTAAGGTTTACAATTGAGAACCACTTTAATCCCTTAAACTAGTAAAAGAAATTATTACCCCAAATAAATCTACCAAAAGCTGACAATTATGTAATTGAATGGTATAGAATACAGGGGATTACATGACACAAGATATATATATTTAGAGGTATTAAGAGAGTATATTTATAAAATATCATTAAATTAGCTCCAAAATCATAAAATAAAATTTTAATGTTCTATGAAAATATATTATTTCTCTAAGATTATCCTTGTATCATTCTTAGTATTTTTATCGGTTTTATAGGAAAAAGTTAATATTAATAAATTGTTGAGCATAGATTCTCAATAAGGGGTAGCATATAATAGAAGATGGCATTATGCAATCATTAAATAAGAAATATTTATGAATTAAATAATTAAATGGAAAATATATGTGTAAAATATGTTCATGGAATTCAAAATAAAGGAAATAATAAATTTCATAGATGAGAAAATGTGATAATCATGATAGAACTCATAATGTCATATATATTAATAAAACCATAATGGCCTCATCCAAGAGTTCATAATGATACTATTAAGAACATATGACAAGGAATCATCTATAATAGGGTAGGTATACACATTCTAACCAAAACTTGTTTTTCTCACGATACATATCAATTAAGAAAGGGGAAATATAATTCAATTATCTACATGTTATATAATAATAATAATAAAATACCCCAAGGGAAAATTTTATGGATACAAAATATTATGAAAAATTATAGTAATGTGATGTAAAAAATATCAAGGATAAAGTCATCCTTAATAGACTCTATAAAAATACATAACAAACAACTAAACCCTAATTCGTTCCCCAGGATGACATAGAGATTGGAAATAATATTACATTAGTGACATGAAAATTATATATATATATAAATTATTTTATTTTAGATAAATATTCAATATATTTCATAATATTACACAATTGAGGACTGTAAAAGTTTATTGTCTTTCGAAACATGGATACATAAAAATCTGGTATGTAAAATATCTATATAACCACTCTTTAAAATTTTTACCACTACCACCCTACTTAAATATATCATAATATAACCCTTTAATCATATCATAAGGAAAAGAAAACCTAAGAAAGGATGAAATCACATTATCTGTAATTTTAATCAAGGGAGATATCAATGAATGATATTATTCAATCATATCGTGATATTAAGTGTAGGAGAACATGATCTTGATGTTTTAAATTGATACCAAAAAATTTAAGATCATAAATTTGATTCATGGAATAAATTTTGGTAGTTCCTTAGGAATTAATCATAAATGAATAAAATAACAAGATCCATGAGAGAATTACATTAATATAAGATCACTTCATAATAGTTTTTCATAAATTTGGGAATTATTATAATCCTAGAAATCATATGTCAAGGATACACACCTAGAAATTGATCAATTTTTTTAAGGATAACCACCAATGTATCTACACCATGCATAGGATAACCTCTCATAAACCATCATTTAGTAATGGTATGACCTCCCATGTACCCTCTATTTATCTTCAGATAACCACCCATACATTGATTTCTGGTCTTGATGTAATATCTGATGTACCCTATTTTGGGCTAGGGATAACAAACTATGTATTCTCTTTTTGTATTTGGATATCCTCCCATTATCCCTTTGATCTCAAAAATACAATAATCATTAACTAATGAAATGTATATCCATAACGGTCCCACCCATCACATAATTATAATCTATTCATATGTATGCAAAAATATCATGAAAACATTTATCATTACACCATATATTATCCTGTGGAAATAAAAATGAATTTCATAAATATTTCATAATCATAATCATAAACCATCCATTGAATTAATTAAGATAGTAAAATTGTATCATATACATAGTAACTCTTTAGAAACATCAAAGGATGTTGTTATAGATGTTGATACTTTTAAAAGATCTCTGAAACATTTTTCTTCACAAAAATAACCTTTTCATTTTTAAATCACATACACAAAATATAAAAAATTCCAAAATATTAAAGATAAAATTTTGTTTTAAATTAATAGTGTAATATTTTAATGGAAGCTTAAAATCAAAGGGATGTCAGAACGATGGTAAAAGCTGACCACGAGGTGTAAAAAATGATACTGTTATGTAAAACCAATACTAATTTGTAAAAAATAGTCATAAGTCTCATGTGGTCAATAACGTCAAATAAAACATTAAATACCATGAAAATAAGGATATTAGTGATAAATTATACCAATGCAGAAGTAGATACACCTCATAAAAGAATACAGGTATATAACATAACATTCTTCCCAATGAATTAACTTTGAGATGATAAATCCTTGCCACATTGTTAACATTTGAATAAAATACCATTATATAAAATAAATTAAAATGTTTCTTAAAATAAAATTAATTAAGTATGATACATTATATATAATTTTAAAGTAATAATATATAAACCTCATATACATAAATAGGTTCAAAACATCAAACATGTCACAATGAAACAATATTGATACGAAGAACCTTTAACACAAGTCCATATTCATTTATAAGTAACATAAATTCTCAGGTAATAAATTTAAATTTCTTATAATTCTATAAATGAACCAAATTAAATCCTATAAAACCAGATATGTTCCACATATAATATTTCAACAATATTTTATTAATAACTCTTTATTAAAATCATCATTTCTGGGTAATAATTAGTTTGTTTTTCATCTATATTTCAGTTTTGAAGCTAAAGTCTTCTCACATTGATCAAGGACCCATAATCTACATAATCTTAATAATTTAATAATTATAATAATTAATCATTATTTACAATTTTTTACACTGATATAATTATTGATGAAAAATGAGTTGCAAAACATCATGGAAACAGTAGACTATAAGTACGCACTAGTGATGTTTCCAGTTTTCGATGGATGGAATTAAATTATTGTAAAAAACAATTCAACTTTACATAATTATTTTTATATCATAATTTTTTTTATATTCATTAATTACATCCATATTTCTATTTATGAAATTTGGATATGAAAAACAATCACATCGCTTCATGGAGTTCGTAGTCTACACACACACACACAAGATAAATGTTATCGTTTTCCAATGGTTAGAATTATAAGAAGGTATATGTGATATTTTAATTTAAAAATAATAATTTTTTAATAATTATCATATTTAAACAATAAATACATCTTAAAAACATCCGACAAATATAGGTATGGAAAATTATTAAAATTTATCTTTGGAGGAAGAAGTCCCCACATATGTATGAGTGATACATTTGATTACCATTTTATAGAGAAGAGGTGGGAAATGGTTGATCCATAATATTAATTTAAGATAATTTCATATATGATACATTATTAGTCATTTTTTATTGATATAACCAGTTTAGATAATGTGGTGTAATAGATAAAATTAAAAAAACATGGTTATGATTTATGCCACTTATTTGATGGACCTACTTTGGATTACAACTTAATCCGTAAATGATTGGGATTAAGAGAATAAATAAATCTATATAAATAAGGGAATAAATATAGGAATTTTTTTTACTAGTTATTTGATTAGTCAGAAGGTTCAAATTGTGTGAATAAGTGATGATAAAGCTATTTTTTTATAAGTGATGGGAGGGACACACATGAAATTTCATATATGATTTCAATAATATATGATCAATTTCATGTGAATGTGGATAAAAATTAGAATTAATTAGAATGTAGGATAATATATGGTTAAAATAAATTAAAATTTTATAATTTTAAAAGTTTATATGGAATTACTACCCTCATATCTTTGTTTATCCTTTGGAAAACCTATTTTATCATTAACCATGGAAACAATATTCGATTTTTTACAATTCATTGGGAAAAAATTATGTTTAAACTATTGAATTATATTAATTATTATTATTAACAATATTAAATCCATTTTACCATATTTAAATTCTATATTTTTATGAATTTAATTTTTAGTTATCATGTAAAACATAATGAAAACACATTTTTAGAAAAATGAATTTTTAGAAAAAAATTATATTTAATTTGATTACCTAAAATGTAAAAACCAAAAAAATGAAAGATAAAGTATATCATTTAAATACATAATATTTAAATTTTATTAAAATCAATAATAAATAGAGAGTACTTTAATGAAAATAAATTTTCATTTTACAAAAATTTAAATATAACTACGAATAACTAAAAAATAATTCGTTTTCAGAAAAATACCCAAAAATCAACCTAATAAAATGATAGAATTATTTTTTTTAAAAAAATTAATATTATTCCCCTATAATAAATGGTAAAAATTAATATTAATTTTTGTGTAAAAAATTTAATAAGAATAATTTTTTGAATAACTCATATTTTTGAAGCATAAAATTATGATACAAAAAACTAGGGACTAATTTGCTATGCATAAATAAATAAATTTGAATTATTTATAATCAGTGTACATATTTTAAAAAATTTATTGTTACAATTAATACCTTCAAATTTGACCTCTATATTATAATAGTCATATTTAAATAATATTATTTTTGTTGTATATCATATTTTTCTTAAAGTATGATGTTCCATGTTAAGTAACATATCATGAATAATATTCTTTTAAACTGAATTTTCAGAGTGTTAAATTATCCCCCACTTAAATAAATTATTTCCTATTATTTTTTATCTCACTTATCAGGGGGTTAACATTTGGAAAAACTATTTTTTGAAATGCAAATTATAAAATGGGAAAATAAATCCTATTTTGAATAGGGGATATGAGAATCATTTAAGGATACCTAAAATAACACATAATCGAGTCTCTTGATATGGTGAAAATGAACAGTAATATATACATGGTGGATAAACATAATATCTCAACAATAAATGATATTCAAAGAGAACATAGTTCTGAGAATGTTAATGACCATAGAACTATAAATCCATGAGTGGTGAAAACACCATTAATTCCTTAGAAATGCGTATTAGCGGAAAATGTATTCATTTTCAGTATACATTTCTTATAGTTTAATAATTATTTTTCAATAAGGATATAGAACATTAGGAAATATAATTACCTGATATATTTCCATTTTATAATCTGAATTTAAATCATCTATTGTGCCTTGATAAATTTACATTTCTATCTCATATATTACTCAATGAAATAAATTGTCAATATGAATTTTTATATCATAAAGAACTAAATTAACATTTAACATATCATAATATCTATAAAAGTAGATAATTAATACCTATAATATCTATATATTTTCCAAAAATCACAATGGTTGGCACAAGATATCCAACATGGATAAATCTTAATATGATAAAATAATACATTAATCTAAAAAACCTCAAAAATTACATTAAAAGATCATCTTAAATTCCAAAAAAAATAAAAAATTTCTATAGATATTAAAATTAAATAAACTTCATCAAAGATTTCATAAGTCACATTTTCACAATATAAATAACTATGTATAAGGTCACAAATACAATCTAAATTAACTTATCAATATCACTTATATTTTTTTTAACATAATATTATTATCTCAATATAAAGTTACTATTATGTGTTCTGTATTCCTCAATAATTTATTTTCAAAAAAAACCTCATACTACTAAATCAATCATTTTACATTATTAGTAACATTCAATATATGATTTAAAATACAAAATGAAAAAATAAAAAAAAACATTAAATGTTTCAATATTATTAAAAGTGGAATATAATGGATAAAACACTTCTACAACAACCTTTTAGAATCACAGTGCATAAACACTTAAATCATTCCACATCCTTAATAAATCATTATCTATGACTCATTATATTATTCATTAAAACTTTATTCTTATAATAAATACATTGACGTATGTCTTAAGATCCATCATCACCAAATTTAATTATTTTTATTAATTTTAACATAAGTAACACTATTAAAATGGTCCATAACATTCACTAATAACTGGTAATATATCCATAATCAATAGTAAAATCTTCATTCATACAACCTTTCTTATCATTTTATGGAGATTTCGACACAGGGAATCGATTTTTAAAATGTGTAGACATTACACCTTAAAAAAACTTAAATTTATATGATACGTTATGGATACCATTATTCCAATCCATATAATTAAAAAACATTACATTTTATCTTGGTAATTTAATAATTTTAGCCATTATTTTCCACATTTAAGACATTTTCATATTTGATTGAGACATTCCCTTGAGTTCCTCTTTACACATTTCAGACATGTAGGAAGCTAATTCTTCATTCCTCTATCGGATTCATGAAACTCAATTTTTATCTTATTTATCTCATTAATAAACTCAAATATATTCATGTTACTAATCATAACATGAGATAAATGTTTATGAATAATCAAAGGCTTTCATATTCTATCTTCCATTTCATTTTGTTTCTCACACGTAAAATCATTAAATCACTCACTTCATTCACCATTAACATGATTCATTTATGTTATATCCATTAAATACAAAAAAAAAATAAAAATGTTAGAAAATAAATAAGAGTGATAAATAAAATAATAATAAAAATTTATTATAGGATTTGTTAATCATGAAACATTATTTTCAATCTATGAAATGAGTATTTAAAACTAGAACATATATGGTTATAATTTATTCACATCCTTTATAATGACTCATAATGGCTATATGGGTTAACCCAATCATATACCTTTATATTGTCTGCCCATGAATATAGTCTTAGGTCCACTCATATTGCATTAGTGACAACCAAGTTAATAACCAATCTTCCACCATTCATTGTTTTTACGCCTAGAAACATTTCTTCCACAACCAGATCAGCTTTATAGTATCCCAAAATGGATTTATATTCGTAGAAAACTAAACTCTTGTCTTTACCATAATATAGGATTTTCTCATATACTTTTTAATTTTTTAAGGGTTATCAATAATTTTTCTCATACTACTTTCCAAAAATAACTAAATCGACCTCTCATCCCAACTATAGAGACCCGGACATTACATAGAAAAATATTATATCATTTTTTGGTGAATAATAAATACAATTCACAATAATACACTATTGAGTAACATAAAGGTTTAGATTTTTTAGAAACTGTGATACATAAAAACTATTACATAAAAGATATACATTACGTCCTTATAGATTCTTCATTACTGGAACCCTTCTTAGATATATAATACATAAAAAATATTAATATCCCAGGGAAAAGGAAACATATGAAACACTAAGATCAGATTCTCAGTAAGGGTAAATAAGGGAGATATCAATAATTGATCATATTTAATAATATCATTTGTATAATTGAATGGGAAAATAGACTCAATATTTGAAACGAAAACCATAAAATTCATAAATCAGACTAATGAGTCATAGAATAATGTTTGGTACTTTATAATACATGAATCATAATGGAATCGAAGAACATGACCCAAGAGGAAAAAACATTGGAAAAACATAATGTAATAATGAAGTGGAATAACATGTGGAATAACTATAATCATAGAAATATTATGTCAAGGACACATACCAAGACATTCATCCCATGTTCGTCTTAGGATAACCGCCCAAGAAACTACGTTAGGCTTAGGGTAACCCTATATATAGACACTTTTGGGATTGAGATGTCCTATTTAATTCCCTCATTTTTGAGTTTGGGATAACCTCTTATATACCCCCCTTATAGGCATTGGATAACCATCCATGTACCCTCTTTCGGTATTGGGATAACATCTTATATACCCTTTATTGGGATTTAGATAACCTCCCACACACATTTAGAGATGATAAAAAAATAATTCTTATCCAAGACATTAGTTGGATATAACTAAGAAAAATATCATATAGTCATAATTAATTCATATTTATGCTACATGATCCTGAAAAAAATTATCATTTTATTAATGCGACACAAATTAAAAATAAAACCGGTTTCATAAATATTTCATCATATTAATCATAAACCACCCATTGAAATAATAATAACGATAACATTGGATCACATCACTAGTAAATCATAAGAAAAATAAAAAGGTTTTATTATAAATGAAAATACCTTTAAATTATCACTTAAATATTTCTTGTGGAAAATATCCTTTTCATTTTGAAATCACATATTTAAAATATACAAAATTACAAAATTTTATGGGAAAATTTTTCTTTGAAAACAATAATGGAATCTTATAATGGATGGTTAAATGGAATGATAAATCATGGTGATAAGAAAATATGTTCATATAGTATATGTTAAATCAAAATTCCTTTCATAATTTTATTAAAAAGACAAACTACCTCATTTGGAAAATGATAATAATATTCATTTTTTTATAAAAATTAAAATATGGAAAAAAATTACATTATAAAATCATTATGAAATTGTAAAATAATTCATGAAAATATTTAAAATGAAATATAGACATGAAATAAAAATATTATTGACAAATGAGATAAATAATGTCGGTTTTCCTCAAAAAAATTATTTCAGTCTCTTGAGTACATAAAAAGAGAAAAATTGAAATAAAAAATATAATCTATAAATATTAAAAGAGGAGAAAAATAAAATACTATTTTGGAGGGATATATCATATAATTCATTCATCCTAAATTTAAGAATAAATAATCCCAATAAAAATTCATATTTAAACGTAAAACCCTTACAGATTTAATATCTTCTAAATCACAAGTGTCATGAAATAAACAAAATAAAATTATATATTATATAACATTAACACAAGTATATTCATTATAAATCACTTAAAATTTATAGTGAATACACCACATAAAATACTAAATGTTTATAACATAACATATTTCTCAACGAATTCAATTTGAGATGATAAAACCTTTCCACTGTCGTGAATTTAAAAAAAACACCATTGGATGAAATAATATTAATTGTATGTTTAAATAAATTTGATTAGGAATTATAAATGATATTATAATTATAATGAGTATTATATACACCTTAAAAACATAAACCGGTGAATAACATCAATCATGTGTCCAAGAAACAATATTGGGATGGGGAACCCTTATATCAATTATACATTTCTACAAAAGAACTTTTACAACATGTATAATAAATTTAAATATATTATAATTCTATAAGAGAACAATATTAATAGTTGTAACACAATATGAGGTCCAATTAAAATATGTTAACACCCTTTTTTAATAAATCTTTATTAAAATCTTCGTTTCCAAGGGATTATTGTTTTGTTTTCTGTGTATGTTTAATTTAGGAAGTTATGCTCATTGCACTTTGATAATTTTACAATAATATTAATAATATTAATCATTTATTAAGTATTATAGTTTATCTATTTGTGCACTTTTATAACGATGTATATAATTTGGGGATGAAAAAATAATTACAACTCATCGTGGAGGCGGTAGTTCATACATACACATTAGAGATGTATACAAATCGAAGGACGAAATAAAATAAAGGGAAAAAATAAATAAAATTTATAGAATCCTTATTATATCATATAAATAAGTTAAATTCATTAATTATATGTTTATTACTATCCATGTAATGGGGAAATAAAATCAATCCACAATACTTCATGGAGGTGGTAGTCTACAAATACACACGAGCGACATTATTATTTTTACAATGGATGGGATGGTAATAAGGTAGATATGATATTATAATTTCATAATATTAAATATTTCATAAATATAATTTATTAACATTAAATCCATCATAATAACTAACCATTAAATATGGTTATGAAAAAATAATCAAATCGCTATGTGGAGCAGGCAGTCCACAAGTACGCATGAACGATACTTTTATTTCCTATTTGATGGATAATATCTGTGAAATTGTTGGGTAATAATAAGTATAAAATCTAATTTTATTTATTATACATTATTAATGATGTTTTTTTAATTTTTTTTATAAAATGTGCAATAATATATAAAATTTAATGTTCTTGGTTAAGGTATATATATCTTTTTTGAGAGGCCTCATTTTAATTACTCTTTATTTCTTGAAAGATTTGTCTTAGTAAAAGAAAATATTATATAGGATCAATAAAATGAGAATTAAAAGGTTTTATAGTATTTATTTATGACATTTTTGTATCAAACTATGTTAATAATGGAGGAGAATAAGTTCCCTTTTATAAGTGAGGAGAGGGACACATATACAATTTCTTAAACAATTTCAATAATAGAAGGTCAATTTCATGTGAAAGGGACTAAAATATACATGAATTAGAATTTTGGATAATATTATTTTGAAATTAATTCAGATAATAATTAGATATGTTTATCTGGCATTACTACCCTGAAAATATTAGTTTAACCCCTTGCAAAACCAAGATAACTATAATTGTGGTAATATAATTTTAATCTTTTTATTATTCATTTTGGATAGAAATTAATTTCTAACTATTAAATAATATTAATAAGGATGATTAATTATATTGAAAACATTTTAAGTGATTCAGTTTCTGTAAGTTTTCAAATTTATTTTTAATTAAGCATGTAAAATGCAACCGAAAACTATTTTCATAAAGAATAAATTTTTTGAATAAAAGGGATTTACATCCATTCTTTAAAATGTAGAAACAATAAAAATCATGTTAAAATATATATATTATGGAATGTAAAATATATATATATATTTATTTTCAACTAGAAATAAATATTTATTAATTTTATTTATTAAGATAATCACACATTGCATGCACAAAAACAATTTTTTGAAAAATTCATTTTTATACTCAATAATGAACTTATACCAAAATCATGTATAATAATGACTAATATTTTATTAATTAGATAATATAAATTAAAGGGGAGATATTATTAACTAATATATAATAAATAAATAATCTGATTCTTAAAAAATTATATTTAAGGAAAAGAAATTAATGGTTCACAAAAATTTATATTTTTCAACTATTAACTGAAAAATAAATATTTTCGGTAAAATCACACAAATTCACCACAAGATAATATTGAAATTTTTATTTCAAATATAAAATTAATTAACTCAAATAAAATTTCTAAAAATTGTATAAAATAATTATAAATTTCATGCACATACTATAATAAATTTTATTTTGGACGAAAACATATTTTTGAAGCATAAAATGACATTAATGAAAATTCTATAAAAAATTATCATACACAAATTAATAAAATTGAATTTTATAAAAAGTATATAAATATTTTTCATAAATTGGTTGTTTCTATTCATACATAGTAATTTAATGACTATGTTATAAATGTTACATTTAAATAATATTTTTTATTATATATCAGAGTTTTCTTAAAGATCTATGTTGTGTGTTATGAAAGATGTCAATATTTGTGTTATTTGAACACGATTTTTTAGGGATTTTACCATTTCTATCTTGATAGACATTTCCCAAAAATAAATTTTATTATAATACTCCATGTATTCTTCCCATTTCATATAATATCCTGAGAAAGATAGATTATATTAATCTTGGTAGGATTATCAATGAAGGAAGACTCCAACTCAAGAAGTGTGTTACTCTGATTATTAAACCTTTAAATTTGAATATGTTGAATGAACCCTTACATCTTAGTTTTATAATAAATATTCATTCGAATATCCTTTTATAATAAATAAAGAGATCCTCATTTAGTGTTCCTATAAATAACACAAGAACCTCTGAACCCCATAATTCTTCTTGAATCACCATCTGTGTTGATCTTAATCTAACCTACTATAGGGGGTTTCCAAAAAAATAAATATAAAGCCGTTATTTTTCATAAAATGAACCATTATTCAGTTCTAGTCTTATATATAGAGCTAATATATAAATTACCCACCAATCATACTCTTTATTGATTCATCCATCTTGATAGAATACAAGACTCCCTTTAAATCTATATGAATGATACCATCCTACCCTCAATTCTAATATAATTTATTTCCCACAAAATTAGGTAATGACAATTATCCAAAACATTTCTGTACTGACTCATAAACTAGGTCAATCCATTATTATTATTTCATCATTTAAATAGTGTAATGATTAAATTTTTAGAAAGGGGATTAGCATCCAAGTTGTTAGTCACATGGCTCTTAATGTTCTTGAAATAATGACGTTAAAAATGTATGATCAATGGATTTAAGATTATAATTACATGTGATTCACATAGAATATATAGAAAATAAATATTTTATGAGATCTTTATCACTTAGAATCATGTTTTTGGATTCCATCAAGATAATATACATTTAATTTGGTATTTGGACCCTATTGAAATGGTTCAGTCAATTTTTATTATAGCCACCCCGACCCCAGAATCTCAAGGGAAGCTTATGATTTATTACATTAGAAAAATATACAAGGAATCATATCTTGAATGAATGAATAGTTTATTAGTCTTGGTAAAATAAATACATTATTGAGTATTGAAATATATTTAAATACAAAAAAAAATATAATTTTTTTCATTCAAGATCAACATTACTTCATCTATCATATCCCTAGATATCATTCTCTGTAAACATCATGGAATAATTTGGAAAATAATTAAAATAAGGTTAGGCTCAAATAATTATTAAGAGTTAGGTACAATTAATTATATTATGAATCAATAGGAATAATCAACATAAAAAGGTAAATAAATGAGAAAAGATTCCATTTAAATAACTTTACTATCAAGATAAGATAAGGAAGAATCATTATAGAAAGGTAAATAGCTAAAAACACATTCCATATAATCTAGAATATAATAATGAAATTAATCTAAAGTTTATATCAATATGAAAATTTCCTAAACAATAATAAATGAATCCAAATAATGGAAGTGATTAATTATTGGACTTCATGTTTTTCTGGTACTTATTACCTTTACCATCAAGATCTATCCTCAAGATAGTTTAAGCATACTGGGTAAAAACCTAAAAAGCTAATGCTAGCCAAATGATTCATCCCATGAGACAATAAATGCATCAAGGGGATCACATTACCATTCCACAAACCATGTATTCCATGTATAAATCATTACTCATTTAATAATATATTTAAATCATGAACAATATTCTTTATCATCAAATATATGTATTGATTAAAGGATACCTATTTATCAATATTTCCATAGTAGATCAAAAAAATATAAAACCAAACATTGCATACAACAATTTTATAATTTTTAGGAAAAAATATACATGATATTTAATATTGAAATTTAGGGTAAATTTAATATCCAAAAGAAAGTGAATAATTCATGGAAAATTTATTGACAAAAAAATGAATCAATGAAGCGAATTTCAATACTTTCCTTTGTCAAAATGATAATAAACCATACAATGGAAGTTTAAGGATGGTTTCAATACAATTTATACCCATCATAGTTAGAATAAATGTTTTTTTCCATAATTAATTGAAATAACATATGAATATATTTTAAAAAATCTCATGTAAAATGTCATTTTTATTTTAAAAAACATTTCTAATATCCTTTTCTTTGGTAATTACTTTTGAAAACATTTTCGTCAAAAAATTTCTCTTAAAACTCATGGGAAGATTCAAATAAATGACAGGTATGATGATAGGTAATTCTATACATGTTATAAAAATAAAAATAAAATTACCCTTTTAGTGTAAAAATGTTTGGATAATTCCTTGTACAGAATGTGATATGAATATTCCCTTTACATTTTTGTTAAAGGAGAAAAAGAATTTATTTTGAAAAATAGACAATATTAATTTGAAATTTTTTTTAATATAATTAAAATGGTTTTAAATTCATTTCATAAATAATTCTGAAAATCTAAAAAAACATTTTTGAAATCATTTTTAGAAAATTAGTTTTAGAAGAAATCAACATTCCGACCGAAGAGAGAAATGATGTCAGATTCTAATGAAAAAATTTATAAAATGGTATAAGTACCAAAGAGTATAAAGAAACGTATGACTACTTGAAATTATCATGAATATACAGAGGATAATAAAATGAATTTTTTTATTATATGATGATCAAATAACTTCTTCCAACTAAAATTCACAAATATAAAATTTCGATTAGAATGAGATTTTGAAATAAACCATTCAAATGATCATAGTGTAGATGTGAGAGTTAGTCCCTAAACCAATTATGTATATCAAATATATATCCCAATAAATTAACATGATGTAAAACAATAGATATAAAAATGTAATTACATTCAAAATCTCAAAATATCATAGACAACAAAGGAGTAATATAAGCTACTGAAAATAAATTAACTTATAAAATACTTTATCACTTGGAATTTTTTTTATTAAAATCCCCTTAGATGAAATAATTCATATTAAAACATATAATACCATGAAAAATGAATTATTTATTACATTATATGTATAATGGGGAGTATATACATATCATAAAATAAATTAGGTGTATAACATTTCAATATGCCTCAATTAAATGAAATTAAGACAGAATCCCTTACCTTATTTTTCCTTTTGGAAGAAAATGATTTAACCTCCAGCATAGTTCTTTTAAAAAATTTATTAAACTATTCTATAAGAATAATAACATTTTTAAAATCATCTATGATCATTTTATAACATATTTTTACACATTTATTAAAAATCATTAATTATTTTCTGTGTTTCATCTGTTTATTTCCTTGATTTATCTTGTGTGTTTTGTTATAGAATTTCTGGTTCATTAACATAATTCATTGTTTTTTCATATACCTAATATCAATAATGACATATTTATATAATTTTTGGGTCAATTTTACTTTTAAAATCAATCATGAATGATGGTTATAAAAAATGAAGCACATTACGATCATGGAGATGGAAGATCATACGTACAAATGTTTAATGATTCTATTTATAAATGATCATTATTTAAATGAGGTAATAAATATTTTCCCATTAATAAATGATCATGATATAATATATACTAATATATATATATATACTATCCATTTGTTGTGATGATGAAAGAGAGTCACATTGCTTTATAGAGGCAGAAGTCAACACATACACGAATGATCTTGTCGTCTTTACATGAGTGAAAAAAAGAAATAAAATTATATATATGTTTCCATAAACATTAAATTTTTCCTTATAACCTTCCATGTGAAGTATTAGTGAATGATGAATATCATAGCATCGTGAGGTGGTAGTCCACTGTACATACAAGCGACGTTATCATGTATCCTATAGAAGAGAACGCAATGAGGAATATATGATATAATTACTCCATATGTATGATAATTTTATAATTATAAAAAATATACATTAAAACAATCCAAATTCCAAGACTTTAGGGGTGTTAAAGAAAAAAAATGATATCAGTTCATGAAGTGGTAGTCCACCATACAAAGGAATGATGATTTTGTAACCCATTTGACCTAAGTGGATTTGTTTGTAGGTAGATACCATATCAAAATAATATATAATTATATGGAAGATAATTAATTTTTAATATAATAATGGGTTAATAATAATTAAATTAGGTGGATAAATAAGTAAAATAACAATGCTCATTGAAGAATATTAGCTCTTCTTTAGGTATCCTCCATAGGATTGCTCCAAATCCATCGAAGGATGGTTTTAGAAATAAATTATGAATTCTAGGATAAGGGCGGGTTATTATTATTAGTGATTTTGGTAAGGCTAGGATAAACAAAATACGTTTTAATGTGTGATGAAGTGTGGTATGTGAGTAACCTATTATAGTATAGGAGGAGTGGAATTATTGTAAATACTGAAAATTATTCAAATTGGGGAGGTTAGTATTACATAATGTCAAAAAAATTGATAATTAAAGGTTTTTAAGGAATATATGGTCCCGAATCACCTCCACCGCATAATTAAAAACAAGTTTTAAACATTTTGTTCTTTAACTTATATGTTTCCTTATTTTTACCATTTCGGGTTTTCACTACGGTAACTACTTTTCTAAGCTAGGTAATTTATCCATTAAGACTAAATTAAACTGATAATAATTATATAATTTATAAAAATTTATTTTAAATTTTAAATCCAATTTATCAAATAAAAATCTATTGTTTTTAAGAAATTAACATTTAAACAATTTCTTGTAACGTGTAAAAAATAATGTTTTAACATCACCCATGCTAATAGAGTTTCTATTATTTAAGGGCCAATATATTCATTATAAATGATAAATTTGTACCTTAATGTTCAATATTTTTTATTTAGTATAATTTATGAAATGCATGGAAGAATATTGGATTTTGAGTAGTTTTTAATCATTTAGTACAATATAATTTATCATAAAATAATAATAATGCCAATTTTGATATTATTCATTTAAATAGAATTTTAAAAAATATTAATAAAATGATGAAATTAGAATAATATTAAGTTCAATAATTTGTAGCATGATATATTCATCAAATAAAATAATGGAATAAAATAATTCATTCAATTTACATCACTTTTATTATTTTAAGTTCATGTATTATCTTAAATTACTAACTAAGTAATATCTGTGTTAGCGTTTTATAAGAATTTAAAGTAATTTTTTCATATAAAAAAATTAAAATAAATTATGAAGATAAAAAATAAGTTATATTTTAAAATAATAATTATAATATAACATATTATGTTTTCCCCAATACCAATGTTTTATATATATTAGAATTAAGAAAATTATCTATTTATATCTTTAACATTAAACAAATTATTATATGGGTCATATTCAAAGGAAAATGGAAATTAATTTCCATATTTCAGATAATTTTGTAGAAAGGACTAAATATATTCATTAAATTAAATTAATATAATATATTCGGCAATTTTTACTCTTATCATTCTTTTTTATCCACTAATAAGTATATTTAAACCTTAATCATAGAAAATAATATTTACTATTTCCAATATTAATTTTGGTTAAAAATAATATTGACCTTATAAAAAATTATAAACTATTATGATTACAAAAAAAGTATTCGGTTTTTTTCCAAATTATATTCATATAAGTCACAAAATTTAATTTAAAATTAACATCGTGGGCGAGATGAGAAAGCATGTTTTTGAAGTGAACATGATCCAAAGTTTATGATGTTTTTATATGAAAATTTAACATAAATATGATTCAATTGACCTAAATTGGATTAATTGATGTGAAATATAAAAACCTTTAAAACTAATTCAAAATTTAATTTAACAATGTAAATTATTTAAATGAATAAGTACTTTTCATTTAAAATCCTGAATTTATCACTATTCATTAAAAAATGAAACTTCATAGAATGATCTTAAAACACCACCATTGGATAATTTAGATGTAATCATTTTAAAATTGAATTTAATTTTTTCCAAATAATTTTCTTAAAGTTTTATTAATTAAATTTAAATTATGTCTGTAATGCGCGACTATACCGTCCTCTAAAAAATACAGTTTTTTTAAAAACTCATTTTTATTTTTTAAGTGATTTTTATTTTATTAATAATATGTTGATAAATAATAAATATGTAAAAAATATATATTTTCCTAATTTATTTATTTATAACCATTCCCACAATTCCAATGACTATGTGATAAACTCCATATTAAATAATGATATTAGTAGTATATTTTTGTTTTGTAAAACATGGTATTGCATGTAACATGAGATAAACTAAGTGTACCAGTATACATTACACAATATTGAATATATGGATTTTATTTAATATAAAAAATATGTCATAATGTTTTAGTTTGTTATATTCAACTCTATAATCCTTGTTGTGGGTCATGCATACTCCCATTTATGAAGTTCATATTTTAGAATTTCAGGTTGTCACATGATAGCCTCCTCAAATAAATTTAATCCTCACAATTTAAGCATTATTATGAGAATCCATGTATTGATAATTGAAAACTTATTTTTGAAGAAACCACATTATAAATAAATTAATATAAAATATTCTTAATAAGTGATACTATGGAAGTATAAAGTTCACATTGAATAAAAAACAACTTGGTTTCATTGTATGAGAACTTTGGTGGAAGGTGAAGATATAGACATGGATTAAATGAATAAATATTTATATTGATTTATAGTGGTCATTGATAAAAATAAGATGAATGTTATATGGAATTTTAAGTGTCTCATCATAATAAATTTATAATTATTTATAAGACCATATGATTCAATGGATATGAATGCAATATGATAACATTTTTGTATGAAGATATATATCCTAATGTAAAAGTGTTATTTTACTATCTAATAATATAATGAAATAAAACCAGTTGATATTTTATTATTTTATAAGAATAATTTCATCCTTTCATTTTTATTAGATCAATATCCAATTAATATCTTTTTATAACAAATAAATATACAAAATCAAATTTGAATTCAAAAAGGACGGTATAGTTAGCCTGCTACGTTTGGCCCGGTCTGCTGGGCTCGGCCCAGCAAAGTACGGGGGCGGTTCGGCCCGGAGGTCTCCACATAGGCGACTCAGCACGAATACCGGGGCCGGTTCGGCAAGCACTGCGAGGGGCGGGGCCCGGGTGACTCCACCCGGGAGGCCGTTCTGCCGGGAGGCCAGCGGGCAGGCCTCGCAGGGCGCGGGCAGGCTGTTGGGGCAAGTGGGCAGCGCGCGGGGGTGTCGGGCAGCGCGCGAGTGCGCCTGCGGCTGGCGAGCACGCCGGGCATGGTGCCGGCGGGGCTAGGCAGGCCACGGGGTAGGCCTCATGTTCGGCCAGGACGTGCACCAGGCACGACATTGGGAGGCCACGGGAAGGCGGGTCGGGCGCCACTAGGCCGGGGACAACGGTGCGCCGCAGGGGCAGCGCGATTGGTGGAGGTCGTGTGTTGCACGGCCTTCGCCTTTGCCACCTTCGTTGCGTCTTGCTTCATCACCAAGCTGAAGTTCAATCAATACAAGATCGACGGAGGGGTCGGGCCATGTTGGTTTGGCCTGCACCCTCTACGTTTAGGTTCGTAACAATTGGTTCTCTTGAATGAAGTACAATATTCCACCCGTAAAAGATAATAATCATCATTCTTTGATTCTTAAAAAAACAACATGAAACTTAAAATAATATAACCCCCTACACCAGGTTCGTTGTTCATGACGATTTCAAGGAAATGCGGACGTCGATTCGTTGACGTCGGAAATAAAGAAGCCGAGGATGGCGTCTTTGGCATTCTTTAAGGATGGAAGTTCCTCCTTTGTTTCGGTTGAAGAATGAAGAAGGTGTTCGTCATTGGCGGATGAAGTGTTCTTCATTCTTCAGTGGTCTATCTTCGTTGAAGAGTACTTCTCCTTCCCAAGCTCCACCAAAATGCCAAGGGAAAAATAATTGGAGAAAGCGTTGTCTATTATTTGTTAGAATAACAATTCAAATTGTGGTGTTTAATTAAATTAGAAAACTTATTTAATTAATGGGGTGGATTTGGCTCAATTAAGGGAAGAGGGTTGGTATAAATTAAAAAAAATTGAAGTTGAAGCGTTTCTCCACCTTAAATGGGGGGTTCTAAAGAGTTACAGGCCTGGGTGGTTCCCACCAAAATTATCCTCCCAAGAGAGGTTATGTTCGGGTGGGCCCCACCACTATAACCTCTCATGGGACGTTATGGTGTGGTGGCCACCACCTCTAGCCTCATCTTAGAGGTTTTAACCACCATGAATAAAAATAAAGTCACACTTTATTTTTATTTGAATTATTCTTAAAAACTCAAAAACTAACTTTCATTCCTGACCATCTAACGTCGATGTGAAAGTCTTCTTAAGAGAATACTGGTGTTGCGAGTACAACGGTGCCCTCAGATTTCAATTCTGAGCCCCAGTTCAAAAGTTATAAAAACCTGCTCGTACGTTTACAGTACGTACCCAAACAAAACATCAGAAATTGATTCTGGGCACACCGAGCCTCGGAATCACGCGCTGTCAATTTTCGCAGACTCGTAAAATTCCCATGTATTTAAGAAAAAAAATTCCACAAAAATTCTGGGTCTTTACATTTAATATGTTCAGTATCAATTTTTAATTAAATTATTAACTAATTAATCCATGATTTTGAATTTATTAAGAATTTAATGAAATTATTTAATCTCCAAAAAAAATTCATAATAAATAAACTCATTTATATTTAAAAATAGTATTTATAATATAATATATGTTTTTTCTAAAATATTATTTTTTTATAGACATTAAAATTAAGAAAAGTATCTTTTTTGCCTTATTCTTGACTTACCTTATTATATGGGTCACTTGCAAAGGAAAGTGGTAATAAATTTACATATATAAAGTAATATTATTCAAATAGTGTAAATATGCTCATTAAATTAAATTAATTAAATATCTCAATTTGTTTACTCTTATCATTATTTTTTAACCCTCGATAAATCCATTTTTACCATAACCAAGGTTAATAATTTTTAATGTTTTAACTATTAATTTTGTTAAAAATTTAAGTTAACCTTATTAAAAATTATAACATACTTTGATTCAAAATATTGAATACATTTTTTCCAAATTAAATTCAAATAAGGGGAAAATTTTAATATAAAATTAATCTCGTAAATGGGATAAGAAATAGGGTTTTTAATGTGAAAATGTTGGAAGATTTTCAAATTTTTTATATCCAAATTTAACATAACAATTATTATAATGTCTTAAATTGAATTAATTTATATATAATTTAAATTTTATTACTTTAAAACCTATTCAAAATACAATTTATCATTATAAATTATTTACACAAAAGTGATATTTCAATTAAAATCTAGTATTTTTCAGCATTCCTTAAAAATGAAACATATCATAAAAATTAAGAAATGTAACCATAATCTAATTTCAATATTACTATTAATAAAATGTTTTTTTCTATAAAATTAATTATATAAATGTTTTTGTAAATAATTTTATATTATATTCACCAAACGTGACTAAACCATCCACTAGAAAAATAAATTTATTAAAAAAGATACTTATTTTTCTTTTAAATGATTCATATTTTATTTATAATCAATAGATAACTAATAAACATGTAAAAAATATTTTTTTAATATTTTTTTTCATATACAATCCCATCATTTCAACATCTAGGTGATGAGTATCATATTAAATAATAATATTTGAATTATATTTTTGTTCAGTAAAACTCAGTCTTGCATGTAATGTGAGATAAACACAATGTTATATGCATTGAAATCTATAGAATATATTGAATTTATTTAATGTAGTAAATATATAAAAAATTAGCATGTTGTTATATTTCCTTATATTCTTAGTGTTTCATTTCACACACGCTATCGATTATGAAGTTATTATTTTTAAATTCACATATATTACATATATGTCGAGAATGCCTCCCCATAAATATGTTATAAAATAGTTCCCAAGTTGGAAGTGACGTCCATCTTGGTTCCCAAGAAAAGATGACCCTATCATGAATGAATAGATTGGAATTAATGACCTCTTTGAGTGGTTCAGTAAGGTGGTCCAAATGGTCTGCAATAATTTCCCTTAAAATTAATTTAGATTCCAGAATATAGTAATGTTAGAGGTCACCCAAGGGATAATGATTACCGTAATCATATGATAAAATATTATTTTATTTAAGTAATACAATCCTTCTATGATGATTTATCATATCATAAAAAATATTCTTTCCACAAGGCTAATGGATATGAAAATTTTATTATTATATCTATATAGAATCCTTTTTACAAATCATCTTTTTAGAAATAGGTCAATATTAGATCTTTTGTTTTGGAGCCTATATAAAAATTTGGTCTATAATGCTTCTTTAAAATAATCCCAGTTCTTAACTCCCATGATTCTAAATTTTATGGGTTTACAATATATGGTATATTAAAAAAATTTCTTCTAAATGATAATTACACTCTATATTAATTTATTTATAATTCATTTTATAAATTAATTTCATTATATTGGACATTTATTAGTCATAAAGGTATATTCTGTTCTATTTTAAAAATCATTTCTTCTCAAATATAATTACACCACATAATAATTTATGTATAATATGATTTAGAATTTTATTTAATGGTATTGTCCATTTATTATCCATAATGGAAGATTTTTTTTGTTTTAAAAATCTAGTTAGAAGGGAATTTATCCTAATTTGAGAAAGGGACTTTCAATTCAAAGAGGTGAATTTCCATTTGATTCTCATGGAAATATCCCTAAAATATATTTTCATGGGTATTCCACAAAATATTGGTATTCCTATATAATTGAATGTCAATATACCATCCCCGATACATGATATTCTATTAACACTTGAGATCCTTTGGCTAATGTAGAAGGGGTTAAAAAATAGACAATTTGGTATAGTTAATCTGCTGATTAGCTACGAATCCCTAAAGGTATCAGACCATATTGAAGTGTTTAATATCTAACTATAATCTTTATTTAAAAAATATAATTAATATAAAATATTTGATATAGAGCCGTGGCATATCTCCAAATATTAATTTGATTAATCTAGACTTTATTCAATAAATATGTAAGCACCAACTGAAGTAGTATTTAGAAATTCTAAATGATAAGAAAGATATTGGATCCTCTTTCCTAATAACACATGATAATATGGAAAAGAATTTATGAGATCCATTAACCAAACACGATATTCATACAAATTTAAAGAAAATCTGAATCATACCATTTAATATATTAGTAAAACCCGACATGTAAAAATCCTCTATCCCAAACTCATAGTTATTGGTATTAAAACACTTCCCAACATACTGTTTAAATGATATACTCCTCTTAAATGTAGGTTTAATTAATATATTAATATATTATTATTTAATTAAAATCTATTCTTGGATTATTATCCTATGAAAAAAATAAATAATTTTTACTAAACCTCAACTTATTGAAGATATAGGGATCCTTAAAATCAAAAATTTATTCATGAACTTGTAAACTATATTTGAAAGATTTATATATCTAAATAGATTAAGTGAATCCAAAACATCATATTTTGATAGGAGAGATAAAAATTGAGAGTTTATGTTCATTAACAAGATATCATTCTAGATAAAGAGGGGGATGATATTCAGTAAGATATCATGAACCACATCTGTGTATTCCTAGAAAACGAGACTAGTAAATAAATCGGGTCCAGGAGCACTTCCTATATTTTCGAATAAAATCATCACTTTTGACATCCACAAGGTCTACAATCCTTTAATGAAATAAATTATTAGATACATCCATGATTCATGGAATTAATTTTTCCATTTCACCGATATTATAATTAGAGGAACTGATAAATAGTTCTCTAATGTAATGAACATTTCACTCCATAATTTCTTTCCTTGTATAGAATAATTCAATTATTTATTTAACATAGGTAATGGGATTTGAGTATTTCATAACCTTATGAATTTAATAAATAAAAATTTTCTTCTATCAACCTCTCTAATTAACATAGCTGATAATTTTTCCTTCAATATGGATTCTTTGATGGTGATAATCTCATTCATCCTAGTAGATAAATAAAAAATCCGTATTGAAGATGGAGATATCCAATGACTCATAATTAATATTCCAAGTATCATTAATCAATCTTTAAAGTCCAAAAATATCACATTATATAACTTAAAATTCATGATTTATTTATTCCCTTAATCTAGATATAATATTTTTACGCTTTTAAACTATAGCTTGAAGATTGTAAGTGAAATTAGTACTATCCACAACCTCTAAAAAAACTCACTTAAATCCTAGATGGTTCAACCAAGAATTGTTGAAACTAAAATGGATGGGGAAATTTTGTTTTTCAAAATAACATAAGTGAGTATATGGTGATTGTATGAAGTGAAATTCATCATGATTTTTAACTTCAACAACTCCCATTTTTTGATAGTAGTGATGTTGAGAAAGCTCATATCCAGTGTTCTAGCAATAATTACGACACCAAATTTTCAAAATCATGTGTATTTGTATCTATGTAGAGAGATCACTTCTATTTACTTATGACCAATTAATTCATTAAATTCCAATATATTAATTTTAATATAATCCTCTTCTCTCGTTTTATTCATCCTTATAGTGAAATTAAAATATCAGGTCAGCAACAATTTACCTTCACTAATATGATTGAAATTCCTGCGGTGATCCTATAATTTTCTTTCACATTGGTAACTAATATGTTCATATATAAATAGAAAACCATATGTTATTTCATTTAATGTTTCCACAAAGATGATAATCCATTTTTTTGTGGTGAACTATAGAGTAGATGGTGTAATTCTAATAGAAAAATATCAAAAGGGTTTCTAATAAAGTTGAGTGAAAAATAATATAAAAAATCAGAAACATTGGAAAAAAGTAAAACACACTTAAAATAGGTTAAATTAATATTAATATTATAAAATAAAATCACTAGTGGATGATTATTACAAATTAAATTTGAAAATGTGTTGGTTTTTCATATTTTTTAACCCCAACCCATTTAAAAATAAGAAAATCATTTTGAATCAGATTTTAATTTTGATTTCTTGACACTAAAATGTGTATTTTTTCAACCAGGTAAAAATGACTAAAATTATTTTATTTAAACTCATAGCATTAATCCACCCTTATTCTAGTAAATTAGTTTACTATACAAAGTTATTATGGCCAATAGTTCCTATATTATCATTAGAAGGTACATGCTCACCCACCATTTTAGCTTACAAGCACTTTTCATGCTATGTATTCACCCACCTTTTATGGTTGACATCATCACAAGAATTAATATTATCCTTCTTATATATTTTTAATGAATAATCAATTTTAATCTTATCCTTATACATTTTGGAATCATTTTTATTTTGGAAAAATATTTATTTTCAACAGATATTCTATGTGGTACAACCTCTAAATGAGTAACCCCCTAATATTTTGAGGTTGATCTGGGATCTATTTTTTAATTCTTGAACACTTTATTACAATTCCCTTAGACATGATATGATGACTTTTAATGAGATTGGGACACTAATAAATCATGGAATAGTTCTTTATCCACCTTATCACTCCATCTGACTGGAGCCTTGTGCTTTGTTTTTTAGGGAAACTGATCCTCAAAAGTCAACTTCTCCCCATTGGGTTCCTTAGATGTATTGGACAAGAATAAAATATTAAAATATGTAACATCTTACAACTCATTTTTGTTTCAATTTTTTTAAAATGATTATAATTTAGAAGAATCTTGTGGAGGAGAAATCTATTTTTTGTCATTATTATTTCCTTTCCTAGGGATTCTGGATATATCTATCCTACAATTAAAATAAGAACATATTGAATCCAGAGTTATTTGGACCTTTATAAAATTTATACAGTTATAAATATCATGAATCACAAAGTTATAAAAATTACATAATACTAGGATTAAATCATATTCAAAACCAATATCTATTTACTAACTATCATCTATAAGAGTGACAGAATTCGGTAATTTATTCAGTATATCAGCAAGAAGAAGTATGTTGGAAACATACCAATGTTTTCCTCCAATAGGGTTCTAATCCATATTGATGGGATCCCCAATGGATGAGTCTATGTATTTAAATATTTTAGTATTTTATAAAACCAAACAAATCCTATGAATCATAACCCAGATACGGGTGTGTGTGTGTTTTAGTGTATGATGATTAAAGTATGGATCCCAAGTTGAGAGCTAAAACACTCCTAGAATTAGGGAGTAATGCTTTCCTCTAACAACCCAAACATTTTATATTATATTTTTTTCCTGGATAAACATGTGTTATATTACTTTATAGTAATATACATATATAAATCTTATAAAAATCAAAAATCATTATTTTTTTAATGGATATATTTATATTAGTAAAAAACCAATTAAATTTACAAATATTACAATAGTAATAATAGAAAATAATAAAATTAGAATATAAATATTTTTATTATTCCATTATGCTATAATTTCAACCCCCACTAAAAAAACTGGGGAAAATAATATTACTAAAACAAAAAATATTTTAGAAATGTAAAATATATAACATTTATAGTGATTAAGGTGAATGATGAAAAATAGAATTATGAGGTATTTATATAATGTAATATGACCATTGGTAATGATAAATTTACTATTTGAATATAAATTTGACCTCAAAATAATAAAATGTATTATAAAAACTATTTATCATGAGAAATTTGTGAAATGTAAATATTTTAATGACATAAAATAAATATAATGATTTTATACACAACTTTTTTAATGAAATTTATTTTAATCTATTTCATTACAATAAAAAATATAAGGGTGATTATTTGGTAATTATCATAAATACTTTAATTCATAGGTTTATAGAAAAACTATATTTTTATATCTAACCAGTATGTTTTAAATTGAATCATTTAGGATGTAATAATGTCCGAATCAAATCTAAAATATTAATATTGAAAAAAAACATGTCTAATAAGTTACATAATTTATGAAATTAAATCCTAAAACAAAAATGTTTTTCTAAAATTTAAAATATAAGGTATTAAAAAAATATCCTTTGTTTTTTTGACATTCCGTTTTAATAAACACATGAATTCGATTTACAAATATTTTTAAAGGCTTACAGGAAAATTAAAATTTTTTAAAATAAAATTTTAAATTTTAAAAATTATCCCTATTATAAGGATTACCTTTGAAATCCTATTATATCAAATTTTATAATTAAAATTACCCTCTCCTCAAGTATAAATAAACCATGTCAATCCCTTTTGAAAACCAATTCACATCCACTAACCAAATCCAAAAGCAACTCAATTATAATCTAATAAGACCCTTAGAATCCTTAGATATGTTTTTGAGTAATAAAACTCTAATAAATCATGAATTTAAAGGTTTTAGAATGGAACAATTTTATAAATTAGGTAATGTCCTTTTTTTAATTATTTTTCCTTCTATAATTCCTTATCAAACATTTATTTCTTAATTAAAACATTCTTAAAAAAATTGAGAATTATATTAAAATGATATGGAAAAATTATATACCTTATAAAAATTATATTCTTAACATAATCCCATATTATATATCTCGTACATCCTCTTTGGATAATGTCACACTAATAATCAATTAACTGGAAATGAGGACATTGCCTATTCTTTTCTATTCACCAAAATTATGGTTGGTTATAAAACATTCTTTTAGGCTTATAAAAGTATAAATATATAAATTTTTAAGCATCAGGAATTAATTTCATTTATGTCTAAAAAACTGTAATAAAAAATAGCGAAATTGAAACAAGACAGGATATTTTAATGGAAATGTGATATCAAAATGTTTTACTATTAAAAATGGGAAGTAAGAATTATAATAAAATGTTATTAATTGTTTAAGAGTGAAATAATGGAACATAACTCACTTTTGGTTCCATATTTTGACAAACCTATGCTTATTATACAAGGGGATGAAAAGAAACCAAATAAATTGTGATTTAAGGTAAAATGATTTTCAAACCCCACTTATTTTTGGTTATTTTTTAGTTAACATTATTTTTATTATCGATATTCCAAAAATGTACTTGAAATTTCTATTCAATATTCTTTCCCATTTCATTTTGTGGATATATAGTTTATTACTTTATCGATGTGATTTCTGATTCATTATCAATGATTTTTCCAAAAGACAATATTTTTTACAAATAAATATATTTGACTCCTCCTGAGATGTTTCTTCTTCATTGAAAAATATTATTTTATTCCAAGATATGATCTCACATATTAAATTTGTAACCCCAAAGGATATTCTTGAAATTATTCTTTTTCAAATCCAAAATGAATCTGATTACTTACCCTGGGGTTATTTCATAACAATCCGTGTTATAAAATTCATTTCAATGTGGTATGAATGATTATGAAAATTTTATGATTGGAAGGGTGGTTATGGAATTATATATCACTAAAATGAATTGGATAATTAGATATATCTTTTGAGTCTATATGTATTATTTGAAACATGGTTTTATCATTGTTCATAATTTTGTGGTCAATATTTTTCCATAATTGTTATGTGTTAACATGATGGAAGATTTTTTCACATGTATGTTTTTTATTTGGAAAATAAGTTAAGATGGTTTATTATTATGAATATTTATAATTCCATTTATTTTGGAAATGACTCCCTCATGCATGTGATGGTGATCTTATTATTATGATATTATGATGATGGTTATGTGCAACCATATAACATTGGATCTTATCTCTTATTCATGTTATGTTATTACTCATCGTGCTAGGATTTGATCTCACCAATTTATTTTATGTATATCCTCAACTGAATATATGTACTATTTAGAATATTTGAGTTTCACAAGGACTATAAAGAAGGAATGAAATTAAGATAATGTTTTGTTTTTTATAATTAATAGATGAGCCTAATGTTTCCAATATACTAAACATTTTGATCCTAGAATGTATTACTGTTATAGTATTTTTCATAAAATTATTTAATAATAATGTAAGAAAAATTAGGGTTGCAATATTTGGTATCAAATAATATTATAGTTTATTCTGGAATTTGGACTAGAAAACGTTCGTGAAAACACTATGGGAATGTTTTAGTTTTAAAAGAATCATCATGATGTTTTCATTAAGTATAAGAAAATGTGGTTTATGAGGAAAAAAATCCATGTCCAGATACTAAAATATTATTTGGATATTACAAAAAATTACATAGCTGTAATTATCCTAAATATTAATATTAGGTATTTATTTTATCATTACCAAGTGCACAAAAAATAAGCCTTGATACATAATTACTTTTATACTCCATGGAGAAATCCTTTGGTTATTAAAAAATCTATAAAAACCATTATAAATTATATATATCTAATTTAATTATTTCACTTAGAGTTATGAAAGTATTGATGTAAATTATCTTAGAAGATACATTAGGGAAAAATGAAAAACATTGGTATCCTATTACTTGGGAAATTATAATTAATTTTTGAATAAGAATAAATTACGTACTCATGCTTTATTAATTTGTGTTTTTTTTCAAACCATTTATATTTGAGAAATGGTGGAAACTAAGTGAAACTAGACCAATGTTAGAATACAATAATTATCTAAATGAAATTCTCACTGAAATTGGAGAGGGAGTTTAGAACTCCATGGTGATTCTTACCCATTTTTCTCATTCTATGATGTATAACTTGTACTATGTGGAACATATAAATTCACTCAATAATAATAAACCATCCATTGAGACCTTTATGAGGTAATGATTTATGATTTTTAGGGGGTATTATGTTCCAAATGTCATGGATTAATGGGTGAACTCATTTGAAAATATATTTTTAGTGCTCCATTTCTATTAGAAGGAAAAGGTTACTCTAATAGTTTACCATTTATATGGGGTTGTTCATCAATGGTGTTATATGATAAAAAATAAAAATACAAAAGATGATATGGAATAAATAGTGTGGGATGTTTTTAATATTTGATTTATTAACAACGCTTCATCTTAAACTCTTCTAGGATAGTTATAGTAATAATTACCCAACTTTTAGAGAAAATAGAGTGAATTTTTCATGACTTATGTGGAAATTTCACAATGGTTATATGATACAACTCATTTTTTATTATCAATAGTGATAGAAGAATATATATATTCTTTAGTGGTTTAAAATCAAACCACTGAATGTCTTTAAATTTTTAATACTTTGGAAGCCATAAATAAATAGTTTTATGTTCTCTCAAAGTAGAGATGGAGTTCAAAGAATTGTCCCATGAACATGGAGGTAAGAGGTGAAGAATAGGATTTCATGATGGATGATAAAATTAAAAAGGAGTAAAAATTATAACCACCCACATATCAAATATGTGGGGAAATGAATAATGGGAATTTTTTCAATGTGAAAAAGAAATGATTTATGTGTAGTAGAGAAGGACACTACAATCATGAATATCAAGAAGACATAGTGATGTTGGATGACATGATGGAGGAAAGGAATACACCTTCTAATGTACCCCCAATGGAACAATTATTGAACTATAAGGACCAAGGTAATTATAAATGATAGTGCAGTAAACAACAAATCATTGGGGGTAATCAGCAATAGCCACCATGAAAGAAGAAGGAGTAAGGGATAGACTATTCCCTCACCACTACTACGGTGGAACATGAAAATGATGTCATAAAAGGTATACTTCCTAGTCACTAAATAATGGAAAAATTTTTATTTGATTCTGGTTCTACATATTCCTTAATATTCTAAAATTTTATAGATCTATTGAATCACATCCTAAAAAACATGATATAGAGATATCTATAAAAAAGTGGTTTGATCATTGAAACCTAAGTGTTTGACCTTTCCCTTATTACCATATGTCAAAATATTATTTTAACAAATCTCATAATCCTATCCTTGGTTGAATTTATCAATATAATTAAAATGGATTGGCCCTCGTTATAAAATTTTCATTTCAACTGTCTGAAAATGGAAACTATTTGAACATTCCAACCATCACTTTATCTGTAAAATTGAACGAATAATCATGAATTACTTTTTTTAAGACCTTTAATGATGTCGATTTTGATACCCAATAAAGCATCATATAATTCCCAAATGGTTTTTTCAACAGAAATAACCAACGTAAAAGAAATTCACTTTTACAATAGTATATATCTTTGTATTTCCCATATATTTTCTCATTCTTAATTCCAATTATGAGTTATATGTCTCAATAAATCATACAATTGAATCAACTCCTATCACTAAATTCCCATATAAGACATAACCAATCGAACAAGAAGTGATTAATATGAAGTTATAAGATTATTTATACAGGGGGTTTATATTCTCTATTTTATAACGTTGGGGTTAATCGATTATCTTTGTCCAGAAAAAAGGATGGATCAATGTAGTTTGGTTGAAATTACATAGAACAGATCAAGATAACCTCAACGAAAATGTATCATCTACCAAGTATTGATGATTTTTTAAATCTACTATAAGGATATCAGTACTTAAGAAAGGTGAATATTAATTCTATATATCATCAACTAAAGGTGAAGAAGGATTATATTTAATAGAAAACGTTCCATAATACATATTAACCCAATGAGTTCATAGTGATTCCATTTGGTCTGACTAGTGGTTGTGTAATATTCATGGATTTGATTAATATATTATTTAGTGTCTACCATGAAGATTTTTTCATAGTCTATATCAATTATATTCTCATTTACATGAAGATAAATGAGGAATATAGAGGTATTATGAGGATTGCGTTAGAGAAATTATGAAATGAGAAAATAAATTATAAATTAAAAGGGGAAAATTTTGGATGAAAAAATCTACATTCATGGGAAAAATCAATACAAGTGAAGGAATTTCTATGGACACTTCAATGAAAAATGAAATTAAAGAATGAATTGGACAATAATGTGTCATGAAAATACATATTTCTCTTGAATTATCTAGGTAATAAAAACCGTTTGTGGAAAATGTTTCTTGATTTTAATGTATACTGACTAAGATGACTTGTATAGGGGTATAATATTTCAAGATGGAAGAATGTGAGGAAATAATTAAGGCAATCAATAAGAGGATAATTATTATGCATGTACTCACACTACCCTATTGTAGATAAGGTATTGTGATATATAGTGATGATTCCAAGAAATGCTTGGGTTTTATACACATGAATAATGATAAATTGATAGTATAAGACTAATAATTTTTGAAGATATATGAGTATAAATTTAAAACACAAGATATACTATTAGCATAGTTGATATTATCTTTGAATATTTAGCATCAATAACTCTATGGTGGCAGTTGTGACATATAGAAAATATAACAAGATTGTAAAGTATATATTCACACAAAAAAGGCCCACAATAATCCGTAAATATAGTTAGGTTTGATCGAGGAATATAATTTCTCTATTCACAACCATCCAAGAATGGTGAATAAGGAAACTTATTTTATTAGTAAAAATGTACCTGTTACACTATCCAAGATGTAGATAAAAAAATAATCAATTTTTTATATGAAAAATATGTATCTAGAAATCATAATTTAAGGGAATAAATCCTTCATTTCCTAGATTATTTCACAACTACCTATCCTAAATAAGATAAAGGAGGCATAAAAGGGTGATTTGGAGATTCAAAATAAGGTTAAAGGAGTAAAGAGAAGCTTCATGAAATACACATCGTTGACGATGGACTCATTTAGTTTGAAGATAGAATTTGTGTTCCATTGTTAAATTATATAATCAAAGATATATTGTATAATTAATATATCTAGTCTTTCTTAATCCATCTTGGAAGTACCAATATATAAAGTGTCAATTGAGAGGACTTCTGGGGGGACAACATGAATAATGATATTTTTGAGTGCATCTTAAATTTTTTTTAATGTTATCACGTTAATGCACATCACCAACGTCTTAGGGGAATAAGAAACAATTTCAAATAAAAAAATGGAAATTTGAGAACATCACCATGGACTTTTTATTTGTTAGCCCAAAGATATCAAAAAATAAAAATGAGATATGTGTTTTGGTGGATCAACTGACCAAGACTTCGTACTTCGTTTCAATTTGGTGTGATTTATCTGTCAAATAAAATTCCAAGATATATATATTTAAAGGAAGTAGATAGGCAGCATGGTGAACCAATTTCAATCATTTCTAATCATGATCCATGGTTCACATCTAAATTCATGATAAATATTAAATAATATTTGAATACAGAATTAAATTTTGTTATGGCCTATCAAACCCAAACTGATGGACAATATGAAAGAACCATTCTAAAACTCAGGGACGTATTTAGATATTTCTCAATGAACTTTAATGATGGATTGGATTCACATATCTAATTAGTTTGTTCCTAATAAAAAAATTCTTCCACTTAAGTTTTCAAATGGATATATATGAATATATTTATGGTAAGTGATGTAGAAAATCTATATGTTGGGATGAATTTGGTGAATTAAACCTAATTTCACATGATCTTGTACATGAAATGATAGAGAAGATTCAAACCATCCAAAAACATATAAAATATTCATAGGGTCAATAGGAAATTTATATAGATAATCATAAAAGGGTAATATAGTTTGATGTTTGAGATTAATTTGTATTTTCAATATTACAATGGAAGATATTCATGAAACATTGAAATAAGTGAAAATTATTCCTTAGGTAAATTATCCCCTTTGAGATCCTTCATTTCATAGAGGCACGGATCTATCAACTAGAACTTCCACAAAACATGGATTGAATTGATTATTTTTTACATGTATCTCTTTTGATTACGTACATATCTCATCCATCGCATGTATTGAATCTAGAGGTTGTAAAACGAGAACATTACCTCTCTTATTAAGAGAATCCGATGAAAATTGTGAATCTTATATAAAATTTTATATGCAAAAAGAAAACTCACCCTATCAAAGTGATGTGGAAGAACCATACATATGAAATAATAACATAGGAACTAGAGGAAAGAATGAAATAAAACTATCCTCATCTATTCTCAATCTAGAATATGAGTTGAAATTTTGGGAACGCAATTTCTAAATGGGGAATGAATGAAATGAAAAAGACATTATAAATAATTTTTGTTTCCAGAATTTATGAGTGTTATATTATTGTATATTTTATACATATATAAAAAATATGGAAAAACCAAAATTTATTCATTTAATATAGACTCTTACACTATTCATAAACTAAACCTTTAGAAAATTAAAATATTATAACATGATAATAAATGAAAATAATAAAAATAGTATGTGAAAATTTAGATCATTCCAAACATCTAGAATTTATTCTTTCACAAAAAAACTATAGAAAAGAAACAAAATATTTTTAAATTAGTAAACATTTTAGAAATGCTAAATATAGAACCTTGATAGTCGTTGAAGTGAATGTTGAATAACATAATGATGTGGTATCTATATAAGGTAATATGTTTATGGGGAATAGTAACAGACTGTGGTAGTGGAAATTTGACCTCAAAAAATTGTAATGTAATAAAAAAATATTTATCATCATTAATTTAATAAAACATATATATTTTAGTTTCATAAAATAAAAAACAAGATAAAAAACTCAACCAAATTATAAGAATTCTTTTAATAAATTGTATTCTAATTTATTTTATAGAAATCAAAATTTTAAAATTAAAAATTAAAAATACATATTTTAGAAAATTATTTTGATAAATTGATTTTAATATTTACAATAACCACTTCTAAATTTACTGAGGAGTAATTTTTTTTGGTAAATTTATTACATACTTCAATTTTTATGTGAATAGTAAATGATATAGTTTTTTAGTAATTGATATGCCTTAAATGAGATCATTCAAGATACAATTAAAATATAATCAATTCTAGAGTCGTAGTATTGAAAAAAAACATTTTTAAAAAATTAAATACTCCATGAAATTAAATTTCCAAACCTAAAAAGTATATTCCAAATTCTAAAGTCACATGATTTTCATTAAAAAATAATTTTTTATTTTTCCACATTCCTTTCTAATAAGTTTTTTATTTCAGTTTATAAAGTGTTTGAAAGTCTTGGAAAAAATTATTTGCATGAAAATATAATTAATAATATCAAAAAATTCCCTATTGAATGGATTACAGGGGAAATCATATTTTATTTAATATTTTATCCTAAAAATTTCCCTCTTCTTATGTATAAATAACATCTCTCCTCTATTGGAAAACCTCTTCACATACACCGAAAAAAGAAAAACCTATACTAAATTACCACCTAATAACTCAGTTATCATACATAAGTAAATTTAGAGTAATTGAAATCCAATATTTAAATAAGTCAAGCACCGTAGAATGGGAACAACTTCAAGTGTTAGGCAATTTCCTTTCATCTTTATATATATATATATATAATCCCGGACCTCTTTTTCTATTCTAATAAAAATATCATTAATGTAATTGAATATCATATTAACATGATATTGATAATTTTAAAATCCTATAAAAACAATATTTATAATTTTAACAAATTTTTTTTATCTTGAACCTATGCTTTAGAAAATGTATAGTTAACGGTCGGCTAATCGCCAAAGAGGGCGTTGATGATTCTTTTCTCATCACCACCACAATTTCGGGTTATAAAAAATCATTTATAACATAAAAAAGTATATATATATATATATAAGTCTATGTGTGTGTGAATTTTTATTGTTTTGGAACAAATTTTAATTATATATAAATGAAAATGAAAAAAATTGAAATTGAAAAAATACTGGATATTTTAATAGAAATATGATATCGAAACATTTCACAATTAATAATGTGATTTAAGAAATGTAATATAGTTATTATAACTTATCAAGAGAGAAAAAATGAACATAATTCTCTTTATGTTCCATGTTTTAATAAACCAAATTTTTTTATATTAGATTGGAAACTACAAAATATATCAGTATTTAGGGTTATGGGATTCTTGAACACAACAACTTCTATTGGGTTATCTAGTATTAAATATACTTTTGGTGTGCATATTCCATCAATGTACAAATAATGTTCTATGAATATCCTTTTTATTTTCATTCAAGGGACACATATGTTTTTACCTTACTGATATTATTTGTAATCCTATTATAATCAATTTTCAAAAATAATTCATTTTTCCAAATACATCACTCTGACTCCTCATGATATGTTCCTCATTCAAATGACAATTACATTTTATTCCAAGAAATGATATCACATTTTCAATCTACAACATGATTTTATTCATGAATTTATTCTTTACCATACTATAATGAAACCTATTCATTTCAGGGGTTTTTCCATAACTACTAATTTTATATGATTTGTTTCTATGTGGAATGAATGATTATCAATAGTTAATGATGTGAGTACTGGGCCAAGAATTGAATAGAACTATAATGCATTGGGTAATGTGATATATCTCATGATATTAGTTGTATTATCCTAAACATGATTCTATCTTCGTTCAAAATTATTTTGTTACAATTTATGAAAATATGTTATGGGTGAACATGATGATAGCTTTGTACAAAACTATGCATTGTATTTGACCACTATGTAATGATGTTTCATTATTTTGCATATGATATATTAAATGTCATTTTCAAATGATTCCCTAATGATTATTATGGTGAACTGATGCTTATGATATGATAAAGATTATGTTCACATAGGTACAATTGGTTCATGACCCATATTACTACTATATTATTCTTTCCCATAATAGGATTTTAGCTCCACCCCTTTCATTGATATATATACCCAGGTGAATATAGGTACTAATGAGAACCTAATATATTTATAAGCAATATGAATAAGAAATAAAATACTGTTATTTTTTTGTATAAGCGATGTATAATAAAAAATTCCCCTGATATAGGACCTTTAGATCCTAGAATGTTTTACTATTATGTTATTTATCTTATGAATGATGTAGTATTCATGACAGAAAAAGTGGTTTAGCTATACCTCAACTCCAAAATTTGACCAACTATCTATAGAATAGAACATTATATGATAGTAACCCGTTCCTACTAGGATTATATTATAATTGGTGAAGCCCCCTATATGAGATATTTTCAACAATAAATATCCCATATTCTAAAATTTTTCACACTTTTCAAGGATCAATCACCCTATGTGAGAAATATACATGATTAAAGCCACTAAGTGACTTTAATCAGATCAGTGATGACCAAATGCTTCCCATCATATGATCTGTAGATTTGAGGTTTTCTTAATTCTATTAAAGATGTGTTAGAAACCTACCAAACACATTTTTAATGTCAATAATAAAATTAGAATCCCTTTATAATTGCTTTAAAAGGAATAAATGATTTGGAAGCCACCATTAATGGATTGTCCCAATTGAAGGCTAAGAAAGGTCAATATTCTCCCATTCTGGATCTCAATTGAAATTAGTTCCTACATGGTCTATCCTTCATCCATCATACAACAAACCCATCATATAATAATTCATATTCATCTACAAAATTAAATAATTTTTCTATTTATAATTAATTAAAGGTATATCTAGCTGAATGTGCATCAATAAAATAGTGTTTCATGGATATTCACATTTTTTTGTAGTATATTAGTGATTATAGTGTAGTGTAGTGAGATCTATTAATTGTATTTGTGTATTAATAGGAATTAGTCAGTGTATTAACTAGTTTGAGATCAAAGTGATGATAAAAATTCTTCATCTTAAAAATAATTATTTTTTGAAATATTTGTTTATTATAATATCTTATGAGGGCTGTATAATAAGATGGAATAATATAATCATAGATCAATAATAGTCAAACATAACAACCTTACATATGAAAATGTAATGAAATTAAAATGACTTTTGAAAGAGAAATGATGAAAATGTGATTGAAAAAACATTTCTATATACCTTTTAAAATATTTAAAATGATACCTTTAGGACCTTTTGAGTTTAGGGATTTTGGAAACATGAATATGTATAATGGTTTTGGAATAGTTACTTTACAATGATTCTGGAGAAAAAATCTGATAACCAACTTTGAGAGAGAAATAGAGATAGAGTTTGAAACCCTTTTCTATATAAGTCTCTTTCCAAATCATCAAGAGAGGTAAAATGATATAAAACTAGTTAATAATTGTTTTATAGTGGAGACAAATGGGATTTTGTGTGGTTATAAAGAGAAAAAGAGGGGTCATTGTTTAGGAATTTATAAACATAATCATTGGTTATTATATTTTGTGAAAATTGAAAACCATTAGCCTAACCAAGGTTTTAAATCATATTATTTCAGTTTTAGGGAATGAATTTTTACTTTTATAAGACTAAGAAAAAAATTGCATTAAATTATATAAATTTGGACATATAAAATATTTTTTCTCAAAAATACTTATTTTTTCAAATATTAAATATTATTTATGTTTTGGGAATATATTTATTTATTTTTAAAATTAAAATTATTATTCTAAAATAATTTTTTAAATGAATAAAAATATTTTTGATGGATTGGGAATTTTAAAAATCAATATAATCATGCTAATGTAATACTAATGATATAAAACTTAAACAATATTCATACTATATTTTATTGTTTAAAAAAACATGGATGTATTAATAAATTAAAGAAAAAATACCCACTTTCAATCTTTGACATGGTAATTCTAAATTTAAATTGTTTTTTATGAATTTAATTTTTTTTATTTAATAAATTAAGTTCTAAAATAAAACTAATTATGTATTTAAAAACCAAGAATTTGGTGCTAAAATTTTAAAATTCTTCTTTAATAAATAATATTTTTATTCTAGGACACATGTGGGTAATTTAATTACTATTCATTGATAAAAATAAATTATTAATAATATTATTTCAAAATTATTTTATGTATTTTACTGTAAAAATATATTTATAATAGTTATATTACTATTATAATGGTTTTATTCCAAAAGGTTAGATTCCCACGGTCACTTACCGTTCAAAAAGCCATATTACCCCTAATATATAAACTTTATTCTAACATACAGAGTCAGTCATATCCTTATCATAGTTCCTACAAATTTGTTATTCCATTAATTATTATTTTCTTTCAAATCACAAAGTATATGATATATTTTTTATTATTTTTAATGTATGATAATATGATGTTCATAATTATCGTGGTTCCCAATATTATTGTGTATTCTCTAGCACTAGTTTGGGTTCATATTATGAATGTAACATTCTATATTCATGTTGTAATATTATACTTTTAACTATTATGATTAAGTCATATAATTTCCATTGGGTAATTGTTTTGAGATTAATTTTTTATTTAATATAGTTCAATATCAGATCTTACATTCTTCATCCATAATAATTTTCTATTCAAAATTTGTTTTATACCATAATCCCTAAAAAATGTGGTTATATTTTGATATTTGTATCCATAAAAATCAGCATTTCTTCCTTCTAATTTTATTTCCTATAAAATACTTTCACCATATAATTTAACATCCGATGTTTTTTTAAAAAGGAAACACAATGTACAACTGCGTACATGATATGCCAAATCAAGCATAAACGAACAAATAAATATTATAACTTAAATTCCACCATTAAAAAAAATTTAAAATGAAAAGAATGAATCGTATTATCTAAATTTTGAAAATATGGTTTACACATTTATATATAACTTTTTTACTAACTAATTATAATTGAATGAAAAATACTTTTTAAAATAAAAGTAAATGTTTTTTTGAAAAACATTTTCAACGCGTATAATTGTATTTTTTTTCAATAAGTTAATAATTAACCCTATATGGATTATATTATTGAAATAAATATTAAATATATATAATTTAGTGTCTTACATTCAACTTATTTATTTTTTAGACGTGATATAAGAAAAAATTCAATTTTATGCATGAAGGGAGTATTTTCTTAAAAAAATATCGTTTTACTACCTTTTTATAGAGAACCCATTTTGAATCCTGTTTTTGAAATATATATAATCAATATTTGATAAAATAATCTTCTTATTTAGAATCATAGTATCAAAATTTACTTAGGATGATTTTTTGGTAGTTTTCTGATAAAATTCATTTCTTGTTGAATGGTGAAAAAATACTTCATTTTAACTCAAAAGAACTATTTCATATAATTTATTTATAATAATAAAGTATATATTTTATTTGTTTTGAATTTAATTAAATTTATTTTTTATAAGATAATCCAATTTAGTTCATTTTAATCAATTTCACCTGGAAATTGTATATAAAAACATTTTGAATTTTTGAACATTTTTACTTTAAAAACTATTTTCCTTGATTTGTCAACGGTAATAATTTTTAATACATTTTATCCATTTTTATGTTTTTAATTTTAAAATAGAAAAAAATTTATTAATCATTATAAATTTTTTGGACTAATTGGACCGACATAATTATTGGAGAATAGTAAACTCTGTATTTTATTTAACACGACAAAGTGTTAATCGGATAGCTAAAAGTAAAAATATTATTATAAATAATATAAAATCCCCCTAACACCTATACTAATTTTATTGGATGAGTTTTTTTTACCAAAATCATCCTTGGGTGGATTCTATTCCCTTTGGAAGCCAGTTGTGTGTGATAAAGAAAATTATAATATTATATTGAATGAGTAGAAAATTTTTATGACACAATTGTTTTTAACAAGTATTTTTAATATAGGGTTATACAGGGGTTCTATTTGAAAATAAATATGTTTGGGAAATATAAAAATATTATTTATATCATGGTAATTTGTTTATAATTTTTATAAAATTAATAATTAAATTAAATGGGTATATAATGATGGAGCAGTAATTTCCTAAATATTGATTAAATATAATAAATAATATTATAAATATTAAAATAAATATAACTTTACATAAATGATACCATAAATAAATTTTATGGATTTATTTTACATGATAGGAACGATTTAATTTATTTTTTTGACATAATCAGGTTTTTATGATATTTTTAAAAATTAAAGAAATGGATAGTTTACAATTCAGAATAATGGTATTTCAAAATATAAAATATTTTATTAAATGATATAAATTTTATAGAAATAAATTATTCATCAAAAAAGTTTTTATAAGTCATATAAGTAATAAATGACTCTTTTATTCATCTTTTGACAGTTATGGAAACTCTATTAACCCTGAGAGAGTAAATTTATTGATTAAATGATATGAGTTAAAAAACATAAAAAAAAAGATAATGTTTAAAAATAATCAAAAAAATTATAATTTTTTATTGAATGACTAGGGATAGACCCATATTAAATATATAATCATAATAAATATATTTGGAACCATTTTTATTAGGAAATAAATTTATATTAATTTAATATTTCAAAGAATTCTAAGAGTGCCACCCCCTTTCCTATTAAATGGAACCCACTCTTCTCTATTCTCCACAACTCAAAAACTATTTTTTTCATAAAATATCTACACATATACATTTCTATAATACCTACCTTGGTTATATATCCATTACTTTTGGAATAAAACCCTCCCTAGTGGTTTTAAGGTGTCAATCCAAGGAGATCATATGAGGAAGAGGTATCGTTTTTAATTAAGTGATTTTATTTTGATTCTTCTTACACTTTTGTCAAATCTAAATAAAACAAGATGAAATAATAAATACAGTATAATAAATATAATTATATTTATTTATGTTATTATAATCACATAAATCCATCTCCACCTCTATCAAATGGGAAAATAATTAATTGTTCGTGTATGCTTCTGAACTATCGACTCTATGAACCATATAATTTGATTTCCATTAATATATCTCTAGAATATTTATAATGATGGAATTAATATTTATATATTATTTTAAATAAAAATTTATCATTATAAGATAATTATATATCAATTATGTTCTTACATTCCGTTCACATAAAAATGATAACGTTATTCGTGTGTACATTTGAACTATCACATCCACGAAGCGATGTGATTCATTTTAATAAACACATAACATGGATAGTATATATAATAATATTTAACTTATTAACATGATATTAATGATATTATGATCATTCAGTGATGATTAATTTATAATTTCTTTCATTCCAAAATGGTCACTGTAAAATGGAAACGTTACTTATGTGTACGTACGACCATCTGTCTCCATGATGATAATGTTGTTCATTTTTCATAACCATACATAAATTATTCGATTTAAAAGTATAATTTATTTTTAAAAGTTATTATTATGTCATGAATATTAATCTAGAGAATATTTACAAATGAAATCTATGACTGTATTCAACTTACCAATGTCCTTTTTGACTCAAGTATCGAATATCAACCAAAGTATGATGTGAACATAAATAATTATGTTATTGTTATAAAAAGGAAATAAGTGATATGAAAGTTATACTAAACATAAAAATAGTTCTTTATAAATCAAATTACTAACCAATTTTTATTATTTTGGATGAAAAATATTTTATGTCATGATTTGGACTCAAGATAAGATATTTCGGATCAATCTACTTTTATCGAGGCATTTCATGATGATATGCACCTTTATTCTTTTATATGGTGTATATATTTATACTATGAGATTTATTATCCATATTTTATCTATTATAATGTTAATTAAGGTTTTGTTAAATGTATTTTTTCATGGATATTATGATTTAAATGTTCAAAGTGGTATCAGATAATTGAATTTTAAAAAATTTAATAACAAAATATTTTTCTCTATGTAAATATTCTTGATATTATTTTAAAAATTTATTTATATTTATATAAAAAGATTATATAAAAAATTTTATTTCTAATTTTAATTTCATTCAATGTTTCTAGAAAATTAATCTTTTTATTTTTTGGATAATGAATATTTGAATTTATTTTAAAAACCTATTTAATGGTACCTTTTTCAAAAAAAATTACAAATCCAAATGTAATGTTCTTTTAACTTATATGAAATGAATATATTTTCGCAAATTTCATTCACTTTAATGTTTTTATGATTCCATAAAAAATTTACCATTTTATTTTCAAATAAATATTTTTCATTTTTTAGCTTGCGACATTGTCAAAATGAAATGTGATTTTAAAGTGGAAATGTTATTACTTTCTTTTTGTATTATTTTATGTCTTAGAATTTTTTTATGGTTATTGGGAAAATTTTATTAATATAGGTGGTTCTATGATAAAATTTTTGACGGTGATACTATCATTTATCTTCAATGTTTTTTTTAATGAGGCGAAGTTAACTAGTTGGGTCTCTCCAAAGAGAGTACGAGAATACACTGTGATGGGTATTCCAAAAGTAACCATTAAGGTTAGTACCTATATAGTAATTAAAGATACAATGTATTGTTGATATGTATTCCACAAGTTACCATTATGATTTATGATTTTCATTCTGTTTTAACAAAACCTTATGATTTCATGAGGTAAGCTGAAGAGTTAATGTTTTTGGGGTGAAAATTATGATTTTATGAAAAAGTTTTTCTGAGTTTAAATTATTAAAATACTAATAGTTTATTTCCACCATTTATGTACCTTACATAGATTTTTTTTCTCATCACAGTTTTCAAAATGTTTTTCATAGCTCTCAATATTGGTAAGGGAAAATAATATTTCATAATGAAATAATTGAAGATGTGTCTCCAAAAGAATTCATGTCTTATTTTAAAAGGTATTCTTTGGTAGAAAATTGGATAATGATTATAAGTCTCTACATGTAATATATGGGTATAAATTGAATTATTATTCCCTTATTCTCAAAATCTATAATCTAAAAATTTCATTGAGTGTGAATTTTCTTTCAAAACCCAAAGAATAAGTTTTTTTATGGTCGGGTCCTTATAGTTGGTATCAATGGATGGTTTAGACAACATTAGATAATATTATGTTTTCTTATGATTTAGGGATATCATTTGTGTTTATAATTTTAAATGTGATCATAAGTTCGAAATCATAGAATCCATTTTTAGGATTTATGTTATGAAATTTTATATTGACAATGGTATTTTTTGGAGGCATTCTTTTATGAGGTATTTATGGGTTTTTACATTTTTTTGATAAAAAATGAAGGGTATAAGATAACCATTTATTTTATAACATTTTATGGTTATCTTTGATGTTTTTATCATATTTTGTAAAATTTTAAGAATTATATATATTTTTAACAATGACAACTAATAGATAGGGTGATACCCATCACGTCTGGAAATTCTGTGAGAATCAAACCCAAAACTGAAGAGCGGAAAGGGTGCATCTCCTACCACTAGTCTACGTGATGTCCCTGGTTTGTGTGACTTTTGATTTTTAGTTAAATTAGTTTATTGGATTAGAATATGTTAATTTTGGGAAGTTAGTTTTTATCAAATGGATATCCTGGGTGTTGGAAAATGATTTGGTGATTAAGTGGTAAATTTTATCTTGGAATATGTTCACTGATTTGGGAACTTTATATGATTAAGGTAAATAGAATATAATGGGATTTTAATTGATGTTTAAAGGTTGAATTAAATTCTTGAAGAATCTATTTTTTATTTTTGTACTCAGGGTTATTCATGTTATTTATGGAAATAATTTTCATATCATGGATATTATATTATTTATTAAATTACATTTATAGTATGAGACATTAAGAGTAATTGAAGTTATTTTGAGATAAATTTCAAAATTTTCTTGGAAAACTATCTGATCAAATCCTTATTACTTTTTATTTTTAATCATAGTTTGGATTATTTTTGATGAATTTTAAGGAAATTTATTTGATGAATAGTCTATGTTGAATTTTTGGTATTATCATTGTTTTTTGGATTTTTGAAGTTGTTTCTCACTATAAAATGGTTTATTATTTTTGTAAAATGTTTTATATTAGAAGGTATTAATTTATTTGGTTTTGGATAATATCTAAAGGAAGGAGAAATTGATGGTTACCATTTTGGGGATTCTAGTGGTTCATTCCAGAAATTTTCTTCTTTAATTCTCATTTCTATGATAAAAATATGTGTATTGTGGGAGAACTAAATTAATGGATGAAACTACACTTTTCAAGTAATTATATTACCCTATTCTATTAGTCTATTTAGCATAATAATTACTCACATTGATGAAAAATATCTTAAAACAAAAAACTTTATCTGTTTACTTTTAACACTAAGAAAAGAGTGTCCTTTTAACCAATTATAGACTTATTGTTGTGTGATTGTTAACTTTATCACGACCATGTTTACTATTACTCTACATTAGAATGTTATAGTTTTTTCTTTTATATCCATTTTTTTCAACATGGAACCCTCATTCTTCTTATCTCAGGTAACCTTTGTGCTTCCCTTTATTTACTTTAAAGTGGAAGTTACATTCATCATTATTCAGATATAGGATTTCCACAAAGTTATTTTGAAAAAAATTAAACCACATGTTTTTGATGTTGAGTTACAATTGTGAGGATGCAATTTAATAATGGGTGAGAATGTATCATCTTGATATTTTAAAAAGGAAAGTATATGTACAATAGAATAAATTATATGCCACATCAAGAATAAACTAACAACAAAATAATTTTATTTAAATATCACCATTAAAAAACCATTAGAATGGTAGGAATTAATAATACTAAATGTTTTTTAAAAATTTGGTTTACACAACTATATTTAATTATTTTACCAATTAATTATAAATGAATATCAAACCCTTTTTATAACAAATGGAAATTTTTCTTTGGAAAACTATTTCAATGCACATTATTTTACCCCAATAGGTTAATAAATTACTCTATATAGATTATATTCATGAAATATACATGAAAAATATTTTATTTAATGTTATAAATTCGACTTATATATTTTCTAGACATGATATAAGGCAGTTTCAATTTTATTCATAAAAAAGTATTTAAGAAAAATATTTTTTAACACCTTTTGATGGAGACCACATTTTAATTCTAATTTTTTTTAAAAATTATAATTTTTTGTTGAAATAAATAATTATATTAGTTAGAATATGAATATATAGAATTACTTTGGATTGATTGTTTCTCATTTTTCTAAGAAGATTCATTTCTTAATGAATAATGAAAAAATACTACATTTTAATTAAAAGAAACATTTTCATCAAATTTAATTAGAATGTTAAATTATTTATTTGAATGGTTTTATAGTACAATTAAATAATTTTTTTATTAGTTAATCCAATTTATGTCTTTTTAACCAATTTCATATTCAAATTGTAAAAAAACCTTGTGAACATTTGAACATTTTTACTTTAAAACTCATTACCTTGATCCGTCAACGGGATTAATTTAATATTAATTTTAGACCATTATATGTTATAAATTTTGAAAAATTGAAATAAAAAGTTCAAATTAGAGTAATTTTTTTCTAATAGTATCAACATAATTTTTGGTGAATACTATCATTAGTATTTTAATGACCACAGTTAAGGGTAAATCGAATAAAAATGGGTACAAATAAAATTATAAATAATATAAAACCACCCTAACACTTTTACTGATTTCATTGGATGAGAGTTTTTATGACCAAAATAATCCACGGGTGAAATATGTACCCTTTTGAAGCCACTTGGGTTTGATAATGAAATTTATAATATTATATTCAAAAGAAATACAAATTTTGTCACACCCTTGTTTATAAAAAGTATGGTATTATTAATATGGAATAACACAGGCGATCACTTTGACAGTAAAATTATTTATAAAGATAAAAATATTACCTAAATCATGGTAATTTATATACAATATTTATGAAATAAATAATTAAATTAAATTTTGATAAAATAATGATGTAGTAATTACTTAAATAATGAAAATGTCAAATAAATGATATTATAAAAAATAAAAAATATATATAATTTGAAATAATTAATGACTTCGAAATATTTTATTGATGGATTGTATTAGTTAGAGATAGTTTAATGATGTTTTTTCAATGTAATCTTGTTTTTACTATATTTTTAAAAATTCAATAAATCAATATTGTGAAATTAACAGTATTTATATATTAAAATATAAAATATTTTATTAAATGATATAAAATTCCTCAAAATACAGGATATGTAAAACAAATTGGATGAGGTAAATATTTTCATAAATAACTTTTTATTGGTATTTTGACATGTATGGTAATTATATTAACCCTAAGAGTGTAAATTACATGATAAAATAGTAACAGATAAAAAGGGTTAAAACAAAATGATAAGGATTAAAAAACATAAATTTTATAATATTCATTGTATGATTTTATTTTGACCCATCCAAATCGTATCATTTAAATAAATCACTTTGGAATAATTTTGATTATGAAAATATCTTATATTGATTTAATATTTTGGATAATTCCAAGAGTGAACTTAACCTTTCCTAAAAAAAGAACTCATTCTTCTCTATTCTTCACACCACAAAACCTATTTGTATCGGTAATTATCTTACCATATACCTTCCTATAATCCCTAATCACATTATAGAGATCTAATTTTTTGTGTAATACCCTTGTTATATGTATTAATGTGTTAATCAAAGGTGGCTGTTAAAGTGAGATGTGTCTTTTTTAATTAATTGTTTTTGTTTTATTTATTCATCCAATTACTTCAAATATTCTTAAAAAAATAGGAAAATAATAACATTAATATCATAAGTATTCTGAGATGTTATTATGTTAATATATTCACATAAATACATCTCCAATTCTATAAAATGGGAAAAGAATTAATCATTCGTGAATTCGTGTGAACAATTGTATCCACAAACTGATATAACTTGTTCTCCATTACCTCATATCAATAATAGTAATAATGATGGATTTAATTTTTAAATATTATATTCAGTACATATTTATCATTATAAGACAATAATATATCAATTATTTTCTTACATTCCGTTCACATAAAAATGAATACATCATTCGTGTGTACAAGTGAGATATCACCTCTAGGAAGTGATGTGATTTATTTTCATCACCACATCACATGGATAATATATATAATTATATTTAATTAATTAATATTATATTTATGATATGATGATCATTATAGAAAGAAGAAATTATAATTACCTTCTTTCTATAATGATCAATAAAAATGGAAATGATACTCATGCGTACGTACGACCTATAATCTCCATGATTATAAAATCGTTCATTATTCATAACCATACAAAATAGTTTGATTTGAAATTATAATTTATGTATAAATTTTATTATTATTGCATTAATATTATTCTGGATAATATTTTTTAATTACCACTTTCACTGTATTCGCCTTACCAATGGCATTTTTGACTCAGGCACTGAATAACATCAAAAAATCTGATGTGAACATAAATAAATAATTAATTTTTATAACAAGGCAATAAGTGAAATAAAAGGTATAATAAATATAAAAAATTTTATAAATAAATTAATTTCATTTAATGGTATTCAAAAAGTAATATGTTTATGTACTCAGTATGTAATGTTTGACATTCATTTAAAACAAACTTCAAATGTTACTGTTTCAATTTTTTACAAAATCCAAAACGATTGTTTTTTTAGCTTTTAAGACATGAATGTGTTTTAAAACTTATATGTGGATTTAATGTCTTCATGATTACTTTACAATATTACCATTTTATTTTCAAATATTTTATTTATTTATTAGTGTGCGACTTTGTAAAAATGAAATGTGATTTCAAAGTGGAAAAGTTATTTTTCCTTTATTCTTGTTTTAGGTGTTATGATTATGTTATGGTTATTTGACATAGATTATAAATACCAGTGGTTTTGTTATAAACTGAGGGCTGGTGAGCCTGTGATATCTCTCTAATGAACTGGTTAATGAGATAGAGTTAACCTATTGGGTTTCTCCATAGAGATTAAGGGAATATTATACTATTGGTATTCCAAAGGTAATAATGAAGGTTACTCCCTATATAACTATGAATGCTATAATGTAAAAATGATATAAATTCCATAAGTTACCTTCATCATTTATGATTTCTATGGATTTTTACAAGAACCTTATGATTTCATGAGGTAAGATTAAGAGTTTCTATTTTATGGGTGAAAGTTATGGTCTTGTGAAAATGTATTCATGAGTTTAAATTACTCATGGACTAATAGTTTCTTTCATTCTTTTATGTAACTTAATATTATTTTTTTCTCATAAAATGTTCTAATTTTTTTTCATTGGTCTTGATATTGCTATGGGAAAATAGTATTCCGTGATGGAAGAATAGAAGAAGTTTTTCAAAAATAATTCATGTTTTATTTTAATAGGTTTCATTTGGTGGAAAAAATGGATACTAAGAATAAGTGTCCAAATGTAATGTATGGGTCCACATTGTAATATTTGTTTCTAATTATCTATAAATATTAACATAAAACATCCTAGAATGTGAATTCTAGTTCAAAAACAGTTGAATTGTTTTGTTTATGGTTGGCACCTTATAGATAAGTTGTCTAATTACACAATACTTACTCTCTAGTATCATGAATCTGGATAGGTAATTAATTATAATATTTATTTGACAGACTTATTTCATTAGTGTTAAGTACATATACTCGGTCTGGTATATACTTCCACAAAAATAAGACCTTAAAAATGTCAGACCCTTTAGAGAGGTCGTGGGAATATGTAAATAGTAAGTCACATATCTAATTCCCTTTAATATTTTAAAAGTCATAATACACTATAGAATTAGAGTCCAATTCATCAAAACCTTATAAGTCCCTTCCATGGGGACACTTTTGGGAAGACATGATACCCAAAATAGAATTTGAATTACTGCCTTTGATTATTACCATACATCTTTTATCTTTTTTCATCCATCTTGACATGATTATTAATGGAAAAACCATTCACATTTTTCTCATCAATGAGTTATTGACCAAATTCTTACCTCTTTTCTACATCATCCCAATATCTTTTAGGGTGAAATATATTTCTATAAAAGGATTCAAATGGTGCTAGTTGAATCGTAACACCCCAAATCCAGTTACCTAGATCCCGTAAGTACTTAACTATATTGGTATAAGATACAACATATATCTAGACGTAGGATATATCTGTTTTCAATTCTTTAAGAACTATATATATAAATTATTCCCATATTAAATCCTAAATATAAAATACATATAAAAAATATTCAAGAAACCATGATATTATTTATAATATCTTACTTCTTATTATAGGGAAAGGAATAAAAATAAAGGGTGTTCTCAGATTCTTAATAAGGGTTATGTATAGTAGAAACTAACATGAGTAAATAATGTATAATCAATATGGAAATGTAAATATCTAAAAACACATTCCATTTTTTCAATAATGTTTCCAAAAAAATTCATCCGTGGATAATATCAATGAAATGATCTGATAGAAAATAATAACAGAATTATAAAAAATGGAAATGCTTAATTTTGGACATCATGATCTCAAGTATCAGGATATATGTATCTTCAAATAATTTTCCCAATATAGTGTAAACTATTTTTAGGCATACACCAAAACACATTTAATATGGCCAAATTATTTGCATCATCAGACCTGTCGATCAATCAAGTGGCTATATAATTTTAAACCCCACTAGTTACATCAAATACAATGAATTAATAATATATTTAATTTAATTCAAAAAAAAATATTCCTTACCAGTAAATATCCATATTGAGTATGAATATGAAATATTAATATTTCACTAGTCAATCAAACAACATTAATCACTGGTATAAATGGTATACATTTTAGCAATTAATCGTATCTATCATACAATGAATATATATATGTAAGAGAAATGTAATTTTAAATTTTTACAAGAAAATTATTATTTCATGAAAATTTTTATGACCACAAAAATAATAACATATAATAGATAACAATCAATTAATAAAAAATATATAATTTAAATAAAATCATTTCCTTTAGATAAATAAGGAATGTGGAATAAAAATATGAAAATAATATTTCATTAAATACTTTTATTCATTAAACCATTGAAATATATTAGAAGCATCTATGTTCCTAAAATGGTTATGGAGGTGGGAAAATTTATTAACGTCGTATATATTATAAAAATAGTAATTTCATATTTAATAGAGAGAGTTAAAAATGTCCCCTTTGGAAAATATTATTAGAATTAATTTCAATGCTTCTAAAAATCAAGGATAACATAAAATTTAATTGATAACTAAATAAATTAAATATATAGTATTTTGTAAAACAATTGTTAAAAATATATACATGGATGAAAAATTTACCCTATCAGAAAGAGAAATATGGCAGAATTTATTTTAGAAATTACTCTTAAAAGAGTAATTTAAATTGAATAACGAATCACAATGAATAAATATATATTATTTTTATAAAATTTAATGGGATATAATATACACGATATAAATATAAATATATGAATAATTAAAAATATGTCTCAATGGAGTAGAAAATGAGACAAAATCGGTTTCTTCACATTCGACATGCCCCCTAAGTTTATTTGACCTAATTTATAATAAATTTCGATTTATAATAAATAAATAAAAAACCACATATATATGTTTAATATCATATATGATCAATTTATAACATTTTATCACATATTTTTTTCTAATCTTTTTCTATTATCAGTATTTCAGGTGTTAAATACAATATTTTTCAAGTATGTTTTGATTTACTATTTTTAGTATTTAAATGTTTATCTTGGATCAAAAATATATGCAATGTTTTTAATGGTATAAAAATTTTATATAATAAATGTGTAGATATTAATAGTTCTTCATTAAAAATAGAGATCGAAAAATGAATTACACAGTTCATAGAGATGATAAGTTGTACGCATGAAAAAACATTATTGTCACTTTTTGACGGAATGAATGAAATATTGGTTAATAAAAATTAACCATTACATTATCATTTTTATATAAAATACATCTTATATATTTATTAAATATGTCCTTATTATCTTCCTTTCATTGTTGAAATGGAAAATAGACCACATTGCATCCCGGAGGTTGTAGTCCACACATATATAGGACTAATATTATCATTTTCTAATTAATTGGAATGTTATAAGGTGTAAATTATATTATAAGTATATAAACATAGTTATTTCACAAATAAATTATATATTAATTATTTCATTCTTTATAACCATCCAATTAATGTGTTGATCAAAAACAAATTACATCGTTACGTGGAGACGGTAAGCCATACATATGTATGAGCGATGATTTTTATTATTATAGGTTAGAAAAGAGTTGGAATATGGTTGTTACATAACAATAATAAAATCAAAGTATTTTTATTTTATTTTTGTAGTTATTTTAGGATTTCTACACCACATTTAGAGTTATTATAAGAATAAATAAATTTTAAATAGTCGGTAAACTTGATTACATCTTCTTCGGTAGACTTTATTTTAGACTTATCTTTAGGTACCAACTGTTTTTCTTTTGGATGGTAAAGAACCTCTAGAATGTGGATAATAATGTTGAAAAACTATTTTTTATTGTTTTGTAGATATATTTTTCTCTAAGTGGGGTAATGAAAAGTGGGAAGGGGTGTACTTTTATAAGTGAGGTGAGGGGAATTCTTGGAAGTTTCTGAAGTATTAATTTAATAAAATTATTTTCTATATAAAAATGACCCTAAAAAGATAAAATAAGAATATACTATGATAATAATTCTAAATTATATCATTAAATAAAATTTGAATAATTTTTTATTCTATTTTCGCCCATATCATGTGGTTTTTACCGCTGTTAACCCTTCTAACAATTACCATAATATCAATGTCTTTTAAGAATTTAAGTTTCAAAAAATGTTACCATAATATAAAAAAATAACTAAAAAGGGGCCATGGTTTATTCTTCAACCATATAAAATTAATATAGTATAAGAAAATATTTTTATGAATTTTAATTAATTTTATAAAATATTATTTTTTATAAAATATCAATAATGTCAATTTCACAAATATTAAATTAATTTGAATTTTAATAAAACAAAAAAAATAGGGAATTTGAATAAAATAATTTCAAACATAAAAAACGTGTCATATTTATCTATCAAATTCATGTAATAGAAAAATTCATCCAATTAGTTCCAATTTTTATATTGTTATAGTATTTTATTATATTTTTCTATTAATTGAATAAATATTTTCTCAACGTTACATAAGCATTTAGGCTAATTATTGAATTACTGAAAATTTAAAATAAATTACCAGTATTTGAGAAATCGGTATTTTTAACTATTCAGTGAAAAATATATTATTTCAGAAAACTCATAAAAATTCACCCACAATTAATTTTTATATAGTTATTTAAAAATTGAAATTAATTTATGAAAATTATATTTATAAAATTTTAACATTTTTTTCAAACCCCATTATTGAAGAAAACTATGAAAAATTTTCTATAGTTTATATTAAAATAAATTCTTACTATAATTGAAGTTTGGTAATTAAATTCTTCACTAATGAAAAAAAATTCATCCTCAATGTTCCCCAGAATTTGACAACATGAATAGATTTTGGTAGTTCCTCATCATAATTTCTTCAGGTTCCCATTTTTCCACGTCAATCAGATGATATATCTAATGTATTGTTAACATCCGGGTATTTTGATTCCACTAAACATTTTCTCTAGTGCCCATAATCAATATAGAGTCTTTACAGTAAGGAAAATTAGGTTATAATCCTATTTCATAAAAAGTGACAACATGTTTTTGATATGTAATGTACTTCCTCAAAAAATAGATATGGAACACATCATGTACTTTAGAGAGGCTAGGATGCATTTCAAAAGGGTAATACACAAATCCAATTATTTCTATAATTTCATAAGGTCTGATGTAACTGGGGACAATTTTTATTTTCTTAAAAAACATTATGGCACCCTTCCATGGATATACTTAAACATCACATGATCTCCCAATTTAAATTCCAAATCATTCCTCTGATTATCAATATACATCTTTTTTCATAATTGAGCTACTTAAATGTGGGTTTGGATAGTCTCTAACTTCACCATTTTATCCCCAACAAGTTTTAATACCAAAAAAGTTATTTTACCAACTTATTCCTAAATGGTTGGATTAAAACATGTCTTTCAATGTAATGCTTTATACAATGCCATTTGAATACTTTAATGGATTCTATTTTTTTATTAAAACTCAACCAATGGTAAATACTGATCCCACATACCATTAAATTTAGGTGAGAGTGACCTAAATATATATTCTAATGTTGTAATATTCCTTTTATACTATCTATTGAATTGAGTGTGATAAGAAGTTATAATCCATGACATTGTAATATCTCTACCTTCACAACATTATGCCATGAAAGTTTAAAATATGGGTATGTTTAAAACAAAAACTGATTTAATTAGGCCCACATATTTGTTATCATGAGACCTGTCAATACATCGAGAGGCTATATAATTTTCTACACCACCCATCCCTAAGTTTTCAATGTCTTAAACATATATTGAATTTAGTTCATTATAACACACCTTTTCCATAAATATCTGTATTGATTAATGAATATGGAATATCAGTATTTCCCCAATCAATCAAATAACATTCATATTAAAAAACCATATGCTGAAATGGTATATAGTTTATGAAATAATAATATTAATGATATAGAGAAAATATATTCATTATAAATATAATTTCCAATGATCAAAACAAATTCAAAGATTCAAGATAATTTTAGTGGCCAAAAAACAGAAAGAGATAATATATGTCCATCGATTCATCAACAATATAGTTTTTGTAATAAAATCATATCCTTTGTAGAAATATGAAAAATATAAGAGAAATATTAAAATAATTTATCATTAAAAAAATTTATATAAGAATTGAGAACATGTATAATAATCTTAGAGAGTAAAATGGATATGGTTGTTTGAAAATTCATTAACACCTTATAAGTTAAAAAACATTTTTTAAAACATGTTGTAAATAAATTAAAAGATTACTATTTGAGAAAAAAATTGAATGATTTATTCAAATCAGTAAAAACATCTATATAACTTAAATGGTTTTTAATAATGAATTTGATCTAATGAAATGACTTTGGTAAAAACAATTTTGAAAAATATAGACATGAATGAAGATTATAGCCGACTAAAAAGTGAAAAAAGATTGACATTTATCTTAAATATTCCTCTTGAAAGAGTATTTTAATTTGAATAATTAATCATCATGAATAAATATATATATTTATTGTGAATATTTAAAAGGGGTAGTATATACAACACATAAATATAAATTGGTGCATAATACCAAATATGTCTCAATGAAGTGGAAATTGAGACAAAATTCATTAATTTACATTTGACTTGAATCATAAGTTCCTTCAACCACACTAATAATATATTGAGATTTAATATAATGTAATACTAGAACCGTTTACAAAATCTATGATATCATATGTGATGAATTTATAACATTTTATCATCCTTTGGTTAAATATCCTAAATAATTATCATTATTTTGGGTGTCAACTGCTTTGCTTTTTGATTATGTTCTGATTCAATAGTTTTAGCCCTTTCATATTACATAATATCCATAAAGATATTGATGATAAAAAAATAATATATATTTACTATATATACATTTTGAATCAACCAAAGAATAAAAGATATAAAAATTAATTACACCGTCCATGGAGACGGTAGGTGTACATATACATGAACACTATTTTGAATTTTTAACAGATGAAAAAACATATAGTCAAATAACAATAAAAATTTTGAGGATCATTGTTATATCATACATATATATATATATATATTATTCATTAAATTTATCTATACTACCATCCATGAAAAGTTGAAAATGAAAAAATATCACATCGCTTTGTGGAGGTGACATGTTACATATACGAACAAGTGACATTATCATTTTCCAGTGGGTTGGATGGTAAGAAGGTATGATGTTATAATTATTGATGAATATTTATGTCATAAATATAATATATAATCATTTTTAAATCTTTATAACCTCAAAGTAAAGGGGTGATGAAAAATTTGTTAGAACACTATATGAATATTTTATGCCATACGTAAAAAAGAGTTTTTCCTTTTCTCCTCATAGGATAGAATGGAAATTACATATGGTTACACAAAATCCCAAATAACATATCAGCATATTTCTTATACTACTGTTATAATCTTAGGATAGAAACTATGCGTTGATGATAATTATAAGAATAAAGAAACTTAAAAGAATCTATAAAGAATATTACCCCTTCTTTGGTATAATTACTTTAGATATCCTTTCATAGAATATAGGGTTAGTATTTTAGATAGGTGAAAAACCGTAGAAATTGGGTAAATATATGGACAAGGGACTTGTTCAGGGTTTGGTTTTCACAAAATGAACCATAGGGACCCACCTAGATGGTGATAATCTGATTTTGACACCGAAAGCCCCTTTCAAATTGGCTAGAGGCGAGATACCAGAACCGAGTTTGAAAATCACACATATGAGAGGAATTGGGCTAAGTACATGTAAAAAACTCAAATATATAATTCTATAAAATTTAAAAAGGTAAATAAAATTGATATCATAATTCTTTGATCAATGTATCTCACATTAGAGTATGAAATAAATAATAGAAGTCATTATTTCAAATACAATCCCACCAAAAATAACAACATAGTTCAACCTACTCAGAAGGTGGGGACTACTCTCAAATGAAACACTGAGTACGAACCTTGGACTATCTATTTCTCTTTGATCTTCCTACTACTAGTCCTCCCATGACTTTTTCAAAAGGCATTTCATCTGTATAACATATTCCATGATATATAAGAGCTGATGCAGGGGTGATTATAACAATACCTAGTAGGACACCATGAAATAACCCAACATAAGCATCAATAGGGTAGATAGCTCATCATCATGAGAGTATGTTATAAAAATATGATACAATAATATAATTAATCATTATATACTCAGAACAAACTCCAAGTATTAGGTGGTCTCAATCATATATCTAGGAATAAGATTCAACTTGAGGATTCTAGGTAACCCTCATGTGGGAGAACTAAATCCATGATCCATGAAATCACTAATAATGATAATCTAAGAGTCCATTCTTGTTGAAACTCAATAAATAATTAATCACTTGATCTGAAAGATCTCGATACATTGATAGAGGATCACGCCCAAGGCTCACATGGGACATTAAAAATCCTAACTAGTATAACCTAATAGTAGGGATCACATTCCTGTTTACATTGGTCATGAAGATTAATGAAACCCCACTAGGAAAGATGATTTGATAGAGGATCCAAACCTAGAACTCAGAGAGGGATTCATGAGAAATATATCCAAGTCTAACCCATATAGGGGGTCAAATTATTATTTTGATGATGTAATTAAAAAATATAACCTTTCTAGGATAGACCCAAGGAACACACACAACCGATGTAGGTCCAAACTAAATAGATGTAGAGCCTAAAACCACACTAAAAAAAGTAAACAACTTGTATTGGGTGTATATGAGATGTATTTACGACCATCTTTTTTCTCGAGTCTACTTGTTTCACATAGAATATAATTCTCCATATAAAAATTATTTACTATCGTGGTACAAAACATGTAGAGATCGACCAGAACTCCTCATATGACATATTCATATGCCCGTGTACGCATGGCCATGACTATATACATTTGACCTACCCCTGTGACAATATGTTTTCCTACCATTTTAGGCACCAGGGTATATGTTGAGCCACCAAAACCAGAGCACATGATGTGTGACATTTTTCACAAAATGTGTGATATTTTTCTTTTCTCATAAACTCATTCTCCACAAGTGGGGGACTACACAATGTGTGTTTTCAGACTACATGACATGTAGTCATAAATGTTATAGAATGTACTGAACACTATATTTTACATATTTATGTTATCATCAAAAATTATTTTTTACCGGATCTACTGATAATCATGGATTTTGTATTTTCCATGCTTTTCCACCACTATTGACTAGAATCTGGCCATCAATACCCTCAGTAATCCCCCACCAATGCTCTTTATTTTCATAATTTCAACACCTGAAAACTGAGGATCTCCAATATGATATTGATCGATCCTCTATCATCACGCACAGTTACTATTCCATCGATTTCTATTCCAATACTATAATAAAGATCAGTTTGGACCTATATTTATTACACAATAATAGTTTACTAGGTATTTCTTAAACCACCATACAAATTAAATTCAAATTATGATCGCACATAACATGTAGAGATAAGATCATAAAATAAAAACACAACAAACAAACCTCGTTGAATTCTTATATTGGATTCAATTAATTTTCATAGGAATGATGAATGAAGAGGAATAAAAAAGTAATATAAAATTTCTATCTCTAGGATGATTAATGCATACCCTCATAACATGATAGATTAAAAAATAAAAAATAATTGTAGAATTGATTCGAGTTTGATGTGGAATAAAAATAATAATGATTTAATCAACATAAAAAACATCTTAACTCAATTTGAATAATTATTTGGTGAATAATGTGTTCATTCCATCGTCATTGGCACACTTCACAATTCTGAAGGCATAGACGATCCTATGAGTACAAATATGATCATTGATCCCACTATTATATTCCAAGATATCATCAATGAACTCCACTCAAATCCCTGATTTTTTGTATAACCATAGGTACATGGAATAAATGTGTATTTATTGAGGATATTAAGTCACTTTTCCAAAAATAACACACTCTATTAATTATATAGTAAATAAAATTTTCTATTTTTTTCACTGATAGAATTTATCAAAATAAATGATGCTGAAAATAGATTTTTTCATGCCTAGGGTAAAACATGCATTTTGGATTTAATGGCAGTATTCATTTTTTAATCTAAGACTCTATTCTGGTGTTATTAAATTATTTCATAAAAACTATTCATGTGTGATAGAATATATTTACTATTTTTATTATATCAAAACCAATCCTCTTCGGGCTTGGGAATCTCATATTGTCTCAATAACTGGCTGCAAAATTATTCCATAATATATTCAAGGGAATAAAGGATGCCACATTCTCCACAACTTAGGTATTTTCATCTTGAAAAGTATAAAATTACTCCAAAATATGAGGTTATTGATATCACATATGGATCACCCACTCCTAGGTGATCTCATATCTATTCCTATTTTACCACTGGACACACACTAAGGGAATCCCTCACCCATGAAGGAGATTATTCTATTAATCATCGATCACCACTTTTTAATTTTTAAAGGTAGATCCATCATTGATGTATAACTTACCCTATTTAATAACATGTGACATGTCATGCACATTCCTCTTTAGTTATGATACACAGATGCCTTCGTTTATCCAAACTAACTATGGAGGTAGGGCCATGTGGTATTCCATATCTCTAACCCATTGTTTTAACTAGAATGGGATAATGATTCTCAAAGATAACCATCCACCCCAGCCACATTTCTACAATCCCTGTCTAGGTGAGACCTTTAAGAACACATGATCAACCTCCTTGAACATCAAATTCCTCATTCATCAGTCCACATAGGAATTATGATGGCTATGGTAAGTCTTTATCTATTCATGGATGATACGAACCATGTATGTAATTGCTCAAACCGACTCTAGGCCCATGAGTGCTTACCCACCACGATCAGGCCAACTAAGTGATGGCCTAATGGGTCTCTCTTACGTGGATATGAATGGTGACATACTAATGTCACAATAGTAGATTTTATTGTATGAGAACTCCACCAAGGGTAGGTGATCCTCCCAACTATAGCTAAAGTCCAACATGTAAGCCCACAAAAAAATCCCTATTTCCTAAATGGTCCACTCATTATGGCCAATAGTGACAGGATCAAAAACCTTTTTCAAATGAAATGATTTCTTAAGGGGTTCCTGAAATCAACAATATAATTGTGACCTGAAATGATCATCACATTCTAACAATCATCAAGGGAACTCCAAGAAGCTGAAATATTTCCTACATGAAAATAAATTACAAGATATCAACTGAACTCTACCCTCAGATATATATGAAATTAATTGATTGGTTGAGTGAGTCATTAACTATAAAGATAGAACCATTTCCCTTAGAATTTTTTTGTAAACCCATCAAGAAGTTGATAAATATACCATATAACTTGCACTCTAGACCTCATGGGTTGAGATAAACCAACTAGAACCTAGTTCTCAACCTTCACCTATTGACAAGTGAGGAATTGAGAGACAAACAATTCTACACATTTCTTCATCCATTTCCAATATAACCAATATGGATTTTCCTGATACATCTTATACACAGCTCGATGTTCCACTATGTGGGATATATGAAACTTTATCATCACCTCTCATGAAATTTCACTGGAACTATCATCCATCATATGAAAAGGATAGCATGATCCTCATCTTCATATTATCCATCTCAATTATGTTCAATGGATATATAAAAATTTAAGGCCTCATAGTTGGTATCTCCAAGATTATCCACTATAACACATTGTTGATGTAGTGGGGTAACAAATTTCAACTATATATATATCACACCATTATCATACACTATAGGTGACTATAATGAGGCCAAAAACACATATTTTTCACTCAGAATATTTGAATATTATTTTCTAATAAGATAATAATCTACCACATTCCCTTATTAATAGTATAAAATATCATGAAGTGATAATCCTATTTGAACCCTAGACATCATTTCTTTCCCATGTTATTATCATTTAGTGAGTAGATATACATAATATGCTTATGGGAAGAGTATATGATAAAACTCCCACCTATAAGGTAGTGTAGATACATATTCTAGGAGAAGACTAATGCTACTAGCTCTAGATCAGGGGTGGTGTAGTTCTACTCATGTGGTCTCACCTGCCAAGACCCATAGGAATTCTCCACCTGCCTCTGTATCTGAAGGAAACCATGACTAGTCCCTAAGGGATAACATAACACAACATACTCAACACTATCCTATAGAAATATCATAATTGGAGTTCTCATAGACCTCTATAAAAACTCATAATAAGCCTACTATAACCTTTACATTCACACCAAATTATACCCCTTCTAGGTTAATGTATTTATCAATGTTGATATCCTTGAGAAATTGGGAAAAATATACTATTGAAGCTTACCAGCCCAAGGAAGCTCTGCACTTCTATCAAACTCTTTGGTGGATCGAATGGGAATACATCCATGACAACTATCGAGTCCAATACCAAATGCTCAACTAAAAAGTCATCTCCTAAAATCTATACCTCTTGAATCTAGAACTAAATCAAAGAGATATTCCAATAACGTTGGGGGTTTTGAAGCATGTCTAGAACTGTCCTCAAGTGTCTCACATGATCTCCCTCTGACGTCGAGTACACTAGAATTTTATCGATGGATAACACCAAAAAATGGTCTAAGAAATGATTAAATATCCATATTATGAGTCTGATGAACATTTTTATGGTGTTCATTCATGCCTAATGGAATCACCAAGTACTCATAATGAACATAGTAACATAATAATTTCATCTTCGGTATATCTATTTCTTGTACTATGAGCTTGTTATAACATGATCTGAAGTCAATCTTGAAGAACCATCTCACCCCTCCAAATTTGTTGGAGAGGTCATAAATCCATGATAGTGGACACTTATTCTTTATATCCACCTAGTTCATGAAATAAAAATCCTAACACAACCTTAAGCTTCTGGAAACCTTCTTAGTGAATAAAACAGTGGTTGGACAGGGTGACAAACTAGGTCTAGTAAATCCTTTTGTAATTCCTTTAACTGCACCTTCAACTCATGAAACTATATGGGATACATCTAATATGGTGGTTCATATATTAGGGAAGTCACGGGGTGAATTTCAATGTATAAGTCTAAATATTAGGGGGTAGGTAAGCCGAGAACATCCTCGAGAAAGAGTTATAGATACTCTACCACCACTACAGCAAGCTAAATTCCCATAAAATCCACTACTACAAGGGAAATATTATCCAAATGATGAGTAATATGTTTTATCCTTCAATTTTTTATCCCTTATTTATCTTCCCGTGTTTCCTTATCATCAATTATGTAAATATAATTCTTTCACCATGGATACACCACATACTTTTCTTGAAAGAGTTAATATGGGAATGAAATACGGATATATATTCTATACCTAAGATGAGTTAATAATGCATCATAACATATATAATGAGATCCCATAGGAAGATATCTCTTCTAAGAGTCAAGTTACACTATCTATAGTAGTTTTTTATCTCGAAATCCCCTCCAACCAGAGTGTCCGAGCACAAGGTTCCAGTCAAGGGCTCAATATGAATATCTAATTCCTAACCAAAATAAGTGGATCACACCCATGTATATCGATACTATAAATAAATTATAGAAGATAAATATTATAAATCTAATAATTTTAGGAGCCTTAGGGTAATATGAATCAAGGTCTTGCAGCCATCCACATCCTTTCCCACTACCTACCTAAGCCTAGAGCAGAACGCCTAGTAGTGGTGGTGGAAAATATTCAATACACATGCCACCTCTTTCTTCCCTCATCACTCCTAATCTAGATACTCTGTCCTAGATACCTCCCAGATTGTATTTCTACCTCTTCCTATGGGATCCTTCAACCATATCTCACTCAGGTTTATGAAAGGTCGAACAATACTGCATGAGTTATCTGTAACCATCACAATAGAAACACTAACTCCCTCTAAGATGACTAAAACTATCCTAAGAGCCCTGAACTCTATAACCTCTATCTTATGATCTTATTTTACATCATATATTAGAACCAAAACTCCATATCATACATCTTTTATCATCTATTGAGCTCTCAACTCCTATGTTTCCACTACTAACACCATCTTTTGTTGGATGCTTGCCCAGAAATATCTCCACCACTAAGGCTTTCTCAAGATCTCTAATATAGGTGCGAATGAAAAGAGATAACTGTGTAACCCTGGTATATTATAATAGTTCCCACTATAATGTCTGTGCATAGAACAATAGTTTCTGAACCATTTGTAGGGAGTATCTCGATAGGTTGCTGAATCATAATAAATACTCACCCATGGTCACTCAACATTGTTGAAGTTGTAGAAGCTATTTTATGCACAGCACTCACAACATGTCCATATAGAAAAATTCCATGAAGAGACACTTGAAAATGACTAAGATAGATCCACCACATCTTGTATCTAAGTCACCAAAATCCACTACCCTCCAACATATCCTTGAAAAATAATCCTTTCTAGGAGCACCATGTTATCTGTAGGTGTCCACAAAATTAAAAAATCATGGGTAACTACATATAGATAGTCCTAAACTTCCTAGGGGTCTAGGTAACCCAAAAAACCTAGGATTTCACCACCTCTAACAATCTAGTATTGTGCTCATCTGGTACAATAGCCAGAATCTACTTCTCAATAGGTTGTATAAAAACTGAAAAAACACACAAAGGTACCACCTCTAATAAATATTCGTGCACTAAATTCTCTTCACTCGGCAGATCTTAAATGAAATATTTCAATGTATTCCAAGATAGATATCTTCATAGAGGCATCCTAAAATAAAATAATTACATTTCATAGTCAAAGATTATATCTGAGGAGTTAACTGAAGAAGGACACAAAAACCATAACCCATTACTTTATTATTCATGTACTAATGTTTTCCCTAAAACATGTTCCTACATGTTCCAAGAAAATAATAAGGTTTTTAGAGTATTTATGAATGGATATGTTGTCTTCCACACCTCACTAGACACCATAGTCTGAATGTTGAAATAAAAACACTTTAAAACTATTTCCATAAATCCAAAACCAAACCTTACTACTAGAAAATGACTAAACTCCATTCATAGCATGTAACACATTTGATTCCACTCTAACTTGAACAAAATTACCAGATAGCCATTATAAAAAGGTAATTTGAGTGTGACCCATCACACATTTTTCTAAATGGAAAGGGGCTGGTGACCAGTGCTGAGTAGCCATATTTCACAAATGAGATGCATTAGACCAAGAACATATATACACACACACATAAAAAACCTTATACAATGATGAAAGGTAATTACAAATAAATATATAAAAATTTAATAAATATATCACACATTATAGTATGAAAAATATTCTAGAATGCAGAAGGGATAAATATAAGCCCACCAAAAATTACCAATGAGTCGAACCTACTCAGAAGAATGGGAGTACTTTCAAATGAATCACTGAGTATGAACCACACTTATTCCTGATCACAATTATATGTCTACTCCTAATCCACCCAATAATCCATAAAATAACCTATCATTTGTGTAAGGAAAATCATTAGAGAGAAGAAACAATGCATTGATGAGTATGAAAATACATAGTAGATCACACCCAAATAACCAAACATAATAAACAAGGTAGTAGTCCTCTCATCATCATGTGAGTATGTCAAACAAATATGAGACATAACAGTAATTGAACTAGATATACTATAAATATAATCCATGTAACACCCTGACCCCAGTTACCCAGATTCGGTTCATTATTTTAATACATTGGCATGATTACAAGGAATCAATTCTCGAAGGACCGATCGGTTTAGCAGTCTTGGAAAATAGATTACATACATGAATGTTACATTAAACTTTATAACATATTAAAACATAAATAATCCTTTATTATTGCTATTATTCCCTTGGATTAACCCTTCATATCAATCACAATACACTTCTTGGAATCCTGGGAAAATAAAACATAGAAAGGGGTAAGCTCAAACGCTCAGTAAGGGTAAGAAATACAGTGGAAAATTTCAAAAATAAGCATAAACATTTAAGGAAATGTATAAAACTAAAACAAAATCATTTTAAACTTGAACTTCAGCATAATATGGCAGAAATCAAATGAAATAATCTCATTTACTTATTCACAGGGATATTCTACTGATCGAATAATCACATGCAATATCAATAACCACTTTCATAACGATGGAATACATAATACTGAACTTTAATTTCTTTTTCTAGGCCTTGTGCCAAGACCTAAGGGATAATTGTAACTGTAACCCAACCCTGAGAGCTTCTGTAACCGGACTCCAACCAGGAGTGCCTCTAATAACCGGACACCAACCCGGAGTGCCTCTAATAACCGGACACCAACCCGGAGTGCCTCTAATAACTGGACACCAACCTGGAGTGCCTCTAATAACTAGACACCAACCCGGTGGGTCTACTATAACTGTACCCCAACCCAGAACATACTAGTCCAACACATTCATCTTAAGAAGAGAATGAAATATAACATAAACATTCGTATTAAAACTAGCATACGAAATTCCAAGACATTAATCATAAACCATTAATGGAATAAAAACAACTCATCCATAGTCAATCATATCACAAAACCATAAATACAATATGGAAGATTTGAATCATAATAAATAAACTTCAAACAAGTGTAAAATTTATCAAAGGATGTTGACATAGATGAAATAAAAACTATTTGAGAGAAATATCTCTTTTTTTGAAATCATTTAAAAGTTTCATAATTATAAAAGAAAAAATTTACTTTGAAAATATTCTTATAAGCTTTTAATAAAAGCTTAAAATATTTTATAATTTCGGAAAATAGCCACACCGACCGTATAAGGTAAAAAAATTCATTATTACCTTAATTTTATCGAAAATGTTAAAAGGGACCTTGTTTGGAAAACGACAGAAAGATTCCTTTATAAACATTTTATAAAAAGTCAAAAATGGTATAAATGACTTTAACCCATAGTATATAAAATAGTAAGAATGTTTTGAAAAACGTTTTTAAGAAGCATTGATGTCGATGATAAAGAGGTCCTAGTAGATAATTACGTATAAACAACCTCGGATAATGAAGAGATTGTGAAATAAACCCTTACCAACTCGGTAACTTATGAAACATACATCCCATGAAAGAGGTATAATACAATGAATATGTAAATACACATAAATTAAATTTTATTACCCAAATAATACAATTATGGGCAGTACATACACAACACAAAAGGTGATAGTGGCAATATGGCATGAATCTCATGGGAATAAGGAGTGAGATGAAAACCCCTTACCTTGCACTTTCCTTTAGTCGAGGGTACGTTCAGCCTCCTTTATGAAGACTATAGTATGTTATTAAATTATACCAGAACAATATTAATATTTATGACATCATACATTATTCATTTATGACTTTATACTACCTATTTAATAATAATTACCATGTTATATTAATATTTCGAGTAATAATCGCTTTCTTTATCGTACGTCTTTTAACTTGTTACTCTTGATTGTATCACTTAGATCATGATTTAAATACCTCTGAAATATAAAACATGATATATTTATCATATATATTAGAATATAAAAATTTATAATAGACTTATATATGAAATGGAAAACACCGTTTATGGAGACGGTAGTCTGTACGTACGCATAAATGTTGTTTCCGTTTTCATATAGTATTGAACGAAAGTAAGTGCTAAGATATATGTAAGTACATAAATACTTATATATATAAATATATATATATCTCCAATAGCGTTATTATGTCATATATTATATACTTATCAGTAATATATATTTTTATAATCGTCGATGAATGGTGAACTTGGAAATGAATCTCATCGCGTCGTGGAGACGGTAATCCGTACGTACGCATGAGCGAAAATATCATTCTTTTGATATTAATATAATATATAATTGGATGGTATATATTATATACAGAATACTTATCATGTTATATTTATTATTTACATCAAATAAACATCATTATTATACTTATCCAAATAATAATGTATTGAATAACAATTACACCACAACGTGGAGACGATAATCCGTACGTACGCACGTATGGAGACATGTCATTCAAAGGGTGGATAGAATAATGAATTTAGTTGTAACATATTTATAATAACATAACAGTATATAGAATATACTGGATTTATTATTTTAGAATTGAAACAACAAAGAAAATGGAAGTGGAAGAAGAAAGGAACTTGAAAGAGGGTGGTGAAATCATTACCTCTTCTTCGGGTTCTTCCTTTTGATTTGATCAAAAGGGCTCTATAATTTTGCTTTCTGATAAAAATAAGGCCTCTAGGATGAAGGTAGGATATTTTAGAGGGTATTTGGGGAGTGTTTGGATGAGCCAAATGGCTTAGAAGGTGTGAATTAGAGAGAAGGGGGAGTGCCCTTTTATAAAAGGGGTGAGGGGCACCTTAGGAAAAACTTAAAATATTATTTTATAATAAATTCATATTCGTTTTCTAATTTCTCATAAGTTTAGTATTTAAATTATAAGGTGGGGATAGGGGGGGAAACTCAACTGATAGGATTTAGACAAGTTTAGGTTACCTTTTTAACCATATTATTTAGATTTAACTCTATGTTAAATAATTTAACTTTTACGATGTCTTCTTGTATTCTTACACTATATGGTTAATAAACTTACTATATACTGCCAATCGAACCCCAATAGGTTCATTAATGTCATATATATTATTATATAATTCTTTTGGCCGAACCTTTTATTTTTTGGATCATTATATCAATTAATAATATAATATTTGTTTTAAAAACTATTTTATGTCAATTTTAAAACTATTTGGTATTTGTTTTTTGATAAAATAATTACAAAATGATTACTTCAAAAAAATGCATTGAATAAATCCTCAAATTTCATATTCTTCTATAAAATTTTTGGTTGTCATAAAAACTTTGAAATTATATTTATTTTAATATTTATAATACCATTTATTTGATTCTTTCTTGAATAAGGTAATTACTGCATCATCATTGTGTCATAAATAAATTTATTTATTTAATGTATAAAAATTATAAATAAAATACCATGATGAAGGAAATATTTTCATATTTATATGAAATACTTATAATCAAATTTATCTTATGTAAAACCCTATATTAAAAATGTTTTGGTTGTTAAACATTGATTTTAACTCTTTTAACTCTTCTTTGAATTAAATAATAATAAATGTCCTAATCTAATACAAGTGGACCTAAATGATAATATTTTATTCCTAAGGTTGTTTTTGGTCGAGATAAACTTGTCCAATAGAATTAGGTCATGTGTGAGGGTGATATTGATATCATTTTTACCCTTAATTACCCTATTTACTTTTAATCGTAGTAAATAAAAGTAAATTGTTACTATTCACCAAATATTATTTTCATCTCATTGAACCACATTTTACTCCTTGATATTAAACGTGTCACTCATATTTTCGAAATTCAGATCACAGAAGCGGTAAAATTATGTTTTATGAAAATTTGCAAAAGATCATAGGAGGTGGGTAAAAGACGGTGAAAAGTTCAATGAAATTTTTTTATATCTAAAATTATTATAAACCAACCCCAATGAATTACATTGAACATATATAGGTATTATATATATATATTAAAAATATATAATTTAAATAAAATAAATAATTATTTAAATAAAAATTTGGTTTTAAAGTATAACTCAGTGTTTTTCACTATTCATCAAAAATTAAAAGTTGTCAGAAAAATACCAAAAAATTACCCTAACATGATTTTGATATTATGAATTCAATAATGAAGTATATTTTACCAAATTAAAAACATAGAGGTTGCGTTTATTAATTTAAAATTAATTCCCACTGTCAAAATAAAAAGCATGTTTTAAGAAACAATAACTATCAAAAGATTGACACTTTGTTATGTTTGGTTTAAATGTGAAATTATGTCCAATGACCAACATTGGATTAAATTGTAAAAATATATTCTAAATATAATTTAAAACCACTCAAATTCATAATTTATCACTATTAATTATTTCGATTAAAAAAGTTGTTTTTAATTAAAATTTAGTAATTTTCACTATTCATCAAAATATGAAAGTTATCAGAAAAGTACCAAAAATTTACCCTAAGCTAATTTTGATATTCCGAATCCAAAAATGAAGTCCATTTTGAAAGATAAAATGTATAAAATTATAAAAAGTTGGTATTACTATTCATAACGGTTAGTTTGATTGGTTGTGGTGTGTGTTAGAACTCATAGTTGTGTAAAGCACACTGTACTGTATTATTCAAAGAGAAGTGTACCATGGAAGCTTGGGGGTGTTATAATCCATGTCTCAAAGGGTATTAACCATTTAGATGTCCACATGATTCTCCTCTATACCCCACAGAAATGATTTTCTATAATAAATTATTCTATGAACCATGATACCACTAACAACATTCATCTAATATTTCATTCTCAATTGGAATTGACAAAGATGTACTCACTAGATAACCAAGATCTAAGAGGTCATGCTCAATGGTTTATGATCATTTTGACTATGGATGTGCCATTTCTATTCCGTTCTTAGTTTAGGGTTAAAGTATTCACATTTCATATTATAGTTTTTCATTAAGAATTTTTATGTTGATTATATTTTACCCCGATGATTTGTGGAATGCATTGGACATAGTAAGTGAAATGAACGACCCACTATATCCCCTCGATGCATCTGTATGATTGATGAGACAAACTGGATAGGGTTTTGGCTGAGGCCTTACCTATTTTTCTATACTTCTTGGTGGAGGCCTTGATAGTATGTTTTAAACATATGGGATTATTCATTATATCATTATGATATTAGTTATGGATTTTCCATGCAATTATTTGACAGTTAGAATATCCTTGGTTAAGTTTCATGATCAGGTGATTATTTATATGTCATTATTTGATTATCATTTATTTCTTCCATATTATGCTCATGTTACTAATTAAATGTTACATGTTTTAGTTAATTTTATTTTACATAATAATTTATTCTTATTTATGAAAGCTTACTTGGTATGTATACCATTACTGAGTTTCTATGCTCTGCTTTTTCATGAGTTTTATTTTTCCATATGATGCCAAAATGATTATTATGACTGATATGAAAGGATAATATTGGAGAATAATTTTTTTCTGAGAGAAAATATTTTTTGTATATTATGTTTAAAATGAATTTGAATTCAAAATATGGATCTAGTATACCAATACTAATAAACTATTTGGTTCTTTAGGATGTGATTCCTTGTATCTGATGCCAATGTAACCAAGTAAGTCACTCCCTCTATGCTACTTGGGTCGGGGTCTTTAAAGACATTATCTTCATGATTATGATGAATAGATTATTTAATGATTACGCTAACCAATTTTTGTTATATTTATTTGTTATTTTATCATATATTACAATATTAAATAAGAGAAATAAGATCATTTTAGGATTGTGATCTAGACCTTGAGAAATGATAAATTAGATGGAAAATTCAGAAAGTGTGAATTGTAGATGTAGAGTGTATCATTCTTCAGTCATGGAATAAAAATTTTTGTATATTTATGGATTCATCAAAGGAAGTAATGATTAAAGAGTATCCCAGACCAAAAATTATAATTGAGAATTCTAGATTTTATGGATTTCATGTATTCAATTGACACTGTGTGAGAATGTTTCCATGAAAATAATATCAAATAACCAAGATAACATAGAAGGGATTCATGTTTCACTTGATAGATGAATGTAGTGAATATTTAAAAGATCTCATTTGAATATTGGTCAATACACTTATATTCTCACTACCATATAATAGAGAAGTATTGTTATATATATTAATACATCAAATAATGAATTGGGATTCGTCATAATATATAATGAAATGGTGGTATCGTATGCCTCTTTTTAATTAATGATTCAATGGAAAAATTACATGACACATGATTTGGGACTATTAATGGTTATATTTTTATTGAAGATATAGCGGTGTTTTCACTATAGTAAAAAGTTTGAAGTATATACTGATTACTAGAGTGTAAAGTATATATTCAAATTGAATAAGCTCATCACGAATTAAACGATATAGTTAGAGTTGATCAAGGCCTATGAATACTCAAAACATTACCACCTTGGGAATGAAAAAATGTGGTTTATTCTATGAGTATGAAGGATCATGCTACATTATCCATGATATATATTTAATGAGACATAATAATAAAGTTTTTGAAAAGGATGATCCTTGATATCATCAGCAAAAGGGAAAAAACCAATCTTTCAAAAATTCATTATCATCCATCCATTAATGTAATGATCAAGGTGTCATAGATGAAGGATATGGAAAAATAAAATAAGGTTTGGAATTTTACAGTGTTTATCTGCATATCTGGTAATCACAAATATGTATAGAGATATCAATAATCTTTTCTAATGGGAAAACCTAAAGAGGGATATTGAAGAGTATGCATCTAGATGCTTAGTGCACCAGTATGTTAACATGGTATGATAGAAGTAAAATTTGATGATGCAACAATGTCCTATACCCTTATGGAAATACGATAACATCACCATGGATTTTACAGTTTGACATCCAATGAATTATAAAGGAAATTATTCCATTTGGGTTGCAATTGATCACCTTTTAATATCAGCACATTTCATAGTATTCAAGAGGATTTCATTCCTGATAAACATACTAAGATATACATAAATGAGGTGAAATAAATGAAAAAAGTACCACTCCTGATCCAAATTTTTTATAAAGGATTGATATATAAGGTCACAATATATGCATAATCGAATATCCCACTCTTCAAATCTAATATTGATGGATTTCTATGATATACAAAAAGAAGTAAGGATGAATACAGTACCACTCTAAACTATATTTGATCCTGATACCTGGTTCTCCTAAAATTCATGGAGAAGTATTGAATAATAATTAGATACATAGTTCAACATCATAATTTATTATCATATATTGATTGATTCTCCATCGGAAATTATCATTCAATCTCTATAGGATATATTGATATCTTGTTCATTGGATTTAAAAAGTGGTTGGGAGAAACACAATCCAAAACTAGAGTACTCAAAGAATAAAAAAATTCCATTATATAATTCCGACAAGTTGGGATTAATTTAGATAGTATAAGCTACTAGGACTAGATCACTCTCTAGAGACATCAAATAAGATTCATTGAATTAAATGATATATTAAAAGTATACATAGACAATAGAAGAGATAAGCTAATAATCATCTGTGATATTTAAAATTTTCAATAAAAAACCCATGGGGCGCAGGTACTGTAGCAGTACTGTAGCGGTACTATAGCAGCGGCGGCACTGTTCATCAGCGGGTATTGTAGCAGCGACAGGATACTGTAACGGCGGCAGGGCACTGTAGCGGCGGCGATACTGTGCGGTACTGTAGCAGCAGGTTACTATTCACAAAATGTGATTTGGCCTTTGAATTTGGGCCTACGGGCTATGTAATGGGCTACAAGCTCACTGGGCCTTCGGGCTATGTAATGGGTTTCCATCTACCCAGTTAAAAAGAATACTTTGCTTTGATTTAATAATAAAAATGAGGCTTCAGCCCCAACCTTTAAAAAAATAAAAAAAAATAATGTATTGTAGAGATAAAAAACTAGGACACAAGACCACTCACCCAAAATATAGTTCTTTAATGAAATCATTATATTATGGAAGCAACATGGGATCCCAAATACATAATGTGAAAGATGTACTCCAATTTTGTCATTAGAGAATTGAAATTTCAATGGATAAATTATTTGGGGGGAGTATCATGTAAAAACACATGAATTTACAATTTATTTTTTCATTAAACACATATTATGACCAATCGATTGTTTTAACAAAAACATAGAATTAAAACGATTTATGGAATAATTTATTACTATAAAATATTAAAATATATGATAATCATTAATAGATTATGAGAATGAAATACGAAACATCATTAAGAAAACTGAAAGTGGAATAAAATTTAAAGTAAATACAAATCCAAAACACAAATAAATATCAATCAATAGGATTGGATATAAAGATCCTCTCCCTAATTGAAAATATAGAAATAATAAATATAACTGCAAACCTAATATTCATGTTGAGATAGAATTAAATGATCATATTGAATGATTATAGTAATATATGTATGGTTATATATTAGAGAAAAATATTACTTTTATATATATGCTCATTAAAAATATAATCACTGAATATATGGTCATTAGAAATATAGTTAATGGATATATGTTCATTAGGTATATATAATGGGTATGTTGTTTATTTTAATTATTATAATTCGAAGTAATAATTAATGAAATGAAAAGAAAAAAACTAATATAAATTTATAAATATAAAAAATATTTTTTTATTATATAATATATATTATTATCATTAAGGAATAATTTTATACATTTATTAAATTCAAAGAATTAAATTAATACCATTAGGTTAAAAAAATAATTTCTTATAAGATAAATACTTAATTTAAAAAGTATGTGGTTTAAATGAAATATTTAAAAATCTAACTTTATTAACTATTATGTTCTTTTATATAAATAAATTGATTTATTTTAAAAGATATATAAAATTTAATGTTTTAATATATAAAAAAATATTAACATGTATTTAATTTATAATTTATATAAAATTGTATTTAGAGAACACAATGTTTAGAAATTCATTTTTCTATCAATATCAATTTTTCAATTTATATTATATTTTAATTTTTAATTTCATTATTTATTTATTATTTATTTAATTATATTAATTAGAGTTTAAATTTTCTATTAATTTTTTAAAATTGGGAAAGTGAGGTTATATTATATTTTTAGTAAAAAAATTAATGTGGTCAATAATTCAACAAGTTAAAATGAAGCAGAAATATGTAAATTTCTATGGGTCTTGTTTTTGAAATTTTAAATTTTAGTTATGCAATATAAAAGTCCTTTATTATATTTTGTAGTCAAATATAAATATCTTACAAACTTTTCCCAACCTAACATACATAACCCCAAGGGATTCCATCATTTCCCTTCTCCAAACTCAGGTTTCCAAGGTAATGTCACACATTTTCATTTATAAAAGGGTCTCTCCCCTAACCCTACCAAACCACTCAAACAACCTAATTTTATCACAAATACCAAACTATTTTTCTTATCTAAAATCTATAAAGTATTTTTGGAATCTTCTAGTTCCAATAACAAAGCCTAAATACCTCCCTCTAAAGGAACCTATGTCGAGAAGAGTGAATTTTTCAAGTAAGTTTATAAGTTCATCAATTATTTTATCAACTAACTTTTAATATAAAATCCATATAAATTTTATTCTACATTGTAATGATGGTATATTAAGAGATTAATTTTTTATATTTTATTATAATAAAATTATGTAACTTTAAACACATACTCATTCACTAGTGTTGCATGTTATTTTTGGGTAGGTTCAACCACCTACATGAATGATGTTATACCATCATCATCATTTTCACCATGAAAATGTATTATTAAATTATTAATGGTAATATAAAATTTTAAATATTACTATATTTCATGGATGTGGTTATAGAAGTACGTAACAATAATTAATGATCAATATTAAGTAACTCATTATCATTGGTAAATTAAGTGAAAAATGTTCTTCATGAATCCCATTCTAAAGAACAATACCGATAATGTCAATAAAATGAATCAGGGATACATGAATAATTATAGAAAAATTATTCCACTGCCATCAATAATACATGAATTATAAACTTGGTATCATAGGGTGAGGATTAACATCCCCATTACGAGTCTTTTATGAAATAATAAAAATCACTAATATCTGAAGATTAAAATAATCTATAACTAATATACATATAATGAATTTTTATTATTTAATTATATAAAAAATATATTTATTTTATAAATTTATTTAATAAGTTTCTAATACTATTATGTTTATTTTGCATGTGGTTAAATCACTTTTATGGAATCCTGGGGTATAGTTAAGGGTTTTATTTTTGATAACTTTTTAAAAATGAGATTGTAAATATTTGAAATTATATATGTTGAAATTAAATTTTTCTCTCCATAAATAATATCTATTTACCTATCCTCGTATTATATATTTATTTTAAATGTTTTCTAAAATTTATTTTCCTTGTGGATTTTTAATTTACATTATGTATATATTTTAAGTGAAATCATCTTTCCCACATTTTGTCATGGATATTTCTCCTCGATTTATTATTAATTTTTATTCAAGGATTTCATTATCTATGATTTTATGATTCCATTAGGTATATTCAAATTTAATTTCGTTTATTTAAAATTTTAATAATATTTTAATAATTTTAATGTGGTTTTTTCACCAAACATTGACTCTCTAAACAATAGTGTGAAAAAATATTCCTTTTTTCTTTATTTCGGTATGATTTTTTTCCAATTTTTATAATCATTTTAACGATAAAAATTTATTTCCACTAAATAAATTGTTTATAATTTAATATTTATTCCCATTATTTGTTATCATATTATTATCAATGATATTTAAAAAAGGAATAGGATATTTATTAATGATTGTATGGAAATTTTATAATTATCTAATTAAAGTGTTTTTCATATATGTATACTCCATTTAAGTTTTCTTATGTTTCATTTGTGATATAATCTAATTTTATTGTACATATTATTTTTTGGATGGATTATGATTATGTTATACTAATTTTGTATTGTTTACATTTTGGTTTTCATGTTTTAATTAAGCTATAATGGAATTATAATTGTTTTCATGATCATGTCACACACATATGTATTGTTTATCAACATGTGAGGTTTGGGTTCATTATATCCCTCCAATGTATTGGGTATAGTTTTTTATCTCATGGGAAGATATATATATATATTGGATTGGGGAGTGAATAAAATCTACTTTATGACACTTTCCACTTTATTTAAGGGAATGGGGAGTGAACCCAATCCATTATGACACTATTTACATTGTGTTTACAAGTATTAGGGGTGAACCTGATCTACTTTGGTTCCAAGTTCACTATATAAAGATTGAATTTTTAGTGAGAAGTCATATATGGAATTATTTTCTATGTTTATATATGTTTCCAATTCTTAATCCTATGTTATGTTTTCATTGATCATGATTATTGACTCGTGTTTTGACTTTTATACATCCCATTTTGGATGTAATTTCCAAATAATTATTCCATGACTCATGATTCTATGTTTTATTTGGTATGATTCTCTTATTTTACATCCATACACCTTTATTATGTTATCATACCCACATGTTTATCTCTTTCTCACTTATTTTATTCAATTATTTTCTCTCATGTTTAGCCTTACTAAGCATATGTTATTTTAATATCTTAGGTTTTAAATCCCTAGGTTATAAAGGATAATAGTATGTATGATATGTATAAAGGTTATCAGGTGATAATACTATTTGTAGTAATTTTTAAGGAGTTTTAAAATACTTTGGTTTCTTTCATTTTGACAAAAGATAGAAAAACATTGGAATTTAGTCTGTAACATACAATGATATGTAATAAATATTCAAGTAATTTGTTGTAATGATTATGTGTATTCTGATTAATTATACTTTTTATTATTATAAAAAACATAAAAATTATGGAGAATTTATATAATAACCCTATGATATAAATGGTAGGTAATGTGATTGAAAATGAAAAAATCAAGATAATAATCCCATTAGGATTTTTTTATTTTCTGACATTAGTATTAATTTTTAGTTCATGTTTTTAAATTAAAAAAACTAAATAATAATAGATTATTTTTTATTTATTTTTTAATAAAATTTTCACAAAGAGATAGAGTTACATTTCATGAATGGGGGTAATGTAAAATCCTCCTTACCATGAGTCTTAACTCGCTTAGACACTCCCTTAACCTTCTAAATTATAAAACAACATGTGTTAATTTAATAATTAAGAAACATGATAATTTTGTCTCACAAATTATACAATTTTTATTATAATATGTCATTCAATTTTACCCACATTATCCATTTTTATTTTTTTGGTTCGTAGTTCCAATATCAATTCCATAAAACAGTAATGATCGGTGGTCTTTACCAAATGGTTAAAAAACCTCCATAAATGTATTGATATGTGACTAATGTATTTAAATTATTTTAAATAGTTATAAATACAAAAAATAGTTCCATTAAATGTATGGATCATTTAGTATAAATGTTTTGGTACAATGATATGTTTGTTTAGGTTGTTTTACAGGCAATAACTAACATAATTTGTTTTATTTAATTTAATGAATGTTACCATTATAGAATACAAAGTATTCCATAATAAAATAATAATATTTATATTAAAAAAAATAATTATTTATTATAACCATCCATTAGGTAGGTAATAGTTTTTTAAAAATATTATCTTTATAGGTTGATATACATGCCATGAATAGATGTTTATTTTACAGAAAAAAGTATTATATTAAATTTATTAGTTTAATATCCATATTATAGAATATTAATCATGTTTTAATTTAATAATTCATTCCATGATTTTAAATTAATAACATATTCAAACCATCCATGGAAAATTAGTGTAGAATGAAATGCATTCTATATAGAGGAGGTGAATAGACAATTATATATGAAATATGTTCACTTTAGAATTAAATTTTAGGGAGTTTAAGTTTCTTTACCAAAATATAATGACACCAAATTATAATTTCATCATTGATATCATTTTAATAAAACATATTGATGGGATTTTTAGTAGATATAAGGAGAATAAAACACAAAATATTTTAGTTGAGATAGTTTTCCTATTTCTTTGAAATTCATTATTCAATATGATACATAATGTTATGAAATGTTATTTTGTATATACAATAACATATAGAATATAGATAAGGTATTTGAGAAGGAAATATGGTATGGATTTTTGGAACTAAAAAAACATATGGTGTGAGGAGAGGTGGGGTATTGAGAGATGGCATTTAGTAGGGTAGGAGAGGGATGTTTTAGAATAAAATATTTATTATATTATTATTTTAACAAAATACTTTGAATTACATTTATTATTTTTTGTATAAAAATATTAATTAATGTATGTTATAGAATGATAATGGATGCTTATATCATCTTTTATAAAATTAATCATGTATTTAACTTTTAATATAATGTATCATACTCTGTTATATTTAAATATTATCCTTTATATTATACTATTAATCAAAATTTTAAAAACAACACCATTAACAAATTTTGACAGGGGGATTCAAAAAATTATATTCATTTTTATGGAAAAAATTTCTAAATTAGGTTTTTTATATTTAATTATAGTACAAAAATTAATGTTTTATTGGATAATGTAAAACATAGTTAATTCAAATGGTACAATATGATACAATTATTGAGAAGTTTTTTCATGGAATTTCAAAAATTATATTTTCTTATTTTATTTGTGGTAAACATTATTTAGAATATTTATTCACTATTTATCCGAAATATATTTTTACTATTCTAATGGCTGGGTTATTATCCTAAAGACTAAGTTATTATTCCAAAGGTCATAATTCCAATGGTTATATATTCTTTCACATCATATTAGGAGAAAATATAACCTTCATTCATAATTCACTATAATTACCCTCACGTTTCTATATTATTTATCTAAAAAATATAGACGATTCTTCCAATCCTTTATTAATTTTTAAAGTTTTGTTCATGGGTTTGACAATTTTAAGACCATGATGTTCCTAAATCTCTAAATATTATTCTATTATTTTCTTTAGTTAATAATCCTATTATAATATTTTATATTTTATTGAGTTCATTCATACTTTTTATGTGGCGTTAATAGTCATTGTTCATCAGGGGAATGTAATTATATTATTGGGTTATACTACAATGATGAAATAAATGGACACATGTCGTCATGAAATACCTATAGTAGAATCTAATTTCTTAAAAATTCTACATTAGTTTAGTATTAGAGTTAGGCCATTACATGTAAAAGATTTTTTATCATATAAATTTTAATATACACTATCATCCCTAACAATGAAACATCACCCACATAATGACAACCATTTGTGACTTTTCTAAACATATCATCACCACTATGAAAATGAAGTTATGTGACATTTCATTCCCCTTATGTTACCCCTTCTATATAAGGCACAAAATATGAACCATCTTCTTGAATGCCTATAAAATGAGTTTTATATAGACAAATCATCCAGGTTTTATATACTCTTATTACAATTGGGTAATCCAATAAAATGATTTTCAATTCTACTTTCATAAATTTGTGGGAGATGGGGTAATACTAAGAAACAAATAAGGAGTTGGATTCTTCTACGGAAAATATACGACATCCTAAAGTCAAAGATTATCTATAAATATTTAATGGAATAATAACATAGAATATTTTTTGGATTGGATAATGGAGAAAAAAATTGTAGGGGAACCAATAAAACCATTAGGTTAATATATCACATACAATGTATGAAGTGTGGTTCTTGTATGGTTAAATAAATTAAAAATAATATCTTTTGGTTTCAAAGAAAGTTATCCATTTATACTTGTTGATGTATTATAGATTCTTAGATAGCTCTGATACTTTATAATAATTACACTCAAATTATCTATGAAACATTACATGACTTCCAGTAGGGTCACCGTACCATTTATTATTGTACATAAGAATTATACAGACTAATGGTAAAAAATAAATTTCTAGTGATGGAAAATTAGTTAACAATTTGGTGAATTTATGTATTTAAACCATAAATTTGAGATCAATTACAATCATGACCCTATTTGGACTAGATGTGTCCATAAATAGAATGAAAAGGTATATGTTAAAATATCATAATAACTTTAGTGAAATTATGACTTTTTTCAATATAGTTACTCCTTAAGACCCTCCAACACTAAATATTGGCAAGTGAAATAAATGAATGCCATGGAAAATAATATGAAACCCTAATATGGTGAAACCAATGTTATACAACCTCTTCCATTAGCTATTTTGAATAGAATAATTTTATCTACACCCACAATAGAAAAATAATACTAACATATATGCTCAAACATTTAGTGGAATGTCTTCTTATGGTATGTAACAAAATCTCATATCCAACAATTTTCATAACCATGGGAATGTTAATCTTACAAAATTTTAAGAGGTGTTAAAGGATATATATATAAGGAACTAGTAATAAAAATAACATAATATATAATATTTGTACTAGAATTAACTTTATTTCATTATCAAAGATCTGTAGGTTTAATGTTTATGGAATTACATGATAACATTTTCCTAATATTCCCATATATTAAAAACTAGAGACATTTACTAAGTATCAATTTTTATTCAAAATATAAAACAATTAAAATTAAAATTGTTCTTTTAATGATAAATAGTTACGATGTTTAACTTTAATTCTTCCTTATTCTTACACATCCATAACCTGAGTGATAAACTTCAAAAAATATGGGATGAGAACAAAAATATTAGTAAGGGACATAAAAGGAAGAAATATTTTCATACATTGAAAATATGAAAACTCATAAATTTATTACCTTTATGACAATATTCATTTTGTGTTTGAAATAAATCATATACACATGAAAAACACACACTTTTTGATCAATGAAAAACTTTCAAAACCATATCAAGAATATTAAAAAAATTAGGAAACATAGAAAATTATATTCAGAATTCATGTTTAAATCATTTTAGAAATAACTAGATCATAGTTAAGTCAAATTAGAAACCTTTTTGGTTTACTCGATCCTACCATACTATGAATACAATGAACAATACATAATGATTTGGAGAGAAATATCAGGCCCACTCAATGAATATGTTGTATCAGGATCACCTAGTTATATATATTGTATCGGGAACACCCATCATATTATATAATTCTCAAGTATCATATCATAAATAAATTTGTTAATATTTCTTCTTTTTATCATAAAACACATCAATATTTTTTTAACCCATATACAAAACATTTTCAAATATCAAAATACACATTTCAAAAATAAAAAGTAAGATACCCAAAAAAAGAAAAGATGGTTTTACTTTGAACAAAACATAAATTATTTTAAAGGAATACAAATATCAAATAATGGGTTCAGTTGGGAGAAATTTTTATATACATTGTGTATGTTAAAATAGAGCATTCCATTTTTCTTCTTATAAAGAAAAGAAATTTTTTGTATAAAACATGAAAATTTACTAATTTTAAAAACATTTTATTGAAAGTAAAAATAAATATGAAATTTAATTTATAAGTCATTTATTTCCTTATAAATTCATTTATAAAATAATTTTAATTATTTTTACATGGATAATAAATATTTATAAAATAAATCATTAAAACATTTAGAACGAGGTTTTAAGATAAAGTGTCTATCAATATGAGCCTCACCAATAACGTAAATTCTTTATCTTCCTAAATAATAAAATTATTTTAATTATTTAGTAACTCAATAACTTCTTAAATAATAATTATTATTTTACATTCTTTATTACCATGTTACATTTAATAAATTATGTTTACATTGGATGTTTGTATGAAATTTTGCTTATATGTCCAAAATGGCATAAGTAGGTTGTCTATAGACAATGGGGAAATTATTCAATTTGATACATAATAATAATCATTTCATAATTATAATTTTGAAAAATAAATTATAATTTATAAAAGTAACCATGAAATATGGTTATGAAAAATGAATAATGTTACAATCACAGAGGTGATTGAACGTTCATACACATGGAGTAACATTTCCTTTTTTTGGACAACCAGGATGAAAAGATTGTTATTATTGGTTTATATTTCTAAAATGATCATTATATAATTAAAATATTATTAACTCTTTAAATAAACTCATATATATCATTAATATGATGTGACGATAAAAAATGAATAATATATCTTCGAGGAGTTGGTACTCCAAAGGTATGCACAAATGGCATTATCATTTTTTATTAAATAGAAATTGAAGAGAAAATATGATACATTACTTTTATGTAATGATATTTATCTCATTAACATTATATATATACAATAAATCCATCATTATAAACAAAAGTGAGAGTCAACAATAGGAAATGAAACGCATTGCTCCGTGGAGGTGGTACTGCACATTTATGCATGAATGATGTTTTTTCCCCAATATGATTGAATTGGACATTGATATATATTATTAATTTATATTTACAAAATATTTTTATATGTAATATACTGATGGTATTATTTTAGTGCGGTTGTAGAATATTCTATGGAGGTTTGTGCAGAAATAAATCCAAACTATTTAGTTAAAAACTATTTCTCTTCTTTGGAAAACATTTTTATAATTCTACAAAACACCTTCCTAGGATAATTTTATAATAAAATATTCATCTAGGACATTTTTATTAACGTATAGGAGAGACTTGGTAAGATATTGGATAAAATATATTGTTAAAAAAGTGTGAGGAATAGAGGATATAAACTGTCCTTTTATAAGTTAGGGGAGGGGAAATCTTGAAATTTATTAATGTATTAAAAAATATGAATTAATTCTGACAAAACAATTTATCAAAATTTATATAAATAAAATATTGGATGATATATAGTCTAAATGGTAACATCCAATAATATTTTTATATGTTTAGGTGACATTTTCACTCGTATCGTTTAGTTTTAGTCCCCATTAACACGCTTGTCTTCGACTATGGTATTAATGTTTATTAAAATAAAGGAGTCAATAAAGTTACTATAAAGAGAAAATATTACCATAAATTGACAATTTTTTATATTCTAAACCATATCACATTCACCTGGATGAATATAATATATTTACCAATTTTATAACATGTAATAAAACTGTATTTATTATAAAATATGATTAATGGAATTTTTGTGGAACTATTCATTTAATTGAAATTTTAAAATAAACTAATAGAAATAAAATTTTAATAAAATCAATTAAAACACTCATAATATTTTATATATATGAATAAAAATTTATTGGAATGTTAAAATCTCTCAAAAAATAATCTTTTTTTTTTGTAATGTGATATTATTTACTTGATATTTATTCTACTTGCATAGGCACCATGTTTACGTCGTGTAAACATTAAAGGTAATTATTTAATCACTAAATATTTAATTTAAATTACTATGATACAAATAATAATTATTCATTTAAATAACCAGTAACAGAAAAATATTAGTTATTTTATCCATATTGAAAATTATTATAGATATTAAATAAAAAAGAGTGGCATTTTCGACTTTATATTTTCTTATAATAATATATAAGTCATTTTCAAAGTATAAGATAAGAAAATTTTTGTAAATTATGTTATTAGATGAGTATGGTCCAAAAAGCTAATAAAATATATTATAGTCAAATGTTATGGTTATTTTTAGTCCTTATCTTTTTATTTTTATCCTTAATTAAATGATAGTTCTAGAAAAATTGATATTTTTACTATTCACTGAAAAATCAATTTTTTCAAAATAAATAAAAAATATCACTCTAAAAAATAAGGTGACTATTTCCTAAGAGTTAACCAATAAATTTTTATTGAGTCAGAAATTTATATATATTTAATATTATGGTTAATATTATTCATACATTCCAATGTATCATCTTGTTTATGACTATACCATTTAAATTTTAATATTTTAGGGGTTTTTATGCTCAATGGTGCATGTATTATATGCCATAGAACATAGTGTGGTTTGAAAAATATCATGGTGTTACATTCCACACTATTAAATTAATTTAATCCGGAAAATTTGAACTTGGTTTATAAAATCAAGGGTTTGACATTTTAAAATACCCCTGTTGAAGTCCCACATTGTGAAAATGGTTTAATAAAATTTCCTATGGAAAATAGGGGAATGTAAATATGAAGTTCAAGTGGAATAACAAATAACTATGTTACCAAATTTGAGAAAATTAGTGATAATTGAAAATATGGTTATATTTGATAGAATTAGTGACCAAATAACGATGGAGAGTAATATGGAATATTGATCGCAATAATTTTAATGATGAAAGAAAAATTAAATACCTCCAAACCATAAATCAATGAGTTGTGAAAAAGTCTGTAGTTTATTTGAAATAGCGGTAATAAGATAAAATTTTTGTTTCAATGTCATTTTCTAATAGTTGAGGAATTCCATTACCATATAGAATAATAACGTAAGTAAATATACATACCTAATATGTAGTGTTTTATCCTATAATCATTTTCCACCACAATCTCATCTTTTTCTCCAAATGATAAGTATCCAAGATGATTTTTTTCATGTATGAAGGTCTAAAATTTAATTTTGATTTAGTATTATGTATATAAAAGGATGAAGATATATTATTCTTATCATTAGTTGTTATCCAAAACAAAAAAAAACAACTTTGTATGACAATATTGAAATTGAATAATTTTTAGTACCAAAAAATATTATAGTAATCTATAAAAAAATTATTATAAAAAAAGATAAAAATAAATAATTACACTAATAAATATCCTTAAAAATTATACCAAATATTCTAGACTAAGAGTAAGACCCAAATATTATAATTAATTGATTATGTATTCTTCATATAGCCTTATACACACAAAAAATTATATGTACTAAATATTATCCATACCATTAAACTTAGTTAAAAAAACTTATAGGAATTATTTCTCAAATACAATTTTCACATTTTAATTTTAAGGGTTACATATAATTGAAAAATCAATCAAAACTCAATAAATGTCTCCCAAAGTATAATTATTCACCTAAATATCCCAAAAAATTTAAAAAATAATAATCCCATAATATGCTTCCCAAAATAAAATTTATAATTATATATCAATTAATTTATCTAAAATATGATTCATACTAACCGTGAAATTACATAGGTAAATGGTAGGAATGTCACCCTTGTTAGTTTTCATGTGTGGGTTCAAGTCTTAATACCATGTTGGGTGCAAGAGGTTGTCATCTTTCCAATGAGTTATATTTCTTCTAAAACCTTATTAATATAATTCTCTTATAAATGGAAATTATTATGTTATAATCATATTTATAATTAATAATGACTCTATAATGTTCCCAAAATAATGATTAACATCCAAAAAAACAACATTATTCATTAAATAACTTTTGGACCTCTATGGTTTTCTATACAGCTTATTTTTTCCACAAAATAAAATAACATTAATTGAATATTATTTCCTTATTATCAATAACATATTAACCCAAATGGTTATTTAACCCGCTATTATATATCTATAAATGAATTTCTCTATAAATTATCACCTTTTTGGTAAATCAATTTTCAATGGTATATATTCCATCTATGATATGTTTCCTAATTTTTAAAAAAAATATACAAAAGAATAATCCAAAGGTGTTTCATGATTATCATAATAATTTGAATATATTGTAATACCATTGATAACATAACACAACATCACAATTCTTTATCATAAACATATAAACACATCCTTTGTTGAACATCCCTCTTAAACATTTAATTATGCTTGATTGTATTATTTCTTAATACTTTATTCCTAAAAATCAAAGATTGAATTATGCCCTTATGATTCATCTATATAAACCCAATTATGTATCATAATTTAATAATAAATATAAAAACAAACATTAAATATGGAATTCAAGATTTTATTGATATTTCCTTTACCTTATATCATGATGACCAAATATTGAAGCTAAATGGACAAGTTCATTATGGTATTTTCTTTTTCAATAGAGATATGAGAGTTTATATTTGAAATAAAATGAAAAATATACCACGGCCCATATAATTTTTGGATAAATAAATGGTGTTGTTTTAGCTATAAAATTTATTACAGTTGATTGGAATACCCAGGATGTTTTAAAAATCAGTTGACAATGATTTTTCAATAATTATGATCATAAAATAATCATTATATGATAATATTGTTGTGAAAGTTATTTTTCCTTACATATTTATAAATGATCCATAATATTTTTAAAATAAAATCAATTAAGCACTACTAAAACTATTAAAAAGAAAATAATCTATAAGGGTAAATTAATTACAAAAGAATATCATTAATCCTTCAAAACCATTAATTCTCTATTTATTTAAGTTATTATCCAATCCATTTATATTATAATAATTCTCCATAAAATAAAAAAATTGTGGTTATAGAGAAATTTCAATCTTAAACTCAAATAAAATTGTTACCTCAAATTTTAAATAACACTTTTCTCTGATAAAAACATTCAAGATCCAATCTTATAAAATACATATTCTAGTGTATTTAGAATAGAATTAAATTTATTAAACTCTAAATGTTCATTTAGATTTACATTTTAGAGAATTATTTAATAAATATTTCATAAAAAAACTATATATTACAAAGTTGAAATTTCTAAAAATATATATTTTTATGTAATATAAATCTAATAAATGAAACATGTTTTATTTTCATGAAAAATATTCATTATTTTAAACGTTATTTCTTCATTATTCTTACTCATCCTTAAACCATATGAAAATCATTTCGAAACAGTGGATGGGGACAACGATCTCAGTGAAATACATAAAAGAAATAAATCCATTAGTCTAATGAATAACATGAGAACCCGTAATAGTTTTACATATATCACAATATTATTTAAGAATAAGAGATAGATAATATCCATATGAAAAACACATTTTTTATCAAATAAAACCTTTAAAACAAATAGAATTAAAATAAAAACCATTATAGAAAACATATATATTTATATTCATAACCCGTTTAAATATTTTGTTATAAAAAATTGGTGCCCATTTATTTTTATAATAGAACCCATCTTGGTTAACTCTATCAGCTATATAAGGCTCACATAGTATCATATATAATTATCAAGTACCATATCAGGAATAAAACATTTTAATATTCCTATTTTCATCATAAAACACTTGAATAAGTCTTTTAAACTTATATAGAAAACTTTTATAAATATAAAAATAACATTTCCATTTAAAAAACCTTTTTCCAAACTAAAATACCAAGAAAAAAGGGAAATTAGTTTTTTAATTGAAGAAAACATGAAATCTTGTAAAAGAATCTAAACATAAAATAATAGTTACATTAGGAGGAAGGTTTTTTGATTACATAAATGTTAAAATATAATATACATTTGTTTACTTTTGTAATGAAATTAAAATCATTTCAAATAAAATAACTAAAAATATTTGTCTTCAAAATAATTGACAGAAAATAAAATGAGGCATAAAATGTAATTTATAATTCACTAATTTCTATATAAATATATTTAAAAAATAATTTTGAGAATATATAATGGAATAACATGATTTATAAAACTAATCTTTAAAATTTTTTAAATGAGGTTTTATGTTAAAGTGTCCCTTACCTTTAGTTGGAATCATCACGTTTGTTCTTTATCTTTCATAATAATAAACTTTTGTAAATTATTAACATTATTATGAACCATTTCCATATTTATCATTCATTTAACTCTATTTTTTATGATTTTATATACAATAAATTATGTTCTTTTCAGATGTCACAAAGATACTCAACTCATATGTCCAAAATTATATAGATATATTGATTATGGTAAAAGAAGAAATAATTAAATCATATATAGAAAAATTATCATTTTGTAATTTTTAATTTTCAACCACGATTATACTTAAAATATAACCATTAATTATGGATAAGAAAAATTAACTATATATCATTCATGGAGACTGTAGTTCATACGTATACATGGGTAACATTTATAATTTTCAAGGATCACGATGGAAAGAAGCTATGTATTGATTTAACAATATATAGTAATTGTTATATCATAAATGTCACATTACTTATTTAAATAATATATATATATATCAAAAATATGATGTGGTGATTAAAAAAATCGCATGACTTTATAGAGGTTGTAGTCCACAAATGCACACAATAGATATTATAGATTTTTTATGAATAGAAAGAACAAAAATGATATATTAATTTTAAAAAATGAAATTTTTTACTAAATATTATCTATAATAATAAAATAAATCATTATAACCATCAGTGAGAGGGGGTTATAGGAATCAAAACACATGGAATCACAGAGGTGGTAGTCCTAACATATGTTTCCATTCTCTATTTGATGGTAGAGGAGAAGGATATAGATTATTACATTAACTTAATAACATATAATAATGTTTAATAAACATATTTAATTTATTTTAACCTGTTTATAGAATATTTAAGTAGTTATATGACGAAATAAATCAAAAAAATATGGTTATTACCTATAAATTTTCTTTAGACAACCTCTTTAAAAATACAAAAAAAATCCTTTGGAGGATGATTTTATAATCATGTGAGGGTCTCTTGGATGTTGGGAGTAAACATTGGGAGTGATATGGGTAGGTCATGGATATAATAGAGTTCCAAAAATGTGCGAGTATGAGAAGATATCGGGTCCCCATAAAATATTTGATGGTATATGCATTCTTGGAATTTTATAAAGTATTTTATTTATATAAATTAAATCTCATGGAAAAGTGGATCAAAACAGTTATAATTAGAATATACGATGAGGATGAACCTAAATATTCTTTAAAAATATATATTTTAACATGTTTAGGTGATGGTTTAACCCTTATCATTTGGTTTGAACCCCACCCTCCATTTACCCTTTTTCTATTGCAATTTTAACATTTTTTAACAATAATGGATTCAATGAAGCAACTATAAAAGGAACACTTATCCATAAATAGGCCTTGGATGATATTATTAGGAATATCCCAATAAAATATAATTTTTCTTAATAATGTTAATGCATTTAATAAAACATTATTTTTTATAAAATACCACAGACGTGATTTTCTAAATAATTCAGGTAATTTGGCATTGAAAAAAACATAAAAAGAATGGAATTAAAATCCATTCCATTCACAGAACCATACTATGTTATAAATATCCATAATATTCATGGGAAACTAAAACTAAATAAAAAAATATTACTTTTATATTTAATAATTATTTTAGTTGATTTATCTTTAGCTTTCACAATCATAGTGTCCGCGTTATATAAGTATTTAAGGTAATTTATTCATCACTAAAAATTAAAAAAATATTTAAATGATAAAAATAAATCATTTATATTTTGAGCAACTAATTATATTCAATTATATGTTGTTTATATAGATGTCACAACAATTTATAGATATTAAAAATAGGAGGGTGAAAATTTTGAATTTATATTAATTTAAAATAATATATTTATTTTTCAATAAAAGAAAAAACCAAATTTTAATAAATTATATCATTGGATGACTATTTTAAAAAAATAGAAAATTAGTGATTAAAATAAAATATTAGTCTTAATTTTAGTTCTTATCAAATAAAAATTAACTTTAATTAAATGATTTACCTGTACCAAGGTGACAAATATTTTCTACGGTTACTATTCACAATCACAGAAATTAAAAGGGTCATAATTTCCATATTTATACATATTGAATCCAAACATTGAAAACATTTTTCAATAATAAATTTAAATATTTCTACAAATTAATTTTATAATTAAATAACAAAACAGAATAAAAAACTGCTTAAAAATATATCTTAGCCAAAAATTATACTTATACCAAAATCAATTAAAAAAACGATTCAAAAGTAATTAATTAGATTTTATCTAACAAAATAATAATTATTTAATATTGAGATAAGAATAATAGAAGATTAATAATTATAAATTATAATAGTTAAGGAAAATATATTATAATTTTATAATAATCGTCATTTTCGCTATTCCCAGAATAATTAATCATTTTCAGAAAATTAAAAATTTCACCATACGATAATTGTGTTATACTACTTCTGAAAATGAAAATATATCGAATAATTTTTCTAAAATTTCTTGAAATTGATTTTTTTATTTTCTGAAAAAATTAATTAAAAACATTTTTGAAGAAAACATAATTTTGAACTATAATATGAATTTACTAAAAAATATAGTGCTTATTTCCTAAGAACTAATTATAAAATTTTTAATCAGTATGACTTATTTATATACACTTCATAATGTGGTTCATCTTATATATACTAGGAAATTTAATAATAATTTTATAAGTATAATATTTAAATATTAATATTTTACGGTTTTTTAAGCTCGGAGTAATGTGTAATATACTCTATCAAAAATAGCATTCATATACAGTGATCAGGGTGTTACAAAAAAATTCCTAATTATGAAGAAATGGGAAACATCTACCTCATTGACATTGAAGGATCGTCTGAAAAATAGAAGCATTGGATTCGGGTCACGTGGTGGACTATGTTGATAATTTGGAATGAAATGAAAGATCCACAGTGGTATAATCATTTGTGAACTTGTTTGAGGTTAAAAAGAAGAGAATTTATCAATTTTATGATATTTTATTAATGGAAAACATTATATCCAAGGATGCATTATAGTGACTCCACCTAAAAACAACGCATAAACCTTCACCCCATAAAATTGGATTCATTAATTTTTCTGAGAAATCAATGTCACATATTAGTGTATTCCGTTCATATTTGTTGGTAACGGAAGAACTAAAGTGGCATGTGATGTGGAAGACATGTATTTATGTAATTTTTTAATAATATACCATTCTAAATTTAACATCGATGTTTTCTGGAATGGTTGTAACACCCCTATATTTTAGAAAAAAAATTATTTAATAAATAAATGTTTTCGATAGATTGGGACAAAAAACAATGAAATTATATGTATAACTATTTTATATTATATTATGAATCACATTATATGTTATTTAAATGAAATATAAATATTAAAAATAATTTCTTATTCATTTATGCAATACTATTGATCATAAATAACTATATTGAAATACTTATTTATAAACATCTTATCTCATATAAGATAAATTTGTAAATTAAATAATTATATAAAAATTGTGATAAATTATATTTTACACCAGAAAAAATTAGTATTTTTTTTATTAGGTTGGTATAAATGAAAATAAAATCATTTGAAAGTTAAAAATAGATGTTTTTTTTCTGAAAACATTACTATTATCTACATAATGTGTTTTATATTAATATATTAAATTAGTCAATATTGATGAATTATTTTCATCAAATATGAATATAATATATTCAATAAAATAATTTAACATTCATTAAATTGTTTTACTTGGAATAGAATGAGAATAAATTCAGTGTTTTTCTTAAAAATGCATTTTTATAAAAACATATTTTATTTGTTTTTCATAGTTATTTTATTACGAATTTATGTAAAATATAATAATTTAATTTGATAAATTAGTTTTAATATTTGAAATAATTTTTTTGAAAAAAAATTAATGACACTCATTTTTTCCATTGTGAATCATAACTATAGTAAAAAAATCATCTTAGTTAATGTTTAAAAGGTATAATACGGGCGCTAAAATAGCAGATAGGTTTTACCATAACACTTAAACTTATATAAATTTTATTTTTTAATATATATATAACTTATATTATTTTATCCTAAAATTATGGTTTCATTGGTTCCACTTTCAATTGAACATGATTTTTTTATATTTTAATGGTTTATGTATTTACAATAGTCCCACTCGTGTCACTTATAAATGTGTACCTCCACTAGTCACATGTTTACATACATTTATTCATATAGTTCAACCAGTACTTACCCAAATACCATATTAACTTCCACCCCATCCCCTATACCTTTTAGTCATCCAAAAAGGCTAACCTTTATGGATGGAGGTTCAAATTAAAAGTTTTTCCCAAAGAAGTTGTAATTGTCAATATTAATCAATTTTTACATTTCATCTTCCTTAAACTCCTCCAAATATTCTATAACCATTTTAATATTATGTAATAAAAAAATATAATGAATTTTTTTATGTAAATATTATAATCATTTTGTTTCACGTTTTTATCATATGAGAAATGATATTGACATTCATGCATATGTGTGCACTACCACCTTCCAAAAGTGGTGTGATTTGTTTTACAGGTTTACCATAAATGTATGGAAATATAGATGGTTTTAATGAATATATATGATATATGTGATATTATTATTCTTCTTTAATGACATATTATTATTTATCTCCCTTTATTTACATTCATTAAAAAATAAAAACATTACTCGAGCGTATGTACAGACTATTGTTGGTATGAATCGATGTAATTCATTTCTAATAACCACCTTATATGAATAGATATAAACATGTATATAATTTATAAATATTATAAATATAACATTATTAATAATATGGATATGATGAAACCATGTCCAAGGTGCAAGGTCCATGATCGTCGAACTAAAACAACCATGGAAAATGGATTATTATTTACCAGAATGTTGATTTTAATGAAGGATTGTAAATAAATGGGTAATTAGAAATTATAAGGATTGATATATTGTAATATTATTATGAATATCATTATGATATGGATTTATAATGAATCAATTTTTTTGGGAACTTAAGAATCCATATGAAGGAGATCTTGACATGTGGTATAGGTTTATGTTACAATCTAATTTTTTTTCGTGATTGTATATGATAAATTTACTTTGAGTGAATTTATATGATTATTATCCTTTAAACCACATATAATTTATGATCAGGTTTTTATTTTTAGTTTCTTTCATGTTTTCCTTTCATTCTCTTTAATTTAATCTTTAAAATAATTGAGAAAATATTTTTAAGAAAACTCATACTTATTTCCTCTATTGCTGAGGAACTTTTTTCTTCAATGTACATATTATTTAAAGTGTTTTATGAATTTTATTTTTATTTTATCAAATTATTATTAAAAGTTTATCCAAATTTTAATTTATTTTCAATATTTTAAATTCAGTCTTTCTGTCATTTTCTGAATGAGGTACTTTATAAATTTTTACCAGAAGTGTAAAAAGAATTCCTTTTAATGTTTACTGAATAAAAACATTTTCACACTATTGCGATCATTATTTTCATTGATTTATAATTTAAAATTTACCATAATTATTTTCAGATAAAATTTTTCTCTTAATATTCTATAATTTTTAGTTTTTAAAAATACATAATGAAATTGATTTTTTCGTAGTTTTCAAATAAATCATCCAATAATATTTTAAAGGTATTTTTCAAATATGTTAGTATCCTTTGAAGTTTTTTAATATTACCTCATGATATAATCTTATATATGATCTTTATTTTAATGAAATTTGTTTATGTTATGATAAAATCATTATTAAAATAATATTTTTTCCTTTTATTATTCTATGATGTAATGATGAAATTTCTTATGGCCTTATGGGACACATGTGAATTGTTTTTATTATATGATGGGTGGGTCTATTAAATCCCTAAAATTAATTGGGTAATTATTGATATCTTATGATATAGTATAAAATATTATGATGAGTGAACCCGTTATAGTGATGAATAAAGGATGAGTTGGTAAAAATCCATTGTGGAGCATTATCCATTGTGTGATGATGGTCTTGGTTGTGAGCCTTTACTAATGAACATTATTTTCTATAATTATGATTTCTCCACAATTGAAAAGAAATGGTATTATTATTATGACACCCCCTCGTGTATAATGATTTATTAATGATTATTCCTCCATCATATACTCATTTATTTTGAAATGTTAGAGATTTATGCCATGAATCGTGAATTCTGATATAAGATTGACTGGGTATGATCTTCATAATTTATGATTATGATTTTATTCCCAAACTATTATCTTATTATTACATGTGATCATGTATTGATATCTCCCATGTTTACCCTTATTTAGTATCTATGCTGACCATTTATTCTGTTTCCATTTTTACCTAGGTTAAAAAGAATGGTTTTAATTAAAATATTTCTAATAAGGTTACTGTGAGAGAAGATCTTTAAAAGATATGTGGAAGATATTTCATGAATTAAGTTCATCATTTATCTATTCATAAAATAAAAAAATCATGTTTTTGAAGAGTGTATTATTGTGAAATGTGTTGAATATTTATGTAAAATACTGAAATATATGTGTATGTTTATCATTCTCAGGTCAGACTAGTTGGTTTCAAGGAAAGGTTTAAATACTTTTAGACATTATGATATGAATAATATATGAATATAAATTATGAAATCATATGATTAATTTATTGTGATATATGGAGAAATTAAAAGTTTTAATAGAATCAAAAGGAGTGTCATAATTTAAGAAATAATAGGAATAAATTTCTTGATTATATGATTTCTCACAAATATATTTTAGTTTGATGCTTACAATATAATTTTTTTCTTTCATTAATGGATATAACTAAGAATAATCATGTTAATTCTGAATATAGTATACAATACAATGATTTTACTCTTGAGAAACTAAACTAAAAGAGATCTAGAATAAGATATATTGTTTCTATTCTTATGAAACACTCTCAAGATATGAATTATGGAAGGCTACCAATTGAGAAAATGAGGGATCAAGGCATTATTTAGTATTTAATGATCCAACATCCACATTTATTAAATGGGGCCTCTAATAAAATAATTTTCAATAAATGGATCATTATTTCTAAAAATATATTTTCAGTTACCCTCTGCTTAGGGCATGAAGTTTTTATTGGAAATTGATCATTTAAAATGATAGATAGACCAATGGTGGAATATTATTAATTATATGATACAAGAATAATAAATGGACTCCATGAAATATTATGAGTTTTATATATTAATTTTTAATAGGTACTTTACAAATCAATTTCTATATAATCAAAGTCGAATTACATGATCTTACAATGACGGATGATGAATATATTAGGTACTTAAGAGGTATAATCAACAATACTTATGATGTATGATTATTGTTTTATTAGTGTCCCTAAAAGAAAAATTGATCTATTCCTCAATTTCATAAATCAAAATCATGCAAAGGAATTAGAAATAATATAATATAGTAGTTTTAAAGAAATCAATTGATGTTCTTTAAAGGTAGAAATAGAAAGTTTATATTACCATTATTCTAATAGTATTGATAATATGTGAAATATGAAATTTTTTAGGAAATTTAAAAAATAATTCTGATGGAGGAAGGAAAATTAATCTTTGTTTATTGCATAAGTATATAAATAAGCATGGGGGACATTATCTCCTAGGTACTGGTAAATTTTTCAGGTGTGGAATGTAAGACCATCACGAAAATGAATGTTAATGGTACGCAAATAGTCAGGACATTGAAATTAATTTTGAGAGATCTCAATCTAATTCACCACCCTCACTCCAATTATAAAAAACAAATATTATGGAAATTATGCCAAACTATTCCAAAACAAAAGGGTTAATAAAAACAATTGACTTAAAAAACCTCTTAATAAAATATATATATATAAATCTTATGCTATCACAACCACTGAAGTGTATTAGATGAAAAATTGATGAATGGTACACATATTATCCACTGTATAACTAAAAATGTACAATTTTAATTTTATTTAACCCAATATTTGATTCTAGAAGATTTTTCTAAGGTTATCATATCACCACCTCAATGATTTGTTATTGAATTGTCGTTGAATATTAATCAAATATTAATTCTATAACTCCTCTCAAATAATTTTTTTGGGAATTTGATTCTTGAAAATCTTTTGATTCTCTATCTAATTGAATTTGATATTAATTTTTTAATTTTATTGAATCCCTCTATATAGATCCTATATTAATTACTATGGAACGTAAGACACATTTGATATTACAAATAAAAACATGATTTTATATCCATATAAGGATGAATATATAATAACAATTGAAACTGCATTCATTTTTTAAGCCTTATTACTTATTTATGTGGGGTAAAAATCTCAAATAGTTACGGAGAAACTCTATATTAAATATATTCATATTTTATTGGATTATGATGATCTATTTCCTATATATTTTCTTAGTTTACACCCAAATGTTGTATTTGAGTTTTCTATTGAATTACTGCATAGTGCTATACTTATTTCAAGGACTCCTTATATCATTATGCTAATTGTGTTTTCAGAGTTGAATAAAAAGATTTAGGATAATATTAACAAAATATTAACACATCCATGTTCATCACCATGGGGTCCTCCAATTGTATTTTTAAGAATAAATATTTTTAAATGTTTTACCTAAATTTATTATAAAAAAATTAAATATATTATTATGAAGAAAAAGTATTCTCTACCACATATTTATGATTTTTTAATCAATTAAAATGATCTCAATAATTTTCAAAGTCTAATATTTTATCTTGATTTCATCAGTTGAGGATCAAAAAGGAGGACTTATCCAGACAACCTTTTATATGAGGTGTGGTCATTATTAATTTATATTGATTCCACATGGACTAAAAAAACCATAGATGTCATAATGGATCCAATGATATGAGTTTATATATATTTCCTTGATCAATTTTTGGTAGTATTTATAGATTACATTTTTATATATTCCAAGAGCATGCAATAACATAATGGTTATTTGAGGATTATGTTCAATATCTTGAGGAAGGAGAAATTTTATTCCAAAATTTTTAAATTTAAATTCAATAAACATATTTTATAATTATTAGGAGATATAATTATAATTGGGTGTATATATATGGATCCCTCAAAGATAAAAGTTATTGAACATTGGACTAGACCATCCATGGTGACCAAAATCCATAGTTTTATTGGGATAAATGGATATTATCAGTTCTTTGTGAGAATTTTATTAAGTATTTAAAATCCATTAAAGAAGCTGATACCAAAGGTAGATAGGTTCTTTTAGATGTATGAATGTAATGATAATATCTTGGAATAAAAGGGTTGTTCATTCAGTGAACTCATGCTCACAATACCCTTAAATTCAGAAGATATTTTAATTTATCGTAATGCATCAAATAAAGGATTTGGATTTTTTATCATGCATAATCACATGGTGGTATATTATGACTCTTTCAAATTAAAGTCTCATTTTTATAATCAAATGACTCATGATTGATAATTATAAGAAATAATTTATTATTTGAATATATGGATTCATTATATTTATCGTGAAAGGTGTGATTTATATACCAATCATAAAATATTGAAGTATATATTCACATATGAAGAGTTAAATACATGAAAAAAGTGTTTTTTGGAATTTATTAAGTAATATGAATACCCAACACATTTCCACCCTAGGATAGAGATCAGGGTGGATGATGCACAACATAAGAAGGGCCATGCTAGTTTCACTATGATGAGAATTTTATGATATTTAATAATTATTGGTTTTCAAAGGATGAACATTGAAATCATATTGAATGGAGAAAGATCTTAATATTTACATATGAATTTTCAATCACATATTTATGTGAAAGATAAATAGGCACATAAGTAAGATGTAGAGTTGGAAACAATGTTAAAGAAATTCTCTTGAGTCTAGTCGTGATAGAAATGTAATGATAAATTTTATGAACATAGTATGTATATAATTTATACAATAATTGAAGATGGATTTGTTATATGAATATCATAGTTAATCATATAAGTAAAAAATATATATAAATAATTTCATGATCACTTCTATTGGGATAAAATGAAGTGATATATTATAGATTATATACTTTAGTTATTGGTTTTCCAAATAGTTAAGGTTGAGTGGAATAGGTCTAAATGGAAATTTCATCTATTACCCATACCTAAGTCAAAATGAATAAACATAACCATATATTTCATCATAGGGCTTCAAAATAAATCAATAATTCCCAATGTTATTTTGGTTTTTGGTTGATCAACTTACAAAATCAACACATTTCATTTCTACCAGAAAAGATTTTTCTCTTGACCTGCCACCAGGTTATATGTTAATGAAGTAGAACGTTTTCATATAGTATCACTCCCAATAATATTATATTGATATATAAGGATTAAATATATATTTTAGAAAATTATTTACCAATATATGAATATATATTTGTGCATCATTACTTTATAACTTCCCTAGAGATATAGTTAGTCTAATAGGACCATTCAAACACTAGAAGATATGATTATATCTTACTATATAGATTTCATAGGTGTTTGGTACAACACCTTAATTTAGTTGAATTATCAATCAATAATATATTTTAATCAATCATTAATACTGGTCCTTATTCAGAATTATATGGAAATAATTTCATGATTCCAATATTTTTTAATGATGTTTGGGAATAAAAGAAATTGGGACCTGAGCTAACTGAGGAAATGGAAGAGAATGATATATCCATTTAGAAACATATTTGGGTAGCTCAATGTTAGTAGAAACATTATTCCAACAATATTTAAAGACAGCTAGAGTTTAAACATAATGATAGTGTGTTCCTTTAAATATCACCTTAGACAAATGTTATGATATTTGTAAAGAATGTAATGTTAAGCCCTGGATATATCAATCTCATTAAGGTTGTTTATCGCATTAAGATAGTATAATATCACATGTAATTTACACTAAACCTCTAATAATTCCATGAAATGTTACATTTTTCTATTTTGAGAAAATACATTCCATTTATATCACATGTACTAAACTCATAGGTCATAAAATTGAATTATGATCATTCAAATTGATAAAAACTGGTAAAAATATTGAATCATTTGGATAATGTACATTGGAAATTTTCTACACCTTTGGATAGTGTTATATTGGAGGAATAATAAAATTAGAGAAGCTATGTGGGAACCCAATGATGAGATGAGGTAGAGGTATTATTGGTTTATTCTATTAGAGTGATATAATTTAAACAACCAAATTATCAAAAGGGGGTAGAATGTAATGCCCAAATCTTTATAATATATATATAATAAAAAATGTGTATGGTATTTTTGAATAATTAACCCCTATAATAATATCATTTGTTCTTATAAATTATAAAATCAATCACATTATTTTCCAATTAAATTAAACATCAACATTTAAAATATTTTTTAATTCATTTATGAGACAATATTGATCCGAATGAACTATTTTGAATTGTTGGAATTATTAGATTTTTTTTCAAATATGTCAAATTTAAAAATTAATTAATATTATTAAAATTAATAAAAGTTTCTTTTTTACAAATAAAGAAAATTTATTCAGTAGTTATTAATTGTTTACAAATAAAAATAAAACCATTTGAAGGCAAATAAAAGATGTCTATTTGTAAAAAACTACTTTTATGCACAAATTGTGTTTTTATGTTAATAAATTATATTTTTAACTAGCTATGAATGATTTTAGTGAAATTTGGAACTAATATATTCATTAAAATAAGTTATGACTCATTTTATTATCATTACTAGGCACGTAAAGATAATAAATTCATTATTATACTTGACAATTCATTTATCTTAAAATTGTTTTCTTTAAATTTAGAAATATTATTTTAAAATGAATTTATTCTATATATAAGAATTGAATTTAATATTTTTTTCCAAATTTTAAATAAAAAATTCAATGTTTTTTATTCATCGACTTTCATTTTTGATCATGTTGGATATTAATGGCTGTAAAAATTTCTCACAAAGGTTAGGGATAAAAAGAATTCAGAATGGGTTGAAACTAAAAGATAATGATGAAAATATTACAAAAAAAATCATTTATTTTATTTTTATAATGGAATTAGATCATTACTATTATTATCATTATATTTGTTTTTCCTTGGTTCTACTTTCACTTTAAAATGTTTTGATTATATTTTAATTTTTTAAGTATTTTAAAGAGTGTCAACGACTTCACTTATAAATGGGAACATCCTATATTCAATTATTCTCACACATTGAGACCTATAGTCCAAATAATACTCTTCAATATACCTTTATAACTTACTTTATCGCATTCAAGAGATTCTGTTCTTCCCAAAATACTTACGTTTGAATGATTAAGGTCTAATTTAAAGGATATTTCTCAATGAAGAGGGAATTTTCATTATTGTTCTATTTTAAGTCTATTTCATCCCTAAAATCATATAAATATATTATATCCAGATTTAAATGATGAAATTATTATCATTACTATACTTGTGTTTTATTATTTTAATGTTACAATAATGTTATAATTCATTTCCATCCTATGTGAGATGATAATGTTGTTTGTTCCTATATGTGGACTACAAGCTCCGCAATGTGGCGTGATTCATTTTTGATGTCTATCATTATTGGATGGTTATATGGATTAGATAAATTAATATATATTATATTTTTGAAATTACTATTCTTATAGAATGATATATTATTTTTAGCTCTCTTTATTTTATGACTTTGGAAAATGAAGACATTAATCCTGCAAACATATGAACTATTGTCTCCATGAAGTGATGCAATTTGTTTTCATTACTTCCATATATGCTTTTTTTAAATTTTATATAATAAATAAACATTATAATCATAACATTATTAAGATTATGAATATTTTTAAATAATGAACAGGGTATAAGGACCATATACATTGAATCAAAACTACCATGGGAAACCATCTAGTTTTCAAACAAATATTGATTTTAATAAAGAATTGATTATAAATGGGTATTTTTAAATTAAAAGGTAATGATATATTTTAAGATAACTACAAATACTATTTATGTATAAATTTATCATAAATCTAAATTTACTATACTAGATCTTAGGAGTTCATGTGAACAAATTTGGGACTTGAGGTAAGGGTTTATGTTAAAATCTTATTTATTTTGAGAAATCTCAATGAAAAACATCTATATGGGGAAACTATATGATCTGTATCCTTTGAAACCAATATGCTTTATTCTATATATTTATTTTATGGGTTTTCATTCTTTCCTTACATTCAAATCTCTTTGGTAATTAAAATTATCAAGGCCAATTTTATATGAAAATATAAATTTGAAAGTAAAGTTAAATATGGGTTTAAATGACATTAAATAATGATTTTATATCATAAAATAAAATTCTTGATAACATTTTTAGGAACATGGCTATTCAAGAAAATGTTTTTTTGAAAAAATTCAATATTATTTATTCTTTTCTCAAAAAACATTTTTTTTGAATAGCTATTATTCTTATAAATGTCACTAGGATTGTTATTTTATGTGATAAAATGATAATTTAGAGTCATTAACAACAATTTTTAACATTACCTTTACATTTTTAAAATAATCCTATTTTAATTTTTAATATTATATCCTTTTGAATTTTTATCAAAAATGTGAAAGGATTCATTATTTTAACAATTACCAAGTGAAACGATTTCCGACTATCAAGATAGTTATTATATATCAAGCTACCTTTAAAATTTTACAAGATTATTTTCAAAAAAATAATTTTTCTCAATATTGTAGATATTTCTTAGTATTCATAAATCATAAGAGAATATTGTATTTTAATATTTTTCAAAGAACATTCCACAAAATATTTGAAATTATATTTTTATCATTTTCAGCATCCATTGAAATTTATTATACTCCACTAGAGTTATGATCTAGTTTATGTTCTTTCTATGAATTTCATCTGATTGTGTGATTATAAAAACATTATGAAACCCATCTATTTACCACATTCTATGCTATGGTGGAGTGATTAAAGTTTATATGTTCTTCTAGAACACATATATATGGTTTTCATTATGTGAGGGGTGCATCCATTAAAGAACTACAATTCATTGGGTAATGATAGATATATCATGACATAATATGAAACATGATTGGTAGTGAATCCATTATAAGGATAAATATTAGTTTTGGAGTGAACATAATATATTACGATACATTTTCTATTTTGTGATGATGGTCTTTATAGTGAGCCTTGAATAATTAAATGATTTTATATGTTGATTACTATGATAGAATGTGTATGACATGTTATAATTATTATGATATTCCATCATGGACCAGGATGAATTAATGATGATTTCCCACTCTTATAAATATGGTATTTTGAAACATTAGATATTTATATAGTGGATCATGATTTTTTGATCAGTGTCTAACTTGGTATGAACTTTGTATGTTATGGAGATTCTTACATAAATATTTCTTAATTAAATTCTTTCATATGATCATCAAATGATATATAACATTTTATTCATTAATATGTAACCAATGTCATCATTTATTGTGATTCCATTTCCCCAGTTTATGAAGAAATGTTTTAAGTTGGATCTTCCTAAGAAGGGTTATATAAGAGAAGAACATTTTGGGATATATTAAATATCATTCAAAACATTATTTTATTATATGTATAATAATCAAGGACACTAAACCTCTATGCTTATGAGGGATATATTATTTTGAAATGTTATCTTTAGTCATCTAAAATGAAGAAATATTTTTTATTTTATTGTCAGTTCACCATAACAGTCATTCCAACATGGTTAAATTCATCATAAAATTATTTGAATTCATTTTATATTCCCAAATGATTAATCATGTGACCAAGAATCAAATTTAGTTTATATATATATATATTATAAAACTTAAAATAACCAATTTTTTAGGAGAAAATATTTCATAGATTTTGTGTTCCAGACCTTCTCTTACATTCCTACCAAACCTCATCCCCGAAATCATAGTGTTAACTATGGAGTTTGTGTGTAATATATTCATAGAACTCTCAAAAATAATAGTTACAAATATTCACAACATATTAATTGGGTACTCATAAAAACCATACAAAATTTACCTATCTACTATATGGTCCTATTAAAGTATCACATTCAGAGAGGTCATTGTTAATAAATTATTGAGCATGAAATGCTTATTGAATGCATTAACCCTTAAATTGTTCAGAAACTATTGGTAAAATATAAATATGGTTCTAGAGGATATGCATGGATAATCTAGTGACTAATTAAATAACTATGAACTATTTCATTCATTTTCTATGACATAATGAAATCATTGATGCATTATATGGATCCACTTTATTCCCTAAACTCAGACCAAAAATAACATTTTAGCAACAAAAAATCTAATAAAAAGATGAGTGGAATAAAATATTAAAAAACAAATAGGGTCATTTTGAATGGATTGAAATTACATTTGAGCTTAACAATGTCCTAAAAACCTTAATGAAATAAATAAATCAAGTCCTGAAACACTTCATTGGTAAATGTTTTATATATTATTTTCATGACATACTCATTTATATCTATACTAAGGTATTAAAAATTCATGACCTAAGTGTGGTTGATAATACATCTCTTTATTGAATATTTGTTGATATTAATTTATATAATTTACCCTCATTAATATTATTTGGTTGATTTAAAAGAATGATTTGTTTTTTGATTGAATTTAGAAATTTCATGGAAATTTTGTTTTTACCATATTAATGACACCTTTGTATTTATGTTACCAAATTTTTTATGCATAATTTTTACCTGAAATTTTACAATGATATTAAAATCGAATATTTATATATTTTTTATTTAGACTATGATAGTTAGATCTCAAATTTGGTGGGCCGAAAATGTGCATTAATGAAGGGCTGGACATGGTCATAATTTCTTCATAATTTCTTAGATTCCTCTGAAATTTTCAGAGGTGTTAAAAGATACAATTTAGTGAATTTAATTAAATTGTATTGAAACATGGTTGAAAATGTATGATGGTTAGAAAAAGGTCATGGTGAAGTTATATTTAGAAACCAAATGAAACATGTACCCTTTTTTGAATTTTAAACCCTAAATCTAAAAAGACCTATTTAAATTGAATTTTCACTATTTGGGAGGGTTGGTATTGGATTTTTGAAGGTGTTTCAAAAAGTTTGGATCCTAGAAATATATAAAACCTCTATAAATAAGTAATTATTTTTGAAACGTTCTATTCCAGGAAGATTATCCTCCCCCACCTCTACTTTTTGTTTCTTTGTTTTCATGCTTATATCATAAATTTATCTTCTATAAATATTATGTACTATTCTATTTTTATATTATTATTATTTTCCTCAGCTTTGAAATATAATATTAATGATTCTATTTGGGGGTTCCCTTTCATTAAATTTCTTATGAAAAATTTCACCATGATGGCACATCCATCCATGGAAGAATATTTTTTATCATAGTTGATATAATATCTAATCCCATCATTTATTAACTTTGAATCTATAATCATATTATTAGAATAAAATTTTTATTAATTAATTGAGTTTGATTTCTAAGGAACTTGATTGACTTATAGTTGAACATGAGGTCATACATGTGTAAATCGTGTGAGTGAAACTCTACTTGAAAGATCCAACCAACACGGTATAGAATTGTAGGGTTCAAGTCGCATCCCAAACACATTTAATTCTCAACTCCTAGGAGGAGATTATACCCAAACTTTCCATTGAACTTAAGTTGGATTTTGGATCACAATCAAAACAGGGTGCTGTGATTAGAAGTCCTGAATTTAACCTACACCTTATTCTTTTAATATTTGTTGCCTTATCAATTTCTGTAGGATTCAGGGGTTGACAAGGTTTGGGGGTCATAATTGAAGTAATTCAAATCATTTGGGATAATGATAAAATAATGGTAAAGTGGGGGGGATTAGATTGAGTACGTCTTCTCATACTAGTGTTTTTAAAGAAGTTGTGTCCTTTATTATTTCTTCTCCTTTGTTTGTTTGTTTAATGTCCGAAAATCAAAACCAAACCCCTAAGATTTTTTCAATTGATTAAAATTATTTTCTCTGTTTCTTCAAGCATATTAAGGTTTGTTTAATTCACATCCTCCTCAATATAATGACTTAGGTTAACCACTATGCTGCACTTAGTAAAATCGTAAATATTTTTGAGATCATGTATGACAACGCTCATCAAATTGGCCCCATTATAAGGAGGAAAATGTTTTATTAATCCTCCATTAAGAATGTTATTTTGTCTTTTTTCTTCCTTTGTTTCTTTTATTCTACACCCTTTACCTTTCTATTCATTCCTCCCCCCTATTATTTTTGAGGCCATCAATTGAAACCAAATTTATTGATATTGGTGTCTGATTATTTTTGTTTCTCTCTTATCTAAGATTGATGCCACGATACAACCCTAATGGTCTCTTTAATATTAACCTTGATATTTAATACATCCTTACGAATCAAATCAAACAATCTCTATCTATAAGAAGTGTCAAAATTCACCCAACTAAAGGACACCTCAACAATAAGAATTTTGATATAGGAAACCCATGTAAAAAAAATATTAAACCAGATACAGTGTATGAAAACTATAAAAATGAACATAATCAAACCATTAAAGTGTTTGTGGAACCAAATTATAATTATCAACCCACATAAATTGCAAATGAAAAATTTTAATTTGACTTTGAATTAAAATCTGGATTGATACACCATCTTCCAATATTTCATGGCCTCTCTATAATGGTTCCAAAAAACTTTTTAAATAATTCAATGTTGTTTTAACAACCTTAAAACTATGAAATTTCTCTAAAGAAAAAATGAAATTTAGGGAATTTCCATACTCACTTTATGGAACTGCAAAAGACTATATGTATTTCCTATAGCCTGAAGATGTTACATATTGGAATGATTTGAAATGTCTTTTTTTTTGTAGATATTATTTTCAGTATCAATGATAATAGAAATTTGAAAGTAGATATCTGGAATCAAGAAATCATAGTGAATGCCAATGTATGAGTACTCAGATAGGTACATGTAGTTTTATTCAAGTTGTCCACATCACCAAATTAGTGAGAAAATCCCCATCTCGTAATTCAACGAAGGTCTCAATCCCATGAAGAGGAGAATGGGGAATGTAACATTAGGAGGAGAATTATTTTACAAAACCTCGATTGCTGACAGTGCATTGATAGATAAGATGGGACAAAACACTCAAAAATTCTGTGATGGAGGTACAATATCTATAATGGGAGTACATTAGGAAAGTACCACTACTCTTCAGTATAATTTTACCATGTAATAAGTTGGATTAGATAAAATATATAGCGAGATAGATAGAATTGGCCAAAAGGTTTTTCTCCCCACACTAGTTAAGCTTTGTGGAATTTTTAGTACACCATACAATCCAACAGATTGTTTACCAAAACTACAAGAGACATAGGATTGTGAAGCAGTGTTCTTAAGGAGTCAATTTTAAAAAAAACATGCATCCTCATAAAAGAAGTATGAATCGTTCACACAAAATTACAATCAAGGATAGAAGGATCACTTGTATAAGATGTATGGGTTTTAACAATAATAAAGGACTCCTTTTTAACAAAACATCATGCAAACTTCCACCTTACCAGTAGGGTTTTCAACAACCCCAAACAATATTTGAAGCCCAAGAACTAACAAGTCAAAAAAAGTGGATCCCTAACCAAAGGTATTTTCTAACAATTATTATCTTTTGAAACCAATTTTTCTTAATCAATAGTATGACATGAAGAGCCATGGAATGGAGTTGAGGCATCTATGTATGAAAATAAGCCTAATTTCCACTACCCTCCATGAAATGGTTTACAATAACTCTAGAAACAGACCCTACCAACCCACTCCTAATACAAAGGTGAATCTTAGTGCCATCATATTAAGGTGTTGGAAGAAAAAAGTGAGAAAATTGTTCCTATTAGTCCACTGAGATTCACCCCACCAGAGGAGATTAACACATCATTACCATTCATTTAGCAATGAAAGGAGAAAGGAAATAGTAAGATGAAAATTGATTGTATTCCACCTAAACCCATTCCCTTTCAATATAGAGTTGTGAAAACAAAAAATATGACTAGAGAGGCAATGAAATAAGAGGTTTTTGACACATTCAAGTGGCTTGAGATATACATCACCCTTTTGGATTCTATTTTTAAAATCCCATGGTATAAGAAATTATTAAAAGAACATTGTACTCATCGAAGAGCGCTCAATGTAAATGAGAGGATCAATAATGTAAGGAATGTTTCAGAAATCATTACTCAAAATCAAAAAATTCCAAAAAGCGAAAGGATCTTGGTAAATTAACCATCCCACACACCATAAGAGAGTTATAGTTTTCTAATGCTTTATTTGATTTCAGAGCTTCCTTAAATGTGATTCCTTACTCGGTATTGTCTTAATTATAGGTTGTTGAGGTGAAGTTGAAGAGACTAGTGGCGTAGTAGGAAAATAGAGCTACAACCTATCCAGCAAGTGACCTTGTGGATGTACCTGTTCAGTTAAGAGACATGATGTTTACAGTATATTTCTATGTTCTTAACATGGATAATGATCATTTATGTTCCTAGACTCCCATTATATTAGGTATAAACTTCATAAAAACTAAAAAACTATTATAGATGTCCATGAATGTACACATTCCAGGGTGTTTAGAGATGAAGTTTTGAAATTTAATGTTTTAGACTTCATGAATTACCCCCTATGAGGACCATTCTTCTATTTTTATCTCCCATTTTAATCTACCATGTCAAAACCACATGGATTTTTATTTTCATATGATTTTCGAAATTATGCGTATTGTTTTTGGATTGATATCAAAATGAACTTCCACACCTGTTTCTAATGTATGAACATCTCTTGAAAGTGATTTTGATGTGGACTCATATTTCATATTTTTATCATGTTTTCTCTGATTATGAATTGGTTATTGAGTATGCTAATTTATTTGATGCATTGTTATATGAATTTGATAATTTCTATTTCGATACTTATTTTCATTGTGAAAATATCTCAGTTTCTTCAATGTATCTATCCATAAATCACCCCCAACATTGGAACTCATTCTATTTTAACCATATCTCAAATACTCATACTTGTTTAATGGTGATATATTATCTATTATAATTACTAAGAATAATCCTTTTTAACATGAAGAAAAACAATTGAATCTTTTGGGGGAGAACATTACAGATATCAGGTGGACCTTAGCTGAAATATTAGGCATTATCCCCTCCATTTTCATGAATAGAATTATTTTTGATTATGGGGATAAATAGAAAAGAAAACCAAAAAGGAAACTTCATCCAACTCATTTGGATGTTTTGAAAAAGGATGATGAAGGATTCCTCAAAGTTGGTACCATTTATCCCATTTCATATTTCTAGTGGGTGATCCCTATATTGGTTATACATATGAACAATGTGGTTACTTATGTTAGAAATGATGTGAAAGATTTTGTTCCAATGAGGTGTAAAACAATAGGTGTGTGTGTTGATTATAGTAAAATAAATCAAACCACTCATAAGGATCGTTTTCCACTTCCATTTATGGATCAAATTCTTGATAGACTTACTGTGAGGACATACTATTGTTTTTTGATGGATTTTCTTATAATTTAGTGGTCCTTATTTCTTCATAGGATCAGTATAGGACTTCATTCACATTTCCATTTGGTATATTTTCCCACAGGAGTATTCCATTTGGACTCTACAATGCCCCAGGTACCTACCATAGATGCATAGTGAGTATTTTTTCTGATTTTCTTGAGACATGAATGTAGGTATTTATAAATTATTTTATAGTGAATGGATCCTCATTTTATGAATGTATCTTAAATTTGGGAAATGTGTTGAATCAATATATTTAGAATAATATACTCTTGAACTTTAGAAAGTGTCATTTTATGATAGAGAACAGAATTGTATTGGTTAAGGTAGTGTCAAAACATAGAATAATGGTTGATAGATCCAAGGTTGATATTACTTTATCCTTATCCTACACTTCAGGTGTGCATGATCATAGATCTTTTATTAGGAATACATGATTTTATTGGTGATTGATCAAATATATTAGTAATATTACTCTCTCTTTTTCTTGTTTAGTTCTAATGGATTTTGTTTTTTTTGTTTAATGATTCTAATAGGGATTCCCATGACGTGTTAAAGAAGCATATAACCACTCCAATGATCATATATCCCCACGATGGGACATTCCATTTAAGCTTAGGTTTGACACATAAAACTTCATTGAATTATATATCTTATAAAAAAAAGTAGAGGTACGTTCACATGTGATTTTATATAATTTTTTGAACATTGGATTCAGACCAATTATACTAAAAACCATGGGAAAAAGTGTATTTCCATATATTTTATTTCGATAAAATTTGTTCAAATTTATTAGGTTCTAAAGTAGTTTTTTACTATGCATGTTGCTATGAGGCACCTCTTAAAGAAGCCAAATGAAAATCCTAGAGTTATCTGATGGTTTATACTTCTTCAAGAATTTGATATTGAGATAAATGATAACAAGGGTTCAAAGAACTTGGTGGAGGTCACATGAGTAGGATTACCCACACTCTAGAGGCTGACACCTTGGACTAGGTACCATTTCGAGTCACATTTACCAATGAGCATATTTATGAACCCTTAGGTATGTCTCAATGGTATGCAGATTTAGTGATCTACCATGTTGATTTTGAAATTCATTAAAATTTAAAAGAACATCAAGTCCAAAAATTAGAAAGTGGTTTTTGGTTTTATGTATGAGACGATCCCTATCTATAGATCATGTGTAGTGATCAAGTTATTAAGAGGTGTGCTACTAGACAAGATTTTGAATCTTCTGTTCATTTCTAACATATACATTCATGTGGCGGACATGTTGTACCCCAATTAACAGCTATAAAAGGCTTAGATTATGGAGTATATTTTCCAAGCTTATTTCATGATTCTCGTGTGTGTTTTTTATGTCATGTTCATGTTTCCAACCCACTTTAAATATTTCTAGGATACATGAGATGCCACAACTACCCATATTATTCTCTGGTATTTTGGATGTATGGGGAATTGATTTTATGGGTCTTTTTCCTAGTCCATTTGGTTTTATTATGTTTTATTTTCAATTTATTATTTTAGAAAATGGGTGCAGTCCATGGCCACCAGGACTGATGATTCTAATGTTGTAGTTGATTTTGTCACGGATAAATTTTTCCAGGTTTGGAGTACTGAAGGCCATAATAATTTATCAAGGGACACAGTTCTATAATCATAATTTGAATTCCCTCTTTTATAAGTTTGTGGTGACACATAAAACATCAACACCATACCACCTAGAGTCAAATTTCTTAGCTGAGGTTACAAATCAAGAGTTGATTTTTTATTAGAGGAACTATGCAGCCAAATAAGAAGGATTGGGGAAGGTGCATTGATGATGCACTCTGTTATTATAGGATGACATAAAAGACTCCCATTGGTTTGTAACCATTTTATATTGTTTTTGGAAAATCATTTTATCTCCTTTAGGAGGTCGAGCATTCATCATATTGGGATATAATGCAGTTCAACTTGAATTTAGAAAAAGTTAGAGATGAAAGAAGGATAAAAATTCAAGATCTTGAGGCGATTTTATTTTCATCATATGAGAACTAAAGGCTATATAAAGAATGATCAAAATAATATTATGGTAAAGTGATCCAAAAAAGGGAGTTACTTATAGGAGAAAATGAGCATCTCTACAGTTCATGTTTGAAATTATTGCCTAGTAAGTTGTGTTCTAGATGGTTTGGACATATGATGTATTTAATGTCTTTCCTTATGTTGTGGTGGAGATAACTCAATAGGAAACATGAATGGTCTTTATATTCAATGTGTAGTGGTTGAAGCGTTACTTTGAGGGATTCTGAACACATGTAGTTGATATCATCACACTGCATGATCCCATCCTCACATGAATACATAAGGTTTTCCCTTACCCTCTAACTATTATATTATTTGACCTAATTACAATTCTACATTTCATGGAATTTTTATCAATTCATAGATTCACATTGTGGAAAATGTAAAATTTTATGTGTGGGGGAGGGGATAGAATTTTGGGTAGATTTCATAGATTATTTATTTTTGAGTGTTTCTTAATTTTATTATTTCAAAAATATTCAGATTAAAACATCAAGAAAACTATTCACATTCTAATTACAGCCATGTAACTGATTGAAATTTCATGTTTGGATTTTCATCCCTAAAGGGAAGAAAGTTGAGCATGTGATTGTTTTCATATTTGTTTCTTCATTTTTGTGAAAATGGAAGTTGGTCAATGATATTTTTGATTGTTTCTTTTTGAATCCTATGATATTTTTTGACATCATTTATTATGGGAAATTTGTGGGAGAACTGTGTCATTTAACCTCTACATTCACATCACACATAATCATAAATTTTGAGTTTATGTAAACCAATTGAAGGTATAATAAGGTAATGTAATCCTTGTTAGCTTATAACATTGGATTTACAGACGTCTGTTTCTCTTCCGATCATTTCCATCACTATTCCTTATTGACCAATGTATGTGCACCTAATATTTGACTATTGTACGCCCTAAAAAACAAAAATAATTAATAAATAGGGGAGTGAAAAATGTACAACATGGTTGAATATTTATGTAATGAGATCATAGTTTGAATTTTAGGAATGCTTAAATGTGTGGGTTTTGTAATTTGATTACAAAGGATGTTGAAATGGTTTTTTTAATTGAATAAAGTAAGAAGAAACTTATTTAATGACACAAATATACTGGATAAAGGGTGGAGAGACGTGCTTGAATTGATTAGCACACACACACATGGGGAATTTGGGGCATAGTTGATTTATAATATGTTTTCAGGTGATTAGTTTCATTTACATCATTGGAATTTGTTATAATTTTTTTAGAATAATACTTTGGGATTTTTTGAGATTGACTTTTTTGTGAATCTTACTATGCTCATATTTCTATAATGGATTGAGAAATTTCAACGTGCATCATTTTCAAGATCACATTACATGAGGTTTTTCCAGGAAGTGAAAAATGGTAAGTGTGAGTGACTTGATAATAATTTTTTTGTTGAATATTTTTTTAAGATTAATTTATATAATATTCCCACATTAATCTTATTTTGATGATTTAATTGAAAATTTTGTTTTGAGCTAGAATTTGAAAATTGCATGGAAATTCTATTTTAACCATTTAATATTACCATTGTATTTATGTAATAAAATATTATTTGTCCTAAATTTTTACTTGATAATTTTTAGTTAAATTCATCCCCAAAGTGTTTACATTTTTTATTTAGAACATGAAAACTGGATCTCAAAATCATTGGCCAAAAATGGGCATTAATGAAGGGTTGGACAGAATTCAATAGATTCGACCCAGACTCACAAAAGTGGTCATAACTTATTCATTAATTCTAGATATGATGGAAATTATTATAGGATTTAAAGCACTAAATTTGTAGAATTTTATTAAATTATAGTTACACTGATTTCATAGTGTAAGGTGGTTGAAAATGCGGGTCAATATTAAGTAATTTTTGGAGACCAAATGACGCTTGAACCCTTTTTTAGATTGAAACGATGTCCCTCCAAAAATGAATTTAACGATGTACAAAATAATTGGGAGGGTTGGTAGAGGTTTTTAGAAGGTTTTTTTGAAATGGTTCAAACCTAGAAATATCTCACACCTCTTATATGAAGTAGCCTTTGTTCAATTATCTCTTCCAAGAGGGATCTCGTCTCCCACATCCACGTTGTTTTTCTTTTTTTCCATGCTTGTAACTTGAAATTTTATTCCATATATCTTCTATATTATTATATTTTAATCATCTTATATTTTTCCTTAGTGATGGAATTTAATAGTAGACACAATATTGGGTGTTTCCCTTTCAATTCATTGCTTATGCAAACCATTTCTACGAATACAACTCCAACCATGGAAGAGTGATTTCGTTCATAGTTGATCTAATCTATACTTCATTCATTTGTTTAATTTAAATCCATAAATTTAATAAAATTAATAAATTTTTATCAATTTATTGAGTTTTATTTTCTAATTAACTTCATTGAATTTCTCTTGACTATGAGGTCAGACTTGTGTAAATTTTGTGGGTGATACATCAATCACAAGATCCAATAGACATGGGATAGATTTGAAGGGCTCAAGTATCATCCTAAAACACAATTAATTATCATCTCTTACAGAGATGATTTCCAAAATGGACATTGACCCTAACCTATCTCTTGTATAAAAATCAAACCATGGTGCTATGATTGGAAGTCCATAAGTAATCCAAGAGCTCATTTTTTCAATATTTATGGTCATGTTAATTTCCATAGGGTTAGGGGGTTGAAAAGGTTAGATGATAATAATTGGATGGATTATAATAATATTGGATAATTATTATTTAATGTTAACAAGGGGGATTAGATTGATTACATCTTCTCATACTAGTGTTTTTAAAGAAGTTTTATCCTTGATTGTTTCTTCTCTTTTGTTTGTTTTGTTTATTATCCGAAAATAACAACCAAAGACCCCAATATTTTTTCATTTGTTTTCACTTATATTCTAGTTTTATTAAAGCCTATTAATAATTTTTAATTAAATTATTCTTTGATATAATAACATACTTATTCAACTGTGCTGCACTTAGTAAAATCACAAATACTTTTGAGAGCATGTACAAAAACACTCATCAGTGGAGTTAGAATTGTTATTGAAGAACACACTTTATATGAACCAAGATATATATAAACATATACTCACAATGATAATTTTATATTGTAATGCCCAGAATCTAGTTACCCAGAGTCAGTGCATTATTACATAACATTTTCATGATCATTAGGGAAAAAATCCTGAAAGACCGATCAGTTTTGTAGCCTTGGAAGTACGAGCTACATTCATAAGTTTTACATTATATTATAAAATTAAAAACAACAACAACATTGTCTCCACTGTCCACATTCATATCCCTTATTCTATTCCTGCTGGTTAATCATAAAATACTTCCTCGCATCCTGGGAAAAATAAAACATATAAAGGGGTGAGCTCAGATTCTCAGTAAGGATAATAATATAGCAGGAACATTAATAAATAAGCATAAACATTTAAGGAAATGTGTAAATCTAAAACAAAATCATTTTAAACATAAACTTAATCATAAAATGGAAAATATAAATCAAAATAATTCCATTTACCTATTCACATGGATATACTACTAGTCGAATAATCACATGCAATATCAATAGCGAATTTAATAATGATGGAATTCATAATGTTGTACATCATAACCACATATTAAAGGCCTCGATCCAAGACTACAAATAATATTTTTTCAAGACCTTGTTCCAAGACACTAGTGTGTTTCATGAGACCTACCGATGCATCGAGGAGCTATAGCGGGCTCCACCTGTCACTTACTAAGTCCAACGCATTCCTTATATGAAAAGATTAAAATATAACATAAACCATCATATTAAAACTAGCAAAATAAATGTTAATAATTTACCCATAAACCATGAATGGTATAGAAATAACACATCCAAAATCAAACATATCCCAAAACAAAAATACAATATAGGAGATTTTATCACAATAAATCATCTTCAATCAAGTGTAAAATCCATCAAAGGATTTTGAAATTGATGAAATCAAAAATATTTGAGAGAAATATCTCTATCTATTATGAAATCATTTAAAAGTCAAATAATTATAAAAGAATCCATTTATTTTGAAATTCTTTTCTAATTTTGTAAGGGAATATTAAAAGGTGTTATAATTGAGAAAAATAGCCCCACCCGCCTTATAAGTTAAAAAACATTCTTTCCTTAATTTATTGAAAAGGGTCACAAAGTACCTTGTGTGGAAAACGACATAAAGATTCATTTCAAAAAAATTTATAAAAAGTCAAACAAGTGTATAAATGAATTTAAAAATAGTATACTAAATAGAAATAATGTTTTGAAATACATTTTTATGAAACCCGGATGTGGGTGATAAAGAGGTCCCAGTAGATGCTTACGTATAAACAACGTCGGATAATAAAGAGATTGTGAAATTTAACCCTTATCCTTGTAATTTTTTTTGGTCTAGGGTATGTTAACCTCCTATATAATAGTTAAATAATTTTTATTAAATTATACAAGAACCACATACATTAATATGATATCATATATGATCTTCTAATATTGTTTTGTTAATTAAATTTTAGTAGTATCATCGTTTCAGGTGTTAACTGATTCGTTTTCCATTGTATGATTGGTTATGTAAGACATGTTTGTTATGGATAAAATGTATAGAATTAATATCCAGAATGTTATTAAGTATTTAAATATTATTTTTAAGCATCAAATAAAAATTATTATTGAATGTTTACGATGGGGAATGACATCTCATCGCATCATGGAGAGGGTAAGTCGTACTTACGCACGAGTGACAATATCATTCTTGTGATGGTGAAATCGTATATAATTGGCTATTATACCATATATTCCAAATAATAAACATGTTATATTTTTTATTTACATAAATTATACTCAATATTATACACATAAAAATATTTAAGTATTGAGTAACAAACTACATCGCGACATGGAGATGGTAAGCAGTACGTACGCACGTGTGGTGAAATTTTCATTCATAGGAAAGGTAGAATAATTATTCAGGTTGTACCATATTTATAATAACATCAAAGTATGTAGAAGGTACTATAGTTATTTTTTTGTTATGGAAACAACAAAGAAAGAGGAATTGGTAGATGAAAAGAACATGAAAGATGTTGGTGACATTATTACCTCTTCTTTGGGTGTTTCTTTTTGAGTTGATCAAAAAGGCTCCTTAGGTTGGATTTATGATCAAAGTAAGGAATTTAAGTTGAATTGAGGGATTTTGGGAGGATATTTGGGTAGGTTTTGGCCGAGCCAAATGTCTTTGGATGTGTGAAAGTAAGAGAAGATGAAGTACCCATTTATAAGAGAGGTGAGGGTCACTAAAGGAAAAGCTTGAAATATTATTTTATAATAAAATCATTTTCGTTTCCTAATGGATCCAAAAGGATTTATTTGAGGCTAAGGTGGTTATGGGTCAAAAACATCTCATCCAATTGGTTTTATATAGGTTTAGGTTACCATATTAACATTATCTTTTATATTTAACTTTTAGTTAAATAGACTGACATTTACCATGTCTCTTTGTATTTTTATATTATATGGTTAATAAAAATACTATAAACTACCATGAATATCCCAAGTGGTTCATTATTGACATATGAAACCTTATCTGTGTCTTTTGGATAAACCTTATATTTTTTGGAATATTATATCAAATAATAATATAGTATTTTTTTAAGAACACTTTTATGTCAATTTTGATACTATTTATAATTTGGGTTTTGTGAAAATCATAGCAACGTGATTATTTCAAAAACTAGTTATTTAATCAACCATAACATGTCATATTAAACAATAAAATTATTTTAATTCCTCAAAAGTTTAAAATTACATTTATTAGGATATTTATAATATCGATAATTTTAATCATTGATTAATAAGGTAATTACTTTATCATCATTGTGTCATAAATAAATTAAATTATTTAATGTCTAAAAATTTCTAATAAAATACCATTTTGTATTAATTATCTTTATCTTTCTAATGAATATTTATAGTCAAATTTATCTTATGTATATCTCTATATTAAAAATGTTTTAGTTATAAAAACTTGAATTTAACACTTTTAACTCTTCTTTAGATTAAATATTAATAAATTTCCTTATCTAATCCAAGTGGACCTATAGGATCATATTTTATTTGTAAGGTTTTTTTGGTCGAAATACACTTATACAGTAGAATTAGTACTTGTTTTAGTGTAATAATAATACCATTTTTACTTATAATTACCCTATTTACTTTTAACCGTGGTAAATAAAAGTCAAAATTTGATATTCACCAAAAATTATTTCCATCTTATTGAACCATATTTTACTAACTAATATCAACTCTGTCTCTCAGATTTTGGAAATTTAACTCATAGAAGTGGTAAAAATATGTTTTATGCAAATTTGAAAATGCTCTGAGAAGGTTGGTAAAAGACGTTAAAAAGTTCAAATAAAATTTTCTATATCTAATATTATTTTAAAATGAATCTAATTAATTAAATTGAACATATATTGGTATTATGTATCTATTTTTACCTAAAATAAATTTAAATAAAATAATTAATTATTTAAATAAAAGTTAGTTTTAAACAATAAGGCAGTGGTTTTCTCTATTCATCAAAAGTTGAATGTTTTCTAAAAAACTACGAAAATTTCACCCTAAAATTATTTTAATATTTTGAATAAAAAAATGAAGTCCATTTTGAAAAATAAAATTTATAAAATTTCAAAAAGTGGATATTACTATTTATAATGGATTGTTTGATTGGTCAAGGTGTGTTAAAACTTCATGTTGCGTACAATGCAAGCTAATACATTATTCAATGGGAAATGTATCGTGGAAGGTTGGGGTGTAACATTATCCCTCCTTAAAATAATTTAATCATCCAAATTTATGGAATAATACTGCACAAAATGATTCAGGTGGTTCTTCATCATACGTTCCTCAAGTTCCCACATTGCATATTCAATCATTTGGTTTCTCCATTGAAATTTTACCAGAAGAGTCATCTTTTTTCTCAGCACTTTTTCTCTGGTATCAAAACTTTTGACAAGCTCTTCACAATAAGAAAGATCAGGTTTCAGTTCTATTTCATCATAGGTGAGTACATGTGTTGGGTCAGGAATATATTTTATCAACTGTGATATGTGGAACACGTCATGAACTTTGGAGATACTTGGGGGCATTTCCAAATTGTAAGCAACAACTCCAATTCTTTCTATAATTTTGAATGGTCCGATGTTCCTGGTACTCAATTTACCCTTCTTACCAAATCGTATAACACCCTTCTAGGGAGATACCTTTATGAAAACATGATCTCCTACTTCAAATTACAAATCCTTCCTTCATTTATCGGCATATCACTTTTTCCTACATTGAGATGCTTTGAGGTGGGTTTGGATAATCTTCAACTTTTACACTGTTTCCTCAACAAGTTCTGGTCCAACAAGTCTTCTTTCACCAACATCATCCCAACAAGTTGGTTTGTGACATCTCTTCCCATATAATTTTTCATATGGTGCCATCTGAATACTTGAATTGACACTATTGTTATAAAAAAAATCTACCAGAGGTAAATTTTGATCCCACATACCTTGAAAGTCAAGTGAGAAAGATCTCAACATGTCTTATAAGATTTGAATAGTATATTCTTAGTGTCCATCATTTTGAGGGTGGTAGGTAGTTCTCAAACAAAGTTCAGTATCTAGGTATTTATGAAGACTTTTCCAGAATCTTGATGTAAAATAGTGATCACGATCAGAAACAATCGATAGGGGTACACCATAAAGTCTTACATCTTCATTAATATATAGTATTTCTAAATGTTTAAGTGGTAAATGTTCTCTTATAGCAAGAAAATGTGTTGACTTGGTAAGACGATCAACAATGACCCATATTGCGTCATTCCTTCTAGGATTCTTTGGTATCCCCATGAAAAAGTCTATTCTAAATCATCCCATTTCAACTCAGGTATGGGAAGAGGTTACATTACTCCTCTAGGATGTTGTCTTCCATCCTTAACCTGTTGAAAAATAATACATCATGACACATAATCAAAAATGTCTCTATTAATGTTGTCACACCAAAAATGTTCCTTCAAATATCTGTACATCATAGTGCTACCTGGGTGTATAGAGAAATTGGATCTATGAGCATCATCCAACAATTCCCTTTTTAGATTGGGTAAGTTAAGAACACAAAGTCTCTTCCCTAATTTCAAAATACCATCTTCATATGCGTAGTCGATCATTCTCCCAACATTCACAGCTTTGATTTTCTTTTGAAACTCCTGATCATCAGTCTTGGAACTTTTTACCCTTTTTAGTAAAGATGTATTGGAAGCCATTTGAAAAAGTATTGATGTTTCAGCTTCCATGATTATTCCCATATCCATCTTTACCAGATCCATGAACATAGGATCCCTTTCAACACTCATCTTGTTCATAAATCCATGATACTTTCTTCTCAAATCATATTCCACCTTATTTTTCTTCCCAGGGTGGTAGTTTATAGTGAAATCATAATCCTTGAGTAGTTCAGTCCATCTGATTTCCCTCATGTTGAGTTCTTTTTGGGTGAAAATATACTTCAAACTAATGTGATTGGTATATATCTCATATTTTTCACCATAGAGAGAGTGTATATATATATTCAATGAAAATATTACAGCTGAAAACTCAAGATCCTAAGTAGGAGAGTCGTGTTTATGAGTTTTTAGCTATCATGATTCATAAGAAATAACACATTCATTCTGCATAAGGACACAACAAAGTCTTTTCTTTGAAGAATAACTATAAATAAAAAACTAATCATTCTCCTATGGTAGATTCAATATAGGAGCATTGAATAATCTTCTCTTAAACTTTTCAAAACATTATTCACACACTTTTTTTCAGAAAAATTTAACCCATTTACATGAGAGCTTGGTTAATGGGTTAGTCAATTAGGAAAAATTTTGGACAAAACACCGATAATAACCTGCCAAACCAATAAAACTGCGTACCTAAGTTATACACATTGGCGCTGGCCATTCTTGAATTACTCTTATCTTAGAAGGATTGTTAAAGATTCAATCCTTAAAGACAATATGGCCCAGAAAAGAAATCTCATGAAGCCAGAATTCACACTTTCTAAACCTCCCATATAATTAATTTTATCATAGAGTCTTTTCAAAAAAAAGCTCAAGTGATTTTCATGATCTTAATATCTTTAGGTGTATACTAAGATATCATCAATAAACACCACTAAAATTTCATCAATATATTCCTTGAAAACTCTGTTCATTAGATCCATGAAAACAGAGGGTACATTAGTCATCCCAAAAAGCATTATTGTAAACCCGTAATGCATGTACCTGGTTTAAAATGCTGTCTTTTGGAATGTATTCCTTTTTCATGCACAACTGATGATATCTAAATCGAAGATAAATCTTTGGAAAATATTGATCTCCATGAATTTGATAAAATAAATCATTAATACGAGGTAGGGGATACTTTTTCTTGATTGTTATAGCATTGAGCTCATTGTAGTCAATGTGAAACCTCATAGATCCAACTTTCTTCTTAACAAAAAGAAAAGGGGTTCCCCATGGAGAAACACTCAGGAGAATAAATCCCTTATTACTCAATTCCACTATCTTTTTCTTTAGTTACACTAATTCTGTAGTGGCCATTCTATAATGGGTTTTCGATATGGGCCTCGAACCAATTATTAAATCAATGGTAAACTCAATTTCTCATTCTGGAGGATTTCCAGGTAAATCCTCTAGAAACACATCAAAATATTCTTGCATAATAGGTACATACTCTATTTAAAAATTATTTTCCTCACCAATAGTTATTTTATTATCTTCCTTCCCAATAGTTTAATTTAGTAGAGCTACTGGGGGTGGATCTAGATAAGAATCAAGTGGTGACCTTTCTACTCTAAAGATAAGGTATTCATTATCATCATCGAAAATTGTAACTTCTTTCTTCTTACAATAATTTTTTTTTCATCATGGTCCGAATGCCTATCCATACCAAGGATTATATCAAATTAAGTCATGGGTATGAAGATGAGATTAGCAGATAAAGAACATTTATATGCCCTAATGGGAACTGATTGACAAAACATTATTGCAATGATACTTCCCTTAGGAGTTTTGACTGACAACTCCCTTGTTAAATCAAATATGAAATTATCTAATTTTATTATAAAACTGGGAAGATATGAAAAAATTTGATGATCCAGAATCAAATAAAGCATTGGATAAACTTGAGGAAACCACTAAATTACCTTCCACCATGTCTTTCAGATCTTCAACCTCAGCAATAGTGATTGCATAATCTTAGCCTTGCTCCATTGGAATTTTCTAAGGTATGTTTCCATAACTATTAGGAAATTAATTTTCATAATGCCCCATTGCATTACAAATTTTGCATTAAACATTAACAGCCTCTTTCTACCCCTTGCAATCACATGATTGGTGGCCTTTTTCACCATAATTGTAATATACTTTCATTTCTTTCAGGAAAGTACCGGTGTGTTTGTTCCCAAATTTACCACATGATGGATATTCAAATTTCCCTTCTTCCCCATATTTTTATTTCTAGAGTGTTCATGAGATCTATTTTTCTCTTGATTTTCTTTAAATTCATAAGACATAGAGAATTTATTTTCATTTTTGATTATACATGAGACAATATATTTGTATGATAAGAAGGATTGTGAAACAAATTCTCGACAGAGAAATGGTTTTAACCAATCAAAGAAATGATCAATCTTACTTCTAGGGTTATTTATATAATTTGAAGAAATCCTTGATAACCTTGTAATGTTAGCTTTATACTTGGTGACATTCTCATCCTCCTTTTACCTCAAACGTAGAAATTTTGTTTCTATATATGCTCAATGGTCACGAGGAAAGTATTTTTCTAAGAAAATATCTTGAAAATTTATCCATTATATACTTGATACTTATTCATCCTCCTTTTCGTTTTAAATTAATGACCACTATTGATCTTCATCTCCCATGAGGTGATAAACTACCCGGAAAACGTTTTCCCTTTAGCTACTCTCCAAAGCATGTAATATGTTCTCTAAGGATCATATCCATTTCTCCGCTAAAAATGGGTTTGTAGACTCATTTAATGTTTCTAGTTGTTCCCTCATGAAGCAGTCTAACATTGATCCTCCATGCTGTGGATCAGGGTTCCCCATACGGTTAAGGTTATTATTCATAACCCGAGTGAGTTATCCCAATATATTGATAAGATAATCAGCACCAGTTGCATCACTAGCTCCGCTATAATTATATTGAGCAGGAGGGAAATCCTTACATGGATTATGTCAATTGATATGGTTTCCATTCCTTTCACTAGGAACCATTTCTAGACAATGGCGCAATAAATTAGTTTATGAATTGCAATACATAATTCAAAATTGTAAAATACTTAACATAAATTGAGAAATTTATGGATATAATACATAATCATAGAAAATGTTACCATTGAAGAAGTATATAATGAAGAATCTTTCATAATGGTTGGTAAAAAAATGAGAATTATCCTAATAATATCCCTCGGGAGTGTTGTAACCAAGAGGGCACCAAGGCCTATTGTTGTGCACTAGTTCCCATTCAAGTCTAGCTCAAAGCGGTGTTTTCAGGATTTACCCCTATGAGCATCTGTTCCAGAGCCGCCTCTACTAGCTCATATCTAGACAGGGATGTATTTTCTTGGAAAACTCACAAAATCTCTACATTACTAAAATTATAGGATGTTATTCTACCCTAATCATCAAATTCTATCTTAGGGTAGTGTTCTCTAGTCATGGATTTTCTAAATATAGTTTCTAAGGTTTGTACTAAGCTTCCTCTGATAGAAAATTTAATTCCCCGACCCCAGTTACCCATAGTTGGTGAATTACTACATAACATTGGCACGATCAAAAGGGATCAAATCCCGAAAGACCAATTATTTTAGTAGCCTTGGAAGTATTAGCTACATTCATAAGCTTTACATTACATTATAAAATGAAAAACAACCACAATATTGTCTCTATTGTCCACATTCATATCCCTTATTCTATTCCTGTAGGATAATCGTAATATACTTCCTCACATCTTGGGAGAAATAAAAAATAGAAAGGGGTGAGCTCAGATTCTCAGTAAGGATAACAATATAGCAGGAACTATCATAAATAAGCATAAACATTTAAGGAAATGTATAATTAAAAAAACCTTTTAAACATTAAATTCATCATAACATGGAAAATATAAATCAAAATAATTCCATTTACTTGTTCACATGGCTATTATACTAGTTGAATAATCACATGCAATATCAATATCCAATTTCAAATTGATGGAATTCATAATGTCGAACATCATAACCACATAGTCAAGGCCTTGTGCCGAGACTAAAAATAAGATTTTGTAAAATCCATGTGCCTAGAAAATAGTTTTTATCATGAAACATAACGATACATCGAGGAGATATAGCGAGCTCCACCCATCACTTACTAAGTCCAACACATTCCTCCTATTAAATGGTTGAAACATAACATAATTATTAATATTAAAACTAGCATACAAAATTTCAACACATTACCCATAAACCATGAATGATATAGAAATAACAGATCCACAGTCAAACATATCACAAAACTTCAATACAATATCGAATATTGTATCAAAATAAATCAAATACAATCATGTGTAAAATCCATCAAAGGATGTTGACATTGATTAAATCAAAACTATTTGAGATAAATATATCTTTCTATTTTGAAATCATTTAAAAGTCACATAATTATAAAATAATCTATTTATTTTGAAAAAAAAATCTTCAAATCTTTTAAGGTAAGATTCTAAGGTGTTATAATGGAGGAAAATAGCCTCACCCATCGTATAAGTTAAAAAAACATTCTTACCTTAATTTGTCAAAAAGGATCACAAAGTACCTTGTTTGGAAAACGACGGAAAGATTCCTTTCAAAACATTTTATAAAAATTTAACCAACGGTATAAATGACTTTAAACCATTGTCTAGAAAATATTAAAAAAAATTTGAAATATGTTTTTATGAAACAAGGATGTGGATGATAAAGAGGTCCAAGTGGATACTTACGTATAAACAACCTCATATAATAAAGAGATTGTAAAATTTAACCCTTACCCTGTGCTTTTTCTTGGTCTAGGGTATGTTATCCTCCTCTATAACAGTTAAATAATTGTTATTAAATTATAAAAGAATCATATAGATTAATATGATATCATATATGATCTTTTAATATTTCTTTGTTAATTATATTTCTGTAGTATCATCGTTTTGAGTGTTAACTGATTTATTTTCCTTTATATGATTTGTTATGTAAGTCATGGTTATTATGGATAGGATGTATCTTATTCATCTATATAATGATATTAAGTCTTTAAATAATATTTTTAATCATCAAATGAAAATTAGTCTTGAATGGTTATGCTAGGAAATGACATTTAATCGTGTCATGGTGACGGTAATCCGTACGTACGAACAAGCGACAATATCATTATTTTGATGGTGAAATAGTATATAATTGGATGTTTTATCATATATAAAGAATCATAAACATGTTATATTTATTATTTACATCAATTATACTCATTATGATACCCATCCAAACAATAAAGTATTGAGTAACAAACTACACCACGACGTGGAAATGATAAGCCGTACGTATGCACGTGTGGTGACTTTGTCATTCATAGGATGGATAGAATAATGAATATTGTTGTACCATATTTATAATAACATAAAATTATGTATATGGTAATGGAGTTATTATTTTCAGTTTGTAAATAACAAATAGTGAGGTAGTAAAAGAAGAAAAGAACTTGAAAGAGGATGGTGCAATTATTATCTCTTCTTCGGGTGTTCCTTTTTCAGTTGATCAAAAGGGATCCCTAGGATAAATTTATGATCAAATTAAGGACTCTAGGTTTAAGTGATGGATGTTGGGAGTATATTTAGGAAGGTTTTTTCTGATCCAAATGGCTTTGGATGTGTGAAATTAAGGGAAGGGGAAGTACCCTTTTATAAGAGAGGTGAGAGTCACTTTAGGAAAAGCTTGAAATATAATTTTATAATAAAATAATTTTCGGTTTCTAAAAGATAAAAAAAGATTTATTTAGAGTATAAGGTGATTATGGGTCGAAATTATCTCAACCAATATCTTTTATATTGGTTTATATCACCATATAAACTTTATATTTTAGTTTTAACTCGTAGTTAAACAGTTTGACATTTACCATCTCTCTTTGTATTTTTATATTATATGGTTAATAATCTTACTATAAACATCCAAGAAAACTCAAAGAGGTTATTTATTGATATATATAACATTATATAATTCCGTTGGCCTAACATTATATTTTTTGGAATATTATATCAATTAATAATATAGTATCTGTTTTAAAAACATTTATATGAACATTTTGACACTATTTAGTATTTGGTTTTTGTGAAAGTCATAACAACATGATTACTTAGAACAATAATTATTTAATCATCTACAACATGTCATATTAACCTATAAAATTAGTTTAATTTATCAAAAGTATAAAATCAAATTTATTTGGATATTTATAATATGAATTATTTTAATATTTCATTATTAAGGTAATTAATTCATCATCATTGGGTCATAAATAAATGTAATTATTTAATGTCTAAAAATTATAAATAAAATACCATTATGTAGGAAATATTTTTATATTTATAATGAATATTTATAGTTTTATTTATCTTATGTAAAACCCTATATTTAAAATGCCTTATTTATGAAAACTTGAATTTAACGCTTTTAACTCTTCTTTAAAGTAAATATTAATAATTTTTCTATTCTAATCCAAGTGGACCTAAAGGATCATACTTTATTCATAAGATTTTCATTGGCTGAAATAAATTTATCCAATAGAATTATGAAATGTGTTAGGATAATAATAATATCATTTTTACCTTTATTTACACTATTTACTTTTAAATGTGGTAAATAAAAGTCAAAACTTACAATTCTATAAAAATTATTTTCACTTTATTGGACCACATTTTAGTTACTGATATCAACTATGTCTCTCAGATTTTCAAAATTCAACTCATAGAATGGGGAAATTAGGTTTTATGCAAATTTGTAAATGCTCCTAGAAGTTGGGTAAAAGACGGTAAAAAGTTTTATAAATATTATATATCAGATATTATTAAAAAATAACTCTAAGAAATTAAATTGAACATATATAGGTATTATGTATCTATTTTTACATATAATAACTTTAAATAAAATAATTAATTATTTAAATAAAATATCAGTTTTGAAAAATAACGTAGTGTTTTTCACTACTCATCAAAAATTGAAAGTTTTCAGAAAAATACCAAAATTTCACCCTAAGATAATTTGGAAATTCTGAATCTAAAAATGAAGTCCATTTTGAAAAATATAATTTTTAAAATTTGAAAATGTGTGTATTACTATTCTTTACGGCTATTTTGATTGGTCTTGGTGTGTTAAAACTCCATGTTGCATACAAGGCAACCTACTACATTATTCAAAATGAAACATAACGTGAAAGGTTGGGGTGTTTCATATAGGGTATGTTTTTTAGTGATAGGGATTAATGATGATGATTTGATAATCCAATAAACCCATGATGTACCTGATCTCAAACTATTAATTAGGTATAAGACATTTATATCCTATCCATAATCTACTGACATTTTATCAAGGATTTAATAACCATTTTAACTCCTTGGCCAATTTCCTTAAATGGTTAAATTTAATCGGAGAGAAGATGTTGACCCCAAATCTAACATTATCAAATAAAACATCACTATAAAAACGACCTTATTTTTAAAAACTCTATTCTAGAATTCAAGATATATATAGAATCATTTTTGAAAGGTGTGGGTGGTGTCTTATGAAGTCACAATATCACTTTCAAGAGTGGGAATTTTATTTATCTCTGATAAAAATGTATATCCTATGAAATCAGTTGATATTCATCCATTAAAACAATTAAAAATTATAACTCATATCAATTTTAGAATGATTTTTTAATATATATGAATAGTGTAATCTCAATCAGATGAATTCTAGGTTTGGATCTTATTTACAATATTCGAATTTTCTAATAGGACACAAAAGTGGTATGAAATAGAATGGTAGATTATTATATGTGATCCAACCATCATATTCTTATTAAATAAATACACTAGGTCATAATTTTTTTTCTTGAAGTACTAATATATAGATGATAATGAATTCAGTAATGAATGTTTGAAATGTGATAAAGATAGTACTATAGGATCCTTTATTATTTTTTTGGGTATATATTCATCAAGGATCAACTCTAAATTGTACATGGGTCAATGTGAGATGTGATTTCCATTAAGATCCATCATGTATAAATTCATTTTTTGAGATAAAACTATCTCCCTGGTAGAGAAGGAATTTTAATTTTAATATATCAAAAATTAATTTTTAAATCCATATAGAAGTGTTTGACCTACTAATAGATAAGGTGTAGAGCCATAATACTAGATTATATATTCAAATACCCAAAAATAACCTCCATATAATTATATATCCATGTACATTTTTCTAGTATTTCTACACAAACAATGTTTACGTGATATTATTTTTATAATAATGGATTGTTTAACAAAAATGGTGCACTGAACCTCTTTTAAAACCATCCACGGGTTCTTCACATATGGTGAATTTTTTTTACATATGTTTTTCATCCCCATTGTATTCTACAATGTTTTACATCATATTGAGATAAAATATTTTGAACACTTTTTTATGAATTATAGATAGGTTTTTTCAGACAGATATAAAGTTCATAAGTGTATTTTACTCTTAGAATGATGGGTAGAGTGAATTGATAAAAAAAATTATTTCGAGTGTGTATATTTCCCCATGAATTTTTTTTATCATTTTGACCATATTTAAATTTTCATTTAACAATGTGGGGAATCAAATGATGGGAATGAATCCTTATGAACTGGTGTACCAAATGTATCAAAGGAACATGCTCAATCTTATTCCACTACCCAATATATGTGTGTAAAATGTTTCAATAAAATACATGGATACCAAGAATGAATATGTATAAGGTTACATGACGAGTAATATTATATAAAAATTATGAGTATTATTAATTATAAAATAATAATCGGTGAAGAATAATTGTTGAATTAAGAGATCATAAAATGCTATGTAATCCGAAAGAATTATTTCTCATGAAAAATTATGAAAATCTAAAACAAAATGAGATCAACCAAAGAAAGTTGTAGTAATGAATCAATGATATTGAATATGTGTTTGATGTCTCATAATGGTGTGAAATGTTTCCTATAATCAATGATATTTATTTTAGGAACTTTGTACTAGAGGTGATACGTTTTCATTATAAAACTCAATAAAAATTCATTTTCAGGTAATGGTAAGTGATGAAATATATAATGGGTCTAGTGATATAGTTTCACCATTATTTGAGGATACAATATGAAAATTAGCTCCAGATTATAGAGTTAAAATTTGATAATCATTATTCTCATTAATACGATATTTTCCTTTTATTATATTTTAATTTATTTTGAATCCATTAGAATTTTATTTTATGTTCTAAATATTTATGCTATTTTGAAAAGCATTTCAGGTTTTCCAATTTATTAATGCTGATATTAATAATAAATATTCCTGATAAAATTTTAACAATGTCATCATGGAATATTATTACTACCATATTTTTAAAGAAATTATTAGTTTTGTGTTCTTAACCGATTCTTCATGGAGGAATTGAGTTTTATCCCAATGATTATTAATAATGTTTCTTTTTTGGTCCCTACAAACCAATGAACTATTTTATAATGTCATGGTGCGACAAAAATCACCATATTCTTGATTTTCTACTTGGGGGATACACTTCCCCCCATGTTTGAGTATATTGGTTAGAAATATTACACTTGAGATAATTGACTATATCTATTTATTTTTCATTTCCAACTATGATAGATTATCTCTAGGTTGGAAAATCTACCCTTTATATTTATTATTGTTCCTAGGTTGAATGTAATTACCATGATAATAAATTATCTTTTTAATATTGTTTATGTTTTTTTACTATGATAAATTATGTCTTGTGATCATCTTATCACCAAGGGTAATATTGGGTATGTTATCAATCCATTAAAACAGTTGAACAGTGAAAATCCATTCAGTGCTATGATAAAAGGGTGGATTAACTATTTACCCATTAGGAAACATTATACCACTAGGTAGAATGACTATTTTTTTGGTGGTTGTGCTTCGATGAAATGATCATAATATGTGAAACATCATCTCATTAGGGAATAAGTTGAAACATGTATACAACAACCAATATAGTGGATCATTGAGAACCTTTTCGTGTGAACAGTGTATATATGTGTCTTTTTATATATTTGATTTCATTAAATACATGCATGTATATATACATATAGGTTTTTATAAGGGGAATAATTTGAGGTGGTCTATTTAGTTTTATACTCACACTAGGCATGTGAAACTCGGTGGATGTGCAGATATTATATTGGTAATTATGCTCTAAAACATCCATTGTATGTATGAGTGAAATAGAGGATCTTGAAGGGGATATGAATATAAGTTATAGTGAGGTTTGGGACTAGTAGTGGTGTGTCCTTTAATTTTTTTTCTTTCCTTATATGCATTGTATATGATTGACCCATCAAGCGATCCTTCATTAATATATAATTATATTACCTTCATGGGTATCATATGTTATGGCATGGAATATGATCACATTTATTGAATTATTTCCCTTGAAAATTAATTATTAAAAATATAATGATTTATTTTTAATGGTTATTTGTTACAAAATGTTATTTTATTTGATAATAGTAATGGAATAGTGTCCTCACAAGTATTTTTATTATTCTTTCAGTGTGTTAAAATCCTCAAATTTACTAGAAGTAACACCATAAGCATGTTTTGTTCTGTTATATGTAAAAAAATGGGCTCTAGTTTAAGGATATCACACATATCATATATAATATGTGATAAGATTCAATTTAAATGAAAAATATATTATAAAAGTGAAATGTATCTCATTATCCGGATGAAATTAAATTTATCTAAAGTTAGGTATATTTTATAGATTTAAATTTTCTTTATGAATCATATCGAGTGATCTAAAATTTAAATTTTGGAACAATTAATCGCATCAATGAAGAAAAATATGTAGAAAAACATGATTTGATGGAAATGTTTCTCAAATTATTTCTTATATTTTTTTAGTCTTAATTCAATTTTATCCATTTAGTGGAAAAAATAAATTTTAACATAGTTAATAGACTTTTTTCCTAAAAATATTAATTTTTGAAATATTTTTTTATATAAAATAAATAATAACCATGTTAAATTAATTTAACTTATAAATCTATCTTATCTCATATTTTATGTGTGATGCTTTTTTATCCTTTCATACAAAAAATTGAAATAAATCAATATAAAAATAGGTATAAAACTACGTATTTTAAAAGTAATAATCAATTAAAATGTTTTAAAAAATTATTACATAACAACGCATCATTTATCATGTATTTAATTTATTGTATTTAATAAAAATTTAATGTATTAAAATTTTAATTTTCAATTATATTTATAAAAATAATACTATCAATGAAGTGTTAAAAATTAAATTTTTCAAGTGTGAAATGGAATTAAAAAAAATATTTTTTAAAATAAATAAAATTTCATATATTAGGTGAGTACCATGTACTTCATATAAAAATAAATTATATGGTAATTAAATTTATGTAAGATATAGGAATTATGGGATTTTAAAAAATTAATTTCAATTTAAACTAATATTTTAGAAGGTGAAAGAATGGAGAAAACTTCATGTTTTATTAGAAAAATTTATCGTGTAAAAATCAATATTTAAATTTCAATATTAAAAGAATAGAACATGGTAAAAATATCACAATCATGATATAAAATAAATCATATTGAAATGTAGGGAATGTAATGGGTTACATTTATTAGTTTAATTTTGATGTCAATAAATGTATTTACTAAAAATTTAAATTGAAGCACCACCCTATGGAATAACACAACATAAAATCATAATAAAAAATCAAATCATTTTTATATAATAAAAGAAAACAATTATGTTATTACAATATTTTCTAAAATGAAAAATTATTCATTACAAAATTAATACAACTTTTAACAATAATAAACCCTCTATTTTTTCAATGCTAAAGAAAAACATAAATCAATGATAAAAACCCAACAAATAGGATGATTGAGAACAAAATCATCATGTAAAATCCTGATAAATCGTGAATTATATTTTTATAGACTGAGACATTGATTCATTATAAAATATTTACAATATAGATTCCATAAAATGTCCTAAAATTCAATAAATCAACTTAAAATAAAAAATTGATGTTTGATTATTTTAATAAAAGTTTAAAATTAAATAATTAAACAAATCATTTCTATAATTATGTTACATTTGAAACTATTTATTGAAATTTATATGTAAAAAATTTATAAATTATTTTAATAATTATGGAAAATGATTTTTAGGTGTTCTAAATCTATAGGAACAATTAAATTTAAATTTGTAAACAAAATCACTTAAAAAATGAAAAAATTATTTCAAAATAATTATGATACCTCCCATGTGACCCTAATGATTTTTTTTAAATTTGGTATAAGATGAAATTAACCAAAATGATTTATGGTCATATAAAATATTTCCATAAGAAAATATCTAAGAATAATGTTTTCATTATATGATTATTACTTAAACAAGATACACAGAAATTTTAAATTAATATCACATTTATATTTATTGGAAAATAATTTATAAAAAATCAAATATGGAAAAAATCATAGAAAATTTTTTATAATATTTTATATAAGTAACAAGTAATTTTTAATAAGTTACGTTAAATAAAAATTAATCCCCTTAAAATTTAAATGAATAGGTGTTTAAGAATTTGTTATAAAATAAGTATTATTTCTGCCACTTATTTAGGTTGGTTTATTATACAATTTACTTGTAAAAAATTTCTTTATCAGAAAAATAAAAGGAACTTCTTTTTTAAAGCCTCTCACTTTAAATTTTTTTTTAAGGGATTCATCATAATATTCCTATAAAAAATTTACTAATTTCCACAAATTTATTATTCGAATTAGAATAAATTTTTTTAATATATTTCTATAATATTAAAATAAGAATTTCAAAAAAATATTTTGGGAAATATATTTAAATAATTACAATATAAATTCTTCTAAGAATCCATGTAAATATTATATATATAAACAATTATTTTTATTTTTATTTTCTATTAATAGTTTTTTGAATATTTCAATTCATATAACCTTATGGATTTTATTATACATATTTCTTCTATAATAATAAAAAACTATCACAAAACATTATGATTATCCATGACTGGGTTAGTATATTTGTATTCCTATAAATGAGAAGGGATTAAATCATTACATGAACACTCTCTCAGGTAATCAAAAAAAATTCTTACTATAATCCCAAAGATCTAGTCAATGGATAAGATTTCTAAATTTAAACCAATGAAATATTTTAAAAAATATTTTTATAGTTGGTTATTTAGATGTTTTAATATAATCAGATACATGAGAATCCTGAATATGTTATATTAAATATAATATATTATTTTTACTCTATGAAGGTGGGTTAATGGGAATACTAAATTTTCATTTAAATGAAGAAATTATAAGAAAGTTGTCAAAATGGTTTGACTTAGAATAGGGTGTTTACCCTAGGGGTGGCATAATTTGGACTCACATTCAACGACTCTTGGATGGTCCCATAATGGGTGTTGTATAAATAATTAAAATAAATATTACCAAATGTTATAAATAGTTTTAATACCTGATACAAGATTACTTAATCATGTTTAACCCTATCTATTTGGGAATGACTATAATTGATATAAATACAAATAGAGATTTTGGGGTTTGAATGAATTTATGATCCAGGATTATTTTTCATGAAAAATATCTATGGAGATGTTGATGATCTTAAATCGAGATAAGAATCATAATTTTATATTTCCCTCTATTCTAAATCAATTTAATCTTGATTTTTTTCTTGAATTATTTCTATAAATTACATAAATCCTTAAATTATAATTGTTTTTATTATTCTCTAAAATTTTGCTTCATTTTTTTTATTTCCCATTGGTACTTTCAAATTATTTTAATAATGTATATACATTCATAGAAGCTACTACACCATAAAAAACCCCATGCTTCACTTATATTTATTTTCATGTCCACTAATAGCCCTTTCCAAGGTCAGTGTATTATCTAATTCATCTTGGTAAAACACCCCTGAAAATGTCTTGGATTACGTGGAACAAATTTTGATACAAAATTAGAAATTCTGATGTGTTGGTTGAGAATTTCTTAATACTAGGAAAATGGTGGGTGGAGGTTGTCACTGAATGCCTGATATGAAATATACTGGTGGGAAGTGTTATAGAAGAGCATCACGGTATAATTCAAGTGATTTTTTATCCATGTACCATCAATATAGAATCAATGAATGATAGAGATGGACTATGAAGGTGAGACTTCATTGCTTCAGGTCAACGGTCATAGATCATCCATGATCAAAGGTGAAAGAAAAAACTATGTTTGTAAGATATTTGTAATCTATGGATTCTATAGGCAAATTATGTGATTCAACAACATGAGTTTTGAGAAACACATTCCATATATCATAATCCTATGGTGGCTAGGATTATATTCCATGTTACATATTACATAATGTTTACCCTTTACCACACTTCATTTTATAATATGTTATGTTACTAAATGTGTATTAGAGTACACTCCCTATTAGTCACATAGACTCACGCATATTGTGTTTTGGTGAACACTACATGTATTATGGACACATAACTCATGCCTCCAGTAGTACACCTGGAATAGAGTTATCTATCCTACGTTTCATGTAACATTCTATGACATACTATGTGTGTAATAATTTATAAAACTCGATTCATCGACAGTAATTTCTCAATACACCCATGGGTCTCACATGTCATGTTCCTCATAGGGACACACTTTGTAGGTCAACCCTCACATTGAATGTTGATAGAAGTACATGACCCTGCAACTTAAGATGGGATACAACCGGTGTCCTTACATGTGCAATATGTTTACTATTTTCCCACTGTTATTTTTCACAAAATCCTATCAAGGAGTCAGATTAGGAATTGTAATAGTATAATTTATTCATTTTTTTATATAGAACACACTAGTAGATTAGACTTTGGCTTCATAGGTGATATTCAAGGTAGTTCAAGCATATTTAGGTTTAGTGGATCTATAGGGATAATGGGAGGGTTCAAGTGAGATTATTATCGTGTGAAATAGGTTTCTTTTATCCTTGGTGGTGTGATGATGATAGAGAACATGTGCCCACATTATTTATAGAGTTTATAACTCCCCCAAAAACATTGGGTGTGGGTCAACCATATTCAAGTATTGTATTTTTAATCCCCTAGTCTAAATGGATATATATCCCAAATATGTAAAATATATTAATGAAATCCCCAAAAATCAGTGTCAAGTTCATTTATCATTGGAGTTATATACTCCCTCATTAAAAAAAATTCTCGAGGAGGTATGGATCCTCAATTGGGGGTTAGTACTCACTCAACCAACACCCATACATTAGTGGGGTGTGGGTCCCCTACTATAGTTTCTGATATATGAATCTATTATAGAAAATATGGGTTGTTTTTTTCATGGTTTACTCATGATGATTGATCCTTTTTAGCTATGCTTTAAGGAATGGGTCCCTAATGTGTATTGGGTTGCAAACACTTAAAGAATAAATGGTTTACTTCTTACCATTGTAGATTTGAGAATATTGGAGTTATAATATTTCTAATTTAGTTTTCAAGACATCATACTAGGTATGTTTATAATCAATTATATACGGGAGTTTTCCCACATATATCATGTAGTATGAAGAGAAATAAAATATGTGGTATTCATGGGCGTATGGATATTATTGGGGAAAGATCTTAGATGTTCTTAGAGATGGAAGACACTGTAAAATGTTTACATCCATAATTGTGAATTATGTAGTAACTTTACCTTATATTTATTCTAGGTGAGTTTTAATTTATGATATTTTGTTATTTTCCCCCATTTATTTTGATTCACACTCTCTTTATATGTGTATGATTAACATGTGTAACATGTTTTATATATTAATATTTATTTTATTTTTTATCTTCCATTTTTGTTTTATCCTATATGAGGACATTTGTTTTTGTGATGGTTTATTAGTATAAGGATTCCCACATTGTGTGATATGCCTAATTGGTGTTAGTCACCAGTCCTATGAAAATTTGTTTATGTATTTACTTTGAACACTCACCACAATTAAGAAATAGGAGGGGTGTTAGTTGGTTAGTTCATGTAAGATAGGTATCCAAATGGATATATCTTAGAGATGACGTCTAGAGTTATGATTGATTTGAGGGTTGTTTTGGGAATTTTCAGTAATAGTGTCCAGGGTTCATGCATTTTTCTAGAAAACCAAGAAAACTTGTGTTGGTTTGGTGACTTATGTATCCTCTATCCAGAACTCAAATAATAAAACAATTTACATAGGATTGTGATGTACTATTTTAGGGAATAATCATTTGGGTCATCCGTCACGTAGAATTAGATTCTATTTCATTTCTTAATTCATCGTTCATTATATTATTTAATGAAAATTGGTTCATCATATAATTCCATGATGAAACCCATATGACAATAAACAGCGATCCAAAAGCCAGTTCATGGTTTACCTATTCAAATATTTGGGCCTCATAACATAATTCAGTTGAGCGACAAAGCTTCTATCTAGGATACAGATCATGGGAAGTCCCTAATGAACAAGAATGGAACCATTCCACCAACCATAGTATAACGAGAAGACCCTATATCTGTAGTGTAAGAAGATTATGGTCCCTAGGTTGAGAAACAATTGATTCCAGCTGAAATGGATAAGTATTAATACAGGATTTTTGCACTACATGTGATCCAGAAACATAGACCACCTATGTTTTGAGTATATCTTAACACTCATGATATAAAGGATTGGCTAGAAAAAGTGACTTGGGTGTTTCACTAGATCTACACCTAATGATTATATATTAGTTATTACATAAATCCTTACACACAGAGAAATTATTCTTTAGTGGAACATAGTCATCCAAACTCCATTAAAGAAACTCTTACATGGTAAATGTAAATGTTCCTATTTCATGGGATGTATTACCTAGCTACATTAATGTTTTTTTGTGTTTTGGATTTGTTGTTCTTGTAATACGGTATCGTGTCTATATTATAGTACTTGTTGATTTTAACCAACATCCTTACGTACTATCTCAACATGATTTATGATGGATTTCATTTTGTGAAAAAGTTCGATAGAGGCATATGTAATGATATCAAATAAAATTTGTTCCTCTATACATCACCATATATTCTAGAGTCTTGGAGAGGTATTTAGTGATCAGGAGAATTTTAGAAGAGGTGTAACCTGTTATGGATGTTTGCATTACTTTTTAAAGTGTAGGTTGATCTTGTTGTATTTTGATACATGTTTTCCACATCTTTTTTTATCATTTTTATGGTTTTTATGGAAAATGAAAATAATTGCTAATTTTTTGAATATCTATAATTTTAGAAAGATAATTATAACCCTTCCAATCATTGTGAGGTATTTATTGTTTTTGTTTTGAAAGTGTTCAAACATCCTATATTATTTTATAAATTTCATGAACCATTTTTTCAGGAAAACTTTTTATATATATGATTAAATTAATTATTTTGATATTCTCTTAATTTATGGTTTCAAAGTTACCATTTTTAATTTTCCATTTCTTGGATTTGAATAATTTTTTTTAATTTATTTTGTTTTTACAAGTATCATTGAAATATCACTATGGTTGTGTTTCAAATTGAATTTTCTTGTTCTAGATTTGGTTGTTCATGTTCCATATCATTATAATTCAATATTTCTTATACCCGAACAATGTTTTTATGTATATATGAAAATTATATATCATGAATAACATTTTCTGTTCATATGACTTTTATATTGTCAATTTTCTATTGAAATTGATATGATAATTGAATTTTTAGCTCATGAAGGATACTTTTCTATGGATTCTCAGGTATGATAAATTTTTTAAAACATGAAAGGAATTTAATTTATGGACAGCCATGCATGATATCATTTCAAAAGTCTGTATGAAAATATCCATAAAATAAATTTTGTTAAAGTCCCCAGGTAATATATTTCTTGGTTGAAGTAAATATTATAATTTTCAACTCTCCACTACCCATATGATATTTTCATCCCATGTATGATATTTCTATCTATATATTTGGGAATATGATCCATAGATTTGAATTAATATAATAAGAAAGAATTTTTTTTTAATAATATAATAACCAAAACTGATGGGAGATTGAGTTTAATAGAGGAAGAAAAAACCCAATTCCAAGGAAGAAGACCAATATATGATGGATGATTCAAGCTAACAAATCATATTTCATCGCACAAAGCATTATCTGATGATATAAAGTTGATATGTCTCATCCATGGACCAAAGTTATATTAGACTAATTCCTGATAGATTAAAAATGGAATCATAAATTTTCACGAGTTTTTCTTAATGAATAATGATATTCAAAATAGAGTGTAATAATTTTATTCCCTGGCGGTTAAGATTTTGTTTTTAGGTGATAAATTAGAAGATGTTGGTGCACCAAACATTCTCAGTGAACAAGCTATGAGGTTGAGGGTGGATTCACTCATTTTTTCCAATTTTTTTAGTTAAATCATTAGAAAAATTAATGGGTGTTTCTCATTAAAAAGGATAAATTAGGAGATCTTAATGGAACTAAAATATTTATAAAGACATGGGTGCGTGATATTCATAGAAGAGACTATAATTTTGACCATATAGTTTGACTTGAGCTCATGTATAAACCAATTTCAAACAAGTATTTGTTGAATTTAGAAATAATTTGAACCTGGTTTGAGTGATTGAGAAGATTAAAGATCAGATCATGAGTTGGATAAGTTATCATTTCAGTAATGGTATAAAAAAATGGGGGGGTTCACTTTTCTCAAACAAATATTGCTTGTTTAGATTTGGGTGTTTTTGGTTATGAATGAATATATGACTTGAAAAATTAATAATTCTTCATGTGTTGATTCTAGAATATAAAGGAAGGAAGTTAGAAGATTAATTTCATGATTTCATTGTTAATTTTGATCAACAGATAGCTTCCTTTATAAATTAGTTATAAGTTCAATTTTTTTATCATATGTTAGTCTAAAAAGTAGGTGAAAAATTGAAAATGAGTTATAGCAACATAGATAAAATTTCTATAGGTTAATTTCATGAATCTATGAGAAAAAAAATTTATATATTCTAAATAATATTTCTTTTGGGGGAATGATTTTAAACATAATCATTTTTCTAGGAGACAGTAGGTAGACTTTTTAAGAGATTGTAGATGTGTGAAGAAGCCTTAGAGGAAAATCAATACCCTTATTCGATAAGAATTATTTTATCTCTAATATTTAATACATCTATTTCTGATGTTCTTATGATATAATTGAATTATATTGAATAAACATTAATTATTTTTGGATTAAAATATTTTGGGAATATGATTTCATCCTTTTCATTCATTCTTTCTCATTTATTACTCGTCTTTACTCTATTTTCAATTTATTATGAGAGTATTGTTTCCTGAAATTTCAATAATAAATTAGTATTTATCTTTATCAAATTTTTATCTACAATAATACTTTAATATATCATCCTTTCAATATATTTACAAAAGAATAGTAGAAGATAAATATTAAATGGTATATTTTTTTTCAATTCTAACTGAATTTTCAACTCTTGTGACTGACCAAAATTTATAGTTGATGAAATGTCAGGGATATAAAGCCATATGAAAACCAACTGATAAGGTGGGTTGAACTCATTTCTTCGATTTTTCTCTTTTTTTATCATGAATGAATGAAAATACTTTTAACCGAGAAATTGAAATTATACATCTCATAAAAGTGTTGTTCTTGATTGTTTGTTGTTGTTGTTTTTTTATCCAAGAGTTCTCATTCACTATTCATTACCATTTATTCTTTGTTTTATCATCATCTATGCTTCACCTCTATTATCATACCACTACCATATTTGTTTTTCATGTTGTATGTTATTTCATGAGAATTTATTCTTGTATTATTGGCCACTCACATACGTTTCAGTGATCCCCTATGTATAAAATCCAATTCACTGCTAAACTATCTATTTATAGAGAAACAATTAATTAATTTATCTAGATTCAATAACATATAGGTCTATTTTTTTCACTATTTATTGGGAAATAATGTGCAGCCAAGATAGATAATGAAATTATAATGTTTTTTAATAATATACAACTATTTTATTTTAAAAAATAAAAAATACATTCTTATAAAATTGAATTATGATAAAATTGCTATAATACTACTTTGTATTTCTTTTTGAAAAAAAAATTATTATATGAAAATAATGAAAAATTATAACAACACATGTCATTTGATACATGGGATAAACAAACCTTTTAAGATAACTAAATAATAAGATGAAAATTAAAATAGAGGAAATTAAGGAAAATGTAAATAATAATCAAAATAAAAATACTAATGTACATATTCCTATGAATGAGTGGATATAGAGGGATAAACATAGTTAGTTGGAACCACCTACTGTATTTGGTAACCCATAATTTATTTGGGAAACACAATGGTCCCACAACTATGAGATTAATCAATCCAATTTTAAATGTTATTTTAATACAATGGGTTACCAAATGAAGATAATCTTGACTTTATTTTGGACTTCTGTTGTGTTCTGAAATAGTTACCATTTAGAGGTTTGAGTGAAGAGGAATTGAAACATAGAGGTCCCCCATTTTTTCACCAGGTTAATTCTAAAAAAAAATTCCAAAATATGGATGAATATATCTTTTTTTAAATGGGAACGACTATACAATGATTTTTTCTTGTTTTTTTTTCTCACAAGGATGTCTACTAAAATAAAAAATAAAATTCCTAGATTTTTACAGGAAGTGGGTGAGAAATTCCCCAAATAGTGAGGATGATTAAGGGGTTTATATTGGAAGTTTCCCAACCTCTATTGTAGTACAAATTTCTTTATAAAAACTATTTTCAATAGTATCAACCCATATCACCAAACACTTGCTGATAAGTATTCTGGAGTTGATTTTAATGATAAAATTGTGGAAGAGTTGAGACAAATTTTCAACACTATATTATAAAACTCACCACCAAATTGATCATGAGTAAAAACAATTTTTAGGAAAGAAAATAACTATACTCACTGGGATAAGGATCAATATGTTGGTTATTAAAATTAAAATGAACAAAACTCACTTAGGGAGTAATTCCATTACTATGGAATGTTTGGGAATTCATTATAATTCTTCCTCAGTATTGATATAACTACCCAACCACATAAAATTTCCAAATTCAATAGAAATATACCTAAATTGAAACCGAGGGTTGGTCCTTTTACATGTAAATAATATTGGGGTGTATAGAACCATACAATGCTTCATGGAAGGAATGTAGTGTTTTTCGACCATTGTTTCCCCTGGTTATCAACAACAACTATTGATATAATTCCAGTATCAAGATAGAGGTGTGTCTTCTAATGTCATGGGAAATTTATATGGTAAGATTTTTTCAGTGATGGAATATATAATTAAAATAACTGATTCTTGGGATTAAATTTTTCAAAGACAATTTGATAAAAAATTCCAACATGATACATATAAAGCTCCATAAAATTCATAGATTCATAATCCTAAATTACAAATAAATCATATAAGTAAGGTTAAGAATATAAGTAAAAACGAAAAGCTTCCATTAGTATAGAAATTAATTCTAGGTAGAATCTTTTAGAATTTACAACTAGAATTGGACTTTAAACTCACTAAGAGGCTAATAATTATCTTAAACATTCTATAAATAATAATCTTGATAAAATTGAACAATAAAATTTGTGAAACTCTAAATATAGAAATTTGTTCAGTATTACTAAAATTACTTTTAACTCTGCTATTATATTGGAAATAAAAATGTTATAAGACATCCAAAACAAATAAATTAATTTCATGAAAAAGTTTCATGAAGTGATATAGGGAATGAAAACCATTTTTTATAATTTTGATAAAATTATTACCTTTTGTGATGGAATAAATAAGAAGAATATGAAAACACAATTACTAAAATTAATAGACCTCATTAATATAATTCAAATAAATATTCATTTTCTTGATGTTTTAGTTAAAATTATATCTTAATTGAAATAAATAATTTTTTTTCAAAAAACTAGTCTCCTGGAATTATTTTCTATATAAAATATTAGAGATATGTCTTAGGTTATGTTACAAAATAGGAAACTATTAAAACATTGTTATATAAGAATCACTGTTATCATATGCACTCTAAGTGGTAGTTTCAAATATAATTTCCAATGCTACCTAGGGGTTAAAATTAATATGATTCAATTTTAATTGTTTTAATCCCTATAATTATAAATTCCAAATCTCACAAAGGATTTACTATAATTGGTAGAAAGATCTATTATTTACAAAATTGGAAGGGAGGATGATTTTCAAGTAAGAGTAGGTTAGTTATATCAACCTTCTGAATTGCATATTTTAGACATGGAATGTGGATAATAAGTTCTTATAATCATGGGTTAGTCCTATTAGGAAAAGGAGGAGTGTTTATAGATTTTTTAAAGTGTAATGATTTTTCAAAAAATAGAGAACAAAAATAGATATTCAATGTGAATAAAATTTCAAAAGAACACACAAATTGTCCATTATTTTCAGGAAATTAAATTTTATAAATTATTGAAACTATTAATAAGAAATAGGATGAGTTTTTGAAAAATTTAGAATAAATAACTAGAAAAAATGTTGTGGAAACATTATTGGCACTCTAATTTACTCAATAAGAAGAATGTTCATGTTAATATTTTAGAAAATTCATAGAAAATCATAATGTATATTCCGATGAAATAATCATTAATAAATTTATAGTTGTTAAAAATAAAGAGCCATTTTTTATGGATGATAGTGATAAAGAAGAGGCCTTATACAAATCCTTCTTATAGAGACACAATTGGACTATGGACCTCCATGTTCTAAGGGTTTTCCCTTTATCATATTGGAATAACTTTGGGAGCTCGATAATCTTACATCCCATTTTAAATAAACCTTTTTTAATGATAAATAAATAATTCATGTTATCGTATTTTCTCAATTAGAAAATAATCATGAGGAAGGGTTTTTGGTTGTTTGTAAATGATTTAAAACAATAATATGTTGGTCTATTCGGGATATTAATTGTATTATTTCTTTATATTTCATGAATATAATACCTATGATTCCTAATCATAAAGTATGAATAGTGGAATAAAGGAGGGTAAACCATAGTATAAAATAGGTTTTTAGGTGGTTAATGTAATTATTGATATTGGAATTATAATTCCAATTTTTGACATCTGTTGGGTTTTCTTGGTCCATGTGGTTCCAAATGAAGGGGGATTCACTAACATAAATAATAAAAAAATGTTGTTAAGGAAATTTAAGGTGTTAAATATGTTTTTTTTGAGAAATTTTATAGGATTCCCATTATATAGACTATTGAACCATGATATTTTAACACATTATTTTATAATGAGAAATTGTTTGATAATTTTGTGAACTAATCATTTTGGTTTTCAACTTATGCTAAATTCCTTGTTTTATGAATCCGTATCAATTTGTTTCCACCAAATCAATGAAATATTTTCATTTATAAATTCAAATAATATTATAGTATGGTCCATTTATTTTTTGATGGTGTGTAGATGGAATTTTTAGGAGAGGTAGTAGGAAATGCTATTATTTCATGAGAGTTGTTTCTCTTCATCATGGCTTGGAAACTATGGGGTGAGAAAGAGTCCAAGAAATTTCATCTATATAGTTTTTATTATCCGACATCAATAAAGGATTATATGAGTCATGTTCCCAAATGTGATAGTTTTCAGAGGCTTGAAAATGTTGTTTGGAAACAAGTTTAACCACATAAAGAGATATTGGATCTAAAAATATTATTGTACTATGGCCTAGATTTCATGAAACCATTTCAATCATCTTATGAGAATGGTTATATTCTAGTGTATTTAGACTATAATTATATGTGGGTAGTGGTTTTATAACTTTTGAAAAAAAAATCATCTATTATTGTCATTTTTTTCAAGAAGAATATCTTGGTTGGGTTTTGACTTCCTAAAGAATTCATCCTTGAAAATGAAATATATTTTTAGTATTGTAATTTCAAATATTAAAGGAAAAATTGAGGATGTTATCATTAAACTGGAACCACTTTTCACCCATAGTATTTGGGAAATTCTATAATTTCTAATAGGGATGTTAGTTTTTTTGTAGATACTATGTCTAACTCTATGCAGGACATGTCTATAATGCAAGATGAGTCTATTTGGGTTTACAAGACTACTTATATGTCCTCATCGGTATGTATCCTTACAGAATTATGATTTGGATGAAATTTCACATTCATATATAATTAAAAACAAGTCCTTTGGGTTATAAAATTCATGAACTATGTTTTGAATTTTGTTATAGAATGAAATATGTTAGAGTTAAGTGAGTTGGAGGAAATCAAAAGACAATATTATGAATATTTATAAATTTATAGTGAATGAAAAAAAATACTTTTGACTATATAATTCAATACATAATCATTAAATTTAATTAAATTTTGTTACATTTTATCTCCTGGTATAATATTTTATAGGTAAACTCATAACAAAATGGTTTTTATAGTGACCCATAATTGAAAAGAATTTATTTTACACCATTTACATAAGGTAATGATTACATCTTAGAAATAAAAACTCAATACCATGAATAGATGTTTTAATATCATTGGAGAATAATTATATAGAAACATATTTAAAACCATTGTGAGAATTTTTTTATAATTAAGGCATGGTAAAATCTCTCATTAATTTCTTATTTTTTATACTCTTCTTCATATGTATGGAAAATTTTGGCATAAGAAAGGTTTGATCTCAAATGCTGAGTAATAGTAAACATTAGACATGGCAATGGAATATCATAAGTGAACATAATATGAGAATATGAGTATAATAAAGATACTTAATAAAATCCATACCCAACCAATCGTAGATCATAAATCATGAAATATGACTTTCCATAACATATGAGTTGAATCAAAAGATTATAGAAACATGATTTAATAGACATGATTGATTAGTTTTTAACACATTCTTGATAATCCGAATAAAACTGTTAAACATTTTTCAACATTTACGCATACATTAGTATAAGGGGCATTAAATTCATAATCTAAAACATTTGTACATATAAAAATAAGTAAGTAAAATTGACTCATTAATACATATCTCATGAGGTATAAACATTAATCTAATGCCTTATTGGGAGACATTGGACCCTCACATCATCATTTATACCTATGAGTTCTTCCTCCAATCAATTAGTTATCCCATCGTAAAGAAATGATGAAAACTCTCCACCCCAGGAAATTCATCATAAAGCTTGATCAGAGAAAAGAAATGGATTCTCCACCTCAAAAAAAGAATTTTTGGTCCAAGTCGCATGCTCATCATTACTATGTTTCCAAAGAATTTAGACAAGTGAAATAAACATCCCCCGAAGCTCTTTCTCTTGGGAATCACAATCCCCATTGGTCGTTCAAATACTGAAAAATATGGCTCCAATGCTAAATATTCTCAATTCATAACATGATATGGATTTGGGTTATTAGTTTAGAGATGATAAAAATAAAAAAAAATCATGAATTGATTTTAGATGTGAAGGAAAAGACATCATATATTCCACCTTACCAATCTGCTCGGTATTCTAAAAATTTCCAACATACCTTGGCATTAGCTTCCATTGACCACCCAAACGATGATGAACCTAGTGTTTTACCACTTTAAAGAACACTTGGTCACCAACATAAAACATCAGAGCTTAGCATCTCGGATTAGAATAAGACTTATTGTTACTATGATCTATCAATAAGAGCTGCAAGATCGACTTTTTTTCTCAGATATATCCTCCAAAAGGCTTGGTCCCTGCAATGAGGTCTCACTGACCACATTCCAACACAAAGGAAACTATTGTGGACAACCATAATGTTCATCAAAAGTATCCATTCGAATAAAGGATTGGAAACTATTATTATATGAAAACTCAACCAATCCAAAAGTGATATCCCATGAACCACCGAAGTCCAAGTCATACTCTTTGAGAATTTCTTCAAAAATATTATTTGTTCACTCTATGTAACAATCCGTTGGATGATTCTATATCATACTCAACTTAACCCATGACCCCATTTCCTAATGAAGGCCTTCCCCAAATCGTGAAGTGAAATGGGGGGTCTATGTTATATACTACTGTTTATGGAACACCATCAAGCCTCACAACCCCCTAAACATATTAATGGACCAACTCATCCACCATAGAAAGATATTTTATTGGAATGCAATGTGTTTTGTTGGTCAGATGATCAATTACTAGTCATAAGTAATTTTTTCCCTAAGTTGTAATAGGTAAGCCAAAAATAATTCCATGGTGATCTCATCCCACTGCATAGTATAAATGGGTAGTATATGAAATGAACCTGAGGGTTTTTGCTACTTTTCTTTGACCTCATGACATGTATAACACCAAGATATGTAGTCAACTATGTCCCGCCTCATACCTGGACACCAGAACTGCTGATCCCCATTATAAAATATCGTGGTGCCACCAAGATGAATGGACCAGTAAGACTGGTGGCTATCCTACACAACTATAATTTTCATAGAATAAGGCACCACAAAACGACCCATAGTGAAACCAAAATCCCCTCAGGAGACAATGACCAATCATAAGGAATCTCCTTGCTATTTAGAAACATCATAGACTATTAGAATAAATCATCACTCGTCTTATATTGGCTAATAAACTCTAGGAGAGATGGTGTCAGTTGAACATGGGCCATGAAAAAATCATCCACTATGCTCCTTGGTTTCCTAGTGAATCTGAGCAAAGATCCCAATCAAGTTCCACTCATCACTAGACTCTTTCAAATCTCGCACTGTAATTTTTCTTCTTAAAGCGTAAACCAATAAATACCCTTTCAGGGGGGTAAAAACTATATTAAATTAAAACCCCATAAGGTACTAAACCCAATGATGCACCCTTATATTTAGATCCTTTAGTGATAAAATTAGGCTAATATCTTTTGATAATAATAAACCACAAATTTCTACCCAAAAATATAATGGTGTCATATCATTAAGGAATGAATCAGTGTTGCTAACTCTAGCTCATGGGTTGGGTAATTCAAATAAAGTGGCCATAGTTGGAGAGACCCATAAGCTAGAACATGGGTATTATATATCAGCACATAGCCAAGACTCATACCTGAGGTGTAAAAATAATCCACATAAAACTTTTCAAACACCAAAATGATCAGAACAGGACCTGTGGTCTAATGCTTCATAAGACCCTCAAAGTATTTGTAGCTTTCTAAGATCCATTAAAAATTTACACCTTTACAGTTATGATCATTCATGGATGAATCAAGACATGAGAAATCTCTAATTAATCACATGTAATATCATATCAGGCCCATAAATATTTTAATTTCAAACACATTGTTTAGCGTCTCCCATGAAAAAACCACAATAATCTTTTTAGGGTACACCGAAACCCCTTGTTTTGAGATAGAATGACAAATAAACTTCACTTCTCTTATCCAAAAGTTTCACTTAGAAATCATGGAATAGAGATGATGGTCCAAAAGAGTGCCCAACACAATTCTCAAATGCCTCTCTTTCCCTTCCTGAGTCAAAAAATACACTAGTATTTCATCCACTAACACCAAGAAATATGAATCAAGATACTTTTGGAACACCTAATTCATTCACTCCAAGAAGAATTCTACAGAAGTAATCAACCTAAAAGGCATGAAAAAATATTTTAAATTAGTTTACCTGCTTAGAAAATATGTTTTCATAACACCATTCTATCACACTCTGACTTGGTGATAATTAGAATGAAAATCAATTTTATAAAACCACCTATCCCCCTGTGCTAATTGAGAAGGAAAAAATACATGGAAAAGAGTACTTATTCTAGATGTTCATCTTATTCATCATCTAGTAATCAATACATAACTGTAGAGATCCATCAACTCTTATCATGAATAAAACATGGTCATCCCATGGTGATATGCTCAAGAGAATGAATCCTTTGGATTCAAAATAATTTAGTTGTATCATTACATTCCTTAACATGGTGAGGTCCATATGATTCAAGGGAAGATATATCAGCTATGTTCACAACACCAAAACAATAGAGAACTCTACATCACACTCTGATGAAAAACCCAATGAATCCTCTAGAAATAACTCAAGGAACTCATCCACAACAAGAGGTAATTCATCCTCAAGATAACTACCATAATACTCTAGTGTGTGCGACAATTACAAAAAAAATGATATTTCCCAATTCTAGAAATGGAGGTTCATCATGACTAGACCGATGATCTCATTCACCATGAAAAATATGGGTACTACCAGCTGGTTCCAAAAAACTAACTCACCACCTATAACAAATGATGTGTGCATAAAAGCGGGGAACCTAATCTATACTATGGATCACATCAATGAGTTCCGCCTTTAGATCAAGGAAATCCCATTCAAACTCAACCCATGAAAATTTGAGTGCATAAGAGGGACACCTGTGACCCTTCTCTCACTTCTTACCAAATGTAATAACCAACTCCAACACATAAAACAGAAGATGAGTTGGAAAATTAAACACATCCATGATATAGGTTGAGATAAATGAAACTGATGCACTAGTGTCAAACAAATCAATCGATAAAGAGGATTCCACAAAAACATTGCCTCAAGCTGTCACAGGTCCTACATCTGATCTTCTGGTTCTTAGTCCATATCATGAAAGATTTTTCATTTCATCCTGAACCTAAGAACAACCAATTTCCTGTAGTTCTTCCCTGAAATAAATCCAATCAGAAGAGTATACAATCATACTACCATGACCACAAAACCATGATCCCTCCATCTTGGATGCTCCGACTTTGTTGACATTCCCCTAGAAGCTACAGATCCCACACCTCTCTGATAAGAATGTGTGTCCCTATAAAACCTCTCCAAGTGCCCAATATGTATGCATCGATGACAATTTCTAGTGGGAGATGGACATGTTAAAGACACATGCCCTATAATCCCCCAATGATGAAACACAACTGACCCATCATCAGAAACTATAGTCGATGACAGTCAGGAATGATGGTATGAGCTACCACATGTATTATTTCCATTATTGTTTTACTACCTTTTCTATCCTGACAAAATTCCACTTTCCACTGCATACATTGCTCACAAAAGCACATACAATCTTTTTTATTCAATATTATCCATACATGCAAGATCAACCACCTTAGTATAAGTTCACAGATTAAACAAAAGACTTAATAGTAAATTTATATCTTTAATCACCATTTGAACCTATAAGCCTTCATATTCTCATTATAAAAGATCTGTGGTGTATACTTTACTAGCTCTGTGAAGCATTTGGAATAATCCAACACTATCCAATCACCCTGGGTAGGATCCATGAACTCTTAGGACCTGAAATAGGATAATGCCTCCAGAGAAATTTTCTCATTGAAAATGATATAGAAATCCTTCTAACAAATTTTCTTGTGCTTCCCATCATGAACCATTGAGTCCCACCACCTCATACTGGGATTTTCTAACAGGAATGAAGCACACTTTCCTCTGCCAGGCTAAAGAGTATCAAGAAAATACAATATCATCTCGATATTATCAATAAATTCTCCATCTTTATGAGGTTCCAAATTTCAATGGAAATAAGTTGGGATGTTCTTGAGAAACTCCTAATCTTTTTCATTCACAAGACACAGTTCATCTTATCTAACATGAGAAGGACCTGATCTTGATCCTTATCCCAAAGCATGGATAGCATGAACCACAACTTCCAATAATGTCTTATCATTTGGTGAGGGATAACTCCCTATGACCTATTCCCATGGTTACATAGTAATTATCCAGGGATGTATCTTGCTACTAGGAGAAACAGTAACAATGAAAACAATCAATACAAGCATCAACACAAATATTGAAAATTTTCAGCACAAAAATAATATTTAAAAACACTTTAATAAATTAAACATAACCCAATCCATCTCAATAACAACCCAAAACAACAAAAACACTCCACCCCCACATAGTGTCCATATACAATCTAGATCCAGTATGTCTCACTTGGGGGAGAAGTAAATTAAAATCCTAATATCCCATATCGACTCAGCTCTTGTCATCAGGTTTATTAGCCATGAACTATACTCGTAACTAGAACATTAATCCATGAAAATCCTAGATCCAATATATCTACAATTATCCAAAAAAACATTACATGAGAAGATCACAACCTCCATCTGATACCATTTTGTCACAAACAGATCTAGGGTTCCATCCAACACGACACCCGGCCTGGTTTGTGGCATGTACTGAAGTGCATTCTTGATCCCCAAGGGCTAGAAAGTAGTTCTTTGAAATCTAAATATGCTTATAGAATAGTTTCATCCATTGAAATTACCATAAAAAATCACAAATAAATTACACAATGATAAATAAAAAATCCAAACAAGGCATAAAAATTTACAGAATCAAGAATTTACATCTATAGAAAAAACCAAAATAACTAAAATAAAAAGAGAACAACAAACTATCCCAAAACCAAAATACAACAAGAGAGATTTCACCCTCAAGGAACCACCACTAAAACCTAAAAAATAATACCACTATCATCTTGAACCACCATCTTCATACATCTTGAGTTTACCCAAGTCAAACATAACAAGCGAAACATACACCCAATGGTGTATAAAGGGCGTGAGCCAAAGCCCAGTAGAATTCTTCCTCATAATATAGATTTAATCCTAATATATTATAAGATAAATTAACATGAATGATTTAAAAAAATATATGTTACAAAAAAATTTATAGAATAAAAATTAAAGGGAAGCATGATTTACTTTTTGAAATAACTAGTAAAGTGCTCCATATTTCGCTGGTAAGTTAGATATCTTGAAAGGGAAATAATTAACGGTAAATCCCTATACACACTAACTATATTGGAACACTAGGTACGTCAAATATTATTGAAACATGGTATATCCACCTCATTGATAAAAATCCTCATGCAAAATCCACTAGAACAAATCTATGCATGATTCTAGTGCTCTCCAATCATCATAGTTTTTTTTATTATTTTCTCTTAAATCCTTATAGAATGAACTATGCCTTAAACCCACTAACCCATCTAGCATACTAGCCATATTCCCCCTTACCAGAAACCTATGATTCCCTTTGTACTCAATTTTCACCCCGCATATCACATAAGAAATCACTACAACACATGAATAATCTAATAAATATAACAAAAATGATATATCATCATTTATAAAACCAAAAAAACATTCAAATCAATATCCACAACAAAACCATTACCAAATATGCTTCACACCATTCACCCATTTTTCAGACACCTTTAAAAGGAAAAACAATTTGATACACATGAAATACACTTGTAACGTAACCCACTTCATTTGAGAAACCATTTTTCAACACATGTTCTTTTTTAATCATTTCCAAAGCACAGTTTTTACCTCATTCACACTATATTTCATACACACAGAAAGTACAGAAATCATTTCAAAGTCACCAAATAATGTTTCAGCATGGAACCACCTACCTCAAGTGTAGAAAATTTCTAAAATTATTTAGATAACACAATAACACCCTAAGAGAACCCTATAAAGGAATTATAGATCCAAAAAATAAATATTAAACCCTAATAATCAAGATCTATCCCTAAATAGGACAGTCATCCCATTGGGAATGTGAAATCCCAAGAAAGAGGAATAGAACACCTAGAAAAGAGGGGAACCCATATGATAAGGGAACTTACTATAAATGTCATGGAGAAACCCCACCAAATCCACCAAATAATGTAGGTTGAAAGGAGAAAGAGGGATAGGGGAACCTAAGGCGAGAATCATGAAGGGGGAAGAAAATGGGTGATTTAACTAAAATCTTAAGAGGACACAACCATCATTTTAAAATTATTAATAACCTAGAAAAGTCACAAAGTTTTCCCGCATGGTGTGATAAATAGTATTTCCACCATTCAACCTTTATTTTCCCAGTGGAACAAGCCACATGGTTAGCTCATATGGTTTACAAACCATGCGCCAACTATGTGGTTGACCACTATCCAAAAATGACACCATACCACATAGTTTTCTAGGAAAAGGAGCATTGTTTGATAAACAATGTTCCAAATATGTACGCATTTCATTCAAGAAAAAAATCCCAAATTCTCACCAAAACTCAAGTAGAAAACCCATGGATAAGCACAATACTGGATAAAAACAAAAGAATGCCTCAAAATGACAACACTAATGTGAAAATTTATTATTCCAAAGTTCATCATTAGTAGTTCATTATGTTTACTATAATATATGAATTATAATTATTTATGAGGTATAAATTTCTTTTCAAGAGAAATTTATTCTTTATCCTAAATGGAAAAATAAACAATGAAAATTTCCCAGTTATTTTCAATCTATGAGGGTGTTTTCTTAAATAAAGAGTTAACTATTTTCACATGTTTTCTATAATTAAAAAATTAATTATATAAATTTTTATATAATTTTATACCAATAATTAATGTTTCACAATCATCAATGATATAATTTCATATCATTTCCTAGGTAAATTTCCAAAATGCCACAAACATGAACGTACCAAGATTATTGAAGGTTATGAGGTGATTTAGTTTCTATATCATTACCATTATATCAAACTAATATAATTTATTATTTGATAGTGTGATATATAAAAATTATAAATTTTTTATTTGAATTAACTGAAATGAAAATATTATATAATTTGAATTAAATATTTTATTCCCTATATGATTGTTTTAAATAGTTGAATTGTTGACAATTATTTTTTAATATTATCCTCAATATGTTCTCCAATATATAATAAAAAATGTAATGATATCATAAAATCATATTTATGCATCAAACCAATTCTAAGGACCTTTCATTCATGGAATTTATGAAAAGAAAATTTGAAATCAATCATCCCATAGAGGCGACAGTCCACACATATGCATGGTTGGTGATTTAGATTTATGTAGAATGAGATAAATGAACAATAAGTTTTATCATTTAAAAATATGATATAGGTTATTAATATATTAATTATTAATTAAATTAATCATTATAAACCATCGTTTATGGGGGTTAAGGAAAACTAAACACGATTTTTCGTAGAGGTGGTAGTATGGACAAACAAAAATGTTGTTTTCAATTTTCATAATTAATAAATTGAATGGTGTTTAGCGATTTTACCATAATTATAATAAAATACCTATATAATAAGAATACCAATTTTATAATTTTGATATGGTGAAATTAAATATAATAAAGAAGAAATGTTCATATGGAATAATAAACTGGTAAGAAGTAGATAGAAATCAACACCTCACTAACTGGTTTATCTCCATTGTGAAGGTAGTTATACACTTAAAGTAAATTGTTTTGAGAATAGCATAACCTCGTTAAAATAGAAATATTTTTTTACGAGAGTATTTTTATAATTTGGGTTTATATAAGGGTGTATTAGTGTGATTAAAAGTTATGAGAACATATACCCTTTGATAAATGAAATGGAGTTCCATTTTGGAAAATACTCAATAATTTTCAATGATGGAAAGACAATATCAAGTGAAATGGATCCAAAAATTGCGAAATAATATATTGGATAGGACATAGGATGACTCCACACCTCAACCACTAAATTAATAAATGGTTTAAACTTGTTTTCCCACAAATATTAGGTTATACATTTTTAAATTTTTGGTTTTCTAAAATATAACTTGGGTTTTTTTGGTAATTTAGTATTTATGAAAAAAAATTAAATTGTTACTTCAAAAATAATTTCGACCTAACTACTTGAAATATGAAATATGTTTTTTATTCAATTTCCAAAATTGAAAAAAATAATTTTAAAATACTAAATGTGTAATATACTACAAAAATAATACAAAAATATATAGATTAAAATAAAAAATATAAATATGGGATTATAAATTAGATTTTTAAAAAATATAAATATAATTATAAAATTATTTTTTAGAAAAAGGATTCATAAATTTCCAATTCACACTGATACACTAATATTTTCATAAATGTCATGTTATTTGTAAAAATATTATTTTTCACCATTCACCTAAGTATAAATAATTTTGGATTAATCTAAAAAATTAACGCGAATAAAGTAACTTAAATTCTAAATTATTAACTACCGTGAGATTTTACTAATTTTTATTTTAAAATTAATAATTTTTTAAAATGAAAAAAACATTCAAAAAATGATTTCATTGAAAAATAACATTTTAAAAAAATAAGAGTTATTAATATTATTTCAGGTCAATTTATAATTTATAATATTTCAATATGTTAGTTGATATAAAATAATACTTTAAAAGTGAAAATTTAATCTATTAGTATAAAATATACCATACTTAACATATTTGGAATATTACTTTTATACTAAATACGCATTGATAAATTTCATGGAAATTAAAAATTTATATTCTAAAAATTAATTTCACTACTCAATTGATATTGAAATATTTATTTCAATTTATATACACCTCATTTAAATAATAATAATATTTATAATTACATATAATGTATAAATATTCACAAATATATATATATATATAATATAATAATTATATTTATATGTGAGTTATATTATTTAAAACATGATACCTAACAACACATGACATCAATATACATATTTGATATATAACCAAAGACCGTATTTTCAATGATAATATTTGAAACCACCTTGTTTTTAATGACCATATTTATAATAGCTATATTTTATTTATATATATAGACTTAATAAATCATTCATTAATTCAACTATCACTTATAAAGGAACAATTTTTACTTCATATAATATATTTTTTATAATTCATTATACGTTCATGGTTATTTTCCTCATTATAGGATTTTTTATAAAATGTTAATCCCCAAAGTTGAAGATGATCCATGATATTTTGTAGTCATGAAAATTTCGTTATTTTATATTCATTCTCCCCTATTGATTTGGTCTCTTTTAATTGATGTACTTCATCCATGATGACTGATGATTTTGTTCTAATGTTCCACTTATGAATTAATAATGTTTTATTAGTTTGGTTCATATCTTTTGAGGCACATTTTCTAATCATGTTTTAGTCATTTTTTGAGAATAGAGAAACATTATATAAAATTATTGGCATATATAATGATGATGTTAATAATAATATCAACAACAGTAGTTTATAAAATCAAGGACATTACATTTTCCCCCTAAATAAATTTATTCCACAAAATTCTAATTTATAGTTACTCACAAATTTAGATAAAATTATTTATATTATACCTCAAGATCTTAATTTCTAATGAACTACTAATCACATATATCACTTATAACATGTGAAATACCACTATTTCAATTATTAATAACCATTTGAGTTAATTAGACCTTATAGGTTGGTGCTTTGAATCATATTCAATTTCAATGAGTTCATATATCATACCTAGAATAATATATTATAATTAATTTGTAAAATTTGTGAAATGATATTTCGTATTCATATAATAGCTACACCACACACAGATATTTATCATCTCCAATGTTTTATTATCATTATAGTTCCAACATAAAGTTGAGGTCAAATTATTAATTAGATGAAGAATGATATTCCACCTATTATGGTTCATTAAGATCCACAATTAGAACCCTCCTAATCCTTTCTAAAGTAGCATCCTCAAACAAACTGGTATTTTCTCTCTCTATTATATCCCTCACCTGCATCACCAACAATTAAAGATAACCACCCATATCCTCAAAAACTTTTTAAACCATTCATTGCACAACCTTTTTCTATGTGTCCCTCTCAGATAAGGGTTGGTGGGTGATGGATTCCCCAATATGTCTGTTCTAGGTGGCTAATTATTTTTTCAAATTGGGCCTTTCAAGACCTACATTATTTACAGCACAATCTGCATGGTCTAACATGCGCCTAAGAATTAAAAATTATACTCAAACTACTTCGAACCTAAAGGTGACTATGTTTACTGCTTTTTTGACTAACAATATTATCCTATTATGAAAGTGGCATAAGAGTGGGTGGTGTTGTATTCTAAATCCAGTTTTTGAAAGTGGATTTAAACTTCTTTGGAAATTTTGGGCCTATATGTAGTAATTGGGTATTGATGGATGATTTTTATTATTGTTCATTTTTCTCATCTACTCATTTAGTGATGTTAAGATCCCCCATGGATATTGCAGGTTTTTTCTTCTTCCAACATAAATTGTTAATAGTGATGATGTAGTGGGAAATCTAACCATGATCAATTAATATGTTCTTTATATTTAAATATGAAATCCAATAATATAATTACATAAAATCTATACAAAATAAACCTACTAAGATTAATGTTCTTATATAAATTTCAAAATGTAGCCATTATAAAAATAGATACTTTATTTTATTAAAACATTTGGGTGGGGAACTTAGAAAGAAATATACTAAACATAAAGTGGCAAGAATAAAATCCCATATTTAAAATTCTAAATTTGTTTATTTATTTTACATAATCCATCTCATCATTAGTAATTGAAAAGGATCCTCTAATTTTCATTGGTTTGGGTGTTTGTTTATAAATATCATCCATTTCAGCCTTTCCATTTATGGATTATGACACTGACGTATATAATGTCCATGTTTTCGATAGTTACTAAATTGTATTGTTAGTTTTTATTTTAGATTCAAATTTTCCACTCCAATCGTGGTAACTATGACCTTTATTTTCCTATTATAGTTTAGTTCTTGATGACCTACTCTTCTAAAAACAGAGCATCTTCTTATTCCCTTTGAAGAAATTTCATTGTTGATTGCTGCAAAAAACTTCATTTGTTTGGTTGAATATTCATTCTTTCATTATCATCATTGGATATATTTCCATGAGCCTATATACCCCCATCATTAATTCACTATATATTTAAACTATGGTTACATTGTTAATAAAATTTCGTGATAGCTTTTTTTGAGTAATCATAGTGTGTCTTAGGGCATGTTCAATTATAATGGGTTAATAATTGTGGTATTCTCCACACTATGGCTCAAACTGATGGCTCCTTATAGTTACATCCATTTCTAAAATCCAAAAGGATGACATGAGTGACAATACACCAAAAATATGACGAATTATCATAACCATGAATGGAATTTTAACCTTAAAACACCATGTTATTATATATTACCATGTGGTTCTATTGTTATTTTTTTCAACCTATAAAAAAACTTATTTTAACCTAATTTACATTAAGAAGCGTTAAATTAGAATTCTCAACAAAATACCCTAAATAAATTTGGAAATTAATACTTCATAGTGATTTCTTAGGAGAATTTATTCAACCAAATCATATCCTCAGAGAGAGTCTATCCACGTTTTATTCATAGGCCCAATAATCATGTATCATGTCATTGATCATTTCATTGTTGAAGTTACCATTTTTATGTGGCTTTATAGTAGGTTAATCAATGACATAGATGAATCTACTTTTTTTATATAGATATGAATTCAATTTTAGTAAAGCCAATAATGAAATACATTAAAAATAATCTAGGATATCATCATTTACTTGGACTTATATATAGGTTGTAAACTATAGCTATGTCATCCAAATCTCCATAATAACTAAAAAAATACTTATAAAAAACTAAAAAATTATATAATAACAATAATAGAAATCATTTTTTGAATTGTTATTCCATGAGATTTAAAAATTGATTTTTTTTAACAGTATATATGACACACAACATTAAGCATAAACAAACAAAAAAATATTATTATTTAAATATGACTATTATAACCCAGTTATTTAGTTGAAGTATATAAATAATAGTTCTGTATTTATGAAATATATATATAACTATCTTATATAATAATAATTAATCAACTAATTATTAGGAAATATGTGATCAATTTATAGTAAAGTCATTTTAGTCTTTGAAAATATGTTTTCATCAAAAAAAATTATTGATTTCTGTGAGATGATATTATAAATAATTTTTGAATCATTTAAAAACATTATTTTATTAAAATGATATAAAAATTTAAATCATCATATCAAAATATTCATAGGGTGAAATTTAATGGATTTTTTTGAAAAGATCAATTTTTCAGTGACTAGTGGAATATAAAAATTATTGTAAAAATATCAATCGTTTTCATTGAAATTAACCATTATATTTTTATTTTTAGCTCAAATTAGCATAAGTATTAGTTAATCATGTATAATTTCATTAATTATAATGTGATAATCATTATACTTGATTTTGGAATATGTTAATTTTGGGTGTTAGAAACACATTTTTTAATAAATTTTTTATTTTTGTTTTATTAAATTTTATTAATAATTACTTATTCCACATAAATAAATTTAATATGGAAAGAATAATTCCATATTTTGAATTATGTGGTTTTAATTTGGAAAATAATTCAATGTTGTTTTTTCAGAATGAGTAATAACCACATTAAATATTTTTCACCTCTATAAAGGTAAATATAGTAATTATTGTTAAAATTAATGTTATAAGGCATTAAAAATATAAATAACACAACTTTTGTTTCAATTTGGTGAGCCTATTTTGAATAATAAAGTTGTATATAAAAAATATTGAATTTTGGTTCCATTTTTATTTTATAAAACCCTTAAAATTATTTAATGCAAAGGAAAATTCCAAAAGTGTTACTTTCATTCTTTTAGTTTCACATATTTGTCCTTATAGGTTTAAGATGATTTTTTGAACGAATTAGTAAGTTTATTATGAAAATTATTTATTTATTTATTTTATGGTGATTTATTTTTTATTTTTTATTTTATAATTACATTAAATTCTTACATAATGATAACACGTCACTTGTGAAACTAGTAGAAAAAATATTTTAACAGTTTTTAAATACATAAAAAAAAATAATTTTTTGATGAAATATGCTTCCACATGAATTCATGTTTATTAATAGTATATAATTTATGGTAAAATATTTAGGTTATAATTTATACATGTTTCAATTTGATTAAATTAAAAATATATAAATATTTCTTAAAAATTAATTAATGGTATCTAATGTGAAATGATATTTTATGAAGTGATTTAAAATTCATTAAAAAAATTAATTTTTATAATTTATTGGTATATGGTCTATTATATCAACCTATTTCCATTTAATTTATATATTTACTTTTTCTAACATTATTGACCTTTAAATAGAAATTAAAATTGTCATCACTGTATTCCTTAAAATAGTTAATGAGAGCATAAAAATAATAAGAAGGGTTAAAACAGAACATAATCATTAATTTTTTTTGAATGATATTATATATAATTATATATTTAATATATTTAAATTTTTATTAGTTTAGATACAATTTATCTTAAAATTTAATTTATATTAATTTAATAATTTATGAAATTCCAAGTGTTCCCCTCTTCTCTCTAATATAAGGACACCACCTCTTATATTTTCTCAAACATTCATGATCCTATTAACATTGAAAATTTTCTACCCAAATTATTTATAATATCCATCAAAATGACTAGGAGGACATATTTTTAACATAATAGCTACATTGTAAGTCCAAAGGTGTAAAATTAAAGAGGTTGTCAAAAGAATATGAAGAACACTTAATTATGTATTTTTATTTTATATCTCCTTTTATATTCTTAAAACAATTATTAAATTTTAAAATATAATAAAATAATTATATTATATATATTGATATGTTATTATTTTTATTTCAAAACATGTATCTATACATACTTCCCTAAAATGGGAAATAAAACAATCATTCATGTGTACGATAGACTATTGTCCCGTGAAATTATGTAATTTGGTTTCCGTCACCACCTCTCACAGGTGGTTATAATTATGGATTCAATGTATATATATGATATCAATTAAATAATTATAATTATTTATATCTAATATATCTCCTATTATCTTACCTTAACCTCCATTAAATAAATATAATTTCATAGATGTGTATATGCAGATTACCACCACTGCGAAGTGATGTGATTCATTTTTCATCATCACCTCACATGGTAGGTATATATAAGAATTATTAAATACAAATATTTATATTTATGATATAATAATAATTATTTAAATATAAAATTATTTTCACATTATTTCACTCATCTTCAATGAAAAATAGAAACATTAGTCATGCGTATGTATAAACAACCACCTCCTTGTTGTTACATAAATAATTTTTCCTAACCACCATCCATATAGGGTCATAGAAGTATATTTAATGTATAAAATTTGTAATTATTTCATAATTTTTATTCAATATATTAGGGAAAAATTATCTCTATAACCATGGTATAAATACCTAAGTCTTTTTTGAATTATGAGTTGAACATCCTCATAACACCAAATGCGGACCTAACAGATTATGTAACTAAATACCACACTATTATAAAATAAATAAATGTTTTAATTATAAGGGTTGAATCCTATATAAGGATATTAAATTATTAAACAATTAATTTAGCTTTATTATATAGGAATTTATTTGATGAACATAGCACATCTAGAATCAAGGTAAGAAGTATATTAACTCAATTTCCTTTCATTGGGTTTTATCACATATACATTGATTATATTTTTCTAATATTATATATGAAATGATATTTATTTTATTTAAGTTACATTTAAACTTGTTGTTAATATATTTATTCTTACACAGAATCAATCTGTTTATTAATTCTCACTTCAATGATAAGATCTTTGTATGTGTAATTAGTCTCAAATTTTTATTCATTTGGACTTATTTCTATGTTATGAACCTATATTATTTTATAATGTATATAAAATTAAACATTATGTGGTATATCAAGTATATATTCATATTAATGATATTTAAATATTCATTTGAGTTCATTTCTTTCATTATCTTATGATTCAAATGTTACAAAAAAGGTAAGGATTCTCTTGATACAATCTAATCTTATTTTGGGATATTCTATGTCCAAAGCTACATTTTGAGGGGTTGTATGATCTCATTTCTTTGAAAAAAATATATTTACTTTTCATCTAGGTATTAACGTGGTTTAAAATTTTAATTTTTGTTTCCTACCTTCATAATTAAAGAAAGATCATGAATATTGTTCATAAGTGATGTCGATTGTGTCTCTTCTTCTATATCAGATATATTTCTCTTCCATATCATTACTCTTTAAAATTTTTTCCAAAACTTTTCTATTTAAACTTCAATGTTTTCTTATGGTCAATCTCAGGTATATTTTACCTTAGTTACAATGGTTTTATAAAGGAATATTTTTATCATTGTTCATATGATTTATTTTGACTTTCTTTTCGGAAGTGTGAAAGGAAGGTATTTTTTTTACATATATGGATCAAACACCTTATTTAACCATAAAAAATAATTTTTATTTTAAAATTATTATGAATTATTCTAAGTTTGGTTTAATAGATATTTTTTCCTAATATTCAATATATATTTTATTTTTTAAAATGATTTTTAAAGTGGAGGGGGTATTTTCCTGAGGAATGTTTTTAAGGATATTTTAATTGTTTTTATATTCAAAAATTAAAAAACCCATTGATTTTAATTATAATAAACTGGCGATATACTCTAATGATAAAATCATTTTTCACTTCCTTAATTGATTAGGAATTTTTTATAGATATTTTCATGCAACAATTTTCTTTTCCTTCGGTAAATCAAGTGATGAATGAAAAATTATTATTCTTATATTCAAAATTAACAGATTATAATTGATTTTATAATTATATGGTCCTTGAAATTATTTTTGTTTGATTTATCTGTGGTTTCAATATAATCCAAGGATGGGTGATAATGTTATATAATAAGGATGGGTGGGTCCCTTAGGGTCCTCCAATACATTCGATAAATAGATAGAGTTTTCTGGTTATAGGGTTCTCCAACTAGATAGTTGTGGATTACTAGATAGGCTATTCCATTTGTAGGAGTTATCATAATAGTAATATGATAATAATTTTCTAAAATATAAACACATTTTATCTATGCTTACAATGAGTTTTAGGGAATAAAGGATCAAGGATTTTTTTCACATGGCTCATGATTGTTGACTCATGTGAATGTTGTCATGTATAAAAGCTTTATGACATGTACCATGATTTATAATCCATGTTTTGATAAGTATAAACTCTATTATGTTATAATAACTCATATTTATTATGCCATCATACCCTTATGTTAACATTATTCTCACTAATAACATTAAATTGTTACTGCTTATGTTTACCCTAACTGAGCATTTATTTCACTCTTCCTATATTTTATTTCCAACTGTTATGAAGATAAATATTAAGTATGATATTGAATTAAAGGTTTAATGTGAGGATAAGTACAATATATATGTTTAATAACTGTTGTAAAATAATATAATCTAGGTATAGTAGAAAAAATGATCACTTGATGACATAGGCATTGCTATGTATGTTTTTCCCTAATTATCTAAAAATCAAAGCCTAAAAGTTCCTATGATATGTAAGTGATCAAATATTTTCATTTGATGAAGTATGTTTTTTATTATTGAAATTGGTTTATTTTTATTTGAATCAATTCCAATGTATTATAGAATATGTTTATAACAAAAGATCTAGGATTATGGGTTCGGGGAAGTAATATTTAGTTTCAAATTAGGGTTTAGATAACCTTGGAGATTATGGTGTTTTCATTCAAGGATAACTTAAGATTTATAGATTCAATAAATGGTTTATATGTTTAATTATAATCATAAGTTCAAAAGTTGACACACCCTTTTTAAGGACATTATATAATAATATTTTAAAGTGATTAATGAATTTTTGGGAAATGATTTATTTTTTTAAGTACATGTACCCTTAAATGTGTCTTATGATATGACATTAGGAATTATTTACGTTGTATGAAATTTAATTTTTGTGATATAATATAAATGTTTTATGATTACCATTGAGGTTAATATGTTTTCATTGAGGTTATTTTGGATATAGGGTTAGTTTTTTTAGAATAAATAATTTTTTTATTATTATTTATTTTTAAAAATTAATTAATTACATAATCATACGACAGTTTATTCATTTTTGTTAATATATTAACTAATGCTAAAAATTTTCAATTTTTTACTGAAATTAAAAAAAATTATCCTTTTATATAATTATTATTCCTAGAAAAATTTATTATAGTGCTTTATGCATTAAATATTCATAAACATTTTTTGGAGTAAAATATGAGATAAATGTGGGAAAAATTGAAACACACAATCGAAGGATAACATTTTATTTATGGGTATAAATAAAATCAAAAAATATATATTTCATTATGTCCGTATTATATTTGGTAAAGTAATTTCTCAAACATTGCAAAAGGATATTGATAAAAAAAATCTTTTCATATTAATTTAATTTATATTGAATTGATGGTTTTTTCCACACCTCATTGGTTTATATTAATTTGTTTATTGACATTCTCATGATCATTAAATTAATTATGATAATTGTTCTGTGTCGCTATCTATTGTTTATTAGAAATTATTTTTTCACCGTGTCAAAAATTTCACTTCCCATTAATGTTATTCTACTTTGAAACCTAGTGATGTGTTACTCCATATAACCTTTAAATTTTCATCTCTCTATTTTCAAAATCAATTTTATATAAAACCTTTTGATTATTTGGGTTTTCAAAAAAGTTATTTGAATATATAAAACCCATAATTATTGTGATAATTTAAACATTAAGATGATGAAATTATTTGAATGGGGGGGAATTTAACACCTTGAAAGTTAAAATGTGTAATTTTTTTGATAGAGTATATGATAAGAAATATCGAGCAAAAACAAAAAATGAAATAATATTTTCTCAATTAGACCATTATAAAAAAAGCTATTTAATTAGTGGATATAAATAATAGAAAAAAATTAATATATATATATATATATATATATATATATTTAATGGTCAAAAAAAATTATTGAATAATTATTATGAAATATGAACTCAAATTTTAGCAATGTCATTTTATTCATCAATAACATGTTTTATTCAAAAATAGGTTTTATTTCACTTTTTAATTGAATATTATAATTAATTTATTCTTATATTATAAATTTAATGTGGTAAAAGGATGTAATTTTTTTATATCATCATATCAATATTACCTTAGGCTTCCATTATGGATTTTTATGAGAAGATTGATTTTTCAATGAAAATTAAAACAATTGATTTATATTATTTTATTTTCAAAATTTCATTAAAAAGTATAATTATGTTTGGAATTTTATCTTTGAGTAACATAATTATTATATAATTATATATAATATAATTAATCACATAGTAATTATCATTATACATGATTTTGGTATATGTTCATTTTTGTCCTTAAAAATATATTTTTCTAAAAAGTGATTTTCATTTTATTTTATGAATTTATGTTAATCATTATTTATTCAATATTAAGAAGTTTAATATTATGAAATTGGTTATATATTTAAAATCTAAAGGTTAAAATTTTTAAATATTTCACTTTGTATTTTTTTCATTATGAATTTAAACTATAACAAGTATCTATCACCTCAGTAAATATAAATCTATAAATTAAGGTTGATAATAATGTGATAAGACTTTACAAATATTTCTTTCACCCAAGATATTTTTACAAGGGGAGTTTAGTCAGAACACCCCATTCATAATTTCTAAAATATGAAATTTTAGTGTAATTTTTCTTTGATAAAGACCATTATATTATATTCAGTAAATGAAAATGTCAAAAAAGTGACTCTGTTTCATCTAATTTCTCTTATATGTTAACATACTGATTGGAATATAATATGAATGATTAGAAAAATATATTTTTAACATAAATAATTTATTTTTTTATTGTAATTTTTTAAAATCTTTACTGATGGTATAATTACCCTAAGTTCCTACAGAACATGAAGAGAATGCTTGTTCAAGTAGTAAAAAAATCTATGAAAAATATTTTTAAAAAATAAAACGTAATTCTTTTTTATGAATTATGTTTTAAGTAGAGTATAATAGTTAATTATAACGTATAATTGATGATTAATGAGTTAAAATATGAAATACATAAATGTATTGATGTCTTAAAATGCAAAATATGGGAATAGTTCATAAAATGACTATACTGGTATCTTATATTAAGTAATATTTTATTGAAAGATTTAAAATTTATTAAAAAATAATATTCGTAATGTTTAATCGGATGTTATTTATAATACTAATTTTTTTCCCATATGGGACACTTCATTTTTCATAACATTCGTGAACCTTAAATAGATGAAAATAATTGATATCATGATAATCATTAAATGTTTCAATTGGAGGTTCAGACTAAGATATAAGTGTCAAAAATATCAACTAAACTATTATATTTTTTATGAGTTTATTTTGACTTATATCTATCATATGTAATATATATATATATCATTTTGAGTCATTTGGACATGAAAATTAATTTATATTAATTTAATACTTAATGTAATTCCAAGGGTGGCCCTATCCTCTTTTACATAAGGACACCACATATAATATTTTCTATATTCACAATGACCCTATTATCTCTGTCAATCATAAAAAAAATTCCTTAATAGCATCCCTACTCTCTTCCTATAGGCCCTTGGTTGATCATAATACCCACCTTGGAAGGACAAATGCGTAAAATTAAGGATGTTATCTGAAGAAGTGGTAAAAAACATTACTAAGTGGTTTTATATTATTAATTATTTTTCCTCATTAAAGACTACATTAACCATCAAAACATTATCAATATCATCTTCCCAAAAAATTTAAGTGAAACCATCATTCATCTATATAACGTATTACTGTCCCAGGAACAGATGTAATTCATTTTCCAACACCACCTCTCATTGGTGGTCATAATGATGTATTTAATATATATATATATATATATATATTATTCATGACATGATTATACTTCTTGAAATATATTCTATCAATCTATTTTATTACATCCACTCCGTTGGAAAATGATAATGTTTTTCATGGCTACATGTAGATTATGACCTTCGCAAAGAGATGTGATTCATTTTTCATCCTCATCTCAAATGGATGGTATATCAAATTTTATTTAAATATATATTATTATATTTTCGATACTATAATAATTTTTATTGATAAATTTCTTTTCATATTATATTATTAATTTTTATTGAAAAATAGAAACATTATTCTTGTGTACCGATGGACTTTCATCTTCTTGCTGTAATTTAATTCATTTTTCATATCCATAATTCATATTTCGTTCTTAAAGTGTAATTAATTTATAAAAATTATAAAAATTTAATTATTATTATCCTAGATATGATGGTATAATGAATTATTTGATGATGTTAAATATATTGAAGTTTTTTTAACTTATTAATCATCCATCCTCAAAAATTGTACATTAAATTAACCGATTAAGTAATTTAATGTGTTTTTATAATAAATGAAATAAATTGTTCATTGATAAGTTATTAAATCTATTTAAGGTCCATAAATTATTAATTAGTTAATTTAAATATATTATATATAAAAATAAATGGTATACATAGTATGTCTGGACTCAAGGTAATGAGTATCTTAATTCGATTTCCTTTTATCAGATTATATCACTTATTACATAATTATATATTTCCATGATTATGTTTTACATTATCATTTTTATTTAAATTTCTTTCTATTTACTTATATAAATATTTTTTCTATTGATTACTTCCTAATTTAAATATATGATCATTGTTAAGGTTATTCATCTCAAATTTACCTTCTTTGGGATTTATGTTTTTATTATGAACTTATATAATTTTATTAGTTTTATATACCACCCATTGACCCATTATATCATGGATATTCATATACTGATGATATTTAATGTTTCATTTTATATCATTTTTTTCAACGACATAAGATTAAAAAATTACCAAAATGGTATGGATTTTTATGATACAATCTCACCTTTTTTCGAGATTTTATATGTTAAATGTTCATTTAGGTGGGATTATATTCCATTATTTTCATTAAAAAGATATATTTTCTTCCCCTATACTAATTTATTTGGTTTAAATGTTTAATTTCTATTTCCACAACAATGTATTAAAAAATAATTAATAATGTTGTTTCTATGTAATACCGATCTTGCATCATCTTTTTGATCTAGAATATTTACCTTCAAAATCCATGTTCTCTAAAATGGTTTAAAGAATAATGTTTTTTAACTAATATTACTTTTGTTTGAATTTTTTTCTATCTTTAAAACTATTTACAATGGTTTTAAGAGTGAATATTTTTATCATTTTTTGTATTACACGTGTCAAATTTGGTTACTAATGTGAAAAAGAAATGTATTATTTGAACATATATGGATTTAATTATTTTTTACATCATAAATAATTATCCATTGAAGATTTAATTTAATTATTCTAAGGTTATTTTTGAAGAATATGTTTTTTCTAATATTTTAGAAATTATTTGTTTTTAAAATTTAATTTTAAATTAGAAGGTGTATTTTCTAATGAATGTTTTTGATGGTATATTATTGGTTTTTATATTCATTAATCACCAAAAAATTTCATGATAGTTTTTTACATTAGGGATATGTTATAATGATAATATCCTTAAAATTTATTTGGATGTTTTACATTTGTTATAAAGAGATTGTCAAGGAACACATTTATTTTCCATGGGTAAATCAAGCGATGAATGAACAATGATAATTGTTATAGATAAATGTGCATGACTATAATTATTTTTATCATTATACAATACATGGTTATGTATATATATATAACATTTAAGGGTGGTTCTATTATTGAATAAGGAGGAATGATTATGTAATAAACCATTGACATGTGGGTCCATTATAATTCCCCAATGCATTTGACAAAGAGTCATAGTTAAAAGGTTATAGGTTTATCCTAAGAGTTTGGTAGAATTTACGGGGTAGCTCATTCCATTTTTAATATTAATTTAATTATTATTAAGATAATGATGTTTCAATTTACCAAAAAAATTTCTCTATGATTTATTTTAGTTATATTGAATCCTTGATGAAGGATCATTTTCACAAGGCTCGTGATTGTTGACTCACAATACTCTTGTCTAATATTAAAGATTTATACCACACCTCATAATTTATGATTCATGTTTTGATGGCTGTGAAGTATATTATGTCATTCTCATTCAAATTGATTATTTCATCGTACCCTAAATTTTATGTTATAATTATGAATGGAATTAGATTGTTAATGCATAAGTGTAACCATTCTATGTATTTGAGATCACCCATCAAATATTTCCATTTCCCCATGTAATGTGTAATGATGTTATGTATGTTATGAATTGAAGGGTTTAACATGTGAATAATATATAAGATATGTAAAGAATTATTGGAAAATAATAAAAGGTAGGTATATTGAGAAAAATGATCACTTGAAGATTTGAGTATTGTCATGTATGAATTTTTCTGAATTCTCTAAAAATATAAACAAAAAGGTCAATGGGTATGTAATTAATCCAATATTTCCATTTTATTTTTAATTATTTTTTATAGTTTAAATAGTGTTATTATTATTGTATCAAATTCTATTTGTTTAAAGAAAGTGTTTATAACACCATATATAAGAGGGTAGGTTCATGGCTCTTATAGTATAAATCAAAGAGGGGTTTACATATATTTAGAGATTATGATGTTTTCAAGTGAGGATAAAATATATGTTATGGATACTATCATGATTTTATATGTTTATGTTTGATCATTTGTTCAATGGAATAAACACCACTTTTTTTCATTATGTAATTGGAATTTAATGTGATCAGTTATATTTTGGGATACATTTTTTGGTTGAAAAAAATTAACCCATGTGTATATCCTGTGATTTAACATGAACAATTATTTAGGAAGAATAATATTTTGTTTTTGGGGATTTAATATTAATCTTATATGATAACCTTTAGGTTAATATATTATTATTATGGTAATCATGGATATTTAGTTAATTATTTGTGGAATGAGATAATTTGAACTTTTGGTATTATTATATAAGTTTATAGATTAATTTATAATTTCATCCTATAATGGTTTATCCATTTGGGAATTTTCATACATTGTGTAGTAATTTTTGTTTCATTAAATATAGGAATAAAATATTTTCATCCTTTTATATACATCATGGTGACTTATATGTTAAATGCAATGATCCCTGAATTTGATATTCATACTTATCCTTGAGATTAAAATTCGAGATAAAGGTGGAAACTAATTGAAACATACATCTAAAGGGTGGAATTATGTTTATGTATTTTAATATAATAAATTATATTTACTTATGTTCTTAGATTAAATGTTAATTAAATTCCTAAACTATATAAAAAGGGAATTTATAAAAAAAATCATATTACCTTCATTTCTAATGAATTGATGGTATTTTCCACACCCCATTGGTTTATGATTTTATGGTCATTGACATTCTCAAGAGAATTCACCTTCATGTGATAGAATTTCTGAATCACCCCCATCATGAATTGGAAAAATATTAATTTTCCATATGTCAATATTTTCACTTCCAACTAATTTTCTCTTAGTTGTAATCCTAGTTATGTGTTATTTCATATTGCCTTCATATTTCTTTTTCCACATTTTCAAAACGAGTTTTTTTAACCTTTATATGAAGTGGTTTATGAACAAATGTATCATAAAATAAATATCCCTATATTACCAAGAATAAATTAAAATTTTTTGGATGCAACACATTCAATAGGGGAGAATGTAACACCCCTAGTTTAAAAATGATAATTTTATCAATAGTTTATATAAAATGAAACATCATCCTTAAACGAACAACAAAATATTATTATCTAAATATGAATGTTATAACATATCCATTGAATTATTTGATATAAGTTGAGTAGAAAAATATTATAAAAATAAATATAATGGTTATACTCAATTATTTATTACTTCTTAGTAAATAAGAACACAGTTTTGAAATAAAATAATTTTATGCTTTAAAAATTTAGTTTTTTGAAAAAAGGGTGTTTTTTGTTCTTTGTGATAAAATAATATAAGTAATCTATTCTAATAATTGAAGATTTATTTTTAAAAAAGGATATCATTTTTGAAATTTAAATATCATAATTATCTTTGGCTAAAATGTTTGTATTTTTCAAAAAAGATAAGTTTTCCAGTTAATAGTGAAAAATATCACTTTTTAAAAAAAATTGTTTTATTCCATGGAAAACCCCCATTGTGTTTTCAATTTTATCATAAAGTAACATAAATACAATTTAGTTATATATAATATAATTAATAATATATCAATTATCAATATACTTTGTTTTGGGATAAGTTTATTTTTTGGCTGAACAACACATTTATGTAAAAACTATTTTTCATTGTGCCTTACCCATTTATATTTAAATTGACTTTTAACACTTTTAAAAATTTAAACATGAAAAATTTATTAAATATTTTTAATTAGTAGTATTAAATTTGGTGAATATTTCACTTTTATTTTTTGTCATTATGAATAGAATCTGTAATAATTATATTTCACCTCTGTAAGGGTAAATCAAGTAGTTATGGTCAAAAATAATGTGATAAGACTTTAAATATATATATATAATAATATTTATATACATTGTACTATTTTAGTTATAATGAACCATTCATGTGTTTTAGAATAAAGAATTTTGGTGCCATTCTTCATTGATAAAGACGTTTAAATAATTTTTTGTAAATGAAAACTGAAAAGTGTCACACTCTTCATCTTAATTTATCTTTTATAATCACATAGATATAAGATAATGTTACTAATTAATATAAATTTTTTATTTTAAAAATTATTAATATTTTTGTTGGTTGTTTAGTTTTTATTTTTATTGATGGTATAATTTCCTCATGTTTTTATACAGCGCTAGAACAATACTTGTGTAAGCTGTATAAAAATAAAATTAAATTATTTTGAAAGAATAAAAAATAAAATTTTTTAATTAATTATAGTGAATAATGAATGTAATGTTTAATAATAATAGATAATTTTTTTGTAAAATATTATATATTTTAATTCAATGAATTTATTTATTTTCTTAAAGTCAAAATATGTGAATAGTTATAAAAATAGATTTAATGGTATTGTATGTTAAAAAATAATTTATAAAATGATATAAAATTAATAAACATATTCATTTTGAAAAAATGAATGGTATAAGGTATATAGTATAAAAGAAATTCCACTTATTTTACACTTTTCATTTTTTTGTCTTTCTTGGCCCTTAAAGTGAATAAACCATTTTTATCATAGTAATCATTAATAATGCTAAAATGAGGTCAAAACTAAGAGACAAGGGTTAAAAAAACATCACTTAAACATTTAATTTTTTTGAATGAAATTATGATTACTTATATCTATCCTATATTATAGATGTATAAATTTTGATCCACAAGAGCATAAAAACTAATTCCTATTAATTTAATACTTCAAGTAATTCCAATGGTGCCCCTCTCATCTATTATATAAGGACACCACCTTTTATCTCTTCTCTACGCATCAATAGCCACATAGATAAGTCAACACCTATCCAAATCCATTCCTAACATAACTAAAAAAAATTTGGATTCCATTTTTTTAATCTTAATACACTCCTTGGATAGATAAAGTTGCAAAATTAACAAGGTTATCAGAATTTGAGGTAAAAAACATAAACATAGTGTTTTTATTTGGTTTCACCCTTTATCTCCTTAAACAAATTTCAAACATTAAAATATAACAAAATAATAATATACAATTATCTTATATATTATTATGGTGACATAATAACCATTATCCACCTCATTTTCCATCAAATGGGAAATGAAACCATCATTCGTGTGTATGGAGGACTACCACATCACAAACTGATGAAATTTGTTATCCATAAATGAATATCATGGGTGTTTAAAATAATTTATTTAATATTTATATATGTGTTATATTATTAAAATAATTATCATTTTATAAAGATATTCCTACATCTATTTTGTTATCTTTCCCTCCAATGGAAAATAATAATGTTGCTCATGTGGACATGTGGATTACCACCTCTACAAGAAGAATCAATTCATCTTTTATCACCACATAATAAGGATTATATATATATACCTGTATTCAAAAATAGGATATTATATTTTCAATACAGTAATCATTATGTAAAAATAAAATTATACGTAACTTATTTCTATCATGTTTGTTGAAATATGGAAATGCTACTCACGTATACATATGGACTACTATATATATATTGTAATCTCATTGATTTTTTATAACAACCACTCATTGTTCTCTTTAAAAGTATAATTAATATCTAAAAATTATAAATATAACATAATTAATATTATGGATGTAATGTAATAATGACCTCTTTAACTATGGTCAACATCCCAAATTCGTTTTCATATTATGAACATAACATCCTCAGAACACCCAACATGGACTGAACTACTTGAGTTTTTTTTTTTTTTTGATATTTTAATAGATTAAATATATAGTTTAATAATATGGTATTAATGAAAATTATGGTCGCTAATGTAATTAATGATTAATAATTTTATCATTCATGAAAATAATTGGCATACATAGTAAAAATGGATTCGAGATAACATGTTTCTTAACCCAATTTCCTTTCATTTTCTTATATCTCTTCATCCTTGATTATATAATTCCAATATTATGTGTGAAATGAAATTTTTTTTGTTTTATTTTTTTTTTTTTTTATATTTTTAAATTTACACATAATCACTCCATTAATTAATTATCAACTCAATGACATGATCACTAAAAGGGTTATTCATCTTAGAATTTCCCTTCCTTTAGAATTGTGATTATGTTATGCACTTATCTTATTTTATGAGTTGTTAATACAACCCATTGAAATTTTATATCATGGATCTCCTTATTTTCATGATATTGAAATATTCATTTGAATTCATTTCTTTCACATTTTTAACATTCAAAAGTTACCAAACTCGTAAGGATATTTGTGATCTTGTATCATCTTATTTCAGGATTGACTATGTTCAATTTTCCTTTAGGGTGATCATATTCCCTAAATTTATTGAAGAATATTTATTTTATTATCCCATGGTTATTAATGTTATTTACATGTTTAAATTCCATTTCATCCATTGTGGATTAATGTAATATAAATAAAGTTGTTGGTAAGTGATAACTATCTTTTATCATCTTTTAAATAGAGTATATTAATCTTTATTATCATGGATTTATAATTTTTTCCAAAAAATGATCTTTTTAAAATTCAGTGATTTATCAAAGTCATTTTAAATTATCTTTGACTTTATTAAAAAAATTCAAAAAAGGAATCTGTTTAAAATTGTTCGTATGAAATAATTTGACTTTATTTAATTTTTTTTGAAAGAAATATACTATTTTAACATATATGTTGTAATGCCCCGACCCCAGTTACCTAGATTCGATGCATTATTACATAACATTGGCATGATCACAAAAGATCAAGTCCCGAAAGACCGATTAGTTTATTATCCTTGGAAACACTAGATACATTCATAAGTCTCACATTACATGATTAAGTGAAAAACTACAATAACATCATGTCTTCATAGACCACACTCATATCCTCTCATTCTATCCCTACAGGTCATTCATAAAATACTTCTTCACGTCCTAGGAAAAATAAAACATAGAAAGGGGTGAGCTCAGATGCCCAGTAAGGATAACAATATAGCAGAAAGTTCCATAAATAAGCGTAAGCATTTAAGGCAATGTATAACTAAATAAATCCTTTTAAACTTGAACTTCAGCATAATATTGCAAAAATAAAATGAAATAATTCCATTTACTTATTCAAATGGATATTCTACTAGTCAAATAATCTAATGAAATTTCAATAACCACTTTTATAATGATGGTATGCATAAAGCCAAACTATCATAACCACATAGTCAAAGACTTGTTCCAAGACTACAAATAAGATTTTGTCAAGGCCTTGTGCCAAGACACTAGTTTGTCTCATGAGACCTACCGATGAATCAAGAAGATATAGAGGGATCAATCTGTCACTTACTAAGTCCAATGCATTCCTCATATGAAAAGTTTGAAACATAACATAAACAATCGTATTAAAACAACATATGAAATGTCAATACTTTATCAACAAATCATGAATGGTATAAAAATAGCACATCTATATTCAATCATAACCCATTTGATACAATATGGAAGATTGTATTGTATCAGATTAACGTCAATCGAGAATAATGAAGGATATTGACATAGATGAAAATATTCATCAAAACTATTAGAGAGAAATATCCCCCTTTTTCTTGAAATCATGTAAAAGTCACACTATTTGTCAAGAATCCATTTAAAAATAGTTTTTTGAATTAAATTTTCCCATACCAATTTGAAACTTTTAAAAGTAATTTTAATTTTATAACTTTAATGTCCATATAAATAAATCCTTAAAACTATTTTTAAGACCTGTACATTAATGAGAAAGATTTAGAATAATAAATCTTTAAAACATTTAAAATGATATTTTAGTTAGAGTTCCTAACTAAAAGAGAGAAACATTAATAAAAATAATTGAGGTAATGAAAACTCTGTAATATCATGAGAATAAAGGGGTTCATGATATACTATGTCATGGTACATTATATACACCATATAAAAGTGATTTGGTGTATAACAATAAAGAAGTCTCAATGGAATGTAAATTGAGATGAAATCTCTTATAAAGACCGTATACTTAGGTTAAGGATAAATCAATGACATAATTATGTGTGAAAAATATAAATAAACACAATATGATTGGATATTCTGTGTAAATAAATCAGAGTACATTCACACATATTCTTGTAAAAACAACACCAATGAATTGGATATTTAACTCAAAAAATGGCGATTGAGTTAAAATTAATCTTATCAAGTTCATTTCAATGACTTGAGAATTTATCAATAGAGTGATTATTTTTATCAAAAGTATATTCATAGAAAGGGGAGTGGAAATTATGTCATAAGCAAATGAATAGTAATTCCACACATAATCTTGGAGTAAAAAATTCACTGAAGTATGCGTAAAGCTGAATGAGTGGAAATTGTAATTTCAAATTCCCTTATCGATTGGGTCACATACGAAACATACACCCATGAAAGAAGGATCATACAATTATGATGTAAATATCCATAAATTTATGTATATTACACAATTAATACAATCATGGGAATTACACACACCACATGCAATAAATAAGTGGTGAACAATGGAAATCTCACAGAATTAAAAGTGAGATAAGAAACCCCTTACTTTGTACGTTTTCCTTGGTAGAGGGTAGTTAAAACTCATTTATAATGGTGAAATAATTGTTATTTATTTATAAAATAATCATATACATTAATATGATATCATATATGATCTTTTAACATTGATTCATTGATAATATCTTAGTATTATCGTCGTTTCAGGTGTTAACGGGTTCGTTTTCCTTTATATTCTTTGTTATGTGAGCCATATTTGTTATAGATGGGATGTATCTTATTAATATCCCGAAATATTTCATGTCTCTAAACTTTATTTTCAATCATAAAATGAAATTTATTCTTGAAGGGATATTATGGGGAATGAATCACATCGATTCGTGGAGACGGTAATCCGTACGTACGCACGAGCGAAAATATCATTCTTTTGATATTAAAATAATATATAATTGGATGGTATATCATATATAAAGAATCATTATCATGGTATATTTATTATTTACATTAATTATGCATCATTATTATACCCATCCAAATAATAATATATTGAATAACAATTACACCACGAAGTAGAGACGGTAGGCCGTACGCACGCACGTATAGTGACATGTCATTCAAAGGATGGATAGAATAATGAAGATGGTTGTACCATATTTACAATAACATAATTTTATATATAAGATACCTGAGTTATTATTTTATAATGTAAATAAAAAAGAAAGAAGAAGTGGAATAAGAAAAGAACTTGAAAGAGGGTGGTGTAATTACTACATCTTCTTCGAGTTCTTCCTTTTGATTTGATCAAAAGGGATCCTTGGGTTGGATTTATGATCAAAATAAGGCCTCTAGGTTTATGTTTTGGAAGTTGGGAGTATATTTGGGTAGGGGAGGGACGATCCAAAAGGCTTTTAAGGTATGAATTAGAGAGAATGGGAAGTTCCCTTTTATAAGAGGGGTGAGGGGCACCTTAGGAAAAGCTAGAAATATTATTTTATATTAAATTAATATTCGGTTTATAATGGCTCCAAAGTGACTTTTTTAGAGTACAAGGTTGATATGGATCTAAAACCACCCAAAAAATTGGTTTTAGACAAGTTTAGGTTACTATATTAACCATATATTTTAGTTTTAACTCATAGTTAATTAGTTTCACATTTACCATGTCTCATTGTATTTTTATATTATATGGTTAATAAACTTATTATAAACATCCAAGAGAACCCCAAGTGGTTCATTAATGATAAAAATATCATTATATAAGTCTATTGTCCATACCTTAGATTTTTAGTAATTTAATATCAATTAATAATATAATATTTGTTTTAAAAACTCTTTTATGTCAATTTTGACACTATTCAGTATTTTATTTTTTTCTAAATTCATAACAGCATTATTACTTAGAAACTAATTCATTTAATCAACAATAACATGTCATATTAACCTAAAAAATTCTTCTAATTCATTATAAGTCTCAAAGTATATTTATTTTGGTATTTATAATATCAATTGTTTTAATATTTCACTAATAAGGTAATTACTGCATCATCATTGTGTCATAAATAAATTAAATTATTTAATGTCAAAAAACTATAAATAAAATAAAATTAGTTAGAAAACAATTTTTTCTTTCTAATGAATATTTATAATCTAATTTATCATATGTATAACTCAATATTAAAAAAAAATTTAGTTATTAAACATTGATTTTAACTATTTTAAATCTTCTTTGAATTAAATAATAATAAATGTCATATTCTAATCCATGTTGACCAAAGAGGTTCATATTTTATTCCTAAGGTTGTTTTTGATCGATTTATACTTATCCAATAGAATTAGGACTTGTGTTAGGGTAATAATAATATAATTTTTACCCTTAATTACCCTATTCACATTTAACCGTGGTAAATAAAAGTAAAAAGTTACTATTCACCAAAAATTATTTTTATCTTATTGAACCACATTTAACTCCTTAATATTAACCATGTCCCTAAGATTTTCAAAATTCCACTCACAAAAGTGGTAAAATTATTTTTTATGTGAATTTGGAAATTCTCCTAGGATGTGGGTAAAAGACGGTGAAAAGTTCAATAAAATTTTAATATATCTAAACATTTTATAAACTAACTCCAATGAATTACATTGAATATATATAGGTATTATGTATCTATTTTGACCTTAATTAAATTGATATAAAATAAATACTTAATTAAATAAAAATTTGGTTTTAAACTGTAACTCAGTGTTTTTTCACTATTCATATAAAATTGAATGTTTTCAGAAAAATACCAGAAAATTACCTTAAGATAATTTTGATATTTTGAATCCAAAAATGAAGTCTATTTTGAAAGATAAAATTTATAAAATTTTAAAAAGTGGGTATTACTATTCATAATGGCTAGTTTTATTGGTTGTGGTGTGTGTTAGAACTCGATGATGCGTACAACACACGCTACTGTATATTCAAAGAGAAGTGTACCGTGGAATCTTGGGGTGTTACATTTTCCCCTCCTTCGATAAAATGCGTCCTGGAAATTTTTATAATTGGGCTTGGGAATATAATGGAAAGTACCACATCGGAAAAAGAGTCAATAAAACTATCACTTTAAATGAAAGAAAGAGAAGTACCAAGGTCACCCGAGATAACCTATTCTAGGATTCCATGTAGAAAAACATGGATATGGATGATAAACTAAGTGTCAAGTTCTTATAGAGAGGGATATAAAACATGATCTGGAGAAAGCTAACAGTAAGAAAGTCACAAACTTTTGATGGGAAAAATGGTCATTAGATTCCTAGTATGAAAAGTAAATGGACAACATTTTTATTTTTTTATTTTTAAGTTACATTACATAAATATAAGAAATTCATTTCTAAGATTGACTAATATCATAAAGATATATACTTACTTTTTAAGTAAAATTTCATTATTTAATAAATTTCTACTACTAACTCATTTTTAAACGATGAGTATTCTAGAAGACTTGGTCACACTAGAAGAGCTAGAATAAACTTCTTATAGAATCACATGATCCACGAAGGATAAACTATATATTTACATTGTATTTAGAGTTTAATAAAAACCAAAATGGTTAGTATAAGATCTCATGATCCCCCAAAAGGTAATTCCATTAGAGAAAAAAACACTAATCTTAATTTCTAAAATTAAACCAACAATAACCCAAAGTTAAATAAATAGAATTCAATAAACAATTGACTTTAAAATCCATCAATATAATCCAAAATAATATTGAAACCCAAAACTTAGAATAATTTGGTTATATAGTCTTCCATGTTAAATGGTATCTCCAAATGACATCAACTACTCTTAAAGTCACATACTTAAAAATAATTAACCGAATCATATATTCTCTATTATAGGATAATCATTTCCATAAATAACCCAAATCAATATAAATTTACAACAAAAACCATGATAAAAATCCATCATTACTCCTCAAATGAAATCCCATAGTATTCTATTTTTCTTGGGCATATAGTGTTCCCAACCTAGCGATCATCTTCTAGAATAAAATTTATCACTTAATCTCCAAATCATTTTCCTATACTAAGGGTATTAATTTTATAAGACATGAGATCTTAAATAAACTAATTATTGATTAATAAAATAATTGTACTAAAAATAATTAGTCACACTAACCAGGGACTTCACATAGTCCAGTGGTAGGCAATAAATCCCAATCTCACTTTGGTTGTGGGTTCGATTCCCACATCTTTGTCCAACGTGACGGGTTGTCACACGATCTACATGTTTTCCTTTTTCAAAAGCTATATTTTATAACATTACCAAAATGAGATAAATTACTCAAAATAACCATAACATAATTTAACCACAAATGTTATTTCATACCTTGCATTTTAATCCCAAAATATAATAACTTGTAATTGCCTCAAACACAAAGATCATATAAATCTAAATGGTTATTTATATCTATATCCACAAGAGAAAAGATATGTCTTCCTCAAATATCATTCTCACATGGAAAAATTAAGGGTTACAAATACAAGAAAATTATTCCAAAGTAATCCCACCAACAAGGAGTACAAATACTTTTAAAAATTTCTCCAACCATTTATTTCTACATAGCTTGTTCGTTAACCAAGAAAATATCCTATATAATAGGAAATTCACTTGGGTAATGTCCAGGTCCCCTGTATTTACAGAAAATGACTGTAAATGGATTCTTGGGACCATTTTTATTTTCATCTATAGTGCTCTTCATTTTTCTTTGACAATTCTTCACTTTATGTCCTTCTTTCCTGCACGTAAAGCTTTTATTTGTTCCCCTGAGACACATTCCTATGTGTATCCTTCCACATTTCCTGCATGATGGAAATTGATGATTCTTTTCTCCATGGTCTCCACTGTTAGTGCTCTTATCATTCATCATCTTTCTCTTCTTTTTTGAGTCCGATAGTTGGTTAATATATATGTTGTTGATCATATTTTTGGAAAAATGATTTGGCACGAACATGATATATTTTATGTTTATCAACATTAAATTTTGTTTCTCATTTCCACCAACATTTCCACCTTGTACATCATTCTCAAAGTTACTCTGACTTCCTTGGAATCTAGCCATTTACTAAACCAGAAAGCTATGTGTGAGTAACAGTAGTCATAAAATCATTCAGAGAATATCATGTCACAATATTCTCAATTTGAAACACATTAGGATTAACCAAGTTCATTTAATCTCATTTTATATTAAAATACCTCAAATTGGTTTGTAAAGAAAATGTAAATTATCCTAAGCATATCCCCCGGGAGTGTCCTAACCAAGAGTGCAGCAAGGCCCGTTGTCATGAACCAGTTCTCATTCGAGTCTAGCTCAAAGCGGTGTTTTCAGGTTTTAACCCTAGTTACATCTGTGCCAGAGCTGCCTCAACCCGCTCGTATCCAAACAGGGATTTATTTCTTGTAAAACTCACAAAATCTCTACAATACCAAATTTCTAGGATGTTCTTCTATATTAATCCTCAAATTCTATCTTAGGGCTATGTGCTCTAATAAGAGTTTATCAAAATATAGTTTCAAGGTTTGTACTACAATTAATTTGATACCAATTGTAATTCCCCGACCCCAGTTACCCAGAGTCGGTGCATTATTACATAACATTGGCATGATCACAAAAGATCAAGTCTTGAAAGATTGATTAATTTAGTAGCTTTGGAAACACTAGATACATTTATAGGTCTTATATTACATTATTATGTGAAAAAATACAATAACATATTGTCTCCATAGACCACACTCATATCCCCTCATACTATCCCTACAGGTCATTCATAAAATACTTCTTCACATCCTGGGAAAAATAAAACATAGAAAAGGGTGAGCTCGGATGCCCAGTAAGGATAACAATATAGAGGAAACTTTTATAAATAAGCATAAACATTTAAGGCAATGTATAACTAAAACAAAAGCCTTTTAAACATGAACTTCAGTATAATATGGTAGAAATAAAATGAAATAATATCATTTACTTATTCACATGGATATTATACTAGTCAAATAATCACATGAAATATCAATACCCACTTTCATAATGATGGAATGCACAATTTTCAGACTATTATAACAATATAGTCAAGGACTTGTGCCAAGACTACATATAAGATTTTGTCAAGGCCTTGTGCCAAGACAGTAGTTTGTCTCATGAGACCTACCGATGCATCGAGGAGCTATAGTGGGCTCCACCCATCACTTACTAATTCCAGTTCATTCCTCATATGAAAATTTTGAATCATAACATAAACATTCATATTAAAACTAGCATACGAAAGGTCAATACTTTATCTGCAAACCATGAATGGTATAAAAATATCACATATACAGTGAAACATAACTCATTCGATATAAAATAGAAGATTTTATTGTATCAGATTAACCTCAATTGAGAATAATGAAGGATATTGACATAGATGAAAATAATCATCAAAACTATTAGAGAGAAATATCCCCCTTTTTCTTGAAATCATTTAAAAGTCACACTATTTTTCAAGAAGCCATTTAAAAATAGTTTTTTGAATAAAAGTTTCCCATACCACATTAAAACATTTAATAGGAATTTTAATTTTAAAACTTTAATTTCCATATAAATAAATCCTTAAACCCATTTTTAAAACATGGACATTAATGAGAAAGATTTAAAATAATAAATCTTTAAAACATTTAAAATGATATTTTAGTTAGAGTTCCTAACCCAAAGAGAGACACATGAATACAAATAATTGAGGTAATAAAAACTTTTTAATGTCATGAGAATAATGGGGTTCATGATATACTATTCCAGGGTACATTATATACACCACATAATAGTGATTTGGTGTATAACAATAAAGAAGTCTCAATGGAATGTAAATTGAGATGAAATCTATTATAAAGACCATATCCTTAGGTTAAGGATAAATCAACAACATAATTATGTGTGAAAAATATAAATACACTCAATATGATTGAATATTCATTGTAAATCAATCAGAGGACATTCACACATATTCTTGTAAAAACAACACCAATGAATTGGGTATTTAACTCAACAAATGAAGATTGATTTAAAATTACTCTTATCAAGTTCATTTCGATGAATTGAGAATTTATCAATGGATTGATTATGTGTATCAAAAGTATATCCACGAAAAGGTGAGTGTAAATTATGACATAATCAAATTAATAGTTATTCCACACATAATCTTGGATTAAAATAATCAATGAAGTATGTGTAATGCCGAATGAGTGGAAATTGAAATTTCAAATTCCCTTATCGATTGGGTAACTTATGAAACATACACCCATGAAAGAAGGATCATACAATGATTATTTAAACATCCATAAATTAAATTATATTACACAATTAATAAAATCATGAGTAGTACACACACCACGTGCAATAAATAAGTGGTGAAGAATGGAAATCTCACGGAATTAAAAGTGAGATAAGAAACCACTTACTTTGTAATTTTTCCTTGGTCGAGGGTGGGTTAACCTCCTGTATTATCGTTAAATAATTGTTATTTAATTATAAAATAATCATATACATTAATATGATATCATATATGATCTTTTATTATTGATTTGTTGATAATATCTTAGTATTATCGTCATTTCGGGTGTTAACAGATTCGTTTTCCTTTATATTATTTGTTATGTGAGCTATATTTATTGTGGATGGGATGTATCTTATTCATATACAGAATGATATCATGTCTCTAAACATTATTTTTAATCATAAAATGAAATTTATTCTTGAATGGATATGATGAGGAATGAATCTCATCGTGTTCGTGGAGACGGAAATCCGTACGTACGCACGAGCAACAATATCATTCTTTTGATATTAAAATAATATATAATTGGATGGTATATCATATATAAAAAATCATTATCATGTGGAATTTATTATTTACATGAATTAGACATCATTATTATACCCATCCAAATAATAATATATTGAATAACAATTACACCACGACGTGGAGACGGTAAGCTGTACGTACGCACGTATGGTGACATCCCATTCAAAGGATGGATAGAATAATGAATATGGTTGTAACATATTTATAATACCATAAAAGTATATATAATATATAGTAATTATTATTTTATAATTTAAATAAAAAATAAAGAATATGTGGAAGAAGAAAAAACTTGAAAGAGGGTGGTGTAATTATTACATCTTCTCCGGGTTGTTCCTTTTGATTTGATCAAATGGGATCCATAGGTCAGATTTATGATCATACTAAGGCCTCTAGGTTGAATTGTGGGAAGTTGGGAGGATATTTGGGTAGGTTTTGGCCGATCCAAAAGGCTTTGAAGGTGTGAATTAGAGAGAATGGGAAGTGCCTTTTATAAGAGGGGTGGGGGCACCTTAGGAAAAGATAGAAATATTATTTTATAATAAATTCATTTTCGGTTTCTAATGGCTCCAAAATGACATATTTATGAGTCTAATGTTGGGATGGGTCGAAAACCACCCAACCAATATGTTTTAGACATGTTTATGTCACTATATTAACCATATAATTTTGTTTTAAATCTTAGTTAATTAGTTTCACATTTACCATCTCTCTTTGTATTTTTATAATATATGGTTGATAAACATACTATAAACATCCATGAGAACCCAAATTGGTTCATTAATGATACACCTATCATCATATAAGTCTCTTGGCCTAAAAATAGATTTTTAGGAATTGAATATCAATTAATAATATAATATTTGTTTTCAAAACTCATTTATGTCAATTTTGACACTATTTGGTATTTTTTTTTCTAAATTCATAAAAGCATTATTACTTAGAACCTAATTCATTTAATAAACCCTAATATTTCATATTAAACTATAAAATTAGTGTAATTTATTAAAAGTCTGCAATTATATTTATTTGGGTATTTATAATATCAATTATTTTAATATTTCACTAATAAGGTAATTATTGTATCATCATTGTGTCATAAATAAATTAAACTATATAATGTATAAAAATTATAAATAAAATACCATTATGTAGGAAAGATTTTTATCTTTCTAATTAATAATAATAATATAATTTATCTTATGTATAACACAATATTAAAAATGTTTTAGTTATTAAACTTTGATCTTAACTCTTTTAAGTCTTCTTTGAATTAAATAATTATAAATGTCCTAATCTAATCCAAGTGGACCAAAGTGGTTAATATTTTATTATAAGGTAGTTTTTGGTCGAATTATACTTATAAAATATAATTAGTACATGTTTTAGGGTAAAAATAATATCATTTTTACCCTTAATTACCCTAATTATATTTAACCGTGGTAAATAAAAGTAAAAAGTTACTATTCACCAAAAATTATTTTTATCTTATTGAACCACATTTTACTCCTTGATATTTACTGTGTCTCTTGTATTTTTGAAATTCCACTCACAGAAGTGGTAAAATTATGTTTTATGTGAATTTGAAAATTCTCCTAGGATGTGGGTAAAAGACGGTAAAAAGTTTAATAAAATTTTTATACATATAAAATTATTCTAAACTAACTCCAATGAATTACGTTGAACTTATATAGGTATTATGTATCTATTTTGTCCTTAATTAAATTTAAATAAAATATATAATTATTTAAATAAAAATCCGGTTTTAAACTATAACTTACTGTTTTTCACTATTCATCAAAAATTGAAAGTTTTCAGAAAAATACCAAAAATTCACCCTAAGCTAATTTCGATATTCCGAATCAAAAAATGAAGTCCATTTTGAAAGATAAAATTTATAAAATTTCAAAAAGTGGGATTACTATTCAAAACGGTGAGTTTGATTCGTTGTGGTGTGTGTTAGAACTCGAATTTGCGTACAACACACACTAATGTATTATTCAAAGAGAAGTGTACCATGTAATCTTGGGGTGTTACATATGTATTAACCTATTTTTTCAAAAAAGAAATGGTTTTTCTATAAATAATATTTTTATATTTATAATGTTTTTCTATAGATAGTTTCTTTCTTAATATTTTAGAAATATTTAATATTTTGAGGTTATTTTATTTGGGGAATGGCTATTTTCCTCAAGAATTTTTTAATTTATATTTTACTCATTTTTATATTAATCATTGAAAAACCCCTTGATGTCACATATTATACACCATGGATATTTAATAATGAAACCATAATTATTCCTTCTCTGCAAATATTATGACTTTGTAAATATATTGGTATGGAACTAGTATATTTTCCATAGGTAAATCAAGATTTGAATTAAAAATGGTTATTTTTTTGATAAAATGTGGAATATTACAATTAATTATCACATTTAATGGTACTTATACATATTAATATATGATTTATGTGTTGTTATATTATAAACCTTGTATGAGATCTTATTTCACCATACCATGATTGGTGGGTCCATTATAGCCTTCCAATGAATTGGGTAAAGAGACAAAGTTAACTGATTATAGGCTTCCCCTAAGAGAGTATTGAAATTTATTGGGTAGTGTACTCCATTACTTAGAGATATTTTAGGAATAATATTATAATTATGTTCGAAGATACCAAAGAATTTTCTTTATTCTTGTTATAACTTCTAATCCATCTTTAATTAAGTCTTGTTTTCACATGGCTAATGATTATTGAATCGCAGGAAAAATTATTTATGTAAATGTTGTTTATATATCTCATGATTTATGATCATAGTTTTTATGGGTTTTAATTCTCATATGACATACTCATAAACATTGATCACGTCATCATATCCTTATATTAGTCAAATGCTCTTAGATTAAATTTAATTGTTAATTCTTATTTTTACCCATATCAACCATATGAAATCACCCTTCTTATATTTCCATTTCCCAAGGATATGAAGAATGATGTTAATTAAATTGATTATATAGGGGTTTCATGTGGGGGTTAAAAAAAATTCTAATACAATCCATTATTTAAGAATTTTTCTATAAGTATTTAAGAATTTTTCTATAAGGTAAAAATTATATTTCAAAAAGAAGCAAACAAACCCTAGAAAAAATGGTTTAGTGTCTTTGATGACCAGCTACATAAGAAAATTATTTTAAAACACTTGTGAAAATTTCTTTATAATTGATCCACAGTACACTACAACTTATAACTCTTTTATGTTGAACTCATATTCACAACCTAATAAATAATAAAACATAAGGAAGGGAGATCTTAGATTCTTAGTAAGACTAATCATAAGAGATAATAAAAAATTATCAAAAGCGAACATAAGTGGATAATATGTGTATAATCAAGATTCATAATAAAATTCATACTAAGAAAATCATATATCATAAACTATGGAATATGATTTGTCATAACGTAAGACGTGAGTCAATGGAGTTTGGAAACACGAGTGAAGAAACATGATCCATGGTAGAATAATATATTCATCAAAAACAAGTATAAAACTATGAAACATCTTTCAACATTGGGGAAAATGTTAATATATGTAACATTACATTAATTATCTCCAAAATAAATTCCCATTGTTATGAGAATGTAAAATGTACTTGCAAAAGCATAACTCATGAGATATAAACACTAAACATAAGGTGACACAAGAATAATATAAATAAACATTACATTATTCTATATTAATATTCAATACTTATGATAAGTATAAATGATTGAGGAATGTAAAGGGTAATTTAATTTATAAAATAGATACGTAATAAACTTATTTACTCATAGATCTTCAATATATCCCACAAATATATTCACATGAGTGACCTTTTTAACAGATCATACATAGAAAGTTACATTGAATCTAAAGGAAGAACAATAAAATAAAGAGTGGGATCAGATGTTCAACAATTATAATCATGGGAGATGTCAATCATAGGATAATAATAGGATTATAAGGGTACTATATTATAATAATGTGTATTTTCTCAATATAAAATATTCATACCCATAAAATCATAGATCATTAACTCTAAAATCATATAATATCCAAAAGAATGATAAATAAGTGTGTCAAATAAATAATCATCAAAAAAAATTCATAACACAGGTATGTTGAAACATAATAATTAGAAATCATAATATTGTCAACCTATTTAGTCAAAATCATGTCCACTCATAGTCTTTTGAGCATATCTAGGAGGGATCATACTTATGCATCAATTTTGAACATAGCCATTCAAATTATACCCATGAATAATCTTGTGAGCATAATTATAATCAATCATAATCATGAATCAAAATGTGAACATATATATAAGAAATAATATCCATGAATATCATCATAATCCCATGAGATATCAATATCTGATTCTCAAATGCATTGGGGGACTATAACAGACCCAACCGGTGCATAATCAAAACCTATTCATATATAATCCACAAGGTCAATAAATGATTTATCATTTCATCATATATAAACATTTGGAAAGTAAAATGGTTTTCAGTAATATTTCAACATCATAATCAATATCCATAAATAAAAATAATAATGATGGTATCATTTAATCATGTACCCAGTAAACACTATGTACCATCAAAGTGTGTTGTCATATATTAAAATACAGTTAAAACATCACAAAAAAATTATTAAGGAAAATAAAATTTTATTTTTTAAATAAATTATTTAAAACCTAAATATTTATAGAATAATAAGGCCAAAATTCATTAAAAATAACCTTAGAAGAATTGTAATGTAATATTCAACAAAATGAGTAGTTTCTTTAAAAAATGTAACCTGAATATGTTTTCTACTAAAAAAGAAATATTTTTTTAGAAAGATGAAGGAGATAAAAAAATACTGCATATGAATTCACTAGGTTATACAAGGAAAGAAAAAATCCTTTAAAGTTGTAATTTTTCTCAATAAATACATCAATTATATTGAATGGGTGTTACTGTTTGAATCTATATTGAAGCTGACCCTAGGTAAATTTCATTTCAATTAGTAAAGAAAATTCATTATTACCCATTTTTTCATTTTACAAATATCTGGAAAGAAGAACCAGAAGAATGGAAACTATTCATAATTAATGGGTAGAGGTTTAAGTAGTTTAAATAGAATCCTCAATATCCTTAAGTGAAGGGGATCCATCTTTATAAAGCTGAAAAAATTAATGTTATGTCATGTATTTCCTTTTCATTATTTTTCCTATTACGTATTTAATTTTTTGGAATTCATTTTGTTTCCCTTAATTCAATTTCAATGTCAGAAAATTAAAGAAAATACTTTTGTTGGGACAAACTTCCTTTAATAGAAAATAATCCTAAAATTTTTTCCTTTCTAAATATCTATTTACAGATTTTTTGTATAATATTTGTGTGTTTATTTAACATTAAATTTTATTGTATTTATTAAAATTCTAAGACAAAAAGATTTTAATTAACATTTTTAAAACCTATTTGATTGGGTGGAACTATTTATCAAATGAAACTAAACATAAATGAATACTATAAATGAATATTTTTTTCTTGTTCAAAACCTTTTTAATTTCAGAAAAAAAAAACCTATGATTATTGAATATCATGTGAAATATCGATACAGTTTTATTCAAAATCACCATACCATGATGATTATATACCCTTTTTGACATATTATTTACATTTACATAATCTTTTGAGAGAACTAATATTTGATTTAATGGACCAAAATTTGATTTATTTTTATCAAAACACGAGGGTTGAGGTAGTTATGTTTTAAATGATTGAGAAAATAATTTAGTTTTAAAAGCCGCATATTCTTGAGAATAAATTTTATTTTTTGCATTTCATATATAGTTAATTCGTTAATCCCATAGATACCATGGAAAAATATTAATCTAGCCACATTATAATCTAATTTTCCTTATCCATCCATCACTGTAAGGGAAATTATGTGATCTTGTTGAACTTATGTGGGGGGTGGGTAAAGATTTCTTGTGGTGTGATACATTATTTGATTATAATTTAAGAGAAAATTAATATTTTTTTAGATATTTTTTCAATTGAAAATTTTATTTTACTGAAGGTTGTGTATTTATGGAGATTTCAAGGAGAAAGAAAGTTGTTCCAATCATGAGCATTCTACAAAAAAAGTGGTGAAAGATATATATTTATGCTGAAATGTTGATGGTGAGGGATTCCCACAATATTTTCATAGATTCTTAGTGATTAATTTATTCCAATGGGAGTTTGGAGGAGACCATACATGGCTGAAAATTAGAATCATTCATGTTTTCCTAGAAAAGAGACAAACACCCCTAATTCCACGTACAAATATTTTACATCCAAATCCTACCAAATGAATGAAACTAAAAAACATCAATAGTCCTCATGAAAATTAATTTTTCTATACTCACACTAAGTGGATATATTAATATTTTCCATGTATTTTGTGTTTATTTATTAACTTTTATTAAAATACTTGTTGAACATATAGATTTTTGTGATGAGAGAAACTTAATGCAAGGTAAAAATTTTTTGCATGAGAGGGTCAATGAAGTTGAAATAGATTTAATGAGATGAGTATATAAATTAACATAATGTTTTTTCTTGATTCATGATATCTTTTTTTGTTAGTGATAAATTGTGGGATCTCATGGGCATGTGTTTTTATTTTTCCATTATTTTAATTTTATGATTAATTTCCCATGAATCCATTTGTTAAGTGTGAGGGAATAGATAGAGAAAACATTTACATTATTTTTAAAATTTATTTCAAATAATTAATCACAAATATTATATTAATTTAATATTAATTTCATCATTGTTGTATTTTTGGGATTCATTGAGACTAAATGTGAAAATTTCTTATTTTTGTAATTTTTATTATTTTCAACCAATTCTGTAATTTGGACATAACATTTTAAATGTTGATCCAAATTTAGTAATTATTTGTTATAGGAATTTTTTTTTCATGGGATTAAATTCATCAACTAGATATAATTATAATTCATGTGTCATAGGGCTCAAATAAATCATATAATATGGTTTTGTTTCAATAATATTCAACACACCTTAACAAAAGAGGAATATATTAGGATAAAGTCACCCAAATGTTTTGATTCTAGTTGTATATGAAATATGAATTTAAGTTTTAAATTAAATGTAACCTTCATAAATATATTCACTCATGAAGAAATTCATTTCATGAATCAAATTGGACAAATATGAAGAGTCTCTTTATCCAGTGAGAGAGATAATTTGTAATTCATGCATAGTTTTTAGAAAAAAATTAAAAATACACTACAATTTTGAGGGTAGAATGAAAAGACAATTATAACACCAATTAAGATGAAATATTTTCTAGATTAATTAGTGTTCTAAGGCTAAATTGGTAAATATTTGTATGGATTAAAATTGGATAATGTTTTTCCACCCAAACTCAATTTATAATTAATTATACACTTATTTCCATGTGTGTAGTGAGAGAGAGAAAGGAGAGGGATGTGATTTAGATGATTCAGATGATTATTTTAATAGCTATTAGAATGTAATAAATAGATATTATCAGATCTATTAATGAGAATAAAGTATAAGAATAAATTAGTGATGGATAATGAAAACTAAAGGACACTCACATCTGTGTTTTGATCTTCATGTGTAATCGCTTTTGAATTTTCATGATCTTATAATTGTGAATAAATGTGGTCATTTTATTTCATGAATACAATTTAAATTTTTTTGATGGCAGTTAAATATATGTAGTAAAATTAATTTTTTAACATTTTAAATTTCTTTATCATTGTATATCCATTGATCATTGTGATTTCTGTTAAATTATATTTCTTGGAGGTCTTCAAGTAATTGTGTCTCTTCTATTATAAGAAAAAAAATAATTTCAATATATTAGTGTTAGATATATGAAAATTTATGTGTTCATATAGATTTATTTGTATGAGGATTTGGAAATTTAATGAGGAAATATTTTTAAACAAGGAATAGGGGACAGTGCATGAGGTCTAAGCTTGTGCACAACTATTGTTTCAAATATGATTTCACACCTCACTTATTTCAATTAAGATTTCTGTTTATTTCATAAATATATATGCACATAAGTTTACATTTATTTTATTTTTATAAAACTCATTTTAATTCACCAAAATTTTCTTATTTAAAAATTAAAATAAAATGTCCATGTTTGGTAACTATGAATCTGTCAGGACCCGTCCCTCATGGCCCATGTCGTGACTACCCCAAGCCCGCCTTCCATAGATTAGGGGATGGCGACTATCACCAAAGGCGTAATTCCCTAAAACTGGGAAGGAATTGAATTTATAATTGTAAAAAAAACACAACAGAGCACACAGCTGGATACGAAACACTATGTAGACTGCATAACAAAAGAGTTTTAAAAAGTTAAAAGGGTCTAGAAATACAATTCCAACAGTAAATTACAAGGAACTGGAAGTTCAAGTACATATAATGAAAGGAGAAATAGATGATGGGTCGTCCTCCAGGATTCTTACCTGAAGTGTAGGTACAGATAGCCTTCTCATCACTCCACTACCATCTGTCACCTCTGTGTACCGACATGTCGTATGGTCAACCTCCGTGTACCGTCATGCCCTGGTACTATCATCCTCAGTCTGCATTGTATGTCGTCTGAATCCAACACAATGTGGTGAGGGTATAGCCCGTGCAGGGGTGAGTAAAATGATACTTAGTAAGGACCCCGAGACCCTCAAGGTCTCACACAATCCAACAAGTATAAACCACAAAGTATGAAATCAATGGATAACCCTTTACTTAGGTATTTTCCCATATATATACCTAAGTTATGAAGTAACACGTCTCAATCAAGAGGAAAACAGAAAAGTACTAACTCACCTCATCCAAGATTTTATTCTAGGGGTAGTAACATTTCAGACCCTTGGCTGCTAGAGAACCCCTTCTCTATCGAGCACAGTGGTCCTATCACGTCACACAGAGGCGCCTCCCACTAAACATGGACTTCTAAGGTACTCCTTCTGTCGAGTATCGTGGTTCTGCTACCTCACATAGAGGCCCTCCCCACTATGGGCCTGCCGCCACAACTAGGCGCTCCCCCCTATAGCCCACAGAGGTACTCCTTCCTGTCGAGTAACATGGGCCTGCCACCACAACTAGGCACTCCCCCATCATGGGTCTGCCACCACTACCAGGCCCTCCCCCAATGTGGGTCTTCCTCCATAACTAGGCACTCCCCGCTAGGCCATCGGAGTCACTCCAAGTCTGTCAGTCAACAGTCGTCAAGTCTCTCAAAACTACTAGGTTCCCGCATGAATGCTCGCTCATCTATGGGAGATCCGCTCCACAATCTACTGTTATAAGCCTCAACTTCCACAAAGTCCCAAAAAGAAGTATGTCAAAGGTCCACCATGTCATAGGAGTCTCAACGTAACTGACGGCGTGTCAATCAAACGCTAGGTCTGTGAGTTATATGTGTTTTAGTCCTGGGAGGGGGGGCGATTGGATTCGTGGTTGATCCAACATGACCGTATCTCAACTATGCCCAAAAATATAGTGGGGTATACTCAATGGGACCATCATACTCCAACATTACCAGCACCAATGATGGTTCGTCAAACGAATGTCTGATGCTAAATATATGGCCAAAAGAAAAGTAAAGAGGTCGTAGTGGGTCGAGTCCGGTCCGACATGGTCAGACTGACTCGGCCCCACCCAGTCTGGGCCGACCCAGTTTGGGTCGACCCTGGCCTGACCCATTGGGTCTGGTCTAGCCCGCCGGGCGGACTAACCCGTTAGGTTTGGCCCGACCCGCTGGGCCCAACCCAGCAGGCCGCGAGGGGTCTCGGAGGGCCGCGAAGGCGCGGACCGGTCATGAGGGTGTCAACCGGCCGTAGGTTAGTGCAAGGGATGTTCGGCCCGGAGGTACCGCAAGGGGCACGGGATGCCAGCTCGGCCAGGCGCCGCGAGGGGTGCGGCTTAAGTGGTTCGGGTGGCTCGGCCTGGGAGGCCGAGGCCGGTTCGACCTGCGCCGTGAGGGGCACGGCTCGGGTGGTTCATCCCGAGAGGCTGGGGCCGGTTCGGCGAGTTGCGTCGTGAGGGAGGCTGTGGGAATCCTTATGAGGTCTGTGAGGCTAGGGCACCAGTTCGGCTGGGAGGCCGGTGTATCTCGGCTGGTTCACCTCCGGAGGTCGGGCATCCGGGAATGAGGAGGCTGCTCGGGAGGCCGGATTGTCAGGAGCCGAGAGGCGGCTCGGGAGTCTGGGCAACCGAAAGTTAGGAGGAAGCTCAGGAGGTCAGGCGCCGACGGTCTGGAATGGTCGGGGCTGCTCAAAGGGGGCCGAAGGTCGGCTCAAGAAGCCGGCACGGCCAGCACGGTTCGGCCGGGGCGCTCGGGAGGCCGGCTAGCGGCCTGGAGCTTGGACACCGGGGCGTCGTGCTGCTTGGGATGGCGGGTGGCGCGGCCGGCGGCGGCGGGGTTCGGCCTGGGGCGGCCGGAGAAAGATGAGGGCGGAATGTGTTGCAGAGGCCATGGGTAGCGTGGTTTTTGTCGTCGTTGTTCCATTGCATTGTCGCCATGCCAGAGAACATCACAAACAAGAAGGGTGGAGGATTCGGTCTTTGTTGGTTTGGCCTGCGCCCTCCGTATTTTGGGTGGTATCAAGCCGTTTAATATTTCTTGAATTTGAAGGAATTACTCAATAATAGAAGAGGGGAGGAAATCAAACAAAACACTTCACATCATCCCTCAAATAAACAAACTCAAATAATTCCCCAACCTTGATCATTGTTTGTCAATGGAGTCATGGGAAGAAGACGGTGTTGTCTTCATTCGTCACGTCCGCCGCACACATACAATCTCGAGCTCATGCGTCGGTTCTTTGATGACGATGAGGAGGGAAGGTCGGTCGTCAAAGACGTCTCACGTTGGTTTCCTCTAAGTAAAAATCAAAGAAACTCCTTACCGGCATTCTTTGTTGGAAGAACGTGTTCTTCGTTCTTTGTTGGGAGATAAGGTTATTCGTGGAGAACTCTATTTCTCCAAAGCTCTCCTCTCCCAAAAAATCCACCCAAATTCCAAAAGTGATATGATTTCCCCGATTTAATTGTTGGCACAATATTCAAATTGGGGAAATTAATTACGTAGTAGGCGTATTAAGGGTGGTGCGTTTGCAAAATTAAAGGAGAGTTTGGCACAATTTAATGGATAAATGAGTTCAAGAGGCTCTCCCTCATTAAAGAGGGGAGTTGAGAGGTTTTCCTCTCCTCCCATTAATAGGGTTCGACTGGTCCCTGTAGCAATTAATCAAATTTGGAGGTTATGTGGTCTCGGGTGGTCCCCACCACATTAACCACACATGGGAGGTTGAGTTCGGGTGGGCCTCACCACCATAACCTCTCATGAGAGGTTATGGTCGGGTGGTCCCCATACTTCAACTCCCACTAGGAGGTTTATTTATGGAGGACACCACCTCCAACTTCTACATAGTGGCTCAAAAATAAAATAATGTGTTGTTCATTTAATTTTATTATTTTCCACGTAAAACCCAAAAACTATCTTTTATTCTTGACCTGCTTTCATTGAGGTGAAAGTATACTTATTCAAATATCGGCACTGCAAGTTCAATGGTGCCCTCAGATTTCAATTCCGAGCATCGGTTAAAAAGTTATAAAAACCCACTCATACATTTACTGAAAGTACATAAATAGAACTTCTTGAAATTGATTCTGAGCACACCGGGCCTCGGAATCATGCGCCGTCAATTTTTGAGGACTCTTAAAATTCCAATATATTTAAAAAATAATAATTTAAATTCATATTCTAGGTATTTATTTAATCCTCCTCTAGATAAAATCCTTAGACTAGTATATTTCACTTCTATAAGCGATAAATTGTATGATTTTGGATTCATGAAAAAAACCCTAAAACCATTCCAAATATCCAAATGTTCAATGATAATGTAATTCATGGTATAAATATATTAATACTATCAAATTTATAAAATTTTATGTGATATTTTTAACCATATATTTTTGTTCAAACCTAATAAATCATTTTTAACCTTATGGGAGTTAATTTGATTTCTATAGATATTATTCATTATTTAAAAAAAACTTATTCCCATATTACATGTTTTGAATGTGATAATTTAAATATGTAAATAATTTTATCAAATTAAATTTCTATCTGTTATAGAAAATAATTTAAAATTATTCTTGCAAAATACTATTCAAACTGTTTTTTGAAAAATGAATTTTTAAGAATAAAACTAAATTTATTGTCATTCATTTCCTTATAAAAGCTATTTGATAAATGACACTTTTTTATTAAATATATTATCTATAAATTTTTTTAAAATAAATCAAAAATATTGATTAATTTAATTTATTATGACAAAAAAATTGCGAGGATAAATGTAGATTGTTAGAATAAAAGTATCTTTTTACCTTTATATGATTTTATTTTCACCTATAACCCACTATAATGAAAATAATAGATTTTAGAAATGAATAAACAATAAATTTTAATAGATTTTTTACATTGAATAAATTTTTAAATGAAACTAATATGAATTTACAATTATTATAAAATAATATTTCAAAACACTTCTTTAAGATCAACAATATTTCCTTAGTGTATGAAAAAATATTTTTGGAAATCATATTCTATTTAAATATAATATAATTCTATTCATTTTTTAAATGCATTACCACTAAATCGTCATATCCATAGGATCCATATTACTAACAAAACTTTTATTTTCCTACAGAGATCCTCAACCAGGTATGTTTTCATGTTTCATAGTACATTATCCATATTGTGTGTGATATTTACCAGTTGGGCTTCAAAAAATGATCATGATCCAATGGAATGCCATATAATTTTTGAGTATGTAAAGGATCTAGTTTGAACTTTCAAAACATATATATATTGAAAAATCCATGTACTTATGATATGTTACTAGGAAGTCCCATGTTATATGATGTTATCCTGATGAGATGATGATTCTCATAGTAACTGATATATCTAGGGCTTAGATTTATCTTATTGTCCCCATTGATTATTTTAAGTATAAATTTTATTTCATCTATGAGGATCCAGAATGTGTTATTGAATGGATATAACCTATACTACAAATTCATGAGCTAACTCTGGTCCTTATAGATTCTCCCCTATTTTTTCTAAATACATTATAGACCTTAAATTATTTCAATAGAGGTTTCTATAAGGACCCATCTCAATAATAGAGTGAATACAATTGGAGTATAAAAATTTTACCAAATGAAGGTGTTACACCGCAAATTATTTAACCCCCTAGAAAAATATCTCATCATTTTTTCTAGGTTCTGAATGGTCTTACAAAAATAAAAAAACTATTCAAGGATTATTTTTATTTATAAAGGTTAAATCGATATTCAATGATTTCTAAATAGTTCATTATAAATTAAAATGAAGCCTCAAATATCAATAAAATGAGATTGATATATGTAATATATGAAACATTAAAACATCTGTACCAAATAACATAATGAGTTTATCAATAGATAAATATTATATGCTAGAAATGAAATATTTGGACTTTTTAAGGTGATTGACAACAACCCAAGTAACAATTTTCCAATTAGATTCATTTGTAAGTCCCATGGTGAAATCCCAAGGTTTTATTTCCCATTTATGATTGGAATATATTTCACACCATTCAACCTAATGATAATTCATGTATAACCTTAATGAAAAAAATCAATAATTATAGTTCCAAGTTATGATTTAATAAAAAATTTCATAAATATTTAATTTTTGAGAGGCATAAAACTATCATGTCATTCTACAAGATATAGCATCAAATTATTTTCTTTGAAGTATCCCTATAGATCACAAACCCTACATCACTATATGGTAGTTTGAAAACAGATTCAATAACTTACCTTCTATTTAGATCAAAAAATTCTATTCACATTGATCTATCCATAGAAACACGAATCCCATCATCATAAACTTAGTTATGATATTTTATATCCATGATAAGTTTATCACAAATAATATTTAGTATTAATACAAGAACAAAAACTATGAATTACTCTTAACATAGTAAGTATTTAAATTTTTCAATAAACGGCACATATGAGGGAGCCAATAATATACCATATCTTGTAAATACGTGGCCCAATAATGATATTACATATCTCAAAAATAAAATTGAACTAAATTTTGAATAAATATTATTTTTTATCATTTTCATTAACTTAGTAATCTAATGATCTTCATTATCTTACTGGATTTTATAATATATATGAATATCATCTATACAGACTACTATTAACTAATCTAGTAATAACTAACGACTTATTTCATTATATCCCTAAAAATATTAGATACATTGGTATGTACAAATGAAATCCCTATAAATTCATATTTTCCAAACCTTATACAGAATGTTGTCTTGGATATGTACTCCTTTTTTACCATAAATTGAGGATATAAAATTGACAGTCAATCATTGCAATGTATTTAGCACCTGAAAATTGAAAAAAAATATAAAAAATGCAAGGTAATAGATTCATTATATTTATATAAATACTATTAAGTTAATGATATTAATTGTAGAGATATATTGACCAATATTTCTTATAAAAAAGAACAGCAACACCCCATAGTGGCACACTTATATGAATGAATCCCTTATCGAGGTTCTCCTGTAGTTTATTCTTTAATTATTATAACTCAATATGGTGGATTATATTAGTAGTATTTGAAATAGGGGTAGGGCTAGATATGAGTTCAATTAAAAACTCAACATCATGATTTTGGGGAAGAGTCAGAAAATCTTTAGGAAATACATCATTATATTCCAACATAATAAGAAAATTTTCAATATTTTGTTTCTATTTATTTATTTGAGAAACAAACCCCATAGGAATAGGTTGTATGAACCATACAATGGAATTTGTTTTCATTGATATTTAATATTCATCCTCAAACAAATATATAATGATTATTTTATTTGGAATATGAAATATGGATTCACTACATTGATAATTGATATGGGATCTATTAAAATAAATTTTACCCATCGTTAAATCCCTTCAAACTCAACTAGAGGAAAAATAAAAAGATTTAAAGGAGTCACATTCCCATAAAACATCAATGGATATGGGCCATACTCATCATATTAAATCATTAAACCACTAGTAATTTTCATAGATAATTAAACATCTAATCTTTGAGGTGGTGACGTGATACCCAAAGAAATTTAATCAGATTTTAAATATTGGGAGGAACTAGAATCTAATATTAAATTTTTCATTCTTGAGTAGATGATACGTGTAAATAGAAAAAAAATTATTATCATGGCCCACTTCAATAGTTCCAATCACATTATCATTTCATTTATCATTGACATTGTGATGTTTTTTCCATTAATTGTCATCACTATCCCTTAGATTCATGTAATGAATGGAATAATTACCATATTTCTTGCAGTTGTAGAATTAAAGTGTGGGTGCTGAATTTTTTTTGAGTGTTTCCCCAATTCATTCCATTGGAATTCATATTTTTATCTCATTGACATTAAATCCATCAAAAAAAAGTCCCTTCCAAACTTCAATCATTTACTGGTCCCCTTGAGACAATTTCCCCTATACCACTTTCTATATTTTTGGGATAAATAAATATTCATTTTATTTATTCCAAGGGTTTTATTATTAAAAATTCATTGAAAATACATCATTATACTTTTATCAGAATCATGATAATTATGGGATTATTTACTCTCTATTTCAACCTTGATAGAACATCGAATGATTTCCCATAAGTCCCTTTGAAAAATTCCATTAGGAGGCACAATTTTAGTACACCGTATGATCGATCAATTCTTCCATCAAGGTTGATGATAGAACCATATGTGAACCTCATATTTATTATAATATTTTTGTTATATGTACAACTAGATTCATTATCCTTCAGCTTGTGTTCAGGTAATTCCCTTTCCATTTTCGTTAAAATTGATTAGGGAATTTAATTACTAAAAAAAACATGTTAATATATGCCCATTAAATGGGGTAAATTTTATCATATATCCTCATATTCGTAATTATATTCCTATATTGATATACTTTTCCTTAAAATTATAATCCACTATGAAAACTTGTTTATTCTCCACGAATAAGAGAACAATGAATATCTTATCTGTGGAACTTGTCCATTAGTCAGTATCTAGTGGATAAAAGGACCCACTATATGAAAGTTATTTATTCCTCATGAAGGACTCAATGATGCATTAGTCCCTTGTTTTCTTATTTGAGAGCTCAACATGATTCATGACTTGAGAGAGTTTTGTGAGTATATAAACAAGATTATTCATTCTAGATCACATATCATTCCATTTCCAAGAGTAGAATCATTGCATTCTCCCCCAAAGATCATTTTTATCTTGATTACACCTTATTTTAAGAAGTGACTAAAATAAAAAATCATACATTGATAATAAATATAGAATAATTAGAGTGATAAATCATATAATGATGAAAATCATTCTTGATACTTCCTAAATTAAGAAAAATTCATATCAACCCAAGATATTTTTTGGTTCACCATATATAACATTCAGTTCAATTATGTTTCTCTTATGTTAGGACCTTATATTACTCAAAAATTAATCTCTAAAAATAACCAGACCCTACTCTGACACGATAATCGGCTACTTGATCATTACATAAAAAAATATTACATAATAATATATAAATATTCAATATATTTTACAACAACACGATCCCAATGACTAAAATGGTTTATTGTTTTTAAAGACTATATACACAATAAACCAATTTCAGAAAATAATGTTAATATCTCAAAAAATTACATATTTTATAGTAAAATTCTTATAAAATTCTTATATAATACATTTCCTTCCTATCACGGGAAAATGAAATCATAAGCATGGTTGAGCACAACTACTCAGTATGTTTAATCATGGTAGATGTTAATCTATGATCATATCCAAGAATAAGATACAGATAATGGTATAAGATCAAGATCAAAAATAATGAATTTATTACCCAATCAGTCTTAGATCATAAATAATAGGATATATAATAAATATTTATCATTTCAAAATTCAGGATTCATGTGATTGAGGAGTCATCATTAATCAACTATACTCCATTATATTATATCTTAAGCATATGAAAATTTTATAAGAACTGTAGAATAATAATAATCATAGGAATTCATTTAATTAGTCATGTCTCATAACCATGACCATCCTCACATAGTGGATAAAGTCCCATAATTGACTAGGTTCACTCCCCACTCTCTTTTTATTCATGGAAAATATTTTATCCCCATTTGAGTTTATATTATATCATAATATATCAATAATTAACCAACAAATTAGATGGATATATTAATTTGGGCTCACAAATTACATTATGCCAACTATTCATATGTATTACACATGAACATTGAATCATTCATCATTCCATCATAGCATAACCAATGAGAAATTAAAATGTATTAAAAACATTTCATCTTCATATAATAATATTCCACCAATAGATATAACATGGATATCATCATTAGATATTATCCCTAGTTAAGGGTAACATACAACAATAGATGTTGATATAGATGAAAAATACATTTAAAAGAACATTTAAACATTATTTGGAAATATTTTCATTCATCAAATTTTAAAACAAAGATTCTTTCCACACTTTTTATATGGAATCAGATATAATTAGTTCTAAAAAAATATCAAAAATTATTATTATTACTCTGAAATGAAAGTAAAATATGGATGAAAATTAATTTAAATAATTAATTTATCATAGAAAATAACATTAATTGAATCATTATAAATAATGTTAAAATGGAAGAAAATATTCATCGACTAAAGAAGAAATAAGTCAACTTTTCATAAAAAAAATGTCTTCCCAATGATTTCAAGTACTAAAAAGTGGACAATAAAAGAAAAACATGAAAAACAAAAAATATCCATAGGAGAGGAAAATATTGGGTGTTAAAATAAGGATCATAAAACTTCACCCAATAGGAATTTAACATTAGAAATTCCAAAATGAAATGAGATTGAAATATAAACACTTACCTTAGGTTCCAACATTATTTATACTAATTATAAAGATTCATTATAATAGATTTATATTTATTTAACATCAAAAAAATAAAAAAAAAACATGCTTATAATAAAATATAAAATTCAATTATTATATAATATTACCTATTTATTGACAATTATTCACAAAAATCAATATTTTGATGTCAACTGTTCTCATTCCCATGCATGTTTCTATTTGACAATTCTAGTCCTTTCACCTTGTTCATGATTTTAAAATCTACTTTTTTTTGATAAATTTATAAATATCATATTTTTTTATTATATTGACTTTTATAATAGTTCAAATATGTTGGTGATGAAAAATAAATTACATCACTTTGTTGAGGTGTTAGTCTACCTGTAGACACAAGAAATGTTTTCATTTGCCAATAAAGGTAATGGTAGAATGTTACTTAATAATATAAAATTATAGAATCATAATATCATCATAAATGTCATATATATTTAATAAAAACATCAATTTTACCAGCCATGTATGGATGATATAAAAAAATTACATCACATCCTGGAGGTGGTAGTCCCCACATATGTGCAGACCACGTTATCCTTTTTTAAATTATGGAAATGAGGGAGAAATTGAATTTAAAATAAGAGTAAATATATTTAATAATATTAATTATACTTATTTTATCATTTTTATATGGTTATATAATATATCAAGGAATTTATAGAATAATGAATCCTGAAAACTATCAGTAATGACTATTACCTATTCTTCAAGAAACCTCATCAGTTATACACATTAAGATTTAAAAAGGTTTTTTTATTATTGAAAAATGATGATAAAGGATATAGTGATGGAATTTATCAAGATATTATTTATGTTATTATATGAACTAGAGTGCTCCCAGTTTTATAATAAGTGAATAGTGGAGGTTCTAATTTAAAACTGAGGTGGTTGGTACTCTTGAAAATAATTAAAACATTAAAATAAAATAATTTTATATTCATGTGAAAGGGTAAAATGGTTTGAAATGGTTCAAATATAAAAAAATTTATTGTATATATATATCATAATATAAAAAACTTTATACAAGTTTATTTGATATTGGAAACCTTATCTTTTAGATTAACTCCCCCATTAGCCCTTTTAACTGTAACTAATGTAGATTGTTTAACATTATCACCATTAATTATGAAAAAATGAAAGTGATATCATTAACAAATTTGTAAATTTATAATATAAATATATATATAATTTTTTGTAATTAAATTTTATTAATTGATAAAAATTAATTCTAAAATAATCAAGAGATTCTCGATGAAATTATTTTTAGAGAACTGAAATTTTAAGCTTAGAACCGAATTTATTATCATTCTATGCATAATATGAAACATAAAATGAATTATAATACATCTTATTGAATATATTATTTCAAAATTTTAATAAAATTATTGATTAATAGAGTATAATTTAATTTATTTAAGTAAAAACAAATTACATATATAAAAGAAGTTTTTCAGAAAAAACGTCTCTTTTTTTACATTCAAATATTTTATTTTCCATTCAATCCAATTGATAAGAAATCAATTCATTTTTCTCATATGTAAAAAAAATCACCATGTTTAATTTTTATTAACTAATTTTAAAATAACATATGTATTATATAAATAATGCACATAAACATATTATTTCAAAATAGTTCATTGAGATCAATAGTATTTCCTAAGTAATATAGAAATTATTTTGTATAATTAAATTTCATTTAAATACCTTTAATTTGATTTTTTTTTATAATATATGCCAATTATTCGCATAATTTTATTGTTTCACTCTTTACCAGATTCAGAACACAATTATTTATTAAAGATGAATATATTCTTAAATAATGGTGTGTTATAATAATTATAATAGAATATTAATTTGGAATGATATACTACTATATATTTATAATAGGATATAATGATCTCCATATTATTCAAAATAAAATATATTGATAACAATTTGAAATAATTTTTATTCTGACATTTAGTAAAAGAAGTATTGGTTAAATATCTCTATGGATTATCTTAAAGTAGCATTCAAAGTTTTGGGGATAAATATTTAATGATGTAGATATATGGGTTTCTTAGACAATTTCAAATTACATATACTAAAAAGAAGACATGTATGCATCAAAGTAGGAGATTAAAATTTTTTGTAGATTTCCACATGTTTATATAATGGATCTAGCACATATTCTCCACTATGTACTATGTATGATCATGTCAACACCTTAAATATTTTTGGAAAATATTAGATAAGTTAAGGGGAACTACTTGAAAAGTAGTTAGGTCTATATAATAGTATGTGAGAACATATAAATGACATACATTATTTTCTTGGAGAGGAAGAACACTAGTTTAAAATGTGGAATGATAGTATTATTATATTTCATTTTATCTAATATTGTTGTTTGGCTATGTAAATGGGCAAGAGTAACCCTATAAATATTATGTTAAAAATATCTATAAATACCAACTATGTTTCAGTTTGTAATGAAACTAAAGAAGTAGTAATAAAAAATCAACACAGTTTTTAGGTTCCTGAAATCATATATAGAAACTAATGTATCATTATAACATTAACTATGACAATGTTATGATAATTGTACTAGTTAATATATAATTGTTTTTGACTGAGGAAAAAAGTGATACACTTAGTGATATCATATCATGAGGGATATTTAATTTAGGTTGGTGAAGTCCTAGATTATTGGTTATCAATGTAATAATAAATGAAAATTACAATGAAAAAATCCATTACATAGAACAACCATGATTTTATCATGTGACAACTAATGGGTTGATGGTTTGAGACTCAGATCTAGTGTGAGTAGTAGTGTTGTGAAAGTGGGTACCCCAGACCCAACATTAATAGTACATTTAAATTAGCATATCATGTGTATATATAGTTATGTATGCTTTTATATTATCATTATAGTGTTGATACTTCAATGTCCAGTATTTATATGGTAACCTTCTTAGATTATTCATTATATCAATGGGTTATAGTAGTTTCTATCATTAATGATAACATAATGATTATTTTAAAATAAGATTAAATATATTTCATATGGTCTAGATACATCATAATGATATGAAACAAATGGTCTGAAAACATTAGTTTCTAGGGGTTTATAATCATTGAGATTTATTCTCAAAATGTTTTCACTTGGGGGTCTCCAGAATTGGAAATCATGTGGGATGAACTACAAGTAGGAACTCTACATATTGTAGGTGTCGCTCGTTTTTCCTATATGTGAACATGTGTATTGTTTTCTCTACTTGATATTATTATTAAAGTATATAATTTGATCAAGTACTTTGATAACGAATGAAAACCATAACATTTAGGTTGTGGCAATGTTACTTACATTTTTTGTATCATAGATGGTATACAATTTATTCAATGATAAAGAATGGATTCTATAATTTAAAAAGGTAGATATAAATCAATTATAGTTGACCAATATTTTATTACTTTTACTAAATCTATGTCTAGGGTGGAAGAAGGTATGTATTTCCTATACCTTTAGGAAAAAAGAAAGCAATAATGATGACATAATGTTTGTATCCATCTTTATAAGATATCATGAGATAACTATATTATCATACATGGTATATATTCATATCATGTTTTATTATATATGACTAAAACATATCTCACTAGTAATATTCAAGGGTTTCTAGAGTCAACTCATTGTTATTGAGTATTACTCACTACTATCGAGATAAAGGCCTGGAGGGTAATATAGAATGAATATTTGAAAGACTGGTCCTTTCTAATGAATTGGAGTACATAATATGATTTCACCCACTGTGGGGTCGGCATATGTGAATGTTTAAATGGTCATAAGAAATAAATAAATTCAATATTATTCATGTGTATAATAATATGTGTTGAATTTATTTACCGAAGGTATCCTCGTGTTTAATGTGATTTTGAGGGAAATATTTTAGGATTGAAGAATTTATTTTTTGATGGGTTTTTAATGTTTTTTGGGATAAGCAAGCTGAATTGATGGATCCTATTTTTTGGGATAACATATTTTATATGTTATTAGTTTGTGAAGAATTAATTATTGTATGTGTAAAAGGTATAATAATTCATAAGTGTCATAAAGGACTTATTTGGAAGATTAAGTTTATCAATAGGCCAAATCCATATTCTTATAAGAATAAACAAGACTATTTAAGACCATGTGAAGTAAAAAATCATATAATTATTCATCCTATAAATTTTGGAGCTTCTCACTCCTCACATAGACTTCCTTGAGAGAGAAAGAATAACTCATAGCACTCTAATCCAGGAAAACCATCCTAGGTTAAATGAGTGGTGCATGTGCATTCATAGATGCATTTAGAGAATCTTACATTCCTCATGATTTCATCTAAAAATAAATTTTTGGTATAGTAGTGGTATTTTTTATCATGTGTGTTTGATCTATAGGGGGAATGGTTTGGAAAATTTAAAAACAATATCAATGTACGAGGATAATGAACCTACACCTTCAATCAAACACTATAATAAATCTATTTTATTTTTTACTTATTTTTAATCACACCTAATTGTAGAGTGGTTACATGGTTCTTCATTAATTGGTGAAAATGTCAAGAAATCTACAAGAGAATTTATTTTCTTAAATTCCACAATTTCAATAATTTTCTATATGAAATATACCAACATTTAGTGAACGTGCCCATAAAATTAATATTTAAAAGAATATTGGATATAAAGTGGAATGAGGAATGTGAATGTATGCATCATTTTTACATTAGAGTAATGTAAATAAAAAATCCGTAGAAAAGATGAAAATACTATCCAAAGATATAATCTATAACCTATTTCACTTATAACACATCAATAGCTACATTTACATCCTTTTATATATTAGTTATTTTGACATACATCCCATTTATAAACTTAAGGCATTGAACTCAATCCATGAAAAACATCCAAGAGACCTACCTTTTAGGAGATTAAAGTCTCATTACATCGAAAAATGATACACTTTCAATCCAAAGGTAATTACATTGATATTGAATTTTGTTACTTATATGAATAAATAATTGAAAATTTCAATGCTTCAGATACAGTAATTAATAATTAATATTAAATTTAATATTTTTATTGGTAAAAAATGAATACAAATAAGTAATAAGTAATCATTATTAAATAACAAATAGTTATGATTTAAAAGTTATTTAATAAATTTTAATTTTAATTATAATCATTTAATAACAATTATTATAAATTATTATAAATTTCAATATAGTTTAAAAGAACACACATAAAACTAAGTAAATAATATTATTATTATTTGTAAGAGATGGTTTTATTCATAATTAAAGGAAAAATTATTTAATATGTAAACATGAATATGAAAATGTTTCCCAAAAATGTAAGTACAAAATAAAAATAAAACATTTAGATATTTTTTTCAAAACTCCCTAAATTACCATTAATCTATATTTCATGGGTGACTAGATCGATGGGGAAGTGGAATCATAAAAGCTATTTTTAATGTACAATAATTTTTTATTATATTGATATTATACTCAGATTAAGAGGGTTTTCTTATACTTATATTTATTAGAGAACATACATTGGATGGAATCATAATTCAGTTTCATTGTTTACTGAACATTAATTTTGTATAGATCTTCCACATTTAACCAATAGTTTCTAAATAAAAACTTCTTAAGTATAATTACATTCTCATCCCTAGTTAGATGTACTTTATTTTTATACATTCATGGGATGATATTGATGGTACAGACCTTACTATCCCCGTACATTTTGATTATAAAAATTTTGTGTGATATTTTCTATTTTATTAAGAAATGTTTATTTCAAGGTATTTTCCATATATATTTTATGTTCTCTCAGTTTTGTAATCCATTTTACATATACTTCATATTGTACTCATGTGATCATTGGGATATATATTACTTCTTCTTTTTGGTTCGTAAGTAATTAGTTATTTTCTCTCAGGGGATTAAAGAGGGTAATGCCTCCCATACTACATTTTCATACCCTTGGTATTAGTCTCCAACTATTGGAATTTTAGAGGTAGGTATCAAGGGTCAGACTAGATTACACTATCGATTTTAAGGGGATGTAGAGTATTTGAATAATAATAGGGAACACATAATAAAAAATTCACATGTGTGAGTTTACAAGAATAAGTTAACCATTAACTTTTTCTTTTATATAACTAAAAAATATTGAAATATGGTTGATGATCCTTTATTAAATTGTATAAATTTTTATATTGGATTCCAAAACCAATTTTGTGCATAATTTAAGGACCGTAATTATAAATAAAACCATCTAATGGGAAAATGGTATTTTTCTCTCATCAAAATAGATCTTCAGCTTTTTTTCTTCATCAATGATACAAGAGATTAAAAATATGTAAATAATTGCAGACATAAAATTTTTATCAATGATGGAATTAATTAAAATTAAATTATATTAATTTATAGTGGTTGTTGTACAATTATCCCCATGTCCTTCTATTTATTTCCTCCATAAGACATGCATTTTTTTCAATCTCAATTATCACATTAAATGAAAATAGTGAAGGCTAATAAAGTAGTACATTATTTTTAACAAATCCCATTCGTCTAAATTTAAATTATTGGATTGATAAATATCAACCATATATGATAGTTGTATGATTCATAAATATTTTATATTTATATATATCCCAAATGTATAAATAGATATAAAATGGGCCTTTTTAATTATTTTATAAATATATATATATATATATATGTCACATACATATATAAATAATGTTTAGATATTATGTTATAGTAATATAATTAATTAATGTGTACTATTTTATTCAGATTAATTATTTTAATCAAAATAAGGGATATAAAATATCTGAAAATTTTTTATTAACAATTCCATCATTGTAATAATTATTCATGTGAAAGATTTTAATAATTTATATAATTAATATTATTTACAAATCTAATTTATAATAATAATAATATGTGTTATAAAAATGTTATTGTTTTATAATCACCCATTTTTATACTATATAATATTCATATTACCTATGACCTCATGTATTAGTATGGGATAAGGAATATGTCAACCCCAAATCACTCAAATTTTAATATATCACTCATCCCAATGTGTAAAATAAATATATTAATTCATATTATTAATGAAAAATGTCTATAAAACTTCTTAATCGATCTTAAAATATGATCATGATGGGAAAAACCAGCATTTGCAAAATTCCCAATATAATCCCAAGCGATTCAAAACCTATGATAAGTAATATACCCATCAAAAATCTATTTAGCTTAAAATATAAAATGGAATTGTATGGATGACTAAGTATAAAAGTTACCATTGAAAGGATATCAGAAACCCAAAAATTGTGGGACAGATTAATATCATTCCACTATTGATACATAATAAACCTAAATGGGATTTATCATGTGGTGTTTCTAAATTAATGTCACATTATTTCAACATGTATCACCTATAACCTTGGTGAGTACCCTATAAATCTATATATAAATATCCAATTACTATTCAATATAACCTCATATCATAATACAAACTTCCATGATGGTAATTTATAAGGATAAATAACTTACATTAAGTACAAGGGGAATAATTATCATAATTAGCATGTTAAATAAATAAACCATAGTGTAATGATAATGGATGAATAACATTATTTATTAAAAATGTAAAAAATGATACAAAAATTATCTTAACCTAACATCCACTGATTGGACTTCTGGGTAAAATTTTCCACAATTTCCATACCTCATATTTGATTTACGTCTTTAATTAACGGTTCTTAATCAATTTAAATATCATTAACTGATTTATCTGACTGAAAATTAGAGAATACAACATTTTTTGATTTCACATAAAGTATAAACAAAATAAAAAATTTTAATTTATCAACATAATTATCTATCTAATAATAAATCTACCTTTCACCGTATAAAAAATCATTTCATTCATGGATAATGAAAAGTAAATAATTTATATTTGGCCTCCAAATTTATGATGCTCATGATCTATATTATACTATTAAGAAATATATTTTATGATTTTTAAGAGTTTTTATTTGTATCCATAAATAATTGTGTTATATTAAATTTATTTACATCTCTATGCATTAATATAGGTATATAAATCATTGAATCAATGGAAAAATGTTAAACGATTTTCAATATGAAAAGATATTTTTTTCTTATAACTCATTGTGTCTTGCATTATGATTTTTTTAATAAACCATAATCCATTCAAAATAATATAAAATTATTGGGGAATGAATGTATATTTTTTATCTCAAACATATATAGTATAAAATTTATTTAAATTTTTATATTAAAAAATTAATATCATTATAAAATAATATCATTTATTTTAAGAGTAATAGTAATTCAAAAGGTTATAGATTCTCTCCACCATGGACTAAGGTTCATTACATAATGTAAATTCATTTCCCCTCTCTCCCCAACCCCCATCAATATAAGAGGGAAAAGGACCCCCCATTCTTGTTTTAACATAGCTTTCACCAATTATTTCAATCCCTTCATTGTTTCTAACTATCTTACAACATTTCTCTACATCTAACTAAGCATGAACGTCCAATCACTCATCAATGGGTCCATGATGCAACCAATTTCCATCCAAGATTTTATTGAATCCTCATACCTATATCACATGTAATTGGTGTACAATACCATATGGAATTGAAAAGTGTTTGATCTCTTTGAAAGATTCATCAAATCTTTAGGGGGTTTAAATGATCACACAATAGTTTGGTTACTATATTCTAATTACATCATGATCCATTTAATAATTTAAGATGAGTTTTATTTCTCCTATATTAAATCATAACATAAAGATAGAGGCATGTTCCACTAACTTTTTATATGGCCTAACATTTTCCCCATTAAACGTGATCACCTTAATAAACTATTTGGGAAATATTCCATAGTTTATCACTATTTTTATAGAATTTATAAATCCTATATAGTCATGCAAATCTATTGGGGGAATTTACTGAGTAATGACGGATTTTCCAAGGATCTCTTTCTCCCCTTCGAGATATAAATTTATTTAAATGATTAGGTTTCTATTTACTCAGAGGGTGTTGTCTGGAATGGGATCAAAAAAGATTTTATCTTTTATCAAGTTTTTTATTTTGAGTATTTTGTAAATTTCTTCTATTTTAACAATTTTTTATGTCATCATGAGTTGATTTTCCATTAATATATTTCTAGGAAGCTGGAATTGATAGAATATGGATCTCTCAATGATTCATAACATGAGTAGGAAAATGTTGAGAACTATCAATTTATTAGTCTCATATTTCATTCCCTTAATAATAATATAGTTATTTACCTCTGGTTGATGAGGGAACGTTATACTTTAGGAGAGGGGAATCTATTGGTAAGAGGATCCTCCCCCTAATTCTAGAATATGTTGTTTTAGACTCCATGTAAATCATAAAAAGATTTTTTCCAACAAATAATTGTCCTATATTATCCCTGGGTTATTTTTGATCCTATATTCTTGGGATATTAATAGAGACCTAGATTTGATGTTCATAATCATGTGTAGTAATTTTCTTCATCTTCTATAGGAATGCCTCAGGTAGTGGAAAGAATTTTTAAGATTACTTATTTTTTTGTAAACACATTAGCATAATTCAAGAGTTTAAGGATAATGTTTCCTCACTAATGGAATTTGAGAACTACATGGTTTGGATTATATTTTTTTAAGGTTATGATATGATAGATCTATATTCTTGTGATAAATTAATTAATTGAATTAATATATTGGGGGATGATATTAGGGGAAACTATGAATATGATGAAGGAAATGTTGTAGTCTGATGTTAGAAGACGAAATAAATTGGTGCTCAGTAGTATAAATTTAAAATTATAGTGAGTTATTTAGGAGAAGGAGACAATGAATATGTTTTTGAAGCTAAATTGTTGAAATTATTATACTATGATTCCACTGATTGTATTGTGTATAGAAAATTTGATGGATTTTTTCACATATCAATTGAGATTGGGAAAAAAGATGGTTTTTATTCATAGGGGTATTACGTAATGAAATGAAGAAGATTGGTCAATATAAGGATTATTCTAAACTACCTAAAATAATGAAAAATTGATCATAAAAAATGTTTTTTATTCCAAATGTGCATAGATTTTATCTATAAAAGAGGAATTATAGGATAATATTTCATTAGGAAATAGAGGTGGAGAAGGAATAAAGCAAGATGTAGGACCTGGTCTATGTTTTGTAGCCAATAAATTTAATGAAACAAATGCAAATTAGATAGATAATAACTATGTAATCCCTATGAATGGGTGTACTATAGATTTATATCTATTCATTTTGTGAAATTCATCCTAAAATTGAAGTGAATATATAAATTAAGGTTGTAAGAGTCAACCCAACTACCTCAATGGTTCTACTCATACACTTCAAGGAGGAAAGAGTAAATGAGGTTTTTATTAAATGATTTAATGAATAAAATTATAATATTTATATAATAAGTATTCAAATCATTTTAATTGACTAATAAAAATATTGGATTAATGGTAAATAATTTATTATTCTCCCGTATTTTAGTGATGGAAGAATTAAATAAATAGGATTATATCAAGACATGGGACAAGATGATATCATTATTCATAAAATCCATTCATATGGAACCAAGTAGGATAGATTTTTGTATTGAATGGTTACATTAAAGGGAAAAAAGGTACCAAAAACATAAACACATAATTGTAATGTTTTAAAGGTTTCCATTATAGTTTAATATTTTTATGAGATGTTTTAAAGATTTTTTGGGTTTCCATTCAAACCTTAAAAGTTATTTTTTTTATAAAAAATAAAAACAAGTATATAATATGGGGAAGAATAGAGCCACTGATTCTATAAAATAAAATTCATTTCATCCATCATCTGCCTTCATGTTATATCATTTTAATACTTATGAAAGACTTCAAAATTTATGCATGTATTATATAATGGAATTTTTTCATAATATATTATCCTCAAAAAAAATTTATAAAGGTATTGAAATTTATCTTTATTATCTATTTTCATTTCCTTAAAAAATCAAGGAAATTGTATAAACATGTACTAAAAAAATTATTTGAAAATCGTGTGGATGTTCCTTTCACTTCACTAATGTACATCTTCCCCTTATTTAATAAAACATTTAAAAGTTTGATAATATTTTTTAGATTAATTATTCATCCAATATATATATATATATATGTGAATTCACCTTGAATAGTAATATTGTAAATAGGAAATATAATTCTATAAGGTTTATATAAAAGGTTTTTAAAAAACATAAGGAACTCTGTGAACTTTTATATATATATTTTTGACAGAAAATTTACTATCATCCATTTTGAATCCATATTTATCCAAAATATTTATGGAATTAAATATTCTCATGTATTAAACTAAACATATACTTTTTGAAACATCAATGTTCAAATAAAATCATAAATAAATTTGTTAAAAACAACCATTTTTGTATTTAATCCATTTAACATTAAACAAAAGTTTACAAAAAAATATAAATGTGATAATTATGTATGTGTATATTTGTGAGATAATTTTATATAGACAGATCTAAAACCTAACATATATTATAATCACACACACACACAAATTTGTATCCATGTGTGTGTTATAATTATAGACATGCACCAAGACAAAATCAAGCACATACGTGCACACACACATAAAAAAATATTGAATGTTAAATATAGATGTTTATACTAATATAGACACATAAATATATAAAATATTCAGTTTTAATCAATATGTTTTAAGATTTAGGATAATTTCATCATTGCAAAAAATAGCTATCATGGGCGTCAAAGTTTTTCAATGATCAAGTATGAAAAAATGAGAAAAATATAAGTTGAACTAGGGTTTAATAATACCCATGTTGGTCTTTCTTATAATTACTAAAAATACACTAGGAAATTATTCAAATTTCTAAGTTCTATAAAAGTGTTGTGAATGGTCAATTATATTATAAAAAACTGTAATCATGATGTGCTAGTCAAAATCAAACCAATGATATTAGACTCAGTGAATAATGTGTCATCCACTAAACATAAACATGTCTCACAATTATATAAAATCATTATAAACACTAAAAATATATTTTATATATATATATATATATAAATAATATATTTTTTTAGTATGATCGTATAAACATGCATATATATAACTGTTTTATTTAAATAATTTTTTTTATATATGTATGTGTCTATATGTGTCTATCATTTAAAGAAATATATATTTTTTTTATAATTTTATATATAAAATAAAATTTGTTTTAAAATTAAAATAATATAAATTTATGTATACATATAATATATAATAATTTTATAAAAATATATATTTACATATCATATAACTATTTATAGTATATATAAATATATAATATTTTCTTCACAAAATGTTTATTAAAATGTATATACATTCAAAATTAAAATTTTATATTCAAATTAATGTGTGTATTATTTTGGAGATTATTTATTCAATTGAAATATTTTGTATCCTTTTGTTTGAAAATAATATTACACTCTTATCAAACTGAATTAATTGTAGGTTTTTTGTTTACGTTTTAAATGTAAAGATTTTATCTTCTAATTATATGTTCTTAAGAACTGAGATAATCCATTTAATTACCAAAACATGATGATGTTATATTCTGGTGTGCTGAAAGTTTCATCAAAAGATATATATACACTCATTATAAGAGAGTGTACATTTTGATGTTGTTGTCATAGGATTGAAAGAGTATAATATAATAAAATATTTTTTGGGGGTTAATTGTAGTTTATAAAAATAATCATAAAATTTTGTAAACAGCTTTAAGAGTTTTTTTGGAATAATTTTTCTATGAATTCAATTTAAAATCAGATATAGTTAGTGATTATAATAAACAATATAAACATTTATTTAACATATATTGTGGAAGTATAAACATGTAAAAATAAGTAAAAGAGGACAATTATAATGTATGTGATAAAAACATATTGAAATTGTATCATGACTTAAGGTATCCCCAATAGTAACCATATGATAAATTCTATCTTATTTAATAAAGATTTCCTAATTCAGAATGATCATACATAGATTTTTTTCCCCGGCATCATTAACCCTTTATTGCATAGATTAGAATTTCCTTCTTTCTCTATAAACCTGGAAGCCTATGATGAACAATATTAGACATATCCATATCCAAAGAAAAGCCTAAGGAATTTTTAATGATATCCTCATAATATATTACTTCATAAAGACTCTCAAAACATTACAATGAATCATAATCAAGTAACAAGATGTTATAGTCACTTCAATGAAACATTAGGATTATGATTGTAAAATAATAAGACTCTTCTTTGTGAACATGCAGATCTATTTAGATAATAACTTAAACAATAATATTATACATTTATCAGAGGTGGTTGAAATGACATATAATTAACTCCTTCACATGAAAATTTTATTTAAATTTCTCAATGTATTAGAATGTATAAAATTATTTTTATAATAGGTTTAGTAAATTTTTTTCTAAAATACATGTTGCTCTATAACTGATAAAGTTAGTCTCATAGAGTTCATTAAACATCATCGAATGGAATTCATTTTTAATTTTTAAACAAAAGTTATAATATATTTTTATATTCTAAACATGGTATTAATCCATATAATATAGAATGTACATATCCATATGTTATAATTAACACTTATTTGTCTAATCGAATTGGTAATCTCTATTTAGTAAAATAAAAAAAATTCCTTAATGAGTTTGGAAATATAAATGTATGGGACATGAATGTATATAATGACATGACTATGTTTATAAAGGTTTGGTTATAAAATATAAAATGTGGTTTTTTGAATCAATTATAGCAACTGATCCTAATTAACTCAAAATATATCCACTCATTTTATGACAAGGATTCTTATAAATTAAAATTAGGTGTCAAGGAATGAAAGATAATGATAAAATGATGATTTAAGTATAGTCTTGTTGGATCCTACATAATTTTGTTTAATTTAGTGTATCAAATTGTCACATTTTCTAAAATTGTATTGTACTAAGAGATACCACTTGGGAGGTTTCATTATTTATCAATCATCTTTTACTATTTTACTAATTTTTAATTCATAATTTTTATTGATGGGACTTCAAGGATGATATTTTTTATCTTCTGAATGTTTTTCTGAAAATAACTTGGGTATTTGGTCTCTCTTCCAATTGTGGAGATTAAATACGACCTTGGGGAAGTAATTTCCTATTATAGAACACTTTTCAAAGACATTTCTTGTGTTGAACATGTTGATATTAACATTCCTAGTCAGGGAAATTCGTGTTTTGAACTTATTGATATCTATGATCACGTCTATCAATCAACATGATGATTTAGCTAAAAAAACCCTCCATAGATTTGAAGTTTTATGAAATAATCTCTATTATGTTGTATTCCAATTATTTTAAAAAACATAAATAATTTTCATTATTCTACCTTATTTTCATTTTCTATTTAATTTATTATTTTAGTGGTTATATTAAGATTGTTTTTATTTTCACTTATTTATACAAATTTTCTAAAATAATTGTTTAATTTTTTACTCTAGTTTTATCAAAACATATAACTTATGGTAAAATAAATAAAATGGTTTTTTTAATATATATTATATTTGAGGCTATAATTCTCCCCACTTTTATAGCTACTATATCATCTCTATCTTTGAAAACACTTATTTGTAGAGTTGTAATATTAATATATAAGATAAACTATCTATTTGATATAATATCCTGGTTTTATATTTTCAATTTTTTGATTGAAAATTTTATTAGTTTCAATAAAATTATTTTTTTAATACAAAGTATATTTTAATTATAATTTATGGTATTCAATTTGAAAAATTATATAATTAATTTCTAATTTGGCTGATGATATTTTATTACATTGATTATGAATAATGTAGAGATCGGTTGAAAAAAAATTGAAATCAAAATTAATTTGTAACATTTTATGAAGCTGAATACAAATTAAAAAATCTCATAGAAATAAATTTGAGCATTTATATGAGGACTAGAAATTTATTATCATGATAATTACTATATATGGAAAATATTTCTATGCTTAATGTTGCAGAAAATATATAATCACATTTCTCCATATGATATGGATAATAGAATTTATAATAATATATAGATTTCATAAATTGAAACTTATTTTTTTTAGAAACCATAAGATCTATTTTTTATACTAAATATCAATATTTTTATTTTCTTCCATGAGAATTCGTGGCTCATATGAACTAGAGGTTCAAGAAAATATTGATGTATTTCCATCCCTTAGTGAAAAAGTGATCAATGAGGATTAATTATATAAATGTTAATTTTCATTCTTAAAAAATAATTATAATACATGAAACATCCATTAATTTTACAAAGTGTTTTTGAAAACATATTCTTCATGATTTGATAGACACTCTTATGAAAAATAGGGGTATACTCAAAAGAGATGAGGAGGAGGAAAATAAAAATAATGGATTTTTATTTTTTCAAATGTCTAGTAACATAATATTTTGAAATAACACTATTAATCCTAGTAATTCAATGTATAAATATTCAGAATATCATTCAGATAGGTTTTTTTCATTTGATATTGATGGTTAACATAAACATATTTCAATACAAACAAACAAAATTTATGTAAATAGAAACATCCAAAAATATATTCATTATTATTAAAAATAAAATTATGATAATTTGGATTCTATAAAATTATATGATACAAGTATAAAAATCATGTTCACAGTAGACCAGATCATCTCAAATTTAATAAGATTTAAATGGAATCAAAGATTGATTCTAATTGGAATGGTAAGAATTCATTTAGTGATATAAATGATATTTGGAGTGGTGGTTAGAATCTATCAGTCTTTGGTAGTAGTGATTCAAATATGAAAATAGATAGAAAAGTATTTTAGTTTATGAAAAAGTATCTCAAAAAGAAAAAATCATCAAAAATGGTAATATCAAAATCTATTTCAAAGTTACTTTTAGACCCTAATTATTATTTTCGTTTGGTAGATGACTATAATTCAACTTTTTGAAAATATGATGTTAATTCTTTGTCATTAAAGGGAATTTTTATATATGTTAATTTTCTAAAGAATATGAATAAACATATAATGAACTTACATTATCTAAATATGTTTAGTTTTTGTAATGACAATGATATGATTTCTAAGCTTACGTCTTAGTTAGGTGATAAATATAATCTTGTTTTAATTAATTATTATCAGAGATTAATTATAAAACTAAATTTTGAAGTTAATAATCCTAACAATCATCATTATAACATGATTTAAAACTTCTAAAATTTTTAGATGATGTTAATATATTTCAAATAAAAATATATATCATTCAAAATGGGTTTTACATCTGGGAATTAACTTTTTTATTCAAACTACTTCATTCACAAAAGAGAACGTATTTATGGTAAGTATCAGAGGGGAGGTCATATGTGATAAAATTATTCCTTGAATAATTATTAATCATTTTTAAATTATAGGGATTAATTTAGTAATGTTATTTTATCTATATAATATCATAGGGTTTGATATATGTGGGTTCTAATTATTCAATTTTCTAACATTAGTAGACCCAAGAAAGTTTGAGAATCAAATTTTTATCCAATAAAATTTCAATAATGAGATATGATTACAAATATTCAAAAAATGTGATACATGGATAATAGTTTTTCTAGATACATGAAGGGAGAGAAGTTTCATATTATGAATTTACCCAAAATAATGGATGTACATGTTAAATTTATAGACAATTTGGTTGGGAAACTTTTTGGTAGTGGTGATGTTTGTTTTCCTAGTAAGTCAATAATTTATAATGTGCATAATATTATTGGACTTAAGGACTTCCTTATAAGAAAATTTTGGTTATGTGATGAGGATTACACTATGAACATTGTGATCAATAATTTTAAGATCAATTTTTTTGAAGGAGTATACATTATATCTACTAAAAGGAATATTAATGTCTACCCAATATACCTAGAAAACCTAATATTTCAGAACATAAAATTTTTTAGTGATATTGAGTATAGGTCATGTTTTTTTGTATATGGTTAATACACTACAGTGATTGTAAATTAGTTTATCATTTTAGTAAAAGTCTATTGAGGCATATTTTGGAACATAGGTTAAATTTCTCTAATGATTATGATACTTGTTAATATTATTAGTTACATAAGATGAGTTTTCAATCCTTCTTTGATGTCCAAAAAGTACATAACTTAAATATTAATACACATGTATCTTTTTTATCTCACACTAAATGGATGTATTGGTGGAAAACATTATGTGTATTTCATAGTTGATTATTACACCAAATACCCTTATGTTTATTTACTAACCCAAAAATCTAATGCACAATTATATATTAAATTTATTTATCCTTTTTTCAAAAAGTTAATGGATTATCAATTATACCTATTTAGAGTTTTTGAGATGGTGATTTTTTCAAAAATAATTTTGAACATTTTTATAATAAATTTGGAATTTCTCATAATTTTCTACACTAAGAACTCCATAAGAGAATGGTGTAGTTAAATTAATGAATATAATGCTTCATGATATTAGAATATAATTATTTGGTGAATATTTTATTACTATGAAATTTTTGGAATAATATATTAGTATTCATTTTCATAATATAAATCAAGTATTATTCTGACAAGGATTTGATAAAAAACATTAAAAATATGGAATGGTGGGAAACTTAAACTTACGTAATACAGTACAATTGGTTACAATGTATTCATCCTGAATGAAAAATAATATTTATATAAATATTATTTAAAATATGATGCTGGTGTATTTTATGGTTGTTATGCCAAATTTAAGATGTATAAATATTTTAATAAATGACTGAGTTACATTGAAAAAACATTACATGTTATATTTGTTGAGATCGATCCTACTATGATGTTAGAACACACAAAAGATATTCATACATATTTTATTTTGAAACCCCTTCTATTTTAATACCATATGTTTAATCATTTACATTAACAATTAATATAATACGAGGTATACTAATAGAATATATAATAAAAAAATTTTGTTTTAATGAAGATAATCATTTTATACATGAAGAAAAAAATTTCTTTTTTTCATAGAAACCAAAAGATCTTATGGAATCATCCCTATGATAATATAATTGGTGATGTAGATCAACCATTTAAATATAAAAATTACCCAATAAATGAATGTGATCATATTACATTCCAATATAAATTTAAGCCAAAAATTTAATTCAATACCTTGGGTGATGATATTAAGATAGTTCTGATGGAATAATATTATAATAAATTAAAGTAAAAAAATTTGATCCTTGGATGAGTGCGTGAGTAAAATTGTAACTATATAAGTTATACCAGTATTTCAAATTAAGATCAATGAAAATAGAACAATGATATAAAATAATGAGAGAATAATTGATATGAGTTATAATTAAGAATAATGAATATATTATATGGAAATTCTTACAGTAGTAGCTGGGGTTGATTCAATCCATATTATATTATCTTTAGTAGCTCACCTTAACATTATTCAATAACAAATAGTTGTAAAGAGTGAATTACTTAACATATACGGTAGATATAAAGTCTATGTAGAATAATTCCTTTGTTTTGAAGATATAAATTTTATGAAACCTGTATTTAGACTTACCAAAATACCTTATAGCCTTAATATTCCTCAGTATCATGGTTTTGTTGAATATATATATTTCTTCATTTAAATGATATTTTTAATGGTATGATAGAACGAAATATTTTTCCCATGATTTTTTTACAACGGTAATATTTTTCAGATATATCATGATAAAAAAATTAATCTTAATATAAAAAATACTTGAAAATAGTTTTCTAAAACATATGTAAAATTAATTCGATATTTGTATGATTAGTAAAATTAATTAGATTCTTGTTTTCATGATAAATTATGGAACAAAAGGAATACTATTAACTACATGTAAGTATATAGGTGACATAATTATTGTATTTTTATTTGAAAATGCTACTAGTATTAGTATTATTATAGGTTCCTCCTATAAACATGACCTTGATGAATCTGGGAAACCGATTGATCAAAAAAAATAGTGGGATGATCAAAAGTTTACTTTACTTGATGACTAATTGAGAAAACATTATTCACTCTTTATTATTGTGTGATAGGATTAAATAAAATTTAATGGAATACCATATTATGTTAGTTTACAAAATCTTATATTTCATTAAAGTGAAATCATGACATAGCCTTTTATATTCCCCCAAAATCGATATTATTATCAAGAGTTATTCTGATGAGGACTTCAATGGTTGTAGAATGAAGATCACGTACAAAACATGTTATTTTCATGGTGAATCTTTATCCTCATAGTCCAAAATTGAATTAAATTCATTTGAAATTTCCCCAAATGAATCTAAATATATGGAATTTTAATGTTGTTCCAATCAATTTTTGTAGATGTAGTACATATCCATATATTTCAATTTAAATTTCACTCAGAGTATGATTCCTTGTGATAACATAGGTGCTATTTATCTATCTAAAAATCCAAAACATCATTCATGACCCAACAAAAAATATAAAAGAAACCAATTCTTATAGAATCATACATAAATAGGGCTATTATTCTCATGATTATGATAATTGAAAACCATCATAATGGAATTTTTAAGAAATCATTAAAATTTAGATAGATTTCAATACAGTGAAAAAAAATTTAATATGATCAATGAAATGTGATAATAAGTTCCTATTCTTGTTTCATTATCTCTTATCATTGAAAAACTCCTCAAGAAAGGGGGAAAAATTATTTATCCATAAATGTGATTGCTCTTTATACATAAAAATTATATTCAATAGAAGTTCATTGAATGGATCCTATTTTATATACTTTAAAAATTATATATAAATACATATAATGAAGGTTACCCATATTTTTTAAATTTAAAAATATGTAACTACTATGAAGAATATTTTAAATTGGATTTTATTATTACAAAATGATCTACCCTTTTAATATTATGTCCTTGTCTTGGTAATTTTTTCCTTGTATATTAATACCATGCATATAAAAATATAATTCATAAATATCCTATATATTATTATTACAATGATCCTAAATTTTTTACATTTAAATTTAATGATATTGAATATTATTTTTAATGAATATATTATAAAATTTCATGAATGAAGTATTATATTTTATGAATAAACTCTATTGTTTTATGAATATACACAAACAATATTTTAGTTTACACTTACATTTTTTAAGATACTATTATATATAAACAATCTTCTCTTATATTCCCTCACACATAATATTTCTTATAATATAAAATTACAAATATAATTAACCCATGAGAAAGGGATTGATTTTATCCTTTCCTAATAATGTATTTTTTAATTTTCTAATGTTAATATATTTTTTTAGAAAAATATTTGGAACCGTCATCCTCAAAAAAGATCTTCTATTTTCATAAAAAGATAAATTTATTAAGGTAAAATATTTTTATTATTTTTATCTTTTGATTATTATCACTAAATCTATTTTTATTTTTACTTATTCTAAGAGGGTAAAAAATTAGTCTCTTTTCTCATGGTGTTTTAATTAGGAGGATAAATTTATCTCAAATGTACAAAGAAGACGTTTTAAGGAAAAGAGGGGATTACTCTTACTAATTTATTATATATCAAAAAAAGTGTATGATTTATAGAAATTATAAGATATTTAATCTAAACATTCATTTCAATATATTTGGTTGTTGTATAACTTTATATCACCATTCCATGTGTTATTATTGTAGAAAATCATAATGGGGGGGATTTGGTTACCTTTGATTTATTTTATTGGTTAATAGAGAGAAATTGGTTATGTGGGGGAAATTTTTATTTTATTTCTATGTTAATAGTGGGATTTTTTTGGATAAAAGTATATTTTTGGGACCTATTCTCATTTTCTAAAGGAGATAATTCAATCTTATAGATATTCCATTTAGGATATATATGTTATATAGTGCAAAGAGATTTCATTTTATATTTTTTTATGCATATAATTTCATTTTTTTCATCATATTATAACAAGAATGGATATTTTAACGGAGAATTTTATATAAATAATCTACTTTTCTAAAAAAATAGAAAAAATTTCCCATGTTTAATTAAATTTACATGTATTTTTCCATTTCATGTTTTCTATGGAAAAATTGTATCTTATGATCAAATTTTATCCTAAATTGAGATGAACCATTTATTTTATAGAGCATTATTAAGTGTTTTGATGGTGTGAAGAAATATTCATCAAAATATTGTTCTATAATCATTGTTTAATAATGTACCTCCTAGCACTATTGTAACTAACCCCTAATAAGCTGAAATAGAAACATTTAATTTTGGTTTAAAGATGATTATACATTATTCTGAGGCTTTTAGGTGAGGAAGGTGATAATGATAAATTAACACAATTATATTATTGTTGGTTCTTGAATCTTCTCATTTCCTAGGGTACCTTCAATAAAAATCATTTCTTTTAGTTTTTTTCATTGAGATATAATTTTTGTGTTTTCATTGTGAGGTTCATAGCATTTCCATTGTAATTGTTCATTGTCTAGTCGCTATGATTATCAAGACTCTATGACTGGTAGTCTTCAACTTCCAACAATTTTTTAACTAGGTCTAGTGTATTTGGACTTGTTATATATTGAGGGGATTAGGGATTTAACTGTCTATTTATAACCACTTGTCAATGACTTTATTAGTATAGAACTTGTTTTTACTTATAAATATATTTTAATAAGATAGAATTTGTAAATTATTGATTCATTGAACCATTATTAATAATATACCTAGTTATTTGGTTTTTTTAAGGTTAGTCTCAATGCCTCATTTTATTATTAAAGAAAATTTTTGTTTTTTGTCTATATAGAGGGTGACCTATTACATAGCTAACGAGCCTGTACACCATTGGTAAAGGATCGTTCTTGGGATCCAAAATATACAGGATCAAATACAGATAAGGAAGAATTTTTGGGTAACCACAGTAGTACTATAGCAAGGCACTATAGTAGTATTATAGCAGCTGCAGAACTATAGCAGTGGTAAGACTATAGAGGCGGAGGCACTATAGCAGGAACTGTAGCAGTGGTTTTACTGTAGCAAGGATTGTAGCATCATTGGTACTTTATAAGTACTATTAACTGAAAGTCTCTTTGGGCCTACTGATTTGGTTAAAATGATAATAATTGACCAAATTGGATGTTATTTATAAAAATAACCTTTATGTGTTTTATAGAATGTTATCTAATACTCCATGTTCAACACCCACATTTTACTATTGTAATGTATTATATAATTCGTATTTTATTTTGATTTTTTTGAGTGTTCATAATGTTTTTTTGGTGTTTTAATATGTTCCAAGGTGTTAGAGGATGGGTCTCTAATAGTCCATGATACAGACCTGGGAGACTACCTAATAACTAGTCCTCTTTCCATCATGATATTTCTACGGTGAAGGGTAGATACAAAATGGTGTTGTGACTACAACGTAGTGGGTGCTATATAGGATTGATGAATAAATATTAGAGTGGAATCAAACACTACAATCCATGGGATGTTCAAAGAGGGAGTTGTGTAAATGTAGTAATAGAGTTATGAAAGGGTCCAATAGTGTGATCATTCCACAGGAAATGAGGTCATTCCATGTTGGGAGCTGTGTATGGGTAGTTTTTATGTTAAATGAGGTATGGTTGGAGTTACATAAGGGTGGTTCATAAATTATTCAGGGAGGAGGTCCATGACAAATCAGAGTGGGATATTCCATAGTGGTAAATTTTTTAGTTCCATTGGATTTAACTTCTAGAGGTTCCCAATAGTATAGGATGGAGGATATTCCATTGATAGTGTATAGAGAGAATCACCATGTCATAGCATGGAGCGTTGAACCATAGCGGCCTAAGTGTTTGGGGGGTTTTGTCCCTACCCATTGGACTTACTCTGTAAAAAACCACGAGGATATAATAAATAGATTCCCATTAAGGGTACATTATTCCATAAGAATATAGGTTTCACCCTATTTATGGTCTACCTGGGTTAAAATCATAAGAGTTTTTTATTTTACCCTCAAATATTATTATTTTATTTTTCTTATTTTCCCATGCCTTTATTTGTTCAAACAAGGGGTGCGTGCAAGGAGATATTTTTGATGTCCTCCTATTCTTCTAGGGTTTCTCTCTCATTTACTTTGTATTTTTTAATTATTTATGATTTATTTTTCTTTTTTATCCTCTCATATTCCTCTTATATCCTTCCCCTAAATTATATCTTTCCAAAATAAATCATAATCAATTTTTGCGACCATTTTAGTGTATTGATGTATTCTCATCATAGGGATTTTGAATTTTTGGATTCAAGGAGGGTGTCTTCTTTATTGTAAAGGCTTCCATAATCATACAAGATGATTTGTGCCCTGTTTCCACATAGATCGATGTAATTTTTGTGTGAACTTCCATTATTTTTAATTTGATTAGACTCTTTATGTTTTTAAATTCCAATATTATAAATTTATATCTACTTGTGATAATTATAACTAATTTTTTAAGTGATTCCCTGCTTATCCTAAATGGTGTATTAATGATTTTCATAGTATTTATGTTATGCAGAGAACCAATTTTATTTCAAAGTTAAGGAAAATATTTTTTAAAATTATGGGTTATTTTAAGAGTATATATCCCAGTTTATGTTTAATATGGGGAAAATATTGATCACAAAAATGCTTTGGGAAATTTGGAATGTTTTATTTTGTAAAATGGATTCAATTAAAAAAACTTCAATATCATAGAATGGATTTAGATGCGGGTTTTAATTGTTTATTTCAATAGTTATTTAAAATGGAATTTATAATGTAGTGAGAAGGGTCTTCGTATCCCAATCAATTTTTATTATGACCCTTTTTTCACTTTTAATAGTTTTTAGGTTGGGTGGGTGTTTGAGACCCACTTGTTCCCCTTTTTTTATTATGACGATATAAATTATTCCCCTAAAACGGTATATTAAATATATTATTATCATATGGATGATGTGATAACGTCAATTTATTATTAGGGAATTGGAGGTGATATGAGATTTATATTTATTACTAAATGATTACTAATTTTTGTAATTCGACTCTTATCTCACCTCCTTTTTATTTCTTCATGCGAATCCTCATGAACAAATTCAGCTTGACTGAGATAAGTTGAGGTATATCTCACTAGTTATGGGTGACTCCTTGACTAGTTATATATATAATTTCCAATATTAACCAATGATGTAGTTTGATATCATATAAAAAAAATATTGGTCAGCACCCTAAAAGTTGATTTATAATATCTAGGTTCGTGGATATTAGGGACTTAGGGTTCTCTCCATTTTGTATATTTTTTATTATGATACTGTATTGGGAATTTATTCATTCCTTGTCGCATACCCTTATTTTATTGACTAACATGGTTCACTTTTTAATGTAATATTTATTTTTATCTATTATTGATATGGTTTCATACTAAATGTGTTCTTATCATTTATTGATGATTTTCATTATTTTAAAAATGTATTCTTCTTAAATGGATTTTGGATTGAGTTTTAAAAATGACCAAAATAGTTTTTATTCAATGTGTGGAATTATAATGAATAGATTGAAGGAGTTGTTTTAATATTGATAGTTTCTTTTATATTTCATTAAAATGAATGTAATGATTTTATGGTTAAATGAAATGACATGTCATGGGTATTTTTTTTCAATTATAAAAACTTATTTTATAAATTTAATTCAACTTACATTAAATGAAATTCCATTAGAAAGGATTTATAAAACCTATATGTTAAAATCCTACTAGGATTAGTTTTTCTTGCAACCTATATACTTTCGTATTTGTATACAGTTCTTATACATTCCCTTCATAGTTTTTTTGGTTTGGGATATTTTTCTAATTTTATGTTTGATTTAGACTCACAAGACATGGTTTGAGATTTGTTGATTGACTAGGGGTCCTCTATTCGTGATTGGGAGTCTGTATGATCGATTGTTTTTTTATTATTTGGGAATTTTTATAACGACTTCATATACCTAAGATTTAATTTTTATTACTTTTGTATGTGTGACATTGTTATTTTTTTTTTTGATAATTTTATATTATGTAATTTTATTTTTGTAATATATTGTGAAGTTTCTACTTTTGGGAACTTATTATTTATGTACTTCAGCATTTTGATATATTTATGGGTCATGCATGATTTGTAGATGAAATATTTGGCAATATTATTGTTAAATGGGGGTGAAATAATTCCCACTTGGTATGTTCTAATTCCTTATATTTTGTTTCTTTCATGAGGTGATTGGAAATACACCTCAAGTATGTTGTGGTCTAGCTAATGTTCCTGGTTTAGGGGTGACCTTATTGGGTTCATGAAAAAATGGTACCAGAGACCCCTATTTCTATTTGGATGCATCTGGGTATTATAGAAATAAGTATTTTCATTAGAAAATCAGAGGTTGGTTATGAGTAGGTTCATAATCACCAGTTTACATGAATATTCATTAGTTTCCATTATTAGAAAATATTTTAATTTTGATTTCAAAATTTTATTTTAATTATTTATGATGAGGCTTTAGTCCTTTATATAATTAATGAGTTTTATATAGTACTCATCTAGTTTTTAGAGGAGATTGGGAAAAAACAAGTATCATGTAGTTGAATTACATGGTAGAAAACCATGAAACAATTAGGTACCCAATTCTAAAATAGTTTCATGGGGTTATGTAAGATTAGATCATGGACCATTACTCTGAGAAAAAAAGTCTTCAATCATTATATATCCCATTTTAGCTTTGATATTTATATCTCTTTATGGTGATACCCAATAATGGGGTTTTATTCAACAAATTTTCTTATATTCTAAGGATTTGGAGAGTATTTTTAATGGATTTGTGGTGTGTTATTATTTATGTGGTTATTTTGAAATCCAACTTTTTTATGGAAATGTGGAGTTTTATTAATGTTTTTAGTTTCAAATGGAACATTTGGCATTTGTTTAAAATGGAATTTTGTTTCTTAAAATGATTTTAAGATTATTGATTTCATATTAAAATCATGAGAAATGTTCATTTAAAAACTAGTTTGGTGCATTATTTGGAAATTTTTCCCCTATTTTTGTCTGTTTTCAAAAGTAATTAGGATTAAAATGAAAACCAAAAAGAGTAATGAAATATTTTAAATAGTGGATCAATTTGAAATGGATTGTTTATTTTCCAGGATGTATTTCGAAATAAATGGAATATTTTTGAATCACAATAATGATTCTTATTTTTAATGGAATGAAGTGGGGTTTTAAGTTGAGTTAAATTCATTAAAATTACCTTGAGGAATTGGGATTTTTAAAAGAGGTGGTTATTATTCAAATGGTTAGTATTTTTTGGAGACATGTGTTTCTATATTTTTTTATTGATTATTATATTTGTTGAATTTCAATACGAATAAGTGAAATTTTTGGAATGAGTTTTTGATAGATTTAGGTTGTCTTTAGGGGTTTTCCATCTATGTGGGTCGAGACATGATGCTTTAATATAAGAATCATGAATTTTGTAAATACATGTATGATTTTGTTTATAGTATTCATTGAAAAATATTTTTATGAATGGTAGAAATACTTTCTCTTAGGATGAACCTTATAGAGAGTCTTCTAATTTATTAATTGAAAATCCTTGTGAATTGTAGGCCCAAGTGGTTATTTTTTTCTTGGAACTTATTAGAGGTGGATACTTGGGTCACCATTAGTGGAATCATATGAAGAGGATATGTGATGTGTTTTTAGTAGATGATATAGATTTTTGTGTTTTTAGGTATTTATCATGTAGGAGATTATACTAGTCAATATTTTGAGATAATCTCAATAAGGTGTATCTCTTTGGTGTGTTTTAGATTTTCAAATGTGATGAGTAGTGAATCTATGATGCTCATTCCTCATTTATTGATGATGCACATCATACTTTGTATATGATATGGAAGAGGGGATGGATAACATGTGAATTCCTTAGGTACAATATGGATTAATGGGGATGAGTGGTTGATGGTTTTTTAAACAATGAGAGATACTCGGTTGGGATCATCTTTCAAGAATGCATAGAGTGGATGTTCTAAGAGTTTGGTCCCAAGTTACAATCCATGGAGTTTTGTGATTTGAATTTTGATTCATTCAAATCCATTTTGAAGTATATTCTTGATCTTTTATTATTTATCGTTTTATTTTATGTATGTTTCGTTTTACTGAACTATTTTTTATTGAATTTATGAATGAACTTTTTAGGGTATTCTAACTTATGGTTTTGGAGTTGTTGGTTAATGTGGTTGGATGAATATTATTATTTCCATTTATTAATGGGGAATGTAATTTTATTGAGATTTTTAATCTCTTGGGGATCTTTATCCATTATTCCAACAATTTAGATGAAATATATAGTTAATAATACCAATTCAAGGTCTAAATATTTTAATATGTTTATGTTATATAGTTGTGATTAGGTGATGATAGAGGATAAAATCCATGGTTTTTGAGGATTCAAATTTGGTGTGTTTTTGAATCACATTAAGAGTAATACTTAGTTTTTCCTCAACCTCCAACCTCTTGTCCTGGTGTTGGGTTTTCCTATTATTAATTAGTTCAAAAAAATTCAATGATTTTTTTGGGGCCATAAAGTTTTATTGTGGGGATAAATATGGCATCACCATGTAAATTTTACAGTGAATAATTTAATTCTTATGTTTTTTATGTATTTTTGATGTTCTCAAGGATTCTATAAAGATTCATCTTGTTTTCATGTAGAACATTCTATGTTTACCCAAGTTTACATCAATGATATATGAGAACACATCGTATCCATCCCCCATAACATTGTGAAATTTATATGGTGAATGGTTGTATTTAATTGGAGAAGTTGTGGAATCATAGTGGGAGATATGTAGGAGTCGTATGTGATGGATAGAGTGGAAATAAATGATAAACACCGTGGTCTATTCTATGTACATAATTTAATAAAGGTAATAATGGAAACACATATGTGTCTCAAATGGTGACCACATCATTGAATATGTGGTTTTCCATTGGATGGAGATTCATAATAGTAGTTTTGGAGTTTTGTATGGATAGTGAGTAAATGTTTTAGGGATTAAGTCCACAATGTAGCACAATGGGATATGGTGTAGTGGGTGGGTGCTCTGATTTCATGGATTCTCCTCATAAATGTTATAAAAAACATAGGTTGGAGGCCACATTGTTGATATTATTCAGTGGAGAACTCCAATTCATAACATAGAGGATTGTTTAGTAGTGTCATGGTTCCGTGAGTGTTGTGGACCTACACATTCAAGCTCCGACATTCCATATAACTATGGATACACCATATAGGTTCTCATTTAGGGGGTCATATAGTGTATGGGTAGAGGATGCACTATGGTTTTATTCCACCTTGGTTGTAATTTTAGGATTTCCATTTTTCCCTACTTAAATCATTATAGATTTTAGCCTCTTTTCCCCTATCCATCATTCAATCAGATTATAGGTGCATATATGGGATCTATCCATTCTCTCCTTCTTCCTTTTTTTTCTCAGCCCATTTCATTTGGATTCAAGTAGATTTATATGGTATTTCCCATCATTCATCATATCCTCTCTCTATTATCATTCTACATATGCATATATTTCTTATGTGAACTCTAATAAATGTTTTGGTTGATTCTATGGTTTTTTAGAATTCTTATTATTTTGATTTTTATTTTTTGGGTTTGATGTGGGTTTATTCTTTCTTGGTTAAGATCTCATCACTATAAGCAATGAGTGCTGGATTCTTTCTATTTTCATCAAAGTCGTTTTGATGTGATCATCCTGGATTTCAATTTCATTATAATTTTGATGATTTTAAATTTTAGTTTTATAAAATATTATCAATATATCACATATATATAATGTATTTCTTCAAGGTTTTCATGTTATTATATGCATTTCGTAATGGTTTTTTATTGTTTACCTAGTTTTAAAGTGATGTGGAGAACTAAGTGTTTGTTAATGTGATTTAATGTAGTTTTTTAATGAAGGATCTTTGTTTACAGATATTTAACCTAATATACATTTCAATTTGGAAAAATATTTATTTTATAATTTATTTTTAAAAATGGAAAGGCTTGATTTTTTTAATTGATTAAACTACAAATATTCAACAAAATAGATTGGTTTAAAGTGTAATTATCCATGTTCATTAGAGAGTGAATTTTATGAAAATTTCAAATGCTTTGAAGAGGTTATTAGAATCCAAATCTAGTTTTATTGTGTCCAAATTTTCAATTTAAGTGTTTTTCAAGTTGTGTGGGTGAGTGAAAAAATCTAAAGCCCCTTATTTCATTATACTAATATAAATTATGGCACACATGGGGATGTTTTGTACATTGTGATTTTATAGATGATACGAAATGGGTTGTTTCATATGAGGGTATTGGTGGTGAGACAAGATTTATATTTATCTATGATTGATTGAAGATTATGTAATTTTATTACTTTATGACATCCTATTTATTGATTCATGGAAAAATATGTATATTGGTTTGTTGAAATACATATAAAGTGGTTCATCCAAATATTTACAGATGTCTCCTAAGCTAGTGAAGTTTTTTATTTCCCCGACCACCAATAGCATGTGATGTGGTCTAATATCCTTTTCTCTAATTAAGAACACTATAGGATCTGAAGTACATAAGAATCATGTCAGGATGTTCTAAAAAAATTTCTAACAACTCCTTTATATTTATGCTTAATACTGGATATAAATTCATTCTTAGAATCCATGAAGACAATATCTTTTCACGTGTAATTTATAATTAATGTAATTAAATAAAAAATTACCTTTTTCAATTATATATTCATTTATGTTTATGTGTAACACTCTTGTAATACTATCATTGTCTCAAAGGGATCGAGGGACAGTTCCCACAAGTGATGATCCATAGGTTCTTTTTGGACATTCAATCATCATCATAGAATTCTATGGGTGTTGGTGTGGATAAATATAACACGTTTAATTCCCATTATTGATCTCAATTGAATCTTTCAAGGGGATAATAATTTTTTCTAATGGAGTAGGAGAGTTGATAAGTGGTCTCTAGAGAACTATAATGAGATATCTCTCTAGGGATTGAGAGGATCCTATGTAGAATTTATTTTGGCCCTCACAAGCAAAGAAATGTCATAATTGGTATTTTATAGTGTTAGGGTTAGAAAATAAATTATTATAAAAGGTCCCTTATTATATTAATTATTAATTAATAACCAATTATCTATATAATAATAATAATAATAATAACTTCAAATGAACTAAAATCATGAATAAATAATATTTTTAAAAGAAATAAATTAATATTTATTTATATAATATTTAATAACAGATTTATCATCACACCATAAAACTCAATCAAACTATCATATCATAGTGTTCCTTTGAGTTACATACATCTATTTGTTTTGACAGTGTTCTATTTCAATCATCTATTATGTAATTTTTACTGACCTCTGGATGATTTTAGAGGATTTTGGGTCTGTTCACATCTGGTTCATGGTGGGGAAAACTGTTTTGGTCTTCAGTGGAAGTAGTGAATCATTCTTTGGAGTCGTATATGATGGTCCATATTTATGTGCATGCTTAGTCTGAACTTTGTGGCCTCTCCCTAAAACCTATTGACACAAGTGAGAGACATTTAACATGTTTGGTGCATGATTTTCCAAAATATGGAACTCATCCAATAGAAAAGAATGTGGTACGTCAATGGTGAATAGTTTTACAAACCCTATGGCCAAACAATGAAAAGATAATTAATTAACCAAAATTTTACATTTAGAACCGAAACACCTATTTTTGGCCTTATTTTTCTTATGGTGGATGAAGACTCGGAATAGGAGACTACTCTTTGATATTTTGGAGATTACATGTCTTCTAAATATTATTTTTCATGGATACATGGGTTTTGGATCTAAATTTTCAAATTTAAGTCGATATTATTTTTCTTTATTTTTTGTTCTTCTAGATTTTCTATTATATACTCGAATAGAACTATAATCAGAGCTGTTGATACTAGATGTAATGTTTATAAAATGATCTGATTAGGTTATAATAGTTCCGTGGTGGAATTGGGAATTATTGAATAGAACACCCGTGATTGATGTGTGTTCTTCTTGAATCATTGTGGTAAGTGTTTCCTCTATCTATCTCTTGGTGTTCGAGAATTTATGTTTTAGATATTATTATTTGTGAAATCATGATTTTGGGTCCTTCATCGATTTTTATAGTCTTCAGTTCATCTTGGATTATGGTTCCAATATGGGGATTGACATTACTATAATTTAATGGCTGGGGATTCTTGAATTGGAATTGTTGAAAAATCAATGGCTAATCATTCCTTGAAAATGGTTTATAAAATGATTTGAAATGTGGATTATAGATTTATCTTGAAAATGAATTTTGTAATGGTCTTAAAGGCATGTTCTATGAAATATGGTGGTTTTAGTGATAATTATGAATATCAATTTATCCATTGATATTGGCGATGGAAATAGTTTTCATAAAACCAAATGGAATTTTATAAAAAATAATTTTAATGTATTAATAATTATAATTAATTATATTTTATATAGATGTATTATAATCCCCCAACCTTAAACATTACAAAATCATTTACTATTACTAAATAATTTAATTTCTTTTACATTGAGGACATTTTGAAGAATATAGTTTTAGATAATTAGTCCATAATTAATACGTAACATCCCAAATTTATAGAAACTTGATACTACTAAAACAATATACATTTTTTTAAATATAAATATTTTAAAATAAAACAGGATTTCATTTTCATGAAAATTTTTCATAACGTTCATCTTTACTCCTTCCTTTCTCTTACCCATCCTTATACACTATGAAAATCATTTTAAAACATAGGATGACCATAGAAAGAACACTGAGAGAAATAAAATGAAATAAATAAATCGTTAGTCCGTGAATACATATAAACAAATGAAATCATTTTCACAAAGTTATAATTTTCACTCATAAAACATAACTTATTTAGCTTGCAACATAAAATGATATGTTTACTGTAAAACTCCATAGAAAACATAAATAAAAAATGTAACTTTTGGAATAAATCCCTTACCACTATTAAATATATTGTAGCTATAATGACTACATATTCAGTAACCTTCATTGTTACATTTTCAATAACCACCAAAGTATATTTCGTCAACCTATCAGGAGAAATACTATCTCATTAACCAATTCATTGGAGAGCTATAACGGGCTCACCCACCCATAATATATCATGGAACCACATTTACTCATATAAAATTCACAAAAAACAAAATAATAATTATAACACATGAATATTTCAAAAAATATAAATCTTGAGAAAAATAAATTTTCAATTTAGAAATGACTTTTAGTTTTTTAGAAAGTCACGCACTAATTAATGAATTTTTTTTAAAATAAAATTGTAAACATGTAAAAAATCATAAAAACATTAAAGAGAAATGTAAATATAATTTTTTTTATTCCATATAGGTCAAAAAAAGATCCTTTCGTTTTCTGTACAAATAGTCTAAAGAGTACCTTAAAATGGGTTTTTTTAAAAACCCATACCTTTAGTCTGAATCGTGACATGAAATATTTATAATCTAAAATAATAAAATTAGGTAATTATTTAATTTTTTCAGAAATTTTTTAATGTTTATTAATCCTATTATATAACTTATTATCATTTAATAAAAATTACATAATTAGTTAAGTTCATGTCGGAAGTGTTGATGATATTTGTCACCTGAGTCTAAAATGTCTATGGTATGACATCAATAGTTAAAGTGGTAATTAGGATATCATATAAATAATAATATACACGATATGTTTATAATTTTTATACATAAATTATACTTTTAAATTAAATAAGTATGTATCGTAATGAAAATTGAACTTCTTTATAATCTCAGAGGTGTTAAAACATACATACGCCTGCATAAAAATTTTGTTTTTTAATTATCATTAGTGAAAAAAGGTAAGTATCATTTTATAATTAAATAATGATTAAAATATTATAATTAAAATATTAATCATTAAAATATAATTTTATATATCATCAATGTGATGCAATGATTAAAAAAATCATATCTCTTCATGGATGTAATAGTTCACATATCTTCGTGAACGACGTTACCATTTTTATGTGCATGGAATGTTAAAAAATTAAATGATATATTATTATTTAATAATTATAAATACATCAATAATATAATATATAAACATTAATTCCATCATTATAAATAGACTAAGTATACAATGGTGGAAAAATAATTATATCAGATCGCGAGGTGGTAGTCCCCCGTACAAACAGAAGAATAATTCTTTTCCCATTTCATGAATGTGGAGATATATTTAGGTGATGGTATTAACATTATAAAATTTATGTTTAAGAAGTATACAGTAGTTATTATTAAAACATGTTTGAAGAAAATTGTAAGGAAGTGGAAGACAAAATAAAATAGAAACACTACATTAAAAAAATACATCTTCATTAGAAGATCACATTTGATTAACACCTTAACACCTCTGAGGGGATGTTATGCCTAACATAAGGCCTCTATAATAGTGGTATTTATTAAAGTAAGGTATTTGGATAGACATTTTCTGAACAAAATAGGTTATGAAGTGTATTTAAATGATAGGAATGAGTTCCATTTTATTGAAGTGGACAAGGGCAGTCTTGGGATTATTCAAAATATTAAATTAGTATAAATTATTTTTATATTCAAAAGGTATACTTAGTGGTTTATTTAGGAAATAGGATGATTATGGAACTAAATAAATTCATAAAATTAAAATTAGTCATTTTTTGACTATTTTTTAAACCGTATATTTTGTGTTTTAACACTTATTTAACCCCTTTAAGTCTTATCGTGGTATAATGTAATTTACACTTAGAGGGTAAATATAATTACTATAAAATTACAAATAATGATTAAATATCTAATTTATGAAATATAGAGACTTATACCAATTATTTGGATAAATTTTATATTTTAATAAATTTTATATCATATAATAAAATATTTATTATCTTAAAATATCAATTATGTCAATTTTAAAAATAAAATATTATTTTGTCATTTAAAAAATCATAAAAACAAAATATATTTGAACAAAGAAATAAAAAAATCACACACATGTCAAATTAATCTAAAAAATAGTATTACGAAATTAATTATATAAAATGACATATATTTTAATATTTTTAATAACATTTATGTGATATTTCCATTAATTAATCAATCAATGCGTCGTCATTGTGGAAACCTTTAATATATTTATATCTTCCATAAAAAATAAAAATAATTTGTAACGATAAAATAAAAAAAATTATTTCAAAATAATTTTTATATTCAAATAGATCCCCAATATCATCCTATATTAATAATATTCTATTTGTTAAAAACCAAAGTATGAAAATATTGAATTTTCATTGAATAAAATACTATAAATGTATTAAAGTCATCCAAGTGGCTCCATGAAATAAAAAAATTGTTCCAAGGATGAGTTTTATCGATAATAACATATCCAATAAAATTAGGACAAGTGTTAGGATAATTTTGTAATATTTATAATAATATTTTTACCCTTAGTTAACCAATTTAACCTTTACTGTGGTAATAAAAATTACCCAAGTTACAATTCATATTTTATCCAAAAAATAAAATCAAATTAAATCTTTACCTTATGATTCCAAATATAGAATCCATTTTTCAAAATTCTAAACACAGAATTTTTATAAATTAATTAAAAATTTATCCCGTATATGGGACGAAGTAGCTTGTTTTTAAAATAAAAATGTTCATTTAATATCCATTATCAATATCAAATTGGTTATGATAATCTAATTTTGAATTATGGATTTATATTTGAGCTATTTATACTTTATAACTAGTCTAAAATATAATCTATCAACATAGATAAATTATATAAAAAAGTAGTCTCCAATTAGAATACTGAATTTCTTCCACTATTCATCAATAAATAAAACATATCAAATAAATACAAAAAATTTAACCACATTGAAGTGTAAAAAATAATGTTTATTTTTTCATATATAATTTATAAAATTAACAAAATTTACATTAAAAACATTGTTCCCTTAAAAGGCTATAAAATGAATTTCCTAAAAATTTATGTTTTTAACCATAAAACTAGATTTATCGTATATGCAATTGATCATAGTGTATCTTTTAATTATTATATAAATATTAAAAGTTAATAAATATAAAAAATAATTATTCTATCCTTACCTTGTTTGTTACATATATTCACGATAAACATATTTGGTGATTTTTCAGTTAAACGGAAAAAATCTTTATCTCTAACAAAATTGTGTTTTAATGATTTTGAATGTTTTATGTTAAATGATGATTTAAAAGTTAAATAATTTCATTTGAAAAAAATAATTTAATTTTTTAATTCATCATTTAAAAAGTATATGATTAATAATTTTTTTGAATTTTATGAAATTTTTAATTTTTCAGTGAATATTAAAAAAACTGATTTTTTAAAAACTCTTATTTAATTTTCAAGTTTTTAAAAATAATCTTTATAATTTGTAATAGTTTTAATATTTATATTTTTATTTTTAATTATAAATTATACAATTAATGTTATCGGAATCAAAAGTATAGAAGGATTACGTAGGAAAATAAATCATCGGGATTTACACTGTTAATATTAAATTAAATTCTACCTATTAGTTTAATTGAGTTTGATAATTTGGATTTTATATTTAGAATAAGAAGAAGAAAAATTATTACATAAGGTCAATTTAATTTTAGTTATAATTTAGTTTTAATATTTCAAAAATTTGTTAACATGGATAAGGAAACAATTGGTTTACAAGGTATTAAACTAAAGAGAGAAGGGTTAAAAAATATAAAAACTTTTATAAGTTATTTTTAATGGAAATATTTATCCAATTTATCATCTCATATATTTATATTTTCTATTTTGGATCCATTTTTATTAAGTAATACATTAGTTTTTTTATCTATTTAAAATTCTAATCATGTCATCTCTCTCACTTATAAAAGTACACATGGTACCCTCTCATATTCACAGATATAGAGCCTTTTGGATTAGAAAATAAATTATTAAATATCTTACTTAAAAAGTTCTCCAGGTCTTTGAGACCAATTTTTTAATATAAAACAACTTGGTGTGGATTTAGGTATAAACCAAAAGAGGTTTTCTTGAGAGGTTTAATAGTTCTTAACCAAGTGTTTTCATTTTATATCTTATTCTAACTCTTTGAAAAATTCATAAAACATGAGTAGAAAGAAGCACCATTATCATCCATATACTACTATATATTTTATTTTAATGTAATAAACTATATTCATCTCGTTGTTTCATCAAATGGGAAATGAAACCATCGTTTGTGTGTATGGCGTACTACCGACCCACGAACTAATGTAATTAATTTACCGTCACCACCTCTCACATATGGTTTTAAAGAGGTATTCAATAAATAAATTTAATATTCAGGAAATAACAATCATTTTATAAAGATAATATATAATCTTTTTTATTACCCTTTCATCCATTGTAAAATGTTGATATTGTTTGTGCGTATGTGTGCATTACCACATCTACGAAGCAATTTGATTCATTTTTTATCACTACATCACATGGATGGTATTTGTATATATATTTCAAGATAAAATGTAATATTTATGATATAATAATTGTTAAACAAATATATAATAATACTTTATTTTTCTCATGTTCACAGGAAAATTGATTCATTACTCAGGTTTTCCTAAATCCTACTATCTCCATGATTTTAATGTAATTCAATTTTCATAATATTATTCCATGGTTGTATTTAAAGTATAATTAATCTATATAAAATATAATCATTTCATTATTATTATTTCTTAGATGATGGAATAATGGAATCATTGACAATAATCAAATTATCAATGTTATTTTTGGATATATTAGCTGAATATCGTCAAAATATATGACATGAACCAAATTTATTAAGTAATTGAATAAAACATGGTTATAAATAAAATATAAAAAATAATAAACCTGAAAATTTATATTAATATAGTAAATAATTATCATAATTTTATTATTCTGGACGATAAAGAATTTATGTGACAAGGTGAACTCGATATAAGGGACACATTAACTTAATAACCTCGTATAAGATGTTTTGAAGATTTATTTTGTAGATATTTTCCCTCAATGTCCATATTATTAATATTATTCCATGAGTGAATTTAAATGGGAGTAATTTAATTATAAATGAAATTTTATTTATATTTCGACTGTTATTGACTAGTGTTTAAAATGAATACTTTTAAAAGTTTTATACCAAAGGATTTGTGAAAAATGAAACATCAATATTATATTTTAATATATAATAAGTATATGTTTTTTTCAACCATTGTAACCATTATATAATGTTTTAATAAATTTAAAATATTTCATATTTTCTTGAAATAAAAACCCGCCTTCTAATTGATCTAGTTATTTTAAAAATGGTTTTAAATTGGAATGATTGTTTTGATATCTAGAAACGTTCTTCATTTAGGTGAAAAGAATAATTTTCAAAGGATAAATATGGAAATGAAATCTTTCATATGTTATGATTAAATTTAGGTACTTTATAATTTTTTATGATGATGGTTGAGCCTGATATAGATCATGATTTTGGGTGAACTTAATATATCTATTCATGAGGATATAACACTTCATTTCATTGGTTAAGGAGATGATTTTATTCAATTATGTTTCTCCTAAGAGATTATCAGAATATAAAATGTAGGTTCTTCCATTTGAAAGTGTTATTTTAAAAGTGGTATTAATATGATTTCCTAATTTAAATAAATGATTTAAATATACATTATATTGGTTTTATGGAAATATTAAGATTTTAAAAGGTTATTTGAAGTTATTATGATTAAAGAATATATATACTACTTATAAAGGGTTAAAAAATTAATTTTGTGAAAATGTATTCAAGCATTTTTCATTATTTCAAAGAATTAATTATGAGGTTCATTTTTTATCAAAAAAATCATATCAAATGAATTATGAAAATATTTGGATAGTGAAGTTGAGGTATTGGGTAAGAATATGTTTATTTTGAGATTAATTATTTTCTATAGAAGAATATTTTTATGAGAATCCATTGACTAAAATGTATCATTATTTATTTATAAATTTCTATAAAAAAAATTATTCTCATCCCAAATTTATAAAAAAAAATCAATGTGTTCTATAAATAATTATGTAGAAGGATGATGTCATGATGAATATTATGTTGAAATTTCATGAAATCAAAACTTATAATATCGTTAATGATTTATTTTGTGGAAAAAAAGGATACTGAGTTTTAGTATACATATTGTGTTGGGATATTTATTTATGTAAAGGTTATGACCTAATTTTATAAAACTCCTAATCTATATGATCTTTGTGAATGAACAAAAATGAATTTTTTTTCTTTCTAAAGAAATAATTTTATGCATTGATTTAGGTTGGGTCCTTATAGTTGGTTTTATAGGAAGGTTTTAAATAATATTATATATCAAGATAATGTAGGTAAATACCCTAAAGAGATTCCTATTTATTCGTTTCATGAAATATCATCTAAATATTATCATTTTTAATCATCTGTACTACTTTTTTTAATATGGTTTTTAGCAGGGGAAATAGGGTAGCTGATGTATAAAGGTGAAAAGAGGACAATATAATTCAAAATTAGTGACTTTGAACTGTCATAATGAGAAATAATTAGTTTTTAATTGTGATGGATTAGATCTAATAGGATATTAATTGTGGTGGAATACCTGCTAGATTGAAGTAAGATCAACCATGGAGGAATGTATCGATAATGAAAAATTTTATGTGACAACACCATCAATCATTTTATAGATATTCTGAATCAATTTTCATTGAGGGTGGATTAATGATATGGAAATGATATGAAAAATGATGGGATTATTTAGATAATGAATAGTTAAATATTAATATTTAATATTTTGACGATGAAGTAGATAAATAGTTCTTAATGGTTAAGAATATTAGAAAAAGTTATGATATTGATACAATGTAATTGGATACATTTAAGTATATTTTCCTTGAGAAGTTTTTTTCAAATATTTTTAAAATTAGGATGGAAAATAAATTCAACAAATTTTTGAAAACATAATAAGATTAAGTGGCTATATATGAAAAGAAAATTCACCTGATTAGAAAGGTATAGGATAAATTTTTTCCAGGATATTAAATATAAAATTAATCAATTTTAATCCAGATAAATAATATGATACACAATAGAATAAAACACTCTTCAATTTAATGTTTATGTGAAATTTGTTCACAATGTTTAGAATTTATAAGTATATTTTTCTAATAAACATATATTCCTTTAGAAAATTAGAAAATAGGTCTAGGTAAATGGATAATTAGAATAATCTTTTGAATAAATCTAAAAATAGGAAAATAATGATTCCAATTTATATAGATATATTGAAAAAGAACTATGGGGATTGTCTTATGATATATGGATAGTTAGGATTTGGTATGTTTCAAAATATGTCATGTTATTTAAAATAAAATTTTCTAATTATTGTTAATGAAAATTTTGATAAACCAGTAGTAAAATATTTTAAATGTAAATTGATGGGTAATTATGTGGATAAGTATTTAATTAAGCACACAAATGATGGGATGTAGAAAAAATTTATGTATAAACATGTTATAAAATACTTTTAAACTAAATCAGAAGATATTGGTCAATAAAATGATGTTTTAAAAAGTAAATTACTTTTTTGTTCAGATTATACTAATATGTTGTTTGATTTGTGGTCTATAAACTCTTTCCTTTCTGAGAAAGGTTCTAGTGAAATGAAGATTTTACCTCATGAAGTAAAGTGACGAATTTTGTGAAAACACATGGGGTATTGTTATGTAAACCAATTTTTATAATGATTTTCCCCTTATAATTTGAAGAAGGACTTTCCATACAAACATTACATTTATTCCCTTATAGAATGTGATCATATTCTGGATATGGATTGGATTTTAGTTTATCATGCCAAGATAGATTTTTTATCTAAAACAATTATTTTTTGAAATGTGCTTCCATTTTATATAATAAAAAATCATAAAAATGATAACATATAAAGAATATAAGAAACTATTGAAATATTTAAATGAGTGTTATTATTCTAATATTTTTGAAAATTAAGGAATAATTTGGATTAGTTTTGTGTTCATAGTAAAAGATAATCTTGTTTTTCTATCTCATGAGTTTCCTAGTATTATACCTAATTAGGAATTTTAGTTTATTGTTGAGCTCATACTTGATTCAACTGAAATTTCATAACCCCCTTATCAAATGGATAATGAAAAAACTACTAGAATTGAGAAATAAGTTAGATGAATTACTTGATAATATTTTCATTAATTTTATCAAATCACAATGTGGTTATTAGTATTTATTTGGTTAAAAAATGTGGTTTGATGAGGCTTTTCATTGATTCTAGACCATTTAATAACATCATTTTTCAGAATAAGTATTCATTTCCTTACAAAAATATCTTGTTTGATCAGCTCTAACAAGTTCATTAGTTTTTGAAGGTTGATCTCAAGACATATTACCATCAACTAATGTTAAAGGAAGAGTGAATCACTAATAAATGTTTTCATACTAGGAATGAGAATTATTAGTTTTCCATTACACTCTTTGGGTTGATCAATATTCCAAAATTATTCATTTATCTTTTTAATATTGATTTCCATGAATGTTTGGTTAAGTATGTTCTTGTGTTTTTAATGATATTTTCATTTATTAAAATATTTATGGTAAAAATAAGTAACTTATATGTATTATATTTAAAATAATGAAATAAAATATGTTATATAGAAAATTTAGAAAATGGGATTTTTTGGTTAGAAATATTTTTATTCCTTGGACATATCATAAAAAAGATGGAAAAATTATTGATCCAGAAAGAACTAAAGTGGTTGATGACTAGCCATGACCAATAAATGATACTAAGATTCATAGTTTTTTTGTATTAGTAGAATATTATCAGTAGTTTGTAGAAAAATATTTCATTATTATCTATATCACTAATTAATATAATATGAAAATAATTTATGATTATCTAGAAATCAGAATGTGATTAATTTTTCTAGCAATTGAAAAAAAGATTACGGAATACTATAGCTTTGTCCATTACCTATGGAAATGGTGACTTTATTATCAATAATGGAACTTAAATTAAGGTCCATGATAACATTTTAAGACATATTTATTGGGTAATTACAATTTATTTATTTCAGTTATAATACCATGAGAAAAATTATCCTACACATGACCCTGAACTAGAGACTATAATATTTTCATTAAAAATTCGGTGACATAATTTATATGGATAAATGTGTGAAATATATATTTATCATAAATTTCTAAATTATATATTAACTCTTAAATATTACAACTTTTGACATAGAATATTATTTGAATTGGTAATGTATAAAAAATTCAAAAAAATTACAATCTAGGTAATGAAAATAAAGTACAAAATTCTTTGAATAAAAAACTAATTCTACAATTACCATACTACATCTGTAACATGATCTGTTGGTTAATTATTTTTTGAATTTTGGATTGAAAATTATATATGAATGAATATCCTATAACATGTTTTATTGGTAGTGAAATCAACTTTGTTAAATATAATTAAGCTATCTCAAAAAGAGTATCGTGTTCTACAGGAAAAGGTTGAATCTAGCAAGAAGGGTATGATTATATAGTATAATGTAATAGAAGAAGGTGTTATTAAGCATGGTAATATGTAGTGTGTGACATGTTAATCATAATTGAATAATTAATTACTAATTAAGGACAATTATTATCCAATTTTAAATTATCATGTTGACAAAAAATGTATATAGACCTTAAAAAATGATTCTGGTGGGAAGGAGTAAATAAATATATTACAGAATTCAGTATGAAATATGTGACATTTCAATACATTAAAGATAAATTAAAATTACGAAAGGGGATGCATAAACCATTTCTTTTTCTATGATAGATATGGGGGATTATATCCCTTGATTTCATGGTGGGATTACCAAAAACATCTCAGGGTTATAATATTATTTCGTTAATTTTTGAAAAATTAACTAAATATTCACATTCTATTCCCATTCTAGATAATTTGTATTTGGGTAAAAATTATCATCACTATGTTAAATTGAAAATTAGATCACATAGATTCTCTTTTTTATTTCAATTTTATCATGATCTCATATTCACAAATAATTTATGAAAAGGACTTCCATAGTTATTGGGAAATAAATTAAATTTTAGTAAAACCATTCATCCCCAATTAGATGAATTGTTAAAGTGAATGATTCAGACATTGTAGGATATGCTTGGAGAATTTTTGATTAATTATTTGGGAATTTGGGATCAATATTTTACTTAGGTTGAGTTTTATTATGATAATAGTCCTAATTCTTGTATATATATTTCACCTTTTGAAGCATTATATGGAATTTGGGGATAGAATATACCTTATTCACATGAAGTTGTGGAAAAAATTAATTGGGACTATAATTGGTAGAATAAATGGTTCATAAGGTGAATATTTTTCATTAGAACATGAGGATGACTTAGAGTAAGAAGAAAATTTAAGCAGATGACTGGAGGATGTATTTTTTATTCAAGGTAGGTGATTATGTATTTCAAAATATATCTCTAAGGAAAAGTGTTATATGTTTAAATAAAATTAGAATGTTGTATCCATGGTTTATTGGAACTAATGATATTCTATAGATTTTTCTATTAGTTTATTACCATGTGTTATTTAATCTACGTTTATCTCAAGTTCATAATGTAATTCAGGTTTGTTTTTCATGATAATATGTTATTTATGTATCATATCTTGTGATCCATGATATAGTTCTATTAAAAAAACCATTCTTATGAGAATAATATAGTATAGATTCTTTACCTAATTTAAAATTTTTTAGAATAATTTTATTTAATATGTCAGGTTTCTGTGGAAAACCCATATGGTTTAAGAATCAACATGGGAAATAAAGAAATTATGAAGAAAAAATATACCCACTTGTTCATGTGGTGAAAAAATTATAAGGAAGTGATTTTCAAAAGGTGGAAGATTGTAATATCCTAGGTAATATTAATATGAATCATTTTAATGTCTTAATAATATTCATTATTTATATTTTTTAGATTTATACTCATTATATGAATATTTTGTAATTTTTAAGTCTAAAGGAAAAATCATTACTTATAACCAAATTCAGTTTTCAGGAATAATATAGTTTAATTTAAAAGAATTATTTCCAAATTATAGAATTTTAATTTTGAAAAAATTAACTTCATTTTTAGATTAATCATTTAAAAATAATCATATTATTAATTTTTATTAATTTCTTTAAATGTTTGAATTTTCAATGTGAATTGAAAAAATCCTGTTTTTTATTAAAACCTGCATTTTATTTTTAGGTATTTATAAATTCACATTGTATTATAGAGTTTTATAAATTAAAAAAAATCCATTTTATTATAAATAATCCAATAAATTTTATATAAATTAAAATTATACCATCATTTTGTATTAAAACATTTTTTAATTAAAAATGTCATGTTTTTAAACTCGATTTTGTCTTGTTTCTTCAGTTTACAATTAAATTAAATCCTATAAATTCTATTAATTGAATTTGATCAAATGGATTATATATTTTCAATCATAATAGTTAATGTTTTTTAATAATTTCAATTTAATTTTTTTCCTAATGAATAGAAAATTCATAAAAATCTAGTACCACATTAAAGGTTAAAACAGGTTTATCAGTACTTAATATAATATGATAATGGAAAAACGACCTAATAACATATATACATCAAATATAATGGACATATTTTGATCTTAATCATCTAATAGTCAAATATGTTCCATTTTATATCCATTTTATTTGAGTACGACATTAATACTTTTTAATCTTTCTAAAATTATAAGTGTATCATCTTTACCACTTATAAAAGGACACAGTGATTCCTATCCTATATACACATAAATATCCTTTTAATTCAAACCATAACTACCAAAAATATTTCCTTACAAAAACCATATTTCTTATAAGCCCGGGTTTGATCATAAAACCAACCAAGGAACAACTTATGTATAAACCTAATGAGGTTTTCTGAAGAAGATGTATAGTTCTTAACTTTTCATTTTCATTTTATATCATTTTCAGCCTCCTAAAAATATTATTCAATCTTGATAAAATAATAAATATTGTATCATACTAATATTTAAAGGTTATTATGTTAATTTAATAACCTATATCCCTCCAATTCATCTATCAAATGAGAAATGATATGATTGTACTTGTGCATGATGGACTTTTTCCTCACAAACAGATGTTATTCGTTTTCCATTATTGCTTTTCAATGATGGTTATAACATTTGATTCGATTTATAAATATTATAATAATGAAAAAATTATCATAATGTAAATATAATATAGCATATATTTTCATACCCTTCCATCCAATAAAGAATGATAATGTGGTTCGTGTGTACGTGTGGATTACCACCTCCATGAAATGATGTGATTAATTTGTACATCACCAAAACACATAGATAGAATATATTAATACATTTAAAAATAAAATATTATAAGTATGATATAATAATTATTCTATAAATAAAAAATATTATGCTCCTTAATTACATTATGTTTTTTAAAAAATTGAAATGTTACTCTTGAATATGTAAGAGCTTATATCTTTAAGATTGTAATGCATATAAATTTTCATAACCATCAATCATGGTAGGATTTAAAGTATAATTACTATATAAAAATGATAATTATTCCATTATTATTAGTACGTAATTTATTGAATAATGACCTCGTTTACAATAGACAACTTAACAATTTGATATTAGACATATGAGTCGAATACCATCAAAACATACAAAATGAAATTAATTGATTTTGTAATTGAATTTGAAATAGTAATAAATATAATAAAAGGAAAAATAAATAAGAAGATAATTATTATTAAAGTGATTAATTGATATAGATTTATTATTCAAGGTGATAAAAATCATATGTGATAAGTTGGACTCGAGTAAAGGACACTTTACCTTAAAAATGACATTTTAAATGTTTTAATGTTTAATTTTATAAATAATTTAATTACATGTCTGTGTTCATAAGATTATTTTATTAATGTATAAAAAATCACATAAATTAATTATTTACATTTCATTTCAATTTTTACTTAATTTCAATATTTTCTAGAAGGAATATTTTTACGTGTTTTATATGGAATGTTTGTACAAAAAATAAAAAAGGAATTTTCTATTTGAACATATATGACATCAAAGTTTTATACCCACGACCATAACCATTATTTTATGTTTGGATTACAGTAGAATATTTCAATCTTTCTTTAATGAAAAACCAAACATCCCTTTGATATTGAGATTTTTAATGTGGGTTTTAAATATAATTGATATTTTGATATCTATAAATTTTTTCTCATGGGTGAAATGAATATTTTTATGAGAATGATGATGGAAATACAATCATTTTGTGTTATATTTATGTTATTATTATAGGTAATATTTTATAATTAGGACTTATCCCAATATATTTCATGATGATGGTGAGACCGATATCGCTTATGATGATATGTGAGCCCTATATCGCTCTCCAATTCATTTGGTAAAGTGACAGAGTTACCTAGTTACGTTTCTCATAATATATTATTTTAATTCCCAAGGCCTATTATTCCATTATATATGTGATTATTGTACTGATATGATGATTATTTCCCAAGTTACCTAAATGATTTTTCTATACTTTTTAAAGGTTTTTAAATAAATCTTATTAATTTGATTTTTTAAAAATAACGTGCATGATACTTCTTCTGGGTGAATCTTATAACTTTGTAGAATTTTTTTAAGGAGTTTTTCATGAATACAAAAAAAATATTTTGAGTTTTATTTTTTTCATAATTATTTATTATAAAATATTTGATGAAAATATTTAGGTAGAGAATATTTTTTTATTTGGTATGAAACTATTTATTTTGAGTTCAAATTTTATTTTCGGAATAAGTGATTTTTATGTGAATTCCTGGAATAAAATTTTTCTATCCTTCTTTTTGAAATTCCCTTACTCTTTTTTTTGTCATCATCCCACAATTTAAAATATTTTTCCCAAGTTTTTATGGATGATTTCATAATAGGATGAGGTTAATATGAATATTTTAAAGATATGTAATGAAAATTTGTAATGTTAATTCAAAAAAATTTTGTATTTTGGGAAAAATGTATAATGAGTGGAAGTTTCTAATTTCTATTTTAATATTTATTAATATGTCTGTAAAGTGATAATTTTCTAAAACTCAAAACATAAAATGTCATCGAGAATACACGAAAATTTTTTGTTCTATAAATAATCATTTTTATAAATTGATTATGTTTATATCCTAATAGTTGAGATCAACAGAAACTTTTATATTATTTTATATGATAGGGTAATGGAAGTAAATACCCATAAGATATTATATTATATTTTTCTCATCATATATTATTTTAATATTAAAATGATGCTTCATCTAAAATATGTTTTTTTGAAATGGGTTTATGTAGAGGAAACATGTAATATAAAGAATCAATCTATCAAGAGTACAATAGCCTTCCCAATAAAAAATTTGGAGTTGTTAGAATTTAAACTAAGAAGTTTGTTACTATAATGGACTAGTTAACTAAGGATCCAAATGGTGGTGGAATCTATAATAGAAGGAAACCAAATCTCCTATATAGGAACATATAGATTTTGGATCATTTTATGATACAACAACCTCTATCATTTAGTGTATATTCTAACTCACCGGTGGATTAGGAGTGGACTAAATCATAGTAAAAGATAATTTAAATGATGGTTTATTTAGATCATAAAAAGGTAATTCTTGTGATTTACAATTTTGAAGGTGAATCCAATCAATGGGGGTTAATATTTATGAATAATAGATATATATAAGATATTTATGTAATGTAATGGGATCCATTACATATTTTATTCCTTGATTAGTGTTATCTTATGTTCATTAAGAATAACATAGAAAATAATTTTTTTGAATTACAAAAGAAGTATGAATATTTAATACCCATGAATGCATAAAAAATTATTCAATTGGAATTTTAAACACTAAATTTAATCATGGATCTTGGTCATAAGATTAATTAGTTTGAACTGGGATTAACTCCATGATATAGAAGAGAATTGGATAGTTGAAAATTTAAAATTTACATGAAAATTATTCACTGTGCTGTGGAGTTTGAAGTTGAGTTTTCATAAAAATATTTATTCTAAAAGACCAAGATGAAAAAGATTTTTAAATGGTAGAAAAATGGGAATATTCCATCAAAGAAATATGATGGTAAGAAAATGAAGTTTCTAATTTGTTATATCTATGGTAAAATGAACCATGGGGGAATGTATTATGAAATCTAGGATGTTCATATAATGTGGTAAGTATAGGTTTATGGATCGTGATTGTATATAAAATGATCTTAGTAATAGTATGACCTTTTTTGATTAAAAAACAATGAAGTGATTTAAATTTAATGATACAGTTCATTATATAGATGTATGTCTGAAGAAGATCATGAATGATTGGATGAAATTATACTATAAGAACAATGGTGTGGTGAAATACTTTTCAACTACATTAGAATATGTTGGGTTATAGAATGAGGGTGTAACATGTACGTTAATTATTTATTCAAATTATTCTCATACCATGATTGATTTGGGGTCTATTAATTCGTTCATTTTTCTGAAATTAAATAGTAAAATGGAAATTACACCTCATGGAATGAATTCAAGATTTTTGGTTAAAACACTTGGGATAGTGTTAAGTCTAGTAGAATTTATAATTATTTTCCTTCTATTATATGTGTAAGGATTTTCTATTCAAACATTTTTTCATTTCCATTATAGAAATTGATATTATTTATTGTATATATTGGCATTTATATTATCATTATAAGATTTATTTTAGAGACAAAGTAGTTTTTTTCATAAAGTCATTTCCATTTTTATTTAATAATAATTCAAAACATGGATAATATATCAAGAATATGAGAAACTATTAAAATATTTTATATAAAGTTACCATTCTAATATTTGTTAAAATTAGTGAACTATTCAGATTAATGATGTTATTGTTGTAATAATATATGAACATGATACATAATGAGTTACATTGTATTATATCATATAATAATTTTGAGTTTAATATTGAAATAGAACTTGGTGCTAAGAAAATCTCACAACCCACTTATCAAATGGATCACATAGAACTTATGGAATTGTAAAACATGATAAATATTTAATTAAAAAGGATTCATTCATCCAATCACTTCACCATCGGGTGCCCCAATTTTATTCTTTAAAAATAAATATGGTTCCATGAGGCTTTGAAATGATCATAGAGAATTGAATAACAACACAGTTACAAAAAAGTATATGTTGCCTCATATTGGTGAATTTTTTAAACTTCTCTAGAGAGATCAGTATTTATTGATGGTTGATCTTTAGTCCGAGTTATATTAACTAAATTTAATGAAATATGACATCCCTAAGATAGTATTTTTTCTATGTATGGAAATAATTAGTTTGTGGTTATTCCCTTTAGGTTAGAAAATGCTCCATCTATATTCATGGATCGTATGAATATATATTTTCATGATTGTTTGGATAAGAGTGTTATTGAGGATATTTTAGTTTATTCAATGTTTTGTGGATGTTGAAAAAAAATATGAATTATTATAAAAACCATAAAACAAAAGATTTAATATGGAAAATATTTAAAATTTTATTTTCTATAACATATTTCATTCATCAGATATATCATAAATAAATATCAAATAACAATTGATCCTGTGAAAACTAATGTTTTTGATAAATGGAAAAAACCTAAAAATATTTTTGAGATTCATAGTTTTTTTGTATTTCCATCATGTTAATGAATCTTTATTATAAAAATTTCATAGTTCTATAGCCCATTATCCACGTTAACATATGAAAGTGTTAGGTTCATCTTGAAAAGGCAATGTGATGGTTCTTTCTAGGAATTGAAATGAATATTAACGAATTAACTAGTTTTAGTTTAAAAAAGAGGTAATGGTCACTTTTTTATCAATATTGATGCCAAATTGAATGGAATTGATTAACTATTAGTGTAGAATGACTGGAATGTTAATTACTATTCATATCAACAGAAACCCAATTTCATAATTATAGTACAAATGATCTTTTACTATATGTTTTAGTATTTTATTTAAAACATTAGAGACATTATTTATATGGGGTAAATTATAAACATATACTAATCGTAAAAGTTTTACGTATACATTCACTCAAAAATAGATTAACATTAGATAGTGAATATGGATAAAATTGTTAATGTTTTTCCCATTATACAATTCATTACCATCCTATTGATGAAAAAGAGCAGATTATTCTTTGAATCTGAAATATAATGATACATTAACTATGATACATATATTACAGAATTTTTTGGTTATTGATTTTAGAAATAGTGCATGCATAAATTCATAATATATTTTTTAGTTGTAATTATAATCATCTTTATCAGATAGAATTAAGAAAGCTCAGATTGAGGATCATGCTTTACAGGAAAAGGTAGAATCCATCAAGATAAGTATGTTTCTAGAGTTTAATATTGATGAATAATGTGTTGTAAGATTTGGATAGAGTTTTTGTGTTCCATGTTATTCCATGTTTATTAATAAACTATTAAGTGAGGCTTATATTTCACTAATTTTTATTCATTCTAGTAGTATAAAATTGTTTAGAAATATTCTGTTATATTTTTTGGTGATAAGAAATGGAGAAAAGTATTAATATTTTTACTCTGAAATGTTTGACTCTTTAATAGGGTAAATCTAAAATAAAATTTTTGAAGTGGATATTTAATCCTTTTATAGTTCTAAAAGGGAATTTTTAGATTGTATCCATGGATTTGGTGGTGGTATTACCCAAGAAATCAGGAGGTATTAACAAAATTTGTGTAATTACTTACCAATTAAGTAAATCAAATCATTTTATTTCATTTATAGATACCAATTCCTTTGATTAAAATAATTAACATTATTGTAAATAGATAATTATGTTACATTAATTACCTCTTTAGATTTTAACAAATCATGATCCTATATCCAGTTCTAATTTTTTGAATGTACTTTAAAAGTCATTGCATGCCAGACTAAATTTAAGAACAACCTGGAATCTTTAATTTAATGCATATTTGGAGAGAAATATTCATAAATTTAAGTATTTTGTTTGAGATTTATCAGTAGATTATTATGGAATTTTTTATCAATATATTACTTTACTCAAGATTACTAATAATATTAATTGTCATTTTTGAATATAGATGGCGCCTTTGGAAGAATTATGTTGAAAGTGGTGTCAGATTCCAACTTGTTGAGATTAATTCATAGAAATAATGTTCATGGAATCAAAATAGTTTCAATAAATTATTTAGATGGTTAAGATGATTTAGTAACACATGATGATGTCTCTAACTAGGATGAAAAGAAAATAAGACAATTGGAGGGAAGATATTCATTCAAGGTAAGCAATTAGGCTTTTATTAAAGTCACTCAATCGAAAAGTGTTATGCGTTTTGATAAAAAGGGAATTTCAAGTCCATGGTTCATTAGATGAAATAGATTTTTGGAGAATATTGGATTGATTAATTTCTATGTGTAATTTCATTTGAATTTATAATAGGTTTATAAGATATTTCAAGCTTCTCTGTTAATAAAATAAGTATCAAATGCATCTCTTTTTTTATGCACTAAATTATTTCAATTAGAATAAATCCTTTTTATTAGGAACTTTTAGTAAAAAGTATAGATGTAGAGAGATATTTTTTCTAAATAATCTAATTTACTATGTTATGGATTTGTAAAAAACTATAAGGTTGATGAAGTAACACTGGAATCAAAAAATGATATGGTGAGAAAAATCCCCCACATGATTATGTAATGAATAAAATTGTGAGGATGTAATTTAAACAAGGTGGAAGAATGTAATAACCGATGTATTTATAATATAAATTATTTGAATGTCTTATTATTATTCATTAATAAGATTTTATAATTTTATATTCATTATAAGTATATTAATCAATTTTTCAGTCTAAATGAAAAAAAATTTATTTCTAACAAACATGGGTTTTCATGAATAATATGATTTTGTTTGAAATATTGATTTATAAATTATTTTATTTTAATAAAAATAAAAATATTCATATATTATTTGAATATTTGAAAATTATCTTAAAAATAATTTTTGATCGTTTACTGAAATGTTTAATTTTTCAATTAATTGCAAAAAGACTAATTTTTATCGTAAACAATCTATTAATTTATGGTATTTTGAAAGTATAGTTTTATTTTGTATTAGTTTTTAAATTTAATTAATTCCATATGATTAAAAATAGAGTAAATTTTATTATATTCAACCATAAATGTGAATTTGGTATAAAAACATTTTTATACTTAAAAGAATTATTTTTGAAAAACATTTAGTCATCGCATTTCGGGGGTTTATTTTTAAATTTATATATACTCATTATATGAATTGGATTTGATAAAATAAATTTCAAATTTATAATCAGAATACTTAAAATTACATAATAAGGTAAAAATAATTTTTGTTCATAAAGAATTGTAAAAATACATAAAAAATTTACCACGATTAAGGTTAATAAAGTGTTTCCTAGGGTTAAAGTAATGAGATTAGAGTTTAAATGACCAAAAATATATCTAAATACTATTTTATAAAAATATATATCCCCTATATAATATCATATTTACATATAGTTCTTATTTTATCCATTTGGTTTTAGTAAGATATAAATATATTTAATCATTTAAAATCCCATGTGTGTCATTTCTGTTACTTATAAAAGCACACTCCCTCTCCTCCACTATCCACACTTCAAGATGTTTTTGGTTAAAAAAATAACCATATATAATCCTTACAACCATGAACATGTCATATATACCTTGGTTTGATTAGAAAACCATCCTAGAAATATTTAAGTATAATCTTAAAGAGGTTGACTGAAGATGAGGTACAGTTATTAATCTTGAATTTTCATTCTAACTTTACATCTACCTCCCTCAAACCTTCTTCAATCATAATGAAATAAAAAAAATTAATATCTTAAATAAACTAACATTGTTTTATGTTAATTTGATAACCTATATCCATATAATTTTTGGATCAAATATGAAATGAAAGTGTCTTTTTTCTATAAGGAGAACTACCTCCTCACAAACCGATGTAGTTTTTTACATCACCGACAATCAAAGACTGTTATATTGATGAATTAGATATATAAATATGACACTAATAAAATTATTAATATTCTATAAAGATAATATATAATATATTTTATTAATATTCCACCTATTAGGAAATGATAAATTTGTTCATGCATATGTGTAGATTTCCACCTATACAAAGTAATAAGTTTTCTTCTCACCACTGCATCACATAGATGAAATATTTAAGTTTATTTGAACATATAATATGAAATTTATGAAATAATCACAATTATTTAAATTTATATTTATACCTACCTTATTTCCCTCGTGTTCATTGAAAAATGGAAACATTACTCATGAAAATGTATAACTTATCATCGCCATGATTATAACATAATTCATCTTCCATAACCATATTCGATGGTTGTAATTTAAGTATAATTAATGTATGAAAAAAAAATATTTCATGATTATTTTTCTTAAGATTATAGAATAATGACCTTTTGGACCATAGTCATCTTACCAAAGTCATTTTTTATATATGAGTTGAATACCATTAAAACATCAAACAAGAACTTAATAGACAATGTAATAAAATTTAACATGGTATTAAATTAAAAAGAAACAATATAATTGAAAGGGATTATTAAATAAATATAAAATATATATATAATTATTCTTCCTGAATACAAAGTACATACATGATTACTCAGACTCGAATTAATGGTTACTTTACCCTAAAACCTTATTTTTAATGTTTTAATGATTTATTTTATGAATCTTTTTCATTCAGGTCCATATACATAAAATTATTTTTAATGTATTCAAATGGACATAAATTAATTATTAAATACATTTTATGTTTATTTTGTCTTTATTTATAATTTTTTTGATAGAAGTTTTTATGTGATTTATATAGATCGTTTTAATAAACTAGAAAAGGAATGTTCAATCTTAATATGTAGGATGTCATTGCTTTTTTACCATCTCCATAACCATTATTTTCTATTTTAATTCCTCTATTTTTTTCATCAAAGAAAAACTCTTCTTCCCATTGGTCCAGATATTTTCAAAAACCATTTAAATGGAATGGATAATTAGATAGCTCGAAATTTTTTTGTTATTGGTGAAAAGAATAGTTTTTTGAATGTAGTTATTTAAATGAAATATTTCATGTTTTATGATTATTTTATTGATCTAATGAATTTTTTATGGTTACAAGTGAGCCCGATGTAGCTCTTGATGATGGTTTAGCCATATATAGATCATGATGTTGGGTGAGACCTAAATAGATATCTAATGCATTATATAAAGGGATGAATTTATCATGTTATATTTCTATAAGGAGGGTGATGGAGTTTATTGATTAGGTTATTCCGTTGGTAAGAGTGATTATAAGTGTTATATAAAGATGATGTAATATGTTATCAACATGATTTATGTCATGACCCCCTCCCACCAAATATAACACAATGAAGGGAGAGAGATAATGACCCCCAAGTCCCGCATCCATTAGGCCCTTGGTTAGAAACTAGCACTGAGGGTATAAAAATATTCTGATTTGGGAGGCATTCCCCTATATAAGAAAAAACATTGGGAGATAGAATGAATCAACCAAAAACAACTCCATGAAAAAATATAAAACATTTCCAAACCTTCCCACAATGCATGTATAAATCAAAAGTGATACATATAAAAGTCTCCAAATGAAATTTGAAAAGAATAAAAACTAATACAGCAATACAACAACATCTCCCAAAGGCTAAACTATAAAAGCCCAGTGCAATACACAATTTCTTCTTGGAATCCTAAATGATTTTATATATATATATAGGTTGAGAATATAGGTATACTATGTAAGAAAACCAAAGTCTCTCATGGAATAGTTAAAAGAGAATATTATTACACCCATGTAAAAAAACAGAACCACATAACACCTATATAGGTATACTAACCAAAACAACAACATCACCAATGCTCTATCACTAAATAATACATCCAAGTATAATTATAAAATATAATGAACATCAAGGATCTGGTACCCCACACCACTTTCCTAAATAACACACCAACATCATACTTCCTGGTTTTGTAACCTCTTTTGAATAATATCGTATCAGAACACATACTACACACACAGATATGGAACATAAAAAAATATCACATCCCACCCACACACCCGAGCCATCACATATGATCACATCACAACTCTACAACGACACTTTTGCCTTCTGGACACCACACCTCATGTATTTCATTCAGATCTCTTAGAATAGGGAGCACATATGATAGGCTAGACATCTGTCCATCCTCCCACCATGATGTTGGTAAATACAACCCCCACATTACTATGTGGGTGTCGAAACATGATGCTCAATTATCATGGGTTAAATATAGAAAACAAAAGATAATACAGTGTATATACATATAGAGTTACAGCACACAAGACCATCATATGGGTTTTCAAAAAGAACAAACCATTACACTAAATCCAAAAAATCTATGATACCTCTAAATGCATAAAATCTCAAAAAAAATGAAATCCATAATAAATATTTTAGTCATTAATCCATATTACATATCCTCTATTTACTAATAAACTCCAATTTAAAAGTAACATTAATTTATATATTCAACATTATTTATCATCCAATTTAATTTAGGAACACACCCTTTTTCATATTTACATCCCATTAGTTTGGATGAAAATTTTATCTATTTAAACTAGACAGCCCATCATCAATTCACACATTAAACATGGCCATTTCAAATCATTATCATTCATTTAATTACATTGATACTTTGAATAATTGAACGAAACCAATAAAAACACAAGCATGACACCACAAATAAACTGCCACATCCACAACATTTTATCACCCCATTCACATCGGAAGCCTCACTGCACAACCATTCCACAACACATTTTCAGATTCAGCATAGGGTTCTCTTAATAAATTTCACTACATTATTTTAGTATTTTATTATGGAATCCATAATATTCTCAGGTATCCATTTAATTAACCGAATATGTGTGGTTAACCATTTAGTTATGGGATTGTAAAAAAGATATCACAAACAAAGATATCACAACATATATAAAAATAAAAAAATAGGGGTTGCCAAAAGTCATGACATTCATCAATACAATAATCAAAGACAACCTCAATATCACAATATTAAATAAAATTATAGAAACATGTGAAGAATTCCACTTTCCCTTTCCATTTTTTCAACCAATAAATTATCTTTGTTTAGTAAGATGGATCTATATTCCTCAGAGATAACAATAATATGGTAATCCCACAACATACACATAAAGATAAATTAATGAATTACTACATCAATTTAAAACCCATCAATGAAGAGGAACAATGTTCGCAAGGGATGATGTGAACCAATAATCATCTGATTCTCCATCTCTAGTAATTTGAATGTAAAAATAGATTTAATTATTTCTAATAATTTGACACAACAACTTTGAAAAAAAACTATTCTCTTACCTTCTAATTGTCTGGAAATATCAAACAAAACTAATAGAACATTAATTCTATTAGCATTGAAAGAGATATGATATAGAGAAGTTTAATATATATATATGGTATTTATTTACACATGTTTTAATTATGAAATTGTGTTTTCCATTTAATGTTCACATTTAATTATCTTATTTAATTTGAAATTTTCATTCAAAACATATTACAAAATTATTATTTAATTTTTTTATCTTCTTCATTTTAAAATAATAATTTAAATAATACTTTTAATATTCAAAAGAACACATTTTTTCTCTCTTTTTTTCTTCCACGCCCCACTCTTCTTCTATCTCCAATCTATTTCAATTCCACAGCCTATTTCAATTATTTATTTATTTTATTATTATTTCCTAACCCACCACACACACACACACACACCCATTTTATATTTTTATTATTATTTATTATCCTCTGACTATAATAATCTTTACTCCCAAATCACATTATCTATAAACTATTCATATTTCCACTTCAATTCCTACGCCTACACTCCTCCTCCCATGCCTCTCTCCAATAGAGATTCTATATTATTTTTTTCTAATTTTTCACACTTATTTAATTTATCTCTCTAAATCTCCTTTATTCCAATGGCTCACCTACTCATTTATTACCTCCTACCACACCAACTTTACTCTACCCTCAACATTTATGTTTTCATTTATTTATTACATTCTTTTATTCTATATTCATTCATTATTTTTTTCCTTTTAAAATGTCCCATATATATATAAAATAATATAATATATATATACACTCTCAAATATAAAAATTCAACAATATATATATATACTATTATATATATATATATCTGTGTGTATGTGTGTACAACAAAGTGATTATATAAATAATTTCATACATACATCAATATATGTTTGTATATATATATATACATAAAAAATTCTATAACCCAAGCATTTTTGAAATATTTAATTTTAACAAACTATTGTATATATATATATATATTTGCACAAAAATATAACATGTCATGTGTTGTGTGATGATTTTATTAATATGCAGAGTATCAGAATCTTCCAAAACTCTATATGCATGACAATTATTTTATGTATTATATATTTTTCAATTTTAGTTAACAAAATCCATAAAATATTTATTGATCTTTTTATGTATAACAAATGTAATAATTATTATATGATGATTATAGAAATCCCTTTATTTTGTTTCCATTTAATGATTCTATCTATTCTATATATTCATTCGCACATTTTCAACCATTAAAAGTCGAAACCATCACATAAACCCACCATTCATGAATCACATTTAATTTAAAATTTATATCTCTTCTATTTAATTCAAATCATCACTATTAACATTATTACATCACACATTTTAAACTAATTTTTATTATTGTTAAAATAATTTAATATCCACCATTTTTTGATCCCTATAAACATATAAATAAATAAAATTATATATTTATATATATATATATAAATTTCCAATATATATATATGTGTGTGTGTGTCTGTTTCTGGATGTATGTATATATATTCCTACACACATATATGTATTTATATACATATATAATAAATATAATTATTTATATAATATCATAACATATAGGGAAATGTATTATATATATACACACATGAATATAAACATATATATATGGATATATATATATATATATATCACATTTCATAACACAAATTATTTTTGTAATGTTTCATTACACATGACGCATGTAAATATACATATTTAAACACATGTATAATATGTTATATTATATTTAATACATCACACGTAATAAATATTTTGAAAAAAATGTAAATTTAGTAATATTTATTTTCATTCAATTTAATAAATATTCATAAATTAAATAATTTTAAAATCATCCAAAATAAATTTAAAATTTCAAAATTGAAATTAATAAATTATGAAACCCATTTTAAACAACTGTTAAATTTTTAAAAAAAACTTCAACATCAGAATCACTAAGAAATTCTCTAGAATGAAAAAATTAGGCTCGATAATGTTTGAGACATTTGCATCAGATACCTCTCAAACTATTGTCATCCCCAAGAATAAAAAAACTAGAATGAAAATAGAATGGTGGTCTTAACAACCAACCCATGTGATAACTCTCATGTTTCTCTATATATTTGAGATATAAAACCCATTAGGGAAAAAACAAGTTTTAATCTACACAATACTAAATAAACAGTCTCCCATGGGAGATATCTCTCAAATAATAATAGAGCCTCATATATGGTTATAAGAAAAAATCAAACAATACAAATCATCCAATGATGAATAAAACATTATTTTCAACTCAATTTATCATTCGTAGTTTCAAATAGTTACAAGACTTTAAAAGTCACCCTTCATTTAATATAAAATCAGTTTTTAAGACATTTGTTTCCACCAAATATTTTCAAAGACTTTAATATAATGTTTTATTTCATAATTCAACAACTCTTATTTAAAAAAATATTAAATGTTATTTTTTTTAAACCCATTCCTCTTATTTAAAATATTTTTTTCAATGTCCCATATTTGAGATGTGACATGAAATTTAAAAAAACAATACATAAGACTTGAATAATCAATCTTTTAAATCCTTTTTTATAATTTTGATCACAAAAAATTATTTATTAGGACAAGACTCATGAAAAAATACCACATAACATATCTAAAACAATAAAGGAACTAATATAAACATAGAAATATCTTCTAAAAACAAAAAAAATCAAAGGTACTTATCCACCTTACCATGATATTGTCTGATTTGGGAGGCACTGACTCTCACACATGGTTTTAAAACCTGTCATAATATATTGCGTCATGATGCGAGAACTAGTTTCACTCTCTTCATATGTCTGATTTCATAACATGTTTCATCAACATAAGATCAATCACAAAAAACCAACCAAAAAGATAGTACTAAAACATTCTTGTCACTTTTATTATAAAAATATTTATGCATGGGAGAAAATATCATCGTCATTAATTTCAAGAATTCCAAAACTACCATTTTATTTTATTAATGAATTTTTGTAATTAACATTTTTTATGCGAGGAGTGTTAATCTATAAAAAATAAACATTCCACAACACAACAAATGACATATCACCACAATAGCCACACATTTCATGCCCCACACATCCCTATCACTTCACAACGCAACTAATAGCCAATATTACCAACAAATGAAAATGTTCACCAGATATTTCACACAACCACACAACCACACCACTTTATTATACACAATAATACACTCTTTTTAGAAAACAAATATCTCCATATCTTCCTCCACATTCCCCCAACCAATTATCACCGCTATCATCACATGTCAAATCTCCAAAAGCACAAATAAGGAATTCTTTTTCTGATGCAGAGATATTATCCTCTTTTGGAGACACTGACTCACCTACACAGTTCAATCACGTCAAATTATATTGTGTACCTATTAGGTATTAGGATTTCCCCTATTTATATGATATAAGTTTTTAATAACACATTTCCCAAGGATACACAATATGAACAACCAGACATATAAACAATGCATTTTAGATTCCATAATTATTTAGGGGCTTACACTACTTCACCTCATTATTTATCATTGGTATTGTCACTTAATTTAAAATTTTCCATGTTAAAACAGTTCATTAACCATATAAAATTGATTTTACTTTTAATACATTATGATTTTAGTCAAAAAATCACTTAAAGGTTGTCATAATCCATGATAATGATTGTACAAGAAATGATTCCCAAAACCATTTTGTATAATATACCATATAAACACATAAATGAAATGATAACAATGCCACCAAATAAATCACCAAATTTTTCAAACATTATTTGAAGATTCATATTTTCTGGGTTTTATTGTATAATTTAAATATCCCATTACATAAAAAAATGCTTTTAGAATCATCAAAATAAAATATTGTCTCTAACCATGAAATTAAAATTTCATGGGTTGTATTACTATATTTATTGATTTATTATACCCTATCTAAACATTATTTGATCATTTCATTACACAAAAAAACATGTTTATATACTGTAATAAGGATAACCTGATTCTACATACATATTTGAATGTTATATATTAATCATGCTACATGCATAGGTCTCTCATACTAGAATTTCCTATGTTACGACACAAATAATTTCAAATTTAGGCATGCTTCCCATCACAAAATACTCATGAGTTAACATGTGAGGTAATGTGATTTCAGTAGATAAAAATTCTTATCAATATTAAATATTAAATATTAAAATTTAAATATTTTTATGTATGAACATGTTACCCAAAAAAATTCATGTCATTTTCCAAAATTTAGAAATAAATCTCACTAGAATTTCTAACCAACCACATGATAATAAATTATGGATATATCAATACTGTAGAACTACAATAAAGAGAAGATAAGGAGCAATTTAGTTTTTTTTATATTTCTAGGTTCAAAGTAATTATCAATATTCAAGATGTTTATTTAAAAAAATTCAAATATTAAATATCCACAATGATATTTTTTAAAAAATTCATAAAAATGATCATGATATATTTAAAATGAAACAACATGAAAGACATATTAACTCACCTGGAAACTAGAATACTTCTATACATGGTTTCAAAATAATTTATTTATCATTGAAGTATGAAATCTACTTGATTTAATATGATTCATAGGGGTTTTAAAAATTAAATATTTGATCACAACAAAATAATCTAGGCATGTTTCTCTAAAAATTTCAAAAATTACAAAAACCATCTGGATTTTTTAGGTTTTAAGGAAATGAAATTCATGTTATTTAGAATAATGTTATAATGGGGATATAAACAACATATTTAAACCTTAAGAAGGTTTCAAAAAATATCTCAATAATTTTAACAATCATTTTACACTTTCCTTTTGTTTATATAAATAATTTAAAAAATAATAAAAACTTATTAGGAATAATAACATGGGAAATATCAGAGAAACACATATAAAATTTAATTATTTATTTAATTAGTTTTCACTCTATTCAAATAATAACACAATCATTATGATGCATGTACCTCTCCAAGGTCTCTACCCTATAAGCATAACTGCTTAAATTTGTTGTTATATTGGCCCAGTGTCTTTGCATTAGATCTTAGGGCCCCTAAAATCCCATATCTTAGCTGGTCTCCTAGGATGATGTCATTCACCATGGTCAACTAACACCATTTCCATATCAACCAATGTAGTCCTCACTGTTCCCAACATCAAACTCCATCCTATCTCTCAATCATCATCTCAGTTAACACTCTTTCATGAACCCCTCCCTCCAAAGATACATTAATGAATGAAGAATGATAATGACCCCTAAGTCTTGCCTCCTAAAGGCCCTGAGTTGGTGACAAGTATTGAGGGTATAAAAATATCACAATATGAGGGGAATTTCCCACTATAAGAAAATAGTATTGTGAGATAGAATGTATCAACCAAAAAACAACAAGACATAATATAAAATAATGCCCAATCTTCCCCCATGAATGCATAATTTAAAATTGATAAAAATAAAATCTCCAAATGGAAACCCAAAAGAGTAAAATATAAGTAAAAGATACAACCACTGTTCATATGGTTTGAATAATAAATGTCCAGTGCAGTCTCCAAATTCATCTTGGATTACTAAAAACATTTTTATATACGTTGGGTGAGTAAACATATATAATCAATAGGAAAACCATAATTTCCCATACACATGGGAAATGAGCATACTAATACACCGACAAGAAAAATAGTAGAACCAAATAACACCTATATAGGTTTACTAACCAAACCCCCAACCTCACCAATACTCCCTCACAAAATAATGCATCCAAGTGTAATTATATAATATCATATACATTAATTATTGGGTACCACAAACCGCATTCCCACTTATCTTCCACTCTCACACCACAAATTTTTTCATCCTTACTCTCCCCCCCTCTTCCGAATAAAATTGCGTCCTAACTGCACACACCTAAGCCATCATAACAAATCACATCCTACCAGTACACACCTGGGACATCACATATCATAACATCTTAACTCGATAGTATCACTTTTGACTTCTGGCCATCATAGCACATGCATTTCTATATCATATCTAAAAAGAGGGAGAAGACAAGAGTGGGTATCTAGCCATCCATACTTTTAGAGAGATTTTGGGAAACACCCTCCAACATGACTATGCAGGTGTCAACACATAGTTTTTGAGGAGGGTCAGGTGCATATAGAAAACTAAAGAACTTGATGTTTATATACATAATGATTTATATAACATAACTCCATCATATGGGATTACAATAGTAACATACCATTTCACAGAATCCACACAATCACTGCCACCTCTAAACAAATAAAATCACATAATCAAAACACAAGTGATAATTCATATTTTAGTCTTTAAGACAGTTTACAGAGTCTCTATTTATCAATAAATTCAACTTTGATAGTACCATTAATTTATGTATTCAACATTCATTTGATTCCCATTTCATTTGGTAGGACACATTGTTTCATATTTCTATTCTGTTAGTTTATATGGAATCTTTATCCATTTAAAACACACAACCCATCATTAATTCACTCGTTAAACATACCCATTTAAAATTATTATCATGCATTTAATAGCATTAATACATGGGTAAATAGAAAAAAACCAACCATACAATAGAAGTAGAACACCACAACCCAACTAAAACATAAAAATCATTTTATAGCGACAACCATATTTACATACTCATTTCACAACCACAAAACTGTCATTTTCAGATTCAGTGATGGGTGATATTACTCAATTTCACTTCTTAATTTTTGATTTTTATTAAAAAAAATCCATAAGATCCAAGGAAATCCATTTAATTAACTTAATATGTGTATTTAACTATTTATTTATGCTGGTTTCACAAGAATAACACAAACTGGGGAATCATAGAACAAATAAAAACCACAGAAAAAGGGATACCAAAAGCCATGACATTCATTGATACAACAATCATAGATAACTTCAATATAAAAATAACAAATAAAATGATAGAAAAAAATGGGAAACATTCCCATGACCCATTCAATTTGGTTCAATTCTATTAATTATCTTTGTTATGTTAGATGAAACTATCTTACCAATAAATAAAAATGATTTTCCCATCCTGTAAGATACTCATAATGTGCAATCAAGTAATTCTTACATTTATTTTTAGACCCAACAAAGATGTGGAAAAATGTTTGGAAGGGTCTGCCTAAAATCATAATCATCTAATTATCAATCACTAATAACTTGAATTATAAATATTGATTTAATTAAATATATAGAATTTGAAGAAACTTCTATGAAAAAAATCTTATCTTCTACTCATAAAAATGAATCCAATGAAACTGGCAGTTCCTTAATCCAATTCGTATTGAAATAGATATGACAAATTGTATTTGAATTTATATAGGGTATTGATTTACCCTCTTTTAAATTGTAAAATTATGTTATTCATTTAATTCATAAATTTTCCCTTATTTGATTATATTATTTAATTCAAAACATATCAATTTTTTTTGGTTTTTCTCATTTTTAAAATAATAAGTTCACCCATACACATAGTATTTAAAACCCCACATTTTTCCTCTTTTATTATTCCTATCACCACTCTTTTATTATCACCAATATATTTGGATTCCATGCCCTAATGCATTCATTTATTTATTATATAGTTATTTCCATAACCCAACACAATGACACTCTTATCTTTTATTTTTTTTATTTATATATTATATACATACTAATCATTACAAACAATTAACATTTTGTCTCTACTATTAATATTTCTACATAAAATCCTATGCACACACTCTATGTCCAATCCTCCCTCAAATCAACCTTCTATATTCATTTTTTTTAATTTTCAACCTTCTTTAATTTCTATCTCCCTATATCCTTTATTCAAATCCCTCACCTATTCATTTTTACCTCCTTCCACACCAATGCCATTATACCCTCCACATTCATGTTCTAACTTATTTATTACGTGCGTTTTTTCAATGTACAGTCATTATCTTTTTTCCATTTAAAATGTCACACACAAAGACCCACACAAACACATATATATGTTATATGTTAAAATATATGTACATATATATATACTATCATATAAAAAAAATTCAATAATATATATATATAGAAATATATATATAACAATATATATACACATTTACAAATAAGTGATTATATAAATAATTTCATACTTACATGAATATATATATGTATATATATATATATATACAGAACACACTTCACTACCTAGACATTTTTGAAACATTTAATATTAAAGACAATTATTTAAAGATATATATTGACACCCATATTTAACATGTCACGTGATGTGTGACATTTTTATTAACATGAAGAGTATCTGAATCTACCAAAACCCTATATGCAAGGTCTTTAAATTATGTATAATATATTTTAAAATTATATTTAAAAAATTCCATCAAATATTTAATAAACAGTTTATTAATAATAAAAATAATTATTATTATATAATTAATATAGTGAGTAATTTATTTTGCTTCGTTTAATGATTCACTCTCTTTAATATATTTATTCATGCATATTCTCCTAATAAAATTCATAACCCCCAAAAACACCCACCATTTAGAAATCAAATTTAATTTAAAATTTATCTCTATTTTATTTAATTAATATCTTCACTTTTATCATTATTACACCAAAAATTTTAAATATAATAATAATATTAATCAAAATATTTAAGAACCACCTTTTTTCAACACCATTAATATATAAATAAAATGACACACAAAAACAAATATATATATCTTTCCAATATATATATAGGTGGGTATGTGTGTTTTTATCTTCATTTATATATATATATTCTGACGAAAATATTTTTTTATATACATATATAATAACTCTTATTGTTAATATAATGTTATAATATATTTATATGGAAATGTAATATTTATGTATACACATATGAAAATATAAATATACATCTCTGTATATATATATATATATATCTTCCACATATTATAACACAAATAATTTTTGAAGTTTTTATTTAAAAATGATGCATGTAAATATGAATGTTTACACATATTTATAATATGTTGAATAATATTTAGTATATCACCCCTAAATAAAATTTTAAAAATATATTTAAATTAAATTATATTGAACATTTTTCTACTAAATAAATCTTTTTAAATAAAATAATTTAAAAACATACAAAATTCATTTCAAATTTCAAGAATAATACTAATAAATTATCATACACATTTTAGACAAATTTTGTAAATTTTCAAAAACACTCAAACCTCAGAATCACTAAGAAATAATCTAGATTGAAAAATTAAGCATTGAAAATGTTCCATGCCTTTAAAATTTCTATATTATTTCTTTTTGTTTGTATTGAATATTATTATTTCACAATGTATGATAATGATATTATACTTAATGGAAATTATATTCTACTTCTTAAGGATGAAATATATAACTTTTTGAAAATATTTTCATGAGTTTTGATTACTATCGAGAAACTTTTAAGAGATTTATTTTTTATTTAAGACTTATTATGAAATTTTTATGGAATAACATTGGGAAGGAATGTTGATTTCTTATGTATGAAAATTTTTATTTTGAGATCAAATTTTAATTTTAAAAAGGAATATTTTTTGGATTATTCATTAACTAATAAGTTTCTTTCTTTCTTATAAAATTTACCTTAGTAGGATTTTAAACGATCCAATATTTTCAAATGTTCACACATAGTTTGGAGGATGAGTATGGACTTGGAATAGGTCATGATGAATATTTTTAAGGAATTTCATGAAAAGGAAACATATTATATCATAAAAGTATTATATTATTAGAAAATGGATATTGAGTTGAAGTTTCTACTTTGTGATGTAATATTTATTTATATAAGGGTGATAACAAAATTAATTAAAAATTTAAAACTAAATCATATATGGGAATGAAAAAAAATTAATTCATATCATGAATTGTTTAAGGTTGGGTACTTATAGTTTTAGAGAATACATTGAATGGTTTCAAATATGAAAATACCTTTTGAATTATTTTGATATAGAATCCCAATAGTGATCATTCATGATGCAAGGAGTAGCCCATAGGGATAAACTCTTAGACCCTAGACCTGTTCTACTAGGGTAATGTGTGCACTATGTTCCTATGTTGGGAAAAGGATCCACCCCTTGGGGTAGACTCTTACCCCTAGATCTGTTCTTCTAGAAAAATGTGCACAGAAGGTGGCCTATCAATCACATAAACCATCTGATGATCCTCACTTACCTGGATTTTATGTTAACCAAGGGTCACTTTTTTACTATTTTATTATCACTATTTTTTTGGATTATTGGGAAAATGGTTTGAAAATATAGTTGAATTTAATTTTTTAGAAATAGTGAAAAATGGTGATTTTCCTTGTTTTTTATTGAACTATCGTATGATATATATCAGTAATTGTCTTTATTTATTTGAGAATAATTTATTTATTTAATAAATATTGTTTATGAAACACATTTAATATTATTCAAGTATTTTTTTTCTCACACCACAAATATGACTTTGGATGTATGTAGATCTTATTTGGTCTGATGTGGGTAAAGTAAATGTGCTAAAATATAGAGGTGGGTTTTCTCAATAACAATGTGCAGGTGTCTAGAGGTGACTACATGTCAGGAAGACTTGGTTTTTTTAGGTACATGTTCTATAGTTTTTAAATTTTTGTTCTTCGAGTCCTATTTTGTCTTAATAAAATGAATTTTCTATTATGGACTATTATTCGAATTCAAAATTTTCTTTTATTAATGTTTAAATTATTTGGTCATTTTGTTGAAAAATAATTCCCAAATGTAGTTATTAATACCGAGAAACCTTTTCTGGCCTTAGGGGATAGTGAATTCCCTTTCAGCAATGTCAAGAATGGCTTGGGTTCTAGATAATTTGGTAATCTGGGTTGGTTAAAGAAAATTTGGTATCAGATGGATGTTCAATTGTTTAAATTATCAATATATATTTTTGGATGTCTTTGTAGAGAGGAGATTGGAATATAGGGACTTAAGGTGTATGTCGTGAGTAAGTGACTGCCAATATCTCATTATGAAAATACTTAAGTAATCAATGGTCTATATAAAATGTGTCTCATGGGATTCATAGTGGTTATATTATAATATTTGGTTTTATATATCTGTTAATAATTTCGGTTTACTTCTATTATTTTAATATCGAAATTATTCTTTGATATTTTGTTATAGTATCTCTTTATCTGATGATATTATGTACTATACAATCTATATGTCATCCAATGAATCCTACATATGGTTATATAGATGAAACATGGTAGGAAATCTCTCCAGTTGATAAAAATATCATTAATATAATTGTGCATTTTGTCTAGGGTATGGAATAAGTTTTGGTGCCAAATCTTGTTTAACCTAAAGAGATAGAACCTTGGAGTGATAAGAATAGGGATCAAGCCTAGTAGATTCTTCACTAGAAACCACTATATTTACTTGGAAAAATTATCCAATAGAATTGGAACATTGGTCAGGTAATATTTTATTAATCATTGAATTCTTAGAGACCCGAGATTCTATCAAGGTGAAGTTTGTTATCTTCAAGCTAAAATGCCCATATAGAAGATGGTGGGACTCAGTTATTTTAGGAAAGAGGCATGAGGGAATAAAGTGGAAAGGCTTCAAGGATATATTTTCCAAGAAATTTTCTCATGCTTTTTTTATATTATTTAAATCTATTAAATTTCACAACCATGAGAAATGGAATTAGACAGTGACAAAATATGCTAATCATTTCACTGAGTTTGTCATGTTTACTTTGGAAGTTGTGTCTGATGAGATGATAAAGAATTTGAGGATTCATATGGGGGTTTGAAATAATAGTTTGACATATATTGATATTCTAAATATTTCTACTTGTTCAATGCTGTTTTAAAGAGGATTGATGGAGGTGATTGATGATCGTGTTGTCGAGCGCGTCAAATTAGTTGTTTAATTTTGACTACAATTTCTGCAGTATAGCATCAACCCTAGGTCATCTTTCGACGGAGAATTAGATCATTAATTTAAAAATAGGGTTTTTATTATCAATGTAGAAGTTGAATAAGGTTTTGTAAAACTTGGGGGTTTCATTTTTTAAGATGAAAATATAAAATGAATGTGATAAAACAATTTATAGATTAACATAATTAATTAAGAGTGATCAACCTGAGATACTCTCATGATGTTTATCCTTCATCGCTTCATGAAATAGGGTTATGATCTTTTAATGTCTGGTTTGTAACACCTAGAACTATAATTTTACTGATTTTATACTAGGATACCTCCAAGGGTTCAGTCGAAAACACACAATGATTCACCTGACACCACCGATGATTGGGTGATTTGTGTTTGACTTCATAAATGAAACTCACCAAGGCAACACATTAATAACTCGATGTGTTGTCTAGGTTTATATGTTATTTATTTGTGATACCATGACATAAATTTACATGTTGTTGACCGTACTTATTTGAGTTCAATTGACCAATATGAACCACACAATCACCGCAATTGAAAGGGGAAAAGGAAGTGGTGAACAGTGTGTGAAACATCACATGAATGGGTAACCCCAAACATGATCATATGAGTTGAGCATGACATACCAGTAAATAACGGAATAAAATTAAAATATATGATTAAGAAAAACAACATAAAACCTGGAATTAAAAATATCATTCAATATAATACAAAAATGATGCTTGGGATTACATCATGTTCCTCCCCGGGGGATTAGAAGAGGTTTATAAACCCATGGGAGAGGAGGAAGAGAAAGATGTTGGGGTAGAACTTCCCATAGCCTCCAGAACATCTAGGGATTTTGAGATGACTACTTGGGGACTCCAAAATGGCAGCACCATTCCTCCTGCCCGAACTAACAAATGGGGTGCCCAAGGAGCCATTTCATAGGAAAATTAGAAGGTGGTTTTAGGCACAAAGATTTCTTCAATCCACTTGTACCATGCTTTTAGACTAATAGACACCCAAATATCCATTTTGACAAAATCACAAAGTGGTATCCCCAACGCCTGACTCTCTCCACCAAAATTTTGGCATCTATTTGACAAGTGGATCTGGAGATATGGACAGATTATAGAACATCGCATTTGACTTTGTGCATTTTGGATTCTTTGGAAATATCAGTTCGTTTGGGCCTCTTAATGAACGAATAGGGCTTTGTTGCCTTCATATTAAATGAATATAATGAAATTTCAGACTAGCCCACAAAGTTTCAGCCCATTTTAAAGCACGGTTAAGTAGAAACATTTGTTTTACTCAACTAGTTTTCTTGGATCATGTTCAGATTGGCCCATATTTCTTGGACTTCATCATGGGTCCTCCAAATCACATACTGCTACAATATAATTATCAAAAAAAGTAAAATTTCCCTTTTTAACAGTGTTAAAAACAAAATAATTGAATCAGACATGGAGTGAAGTTTGTTATTATACTTGTAATTTTCAATACAAAACCAGTTTATTACATTGTTATAAGGGTGAAATAAAACAGTGAATCGTGATACGATCACACCCCCATACCTAAACATTTTCACTCCTGGGAAATGTATAATATCCTAATAAAGTCCCATTCCTAAATCAAAGGTTTTAAAACATTCAATATTCTTTATAAATTAAATTCATCATGTCTCGTTTATGGGATCAATTTTCCTATCATTTTTCTTTTCTCACATTCAAATTTGTTCAACTTCATTTGTTCACCCATGAAACATGTCACAAAATACCTCACCTAAGAATTTTTCCCTCCTAACTCAAGGGACATATGAAAGTGGAGTTATGATATTCTACCAGAGTTCATGTGATCTTACCATATGATTTCCAAGATTCTCAGTTCCCTACCAGCAGAAAATAGTGTGCTACTCAAGAGGACTTCCAACAAGTTATTTTGAGTTTCAAGGGTTGGTGGGATTTAATGTTTAAAAATATGAGGCTGAATAGGAGTGTTTAATCTCTTATGTAAAAAACATGTCAAAAGTGTTCACAATGAATGTACACACCCAACCCCTCACAAAGTGTATCACCTCCAACTCACTCCCTTCATTGTCCATTTTTTGGGTCACAACCAAACAATGAATAATAATGAGTAAACATCCTCTTTCTCCATTTTTTCCTTCTGTTCTATTTTTTTCAATGTAAAGAACTATATTTTTTTTTTGGAGATAAATAGGGAAACATGTATAAAAAATTCTGTAATATGGCTTGTGAACCCATTTCCCAAGGAAAATGTAGGCACCCTTTATATCAACCAATAACAATTATTCTCTCCCCAGAATTCACATAGAAACACCCTATCACCCAAACATGCTGAAAATAATCAAGAATATACACAACAGATGGGTAGGTAGGGATAAATTAGCTTGTAATGTGGCTACCTAATGGGAATTTCATGGTCTCTTAGGCTTAATAAGAATAAAATGTAAAGGTGGACAAAAAAAGATGTTAATTGTACGAAGGGATTTTCAATGAACGATTTCCTCTATCATAAATATAGCATACTTGAATCTTATGGATTCAAACAGAATCAAGGCAAGTTATAGTTTTTATACATGACCCAAGACTCTCAATAAAGCGATTAAAAGGAATAATATGCAATAAAGGGCTTATAATTTATCTTCGGGTAAGGTATTAAAATATTGGTCTATGCTAATGAGGCATGGGTTTCAAAAATACATTTAACAAATAAGAATGATTTGAAAATAACAACTATAGAAAATGATTTCATATCAATATTCATTTGAAATTTTTTTTCCAAAAAACCATGTAATTACCAACCCAATCGACTAAGGCATGAAAAATGATTTCAGATATTAATTTTAAGATAAATTTTTTTATCTAAAAACAAAAAATAAAGAAAAATAAATTAAAATTGAAAACACTTTTTTTTGTTTTTTTGTTTTTAATTTTTTTTTTGTATTGTTTTTATTTAATCCTAAATATGAAATCTAACCCTCCACCACACCTAAAAGTTATATTGTCCTCAATGAAATTATTTTGAATAAATAGACAAGTAAATAAAAGGTAGGGAGAAGGGATTTCCTAATAAGTGGTGTCATATTTGGCGTCTATCAGTTAGATTTCTCCCACAACATGATTTGGAAAATCCCCATATAAGTGTTTCAGGATCTTCCCATTGATAGTAATCCTTTGTCTAATCTTCTTATGCAAAACCTATATATCACCAAAAGGGTACACATCAGAAATGGTATAAGGACCAAGCCATCGAGAACGAAGCTTACCTGGGGGGAACTTTAGCTTAGAATTATACATAAGAACCTTCTCACTAATATAGAACTTCTGCTGATGAATCATGCTATCATGGATAGCTTTTGTCTTCTCTTTATAGATTTTGGAGTTCTCATATGCATCACGTCGAATTTATTATAACTCTTGAATCTGTAGCTTCCTATGCTCACCTGCATCTGAAAGATTCGGATTATATTGTTTAAAATCCCAATATGCACGGTTTTCTACCTCCACTGGGAGGTGACAAGACTTTATAAACACAATTTTGTATGGTGAAATTCTGATTGGGGTTTTAAAAGCTGTATGGTACTTCCAAAGTGCATCATCCAAGCGTAAACTCCAATCTTTCCTATTGGGTTGTACTGTTTTTTCCAAGATTATCTTAACTTCTCGATTTGAGATTTCTTCTTGTTTGTTAGTTTGGGGGTGATATGATGTAGAGATTTTACGAACAACCCCATACATACGAAGAAAATTTACCATGTAGTGATAATAAAAATGTGAACGTTGGTCACTAATGACGAATCTAGGTAAACCAAACCTACTAAAAATTTGGGACCTCACAAAATCAACAACCACTCGAGAGTCATCGGTCCTAGTGGATTTTTCTTCCACTCGTTAAGATATGTAGTAAACAGCCAATAATATGTACACAAAGACAAATGAATTTGGAAAAGGCCCAATGAAGTCAATGCCCCATGCATCAAAAATTTCACAGAATAACATGGGTTTTTGGGGAATTTCATTCCTCTTGGAGATATTCCCTCTCAATTGAAAATGACTACATGACTTAAAAAATATAGGGGAATCCCTATACAATGATGGCCAATAAATTCTTGATTCAAGCACCATTCGAGCTGTACGTTGAGAGACAAAGTGTCCCCCACATGCCACGGTGTGGCAGAAGGTCAAAATATAGGTGAACTCATGGTCAGGGAGACACCGACGATCTACATGGTCACCACAAATTCTCCAAAAATATGGGTCATCCCAAATGTACCACCTAGAATCATGTTTATGTCTTTGGGATTATGAAGTGGTGAAATCAGTGGGGACCCTAGATATTGCTAAAAAATTCACAATGTCTGCATACTAGGGGGTAAGGTCCACAATATCACAAATGTTCTAATGAGGAAAGAATTATCCAATGGGGAGGGATGATTCAACATTGTGGTCCAATGGTGGAGAAATCCTACTAATGTGGTCAGCTACCACATTTCAACTCCTCTCTTATCTCTAATCTCAAGGCCAAACACCTCAAGGTGGAGCATCCACCGAATGAAGTGGTGTTTAGCTTTAGGTTTCTTTAGGAGAAAATGAAGGGCATCATGATTAGAGAAAACAATTATTTTTGACCCAATAAGATATAAACGGAATTTTTCCAAGGCAAACACAACTGAAAGAAGCTCTTTTTCAGTGGTTTTATAGTTTCCTTGAGAACGGTCAAGGGTATGTGAGGCATACACAAAGACATAAGGATCCTTCTCAACCCTTTGTGATAAAACTGTCCCAACTGAAATGTTAGAGGCATCACACATAAGTTCAAATGGGAGATCCCACCTTGGTGGTTGGATAATGGGAGGTGATGCGAGACTCCTTTTTATTGAATTGAAAGCATCCTCAAAATTTTTATCAAACACAAACTCAAAATCCTTTTGTAATAACCGGGACAAGGGAAATGCGATCTTATAGAATTCTTTAATGAATCGGCGGTAAAAACCAGCATGACCCAAGAAAGGTTTCACCCCACAAACACATTTTGGATATGGAAGGGTTGTAATCAAGTCAATTTTTGATTTATCCACTTGAATTCCCTCTTTTTAAATAACATGACCAAGAACTATCCCCCGATCAACCATGAAAGGACATTTCTCATAATTTAATACAAGATCTTTTTCTATGAAATGATGGAGGATGGAACCTAGGTGATACAAACAATCATCAAATGAAGCTCCATAAACCGTAAAATCATCCATAAAAACATCCATTCAATTATCTAGGTACTCTAAAAATATACTCAACAAACAACGCTGAAATGTCCTAGGAGCATTACAAATACCAAAAGGCATCCTTCTGTATGAAAATGTGCGAAATGGACAGGTAAATGTTATCTTTTATTTATCCTCAGGGGCTATATGGATTTGTGAATAACCCTAATAGCCATAAAGGAAACAATAATGGGACTTACCAGATAATCATTATAACATTTGGTCAATGAACGGTAGAGGAAAGTGGTCCTTCCGTGTGGCTTGATTCATTTGATAGTAGTCAATACAGACTCACAGACTGTTTTGCACACGTCTTGGAACCAATTCATTCCTTTAATTTGACACAACTATTATTCCTATTTTTTAGGCATTATTTGCACTGGACTAACCCATTTACTATCAGATATAGGATAAATGATCCTCGTAGCAAGTAATTTACTGACTTCTAATTTTTCCACTTCAAGGAGAGTGGTATTCAACCGGCGTTGAGATTTCCTTACGGGCTTAGCCTTATCATCCAAAAGTATATGGTGTATACAAATAGATGGGATAATACTGGGAATATTATCCAATGTCCATCCTATTTCCTTTTTACACTCTCTCAAAAGGTTGGGCAGTTTTGATTCTTATTATTGAGAGAGGTCATTGGCAATAATGACGGGCAATTGGTCAATACCCTCAAGATAGGCATATTTTATATTTTATGTAACTAGTTTTAATTCCATCACCAGGGTTTGGGGATTGAGGGAGGGGATTTAGAAGGAGTTAGGTCCATGAAACTGTCTATCTGGTCATGTTTATTTTCTAAGGATAGAGAATCTATTGAAATGAGAATTGTAGAATCATCGATGGTCATGGGTACCTCAGAATGAACATACTCATCAATTAAAGCACAAAATTTACACATTTCAGAACCCACACAACACTCAAAACTCAAATCATCTATGGGTGAAGAAGATAAAAATGAATCAGAGTATGGGTTGAGGAGAGAATTGTGTGTGCATACATAATTTGAGATAACTTCCATCGAATAGATAGTAAGAGTGGAGTTCTCTTCAACAGGGTGTTTCATTGCCTTAAGGATGTTAAAAATTACCTTTTATCCTCTGAATTCTATGGACAGCATACCATTTGGAACATTGATGATCGTCTTTGATGTTTTGTGGAATGGCATCCCATGTATGAGAGGAGCATGTCCTTAGGTTCTGGTATCTTCTATCTCAAGAATGTAGAAATCAGCAATGAATTTGAGATTCTTCACTCGTACAAGGACATCCTCAATCACTCATGTTGGATGCATTGTACTATAGTTGGCAAGTTTCATGACAATTCCTGTTGGTTGAAGCTATCCAACCTATAGAGAAGTATACATGGAGTGAGGCATTACATTAATTGAAGAACCTAAATCTTGCATAGCATCAAAAAAGAAGGTATTCCCTATGGTACACGGTATTGTGAATGTGATCGGATCCTTGCATTTGGCTAGAATTCCTTGTTGAATCAAGGCCAATACATTCCTCCCCAATTGTACTCTCTCATTCCCCTTCATCCTTCGTTTATAGGTGAAAAGTTCTTTAAGAAATTTGGCATAATGGAGAATTTTCTTGACTGCATCCAACAATGGAATATTAACTTGAACTTTTTTAAATGTATCCATTATTTCATTGTCAATATCTTTATCAATGTTTTCTTAGATTTAGAGAGTCTTTGAGGTAAAGGAAGAGGAATTGATTCATCATGAGAATCCATAATGATAATTTTATTTCCATTTTTTATTTTTATTTTTCTTCATTAGAATCTTTTATGGGTGGAGAAAGAGTGTTTTCAAGAGGGGGACATACTTGTTGAGTATAATTAGTATAAGGAGAAACTTATTTACCACTACGAAGTATAATTGCACATACAGTACCTTTTTTCTTCATATTGGTAATGGGTTGGGATGGTAGTTTTCCAGAACCTTGCATCTAAAGCTCACTGATGGTGTTCACCAATAGTCCCTCTTGAGTTCGTAGGTCTTGAATTTCCGATTTTCTGGTCTGTTGGAATTGGAGGTTCTGGGTTTCCATTTTCTTCACTATATCCTCGAGGCTTGGTTCATATTTGGGAGTATGAGTATTTTTTTGAGATGTTGATGGATAAGAAGGTTGCATACCTTGGCCTTGTTGATACCAATTCTGCTTGGTGTAGCTTGAGTTTCCTTCTTATCGGTACTGGGGTTATGCTTGCCACCCGAGGTTTAGATTTGTCCTGAATGGATCTTTCATAAAGGAAGTTGATTGCTGAAAAGGATGCCCTGGGAATACTAATGCATAGGAATCAGATGAATCCTCAAGTTGTGTGCACTGGTCAGGAAAATGTGTATTGTCAGAACAAATACCACAATGTAATGGAACATGAGGAGATTGTGAGTTACCTTGTTCTTGAGATAATTGCCTTAGAAGGGTATGCATCTCATCAAGTTTATTATTTACCTTTTGTTCTAGGGATAAATGACTTACCTCATGAACTCCTAGGGTTGGTGCAATTTCTCGTGGACCAAATTGTTGTGCATTTTGAGCCATGTTGGCTACTAAGTCATGAGCGGCGGAAGGAGTTTTATCAACTAGGGAACCACCAGATGCAGCATCAAACATTCCACGATCCACGGGAATAAGTCCCTTATAGATTTATTGGATTAATAGTTTATCACTAATCTGGTGGTTGGGGCAGCATGAGCAAAGTCTTTTGAATCACTCCCAATATTCATGAACGGTCTCTCCTTGTGATTGCCTAATTCAACAGATTTATTTCCTAATTGATGCAGTTCGGGAGGCAAGGATGAAATTCTCTAGAAAGAGACTTTTTAGGTCATTCCAGCCCCAAATTGTGGTAGGAAAATAGTATATCCAATCTTTGGCTACACCATCAAGGGAGAAAGGGAAGGCCCTAAACATAATTAGGTCCCCGGACACATTTTGGTGTTTCATGGTAGAGCAGACTATATGAAACTCTTTGAGATGTTTTTGAGGGTCCTCACAAGGAAGACCATGGAATTTGGAAATTAGGTGGATGAGGCTTGATCTCAGCTCAATGTTGGTTTCTTCCTTGGGATATTGGATGTACGCAGGTTGGTACTCCACAATAAGGGTGGTCAGTTCTTTTAAAGTTCGATTATTTATAGCCATGTTTTCTTGGGTTTTATTGGGTTAAATTTTGGATTTTTTTTGGACCACTTGAGGTTCCAAAGGGGGTTAATCAATGTTACTTGATTGACCTTCTCTATATTCCTTTATTTGAGTGTGATGTGACTTTTCAATTTCAGGGTCAAATTCAAATAGTGTTTCTTTACCAGATCGGGTCATGCAAATAAGATGTGTAGTTTGTTTTTTATATGGATAAAACCACTTATGAAGGGTTAAAATAGAATATAAAGTTATAATACATAATTATATAGAGATATATGGAGAATAAAATATAGAGAGAGACATAGAGAGAGAGAAAAAAACACACACAAAAAAATAAAAAAACAACGACAAAAACCCAAAACAAAACAATCAAATGAGGGAGGCGTATTGAAAGGAGTAGTAATTAAGAAATAAAATAAATAAAGAAAAGGAAATAAATAAATAAAATGATCTTGGATCCCTAGAAAATACACTAAGATTTGATCGCGTTGTCGAGTGCGTCAAATTAGTTGTTTAATTTTGACTAGAATTTCTGCATTATAGCATCAACCCTAGGTCGTCTCTCGATGGAGCCTTAGATCATTAATTTAAAAATAGGGTTTTGATTATGAAAGTATAAGGTGAATGTGGATTTGTAAATCTTTGGGGTTTTATGATTAAAGATGAAAATAAAAAATTAAAGCGATAAAACAATGTAGAGATTAATAGAATTATTTAAGTGTGATCAACCCAGGATACTCTCATGATGTTTATCCTTAATCGCTTCATAAAATAGGGTTATGATCATTTAATACTTGGTTTTTAACACCTAGAACCATAATTTTACTGAGTTTATACTAAGATACCTCCTTGGGTTCAGTCAAAAACACACAATGATTCACCAGACACCACCGGTGATTGGGTGATTTGTGTTTGACTTCATAACCGAAACTCACCAAGGAAACCCACGAAAATTCGATGTGATATCCATGATTTTATATTATTTATTTGTGATACCATGAAATAAATTTACATGGTCTTGACAGTGCTTATTTGAGTTCAATTGACCAATATTAACCACACAAACACCACAATTGAAAGGGGGGAAAGGAAGTGGTGAACGGTGTGTGAAACATCACCTGAATGGGTACCCCCAAACAGGATCATATGAGTTTAGAATGACATACCAGTAAATAACACAATAAAATAAAAAGATATGACTAATAAATACAACATAAAACCTGTAATTAAAAAGATCATTCAATATAATACAAAAATGATGCTCATGATTACATCACGTTCCTCCACGGGTGATCACAAGGGGTTTAGAAACCCATGGGAGAGGTGGAAGAGAAAGATATTGGGGTAGAACTTCCCATAGCCTCCAAGACTTCTAGGGATGTTGAGAGGACTCCTTGGGGACTCCAAAATGGCAGCACCTTACCTCATGGCTGATCTATCAAATGGGGTGCCAAGGTACCATTTTATTGGAAAATTGGAAGGTTGTTTCAGGCACACAGATTTCTTCATTCCAGTTGCACCATGTGTTTCAACCAATAGAAACCCGAATTGTTATTTTGAAAAAACAAGAAAGTTGTAGCCCAACCTCATGAATATCTCCACTAAAATTTTGTAATCAATTGGACAAGTGGATCTGGAGATATGGACATATTAAAGAACACCTCATTTGACATTGTGCATATTAGATTCCTTGGACAGATCAGTTCGGTTTAGACTCTTAATGAACGAATAAGGATTACTTTACTTCATATGAAATGAATCTTTTGCTATTTCGGACCCTCCCACAAAGTTTCAGCCCATTGTAAAGAATAGTTAAGTAGAAACATGCGTTTTAGTCTACTGGTGTTCTTGGATCATGTGCAGATCGGCCCATCTTTCTTGGACTTCATAATGGATCCTCCAAACCACCTCCACCTGCAATATAATTAACTAAACAAGTAACATTTCCCTTTTTAACATTGTTAAACACAAATAATTGAATCAAAAACGGAGTGAAATTTGTTATTATACTTGTAATTTTCAATACAATACCAGTTTAATACATTGGTATAAGGGTGAAATAAAATAGTGAATCATGGAATGATCAATTGACCTAGCAGGTAAATTACGGATGGTCGGAGTCCCTATAACCTGAAATGGTATTTGTAGTGTCTCATTTAAGGGTAGGATGAAGTAGAGTGATTTTACTAGTGAAAATAATAGTTTTTATTCTTACTTTTTTCCCATTTTCATCATAAGTGGTTAGTGGAATGACTTATTATTAATGTGGCTAGATGGGGAACATGAATAATTTATTTTCATTCCACTAGATAATTATAACTGGTGTGTACATGGTGGTCAGTTATAGTAATTATAATAGGATTTTTCCTCTCTAAACTCTTGAATGGTCTCATTTATACAAATAGGATTTAAGGTAAAATATGATACAACATGGATAATAGGTTTTTATCAATAGTAATTTGGAATAACGATGTTTCCTACAACTAAGGAGTATCCAATTAAAGTTTATGTTAGTCCTATAACCATGATAGGTTACATTTTATATATTTGACATTAGTGATTCCTTTGTTTGATATAGGTTTTTATCACTACACCATGTAAACACATAAGGTTTATCTATTAAAACAAATAATAGAACACTTTCTATTTGTTATGGAACTGGTGACACCTTTAGGAAAGAAAAAGGTGACTTGTTTAAGGTTCCCCTCCTTCCCTTTCCTTATGGGTGGCATTAGGATGGTTTCAGATTTTTTGGTTCTTAATTATTACCTCTTCATTGTTATTATTGGGATATATTGGCTTATTTCTCCAAAATACAAGATTTATTATTATCATTGGAAAATGTCCTTTACTATCACTAATGGGAACTGTCATGTGTATCAAGGAGAGTGAGACCTAAGGTCCAATCATACATGAAATATTTTTTTAGTGCTTAGTAAATTTATGACATTATCAATAGACAAGTTGTGTTAGAAATATTTCAATGTCCATCATCCTTCAATACTCTATCAATTATTTTAATTTTTCCCAGAGCAAATATTTGGTTTTACTCTATAGAGGGGGTGGAGTTATTAGTTGAATTTTTTCGGGTAACCTCACTGATATCAATGGAAATTTTTGGTATGGCTCGAGTTCATTTTAAATAGATGAAAATTCATTTTTACATCTTGATAACCATTGGATTTGTTCTCCCAGGAGTGTAAACTTTTGGATCCTCTTTTCTCATTACCTTCATGGATAATGGTATTCTCCATTTATGGATGGATTATTGAATTTTCAATGGATTAAATATCAATAATAAATACCCATGCCCCACATTAATGATTATTTTAATTTGTTTAAAGGGTAAAATTGATTTTCTAAAATTGATCTTCTCTATAGTTATTACTAGATCAGAATCAAGGGCTCAAATATTATAAATACCAATATCATGATAATGTATTTCCCCTTAATATACCTCATGCTTTAATTTTTCTTAACTAATTATCCCCCTGGCTTCATGGACTTGATGAACTAGATTTTTCACCAGCGAAATTTTTTGCTTCGTGTTTGTGAATGATGCTCCAATGTACATGAAAACTGAGTATGATGTTATTTGTGAATTGAGATATATTTTAAAAATCCAAAGGGATCACTGTCTATTAGTGAAATTATCAAAATTCCAATTATGGATTTGATAAGTTACATTATTTGGACACATGATATCAGAACATGTTATTTTATTTGATTACAAAAAGGTGATGGTTGGCCTATCATGGGATGAACCAAAAAATTGTCTTAGATTTGAAGCTTCCTGGGGAAAGAATGATATAAAAATTGGGTTTTGAAGGATTTATCACAAAATGAAAATCCATGGAATTCTCAAACCAAAAAAGTGAAATTATTATGGGATTCTAATCATTTGGCATTGTTCAATGATCTCAAGAAGTACATGACGTCAACATTTATTTTGACCACACCGATGGACATAATAGGATATGTGTTTTGTTATTATTCAACTGGGGTAAGTTTTTGTTGAGTCCTTAGGGATAGAGATCATGTTCATCCTTATGGATTGCATCATCTCCAACCTCATGTGCGGAATTATCCCACACATGATTTTGAACTTATAGCTGTTGCAAATTCCTTTAAAATTGGGGTCACTATATTTCAGTGAAGTGTTTTTTATTTACCCTAATAATAATATTGTGGGATATATCAGTTCATAAATATATGTTTACCTCTAGCAGAGATGGTGGGTGGAATACCTTTAGATGATTGGCATCAAAATTTCTTATAATCATGGAAAGGATAATTTTATAGCTGACACTATTATCAAGATGTTACTCTCTCATGGTGTAATGTATAAAAATTGTGAATGAAACCTGATGTGATTATTTTCTCTAATGAAATTTAGTTTTATGGAGGACGAGTATAAAAATATTGTGTAAGGTTTTCATTTGATGTACTCTCTCTCGGATATGATTATTTAATAAAAGTAGAAAGAAAATGAGTTCCAAAATAGAATATATTATTTTTATGTTGGGGAGACCATTAGTGAGTGGTCTCTCTCCATGGAAGGATTACATTGCCTTAGAAACTATTTAATTATTTCATTGAATATAAGAAATTCCATTTCGGGATATTTTGATCATTCATTGAGAGATGTCCAACCTCGAATAAAAAATATGTTTTACGAAATGAAGTGCTTGATCTAGTTTATTAGTAGGAAATGGGATATATGTGAAATTATATCTCAATGATACATATAAAAATGGAAAAACCCTAAGAACCATAATAAATTATGTTTTATTCATCCAATCCTCATGCTATTATGTAAATATAAATCGATTTCAGTGGGTTTCATTGTTTGTTTTCCCTGAACTCCCTAGGATAAGAGTAATATATGTGTGGTGACTATCCAATTAACCAAGTACAATCACTTTATGTTGATTCCTAAGACAAATAATTAGAGATACTTTGGAAAACATTATGTTCAAGATTTGAAAATGATTCAGGGTATTTGAATTAAAAATTTTCCAAATAGGGACACATACTTTATTACTAAATTTTGGAAGGGCATCCAACTCGAAATGGGAACTAAGTTCAAGTTGACCCCAAAATATAATCCCCATATTGATGGGAAGAATGAAAAGGATAATAAAATTATGGATGATAAGCTTTGTGCATGTTTCATGGAAATAAAAGGTTCTTGGAACATACATTTTTGGTTTTATGAGATTTCTTACAAAATCCATTAGCAATCATCAACTAAGATGGCACCTTTAGAATATTTTTACGGATAACCCTAAAACTCACTGCTCTGTTGGACTGTAGTTAGAGAGGCTTCTTTGAGAAGATAGAATATATTTAATAGAACAAAAATATATGATCAAATGATTCATTAGGTTTTTATTGATGGCATAAATTTGGTATATGTTTTTTACAGAATATCATCATCATATTTTAGAGTTTATGGTCAGTAACCTAGTGTTCATGAAATACTCACCTCAGTTGGGTCACTAATGGATTAGAAGAAAATGAAATCTTTCTTCTAGTTATGTAGGACCATTTTAGATAATTTATAGGCTTGGGATGGTGGTATATTACATGGATTTAACCATTCATTATTCTTTATTCCATAATATTTTTCTATCTCCCAACTCAAGAAGTATCACCCTGACCCATCTAATATTCTAAATTGAGAGGACATCAATGTAGAACAAAATTTTTCTATGATTGAACAACTTCTTTGAGTTATTATGTCTCAAATAATTGTTATTAATTTTAATTATATACCATAATTTTTATTTCAATAATTTCATTGATTAGACTCATATGAGACATGTGAGTTAGAAAATATGATGAGGTAGTAGTGTCCTCATATCATTATGGATAAATCTTCTTTTACATAAATTTATACAAAAAAATAAAATGTGGTGGGGGAGACTTGTAACATATTATATTTTCCTTCAGGTACTTACATACCATCTTTTTACCATATTTTATTCCAATTTTATCTTAGGTTGCTTTGTATAGGTTTGTAAAGATTTTGGTGAACTCTAGTCCTCTAAATGATCGGTTAATGGTTACGGAAAATCATTCAGGTCTTCCATAGAATCCATTAATCCTATTTTATAGTCCCAAATGAGGTAAAACATTTAGGTTCAGGGATAGTATAAACCACATAATGATTTCCTCTAACCATATGACACAGGACGACAACGTTTTGAATGCTTGGTTCCCAATTTTTCTAACCATGCCACCAAACCATGTGTCCCCTCCAGAAAAATTTAATGGGGTTCATTGTTAGTGAGAAATGAGAAAAACTATGTGGATAAATTGTTTGATGAAAATCCATTGATACAATATGTCCCCGTTGTTATTCAATATTCATTTATCCTTTAGATCCACCCTTATACCCTTAATAAAAAACATTGATTGGTGATTTTGATGCTATATGTAAGGTTTGTGACATGATTTAATTTTTTTCTTATAAATTCTTCTTGGAAGTGGGATATATTTTCTAGATCATTATTTTTCATTGTTCCTTCTCATAAATAAATTTGGTAACTATTTCTTCTCTCTAAAATTGTTATAGAATTGGTTAATTATAGATTATTATTTGAGAATTCATGATTTAGGGTCCTTCCACAATTCCTTGAATCCTATGTTAGTATCAGCTTGTGGTTCCCATGCATGGTTTGATATTCATAGGGTTTCAAGGTAAGTGGTTTCATGAATTGGAATTTTTCTAGAATCCATGGTTCATCTTTCCTAGAAAGTTATTTCTAAAATGGTTGAACGATATGGTTTATATATTTATCATGAAAACAGATTTTGGAATGGTATGAAGGCGTGGTTTGTGAAATATTGTAGTTTTGGTTATTTTTATGAATATACATTCTTCCCTTAATGTGGACAATAGAAATGGATTTAAATCATTTTTAAATGGTATCAAGGAAAAAATTCCATTTGATTTATTTTGATATGGTAACCAGATTGTGATTTTTTATGTGGAATGGATCCATCATTAGTGACAATCTATTACCTCTTAGACCTATTCTTCTAGGATTTTTTTTTCACCAAGTTTCCTATGTTATCATAGGAAGAAGCTCATAGGAATGAAATATTACCCCTTAAGAAATTCTGAAAGGAAATTATGCACACTAGGTGGATATTAGAACATATAGACCATACGAGGATCCTAAATGACACATATTTGATGTTAACGTATGATAATATTTTACATTTTGATTATCAATGAATCTTGTTTTTGAAATGATGGGGAAAATGATTTGATTTTTTTTTAATTTTGTGTATTATGAACATTAAAAATGAGTTATTTATTTATATAATATTAAACTATGTAAAATTGAATGTAATTAATTTTATTTATTTATTAAAGTATAATTGAATAATTAAATAAAGTTTACTTATTAGGAACTATGTGAGATACTACATACCTTATTTTACTCACACCCTACATACACATCTTAGAGTGTATAGATATTATTTAGTCTGTGGTAGTTAATGGGAAGTAAACACTTGATGATGATGGGTTTTCTCATTATCATGTTTTGGGATTTTAGAGGGGACTACGTATTATGAAGAGTTTGGGTATTTCATAACATGTTATATTGGATTTTTTATGGTTCATGGAAACTTTTTTTCTTCACTTTATATATTTTCTACTGTGTATTAGTATTTTCATTCCAAAATACATTTTCCCCATTTTTTTCTTGTTTGTATTATTTTGTGGATAAATCATTCCTGAAGGTTTTTATTTATTCTCTAGAACTTATCACTTGTCCATGGGGATCAGGAACACTATTCAGGCCTTATGAGGACCACATTGTTTTCTGGATATTTTGGTAGTTTGGGTCGGTTCAAGAAACAACTAGTCGTCAATAATTTTTATAACGAACCCAACCATAGTATCCCATATGTAGTCATTACATAATTATATTGGAAAGAGATATATGGACTCACATTAGGTAGGGTAAAATAATTTATTCCTCTTAGAAAAATAGATACATATATTAAATTCATATTATATTTTAAAACAAAAAAAATAAAAAAGGAATTATCTTTGATAATTACATTATTACCCTTAGTATACCCTTGCATAAAAAAAAGCATCCCATTATCTTGAGAAAACAAAACATAAGAAATGGTTGATCTCAGATGGTCATTGAGGAAAAGTTTACATCAAAAGAAATGAATTAATAAGGTATAATGAATATGGTAAGTTAAATAATGGAAGCACATTCCATTTAGTAAATATCATGAGGATAATGAAAAATGAATAAATTATAATCAAATAATTCTATATAAATAATCACAAGATCATGAATCATTTCCATGGATATTCTATCTAATCGAATAATAACATGGTTTATAAAAAAAATTCATAATGATGGAATATATAATTCAGGTCAACTAAAACATTCCATCAATGCTTCATACCGTGAAATAAAATAGTGGCAGCTTCATGACAACATCTAATACCATCGACTTCATGGTGAAATATAATACCATTGACTTCATGCTGAAATTTAATATTGTTAACTTTGTGCTGAAATATAATACCATTGAATTCCTATTAGAAAAATATATATCAACTTCATGTTTATATGTATTTCCATGAAATTAATTCCTAAATATAATATTTTCACTTACTATTTCTAGTGAAATCCCAATTAGGATAAATAATACAACTGAACCAACATGCCTTAACAAAATCAATAACTGTCCATATAGGAAGAACTAGTCATACATTATATCAATAATTTTCCCAGTCAATGTAATTATAATCCATCGATAAAAAAATGATGAATTGCATAATTATATTATATCCTTAACATAATATTAAATGAAAGGTAATGACATAGATGAAAATAATTTCAAGATATTACTATAATATTTCATGTGGAAAATTCCCTTTTACTTTGAAAATAATTTTTAAAATCCATAAACTCTGAATGTAAAAAAAATTATTTGAAAATAAATTTCAATAAAATTAAAGGAATGTTCAATTAAATAAGGTTTCATGATGGGAGTAAATTATTTTCATGATGTATATGTTTAAAAAATGCATCCATTTCACAGGTTAATAAAGTAAATTGTTCATAGGATGACATAATGAATCCTTCTAAAATGTATTTCCAAAAAGTAAAATGGGTAAAAATTGATTAAAAATCATTGGAGAATTGTGAATACGTTTTTAAAAACCTTTTAGTAAACATGGTCATGTAAGTGAAATATTACTCGGTGAATACCTAAACATAAACAATATAAAATAATAAAGAGATTCTAAAATAAACCCTTACAAAATTGGTTTATTTTGAATTGTAATCCCCATGAAATAAATTAAATTAAATGAATCATTAAATACAATGGTGTAAAATAGATTCATAATATAATATATCAAATTGGTTTTATATACACCACACAATAGTATTAAGCGGTAAAAATGCATATGTCCTATAGAAATAAATGTTATACAAGAAACCCTTACCTCTTTGTAATAAGTTGAATCATATTACCAATGAAGGAATAGAAATTAATTAAATAGTTAATATTATGTGAATAAATAAATTTTTTATATAACATGTCATATGGGAATTATATACACCTCATAAAAAAATATTGGTGCATAACATCAAAATATGGCTTGATGAAATAAAATTGAGATGAAGTCCATTACATCAGGTTTGACATCCTTTGTACATGTTTGAATATTGTAGATAAAAATTTTATATTTGTTATAAATATATTATAGAACCATAATAATATATATAATACAATATATTATAAATTTATAATATTTTATGACCCATTTTATAAAATTCATTATTAAAATCTCTATTTCGGGTGGTAACTTCCTTTTTAATATATATTTTTATTTGGTAGTTCGAGCCCTTATACTTTTATCATAATTCTATATATATATATTCATCCATAAATGTTGAGATAGAAAAATCAATTACACAATTTTTGGAGACGGTAGGCCGTATATACGCATGGACACTATTTTCATTTTGTAGTAAATGGAACAAAAAATGGTAATGAATAATTAACCTCTATAGAGTAATTATTATATAATATATATCATATATATCTAATAATTTCATATTTATACACACCTATCTGAAGTGGTGATAAAAAAACAAATTACACCACTACGAGGAGACGGTAAGCCATACGAACACACACATGATGATTTTGTTTTTTATAGGATGGATAAAAGGTGGAATACGGTGGTCTCATAATAATATAACATTTAATTATATATATATATAACTATATAAATTAATTAATTATTTAAAAAATGATGAGTAAGTATAAGAATAAATAACCTTGAAGGATTTGGTATAGACGATTTCCACTTCTTCATTAGACTTCCTTTATATCACTTTTTATGTGATACAATGTTTGTATTCTAGAAGGACCAAAACCCCTTGAAATTTTATAAGGATGTTTAGAAGTTAAATGGTATGATTTTGGTAAATATATATGGCTTGATGTTTTTTAAATAAGTGAAGAAGAGGGTGCACATTTATAATTGAGGTGTTGGGAACTTTTGTAATTTCAAAAACAATTAAAATATAATAAAAATATTTTCAGGAAAATTATTACAAATGAAATATAAATTCACATGTGATGAATTTTTAGACCATATATTATCCCATTTGTGATTATTTAATATATTTATGATTTTTAAATAATTTAATAAAAATTATATTCATAAAATATCATTATTTTCAATTTTGACACTATTGATTACAATGAATTTAATAATATAAATACAACACTATAACATCCAAAAAATAGTTTAATACTTAAAAAATATGAACATAATATATATATGTATATATATATTAATGATCTTAATTAATTCAAATTATTTTACTTTTAATATTTTTCAATCTCATTTATTTTAATTTTGTATTAATAAAATAATTACTCCATTAGTATTGTGTAAGAATTTATGCTAATTATTTTTCACTAAAAACAAAAAAAATTGACATGATTTATATAAATATTTTATAATAAAATATAATATTCGTTTTATAAAATATCCCCTAGATAACCTCATATTAATAATTTATTGTCAGTAAAAACAGGAATGTGACACCTTTGACTTTTCTTTTAATAAAATATTAAAAAGGTCATATTCTCATCAAAATGGACAGACATTATCATATAAGATAACCTTGAATTATTATGGATGAAAATTAACCATCGAATAATATTTGGGAATGTTTTAGTGTAATTTTATAGTCCTTATCAAATTTTTTTACGCTTGATTTCTTGATTGACCCTTTACCGTTCTAATAAAAATTAAAGTGGTTTCTGTTCATTATGGAAATATAAAAGGGGAACACTTAATAAATATAGAAAACATGAATCAAAAACTGTATCCTATTTTTTGAAATTCTCAAAATTATAGTGTAAGAATTTAATTTAATATTAATAATTCAAAACACAATGAAAAAAAATTCTAGAAAAAATCCATTTAAAGTATAAAATGTTTTTATACCAATTTCACCCATAAAATTGATATCGATGAACAAAAATAAAATATTCATAATATCTTATAGCTAATTTTTCTTTATAACCATTTTAAAATAAAATTTATTCTTTCAATGGTTGAAATAAAAATACAGTTTCTAATAAAAATTTATACTTTTCTTTATTCATTAGAATATAAATATAATGAGAAAATTCTGAAAATTGAACCCAAATATAATTTGTAATTTCTGATTTAATAAATTAAATTAATTTATTGAATAAATTTTAAAAAAAAATTAAAAAACATTTATTTATATTATTTACCCATATAAAAGTAGTAATAATAATTATTTAAGAAAACATATAAAATTTCCCTAAAAATGTTTTTTTAATATCTCAGAATTAATAAATAAATTTGTATTTAATTTAAATTTAATATATATATATATATATAAGTATCATAATTTAATTATTCTGATTCACACCTTCCAATTTAACTACTAGTTTATAATGTTCAAGTTAAAATAATAATTTTTAATGGTATATTGTGTTTTGTTAATGATCGGTGTTGTGTGAACCACAAGGTACCAATTAAATTTTATATATTATAAATTCTCAATATTTTACATTCTCTCCATTTTTAATAAACTTTATTCTTACAATTTGAAATTTCACTTTGAAAAATCAGAGGTTGATATTTAGAAAATCTTTAGGGGAATCCCACATCATAAAAATAGTTAAAAAAACATCCTCTTTAAAATAAATAAAGGTAAGAAAAAATGTCATCTAGAATAATAATTTATAGGATTTGATATATTGGAACATATGATCAAATTGATTATATAGATATGTAAGAGAAACTAATTATGAAGGACTAATGGAGTGTGTTATAGAACATGATCATGATGAAGCTAACTATCAAAAAACCGTAACTATGTGATCAGATAAAATACCATTAGTTTATTAGTAAGAAAAGTAAATGGAACATGTTTTAGTTTCAAAGTCCATTTCATAGAGTCGATGGATTCTTTTTCAATCTTGATATAGAACTTGATAAAATAATCTTAATTGATTTCATTCCACATAAAATGAATAATACCATCCATTGGTTATCTCTTGATATATTTTCAATTAATTTTTACACCATGGGATTAATATTATAATGTAACTTGTTTTTCCTAAAGAACATTTAATGAATCATAAGATACATAAGTCATCCCTTCAGCCTTTAAATAATTACAAAAGCTATAGTGGTTAGAAAAAATTATTAAATAAGATAAATAATAATTTAACTGTAAAGAATAATATCCAATGTTAATATTAATCCATTCCAAAAGTCATAAATCTTATGGCTACCAAAAACAATTTCTATAAATATCCAAAATCCAAAAATTTGATCAAAAATTTATCCTATAAAAATAAAGCATGGTCATAATCTAAGATTATAGACATGTGAATAATTTAATCACATAGTCTAATAAAATATATTAAATAGATGAAATGCCATTAAACCTTAATGAAAAATGAATGATATCAATAATTACCTCTCCATTAATTCCTTAACTAAAATCTTAGATTGTTAAACATATTTAAAAAATCCCAAAAAATGCAGCAAACTGCATCACATATTATATTCTCATAAAATCACTTTTTATTTTCATAGTTACCAATACTATGTCATAAAAATATCATTATCATTTGTATATCATCATTAGACACATATTTCTTGTTATCTTCCCCAAATAATGTGTTTTCCTAAAAAGCAACTCGCCACAAATCAGTTCTCTTGTTAATGATATTATTCATCACATGATTCCAAGTCCTTAATGAAGAATTACTAGAGTATAATCCTTATATATTTTATGATTTTTATAACCAAAATATAATTGGAAAAATAATTTTACAATATAATTACTTAATATAAATACACTATATCTTTAATCATTCCACTATTGTTGCATCAATAGCATAAAATTGACCTTAATCTATTAGATTCTTCAGAGTTATATTCCCATGGTTCATGGGAAATTAATTTTCATAGGTCCTAATATCCTTATATTGGGGCCATTGAACATTGGAAAAGTCATTATTTCTATTGAAATCACGATCATAATGGCCTTTTTACCCTCACTTGAAACAAACTCCTACTCCTTCTAAGAATGTACCATGGTGTTTTCATCCACAAGTATCAAAATTAGGAAAATCCATTTTCCATTTTATTTATAAATATTTTACTCTGCCTTCTATTCTTATCTTTCTTCCCTTTGATGACATAAAATGTGGGGAAATGTTTTTTTATCCAGATATATCATGGTAATATATCATGTTATGATGAGAAATGTTGGCAGACTAGTGCACTTAAGAGAATTGGCTTAAGCATAATAAAGAAATCGTCAATATTTCTATTTGAATTTCATACATAGTCCACTACATTAATTTAAAAACTTGTATATTTGTCTACATATATGGAACATTTCTCATCAACCTTTTTCCTCACGCTCATGAATTTTCTCTCCATATCCTCTCACTATCCATGAGGACAATATTTTTTCATAAAAAATCATATAATCCACTCATTCTATGTTTTCTATTTCATCATCATCTATTTTGAGTTAATAAACACTATTGATATGCATCCCCTAATAAATAATAAATTTAACCTTGACAGCATCACTTTCATTAGTTTTTAGTGTGAGAAATGTCTTCTATAAGGAACTTATCCATTTCCTAGCTATAAATGGATTTGTATTTCAATTACTTGATTGATATTTTTGACTCGATACATGATCCAGCATTGTTACACAACATTTTTGTATCTGCAAGATTCTATATACAGGCATGGTCTTTTCCCATAACCAGAGTTAGCCATCATAATGTAGTTATAATTTTTTTAGATCTATCTGTAGCTCCTTCTCCATCTTCATTATCATGCCTATGAGGGAAATCCATACCTGGATTACATGTAATGATAGGGTTTCCATTCATTATTCTAGGAATTATTTCTATATAAATTTCATATGCTATATTAGATCATAACATCATCAAACATAATGTATAATTTCAAAAGTAGTGATACAGTTAATGTAAAATTAAAATTTAGGTATAAGTAATCTCTAATTTGTATGTTGTGATTCTTTGATAATATTTCAAAATTAGAACATAGTTTTTTATTCACTAATCTATGTTTTCCTATCTCCAGTTCCCAATGATGATACTATACTCTCTCTAATACCAACTGTAATGAACTTATCCCTAGTAGCCCAAAGCCAAAGGTTACTTCATTACATTGGCATAAAATACTAGTAATCACATCCTGAAGGACTTAATAGTTTAGTAGTCTTTGTAAAATATACAGATTCATCAAATTTACATTACATTTTAGAACAAAAAATAAAAAAGAAAATTTATTTTAGATTCTATTATTCCCCTTACTGTATCCAAGTGTACACAACACTTCTTCATATCTTTGGGAAGATAAATCATTAGAATGTGGTGAGATGAAATGTTGAGTAAGGGTAGTCATACATAAAAAACTATGAATAAATAAGGACTATTAAATATATAATGATAAATAATAGAAACACATTATATTTAATCAATAACTAGATCTTAATATGGTAGGAATAAATGATGATCAAATAATTCCATATAAATAATCCCATGATCATAAAACATTACTAGGGATATTCTAACAAATTAAATAATCACATGTTTTATAAAAAACAGAATTCTTAATGATGGAATTCATAATTACGGTAATATGAAACATACCATAAAAGTTTTTTGACTAGGAAAAATAATTTTATTTACATCATGATGACATCTAATATTGTCAACTTCATACAGAAATCTAATATTGTTGACTTTTTTCCCACATCTAAAACCGACGGCTTCATGCCAACAGATAATATCATCTACTTAATGAAAAAATATAATACAATTGACATCTTGAATACAAATAATACAATATAATTCCTATCAAAATCAAAAAATATCACTTATTATGTCTAATTCATTCCGCATAATGAAATGTAATACTTTTGAACCAACATGCCTTAATAAAATTCATCGCACTCAGTACGGAATGAAATACTCATATGGAATATCATTACATTTCCAAGTCAAATGGAACACAAACCATCCAAATAAATATAATGAATTGTATCATTATATTACATCCTCATTATAATATTCAATTGATTATGTTGACAAAAATGAAAATATGTTAAATATATTTTTGGAATATTTCTTATAGAACATTCCAATTATCCTTGAAAATAATTTTTAAAATCTAAAAACTGCACAGGTCATAATTAAATAATTTTTCTTTAAAAAAATTCATGTTATCATGTAATTTAATATTAAAATAATTATTTTATCAGGATTCAAGGATATTATTTAATTTCTGTATAAGTAAAAAATGATTATTTTAACAATTTTAAAAAGTACTTTGTTTGGATAATGAAATCCATCTTCCTATAAATTTTTTTTATAAAAAGTAAAAAGGGGGTAAAAATTATTTTTATAAATAATTTGTGAATATTAAAAACATTCTTTAAAACATTTTTACAAATCATGGGAATTTAATTGAAATATATCTCATCATATTATTAAACAAAAACAATCTTGAATAATGATTCGATTATGAAACAAACTCTTACAACAAGGGTTTCTTTTGAATTGTAATCCCAATGGATGAAATAACATGAAATGAATATTCAAATACTAAGAAAAAAATAGAATCATGATATAATATATTTAATTGTAATTATTTAATTCACATAATAGAAATATGTGGTCAATAGGGCATATGTACCACAGAAGTAAAAGTGAGATGAAAAAACCTTACAAATTTTTAATCAGTTGAATCTTATTCCCCATGAATGAATGAAATTTACAAAAAATAAAATATAATTAGAATAAATAAATTCACAATATAACTTATAAATTTGATGATATATATAATAAAAAATTAATATAGGATCATAATAAAAAAATAACCCTCAAGGAATGAAAATTGAGACGAAGTCCCACACCTCTAGTTTGACTTTCTTTTGATGTGATCGAATAACCAAGAAAATAAACTGATATTTATTATACATATATTATATAACCATAATCATATTTATAATACCATATATTATTATCTTACATTATTTTATCACTTATTTATTAACAATTCATGGTAAAAATTAATGTATTGGGCGGTAATTGCTTTGTTTTTCATTTATGATTTGATTCGGCAGTTTCAGCCCTTATAATTGTATCATAGTTCCATAATCTATAGAATATTATTTTTGGTGTAAATATCATATATATTAAATATATATTTATATTTAGACTCATCCATAAATATTGAGATGGTAAAATGAATTACATCGTGCATGGAGACGATAGGTCGTAGGTAAGCGTGAATAATGTTTTCATTTTCAATAGATGGGATGAAAGAATAGTAATGAATAACTAACCATTATTAAATAAAAATTATTACATATATATCATATATATATATATATATATAAATTATTTTCATATTTATACCCATCCATGTATAAATGTGATGAAAAATTAATTACACCACTATGTGGAGAGGTTAAGTCGTACGTTTGCACACACAATGTTTTCATTTTTCAACAAATGTATACAAGGTGGAATATAGTTATCTCATAAAAATTATAGCATCTCAGTATATATATATATATATATATATATATATATATATATATATATATATATATATATATGATACTTTATTTATTCATTTTGTATTGAAACAATTCATGAAGGGGAAGTAGAAAAATAAATAAACATAAAATAGTTGGTAAAGACTATTACCTCTTATTGGAGGAATTCCATTAGATATCATATAAAGGGATATAAAGTTGGTATTTTAGAAGGAAATGAGGCTATAGAACATGGATAAGTATGTTTAGAGGTAAACTATGTAGCGTTTGGTTGATATATATGGTTGAATGTTGTGTAAAGAATTGAAGGCATGGGTTCTCTTTTATAATTGAGGTGAAGGGAAGTTTTTGAATTTCTCTAACTATTAAAATATAATAGGAATATTCTAGATAAAAATGCTTCCAAATGGCCCATAAATGCAAATGGGATGAATTTTTAGACTATATATTAACCCATTTGTAATTATTTAATATTTTATTATTTTTTAATAATGTAATATAACATTATCTACATGGAATAACATTATTAAGAATTTTAACACTATTTATTACATTGAATTTAATAATATAAATACAACTTGATTCCTTAAAGAAAATATTTTAATAGATCTATAATATTTCATATTCATAAATAAAATTCTTGGACCATTTTACTTAATCTATATTGCATTACTTTTAATATTTTGAATATTATTTATTATATTTTTCCATTAATTAAATAATTATTGTCTCATCGTTGTGTAAGAGTTTAAGATATTTATTATTAGTTCACTAAAATAAAAAAAATATGATGATTAAAAAAATATATTATATATTACAAAATACTATTTCTTGATAAACATATCTCCTGGATAAAACCATATTTAAAGTGTTGTATTTATTAAAAACATGAATGTGATGTCTTTCACTTTTCAAAAAATAAAATATTATAAACGACGTAATCCATTAGAAATAGAAATAAATGGACATAAAACAAAAAATATAATTTTAATGGGAAAAAATACACATTAAATAAAATTTCCCATGTTTTAGGGTCATATTATAGTCCTTATCTTATTATTTGTACCCCTAATTAACTGATTGACCATTTATAGTGGTTAAATGGAAGAATTTAATTTAAAATCAAACATAAAAAAACAAAGAAACGTGGTTATTTACAAAGAATTCCTTTTTAAGTATAAAAATAAATTTATACTAATGTAAATTATGAAATAGGTTCTAGTTAAATTAATTGAATTCATCATCAATTAATACAAATAATTTTAATTTTATACGAGATAAAAATAAAATTTTACTTTTAAATTGTTGAAAAAAACAGTTTTCAATGAAAATCAATATTTTCATAGTTCATTAGAAAATAAATATTTTTATAAAAATATGATAATGTAATCCAAAGATAATTATGATATTATGTTTTCAAATAATAAATTGTTTTTATCATATAAAATTTCTATAATTTTAAAAAAAATTAATTATATTATTTTCTCATAAAAATTAATTAAAATAGTTTTTGATGAAAAAAATAAAATGCCTGGAATTCAATTTGAGAATTTATTTCCAGATAATTAATAAATCTATTTTTTTTGCATATGACCATCATATATATATATACCATAATTTAGTTATTCATATTCACACCCTATAATTTAATGATTATGTTATAATGGTCATGTTAAAATGATAATATTTAATAACATATTTTTGTTCACTTAAACTCGGTGTTTTATATATCCCAAGCTATATATTAAATTTTTTATATTCTAAAATCATGAGATCTAAAAAAATTTATCAATCCTAAAATTTGGAAAATTTATTTAATTAAATATATACCAGTTAATTATTCATTATATATATATATCATATTCAAAAAATTAGTGAATAAATATTCGTCATATAATCATGTAACTAACTAAATAAATATTTTGGTTCCTTATGAGTAGAATATAATGAATAGATATTTATATGAATATAATTAAATAAATAATAACTTCGTGAATAAATAATTATTTAATATTCAACTCACACATATGCTCTCTTGAGTAACTGGTGATTGAATATTTATGATCAAACCAACATGAATACTTATCAAGCTATGTTTGAGAATAATATTTATCCAGCATGTTAAATTCAAATGAAATTTAACTATGGCTCCAAATAAACTTTTTGTGTGACCCTCTACACCCCTTTCTCAGTGGAATTTTGTTATACAACCTAAAGTCCATAGTGAGCATCCAATAACACGGAAAGTCTACTATAAAGAATATTGTTTATGTAGTAATGAAATTTAACCTCTGATGACCTTACACTATGTAATATAATACCTTTATGTCAATATCTCTAAAAAATCAGGATGTATACTATAATCATCAAACTATATGCTCAATGTCTCATTCATTGACATCCTAAAAAAATATTTATGAAAACAACACATATTTCATAGACATAATCAGATGTTTTAATTCCAAAAAATTGATTGGGATATCATTTTATATTAAATAAGATAATGGATAAATACTTTCCCAAAATATTTATTAATACAACATCATTGATTACACCCCCAACATATCTCATATCATTATGAGAATACATCATCATCGTTTTCACAATTAAATCAATTTATTCTAGTATTGACATATATTAATAAAAATATTAAAGTATAAGGATCATTACTCACCTCCATATATTTGAATACATAATTAAACATATAAATTTCTATTTCATATTGATGGGTCATGTTCCCATATTCTTCTGCACTGAATACTACCAAGGGCATATACTCTGAGAAATTATCTCAATGTACTATGAGTCTACACCCCTAATAACATATATCATTTATTTCATATCATATGATATTATCTAAATATATAAATTATACATGATAATACTATTTTGGAGATTCTAGGTTTTTATCATAATGGGGAATTACTACGACCTTTTAGTATGAATAGTACCCTTAAGACATTATCACATACTATATCCTGTAGATGAACAATGATGATAGAGAAAATATATTTTATTAATATTCAAAAATATGAATATAGATAGTCATAATGAACATAGATGTTTGTTCTTGAGAACAAACTATAACATGGACATCCCTATATACTGATTTAGAATTTCTTCAAACCCTAACCATAGTGACTTAGGGTGTTATCCCTTGATATTTGGTGTTGTTGATGATATAATATAATGGATTTCAACTTTCATTGTTGTATCCATATATTTTATTGACTAATGTGGTATCATAGTGTGTTTAGTGTGTATTTTGATCCATAATGCAATACATAATGAATCCTTTTTCCTTTTCCTCTCATGGGATCTTCCATTTCTTAGAAGGGTAGCGACCGGGAGCCTTAGGCTTGTTATGAGTATAGGGGGCCATTACTCTGTTCATCCTCTTATTAAATATAAGGACTTCATTGTTTTCGCCCATCATGTCATTATCAATAAGGATAATCAATGTAAGGAATTTAGAGGGAGGCTTATCCTTATCGTTCAAATAATAATTTAAATTGATTTTAGAAAAGCTATTAGTTAGTGATGGTTAAATGAGTTTGGTGAAAAGCTCATCAGGGATCATAAAAACCATGATATATGTGGGCACATTGTGGCTAATCATCTTGACCACATGAGTCCCCGCAAGTTTTTACTCTCTAAGAATATTGTTGAATAATGATTTGAATATCTCACATTGCTCTTAACATTATCTCTCTTGATAATGATCCTAAAGGTGAGGATTGATGTTATACACATACATATACCCATTTTTCTTTAAAATATCATTGGAATGTATTATGACTTAAAATATTGGAATTATTAGGAAATATTAAAAAAAATTATATAGAGATTTTATTATTCCTCATTATATTATTTTCTAAGAATCACATGAATAAGGTTTTCCAACACATATAATTCTCATTCATGGCACAGAATGATGTGTAAACACCTATACCATTCATATAAATTTAATATGGTGATATGTGTGACCTTCTTATGAATGTATTATAGTAATATAGTTCATGTCATATGGGTTTTCATTTGTACAATTAATAAAATGATAAGTTTAATTCTTTATCTGTATTAGTATAATAATAATAATATTTTTTAATTTATTAATATTTGTAAATTTTATCAAAACCTAATTTCCCTCACCATTGGTTTCAAAATATCCCATAAACATGGATATTCATGTTGAAAGGATCCATATTTCCCTTCTCAAAAAGTAAACATGGGACTGATAAGTAATTTTAATTTTCTAGGTAGGTATAAATTGATAACTACATTAACTTTAATATCTTGGATCTATTCAGTGGACTCCCCAATCCAAAAGTCATAGATTAGAATTTCCTTAGTGTTATTCCCCTGAGTTTCACCAGGTATGGCTAGGGTATTCAACCCTTAAATGTGAACTATTTTAAGTAAACAAAATAACACAAGTTAAAAATACATGATAATTGTAATCCCCCCGACATGCTCCAATCATGAAATTTGAATTATGGTTTGATTTGAAACAAGTTAGTGGAAGGTTATAATGACATACGATTTATTTTATGGTATTTTTATCATTATGTGCACATACCCTTTTTACGATATTAAATTATTGTTAGTACTAAGTGGATTTTACTTACATGTCTAGAAAAATGGTACTCATATTATTATATTTACATTAAATAAGGCTTTCTTTCTTGATAAGTAAATAGTTTAATTATTTATATGTTTATAAATAATTAACCATTCTATTGAAATAAATAAATAAAATAATGTGGACTTACCATGTTCTAATATAGTAGCTGGTTTATCTAGTGGACGATAATCCAAACACTAAATATAAATAATTAACTCATGGATCTATTCTTGGTTAGAGTTGTAGCATTCCAAATATTCTCCATTGCACCTCCTGGAGTGGTTTCACCTCAACTCTGAACATTACCCACCTTCACTCACCTTGGAGTTGCATCGGTTAATTTTAATCACAGATAGGTGACGTGAGACAAATGATTTGTTAAGGGGAGTTTATATAGATGAAATTGTCGATATACAAACCCTTACATAATGAGAGGATAGTAATGACTCATAAAAATTTATTTAATATATTAAATTATAATAAAAAATCTGGTATAATAAAATAAATAAACCAATCACGTACACAGAAGAGCCCATGATTTCGTTCATCAACATAACATACAATAAATATGAAAATTTATACTGGATAGAAATCACTTCAATTTATAATTTATTATTAAATTAATTACAGATAAATTAATTCAATTAATTAAAAAATTCACTTTATCTTAATGACCATACGAGTTGACAAGGAGATACCCATTATAAATTCAGTATTGAAAATAAACAACTTTACCAGTGATTATAGATAATTACATGGAGTAAATAGACTATTTTTAAATTCTGTAAACCATTATTACATATTTAGCACATTAGATATAAAAAATATATTTATGTTCTAATGATGCAGTTTTTTATTCTTTATAATATTTAATTATTTTCCTTGTCGGGGGAATACATGGCATGTAATAATGAACTCAATTCCATTTTTTATCTTTATTTGTATCTAAGAAAAATTTATCTGGGTTTTATAAGTATCTGAACTGGGTTACCTAATGTGTACTAATTATCTACACACTGTGTCTTCCACTTTTTTGTGTGCCCACATAATGCACCTATGGACTCAAAATTTAATTTGGATGTACTTAATAATGAGTCACATGGTTAGTAATCCTGGTACACATCTTGAATCAAATTAATGATATAACCCATTGGTCTCAAAAAATGTAATACTGTGTATTTGATCACACAGTTGGAACATATTTTACTACAAAACCATGTTGAAGACATAACATATACACTGGCTACACACTGTATGGTGTGGAAAACTCTATGATATGATGGATTAGTTAAAACACAGTATGAATTAATATTTCACATTTTATTACTAGTCAACACATTTTATATCTTGCAAGACATCCAGGTGTAGCAAGTCGAGGTATACAACATGCACTTTTGGGGACCCATTGTATATCCATATCTACCAGCTAGAATCCAGAACACCACCTTATGGAATCTATGTTCTTTCTCCATCTATAATGAATCGGTTTAATATTAAATGAAACATGAATAAATAAATTTATTATGTTGAAAACATGTTAATTATACATTGTATTAAAGATATAAAAACAAGAAGCAAAAAACTGACAATAATTGCATATAATGGATTAATAAATAGTAAATAATTACATATTATTATGTAAACCATTTGATAACACATAAATGTTTTAATGTACTTTAAAATCATATTAGGTAGTGCATAAAATTATATGTAGAAAAAATTATGCATATTTCTCATTAAAATGATAAGGAAATGTGTTCCTAGAATCCAAAAAGGTAGGATCATTTTACATATAATTTATAATGATTTAACTTAATTAAATAATTATCTTTCAATAAATTATTTACTCATTGAGGAATTGTTAGAACACAATTTTTAATGAATAATTCTCTCAGAGGAATTAAGGGTATATTTCAATAGTATATATCCACAAATGCACTGTGAACCGTCAATCGTCGCCATAAAATTATCACAATGCTAGTACATATGAATATAATTATTATGAGGATCATCATTGATCATAATTGAATCCCTCAATTGGAGAAAAATTCATCATTGTGGTAGGGGAGAGTATCTTTGAATTTTTATGATAATTATTAGGAGGGATATATTTAGGTTTTATGATAATTCTCTATATAAAACCATTTAGTTCTCACTTTCAAAAAAATCATAACATGTCTTATATAGGTTTAGGGTTAGAAAAAATATTTTTTCAAGGGAGCTTATTAATTTATTAATTCCTAAAAAACCTATGTATGGATAAAAAAAATATAATTATTACTTACTTGATATATGATGAACTCACATAAAAAATAAAAAATATTTATTTCTTGAAAGAAAAATAATAATTATTTTAATAATATTTAACAAGGATTTTCTTATCAAACCATAAAACATGTTATTCCAATCTTCTTCAATATCTAGGAATCCTTGATTATGTATTCATAGTTAATATAAATAAATTCCAATATATTATTCTCTTATAGATTTTTAAATATTATATTAACCTAATTAGTTAATAAATATTCATCAAATATTCAATTATATTAACAGGTAAATATTTTTATACATTATGAATAAACAAGAAAAAATAAATATTTTATATTCACATAAATATGTTAATAATGAACCTATAAATAAATATTTATTAAATATTTAACTCACATATTTATTCTCTTGAGAAATTAATGGTTGAATGTTTTTAATCATGCCTATATGAATAATTGTTAAACCACGTATTCAAATATTATTTATCAAACATGTTATATTATTATAAAATTTAACTGAGTTTCCAAAAACAGATTGTGTGTGACACTATAGACCCCTTTTAAAGTGTAATTATGCTATATTTCCAAAAATTAAAATGTTATCTTCTAGAAACACCCAAAAACACCCATATATAATGATGTTCAAGTCGTAATGATACGTACCCTCATTTGAATTTAAACTATTTATTATAATCCATTTTTTTGATATCACTAATCATGCGGTTGAAATATATTGTCATCATCCTATTTTCATGATTTCTCTTTCATTGGATTTCAAGAAATGAACATTCCCAAAACACCACCATATCTAAGGAAATAATAATCTATTTCAATTCCCATATAAGGTAATCATATATCAAAATCAATTATAAAACATATGGGGTTTTTCATTTATCACATTATAAATTAATATAACATCAGTAATGATGGACCCATCATATCCAAATTGACCATGAGCATATATAATAATAGTTTTCTTAAATACATCAAAGTACGTGGCTCATGGAAAATATCAATAAAAAATAACTCTATGAAATATTACTCAATTCCACATATTGGACTATCTTACGATACATAAAAATTTGGATTTCTTATTAGCTGGGCATGTTCTTATAATATACTACATTGAAATTTACTAAGCGTGAACACCATGAGAAAGTCTCTCAATATCCTATGAGTATCCAACACGGATAGCTTGAATCATTTGTTTCCCATCAAATGATATCATTTTCCTATAGAACATATATTTATGAATATTTTTGTGTAACTTAAATGGTCTCATCATGGAGGGAAGCTGTTATGACCATTCAATGCAATAAATAAAATTATGACGTTATCACATACTATTTCACATTAAAATTCATGATGAAATAATATTTTAAAATAGTATTCAAAAACATGGATATATTTAATCAAAAAGTATACAGAAGATTTTTTTTGGGGAACCAACACAAATATCCACTTTAATAAAAAGTGATTTAGAATCAATTTGACCCTAAACTTAATGACTTAAGTTAGTATACCTTTATTTAAATTTTCATAGATGAAATAATAAATAATATTTATTCTTTCATTTTTGTATCCCCTAGATTAATTAAATTAGGTGGTACTATTATGTTTTTAGTTTTAAATTTTATCCATTATTTATATGGTTTTATGTTTAGTGTGTTCAAAATTTTATGTGATGTTTTTCATTCATTAAAATGAATTTTTTAAAATTATATTTTGGGAAGTAATTTAAAAAGACATGTGATGGTTTCCATACAATGTGGTTTATTTTAAATTATAGATTGAATTAGTTATTTTAAATTAATTTGTTTTATATATCTTCTATAAAAATGACATGGATGGTTTTATGGATTAAAGAAATTATATGTTATTTTTTATTATTATTTTTCGAAAAAAACATATTTTTAATTTGAAATACAATATTTATTCAATGAAACATAATTTTAAATTTACCTAAAACCTCTTTGGTGAAATTATATAAAGATTATTTTCACCCACTCCTTTTTATATTCCAATTTGTGTATGTCTTTAATATGGTTTATTTTACTCATGCACATGTTGGTATTATTTTCTTAATTTATTTACATGCTTGTCTGAGGAGAGTTGGTTAGGAATGTGGTGAGTGAGTAGGAGTCATAAGTAAGTGACTATTAGTTGTTGGGATTATTTTAATTTTATAATTGGGATATATTTTCATTCTGTGTGGTCCTAGAGTTTTTTTGGTTCATTTTTATTATGGTATGTTCTTTATATCTCAATAACCAATTATGGGATGAATTTATTTAGTCATGTAGCAAAAAAAGAATTATATATCTTTTTTTATAAAATATTTATGATTAGGGGAGCCTTCCATATAGATGGTTCATTACTAGATTAATTGATAAACACATGGTGTTCTTATTGTTATACAGGGGAAAATCTTTCTGTCCTTCTCAGAATTTAATACCTTATCACTAATTCCCTCCCTGTGGTGACTGAGAACATGCCTCAGGTATGTCATGAGTTAGATTTGGCACCCAGTTTAGGGGTGACAAAAAAAATTATAGAATATTATATTGATAATAATTGACATGATTTTCTTTTATTATGTTATATATGTTTATTTAAAAAATATTTTCAATTAGATCATTCATTTGAATATTGGATGAAAATTACAGTTTTTCTTTTTAATGTGCAATGTAGTATTCCGGCCATAAATAATTTTTTCTGTATTATTGGAACATAATTTTTTTCGCAGTGTTCCTGAATTAATATGATAAAACATTAATTTATCTCAAGATATGTAAATTATTCACTTGATTGGTTTAAAAGGGGCATGAAGTCATGTATGGGCTGGACTCACCAGATTGAAAACCAATTCAATATTTGGGCCATAGATTCTTTATACGTTCTAATACTGGGACCAAATTTAGGGAGGGGATATAGAACACATTTTATCATGAATAATAAATTTGGAAGTATATATGGTTTATGGGTTTTTTATGTCAAACAGTTAGTTAATGTTGGCATTATGTATTTGGCCGCATTTCCCCATTCATGTGTGAAACCTCTTATAATATAGCATCCAATTAATTCTATAAATATGTATTTTACTCATTTTAAGGTGGTTGACCGTGAATTATAGTATTGGTTTTAGAAGATAATTGGTTCGTTTCCATTTGAATTCATTATTGCAGGAGGGAATATATCAAGCTTAGATCTCCTCCAAAAAAATCTTATTTTTCATTTTTTTTATTATAATTTTCTTGTTATTGGAATACAAATATTATCTCCTATACTATTTATTATATTATATTTAATTTTCATTTTATATTCTCATCCTATTTTTTATAGAAATACTGAGTATTAACATGATTGGTTGTCACCATTTCTATGACCTTTGTGAATGAAAAATGTTTTTATGATGACAATGCCACCCATGGCTGAGTATTTTTTTATATTAGTCAATCTATCTTTTAACATAGTCATTTAATTATTTTCAAAAAAATAAATTTTTTAAATAACATAATATGATCTATGAATTTATTTTTTAAATTAAAATAATCTAATATTTCAATTGAACAATTAACAAAAAAACATGAGAGGTCGAATGATGTGTGAATTGTTTGAGTGAAATCATAATCAGTAAAACAAATCAACACAAGATAAATTTGTAGAGTCAAAATATAATCCCTAAAATTAATTAATTCTCATTACCATAATGGATGTGTACCCTAATTTTAAACTGACCATACGATTTCCTTAGAGTGGCAATCAATGTATTGTGCTACAATTTCATGTTTTGATTCTAGTCTAGGGTTTAATTCATTTCATCTTTGTGGTAAATTTAATTATCATAGGGTAAGGGGTTAAAAAATTAGGGTATTATAATTAATTGTATTATAATTTAAATTTTAATTAATAATAGTTAAGTGGATAGTTAGAGTAAGATATATTACATTTTCAAAAAATAATTTTCCAAAAAAGATCTTCTCTTTGTGTTTTCTAAATCTCATATCAATAACAAAAATGAAAAAGGAATTCTTCTTCAAGCATACTTATTATAGTATTATAAACCATTAAAAACCCACATACTCTTATGTAGTGTTATTTATTTATTGTATTTTATTTTCAAAATAACTTTAATATGTTGTTTTAAATTACTTTTCCTTTTGAGAGACAACCATGGTCAGCCACAATACTACACCAAAATAACCAAAAACCAAAAATCATTTGGGAGAGCCCATTATAGTTCCTTTCAAATTGGTTTCATTACTAAGGAGAAAAGTTATTTATTCAACCAATTATTTGTATTTTTTTAATATTTCTAATTTATTCTTTTATTCTCTCATTTGTTTTATCTATACATTTTCTCATTTTTTCATATTTTTTTTCTCTTTCTGATACCATCATCTCAAACATAATTTTTTTGATATAGTACACTTTTCTTTATTTCATTTTTATATGATTTATGACATGATCCCAGCATGAGTAACTCTTTAAACTATTCCTTAAGATTGAATGTAGACTTAGTGATTGAATCAGGCTGTGTCAATTTATGATAAGTTTCAACATTCAACGGGTTGGAGAATTCCTCTATTCTTGGAACGTTGAAATTTGAAAAAAAATTAATTCAAACATAAAATGATAACCAATTGCTGAAAATTATAGAAATGAAATTAATAGTAACATTTGAGAATTGGATACACTTGACATTCACTATCAATAAAATTATTTTGAATACCCAAATCTTGAATCAGACATTGAATTAAAATTAGAGTTAATTCCCCTTCTTCCAAAATTTCATGGATTATCTACTGAGGATCCAAAAAACCTTTTAAAAGAATTTAATGTGGTTCACTAAACCCTAAAAATGTTAAATTTATATAAAGATAAAATAAAATTAATATCATTACCATTCTCAATTGATGCATTTGTAGAAGACTAGATGTATTATTTACAACCTAAATTTGTAACATGTAGGAATGATTTGATAAGACTATTCTTGCATAGATTTTTTCCTACATCAAGGACCAATGCTATTTGAAAATATATCTCAAGAATCAATGAAGTCCAATGGGAGTCAATGTATGAGTAGTGGGAGTGATTCATGCAATTATTTCCAAGCTGCCAATATCACCAAATTAGTGGGAAACTATTCATGAGGTACTTATAAGAATGAATCACGCCTATGGAGAGGAGAATGGTTCATGCTGTAGCTGGAGGAAAATTGGTTGGCAAACCACCAGTACCTACACATGTGTTTATCAAAATGATGACACAAAACTCACAAAAAATTGTCAATCTAGTTACACCACATGTTAAAGGAATACATCAGGTAATTCCTTATCTTCAAAATCTTGTAATTGATACAGAGCTTAAATAATTGACCACTACTGTGAGGTAGATTAATTTGTCCTGAATGATATCCCAACCCTCTTCTACAAGTCCTTGTGTAATTTTTATTGAAATAGATGACTCAACTAGTTGTTTCCCCCAACTAAAAGAAACAGAGGATTGCATAGTAATATTTCCTCAGAGACCATGTTAGGAGCATCAAAAACCACATCCGAAAAAGAATTATGATTCCTTTTCCAAAACATACAACCAAGGATATAAGGATCCGTTGATCATGAGGTATGGCTCTAGATAATAACAAATGTACCCTTTTTAAATAATCCAGCAACCCCCACCTTACCAATAGGGATTCCATTAATCCCAAAAGATATTTCAAGCCCAATCCTAAAATATCAAACAACAAGGTAATTATCAGTAAATGTTAGATTCTAAAACTTAATATCTTTTAAAAAAATTGTAATAAATAAAATGAGAATATGAGTCACGGTTTTGTGATTAGGGAGCTAAATACACAGATGATCTAGATTTCCAATACGCTCCATGAACTTCTAAGTAATAAATTTGGAAATATTTCTTCCAAACAACTCCAAATCCCAAGGGGAATGTCAGTTCCATCACACTGAGAAGTGGGATAAAAACAAATAATATATGTGCACCTACCATTCCACCATGATTCACCACAACTTTGGATAATCCCCATTAAAAACTAGTTTATTAGAAACCTAATGAGAAATACAAAAGAAAGAAAAATATTGATGATGTTCCTCATAAAACCCTTCCATTTCCAAAAAGTTATTGTTTAAACCAAGAAGATGGTTGAAGGGGAGAAGTTTAAAATTGGTATTGGCCACATTAGTTTGTTTTGAGATAAATATCCCTCCACTAGAAGCCGTTAAAAAATTCCCAAGGTATGCCAAATTCATAAAATAACTTTGCTCCAATCGAAGAGTGCTCAAGGGAAATGAGAGGATAAATCTAGGAAGGAATATTCTATCAATAATTACCCTAAAAAATCAAATTCCAATTAAGTGTAAGGATCCCCTGACATTAACCATCCCATGAACCATAGGGGTGTTACTCATGATTCTATATCTGATTTCATATCTTCCATAAATGTGATTCATTAATCTATATTATATTCATTATAGGTTGGTGAGTTGAATCTGATGATGGTTGAGGTGCAGTTGGTGAATAGAGCTATAAAATATCCAATTGGAGTTCTTGAGGATGTACTTTTTTAGGTAAGATACATGATCATTCGAACTGATTTCTAAATTCTTAACAAATAGGATGATTAGGTAAATTCTCTTTCTCCATTGTCTTAAGAATGAACATCTTCCAAAATACAAGAAACTATCATAAATTTCCATTAGGGTACACTTTACATCGATTTTGGAGATGATGTTGTGATATTTAATGTCATGGACTCCATGAAGTACCCCTTAGAGGACCATTCTTCTTTTGTTATCTCCCATTTTTTTGAACCAAGTAAAAACTACATAAAAAATTTAATTTCCTATACATAGAGATATTATAATCATTGGTTATAGTTAGTTATCTAAGGGCACATACACACCAATTTCTAATGCACAATCCTATCATGGATTTTATTTTAATGGGGATTAATATTATGATTTTGATCATGTTCACTCTGATTATGACTTGGATGCGGAGTATAATCATGGTTTTAATGCATTATTCTCTGATTCTTATGATGTATAGTATGATACTGATGTTTGTTTTTCAAATATTTTAGTTCCTTAAATGTATCCATCAATAAAACACCCCAATCATTGGAATTGAAGAAATTTACACAAAATCATAAATGCTCATATGTGTGGACTGCTGAGAGTATAAGGCCCCAGCCTTAAACCTTACTTAATCTTGAGTTATTACAATATTACACATTGAGGATCTTTTTAGGTTTAGAGTTTTAGAGAATTAGATCATGAAACATGAATTATATTCCACATTTAAACAAAGTGGTTACATAAAAGATAGTATTCATTCTTCCCATCAACGGAAAAATATTTAAAATAAAACACGGATTATTTCTTGACCCATCCTTGACACTATCATCACATCATGTACCTTTCCCTTGACCTGTGAAAAACATTTCAAAAACTTGGGATGAGCATAAAAAGCTCAGTAAGGGTTATAAAAAATATGGAAAGGAAACATGAGTTCATATATACATAAGAATGAAATCATACTTTACCCATAAAACATAAGTACTTTAACTTAACTCATCAAATAATGAATAAATCATAGAAATCATAAGACATAAATGTAACTTGAGTCATTCATAACATTCTTACGTAGGGAGTAACCCTCTTGGTTACGTTTGGAATACCCATCACAGTATATTCCCTAAATCTCTTTGGAGAAACCTTAAAGTTTCACTCCTTCGCGTTACCCAATGCATTGGAGAGCTATATCGGCCTCACCCGCCCTTAGTTTATCACGGAACCACCCGTCTTCATAATAATTCCCAAGAACCTCAACATAATCGTATCACATAAAACATGCATAAAGGAAACATAACATTTCCACCTTTAAATCACAAGATATCAATACCACACATTGATATAAAAATATTATGAAAACCATTTTCAATACCAAAATAAAAGAAAAGTAAAACATGGTATTTATTTTTCTTTTAAAAAAAGGTATGGCTTGTAGAGGAAGCCGAAACTCAAATAATGGTCACGGCGGCGGAGAAGTCGTTGTTGCCACATACGTACGACAAAAACATTCCCTTTTGTCATTTAGTAAACGCTTCGTATAAAAAAGATTCCTTTTGAATAAACTTAAAAGTAAAATGGGTTTATACACCGTATAAAAGAAGGTTTTGTATAAAACAAAATATGCCTCAATGAAAGGAGATTGAGACGAAGTCCCATACAAAGACGGTATCCTTGGTTTAAGGATAAATCAATTACATAATTATGTGTGAAAAATTAATACACCAAATATAAGTGGATATTAAGTGTAAAATAATCAAAGGTCATTCACACATATTCAAAGGATGACATATTCAATAACAACATGTTGAACCCAAAGAAATCAAAATTGGGTTAAGAAGTTCCCTTGACAGCCTAACGGCGCCACATCAAAATGATTTGATGAGAGATAAAAAGTGTATCTCATCACTTGGACATAAAATTTACATCAGTAAGGATATATGAGAATATATCCCAACATAACAATATGTAAATTAAAATACCCAACAAAATAAGTCTTTTAAAAAGAGGAAGGTGAAAGGTTCCCTTACCGACTTGGGTATCTTTCAAAACATACACCCCATGAAAGAAGGACAATACATCATTGATGTAAATACTCATAAATGAAATTATATTACACAAAGAGTAGAATAATGGGCAGTACATACACCACTCAAAGGAAATTGTGGCAAATGTAGCATAAATCTCACGGGAATAAAAGTGAGATGAAAAATCCCTTACGAAAACTCGGCAGCCTAACGGCGCCACATAAAACTTACAAAAATGGATTGATGAGATCAAATAGGGTATCTCATCATATTAACATAAAGTTTATAGAAAGATTAATATAAAATAACATCCCCCAACATAACAAAGAGGATCTTAAAAGAAGTGACATAAAGGAGAGTAATTAAAAAGAAAGAGAGAGGTTATATCTCTTACGAAAATTCGGCAGCCTAACGGCGCCACTCAAAAATTCAAAAATGGATTGATGAGAGAGAATAGGGTCTCTCATAATATTAACATAAAAATTAAAGTAAGATTAATTTAAAATAACATCCCAATAACAAGAAAGATGAGCTTTAAAAGGAATGACATAAAAGAGTGTACTTTAAAAAGAAAGAGAGAGGTTGGATCCCTTACCTCGGGTCCGACTTGACTCGATCGTTCTTTAATATCCTGAATAATACACTTGAGTTAATTTATACTTTATTAAGAACCTTTTTAAAACTTATTATTCCTTTTATATAACTTATTTACATGTTATAAACATTATGTAATCATTAAGTTAATAATGTTTGTTTTGTCGATATTTGGTTCTTAAGTCGAAAGTGGACTTCTTACAATTACATGTTGTTCATGGGGTCAAAGGTTCTTTATATCCAGAATGACATTCCTGATTTGGATATCATATATATCATATATATCCAACATATATATGTATTTATAATATCACATAATCATTTAGAGGAAAGAAATGAAATGCACTGTTCATGGAGACGGTAAGCCGTACGTACGCATGAACGCTACTTTCATTTCTATGTCATATTAATGGAATTAAAACTATATGAGAGGTATGTATATTTTAATTCCAGAATTATATTAATCATTTAGATGTAACATACATCATATATATCCATTATATATATGTACTCATAATAATACATTACATTTGGGGATAAGAAATGAAATGCACCGTTCATGGAGACGGTAAGTCGTACGTACGCATGAACGCTACTTTCATTTCTATATCATAATTTAATGGAAAGAAAATAATAATGATATAAAGGTATATTATAATTCCATTATAACATCATATATAATAAATTTAAATCCATCCTTTATACGTCCCACATATGGCATTAACAAATCACATCACTTTGAGGGGGCGGTAGTCCGCACTTCCTTAAATGAAGATATCGCGTTTACCCATAATGGAAACCATAAAGGTATGCCATAAATGAAAAATACATAAGATTAAGTAAAAAATAAACATATTATATATCATATATAAGTATAGTGTCATCTTAATGGCCACCTTTGAAGGTGTTAAAAGAATGTTGAACAATCATCGTTTCGGGAGGCAGAAATTTGCCATCCACGGAAACAGTATGTTCTTTAACCATTAGATGTAGGTGTGTGTAAGTGTAGATCGAATAATTCTTATAACAAAATCCTAGTATATTGAAGATACTGGAGTTGTTACAAAAGAAATTAATAAAAAGATTTTAGGGTGTTGGAGAAGCAAAATAAAACAAAAGGACTCAAGTGAAGACATTACCTTAAAATCGGGTAACTCTCTTAGATTTGAGCTCAAAGGCTTCCTTGGGAAGACTTCTGCCCAAATTGAGGCTTCAAGGAGTAATAGAGGGATGTGGAAAGACAAAATGGGCAGGGGTTGGCCGAGCCAAAGGCTTTGGAAGTGTGGGTAAGGTGGTAGAGGTGGGGACCTTTTATAAGAGGAGAGGAGGGGCACTCTTGGAAAGGTATAAAATGTAACTTTATTTGCAAATGAGTTTCGGATTTTAGTGGTCCCACATTGATGTGTTTCTAGGATAAGGTGATAAGGGTTCGAAATACACCCATACAATAGGTTTTGGACATGTGTAGGTCTTAGATTTTACATTATCTTTCCATTTTATTTAAATCGTTAAATAATGAGGTCATCGCTGCATCATTATGATGTCATAAATAATTTAATTTATTTAATGTCTAAAAATTATAAAAAAAATACTATGATGTAGGAAATATTTTTAGATTTCCAATGAATATTTATAGTCCAAAATATCATTTATTTAGACAAAAGTAAAAATATTTTACTTAGGTGATACCTTCTTTGTTACATTTAACATTCTTTAGAAATAAAAATATAAAAAGTCACTTCCTCACAAAAGTGATTCCATGGGGCCCCCAAGTTTGGAACAAGGCATCCCATGGTCGGCGATGAGACAACCAGTACCATTAGGACACATGTTGTGGTCATTTTTCATTATTATGATATTATTTTATTATCTTTAACTACCTGATTACTCATTAATCAAGATAATTAAAGATAATTACCGTCGTTACTATTCATAATGTCCAAAAACAAAAAAGTATTAATTACATAATTTTACCTTATGATTCCAAATATGTAATCCATTTTACCAAATTTCAAACACATAAATTGAAATAATTAATTTAAAAAAACTTCCCGTTGTCAAAACAAATAGCGGGTTTTTTGGAAACAATATTTATGAAAAGTTTGGCACTTGTTTATGCATAATTCCAAAGTGAAATTAATCCCAATGACCATCATTGAATTATATGGTAAAAATATATTCTAATTAAACATTAAAACAAATTAAAAAGATAATATATCCATATAATTAAATTATATGAAAAAGCAGTTTTGATGTAAAATGCAGTATTTTTCACTATTCATTGAAAAATGAACATTGTCAGAAAAATACCAAAAAATAACCCAAGGTAAATTTTAATGTCCCAATCATAAATAATATATTTATTTTGAAAAATAGAGCTTATAAAATTGTCAAAAGTTTTATTTAAAAAAATGGTTTTCCATCAAAAGGTAGAAAAACAATCTTTTAAAAATACTAGTGTATTCAATGCTTAAGATGGGATTCATTTGTATTTTAAGCCTCTAAAATTTATTGGATAAAAGTAAAAACATTTAGAAAACATATATAATCATATTTTAGTTATTTCTATTCATTACTGAAAATACAACGGCTATGTGTTAACTACCATTTAAAATAATATTACTTTATTATTAGAGTACAACGCATGATTTCAAAGAAACTCATTGTTGGGTATTGGGTAAGCCATCGAGCATAGTGTTCCCTTTAAATTAATATTGAAATTTTATTCAAAAATAGGGATAAATATAAAAATATCATATTCTTTATTTACCTGGGGTGTTACATCCTTCCCCCTTTTGGGAATTGCGTCCTCGCAATTTTAAAATTGAGCTTGGAAATATCCTTTAAAGTCCCACATCGGAACAAGAGTCAGTAAAACAATCACTTTAAAATAAAGGAAGATAAGTACAGAGGTCACCCGAGTTAACCCATACTAGGATTCCAAGTATGAAAATATGGACATGGAGGAAAAAACAAAGGGTCATGTTCTGATGGAGAGTGATAGAAAACATGTTTAGGAGAAATTTAACCAAAAGAAAATCACAAACTTGTGATGGGTTAAACGGTATTCGATTCCCCAGTAGGAAAAGTTAATAGACAAAATTTTTGTTTTAAGTTACTTTTTATTGAGGAATTTATTCATAAGGAAACATAATCACTTATCATGTTGACTTTCAACTTTTATTAGATTCCTTACACAAACTCATATTTTCTCTAAAAGATGAGTATTTAGGAAGACTTTTTCACATTAAGAGTACTATAATCAATTTCTAGAGAATCACCTAATCCACAATAGAGAACTATATACTTCCCATTTCTTTAGACTCTAACCAAAACCAAAACCAAAAAGGTTAGTATAAGATCAGATAATCAAGAAAAAGATAACCCTTTATAAAAAGAAAATCTATTCTTAATCTCCAAAATTTGTCCAACAAAACCCAAAGTTCAACGAGGACCATTCGATAAAAAATTTGTCCATAAAATTATTCAAAGTAAACCAAACTAAGATTTAAACCCAAATATTTGAAGGATTTAGTCACATAGTCTTCCAAGTTAAATCGTAACATTTATCTCCAAACAACATCAGTTGCTCTTAATGTCTCGTATTGAAAAGTAATTAACCTAATCACATATCCTCAATGATAGGTTAATAAATTTCCATAGATAACACAAAATCAACTTACTCTTAATTCATAAAATCATCTAACTAAAAAGAATCAGTCAAACTAACCAGGGAATTCACGTAGTCTAGTGGTAGGTGATAAATACCAGTCGCACTTTGGTTGTGGGTTTGATTCCCGCAGCTTTGTCCGACACGACGGGTTGTCACACGGTTTGCGTGTTGTCCTTTTTCCAAAACTATATAATTCTCAAATCATTCCAAAAAATAGATAAAATCATCAAAAATAACCATAACATAATTTAACCAAAATTTAATCTCATGCCTTTCACTTCCATCATAACATATAGTAACCCATAATTACCTCAAAAGTAAGGATCATATAAATCCAAATGGTTCTTTATAACTATGTCCACAAAAGAACAGATAACTATTCCTTGAATAAAATTTTCATATATTAAACATCAGGTTTACACATACTATAAAAAGTCTTCTAATGTAACCCCATTATCAAAAGAGACTTAATACTCTTAAAAATTTCACCATAACTCTTGAATCCCTTATATGTTGACTTCTTACTCATTCAACATTCTTCATGATCCATTAACCATTCCTTTCCAACTTATTCTAAAATACTTCTTTCCTTTGATTGGTCATTGTCAGTTTCTTCATCCTCAATCGGAATGTCATTAGGTATTGGTAAACGAACATTTGTATGATCTTGGTGATCCCATTCACGAAACTTCTTCATAGGACATGTGTTTGCATAATGACCATGCACACCACATTTAAAACATTCAATTGATCCCTAAGAAAGAACTTCTTTCCCTTTCCTCAAGTCAACTGGATGCTTCCCTTTTCCATGGTAGGTTCTTGCTTTATGACCTTCATTTCCACATCTATAGCATATTTCTGTCCCTTTGAAACATTTTCCTAGGTGTTTCTTTCCACATCTTTGACACATAGGTTTTTTAACACAATTACCTTTATGATTATTACCTGTACTTCCGTAGGGATTTGTTTCTCGCATATATGATGCCTTAGAGAAATCACCAAGGTTTAGGTGGTCAATCATGACTCTAGATAGTTGGTTGAGGATAATCACAAGAGTTCTCATTGCAGCTCCCATATCATTTAGTTGCTTGATCAAAAAACTGTCATAGTTTCCTTCACATCCATTGTTACTTTGGTGCCTGCTAGATCCAGCCATTTACTAAAACCAAAAAGTTCAGTGTGAGTATATCAACAAAACCATCATTTACTAATGAGGAAGATAAACACTAAGATATACTTACTCATTCACTTTAGCTAAAACTAGTACTCTTTCTGAATTCCTAACCATTATGGTAATGTTACTTATGCTTAAAGAATACCCTAACCTCTAAATTTATCTAAACCGACCTCTGATACCAACTATAAGGCCCCAACCTTAAGCCTTACTTAATCTTGAGTTATTACAAGATTACACATTGAGGATCTTTTCAGGTTTAGAGTTTTAGAGAATTAGATCACGAAACTTGCATTACATTCCACATTTAAACAAAGTGGTTACATAAAAGACATTATTCATTCTTCCCATCAACGGAAACATATTTAAAATAAAACAAGGATTCTTTATTGACCTATCCTTGACACTATCATCACATCATGTACCTTTCCCTTGACCTGTGAAAAACATTTCAAAAACTTGGGATGAGCATAAAAAGCTCAGTAAGGGTTATAAAAAATATGGAAAGGAAACATGAGTTCATATATACATAAGAATGAAATCATACTTTACCCATAAAACATAAGTACTTTAATGTACCTCATCAAATCATGAATAAATCATAGAAATCATAATACATAAAGGTAACTTGAGGAATTCATAACATTCTTACGTAGGGAGTAACCCTCTTGGTTATGTTTGGAATACCCATCACAGTATATTCCCTAAATCTCTTCGGAGAAACCTTAATGTTTCACTCCTTCGCGTTACCCAATGCATTGGAGAGCTATATCGAACTCACCTGCCCTTAGTTTATCATGGAACCACCCGTCTTCATAATAATTCCCAAGAACCTCAACATAATCGTATCACATAAAACATGTATAAAGGAAACATAACATTTCCACCTTTCAATCACAAGATATCAATACCACACATTGATATAAAAATATTATGAAAACCATTTTCAATACCAAAATAAAAGAAAATTAAAACATGGTATTTATTTTTCTTTTAAAAAAAAGGTATGGCTTGTAGAGGAAGCCGAAACTCAAATAATGGTCCCGACGGCGGAGAAGTCATTGTCACCGCATACATACGACAAAAACATTCCCTTTTGTCGTTTAGTAAAAGCTTCTTATAAAAAAGATTCCTTTTGAATAAACGTAAAAGTCAAAGGGTTTTATACACCGTATGAAAGAAGGTTGTGTATAAAACAAAATATGCCTCAATGAAAGAAGATTGAGACGAAGTCCCATACAAAGACGGTATCCTTGGTTTAAGGATAAATTAATTACATAATTATGTATGACAAAAAAATACACCAAATATAAGTGGATATTAAGTGTAAAATAATAAAAGGTCATTCACACATATTCAAAGGATGACATATTCAATAACTACATGTTGAACCCAAAGAAATCGAAATTGGGTTAAGAATTTCCCTTGACAGCCTAACGGCGCCACATCAAAATGAGTTGATGAGAAATAAAAAGTGTATATCATCACTTGGACATAAAATTTACATAAATAAGGATATATGAGAACATATACCAACATAAAAATATGTAAATTAAAAGACCCAACAAAAGAATTCTTTTAAAAAGAGGAAGGTGAAAGGTTCCCTTACCGACTTGGGTATCTTTCAAAACATACACCCCATGAAAGAAGGACAATACATCATTGATGTAAATACTCATAAACGAAAGTATATTACACAAAGACTAGAATAATGGGCAGTACATACACCACTCAAAGTAAATTGTGTCAAATGTAGCATAAATCTCACGGGAATAAAAGTGAGATGAAAAATCCCTTACGAAAACTCGGCAGCCTAACGGCGCCACATAAAACTTACAAAAATGGATTGATGAGATAAAATAGGGTATCTCATCATATTAACATAAAGTTTATAGAAAGAGGAATATAAAATAACATCCCCCAACATAACAAATAGGAGCTTAAAAGAAGTGACATAAAGGAGAGTACTTAAAAAGAAAGAGAGAGGTTAGATCTCTTACGAAAATTCAGCAGCCTAACGATGCCACTCAAAACTTCAAAAATGTATTGATGAGAGAGAATGGGGTCTCTCATAATATTAACATAAAAATTAAAGTAATATTAATATAAAATAACATCCCAATAACAATAAATATGATCTTTAAAAGGAATGACATAAAAGAGTGTACTTTAAAAAGAAAGAGAGAGGTTGGATCCCTTACCTCGGGTCCGACTTGACTCGATCGTTCTTTAATCTCCTGAATAATAAACTTTAGTTAATTTATACTTGATTAAGAACCTTTTTCAATCTTATTATTCCTTTTATATAACTTATTTCCATGTTATAAACATTATGTAATCATTAAGTTAATAATGTTTGTTTTGTCGATATTTGGTTCTTAAGTCGAAAGTGGACTTCTTACAATTACATGTTGTTCGTGGGGTCAAAGGTTCTTTATATCCAGAATTACATTCCTGATTTGGATATCATATATATCATATATATCCATCATATACATGTATTTATAATATCACATAATCATTTAGAGGAAATAAGTTAAATGCACCGTTAATGGAGAAGGTAAGTCGTACGTACGCATGAACGCTACTTTCATTTCTATGTCATATTAATGGAATTAAAACTATATGAGAGGTATGTATATTTTAATTCCAGAATTATATTAATCATTTAGATGTAACATACATCATATATATCCATTATATATATGTACTCATAATAATACATTACATTTGGGGATAAGAAATGAAATGCACCGTTCATGGAGACGGTAAGCCGTACGTACGCATGAACGCTACTTTCATTTCTATCTCATACTTTAATAGAAAGAAAATAATAATGATATAAAGGTATATTATAATTCCAGTATAACATCATATATAATAACTTTAAATACATCCTTTATAAGTCCCACATATGGCATTAATGAATCACGTCACTTTGAGGGGGTGGTAGTCCGCACTTCCTTAAATGAAGATATCGCGTTTACCCATAATGGAAACCATAAAGGTATGCCATAAATAAAAAATACAGAAGATTAATTAAAACATAAACATATTATATATCATATATAAGTATAGTGTCATCTTAATGGCCACCTTTGAAGGTGTTAAAAGAATGTTGAACAATCATCGTTTCGGGAGGCAGAAATTCGCCATCCACGGAAACAGTATGTTCTTTAACCATTAGATGTAGGTGTGTGTAAGTGTAGCTAGAATAATTCTTATAACAACATCCTAGTATATTTAAGATACTGGAGTTGTTACAAAAGAAATGAATAAAAAGAGTTTAGGGGGTTGGAGAAGCAAAATAAAACAAAAGGACTCAAGTGAAGACATTACCTTAAAATCGGGTAACTCTCTTAGATTTGAGCTCAAAGGCTTCCTTGAGAATACTTCTGCCCAAAGTGAGGCTTCAAGGAGTAATAGAGGGATGTGGAGAGACAAAATTGGTAGGGGTTGTCTGAGCCAAAGGCTTTGGAAGTGTGGGTAAGGTGGTAGAGGTGGGGGCCTTTTATAATAGGAGAGGAGGGGCACTCTTGGAATGGTATAAAATGTAACTTTATTTGCAAATGAGTTTCGGATTTTAGTGGTCCCACATTGATGTGTCTCAAGGATAAGGTGATAAGGGTTCTAAATCCACCCATACAATAGGTTTTGGACATGTGTATTTCTTAGATTTTACATTATCTTTCCATTTTATTTAAATCGTTAAATAATGAGGTCATCGCTGCATCATCATGATGTCATAAATAATTTAATTTATTTAATGTCTAAAAATTATAAAAAAAATACTATGATGTATGAAATATTTTTATATTTCCAATGAATATTTATATTCCAAAATATCATTTATTTAGACCAAATTAAAAATATTTTACTTAGGTGATACCTTCTTTGTTACATTTAACATTCTTTAAAAATAAAAAGATAAAAAGTCACTTCCTCACAAAAGTGATTCCATGGGGCCCCCAAGTTTGGCACAAGGCATCCCATGGTCGACCATGAGACAACCATTAGCCTTAGGACACATGTTGTGGTCATTTTTCATTATTATGATATTATTTTATTATCTTTAACTACCTGATTACTCATTAATCAAGATAATTAAAGATAATTACCGTCATTACTATTCATAATGTCCAAAAACAAAAGAGTCTTAATTACATAATTTGGAACTTCTGATTCCAAATATGTAATCCATTTTAACAAATTCCAAACACATAAATTGAAATAATTAATTTAAAAAAAACTTCTTGTTGTCAAAACAAATAGCGGGTTTTTTGGAAACAATATTTATGAAAAGTTTGGCACTTGTTTATGCATAATTCCAAAGTGAAATTAATCCCAATGACCATAATTTAATTACATGGTAAAAATATATTATAATTAAACTTTAAAACAAATTAAAAAGATAATATATCAATATAATTAAATTATATGAAAAAGCATTTTTGATGTAAAATGCAGTATTTTTCACTATTCATTGAAAAATGAACATTGTCAGAAAAATACCAAAAATTAACCCAAGGTAAATTTCAATGTCCCAATCATAAATAATATATTTATTTTGAAAAATATATCTTATAAAATTGTCAAAAGTTTGATTTAAAAAAAATGTTTTTCCATCAAAAGGTAGTAAAACAATCTTTTAAAAATACTAGTGTATTCAATGCTTAAGATGGGATTCATTTGTATTTTAAGCCTCTAAAATTTATTGGATAAAAGTAAAAACATTTAGCAAACATATATAATCATATTTTAGTTATTTATATTCATTACTGACAATACAACGGCTATGTGTTAACTACCATTTAAAATAATATTACTTTATTATTAGAGTGCAACGTATGATTTCAAAGGAACTCGTTTTTGGGTATTGGGTAAGACATCGAGCATAGCGTTCCCTTTAAATTAATATTTACATTTTATTCACAAATAGGGATAAATATAAAAATGTCATATTCTTTATTTACCTGGGGTGTTACAGAGAGATTTCATGTTATCATTACTAATAATATTTTTTTATCATGAAGAAATACTTTTGAATCTTTTGAGGGTGAACATTAGGAAAATTAGGTGGAACGTGGATGAAAAATATGGTATTAGCCCCACTATATTCAGGCATAATATTGTTTTGGAGGGTTGGGCTAAACAAGTTAGGATACCAAAATAGAGACTCAATCAAACTCTTTCAGATGTTTTTAGAAAATATGTTGAAAATTTTCATGAGGTAGGTATCATTTATTCTATTACAGATTCCTCATGGGTATGTTAGATTTAGGTTGTTCCTAAGAAATATTCTATTACTATTGTTATAAATGAGAGAGGGTAGTTAGTTCCAGTAAGGGAAAAATTATTTGGCATGTGTGAATTTATTATAGGAAACTAAATCAATCAAATTCCAAAGACCATCCCCCCTCCACACATGTATTTATCAAATGCATATGAGACTAGCTGGGAAAACACACTATTATTTCTTGGATGGATTTTATCAATATTTTTAGGTTCCTATAGATCCATTGGATCATTAGACTACACCATTAACTTGACCATTCGATACATTTTCCAACCAAAAGATGCCATTACAGCTTTGAAATTTCCCAGGTACCTTCAAATGAAATATAATTAGTATTTTATTCATATTTACTTAAGACTTACATCATGGTATTTTTGGAATATTTTATAGTGTATGGACCTTTATTTTATGAATGTATGTTTACTTTGGGGAAGGTTTTAAATATATTTACTGAGAATATTCTGGCTATGAACATTGAAAAGTTTCATTTTATGGTATATCATGGTATTGACTTTGGGAATATAGTGTAAAAACATAGAAAAGCGGTTGATAGATCTAAGGAAGATATTATTTCATCTTCTTCAAATCCTTCACATGTGTGTGATGTTAGAACATTATTATGGAATGAGGGATTTTAACAATGCTCCATCTGACATTTCAGTAATATTGATCCACCGTTATCATGAAAAATTCAAAAGAACATTAACATTATTTTTCATAATTCATGAAGGGTATCATTTGATGATATTATAAAGCATTTTAACACTCCACTAATCATACATCCCCATGGTGGAACCTTACATTTGAGCTTATGGGCAATTATCCATACTTCATAGTTGTATTTGTCTTATCATACAGGGTGGTGGGACATTCACATGTGATTTTCTACACATCAAGTACATGTTATTAAACCCAATAAAACTACAAAACCATAGAAAATTAGTTTTATTCTATGATAATTTCATTATATAAATTCCATTCATGTTTTTTAGTCTATACAATAGTTATTTTTTCTAACCATTAAACTTTAAGGTACCTCTTCAGAAAATCAGATGAAAAGACCAGACTTATATGTTTGATTCCCCTTCTTCAATAATTTTACATTGAGATAAAGGAAAAGAATGGGACATAAAACATGATGGCCGGCCACATGAGTAGGATTAATCACTTTCTAGAGGATGAAACCTTGGACCAGGTACTACATTATGAAAATTTTCCCAAATATAATATTTATGCACTCTTAGGTACATATACTTGGTACACTAATTTAGTTATCTACCTTGTGCAATATGATATTCTCTAAAATTTAAAAATGAACAATGTCCCAAAATTACTGAGTGGGTCTACATTTTATTTGTGGGATGATCCCTACCTCTAGAACACGTGTAGTGGTCAAGTTATTAGGAGGCGTGTTCTTGTTCATTAGTTTGAGTCTGTTCTGCATTTCTACCATACAATGTCAAATGAAGGACATATTGGACACAAAAAGATAGCTAGTAAAATCATAGACTATAGATTATATTTTCCTAGATTTTTCCCATGATACTCATGTGTTATTTATATTGTGCTCAGGTTCCCAAAACACTTGAAAATTTTCAAGAGACATGAGATTCTCTAAAAACCAATATTATTTTGTGATATTTTTTATGTATGGGTAATTAATTGTGTGTGTCATTTTCCCAGATAATTTGGTCTTTTTATATTTTTGTTGAAGTTGACTATGTTAGAAAATGGGTGGTTTCACTGGCCATGAAGAATTATTATGATCATGTCATAGTTGATTTTTTCAAGGCTCAAATATTCTGTTGGTTTGGAATACCAAAGGCCATCATTAGTGACCAATGGAAACACATTTACAATCAGAATATGGCTTCAATCCTTCAGAAGTATAGGGCGACACAAAAAACATCAACATCATACCATCCCAAACAAATGTCAAGGATAAGGACTAAAATATGGATAAGAATCAAAAAAAATTAGAAATCGTAAAGATAAATTTCAAGGATTTTGGAAATAACTTTGATTATGAACTTCGGGATTATAGGATGTAATAAATTAATCCATTTAGTATGTTCCCATTTTGTTTTTTTGGGAAATCTTCTCATCTCTTAGTGGAGGTCAAACATAAAATTTATTAGGCTATAAGAAAATAAATCATTAATTTAGACCAATATCAATTTTAAAGGATTCAAAAAATTCAAGAGAATGAATAGATTTGATATTCATCATATGAGAACATAAGGATATACAATTAAATATCAAAAGAATATTAGGACAGAATGATCCAAAAATGTAGTTTTATGTTTTAGAGAATTTCCTTCTATATAGTTCACGACTAATGCTGATACCCTGTAAGTTTCATTCAAAATGGTTTGGTCCTTGGGCTATATCTAATTTTTTCCCTTATTGTGTAGTGTAGATCACACAAGAGAACACATGGTAGAGCTTTATAGTTAATAGAAATTTTTTGAAGCAATGTATTGAGGGACTTCCTATCGATGTAGTTGATTTCATCAAGTTGCATGACCCCATTATCACATGAGAATATAAGTCTATTACTAGCCCTTTCACTTTTATATTACTTGTCTTATATAAATTTCTATATTTCATGTTCACATATCATCTCATGAGTTCACATTGGGGATAATAAAATATTTTATTTTGGGGGGAGGGACCACAATATTGGGGTAGCTTCTTTAGGTTTTTCGTTTGTGTTTTTTTGTGTGTGAATTTTGTTTGTGAATTTTGTGTTCATTTTATAATAAAAAAAACAAAAAAACCCAAAAAACTCAAAAAAATACCATGCAACATGATCATTTAAATATGTAATATATTGAAAATGAACGTTTTTAAAATTCATTGGCAGCATTATTAGAAAGAGAAAAATATCATTATTAACGGTTTGTTTTTATAAAAATGTAATTCATAGATGATATGCTTGGTGGGGTCATTGCAAAACATTTTAGAATATAAATACATTATATGTGAAATTATTTCATGGTAAATTGTGCAAATAATTTCTCCACACAACCTTTTATACACCCTTGACTTGTGAAATTTTTCCTACTCAATTGAAGATATATCAAAGTTAGTAAAAATCATTTTATATAAACGGTTGGTCCTTACATTCAATTTTATACTGATCAATTTCATTACTGAACAAAATATACCTATTCGTGTATTCCTGATATCGAATAGTCGTACACCCTAAAAATATCAAAAATTAAAAAGAAAATAAAAAAAATAGAAAAGTATTCATAAATAGGGGATGATGAAATGTACAACAGAAGGGGATATCTAAGATGTATGCTCAAGGTTTGACTTTTAGGAATTATTAAGATAGAGGGTCTTAAATTTTTATTGAAAAGGAATATAGAACATGTTTGGTGAATTAAACTAGGTAAGATGAATTATTTTACTTGACCTGAATACACTAAAAAATTGGTGGAGATATGAGCTTGAAATGGTTGGTGCACACACACATGTGGAATTGATGGCTTAGTCGACCCATAACATGTTTTTATATGATTAGTATAATCAATATTGTTGGATTTTTTTTCTAAAATTTAAGAGAATGAATTTCATATTTATTGATGTTAACTATTGATGGGATTATTATTATTCCCATATTTCCTTAATGGATTGTGGAAACTGAACATGCATATCCTATCACAATTATTTGGAATACATGATATGTGGTTTTTCCGAGGAGTAAAAAAGTTTAAGTATGGGGGAGTTGATAAAACAAAATGTTATTGAAAACTATTATTAATAATAAATGACACAATTTCCTTACATTTTTTTAAATATGATTAGTTATAAAATATGTTGGATTAGATCCTTCATTTAAAAATGTCAGTAAAATTCTATTCTTTCCCATTAAAGTGCACTTTAGTATTTTGACCATAAATTTTTTATATATTATTTGAACATAATTTTTTTACTCTATTCATGACTTAATGGGATACAATATCCATTCAGGAAAATAGAGTTAAATTTGTTATTTTATTTGATTAAAATGAACATGAAAAGTGGTGCCTTGTCATTTCAATTCACTATTAGAGGAGGGAAGCTATCAAGCTATGATCTCCTCCAAAATGATCTTCTTTTTCCCCTTCATTATTGTAATGGTTTTTTTCTTGCATTAAAAATATTATTTTCTATTATATTTTATTCTTCTATACTCATCCCATTTGGGTTGGAAATCAAGAGTAGAAACGTGATTGGGTTATACACTTTCCATGACCTTTGAGAATGTAAAACATTTCTAAAATGACTATACCACCCATAGAAGAGTAGTATTTCGTAGTAATCGATCTAGCTCTTACATTATTCATTTAATTATTTTGAATCAATGAGTTACTCTAATTCACATAATATGATATATTAATTGGTTTTAAATTGTAAGAAACAATTTTCGTAATTGAAAAATTAAAACAAAATGCACGAGGTCGAGTGATGTGTGAATTGTGAGAGCACAATCATAATCAGTGAAACAAAAACATGGGATAAATTTTTATAGTTAAAATATAGTCCCAAAACTCAATTAATCTCCATTTGTAGAATATATATGTTCCCAAATTAACAACTGAACATAAGCTAGTATTAGAAGGACAATCAATTTATGGTTCTACGATTGCATTATCCTAATCAAGGAAAAGGTTTAATTCTTTTCATATTTTTTGGAAATGTTAATTCTTTTATGGTTTGGGGGTTAAAAACTTTTAGGATCATAATTAAGTGGATTTTAATTGAAATGATAATTATTAATAAGTAACTTAATTGGTATAGTAAGATCTATTATAGTTTTTAAAAATAGTTTTCTACAAAATATCTCATCATTTCATTTTCACAAAATCATTTAAAAAGAAAGACAAAACACAATATTCGTCTAGAGTACTTCATCTAGTTTAAAAAATCTTAAACAACCCCGCATACTTTTACATAGTGTGTTTATATAAAAAAAATTTCCAAATACCTTTAATATGTTGCTTTCAATTACTTAATCCTTTAAGAGACGAAATTGGTCATCCACTCTGCTAAAACAGAATAACACAAAGCTGATCATTTTTTTAGAGTTCCCATGAAAATTCCTTTCAAGGGGTTACCTAGTATTGTTGCACAAGAAATGGTAATAGATCCTCATTTTGTTAGTTTGGTGGGTTGGGCATGTATTGAGATCACATACTTCATTGAAACTCGGGTGGGTGGTCATGAGTATGTTCTTGATCAACACCATTCCTGATGACATGTGAACTGACCTGGTTAGTCACGTTTTAAGAATTATTTTTAATTTTTATTATTATTTATGATGATGATTTCCTCCTATATCTCATTTATGAGTTTAAATGATGAATCAACTTGTTTTGGAGGATAACATAAGAATAATTAGTGGTGAAAATTTATCTTCCTTAGATGAAAATCACATAGAATCTGGGTGCATAATTATGTAACAAATTTTTTGAGGTTGTTAATATATTTTAACATGCATCATCAAAGATGGTGGCCAATTCATGCAAGGTTTTTCATCTAGTTTTACTTTTTATATTTATTCTCCCACTAATCGATAAAAATTAATGGTCATGAATTCTATGGAAACTACCACAAAATTTGAATTTAGTGGTAGTTTTTTTTTCATTTTGCGGCGGTTTAAACTGCCGTGAAACTATTCTACGACGGTTTTGGAAAACCTCTGTTAAATCGTGTGTCGGGAAATAATTAGCGGCAGTTAAAACTGCCGCTAAATCGTTTTAATTTTTTTAATTTTTTATTTCTTTATATTTTTTATATTAGTAATTTATTTAATATTTTCTCATAATTTAACTATTAATATTTATTATTTTCGTAATTTTATTATTATTTTTATTTTTATAATTTATTTATTTTATTTATTTATTTATTTATTTATTATTTTCATTTATTTATTATTACCACGCACATGACCATCTCAATGCATAAGTCTATATCTATCCACAAGTTCATGTGCATGCACATACCCATGCCATATATATAAATTCTACATTGGGTGAGATTTGAACCCCATACCCCTTGCTTATTCTCCAAAGACATTACCACTTCAGCAGGCTCTTCATGTGGTCAATAAATTGAATTTACTATACTTATATATATATATATATATTAATTGGAAAAATAAGTAATACATAACAAATAGATACAAACTAAATAATTATTAATCAATAATGATTAATAAATAATCAATAATTAATAACATATAATATATAATGTCTAATATATAAAATATAATATATAACATATAATATATAACATATAATATATAACATATAATATATAACATCTAATATAAAACATATAATATATATATGACATTATATATAATACATAATATAAAATACATAATACCTAATATATAATACATAACATATAATATCTTGTATATTATATATTATATGTATTATATATTATCGGTTAAATATTATATATTATATAACACATATTATATAATATATAATATATAATACATAATATATAATATATAATATATAATATATAATATATAATATATAATATATAACATATAATATATATAAGTAATATATAAATAATAAATTAATTCAAAAATAATTTAATATAAGATAAAATTAGAAAAAATTAATAAATAATTATTAAATAATAGATGAATAAAAAAATTATAAATAATAAATAGTAACTAATAAATAATAAATAAGTAATAATTAAAAATAACTAATAATTAATAATCGATCATTAAGAATTAATAAATAAGAATTAAAATTTTATATTTAAAAATTTATAAATAATTAATAAATATTGAATATTGAATAAATAAATAAATAAATAATAAATAAGTAATAAAAAAATAATAAATTAATATTAGGTAAATTAAAAATAAATTAATAAATAATAAATAATGAATAATAAAGAACAAATCAGAAAGAATAAAGAATAAATAAATAATAAATAATAAATAAATAAATAAAGTCATAAATAAATATATAAATAAAATACTAAATAATTAATAATTAATAATTAATAATAACTGATAATTAATAATTGATAATCATAAAATTAATAATTGATAATTAATAATTGATAATTATAAAATTAAAAATTATTAATTATTAATTAATATTTTAATTTTAATATTTAATATCAAATATGAAATATTTAATATATAATAAATAAATAATAAATAATTATTATTTAATTAATAAATAATCAATAAATAATAAATAATAAATTAATACTAAACTATTAATAAATTAATATTTAGTAAATTAAAAATTAATAATAAGAAATAAATATTTAATAATAATGAATAAATAATAAAAAAAATAATAAATAATGAATAATGAATAATAAATAAATAAATACATAAATAAATAAATAATTAATAATTAATTAATAATTAATAATAACTAATAACTAATAATTTATAATTTATAATTAATAAATAATAATTAATTTATTAATAATTAATAATTAATTAATATAAATTGAATAATGAATAAATAAATAAATAAAAAATTAATAATAAACTAATAATAAATAATTAAATAATTAATTTATAAATAAATTTAAAATAAATTAATAATTAATGTGTACATAATCACTAAATAATAATAAAATAAAGAAATAAATAATAAAAAAAAATAGTAAAATAAATAATAATTAATTAATTATTTATTATGTAATTAATAATTAAGTAAATAAATATTAAACAAATAAATAAATAAACACTTAATTAAATAAATCATAAATCATTAAGAACCACTAAAAACACTAAAAACACTAAAATGGCCATAAAATATGATCCGAGACCCATTTTCCAGTGCCATAACTAGAGAAATCGAAGATCGTGAAATGAGCTTTGATATGATATGTGGTACAGGCAGAACGGACACCTGGATCGAAAGTTATAACCATTTGAATTTTAAGAAATCGGTGTCTGCAACTAAACCCTCTGTTTCGGAGCCCTTTTGGGCCTTTCTGGAAGAATAAATAGGGGTATAATAATTAAATAGTTGGTACCTGACTTATGCGGCGTAGAGCTCATCGTAGGCTTTGATTTGAAATGTGGTAGATCTCATATGGACACCCGGATTAAAATTTATGGTTATTTGACGTTCGAGTTCGATTATCGACTTTTGAATTTTGAATATATTTTTTTCTTTGATTATCACATGATTTAAATCCCACTTGGTTTTTCTCTTTTGATAAACATTGATTTGACTGGTTGTGGAGCTAAAATGTACTCTCAGATCAGATGTTATGGTCATTTGATGCTGAAGTCTGTTCTTCTACTAATTAAATTTTTTCTTTCAGTTGAAAAATATTATTATCTAATAATTATAAATATTAATTTATTAACACATTATAAATATATAAAATTATAAATAATAAACTTTATTTTATTGTAAATTATAAAAAACCTAAAATATAATAAATAATAAATAAATAATAAATAATTTTCTTAAATTTTCTTAAATTTTTCATCAGTTTTCAAAAAACCCCCGTTAAAAAAATGAAATTTTTTTAGATAAAAAATTTAAAAAAAAAATTAAAAAAAAATAGTGGTAGTTTTTTCAAGGTAGTTTTAAATACCGCTGCTAATTTTTTTATCAAAAAAAATTAGTGGTGGTTTTTAAAACCACCATGAAATAACCACAGCTAAAATACGGTTTCCTGGTAGTGGGAGTTGTTTTATATGTTGATGATGTGGATTAGATTTTGTTTATATTTTTCGGTATGTTATTAATTATTTCATTTTTATGATAAAACAATTTTGTTGTGGAAACACATAATTTTTTGAAAAAATTAGGTTTGAAATGAATAATTATGTCATGTTTTCAAATGGAATTTTTCTTCATGTATCATTTTTCAAATTATATAATTTATAATGAAATCTAGAAATTTTATTTTGGATAATACCTAGCTTGGTGGGTCTTTTCAATTTTCTGTGACCATCTTAAATGTTTTTTCAAAATTAGTCGTGTTAAAAATGAAAATAAATATGTTTTTTGAAATGTCTAAATATTTGAATCATTTTTAAATGGAATTTTTATTTTTTAAATGTATTTTGAAAAATTGGAAGGCTTTGTTAATTCAAGTGGGAATTAATTTTTTTTAAATTAAATTTAGGTTTTTGAAGATGTGTTAAATGTTTCAAAATTCTATTTGGGAATTGACATATCTAAATGAGGTGGTGTGTTATCAATTGTATAGGTGTTTGTAATGACAATTATTTTTCTAGAAAATTAATTTTTATTTTTAATTTAATGGAGTGATTTTTTAAAGAAAAAGATGAAATATTTGGAATGTGTTATTCCTTGAATTATGTGATATTTTGGGTTTTTCCCCTATCATTTTTGTAAATATTTGTTTCGGTATGGGAAACATGAATGATTTGGATTCATGTTTATTTTTGTTTCTAATAATCCCATGTGAAAGGATTCAATTGAAATAACAATGAATGTATCTTAGGATGAACCTTAGTGAGAGTCCAATTATTTCTTGAGTGTGGAGCCTTGGGAATTTTATGCCCTGATGGTTGTGTGATCATAGAAATATTTGGTGGTGGATAACCTAGGAAACATAATTGTTATCTTTTTTAGATGACATGGGATGGGTTTTTGGGAAAAAATCTATATTTGGGTGATGTTTGGTTTTTGTATCCTTTCTCTGGTAACATAGAGTAGTTAATGTTTTGAGGTGACCATCATTGGGTGTACCAATTGGATGTTTTTTTTTTGATTGATCAAGTGTGAGTATAATGACCCAGTCTTAACATACATATACATTACAAAACATTTATAGATTAATTATAATGTTATACAAAAAGACACCCAAAGACCATATTAGTTTTGTGCCTTTGGAATCATGGAAGTCTAAACACTAATATATGAGTGAGATACATTATATCCCAATACGTTCGCTAAGAATAACACCCCTACTATAAATATCATAAATGAAATATATCTTCATAACCTAGGGAAGTAAACATGAAAATGGTTGATCACATATTCTCAGTAATAGTAAACAAGGGAGACATACAAGTATAAAGATTAGAAAAGGGGTAAGATAGAATGATCAAAATTTTATAAGATCATACCATACATATCAAAGATCATAAACATGAATCATGGAACAATGTTTGGATATTTATAAAACATGAATCATAAATAAATAAATAACATATTCGGTGAAATTATAACATAGAAATACAACATCGAATTGTGGAAAACAAATAAGAAATAATATGATTTTCATAGTAGCTAAGGCATCACTAGAAAGACCATATTAGTAGTCTGGATTCACTCTCCATACCATCTTGGTAGTCTGGTTTACTCTCATGTCCATCATAGTAGTATTAGTTTACTCCTCTTACCATATTGGTTTTCATGGTTCACTCCTACGTCCATCATAGTAGTCAAGGTTAACTCCTAAGACCATCTTACGATATCTCATGACTAATAAATATTTACATAATGCATTGGAGGGGGATTGGGGTCCCACACATCTCATAATGAAATCATACATAAATGTGACACAAGATCATTAAAAATAATATCTAAAACCATGAATTGAAATGGGTATCATATACATGTAATCATATTATAACCTATGGGAAAAGATACAGGTTTCATAAAAATTTCATCAAAAGTATAAACCTTGAAAAGAGGTGGGTTTTAAAATCTTATAACCCATGAAAGAGAAATGGGATTCATAAATATCATTCCATAAAAATATAATCCATCTAGAGAAATAATATGAATGAAAACATCGACTTGATTCCCTATAATGGAATGAGTGACACCAACTAAGGTCATATTTCATGTGAAATAATATTGAAAGGTCTTTTAAGAAACATTTATCAAGGAAAATATCATTTCTACATTGAAAAATTCATTTTTAAAACATAAAACATTTTAAAACCCATTTTCATTATATAAATTTTTTTCTGAAATGGATGAGGGTTATTCCCCCCTTAATGAACATAAAAAAAGATCAAACCTCTTTTAAGATTAGGAAACATGGAATCCATTTGATGAATGGGAAAATTCGATAAAAAAATTAAAAATGTTCTAAAAGATCATACATGTCCAAAAGAAACAAACATCCAGGAATACACCATAAAGCCTCATCAGCCCCTTGACATATATTACACTAGTGAGTTGAGTAAAAATATGGTGTCACCACTCTACTAGGAAATTGCAGCATGCTGGAAGAACAATGTGGAAAATCACCTCTCCAACCAACATTGAAATGTGGAGGAAATCTAGATGAATGGTTCTATAAAACCCTTCTCTCTTTTGATCTGCCTACCTAGAAATTCATGAAATGAACTCTCAGAAATTTCAACTTCATGCAATGTGTTATTAGACTGAAAAATATTGAGAAAATTTCATGGGAAGGTACCCATCCATCCATCGAAGTGAAGATGCATGGATGAATTATGGGATTCTGCACACCCATCACTCAATCGAGGTCGCCCACCCAATTACCTTACAAAATGTGGTGTCGATTCCAAATGAAACAAAGAATCACCATTCCAATAATTAAATGAAATCCCCAAGAACAAATAGAACCCTAAATACCAATGAATAACATGATGAAAATCAGGTGAAACACTCCAATGTAGTGAAAAATTATAAGAAATCATAATAAAATCACAAATAAGACAAACAATATCTATAAGCTCCAAAGTATCGTCATCCCATTCTATAGAATCATAGCCAGATCTATACAAAGCATCTGAGAACACCAATCGAATTAAAACTAGATAAATCCTCATTTTGACGGACCAAGGCTAGCCCTAAAGCTCAGGTATTACACATTCTAAAGTAAAACTAATCCACCAAGCATCAAACTATCCTAAGATCAAAACTAGGAGAGAAGCAATGAGGATTTCTATATCTATATAGAACTAAATCTGAGTCGTATATTGAAAACCCACCCACACTGATCTTCGGGTGATACCACGATTCCAACATCTCCATAGCCAGCATCCTCGTGATATTGGAGGAGGTGATACCTGTAGAGACCCAAAGCCTGACATGCATGGACATTACATTAATTTTTCGGAATACTTAATACATAACAAAAACAGACACACAAGGACCGTAACAGTTTAGTGTCTTTGGAAACTCAGAATAAAAACATCTAATCATGTTGAAATATCTTCAACATCTCCCATAACAATCTTCCCCTTTTTGTTTCCTTACCTAAAACCTTTCTTTTAATCCTGGGGGAAAATAAAACATAAAAAGGGTGAGCTCAAATGCTCAGTAAGGGTAAGCATGGATAAAATAAAACATACCATATACATTTGAACTTAAAAACATGAACATAAAGTTTAAACATTAAAATCTTGAGCAACGACATAAAACATGGAAGTACATAAGGCTTAGGTCATAATGGAACATAAATCATGATAAAATAGCATGGTAATAAAACATGTAATTGTGGAAACCATTTAGCACTTGTTATGATTTCCATAGTAGCTAAGGCATTGCTTCCAAGACCATCTTAGTGGACAAAGTCCCTTTCTGAATCGAGTTCACTACTCGTTTCAGTCTTGTAACACTGAACCGGATTAACATACCATTCCATCCATGTCTATCTCATGAGATATAAATCTTAGCCCAATGCATTGGAGGGAGATATAGGTCCCACCCATCTCATAATGAAATCATTCTTACTTGTGCCACAAATAAACATACATCATTCATAATAACCCAACGAATAAAATGGGTGTCATAAACGTCATCCCATCATCACATAATCCATATAAAAGAAATAGATATCATTTCATAATAAGAAAAGTGAAACCATGTAAATCATAGATACATTATACTTGAAATATACACATATTAAATAATGTCATCTTAGATGGAAAATGGTTTTGATAAAACACTTGAAATGAATTCTTGAGGAAAATATCCTTTCTTCTTCAAAATCAATATCTTTTCACAAAACGTCATGCAATTTTAAAGGAAAAAGATTTTGTTTAAAATATTAATGAAATCAGTTGGAGGAAGCTTCATGAAAATAAGGCTTTATAAAATCGTAAAAATCCTTTCATGTCGTATAAGTTAAAAAACATTCTCCTCATACTTTTGTCAGAAAAGTCAAAAAGTTCCCCGTGTGGTAAATAAAAGTAAGATTCCATTCATAACATGTGGTAAATCCCAAAAATGGGTAAAAAGGACTTTAAAAATACATGAAAACATTTTTAGAAAACATGGTCATGGATGAAAACAATAACCCTAGTAAATACTTATGAATAACAATCTCGGATAAGAACAAGATTCGAATAGTTATCCCTTACCATAGGTCTGATATGCTTCGTACGTATCCAAACCTCCTTTATAATGATTTAAATAATGTCATTGACTTATTACAAAATCATATTCATTGTTATTATATCACATATGGTTCACTTATGACTTTATATTACCCGTTCTTTTGTAAATTCATGTTAAATAGCTTTTTGGGTAAAATCGTTTCATTTGTCGTCCGTGTTTTGACTTGTAATTATTCATATGATTACTTAGATCATGATTACTTAATTCCAGAATATAAAATATTATTTATATATAATATATATTCAGAATATAAATATATATAATATATCGATAAATGGAAATGAAACACACCGTTCATGGAGACGGTAGGCCGTACGTACGCATGAACGTTGTTTTCCTTTCTTTATTGACTTGAATGGAAGTAAGTAGATGAAATATATATATATATATACATAAATACAGTAGCATTATTATTTCATATATTTCATTATTATTCATTATATAAACTTTATGATCATTCATGTATGGTTAACATGGAGAATGAATCTCATCGTGTCGTGGAGACGGTAGTCTGTACGTACGCACGAGCGATGATATCATTTCCATAATTATTAGATAGAATTGGAGTGGATGGTATAATATATCAGAATCATTATGATTTTATAATAACCATATATAGTTATTATTTACACCATTATACCCATCCATGTAAGGAGTTGGTGGAAAAACAGATTTCACCACAGCGTGGAGACGGTATTCCGTACGTACGCACGCGTGGTGATTTCGTATTCCGTAGGATGGATAGATGGTGAAATAGGATTGTTTCATACTTATAATTACATATAAGTATATGAGTTATACTTATGTTATTACTTCATAATGAAACAACTAAAGAAGAATAAGTGGAAGAAGAAATAAAGTTGAAAGAATCGGTAACAGACATTACCTCTTCTTTGAAGCGCCTCTTTGAGACCTCCTCTTAGGGCACTAAATTTGGTCTTTGAAGAAGACCAGGACCTATAGGATGTTTCTAGGGAAGTGAGTAAGTGAAATGGTCAGGGGTTGGCCGAGCTTAAAGTCTCAAATTGGTGTGAGGAGGAGTGGGAGGAGGTGCCCTGTTATAAGGGAGGAGAGGGGCACCTTTAGAAATATAAGAAATATTAGTTTATATTAAATCCCAACCCCACTTAAAAACATCCAAGATGACTCATATCATAATATTATATTATATAGGGTTTTAATCTTATAAACCAATAAAATTTAGACATGTTAGGAATTTATTTTAAACATTATCATCTTGATTTATCCTTATTTATCAATTTAATTTTATTTGTGGTAATAATATTCTAAATTTTAAATTATTATAAATAATTACATATGTGTTGTGAATTTTCCATAATTTGACACTTTATGACATTTTCTACCATATAAATTTTAATTTATAATTTTTAAATATTTTTGTGATTTTTAAACAATTTTATAATATGTTATTTTTATAAAATAACAATAGTGTCAATTTTGAAACTATTCAGTTATTTATATTTAAATAAAATATATAGTGAATATATTTTCGAAATAAAAGGTTTAATATATTCTTAAAATGTAATATGTATCTAGAAAATTAGTGGAGAACATTAAATAGTTCATATATTATTTATTTTAATATTTTTAAAACCATTTATTTGATATTTTAATTAATAAAATAATTTCAACATCACTATTGTGTCATAATTAATGATAATTATTTAATCCCTAAAAATTCTAAATAAATTTATATGATGTAGATAATTGTATTATCTTTCAGGATAATATTCATGTTTAAAGTTTCATTAAGTTTATCACTAAATTAAAATTATTATACTTATAAGATTTAAGAAAGTGACATGTTGTCACTTTCTTTGGTTTTAATAATAATTAAATTATTTTCATGTAAAAAAGTCCATTAAATTAATATAATCCGACCCTTAGGTGATATGGGTCGACTTTTATTCATCCAATAGGATTTTGGCAGGTGTTAGGGTAATTTTATAATTTTATATTTACCCTTAATTACCTGAATTTACCTTTAACTATGGTAAATAAAATTTACCGTAGTTACTATTCATAATGCCCAAAAATAAAAAGTATCCTATTAAAATAATTTGGACCCAATGATTCCAAATATGGAATCCATTTTTCAAAATACAAAACACATAGGTTGAAGAAATTAATTTAAAATTAATCTTGTTGTTAAGAAAACGGGTTTTAGAAGTTAAAACATTGCCAAAAATTGAAATGTTTTTACCTATGAATTCAATGTCAAATTAATGCTAATGACATACATTATATTAAATGGTAAAAATATATTTTATTTATACTTTAAAATCATTAAATATTATAATTTGACCATATAAATTATCTCAATGAAAAAATTTGTTTTTAATTAAAAATTAGCGTATTTTTACTATTCATCAAAATATGAAAGTTATCAGAAAAATATCAAAAATTTCTCCAAAGTAAATTTTTATATCCTGATTCCAAAGAAGAATTTTATGTGGTTAAATTAAACATATAAACATGTCAAAAACAATATTTAAAGTGGGTTTGCTATCAAAAGGCGGCAAAACTACATTTTTTGAAAAATACTTATTTTACTCGAAAAATTTATTTTGTTCTCATACCATGTTCTAGAAAATGTGTAAGATAAATAATAATGTTATAAAATTAAAAAAAAATTGATACTATTCATAATGTCTAGTCCATAATATTATAACCATATATCGTTGTTTATTGAAACCTGGTATTGCGTACCACACACGCTATCAAGGAAGGTCGTGATTGCGTGTAATGCAAGCCATGTCAGGGTTGCGTGTTGTGAAAGACTCCTCCGTTGTTTCGTATAACAGAATCCAACCATATTTCATTTATACATTGAATATATATATATATATACACACTCAATGTTTCATAGAATAACTACTATCAAAATTGTGTGTAACATGATTCAAGAATAGTGTTGTGTATACTGCAAGCACATACGGTGTTGCGTATAGCACAAGGTAATCTTGTTGTAGCTTAAAACACAAGACATCAATGAAATTAAAAGAATATTTTTCATAAAATCTCTGGGTGTTACATTCTACCCCCCTTAAAATGAATTTCTCCCTCGAAATTCATCGGGGTTATAAATCATTTACTATTTATAGAAAACCACATCGTAAAAAGGAATACTAAAACTTAATTTTAAAAACTAAAGTATGAAATGTAACGATTACCCAAAGTAACTCATCACTCGGTTTCCATATAGGAGAACATAGGTGAAAATATGGATATGAAAGAAAAATCTAACCATCAAGTTCTGATGGAGAGTGGTAGATAACATGGCTATGAAAAAGTCATCAATCACAAATCCATAAATTTGTGATGATCTAAGGTACAATCTGATTCATCGGATATAAGAGAACTACGACAAAATTTTTGGTTTTCAAGATCATTTCCCTAAAGTTGAAGAATTTTAATTAAAATACTTACTTTATTTTGGTACAATCTCACTGTTGTTCGTGCCTTGAACAATTTCCACTTCATCTCTTAAAGAAATGAAGTTGAATTTGTTATTCGTGAAGTACTAACAGATCATGTAATAGAATGATGGGTTATTCCATCTGTTTCAAACAAAAGGATAGAAAAAGTTTTCAAATATACATAAGTCCATCTATGGTGAGGTTAATAATATACGATTCCAAAAATGAACTTATACTTCATATATCATGCCGCTTAATAAAATAAAACTAGTTTCTACTAACCAGGGTCTTTCTGTAGGCCAGTGGATTGCGATAACGGCCAGTCGCACTTCGGTTGTGGGTTTGATTCCCATAGCCTTGTCCGACGCGATGGGTTGTCGCCCATCCTGCAAGTTATCCTTTTTCTAAAACTACATTACTATAACATCCCATCAATAATATCAAAAAAAAACTTTTATCCTTAAACAATACTAACTTATGTCAAACATAATCCATTCCAATCTTTATGCTTATCCATAATACTACAGTTCACTCTCATATTATTGTGAAAACGATTACCAAAGATTTCATATAAAATCATGTTAATACAATCGTTGATACCCATATATCATAAGATATGTCTTGTTGGTCACATTATAAACAGTCAAAGGCCTTAATCATGTATTCTCTTGAAAAATGAATACCCATTGAATCTTAGTGAAAACATGAGTGCTGTCAAAAGATACCTCTTTCCACATACCAAAACCCCAAAATTCTATATACTCAAACCGTGATATAACTATTTCCTTATATTAGTCATGAGCTCATGAATACTGTCAAACATTTCATTTTCTCCTTATCCCTTTATTATGCTCATATCATATTTTTTCCAAAAATATCTCAATCACTTTCCCTGGTTACCAGTACCATAAAATTATTGAAAACCACAATAGACCAATACATAAATATTCCAATATTACACGATACTATATACAACATTATTTTGGACCCATTACATAAACACTTAATCATTTCACCACATCGTTTTCATATTCAACATCGCCAATAGTGATCGCATGTGACATCCCTTTGTCCTTTGCCTTAAGTGGTTGCTCATGTCGATCATCACTAACCCTTGGATTAGGGCATTTGTTAGCATAATTCCCCATTTACTTTCACTTGAAGCATTGAAGTGTTGGTGGTGCGTTCTCTGTAGTCTTTTCTTTATTCACATCATTAGTAACCCTTTTTCCATTACTTCGACACTCAGCTGCTCGATGACCTTCTTTTCCACACTTAAAACATTTTCTAGTACCATTAAGACAATCTCCACCATGCTTCTTTCCACACTTTGAGCATAAGGAAACATTCATCTTCTTTTCACCATTATTCTGAGATTTCTCCTTGAACTCCATCTTTCGTTTCTTGTCAAAACCATGAGATGGATATGTAACACCAACTTCTATTTCTACCTTGATAGCACAACACACAATTTCTTCATAGCTACTTAAGTCTCTTATAGCTAATGCCCTTCGAAGATTTAGTTTTAAGCCACTGAAGAATCGATCAACTTTACTTTCAGGTTAGAATATAAAGCCAGATGCATACCTTGCAAGCCTTGTAAAATTTAATTCGTATACACCAACAGATTCATCATCCTTTTTCTTTAGTTCAAGAAACTCCTTCTCCATCTTTGTTCGAAGAATATGAGGGAAGTACTTATTGAAAAATAAGTTCGTGAACTCTTCCCATTCCATGGACTCAATTTCATCTCTTGACATTGTATTCTTGATAAGATTCCACCATTGATCAGCTTCACCTTCCAAACGATATACTGCTAAGATGAATTTATCATGTTCAAAACATTGAAGAATTGAAAATATCTTTTCAGTGGAACTAATCCATTATTCAGAAACAAGTGGATCAGAAGACCCATTGAAAGAAGGTGGATGTTGCCTCATGAAGGACTCTATAGAATATTGTTCCCTTCTCTGCTCATTTGGAAGTCCAGAATGATTCATAGCTTGTGTAAGTATAACAATAATATTTTTCACTCCTTCTCCGATAACATTTGTTTTTTCAGGAGGACAATCATTACATTGTCCATTGCATTGATCAACACGGTTCCTTCGGGTTCCAACCATCGTCTAAAACCCAAAAAGAATAGTGTGAGAGGCAAAAATCATGCTAGGGAAAACAATATAATAAAGGGGGTGTACCTTCAATATATAACATCTTAGGTTTAATTCTAAGATCGTTACCGTAATTCTAGGACTATAACCTATACTTATACTTAACCTTAGGGACATCCCTAGACATACCTTAGAAATATCTTTAGGGATCTTACTAAAGTTCTCGCATCCTAGTTTCCAAAGGTTGACTAAACCTTTCCTTTGATACCAAATGTAGAGACCCAAAGCTTGACATACATGGACATGACATTACTTTTGCAGAATACTTAATACATAACAAAAACAGACACACAAGGACCATAATAGTTTAGTGTCTTTGGAAACTCGAAATAAAAACATCTAATCATGTTGAAAGATCTTCAACATCTCCCATAACGATCTTCCCCTTTTTGTTTCCTTACCTAAAACCTTTCTTTTAATCCTGGGGGAAAATAAAACATAAAAAGGGTGAGCTCAAATGCTCAGTAAGGGTAAGCATGGATAAAATAAAACATACCATATACATTTGAATTAAAAAACATGAACATAAAGTTTAAACATTAAAATCTTGAGCAACGACATAAAACATGGAAGTACATAAGGCTTAGATCATAATGGAACATAAATCATGATAAAATAGAATGGGAATAAAACATGTAATTGTGGAAACCATTCATCACTTGTTATGATTTCCATAGTAGACAAGGCATTACTTCCAAGACCATCTTAGTGGACAAAGTCCCTTTTTGAATCGAGTTCACTACTCGTTTCAGTCTTGTAACACTGAACCAGATTAACATACCGTTCCAACCATGTCTATCTCGTGAGATATAAATCATTACCCAATTCATTGGAGGGAGATATAGTTCCCACCCATCTCATAATGAAATCATTCTTACTTGTGCCACAAATAAGCATACATCATTCATAATAACCCAACGAATAAAATGGGTGTCATAAACATCATCCCATCATCACATAATCCATATAAAAGAAATGGATATCATTTCATAATAAGAAAAGTGAAACCATGTAAATCATAGATAAATTATACTTGAAATATACACATATGAAATAATGTCATCTTATATGGAAAATGGTTTGGATAAAACACTTGAAATGAATTCTTGAGGAAAATATCCTTTCTTCTTCAAAATCAATTTCTTTTCACAAAACGCCATGCAATTTTAAAGGAAAACTATTTTGTTTAAAATAGTCATGAAATCTTTTGGAGGAAGCTTCATGAAAATAAGTCTTTATAAAACCGTAAAAATCCTTTCATGCCATATAAGTTAAAAAAACATTCTCCTCGTACTTTTGTCGGAAAAGTCAAAAAGTTCCCCATGTGGTAAAAAAAAGTAAGATTCCATTCATAACATATGGTAAATTCCAAAAATGGATAAAAAGGACTTTAAAAATACACGAAAACATTTTTAGAAAACATGGTCATGGATGAAAACAATAACCCCTATAAATACTTACGAATAACAATCTCGGATAAGAACGAGATTGGAATTGTTATCCCTTACCTTAGGTCTAATATGCTTCGTACGTATCCAAACCTCATGTATAATGATTTAAATAATGTCATTGACTTATTAAAGAATCATATTCATTGTTATTATATCATATATGGTTCACTTATGACTTTATATTACCCATTCTTTTGTAAATTCATGTTAAAGAGCATTTTGGGTAAAATCGTTTCATTTGTCGTCCGTGTTTTGACTTGTAATTATTCATATGATTACTTAGATCATGATTACTTTATTCCAGAATATAAAACATGATTTATATATAATATATATTCATAATATACATATATATAATAGATCGATAAATGGAAATGAAACACACCGTTCATGGAGACGGTAGGCCGTACGTACGCATGAACGCTGTTTTCCTTTCTTTATTGACTTGAATGGAAGTAAGTAGATGAAATATATATATATATATATATACATAAATCCAGTTGAATTATTATTTTATATATTTCATTATTATTCATTATATAAACTTTATGATCATTCATGTATGGTTAACATGGAGAATGAATCTCATCGCGTCGTGGAGACGGTAGTCCGTACGTACGCACGAGCGATGATATCGTTCCCATAATTATTGAATAGAATTGGAGTGGATGGTATAATATATCATAATAATTATGATGTTATAATAACCATATATAGTTATTCTTTACACCATTATACCCATCCATGTAAGGTGTTGGTGAAAAAACAGATTTCACAACGGTGTGGAGACGGTATTCCGTACGTACGCACGCATGGTGATTTCATTTTCCATAGGATGGATAGATGGTGAAATAGGGTTGTTTCATACTTATAATAACATATCATTATATTAGTTATACTGATGTTATTACTTCATAATGAAACAACTAAATAATAAGAAGTGGAAAAAGAAATAAAGTTGAAAGAATTGGTAACGGACATTACCTCTTCTTTGAAGCGCCTCTTTGAGACCTCCTCTTAGGGCACTAAAATTGGTCTTTGAAGAAGACCAGGACCTCTAGGATGTTTCTAGGGAAGTGGGGAAGTGAAATGGTCAGGGGTTGGCTGAGCTTGAAGGCTCAAATTGGTGTGAGGATGAGAGGGAGGAGGTTCCCTTTTATAAGGGAGGAGAGGGGCACCTTTGGAAATATAAGAAATATTAGTTTATATTAAATCCCAACCCCACTTAAAAACATCCAAAATGACTCATATCTGAATATTAGATGAGATAGGGTTGTAATCTCATCAACCAATAAAATTTAGACATGTTAGGAATTTATTTTAAAAATTATCATCTTGATTTATCCTTATTTATCAATTTAATTTTATTTGTTGTAATAATATTCTAAATTTTAAATTATTATAAATAATTACATATGTGTTGTAAATTTTCCATAATTTGACACTTTATGACATTTTATACCATATAAATTTTAATTTATAATTTTTAAATATTTTTTGTGTTTTTTAAACAATTTTATAATATGTTATTTTTATAAAATAACAATAGTGTCAATTTTGACACTATTCATTTATTTGTATTTAAATAAAATATATACAGAATATATGTTCGAACTAAAAGCTTTAATAGATTCATAAAATGTCATATGTATATAAAAAATTAGTGGAGCACATTAAATAGTTCATATAATATTTATTTTAATATATTTAAAACCATTTATTTGATATTTTAATTAATAAAATAATTTCAACATCACTAGTGTGTCATAATTAACAATAATTATTTAATCCCTAAAAATTCTAAATAAATTAATATGATGTATATAATTGTATTAGATATCTGGAGACTATTCAGGTTTGAAGTTTCATTAATTTTATCACTAAATTAAAATTATTATCCTTATAAGATTTAAGAAAGTGACATGTTGTCACTTTCTTTCATTTTAATAATAATTACATTATTTTCATGGAAAAAAGACCATTAAATGAATCTAATCTGACCCTTATCTGATATGGGTCAACTTTTAGTCATCCAATAGTATTTTTTCGGGTGTTAGGGTAATTTTATAATCTTATATTTACCCATAATTACCTGATTTACCTTTCACTATAGTAAATAAAATTTACCGTAGTTACTATTCATAATGCCCAAAAATAAAAAGTAGCCTATTAACATAATTTGGACCCACTGATTCCAAATATGGAATCCATTTTTCAAAATTCAAAACACAAAGGTTGCAGTAATTAATTTAAAATTAATCTCGTTGTTAAGAAAACAGGTTTTAGAAGTTAAAACATTGCCAAAGATTGAAATGTTTTTACCTATGAATTCAATGTGAAATTAATGCTAATGACATACATTATATTAAATGGTAAAAATATATTCTATTTATACTTTAAAATCATTCAATATTATAATTTAACCATATAAATTTTCTCAATGAAAAAAGTTGTTTTTAATTAAAAATTAGCGTATTTTTACTATTCATCAAAATATGAAAGTTATCATAAAAATATCCAAAATTTCTCCAAAGTAAATTATTATATCCTGATTCCAAAGAAGAATTTTATTTTTTCAAATTTAACTTATAAACATGTCAAAAACAAGATTTAAAGTGGGTGCGCCATCAAAAGGCGGCAAAACTATATTTTTTGAAAAATACTTATTTTACTCGAAAAAATTATTTTGTTATCATACCATGTTCTAGAAAATGTGTAAGATAAATAATAATGTTATAAAATTCAAAATGTAGTTGATACTATTCATAACAGCTAGTCCATAATATTATAACCATATATCGTTGTTTAGTGAAACCTGGTATTGCGTACAATACACGCTATCGAGGAAGGTCGCGATTGCGTGTAATGTAAGCCAAGTCAGGGTTGCGTGTTGTGCAAGACTCCTCCGTTGTTTCGTATAACATAATACAACCATATTTCATTTATACATTGAATATATATATATATATACACTCAATGTTTCGTAGAATAACTACTATCAAAATTGTGTGTAACATGATCCAAGAATAGTGTTGTGTATACTGTAAGCTCATATGGTGTTGTGTATAGCGCAAGGTAGTCTTGTTGTAGCTTATAACATAAGACATCAATGAAATTAAAAGAATATTTTTCATAAAATCTCAGGGTGTTACAATACCCAAAGCATAACATGCAGTGAGGGAGGATTAGATTAACAAGGATGATTGAATAGTCCTAGATGGAGGTGTGAAACTAGAGATTCCACATCAAATCTCAATGATTTGGAGTTGAAAAATTCTTCAAGACCCAAGTGATAATGATCAGCCCACTAAGGTCAAACCAAATGAGAAATAGACAAGGATATAAATGTAACATCCCAGACCAGGATACCACTGAATGGTTCCTCGATCTCAATGGGTCACATGGCCTTTGGCGCATCTCCCCAACCTCTATAGGATGTCGATTAGTATTAAGGTCTTGGGTGAGTCTTTGGTGAGACTATTCCCTCATTACCAGAGTGTATCACAGTGTAAATATCATACTAGCAGTGGAATAGTATACCATAAGATATAAATAAATAGCATAAGACTGAAAGTATAAACCAACCAGATGTCGGATCATATAAAAGATGATGACACAAGTCACATGTTTCTAATAAACCATCCAAATCATAAATACAATGTATAAGTACCATCTATATAACAAAATCATGAAAATGAAAACAATAATCCGAGTAGCATCATAAGCCTCAAGAAGGTCACATTCTCTTGTGCTCCTAATAAGTATATCAAGTATATGTTGGAGGGTTAATTCCCTTATTGACACCTGCAATAATATAGTCTTTTTGGTTCCAAATCATGATCCAAATAGGGTTTGAGAATAAATCCCAATAGGTAACCACCCAAGGTCTATTCCAATCAGTTAGTTAATATATAATGTAGGCAGTGTGATATACGTAAAGAAGAAATCAAGGATGAACTCAAAAATAAACATCATTAATGCACTGATTTTAATTTATATTCATTCACCATTTCCATTACATTGAAATTTATATGTCTTGATATCCGGCTTAATCCCGGCATCCCCTATATAACTGGTAGCACAACAGATTCCTCATAAGTTCATCTAAACAATACATATCAAGACCAACTCCTAACTTGTCCATTGTTATGGAGGCACATCATAAGCCATCTCATTTCATTTAATTCATTTATAACCTAAGTCTCTCCTTGACATCCCTAAGATATAATTCATGTATCACTCCATGTTTATTAAACCAAAATCATATGGGACCATCCATGGAGAACCTCTCATAAACCCATGTATCACTCTAGATGTGGTATAAATTCCATGTCACATGAGTTTGTCCTTGGTGGTCTTATAAGGAAACCCCCAAAGTATCACTCATGACATATAATCAATTAACATTGTGTCCATCCTTGGTAATCCATTTTGATTCCAAGTATCACTCGACATTTAATTATAGTCTCAATGATTCCATTAATGATATCTCATATTTGGATCCATGTATCACTCATGATAATATCACATTAACCATGATGTCTTCCCATGGAATTGTATGGTGAATCAATGTATCCCTCAAGGTATAAAGGTCAATAGTCACACAAGTCCATCCAAGGAATTCTAATTTAAATCCATGTATTAATCATGCCTATTTATCATTTAACCAATTAGTCAACATACCAAGGTCAAATCCAAATGCATTCAATATAACTCACCTGAAAAGGATAACTCAAGAAAGGACCAACAACAATGCATGGATTTCCATTTACACACTTGGGAATTATTCATCTAACAAGTATCCCATGTATAATAAATCAATACATGGATTTAACATCATTTAACTAATGTGGTCATATTAAGATAATGAGTTATCCATCCTCAATTGATTCATTATATAGCATGGTCTCAACAAAGATCACATGGGCTAGTAACTCAAGGGACATTCAAAAACTCACATGGAAATTGTTGATATAACATGCCTAATAATCCTATCAAGTTATCACATAGATTAATTATAATGTAAATCACATGGTAAGATCATTAATTATATTAATTCAATACAATTTATTCAATTCAGTCACAACCTCTACTTTACTCAAAAGGGAAAGGCAATTTAAGACCAAAATGATTAAACAAACAATGGAAACAGTGGGTCAAGGGGCAAGTCAACCATCCCATAATGATTAACCAATTAAATTACAATATAACATCATTTCAATTCCATCTAGAACTAAACCAGTTTTTTTAACAACCCTTGAATGGAACAAGGCACGCCTAGAAGGGTTGTCCCATATATTAAGCCATAAAATGAAATTTAAGGAAACTCACCCATGGGGTGGTCTTTATTCAAGGTATAGAACCTATATCATGGATAATCATGCATATTCAATTACATAAAACATGATATGAAACAATAGGGTTCAACTAAAATTATTTTGACACCCGGATAATGGGCATGCGACACCCTGACATATATAAACATCTTGAAAATTAGTGTAACACATGATAACACCTACCTTAGGTCCGTGCTACATAGCTCATCCAGTATCAATCCCCGATTCATCCTGGTTTGTAATAAATTTTAATAAATGATGAATAATTATATATTTGGGCATATGATCCTAAAATAATATAGCACAGCTAATATCCAGAAGAATCGGGAAAGGAAAAAAAGGAATTAAGGCCTTACTAGTATGGATATGATGAGATAGATGACACTCAAATCAGAGCTCAAACAATGAAGAGTTCTAGAATACAAGAATAGAACAATATGAGAGATTTTACAAGGTGGGTGTGAGGATGCAGTGTGATGTGTGATTCTTCATTTAAGTTTAAACTATGTTTTAATTCAATTACAATTTATTTAAATTCTAAAAAAATTAGGGTTTCATGGATTAACCACACCGTTTATCAAACCTTGTGGAAACCATGCACAATTACCTATAGGCCAAGGGACACCTGCATGGTTGCCCTATGAAGTTCATAAACCTTGTGAAAATTATGATAAACCCTCTGTAATTTTCTATTTAAAACGTAGACATAGATGCTCGGTCGTGCGGATAAACCGAAATGGTTTATAAAACCATGCCACCTCCCCATTTCACCCAAAATTTGGGTTCCAGGCTATGAAACAGCCTTAAACACCCCTGAATCCTCTATGACCTCAACAAGCACTCATATTACGGCATATTTAATCATTTAAATTGAGAATATATTGAAAAAAAGAGATTCATACATCATAAATGAATCAAGTTCATTCAAACATCACATTTAAAGCAATTTGTCCTCGAATTTACCTTCAAATGGTGGTGAAGCATGATCTAAGAACAACTTCATAAACTACGATCATACATAAGCCTCAGTCTCCAAGGTATCATACTACACTCATCCATGAGTCCATATCCCTTGTACTAATGGAACATACCAGTATCATAGAACGTTTGTGTTACGATCAAAAATTTATATAGGATTCTCCTCAAAGGACTCATCTACCTGTAACTCAACCTCCTTGGTATCAAAGTCATGATATGGGTCTGAATAGTAGATCTAAAAGTGAGAAAAATGGAAGTCATCGTGCATAGCCTGATACCTCTGAGGCTACTATAACTGATATTCTACCAGCCCAACCCTTTCAAGAATCTCAAACAACCACACCTATCTCGGTGAAATCATTCACTATATCCTGATTCTATTTTGTCCCTGCCTTAGTGAAACACAAAAAAAACATGATCCCCAAACTCCAACTCCATAGGTCATCTACAAGGATCAACGTATGATTTATGATGAGACTACTTTGTAGACATATTCTTCTAAATCAATTGAACATGTTTTATGGTCTCCTAAACCAATTGAGGTCCCCGTATAGGTGCCTCTCCTGCCACCAACAACCATATGGGTGGTTGGCATGGAATACCATAAAAATCCTTATATGATTCTATCATAATAGTATACTAAAAGTTATTATTTTTGGAAAACTCAACCAGCAGTATATGCCTCTCCCAAGATATCCCAAAATCCAGGAGGCATGCCTACAAAATGTCCTCAAATAGCTGGATCGTGCGGTCTTACTGGCCATATGTCTGGGGGTGTTAAGGAGTACTCAAAAGCACCTGTGTACCCAATGCCCTCTATAGGCCTTACCAGAATCAATAAGTAGACCATGAATCCATAAATGAAATGATAAAATGTGGGACCCCATGAATTCATACTATATTATGGATATACGACCTCCCAACCTCATCAGCTGAAAAGGTCTCATTGATAGTTAGGAAGTGGGCGACCTTCATTATCATATCAACGACAACCAACATAGCATTGTTACCTTGAGGAAACCTTCGTAAACCATTCATGTTATTGACAATGACATAATTATATTTACACTCCAGGAGGGGTAGCTTTTGTAGATGCCTCACTGGTCATTGGTGTTCTTCCTTAACCGGCTAATAGGTGGAACACCTCATGAGAAAACCAGCTACATATCTTTTCATGCCCGGCCATCAGCACTGATGATGTAAATATTTATAATTCTTGGTGACACCAATTTGAACTTCCTAAACAGAAGCAGGATAATCCTACATCAGCTCCTCACACATGTCTGAAGAGACCCACACACAATCATGTGCCCATAGGATCTCATCCTTGCCTTTTTTCCATCCAAGAGGAGGGTCCTATCCTACCACACTATCTAATAGATCTTGGACTTTAGAATCTTATTTCTTCTTCCTCCTCAACCTATGCAGAATTGTAGATGTAATAAGTAAGGATGATATAAATGTCTTCCCTTGATTAGAGTGCACCTCCATGTGAATTTCATAGAATAAATCCATAAGCTTCCACTCACTACTGGTATATTGCACTACCTATATCTAAGTCCTCCTCAGTGCATCGACCACTACATTTCCTTTACCAGTCATGTAGGAAAGATCAAGGTTAAAATACTAAAGTTATTACACCCACCTTCACTACCTCAGATTCATATCACGCTGTGTAAATATTCACTAGATTAATTTGTGTTATAACAACACCAAACAATACTCCCTTAGTAAGTAATGCCTCAAATAGAGCAATGCATTAACAAACCCAGCTAACTCGAGACCATGCATCTGGTAATTCCACTCATGTTGACATAGCTTCCAAGATCCGTACACAATGACGAGATCCCTCTGCATAAGAATCGATCCAATCCCACTACCTAATTAATCATAGTATATAGTGTACCTCATATCCGACTCTGAAAAAATCAGTATCGATGTTGAAGTATATCCCCCTTTTTAACTCTTTAAAGGTCATCTTGCATGCATATGACCACACATACTTCACACCCTTCTTATTCATGCTCATGAAAATTTCTTCTAATCATGAGAAATCCAATATGATAAAAATGTACTAACTAAACACCCTATGAATCTCCAAAAATCAAAGATGTTATTGGGATGCTCTAAGGTAACTATCGATCTCACTTTCTCTGGGTCCACTGATACTCTTGTCTCTGATAGACATGACCCTTGAAGTGAATCGGATCCATTAAGAAGTTTAACTTTGTGATTTGAGAATTTAACTGATTATCACTCAGTTTATTCAAAATGATCTCAATATTTTTTTCATGGTTGTGTCGATTGTGGGAATACACCAATATATCATCCTCAAAAACTGTAATAATCAAATTGAGTTAAGGATGGAACACTCAGCTCATCAATTCTATTAGTACCACTGGCACATTTGTGAGACTTAATGGAATCACCAAATACTCATAAAGATCTTACCTGATACAGAAGGCTATGCGAGGTATGTCCAATGGTCTAACACATAGATACTGGTAACCATATATCAAATAAAACTTTTAGAAGACCCAAGCTCCATAAATATCGTCAAAGAGGTCATCTATCCATAGTAGATGATACCGGTTCTAAACTGTCAACTGTTTCAATTTCTAATAATCCACACATATCTTAAGGTTACCATTCTTGTTTTTTATAAAATTACTAGTGATACCCACATAGAAGTACTAGGTCAGATGAAACCCTTTTCCTTTATATCCTATATCTACCTCTTGAGATCTTGAAACTCCATCGTAGCCATCCTATAAGGAATAATGGATAAAGGTGAATCCCCAAACACTATTTCAATAGAGAAATCCACCTCTCTCACTGGAGGTAATCCTAAAAATTTATCCAAGAAGACATCCAAGAAACAATCAACTACTAGAGGCAAATCATCCTAACATGTTCTCTGATCATCTAGATACAAAATCACAATCTAGGCTATCATTTAGCCCATCCCATGTTTCTTATCCTAGCATGGCTAACTTAGAAATTACATTATCCTTTTTATATAAACTATCCTCCCTTTGGTGACTTTAACCTCACCTTATGGTGATATCAATTTATAATGGCTGAAAAGGGAATGAAGCTATCCATACTATCAATGATGTAAAAACATATCATCTTGAATATATAAATTTCCTAAACAATGTGACACTCACCGATCTCAAGAGGGAACTCCATGCCCTGATGCAGACCTTCTGTCATGATCTTTAAAGGAGTGTCTAGAATCATGAATACATCATATGTAAAACACATCAACCAAGTCTCTCTACAATAGGAACAAATATAAAGATATGTAAAGCACCTATATAAAAGTTTACTGAAGCTAAAATAGAGGATACTGAAATAGTATCTTCGATAGTAGAAGGTCTGGGATCTTACTTCTGATGGGTCTATTACACCACATAGGCCTAGCCTATATCGTGGACATGTGACACTGCCATGCTAGCATAAGTTGACCAACCCTGCTATTAATTTGAACCAGGGTCTGGCTACAATGACCACGACTATTAGCATGACATGATCTACCTGATATTCACATTATTCATATCTGGTGGGAAGATGCATACCCTACTCTTGAATGTGGAGTTGATACAGACCCTCTGTCATTGGCCATTGGTGAAAAGGTTCTGAAGAAGCAAGTTAGATGGTTCATCTTGCTGAAGGAACGACATTCAACTAGGTCTCTCATTCAGTGTGGCCTCATATATCCAATCCTAACACAATGGTAGAACTTAATCTATTTAACTGAAAAATATAGTTAATTTTAGTATGACTGCATGGAATCTAAAGATGATTCTTCATCCTAAAGATTGATGCAGTTCCAGATCTCACTGTCGAGCCACCCAAGCTCGCACCTCCAAATTCTCTCAAGTTACGCTACCTAATCAGTGCCTAATTCACTATCCCATATATAATTTTCAACTGGAAGATACTTTATCTATGACTGGAGGTCATATCAGAGAGAATCCTCAAATTTCCCGGTTTTGATAACTCATCACCCATTGGAATATGTGTGAATCACTAGAGTTCAGTTAAATAGGTAAAATAGTCCATGATTAATAGCACAACCTACTCTATATGTATGAACTCCTAACTGCTATCGGACCTCAGCATCTTAGGATACAAATTGTCATAGAAGGATATATGAAACTCCCTCCATGATATATCTCTTCGACACTCAGTCTGGGTGGTAAAATCATTAACTAGATTAATTGAATTCAATTGAATCAATTCAATCATATCCCTTACATTACTCACAATAGTGAGGCAATTCATGACCAGCATGGTTAAACCTGCAATTGAATCCATGGTTCAAGGTAAAACTCAACCATTCCATAGCCTTTAACCAATTAAATTAAAATCTAACATCATTTGAATTCCATATATAATAAAATTTATTTTTTAACAACCCATGAAAGGGATAAGGATCAATTGAAAGGGGTGTCAATGGAATTAATCCATAAAAGTCAATTCAAGGAAACTCACCCATGGGGTGGTACTTATTCATGTATACAAAAAATAACATTGATAAACATGCCTATTAAACTACCTAAACCAAGATAGGAGATAATAGGGTTCAATTTCCGTATAAGTGACACCTGAAAAATGGGGTTGAACACCCTGACATATATGAACAACTTAACAATCATTGAAAGGCATGAGATCACCTACCCTAGGTCTGTGCCAGATAGATCGTCTAGTATCAAGTTGTGATTCATCCCTGTTTGGAAGAAATATAAAGAACAAATTAAGAATAAGAAATTAATGAATATGATACTACTATTAAATAGTGTAATCGATAGCTATAAGAATCAAGAATGGCTAAAAAGAAATTAAGGCCCTATTAATATAGATCCAATGAGATTGATGATACTTGAATCAGATCTTGGGTGATAAAGGGATAAGAAATCCAATAACAGTCCATGAGGAGAGATTCAAAAATGTGGGCGTGAGGCTTCTGTGTAATGGGTGAGGCTTCATTTATGTTTAGATTTAATTTCAATTTAATTAGAAATTATTAAAAAAAATTATTAAAATTATAGGTCAACACAGTTTACCCACATAGAATATCAAATCATATAGAAAATGTGCACAGTTTCATGTAGGCCAAGGGGCACCCACATGGTCACCTCCACAATTCAAAAACAGCGCAAAAACCATGCTAAAACCCTCTGTCAAAGTCTTCTAAAAATGCAGAACTGGCAATATGGTCGTTTGGATCAACCTGCATGGTTTATTAAACCATGCGGCCTCCCCTTTTCACTGAAAATTTTGGTTCCACGCTCTACAGCTGCCCCTGATACCCCCAAGACCTCTGTGACCTCAACAAGTAGAAAAAATTTCCCATATATAATAATTTAAATAAAAATTATATGTAAATAAAGTGATTTTTACCTCAAAAAAGATCTTTGTTTTTACAATGAAAGCACACAGTAGAGGGACTTGAGTGAAACTCCAGAGGAGAGGGTAAGCATCACTTAGTAAAAGTGGTGATATTCGCTCTCCACACATGAAAATAATCATGAAAATAAAATAAGGAATCATTGGAAACATTTTGAAAATATGTTTTTTTTACCACTTATCAAAAACTTACTATAAAATATTGGAAGAAATTTGAATACCATTTCATTGAAAATACATTCAAAACTTAAAAAAGAAATATTGAAAACATTATGGAAACCATTTTCTTTTAAAACATATAAGAAAATTTTGAAAACATTTAAAAAACCATTTTACATGGAAAGTTAAAAAAGAATCTTGAATTTTTATTGGAAATCGTTTTCTCTGAAAACTTATAAACAAATCATGAAAGCATTTTGAAAACTATTTACCTTGAAAACTTATAAAATATTCTTTAGAACATTTTAAAAACCTATTTCTTTCAAAAAAACATTAATATCTTTTTAATAAATCTTGAAAATGTTTTCAAATCCATTTTTTAAAAATTGTTGAAAAATTATAAAAGAAAATTTGAAAACCAGAATACAATTTTAAAATCTATTTTCCATGATTTTTTTGCTTTTTTTTATAACATGGTTTTTGAAATAAAACATATTTTTGACCAAAGAAAGAAATATGATCATATTTTTCTTAAAAATAGTTTCTTATTCATATTAAGATCAAAATAGTGGGAAAATGGTAGTAATAAATGGATATTTCATAAATAAATAGAGGAGAAGAAAATTTATGATATTTCTAATGTTATGGATCATAATATTTCAATAAAGGTAGCATAATCATAAAAAAATCTAGTAGAGATGAGATTATTTCAATAAACTATTATCACTTGGTAACATTGAACCATACTCCTCACGTAAGAAACTAAAATTACATGATTCCTAAAATATCATCATAATTGTGAGATTCATGATATAACATGTAAAATTAAGCATATACACCTCAAAAATGAATGTGGGTGTATAACAAAATAGGATTCCCAATGAAGGTTAATTGAGGAAAAACTAACTTACTGATTTTCCAACTTTTGAAAAAAAAAACCATGAAAGAAATATCATATAATGGATAGGTAAATACCCATAAATTTAATAATAATAATTACATAATTAATGCGTGGTATGTATATACACCATAAAAAATAGTGGTGAACATGTTATGTATCTCATAGATAAATAAAATGAGATGAAATTTCCCTACCTTGTGTGTTGACTCTCTTCGTAATTGTAAAAAGTTACTATATAATAATTATAAGTATATTATAAATCTTTCACATAACCATATTATTATATATAATAGCACATATTGTTTTATTATGAAATTATATTACTTTATTATTAATAATTTGAGGTTAAGGTTTCACTTTAGGTAATATCGGCTTTCTTCTTCGTATGTGTGTTATTTTGTTAAATTTTGAACCTTATACTTATATGATGATTTTAATAATTTAAACCATGATATAAATATCATTTATATTTATTATATGTTAATTTAAATAATTTATAGAATATATAATTATGAAATGGAATACATAGTTCATGGATACGATAGGCTCTACGTACGCATTAACACTGTTTCTATATTATTATTGTATTTAAAGAAAGAAATAAAATGGAATATAGGTATATATGTATATAATATCATTGAACTATAATTATTTTTTCATATGTATATAATATATATACACTAAAAATATTCTTAATATATTCCATGTAGTGTGTGAACGAATCACATTACTTCGAGGGGGGTTTCCCACACTTCGTTAAACAACATTATCATATTTACATGAATTAGAACGTATAAATATATGTGTTGAAAAAGTATTAAATATTATTAAATACATAATAAATATAATATATAAAATGTATAAACAAATTTTATATCAAAATTCCCACAGTGAGGGGCTATAAAGGAAAAATGAACAATCATCATTTCTTGAGGCGGTAGTTTGGTGTATACATAAACACTGTGTTAATTTCCCATTAGATGGAAGTGTTTGTATGTGTATATAGAGACCTTAGCCTATAAAAACTATATTACATTGAGGATATAGGTGTTGTTATAAAATCGTGTAATAAGAATATTTGATGCATTGGAGAATTGAAATAACATAAAAGAACTTTATGAAGAATGTTTCATATTATTTGGGTAACTCCATTTGGTTTTTAACAAAGGGATTATTTGGATTGATTTCTACAAAAAGGTAAGCTTAAATGTGTATGGAAAAGATATTAGGAAGTTTATTTTTTATATATTCACTGATCCTAATTTTTTTTTGAGTTCTGGTGACGATGGAGAGGTGGTGTCCATTTATAGGGAAGGGAAAGGACAAACTTTCCATTTTTTGAAAACAAGTTAGGTGTACCCACATTTTTACCTAAAAAGTTAAAAAAAATCAAAAAAAAAATATTGTTAATTTATGGTTTATGGAAGAAAAATGGCCAGAAAATTTGTTTTGTACAAGTGGATATGTCATTTTGGCCTTTAAGGTTATGGTTTATTCCCTTGTTAGGCTTAATTTTACCTTAATCACTACAATTAATTTTAACTACATTCACTAATATTTTAGGTCAAAAACAGTGTTTAAATTATTAAAATTTATAAATAATTATTATAAAAAATTTTGAATTCTTTTTTTCCAAATTCGAAACAAAAAAATGGAAAAAATTAATATAAATTTAATCCCCCAACGGGACAACACTATATGTTTTTAAAAAAAACATCCAAAAGTTTTCTATGTTTTTATTCCAAATTTAATAGTGAAATTGAATATAATGACATTGAATCGATTAATTGATAAAAATATTATCTAATTAAAATTGAAAACAAATTTAAAATGTAATTAATCATTATAAATAAGATTTATTAAAAAAATATTTTGAGCTAAATTTCAGTATTTTTTAACTATTAATAAAAAACGAAACCTTACAAAAAAATACCAAAAATTTACCCTAACCTAATTTTATGTTTCTATATTAAATATGAAATTTATTTAGAGATATGTAATGCATAAAATTTCCAAAAAATGGATTTAATTTTTCTTCCATTAAAAGGATGTAAAAATGATTTAATAAGAAATAAAGTATTTTATATAGAAATTTGTGGTTTATTTTATCTTAATCCAATCAAATATATTATATGAATATCAAAAATATTTAATTGAATATAATATATATATATATATATCATTAATTTCACTAACTAGTTTTAATTAATATAATGTATTATGATAAAATAATTTTGTGGGTATAATAATATTTTCCAATATATTAAATCTATTTTCATTTTCATTTCTAATTAATTTGTAACCAATGAACTCATTATATATTTTTGTAACCCATATATTATTGTAATTAAGTAAACAATTTTAATATGTATTAATTTAATTACTAGGTTATATTAAATAATATTGTAATAATATATCATTATTTAGTAAAACTCAGTCTTGTTTGATATACAATCCATTGAGGAATTTCATTGCAGCGTGTAACACAAGCTAAACTCGATGATGTATGTAGAGAAATATAAAATTAATATTGCATTTACTGCCTAATTATCCTATTTTTCTATACAACATAGTCCAAACATAGTGATTTAATATATAATAAACTACATTTAGTGTTCCATGAACTAAAAATATCAAAATTATTAAATTAATTTGAAAAAGAATAGGTCAAAAAATCTCAGGGTTTTACATTCTACCACCTAAAAATGAAATTTTCCCTTAAAAATCATATGGGTTATTAAAGGTTTAATAAATTTATGTTCTTTTAATAGAAACCCACTTCATAAAAATTAATACTAAAACATCCTTTAAAAAGGAATTTCGGAACCATAGTGGTTACCCAGATTAACACATATCTGTGTTTCAATGTATGGGAACATAGGTAGAAAGTGAAAACATGTACATGGAAGAGAAATATAACTATCATGTTCTCGAGGAGAGTGATAGAGAACTTGTTCAAGAGAAATATAACAATCACAAATCCATAAATATAGGATGATATAAGGGACCATTTTATTTATCAAAAAAAGAAGGTACTTGGATAGCTTTTCCGGTTTCAAGATCATTTCCATAAGTTTTAATAATTTTTATGATAAGTTATAAAAACTTGATTTCATTCCCATTCATAAGTAAAATCTCACCCTTTGGTCAATCATGTATTGAACAATTTCCACTTCACCTCTTTCTCTAAAAAGTATTGTAAAATTTTCATTCCTAAAGCACTAACAAATCATGAGATCCTTGATATGTTATCACATATCTCCTCAGTTACCATCAACACAAATTTTTTAGAGAAGGTTATACAATATACATAAATACTATTGTAGAGATATAATATATTAATCTCAAAAACATCATCTGAAGTTTAACACATTCATCCCAAAAATGATTAACATTATATCCCATCTGAATGGTGAAAATATAAAACATTAGGTAGAGTGACACTAAATCAGCTGAGCATTGATCCCCCATATGTCACAAAGAATCTCTTGGTTGTCACACTCTAAAAATGTTAATAACCTCATCATATATTATCTAGAAACATGAAAGTAATGGTAATTACCACATTATTTTTTTGAAAACATGCATGATTCGTTATTCCAATAGTTACAATATATATTCCTTAAATCCAAGAAATTTAAAACTTCATCCTTGATAACAAAGATCACTATGTCAATAATCAGTTTTATGGTAATTAGAGCTGTCCAATTTACTTTTTCATATTCAACATATATTAATCCAAACATCATGATCTAAATGTAAGTAATTAATTAAGGGATACCTTCCCTTAAATAAAATATCACCTTTCCTTGAAATCTTCTCTCTATGACTTCATAAACATTCAACATGTCATTTTTTACACGTAATGAAACCCTATAGTGAAATAATTATATATTACATGACTCATATAACATAATCTTTAAATTCCAAAACATAAATACTTCATTACTAAAACCATATTTTTAAACCATTATGTAGGATTCATCATCTTATTCCTTAATAACTCGTTTTTATAATAAGAAATATGTATGATTTCTTAAGGCTACTAAAACTCAACCTAATCATGCTTCTTTTGTTTAATGTAAACAATAGATTAAGACCATCACACACCTTTAACATGTTGTTTGGGGACTGTTTATATTCAAATGTAAAACCAATACTCTTACTACCATCCAAATAATCTTAATGAGATTTCCACTAGGGAAATAGATTCAAATAATTACCATAATATCAACATCCAAAACATTAAATATTAACAATGTAACTTCATGTTCACTCTATTTAATAAAACTAAAAAGCATAGTATCATAAAAATTAGTCATATTTGGATACCATATAATCAGTAAAAATTACTTCATCGGTGCCTAAATAATGTATCATAATTATTTAATCTATGCCTCTCTAGGATTAACCTAGTTTATTCATAGTCATCCTCTATTTAAATCCTTCATTGTGGTTTGTGATGTGTTTTTGAATTTCTAGAGCGTATCCCCCAGGAGTGTCAAAACATGTGTTCAACAAGGCCCGTTATTGTGTAGCAGGTTACATGGAGTCATTCCTGACACACCTTGCTAGAGATGTTACCCCTAGGTAAATTTGTTCCAGATAAACCTATACATGTAGTACCCAAACATGTATGTATTTCTAGGAATCCAAACACAATTTACTTTACCAACATACTCAGTCCTTTTCCAATATATTAACTCATCCTTATACTTATCTTTAGAGACATCACTAGAAACACACATAGAAATAATACTAAGGACATCACTAATGTTTTTTCATCCTAGTTTATAAAGGATAACTAAAAATTTTCTCTGATACCAACTATAACGACCCAGTATTAACATAAAAATTTATGACATAACATTTATGGAATACATAAAACATTATAAAAATGGACTCCCAATGAAAATATTGTCTTAATTACTTAGGAAACAAGGATATGTAAACACTATTTCATGAGTGAGATACATTATCACTTACTAGGTTCTCTATGGCTAGTACCACTCATAGTCACATCATATAATAAATATATCTTTAAAACCTAGGGAAGGAAACATAAAAATGGGTGATCTCAAATTTTCAGTGAGGGTAAACAAGGGAGGCATGTAAGCATAAAGATGATTATAAGGGTATGATAATTTGATCCAAACATTAGTAGATCATACCCTACATAAAAATAAATATAAACATGAATCACTGTATAAATATTGGAAATTCATAAGAAATAAATCATAAGAAAAAAATAAAATAATACATAAAATCATAAAATTGGAATAAAACATGTAATAGTTCAAAACACATAATCAAATAATATTATTTCTATATTATCTATGGAATTGCTTCCAATATGGTCTTTATAGTATGTGTCCACTACCCATTCCATATTAGTAGTCATGATTTACTCCCATGGCTATCCCAGTATCATGATTTTACTCCTCATACCATCTTGGTATCCATGGTTCACTCTCATGTTCATCTTAGTAGGAAGGGTTCACTCACAAGATCATATTAGTATATCTCATGAGATTAAAATCCTCACACAATGCATTTGATAGAGATATTGGTTCCATCCATATCTTAATGAAATCATACTTTCATGTGGCATAATATCATTAATAATCATATCATAACCCATGAAATGAAATAGGAATCGTAAACATGTAATCATATTATAGAAATTGGAAAAGATGTAGGTTTTATAATCATTTCATCAAAATCATAACCCGTGAAAAGATGTGGGTTCATTAGAATATAACCCTTGAATGAGAAATGGGTTTCATAAATATCATTCCATAAAAACATAACCCGTCTAGAGAAAGAATATGAATGGAAACATTGAATCATTTCCTGAGAAAGGAATCAGTAACACCAACTAATGTCACCTTATATGGTAAATAATTTTGAAAATTATTATTAGAAAAATTTCTTAGGGAAAATATCATATCATATTTGAAAAATTCTTTTTAAAAAAAATCTTTTGAAAAGAAAATTCATGAAAATAGACATGAAAACTTATAAAAGAATCTTCTAATTTTTTTTTGAAATCCATTTACATTGAAAATTTCTTCAATACAATTATTGAATGATTGGAAATTTTTTGAAACCAATTATTTTTAAAATAGTTATAAAACATTAAAATAATACTTGAAAACATTTTGAAAAACACTTTCCTGGAAAATATATAAAAGAAAAATGAAAAAAAATTCAAAACCATTTTGCTTGATATCTTATAAAATAGGCATGAAAAAATTATGAAAATAATTTCTTTGAAAACATATAAAATAATCATCAATAAATTTTTAAAACCAATTTATTTCAAATCTTATAAAATAATATTCAAAACATTTAAAAACCATTTTCCTTGAAACCACTTTTGATAACATATAAAGAAAGAATGAATATGTTTTGAAACTTATTTCTTTGAAATTAATTGAAAACTTATAAATGAAGATGTAAAAACCATATAAAATTTTTAAAATGATTTTTCCTTGAAATTTTTTTTTGAAATTTTTTGGAAAACATGGTGTCGAAAATAAAACATATTTCTGACCAAAGAGAGAAATATGATCAAATTTTTGTTAATTTTTTTTCTTAATCATATTAAGTACCATGTTGGGGGAAAATGGTTCTAATTCATGTAAATATTATTAATAAACATAGTATAAGAAAATTCATGATATTTATGAAGACATGGATCATAATATTTCAATATAGTAAGCATGTTAATAAACTATCTCAAAAAGAAATAAGATTGTTCAATAAACTCTTATCACTTGGTATCTTTTAACCATAATACCCACGTAAGTAAATGAAATTACATAAAGCCAAAAATATCTTGAAATATGGAAGATTCATGATAAAAAATTCAAATGGAGTAAATACACCTCGAAAAATAATGTGGGTGACTAAAAAACATGAGTCTCAAAGAAATTAAATTAAGAAAAAACTAACCTATCGATTTGGTATCTTTTGAAACAAAAACCCTAAAAAATAAAGGTAATTGAATTTATATATAAATACCAATAAATTTGAAAATATTTTTCATATAAAAACTTCATGGGAATTATATACACCACACAGAATAAAAGAGTGATAAACATTGCATATATCTCACACAACATTAATGTGACATGAAATTCCCTTACCCTGTGCCTTGACTATTATTGCACACTAAAAAATAATGTATAATAAATATAATTTTATTATAAATATTTATCATAACCATATTATTATATCTAATAAAATATGTGGTTTGATTATGACATTATATTTCCCACTTTATTACAATTCTATGTCAAGGTTTCGCGTCGGGTAATATCTTCTTTGGACTTCACATGTGTCCAGATTAGTTATATATTTGGTCCTCATACATATGTAATGATATACAGAATTTAGAACATGATATAAATATAATTTATATTTAGTATTATTTTTATTATAATCTATTGAATCTAGAATTATGAAATCGAATACACCATTCATGGAGATTGTAGGTCGTATATATGCATTGTGTTGTTTCCATTTTATTTTCATATTGAAAGAAATAAAAAAGGAAATAAATTTATATATGTAAATAATATAATTAAATTATCATTATTATTTTATATATATCATATAAATTTACTAAATACATTCTTAATACATTCTATGTACTTTGTGAACGAATCACGTTGCTTTGAGTGGGTGGCACTCCACACTTGTCTCAAATAAAATTATCATATTTACACTAAATGGAAAGTATAAATATATAAATTGTAAATGTTTTAAAGAATAATAAATAGATTAAAAATATAATATATAACATATATAAAAATAGATTCCATCATAATTTCTACCATGTGATCCAGTGAAAGAAAAACGAGCAATCATCAATTCGTGAGACGGTAGTTTGTTGTACATGTAAATAGTATGTTTGTTATCCATTCAATATAAGTATGTGTAATTTTTAGTGAAATACTTAGTATAAAAACATACTAGTATATTTGGGATACAGGTGTTGTTATTAAAAGAATCGAATAATAAGAGTTGATTTGGTGGAGAGTGGAAGGAAAATAAAAGAACTTGAGAATTAATGTTACCACTTATTCACTTAACTCTTTTGGGTTTACACCTAAGGGATTTCTGGATTGATTTATGCCTAAAGGGAGGATTCAATGAGTAAGAGATGGATTTTGGGAAATTTATTGGGTAGATATTGGATGAACCTAAGCAGTTTGATAGGCGTGAGGATGAGGGAGACATGGTGGCCATTTATTGGGAATGTAAAGGACGTAGTTGGCATTTTTAAAAAGAAGTTTGGTGTACCAATGTTTTTATGTAAAATGAAAAAAAAAAGAAAAAAAACTCATAAATATAAGTTATATTTGCAAAACATGGCCACCCAATTCGTGTTGTTCAAGTTTCTAGGTCATTTGGCCCCTTAATTTTAAGGTTTTTCCCTTGTTAAGTTTAATTTTACCTTAATCACTATAAAAAAATTAAATACAATCAATAATATTTATGGTATAAAATTAATTTTACCATATTAGATGTTATAAATTATACTGGTTCAAAATAATTAATCCATTTTTCCAAATTAAAATCAAATAATTGGTAGAAATTGATATAAATTTAATCACACGGACAAGATAACACTATGGGTTTTCAATGTAAAATCACCCAACAGTTTTCAATGTTTTAATACCCGACTTCAAAGTTAAATTGATTATAATGAACTAAATTGGATTTTTTAATGTAAATATTATCTAATTAAACATTAAAATGAATTTAAAATGCAATGTATTCTTATACATGAATTAGAAGAAAAAAGTAGTATTGACCTAGACTTTAGCATTTTTTAACAATTTAATATAAATGATCCCTTACAGAAAAATACCACAAATTTTACCAAAAATAATTTCTATTTTTTCATACAAATATGATGTTTATATTGATATATAAAATCCATAAATGTTCCAAAAATTAGATATAAACTGGTTCTATATTAAAAGGTAGTAAAAATGCCAAATATGGTGTTTTAGGCATCAATTTGGGGTTTTTAGGTTAAGACTATCAAATATATTGGATTATTATGAATAATATTTGATATAAAATATAATATATATATCAAATTAATTTCACTCACTAATTTGGATTAATTTAATTTATTTGGGTTAAAATATCTTTATGGGTATAATAATATTTTACTTTATATTCAATCAGTTTTCATTCTCATTTCTAATTAATTTGTAACCAATGAATTTATATCATATTTGTGTAAACTATATATTTTCATAACATAATTAAACCTTTTCATAAAAAATAATTTTAAATCTATGTTATATTAAATAATATTTTAAGAATATATCATTTTTTGGTAAAACCCAGTCATCTATGTTACATAGGCCGTAAAGGAAAGTCATTGTTGCGTGTAACACATGCTAACTATAGTGTTCCATGAAGATAAATATAACATTAATTTTGTCTTTAGTGCACAATCAACATGTCTTTTCATAAAACATTAGCAGAACATAGTGTTTTAATATAAAATAAACTCTTTTTAGTGTTGTGTGAAAAGAAAAATATAAAAAATATTAAATTAACTCGAAAAAATTCAAAAATATCTAGGTGTTATAGTGGTGGAGGGTGATTTTGGAATATTAATAACTCATTGATTGATGATAATCATTTTTGTTTTTTATGGAATAAACATGGATGGGTTTTTTAATGATTTACATGGAAAATTCATGGTTTTTGGGTAGTATAATAAGAATGAGGGTTTGATTACTTATTATACCATGAGAGCTTCCAAGATCGGATCTTTTTGGATGATAAAATTGAGTGGTTGTTCCAATAGTTCAAACATGTGTTTCCATCTATATAGTTTCATGGCCTTAGGTTCAATCCATACTCATTCATGTTGAGTTGTGTTCATTATCATCTATGTTTATTCCATTTCATTACAGATGTGTTGGGTTAGAAAGATTATTATTTATTCCTTCAGAAGCCCCATTATGGGGTTCTTTCTCATGTTTAGTTTAATTTAATGGTATACCGAACCATTATTTTCATAAATTATCATTACATTAATTTTTCGGAATAATTAATACATCATTTAACTAATTCCAAAATACCTTATTAGTTTAGTGGCTTTGGAAACATGGAAATGTAAACACTGGTACATGAGCAAGATAAACTATCTCCCACTAGGTTCTCTAACACTATCACCACTATTCTACATCTCATACTAGAAATATAACTTCATAACATGGGAACAGAAACATAAATAAAGAGGTGAACTGAGATTCCCAATAATGGTAAATAAGGGATACATGTAAAAAACAGAAGCAAAAGGGTATGAGAACATGATCATGAAAATAGAAGACAATACCATGGATATAAAATATCATATACATAATTCATGGAATAAATCTTTGTATTTCATAAAACTTGAATCATAAAGAAATATAGGACATAATCCATCAAAGCATAACCTAGGAATAATACATGGAATTTTAGAATACATAGAATCATATATAATGATTTCCACAGTAGTTAGTGAATCACTGCCATTGAAATCATAGTGGAAAAAGTCCTTTATTGAATTGGGTTACCTCCCCATTCCATACATTTGTTACTGAACCATGTTCACTTCCCCTAACAACCCCGTAACACTGAACTGAGTTCATTTCTCACTCCAACCATTTCAATATCCTAAGATATAAATATTTAACCAATTCCTTGGAGGTAGATATATGTCCCACCCATCTAATAATGAAATAATACATAAATGTTTAAAAAAAATCATAAACAATCATACCATTTCCCATGAAATGAAATGGGTATCATAAACATGTAATCATATCAAAACCTGTCAAAAATGATAATGGTTTCATAATCATTTCATTAAAATCATCACTCATGAAAGAGAAACTATTTTCATAAACATATAACTATTAAAAGTGAAATGGACTCCATATAAATATAAGCAGTGAAAGAGAAAGGGATTTCATAATCATGTAACATATGAAAGAGAAATTAGATTCATAAATATAATGGCATTAAGTATAACCCATTCAGATAAAGAATATAAACGTTACTTTTTGATGATTTCCTAGAAAGGCATGAGTAAACTCAACAAATTTCAACTTAGATGGAAAATAATTTTGAAATATCTTTAAAAACACTTATTCTAAAAAATATATTTTCTTATTTGAAACATAATTTTTAATTAACAAAACCATTTGAAAATAAATTTCTTATTTAATACCTTGAAAATATATAATGTACACTTCATATAATTTTTAAAACCTTTTCTCCTAAAATCATATAGAATAAACATTAAATAAATTTAAAAAATTATTTGAAAAAACATTGAAAACATTAAAAGAAAGTTTGAAATTTTTTTGAAAATCATTTCACTAAAAATAATTTTAAAACTTATGAACAATGGTTTAAAATATTCTGAAAACCATTTCCATAAAAATAACATTGAAAATGTGTTGGGAAATCTTGAAAATGTTCAGAAAACCATTTTCATTGAAAATTTAAAGACCCGGAAATTTTATGGAAATTATTTTTTCTAAATACTTTGGAATTTTACGATTCTGTGGTTTCTCACAGCACTTGATTCCGAGGCCCGATGTGCCTGGAATCAATTTCTGAAGTTTATGTTCGGATATGTTCAGTAAACATATGTGTGAGTTTTTCTATCTTTTGAACTGGTGCTCAGAATTGAAATCTGAGGACACCGATGAACTCGCAATGCCGGTATTCACTTAAAGGGACCTTTACCGCAGTTGCGTTTTATACAGGTTGAGAGTTAATATTTGGGGATTTAGAATAAAATAAATAAAATTTGTAGTACACAATTTTCGTTATGGATGTTAGTTATTTACTCCCAAGGGGAGTTAGAGGTGGGGCCCACACCTACATAACCTCCCATGAGAGGATATTTGTGAATTGGGCCCCACACAATCCCTATCCTTTCATCTCCCCATAACTCCCCTTAACCCCATTGACACCCCCCTTTAATTAATTTGTTAACTCCCCTCTTCTAAATTTTAGACTCTCCAACTCTATCTCATTATTTTTGCCAACTCAATTAATTAATATCCTTATTAATTAATTGGCACATCTCCTCTTTTGAATTATTTTGATTTGCATGGCATTTCTTTAAAGTTGGAGAAGTCTCTTATAATATTTGGATAGAAAATATTTTTGGTGGGGGAACCTCTAAAGAATTAGAAGAGCTTCATTCTTCAACGAAGAACACCATCCTTCCAATGAAGAACCACCGAAGAATGAAGATCATCTCCTTCGATCTTCGGCCAAGCCAAAGGAGAAGGAGCCACCTGCAAGGAACGTCGACTACCCGCCATCCTCAGCTCCTTCTTCCCCGACATCAACAGTTGACGCCATATCTCCACGATACCATCTTCCGCGATGCCTGACTACTATGAACCTTATTACAAGGTAGGGGTTTATACAATTTTAGGTGAATAATTTTTACCCCGTTCTTTTTTGAACTTTCTTGAATTGTCATCGGCCAATTGATATCGCCTAACGCGGAGGGCGCGGGACGAATGCACACGGCCCGACGACCCTCCATAGTTTCATTTATTTGTGATGGAGACCATGTTGAGAAGGTGGCAATGAGTAAAGGCGGTGGCCACGTGCCGGCCACGTGCGGAAGAACCGTGGCCCGCAACCGCGGGCCGTTTCGGCAGCGAACCGGCTGGCTCGTCCGCTTGCTAGAATGAAGGGGTCGCGACACCTGTAGGTGTCATGTCTAAGGACCGCGGCATGACCGTGTGGGCCGCTCGTGGTTGGAAGACCGGCCAGCTTCGGCCGTCCGGATCGGAGGGCGGCGCCGCTTGGCACCGCCGGTTCGGGAGCCCCCCCACCCCCACCCCCGCAGCGCTCGGCCACCCGGGGCCGAGCCGCTCTGCCAGCCAGGCCGAGCCACGGCCAGCCGGGCCACGTCGCGCCGCGCCGGGCCGCACCCCCTCGAGCCGTGACATGCCCCCTCTGGTTAGGCCGTGCCCCATCGGGCTAGGCCACACACTTCACTGGGTCAGGCCCGCCGAACCAGGTCGGGCCGACCCGCCAGCCCACTGTGCTTGATCGGCCGGGCTCGTTATGCTTAAATGCGAATAACTTAAAGACCGCGCGTCCGATCGACGCGCCTTATGCGGAATTGGGACCCTCGTGAATAAGAAGTACTTTTGCGATACTCTATGTGAGTTTTTCACAACTTTGGAAAACAACCAGGTTTTTGAACGAGCGTATTTCCAACCGGACCCTGGAACGGAAAAGAAAATATCTCTCAGACCGGGCGTCCGATTGACGCGTCGTCTATCGCGTTGGGTTCCTTTTGACGAGATGGATCTTCAGGATACATCAACTCTGTACTTCGTGATAGTGTATGTATAGAACCCTTGACTCGAGGAGTGGACTCTCCCGAAATCGAGCGTGCTGGGTGCGGGAAACCTAGAGTTGTCTGTGAATTCGACGAATACCGTACTGGGATCCTCTGTGATTTCGATGACGATGACTACTGTACTTGGATCCTCCATGGGATCGGCAGCGATGACTACTGTACTTGGATCCTCCATGGGTTCGGGAGCATTGACTACTATACTTGGATCCTCCGTGGGTTCGGCAGTAATGATTACTGTACTTGGATCCTCTGTGGGTTCGGCAGCGACGACTTCTGTACTAGGATTCTACGTGGGTTCGGCCGAAAAGATGATTCATAGGCTACATCTAATCATATCCATCCTTTTTCGTGAGTTTTATACCTATGTGAGATGAGTCTTGACATTCAATGATTACCATTGGTGTGATTGACTTCTTTCCTATGAGGACTGGGTTGTGCTTGGGCTCGAGAGTTGGAGCCGAACTGGAATTGATGACTTAGGTATATGTATGGGCATATACATAAGTATAGTTGGTTGATACTCCGTGATTTTATCTTTTCTTTGTGGTTTATCATTCATGGATTCTGGGAGACCTTCGGGGGTATCGAGGTCCTTACTGAGTATCATTATACTCACCCCTGCACGGTCAATGCCCGCACTACGTTGTGTTGGATGCAAACAACGTACATCGCTAATCGTGGTAGAGACTTGTAGAGCTAGACGGTACCCAGAGGTGGACCACATGGCAGAACGTAAACAGAGCGAACGGATAGACCCGAGGTGCCAAGGATACCATCTCTACCCACCCTTCAAGTTGGATTCACGGAGGATGACTCAGTGGTTGCTGCTTTACTTTACTGCTGTTGTACTAGATTTTTAGTTGTACTGTACTTACTGTTCGTCTTGTATTTCCGGCCCCTTTCTTTTTAGCACTTACTTTTTTATACAGTTTTACTTAGTGCATACTTCTGTTGCATACTATGTTTTGTTTGTTTACAATATAAAGTCAATGCCTTCCCTTCTTATTGGGATTTACTTCTTTGGTGCTAGTCGCCAGCCCCTGGCATATGGAAGGCGGGCTTGGGGTAGTCACAGCACGAGCCCCGAGGATGGGTCGTGACAAATTGTTATCATATGAGTCGGTTCTACCGCAGAACTCAGGACTCTGATCATTCTTTCTGTGAGGAAATAGTGTTAAGAGTATTGAGTGTGGTTTTCAGACCAGGGAGTCTAGTGTTGGTGCGGCGGCTGACGTATCCATACACCAGGACCCTGACCTCTGATTTCCGACTCAGTGCATGAAAACAATGATTGCATGTGTGTTTCAAAAGTTTTCATTGTGATTACTTTATGTTATCTCCCCGTTAATATTGTTTTGATCGTAGAACACCTGTTTCTTTTCAAGATGGCCCCACGAAGGCAGCCATCTAGGGTTCTGAGTTACGTGTGAGATAGTAGCCCACTGAGCGACATGGCCTCGGTGCAGGGCCCCATCACAGCGGAGGCACCATCGGTTCCACTACCCACTGGGCCACCGATACCACCAGCCCTAGCAGCAGAGAGTGCACATTTCCTGAGTGAGTTGCATGGGTTCCAGTGATAGAGGCCACCCAGGTTCCGTGGAGAGATGGAGCCACAGGTAGCAGAGGACTGGATAGAGGATGTCTTTAGAGTTTTCAGATTAGTAGGGACACCAGCTGATCTTATAGTGTTCCTTGTTGTGAGTCTCCTGCACGCAGCAGCAGGTAGATGGTGAAGCCTGATGCTCTAGGTGCATGACGAGACATCTTTACTCTAGACGGACTTTGAGAGTCTCTTCTGCTCGGAGTTTGTCACATCCACCTTTCATGTGGTGTCGATTCAGGAGTTACTTCATCTACGGTAGGGTAGCATGACAGTAGCTCAGTACTCAGCAAGGTTCACCGACCTCTCATGCAACTTCACAAACATTGTAGGCGACCCATTCTTCAGGGCTCAGACCTTCGAGAAGGGACTAAGGCATGAGATCAGGGCTTCGACGATTCCCATCATCATCCCGACGCAAGTGGGGGTGCTTGAGCATGCCCTTTTAGTGGAGAGATTCCTCACGGAGCAGTCTCCAGAAGTGAGACCCACCATAGGGATACACGTAGCGGAGTATTCGACAGACGGCAGTAGACAGATGTCGCAGAGGTCCAAGCAGACTAGGCCATCAGGTGGGAGACCTTAGGATACTGGTTTGGATGTGCGGGGCACACGAAACAGAGCCAGCCATACGAGGGGCAGGCAGTGCTATGCATGCAGCGGGCAGGGTCACATGGCTCGAGACTGCCTGACCCGCCATGAAGATGAGCAGAAGATAGTAGAGTGACCTCCCAAGCAGAGGTAGAGGTTAAACCATGGTGGTCCGTTGGGAGCAGGCAAACGAGGCAGAGGAGCTGGCTGAGCAGCGGGTGGTGGACGACGTTTCGAGGCTCTACCACCACCACCACCAGGAGATTCTCCCCGACTACAGGGAGCTGGCAGACAGAGGCGGGCTCAGCTCCAGGAAGTCGACGCCTACGACCATGGCGCACCTGAGATGATTCGAGGTACTATCTGTGTTTACTACACCCTTGTTGTAGTTCTTATCGACACAATAGTGAGTAATTATTTTACTGTCGCTGCCCTTGTTCGAAGCTCAGAGATTCCGACAGAGTCGTTGGCTTGATCCTTACGGCTAGAGAGTCCGTCGAGAGAAGACTCGATGATTACGCACTGGTTCCGGCAGTGTGAGATTACTCTAGGAGGTGATAGCATTGGCTGTGATCTTCTTGTAGCAGCGTCGAGGCCTTACGATGTCATCTTGGGTATGGACTGGTTATCTACTGTTCATACTTAGATCGACTGTATTAGGCACAAAGTGCGGTGTGTCCGCATGGATGGGAGCAGGTTCACCTTCACCGGTGAGAAGGGAGACTTTGTAGTGTAGGAAGGATTTGCGCAGAGGAGAGGGTAGTTGATCACACATCAGTTGGCTAGTCTCTTCCTTGGAGCGGTTGATGTGTGGAGTTCGTGTTTTCCTATTGTGGTGGATCAGTATGCAAAGGTTTTTCCTGACGACGTCACAAGACTACCTCCTCATAGAGAGGTAGACTTCTACATAGACCTGTACCCCGGGAAAGCATCAATATCTACTCCAGCATATCAGATGGCTCCCAACGAGCTTCGTGAGCTGCGGGTACAACTTGAGGACTTGCAGGGCAAAGAATTTATCTGACCCAGTGTTTCACCCCGGGCTTCTCCGATTTTGTTCGCCAAGAATATGGATTGGAGCTTGCGACTGTGTGTCGACGACCGTCACCTAAATCAGGTGACTGTGAAGGACTAGTACCCACTCCCAAGGATTGATAACCTCTTTGATCTGCTCAAGGGAGAAGGATGGTTCTCAAAGATAGACCTCAGGTCAGGCTATCACCAGCTCAGAGTTTGAGACAAGGATATGCAGAAGACGGCCTTCAGGTGTCGATATGGCCACTATGAGTTCTTTTTTATGCCCTTCGGCGTATCTAACGCTCCAGCAGTGTTAATGAGTCTCATGAACAAGATCTTTTCTCCTTACCTCGATCGATTTGTAGTAGGTTTCATCGACGACATACAGATTTACTTGACTACTGAGGAGGATCATGCCTACCACTTACGGGATGTACTGGATAGACTCTGAGAGATCCAGATTTATGGTAAGCTCTCGAAGTGCCAGTTCTAGATTCAAGAGGTTCTCTTCTCGGGACACGTCATATCAGAGGCTGGAGTTGCAGTGGATCCAGTGAATATCGAGGTAGTACTTTCTTGGGAGCCACCCAGGAGCGTGACGGAGATGCAGAGTTTCTTGGGTATGGTTGGGTACTATAAGAGATTTATGCCAGGATTCTCCAGAGTTGCATCACTATTTTCAGCTTTGATGAAGAATGGAAAACCCTTCATGTGGTCCGATAGATATCAGTAGAGCTTTCAATAGCTGAGGCATAGATTGACCAGTGCGCCCATCTTGAGGGTACCGGAGGAGGGTGTTGGATACGTAGTGTACTATGACGCATCAGAGACCAGACTCGGGTGTGCCCTGATGTAGGATTGAGCAGTGATCGCGTATGGTTCACGGCAGTTGAGACAGCATGAGCAGAACTATGCTAACCATGACCTGGAGTAACTAGCAGTGGTCTTCGCCTTGAAGATGTGGTAGCACTATCTGATGGGCGAGTGCTTTACAATCTATTCTGAAAACCAGAGTCTCAGGTATATCTTCTCCCAGAATGACCTGAACCTGAGACAGTGGCGATGGATCAAGTTCCTCCAGTACTATGACAAAAAGATAGTCTATACTCCTGAGAAGTTGAACGTTGTTGTTGATGCTCTCTGCAAAAGATTGGGCATTCAGCTACTTAGAGAGGCGATAGAGAAGCTAGCAGCGTTGCAGATATCCTTTGTGGATAGAGATGGAGCAGCCTTTCTTCAGTCGTTCATAGTCACTCCACCACTCCTTCAGCGAGTCAGAGAGTCACAACATAGGTATGTTGACTGTGAGACGCGATGTGCTCAGATATCCACAGGGCAGGCGCCTGATGTATTTTCTGAAGGAGGGGAGCATGTCATCCTCTTCAGGGGACGTACTATGGTACCAGTTGGACTGTAGGAGGAAGTTCTGAGGGATTTTCACACTTCCCCTCTAGTGGTACATCTAGGAGTGGTGAAGATGTACTAGGACCTCAGACGACAGCACGGGGGCCGGGTATAAAGAAGGATGTAGAAGAGTTCATTTCTCGATGACTCACTTGTCAGCAAGTGAAGGCGGATCACCAGGTACCAGCAGACTTGGTACAGCCTTATGAGGTCCCAGAGTGGAAGTGGGATGGGATATCTATGGATTTTATGACGGGGCTTCCACGTACATCCAGAGGACACGACTCTATCTGGGTGATCGTAGACAAACTCACCAAGTCGGCCCACTTTTACCGATCAGAGAGCAGGGCTCAGTAGAGAGTTTGGGACACCTCTACCTTTAGAAGATCGAACGGCTTCATGGTGTGCCATCATCTATCGTTTCCAATCAAGATGCTCGATTCACTTCTCAGCTATGGAAGGGGTTACATGATTCTTTTGGGATGTAGCTACATCTGAGCACCGCTTTCCATCCTCAAACAGATGGCCAGACTGAGAGAACCATACAGACTCTTGAGGACATGCTCTGTTCATGTGTCCTCAACTTTGGTCGTAGCTGGGAGGATCACCAAACCTTGGTAAAGTTTGTATACAACAACAATTGCCACTCTACCATCAGGATGGCACCTTATGAGTTACTGTACGTCTGACCATGCAGATCACCTCTGTGCCAGACTGACCGGGGGAGTTAGCACTTGTAGGACCAGAGATGGTTCATGCTATGAAGATGAAGTTACAGATCATCCAGGAGTGGATGAAGACTGCACAGAGCAGACAAAAGTCCTATGCGGATAGGAGACGAAGACAATTGGAGTTCGAGGATAGCGACCACGTTTTCCTACGAGTCTCACCACGACGAGGTCTACAGATATTTGGTCGGGGTGGAAAGTTATCTCTGTGTTTCATCGGAACTTTCCAGGTCCTTAGAAGAGTAGGCGAGGTGGCTTACCCCCTGTCCCTTCCACCTCAGTTGCACTGGGTGCCTGACATCTTCCACATATTTCAGCTGAGAAGATACGTGGACGACCCATACCACATCATCAACCACGGGGAGCTGGACATCGAAGACGGGGAGACATTCTCGGAGGACCTGGTGGAGATCGAGGATTGACAAGAGCGGGTCCTACGTGGGCGGTCGATTCCTCTGGTGTACATTCGCTGGCAGCATGGGAACCTCCAGGAGAGCACTTGGGAGCGGGAGGATCAGATGCGAGCTCAGTACCCCCATTTGTTTCCCTAGTGTGTGTTGTAGCTTTATGGGGACGAAAATACCTGAGGTGAGAGTAATGTAAAGACTCAGAAATTTCAAGGACATTTTTTTCTTAAATACTTTGGAATTTTACGAGTCTTCGGTTTCTTACGGCACTTGATTCCAAGGCCTGGTGTGCCCGGAATCAATTTCTGAAGTTTAAGTTCAGGTATGTTCAGTAAACGTATGTGCGGGTTTTTCTATCTTTTGAACCGATGCTCGGAATTAAAATCTGAGGACACCGATGAACTCACAGGGCCGATATTCGCCTGAGGGGGCCTTTAACACAGTTGTGTTTTATGCGGGTTGAGTCTTAATATTTGGGGATTTAGAATAAAATAAATAAAATTTGTAGTACACAATTTTTTTTATGGTTGTTAGTTATTTTCTCCCATGGGGAGTTAGAGGTGGGGTCCACACCAACATAACCTCCCATGAGAGGATATTTGTGAAGTAGGTCCCACATGAGCCCTAACCTTTCATCTCCCTATAACTCCCCTTAACCCCATTAACACCCCCCTTTAATTAATTTGTTAACTTCTCTCTTTTAAATTTTAAACTCCCCACCTCCCTCTCATTAAGTTTGCCAACTCAATTAATTAATATCCTTATTAATTAATTGGCACATCTCCTCTTTTGAATTATTTTGATTTGAATGGAATTTCTTTAAAGTTGTAGAAGTATCTTATAATATTTGGATAGAAAATTTTTTGGGTGGGGGAACCTCTGGAGAATTAGAAGAGCTACATTCTTCAACGAAGAACACCGTCCTTCCAACAAAGAACCACCGAAGAATGGAGATCGTCTCCTTAGATCTTCAGCCAAGCCAATAGAGAAGGAGCCACCCGCAAGAAATGATGACGACGCACCATCCAAGGCTCCTTTTTACCCGACGTCAATGAGTTGACACCGTCTCCCCACGACACAGTCTTCCGCGACGCCTAAAGACCGCGAACCATATTACAAGGTTGGGGTTTGTGCAATTTTAAGTGAATTATTTGTACCCTGTTCTTTGTTGAATTTTCTGAATTGTCATCGGCCTATTGATACCGCCTAACGCGGAGGGCACGGGCTGAACACACACGGCCCGATGACCCTCCACAGTTTATTTTATTTGTGATGGAGACCCTATTGGGAAGGTGGTGACAAGCGAAGGCGGCGGCTGCATGCCGGCCGCGTGCGGAAGAACTACGGCCTGCAACCGCGGGCCGCTCGGGCGATAGAGAACCGGTCGGCTAAAGCCGACTGGGTCAAAGGGATACCACGAATCCATAATGGGTGTCACGCTGAGGATAACCTTGACCCACACTCCTCGGGCCGCTTCGGCGGCGAACCGGACGACTCATCTGCTGGCCGGAAGGAGGGTCCGCGACACCCACAGGTGCCCCGCCGAAGGACAACGCCCCCCCCCCCCTATGTTGGCTGCTCGCGCCAGGAAGACCGACCGGCTTCGGCCATCTGGACAGGAGGGCAGCGCCCCTTGGCACCGTCGGTTCAGAATACCCCCCCCCCCCCCCGCAGCACTCGGCCACCCGGACCAAGCCGCTCGGCCAGCCGGACCGATCCGGGGCCAGGCCGGGCCACGCCGCGCCCTCTCGGGTCGGGTTGCGCCCCCCGGACCGGGCCGCGTGCTTCACCGGGCCAGTCCGAACCTCTGCCAGGTCAGACACGCCAAACCAGTTCGGGCCGACCTGCCAGCCCACTGGGCTTGACGGGTCGGGCTGGTTACGCTTAAATGCGAATAACATAAAGACCGTGCGTCCGATCGACGCTCTGTCTATGGAATTGGGACCCTCATGATGAAGAGGTCATTTTGCGATACTCTAAGTGAGATTTGGACAACTTTGGGAAACGGCCGGGTTTTGGAACGAGCATATTTCTAATCGGGCCCCTGGAAGGGAAATGCCAATATCTCTCAGACCGATGGTCCGGTTGACGCACCGTCTGTCACGTTGGGTTCCTTTTGACGAGACGGAACTTCAGGATACATAAACTCTGTACTTTGTGATAGTTGATTTATCGACCCCTTTACTCGAGGAGAGGACCCTCCCGGAATTGAGCTTGCTGTGTGCGGGAACCCTGGAGTTGGCTGCGACTGCGAAGACTACCGTACCAGGATCCTCCACGGGTTCGACGATGATGACTACTGTACATGGATCCTCTGTGGGTTCGGTAGCAATAAGTACTGTACTTTGATCCTCTGTGGGTTTGGTAGTGTTGACTACTTTACTTGGATCCTCCATGGGTTTGACAATGATGATTATTGTACTTGGATCCTCCGTGGGTTCGACAGCGACGACTTCTGTACTAGGATCCTATGTGGGTTCGGCAGAGGAGATGATTTAGAGGCTACATATAATCATCTCCATCCTTATTAGTGAGTTTTATACCTGTGTGAGCTGAGTATTGACTTTCAATCATTACCATTGGTGTGATTGAATTCTTTCCTATGTGGACTGGGTTGTGCTTGGGATCGAGAGTTGGAGCTGAACTGGAATTGATGACTTAGGTATATGTATGGGCATATACCTGAGTAGAATTGGTTGGTACTTCGTGACTGTATATTTTCTTTTTCGTTTATCTTTCGTGGATTCTGGGAGACCTTCGGGGGACTCGAGGTCCCTACCGAGTGTCGTTATACTCACCCCTAAACGGGCAATGCCCGAACTACTTTGTGTTGGATGCAGATGACGGACATCACTGATCATGGTAGAGACTTGTAGAGCTAGATGATACCCGGAGGTGGACCACTAGGCAGAATGTACACGGAGCAGACGGACAGACCTGAGGTGCCGAGGAGACCATCTGAACACACCCTTTAGGTGGGATTCCCAGAGGACGACTCAGTGGTTGCTGCTTTACTTTACTGCTGTTGTACTAGACTTTCAGTTGTAATGTACTTACTGTTGGGCTTGTATTTTCGGCCCCTTTCTTTTCAGCACTTACTTTTGTATATTTTTTTACTTAGTGCTTACTTCTGTTTCGTACTCTATTGTGTTTGTTTACTATATAAAGGCAATGTCTTCCCTTCTTATCGGGATTTATGCCTTTGGTGCTAGTCGCCAGCCCCTGGCCTATGGAAGGCGGGCTTGGGGTAGTCATGGCATGGGCCCCGAGGACGGGTCATGACAGAAAACATATGAATGAAGCTTCAAAAAATATTAAAAAAATCCTTGAAAATTACTTATAAAAAATATTTTCCAAAAAATTAACCCTTTTAAAGATGGAATGGAATTTCATAGAAATGATGGCGGGTTACTCCATACTTGCTATTTAAGGTAAAATGAATATTACTTTTACATGGTAAAATGGTAAGAAAAATGCCTTATTCGAAAAGTGATAAGAAGATTCCATTGAAAAAATTGTTAAATGAAAAAAAAATTAAAAAACTAATTTAAATATTATAGGATAATATTTAAAAATTATTGATTTTTTTTAAAAAGCCTGGTTTTCAAGAAACACAGATTTCCGACAAAAGAGAGGGGTAAATTTTGACTTTCTTAACCACACTTTCTGAACTTTAATATTTACCAAGGAGTGAAAAATTGATATCGATATAAGAAGATAACATGAATAACTAGAGTATAATAAAATTAATTAGTGTTCTTGAGATATGGATCGTAAAATTTAATCAAAGGATGCATATTCATAAATAATTTCAAAAACTGATAAGTCTTTTCAATAAACTCATACCACTTGATTACTTTGACCAATACATCCCATGTAAGAAAATAAAATTACATGAAGCCTAAAATATCATGAAAATAATGAGATTCATGATATAACATTTAAATGTATGTTTATACACCACATGGAAAAATATATGTGCATAACATGTCATAGGTCTCAAAGAATGAAATTTGAGGAAAAAATACTTTTTGAATTTGTTAACTTTTGAAACATAAATCCCATTGAAAAAATATCATAAAATGTATATGTAATCACACAAAATATTGAGTATAATGATAATAGTATACATCCATGAGAAGTATACACACTACACAAAAGGAATGGGTATTGAATAAAGCATGTATCTCATAAAAATAAAAAGTGAGGTAAAATTTCATTTACTTTTGTCGTGGATATATTTATACATGAAAAATATTCCTGCCTAATAAATGTATGATTATTATATATATTTCATATAATAGTATTCTTATATCTAGTGCCAAATTTTTTTTATTGTGACCTTATATTACCCGCTTCTTAACAATCATATGTTAAGGTTCTATTTCAGGTAATAGTCGCTTTGTTCATCGTATTTGTCTTAATATGTTAAATCTTTGGTCCTTATACATATATAATGACTTATTGAAATAAAAACGTGGTATAAATATGATTTATATTTATTGTATTTTTATTATAATAATATATAGAATATAGAAGTATGAAAAAGGAATACACCATTCATGGAGATGGTAGGCCGTATGTACGCATGAACAATGCTTTTGTTTTAATGATATGTTGAAAAAAGAAAGTGAATGACATAAATGTATATATATTTATATATATAATTATTCCATTAGAAATATTATATCATATATATTTTATAATTCCACTAAAATCGTCGTTAACACATTCTAGGTAGTGTGTGAACAAGTCACATCGCTTTGAGGGGGCAGAAGTCCATAGTTCCTAAAATGAAATTATGGTATTTATATCAAATAAAAAGTATAATGATATGTGGGTTAAAAGGATTAAATAAACTTAAATAAATAATAAATATATTATATAACTTTCAAAAATAAATTTTCCATTATATTTTCCACCATTATAGGTAAAGGAAAAATGAACAATCATCGTTTAGTGAAGATATAGTTCATTGTACACATAAATAGTATGTTAGTTACCAATTAGATGGATGTGTGTGTAATTTTAGGTTTAAAGATTCACCTAAAAAATATCATTATAGTTAGGATAATTTTTTTTATAATAAATGAAGAAGATGAATTAGGGTGTTTTAGAAAGAAATTGAAAGAAAAGAGCATGAGGGAGGGTGTTACCTCTTAATCAGGTAACACCATTTGGTTTGCACCAAAGGGATTACTTGGAAGGATTTATGAACAAATGCAGGCACCAAGGATGAAGGTATTTCTTTTTGGAGTATATTTCAGTAGATATTGTCAGATCCAAAGTGAGATGAGCAGTTTGAAGATGTGAGAGTAGAGGATGACTTTTTATAGTAGAGCATGAGTCACCCTCAAGTAATATTATGAAACAAGAATAACATACATGTTTTTCACACGTAATGTGGATAAAATAATGGACACCATTCAATACATGGGAAGATAAGGTCGAAATATGTCCATCCAATGTCTCTTTGATAAGTTTCTAGGTCTTTTTGTGTCTTATATTCAAGGTTTAGTTCTTAGTTATGCTAAATTTTACCTTAATCGTAGTAAATAATTTTAATTACTTTCTATAATAGTTTTCTTCAAAAAATAATTTTACCTTACTATAAATTTGATATTATTCTTATTCCATATACGAAATCAATTTTTCCAAATTCCATCCACATAATTTGAGAAATTATTTTTAGTTTAATCTTGTAGATGGGACGACACTGTGGGGTTTTAAAGTAAAAAATTATCAAATGTTTGATAAATTTTTATATCCAATTTCATTTTGAAATTGGTTCCAATTATGTAAATTATATAAATTAATAAAAAAATTATCTACTTAAACTTTTAATACAATTTAATTTTTAATCTAACTTTATAAATCAATTAGATGAAAAAGGAGTTTTCAATTAAAATTCATTATTTTTATCTTTTCATTACAAAATTGATCCTTATAGAAAATTATCAAAAATTTGTCCTAACCTAATTTTTATGATTCACATTCATATATGAAGTTCATTTTTACATATCAAATCTCAAAAAGTTCCAAAATTTCTATTTGAAATGGGTTCTCCATTAAAATATTACTAAACCACCTTTATAAAAATATTGTTTTTTAAACATAAAATTGGGGTCTTTATTATCTTATGAATATAAAATCTATCGAATGAATGAATATATAATTTATATATTACATTAATATTAGTAACTAATTTTATTTAATTTAATTTTTTAGGGTAAAACATATTCCTGACTATAAAAATGATAATTTTTCATTTTATATTCATTCGGTTTTTTTAATCATTAATTATTAATTGATAACTATTGAATTATTATTTTATTTTGGAAAACCAAATATTTTCAAACTGCTTTAATACTATTAATAATATATAATTTAAAAGTTGTGTTATATCTTATTATAATATCATTTTAATAATATATTATTTCTTGGTAAAACCCATACATGCATGTTACACAAGCCATCATGGAAAGTCATTATTTCATGCAACTCTAGCTAACCTCGATGTTCCATGTAGAGTGAGATAAAAAATATTTTTCATGTATTTCACAATTTACTTGGGGTTTAATATTAAGCAATCCAAACATAGTAATTTAGTCTAAACTAAACCCTTTTTAGGGTTGCATGAAATGAAAAATACCAAAAAGATTAAATTAAAGTTAAAAAAATAATTCACAAAAACTTTGGGTGTTATAATCTACCTCCCTTAAAATGAATTTCTCCCTCAAAATTATTTTGGGTTATAAACAGATTATCACATTAAAGTGTCATTTATAGAAACCCACATAATAAAATTGAATACAAAGGCTTCCCTTAAAAAGTGAAAGTCAGACCCATAACAATTATCCAATGTAACATATAACTATATTTACACAAAGGATAACTTAGGTTGGGAGTAATAATTCAACATGGTGGAAACCCATAAATATTTATAGGGACTGATTGAGGTTATCAATAAAAAACAAGGGAATGATCAAGTAAAGGTTGAGGGATTCAATCTAATAAATCTGTTATTATTTAATAGGCCATCAATTCAACAAAAATTTAGGTATTAGAACAACAAGTGTTTCAGATTATTTTCATAGCATTGAGAAATTATTTTATTGACCCTAAAAATAAAAAAAATATGCATACATGATATATTTATATAAATCAAATTTCATTCATTAGTTGTGCTTTTCTGTATTTCTGATTCAACCAGTACATCATGAAATTGATGTCCAGAAACTGACATTGACAGTTGACGTACTAAAATTAACATTTAAAAAATTTTAAGGCTCATAAAATAATAAGAAGCACAACTATTTTCCTCGAACTATTATTCAAAATTAATATGGTAAAATATTTATATCTAAAATAAATTAACTCTACTGGTTCATCATTAAAATTTATTCATCAAAAATAATTATACTTTAACTTGGAATTTTTGTAGGCATGTGGTAGGAGTGAAACCCTTATTATTCTTCAGTTATGGGTTCAGTTCCCCTATCCTTGCCAAAAATGATTAGTTTCCACCAAATATATACAATTTTTTTTCTAAAACCATACTAATAATATTTCAAAAATAATCATGATAGAAATCCTTGAAATATTTTTAATCACTAAATATACTTTTAACTAAGGATTTCAATATAATATCAATAGATAAATACTTCATCTGATGTTTAACTTAAAATTTTCATGAATGGTTATCCTTATAATCCATTTAAATGATAAAAATCTGTAACATTATAAAGAAAGTCATGAAATCACCTTAACATTTATTCCCAAAATATCAAAAAGTATCTATTGGTTGTGAAATTACAAACATGTGAATAAATTCATCAAGAATTCTCTTGAAATAGGGTAATGACTGGAATTACCATAAATCCTTCTTGAAAACATGCATTTTTCCTTTTTCAGCATATATTGAATGTATTCCTTAAAACCAAAAATGTTGTAAACTTCATTAATAATAGCATAATCTTATTTTAAACATGTCCTTAATTAGTTATATTGTAATCAGTACCTTCCAATTTATATACTCATATCCAACATATCTTTATCCAAACAACATTATCATAACATAATTTGCATATTAAGGTTTATCTTTTCCATAATAATATTTTTTTTCCATCAACTCACTTTTCTATTCCATAATAATCATTCAATGTGTTCTTATGAAGTCGTAGTGATGATATAAACTGAAAAATCCTTATATATTTCATCATTCATATATAATAATTCTTGAATACAAATACATAAAAACATTAATTATTCAAATTCATGATTAATCCATTAAAATTTCTACCTTATCCTATTACGTAACACCTCATTCCTTTCACATTTCATCTATAGTATCTTCATCATTAGCAATGTAACCATTAATCACACCACCTTGTTGATTCTCTTTAGTGGAATTCATCATGGGACATTGAGTTGCATAATTTTTTTTTGTACACAATTAAACCACATGACCTTTGATGATGTATTTGGGAGGCCAATATTCTCATCCATTTCTTTAACTGAACTCTTTATTTTTCCATTTCATTCAATTTCCTTGTGTCTTTAATTTCCAGAGACAAAACTTCTTATTATTACACTAAGACATTCATTTAGGTGATACTTTTTCACATTCTTAACACATAGAAAACTGAATCTTCTTTCCCCCATTTCATCTAATACCAAAACTATCAGAAAAATTCTTATTCCTTTTCCATTGTGAGTATGAGATTTGGTTAAGGTACACATTGTTTATCATGTTCCTTGTAAACTAATTAGGAATGAACACAACAGATTTTACTCTATTATTAATCCCACTTCAACGCTCATTAGAAAATCTTCCATCACATTCAATATTAATCATGTTCCTTTAGGATCCTGCCATTAAATTAACCCAAAAGAACAGTGTTTGGATTACTTAGCATACCATAAAATGACAATGTTATGAAAATAATTACATATAGTATGTCCAAATCATGACACATTCTTTAATATATTACACCATTGGGTAATCCTAGGTTATTTATTTCCTACTTATATTTAAATCCCATGATGGTTGGGGAATTTTTTTATGAATTATCAAAGCAAATCCTCTAGTAATTTCAAACCAGGCCGGCAATAAATAATTTTGTCATGTACTAGATTACCCCATGTGAGGGCCATAACATCTTTTTGTTGTTGTTTCCCCTCAGTAAATATTTTCAAGATCCACATCCACTCTTATTATCCATAAAGTGATGTGTTTCTGGGAATCCACTCAATCTATCATTTACCAAAATTCCCATATATTTTCTTAAACATTAACTTGTCCTTATACATTTCCTGATTAACATCCTTAGACATATCCTTTTTAATATACATTGGGATCCTTCTAATTTTTTCTCATACTTGTTTCCAAAGGTTATGTAATCCTTTTTTCTGACACCAACTATAGCGACTCGCACTTTTCATACATTATCATTACATCACTTTTGTAGAATAATAATATATTATGGATACAATTTCCCAAAGACCATATTAGTTTAGTGCCTTTGGAAAAATTGAGACATAAACACTAGTATATGAGTGAGAGACATTATCTCGCATTAGGTTCTCCAAGACTATCACCCCTCTTAAAAATATTATAAGGAAAATATTACTTCATAACATGGGGGAATGAAAGAAAAAGGGGTGATCTCAGATGCTCAATAAGGGTAAAGAAGGAAGACATGTTAGAATAAACATTATAAAAGGTTTATAAGAACATGATCATGAAAATATAAGATAATTACTAGCATATCAAAGTTCATATATATATGAATCGAGGCATAATACGTGGTAGTTCACAAGACATGAATCATAAGGAAATAGAGAACATATTCCATTAAAGGATAACCTAGGAATAAGATGTTGAATTTTGGAATAAATATAGGAATATATAATTATTTCAATAGTAGTCAAGACGTAGCTTCAAAATCCATATTAGTGCAATATTTCTTTTACTGAATCGAGTTCACTCCCCATTACATCCCTATATTACTGAACCGAGTTAACTCCTCATTTCATCCCTATAATAATAAACCAAGATCATTTCTCATTCCATCCATGTATATCTAATGTGATATAAATAATTACCTAATTCATTGGAGTGAGATATCAGTCCAACCCATCTCATAATGAAATCATACATACATGTGCCAAAAAATCATAAACAATCATATTATACCCCATTAAATTAAATGTGTATCACAAACATGTAATCGTAGTATAAAATATATAAAATAATATAGGTTTCTTAATAATATCATCAAATTCATAACCCTTGAATGTAAAACAAATATCATTAACTTATAACCCATGAATGATAAACAGATTTCAGGAACATATAACCTATGAAAGTGACTTAGATTTCATAAACACATAACCAGTGAAAGGGAAACATGTTTCATAAAGATAATGATATTAATCATAATCCATTAAAATAAATAATATGAATAATACCATTAGATCATTTCCTATAAAGTAATTACTAACCTCAGTGAATGTCATCATAGATGGAAAAATAATTTTGAAATATCATTCAAAATATTTTCTTGATGAAAATATCCTTTCTTCTTTGAAAAATGTTTTTATTATATAAACCCATTATAGAGAAATTTTCTTCGAAAATACCTTGAAAATTTATAAATATGATTTCAAATATTTTTTCAAACCTTTTACTTAAAAACATATAAAATAAGATTCAAGCCATTTTTAAAAAAAAATCTTCAAAAAACATTGAAAAAATTAAAAGAATTTTTAAAAACATTTTTAAAGTAATTTCATTAAAAATTCATTGAAATTTTATACATAAATAATTAATATGTATTGAAAACTATTTCTTTGTAAATATCATTGAAAACCTATAATGAATGATTTAAAATGTTTTGAAAAACATTTTATAAGAAAACATATGAATGGAGCTATTTTTTTGAAAAAAATTCTTATTCTAAATTATATTAAGGAAACATTTTCTAAAAAATTAACATTTTAAAACATGGAATATAATATCATATAAATGACTTCATGTAACACTGTACAAGTCATATGAGGTAAAAATAATATTCCTTTCCCACTATAAAAATGTATGAAAAATTCCATGTATAGAAAGTGTCAAGAATATTCTATTGAAAATATTGGTAAAAGAAAAATACATAAAAATTTATTTAAAGATTATATGAGAATAGTAGAATATTATTATATACCCTTTTTAGATAATATTATTTTTAAGGAACATATATTTCCAACTGAAGAAACATGTAAATTATGACTTTCATTAAAAATAATTTCTTAACTATTTTATGTTCCAGTGAGTGGAAAAATAGTAGCAATATATAAATATTTCCTGAATAAATAGAGTATAAGATAATTCATGAGTTTCCTAGAGATAAAAATCATAATATTTCATTAAAGGAAGCGTAATCATAATCAATCTTGAAAAGCGATGAGATTTTTTAAATAAACCCTTACCACTTGGTAAATTTGAACCACACTCCCCATGTAAGAAAATTAAATTACATGAATATTTAAATATCATGAAAATAATTATATCCATGATATATCATTTCAAATGTATTGTATACACCTCAAAGAAAAATATAGGTTTATAACATGGCATGTTTCTCAAAGAATGAACATTGAGACAAACTTACATTACCAATTTGGTATCCTTTGAAACATAAATACCATGATAGAAAGGTTAGAAAATGGATATCTAAATACCATTAATTTTAAGTATAATAATCATATAATACATCTGTGGTAAGTATACACCCCACACAAATGGAATGTGTGTTAAATAATGCATGTATCTCATGGAAATAAAAAGTGAGATGAAATTCCATTACATTATGTCTTGACTATCTTCATACTCATACAGAATAATTATATAATAATTGTAATTGTTTTATAAATAATTTAAAGAATAATATTATTATATATAATTCCATATATTATTTTATTATGAACATATATTACCCTCTTGTTAACAATCACGTGTTTAGGTTTCACTTCAGTTAACATTCTCTTGATTATTCGTATGTGTCTTAATTTGTAATATATTTTGTCCTTATACTTATATAATGATTTATCGAATGTAAAGCATGATATAAATACCATTTATTTTTAGTATATGTGTATTATAATAATCTATAAAATATATTACTATGATAATGGAATACATCATTCATTGAGACAGCAGGTCCTACGTACACATGAATGCTGCTGCTATTTTATTGATGTATTGACAGAAAGAGTGTAAATGAAATATGTATATATATATATATATAATTATTAAAGTAGAATTAATATATCATATATAACATATGATTTCACTAAACCCATCTTTAATACATTCCATGTATTGTTTGAATGAATCGCATTGCTTTGTGGGGGAGGTAGTCCATACTTCCTCAAAAGAAATTATTGTATTTACACCAAATGGAATTTTTATAGATTTGTGTGGTAGAATTATTAAAAAAAATTAAATAAATAATAATATAATATATAAAATATATAAATGTAGTTTCAATCATAATTTCCACCATGAGAGTTGGTAAAATATAAATGAACACTCATCGTTTAGTGAGGCGGTAGTTCACCGTACACATAAATATTATGTTCATTACCCGTTAGATAGATGTGTTTTTAAGTAAAGGAAGAACCCTTCACATATAAAAAACTAAATGTATTAATGATAATTGCCTTTTTTATAATAAATTAATAAATTTATTGTGGTGATGGAGAACGAAAATAAAATAATGGAGCTTGAGGGAGTGTTGCCTCTGAATTGGGTAACTCTTTTTTGGTTTACACCGAAGGGATTCCATGGAAGGCATTATGGACAAAGGGATAATTAATTAAGGAAGGGATGGTTTCTTAGAGGATATTTCAGCATATTTTGGGAAAACCTATGTGGTTTGAGAGGTGTTAAGAAGTGGGAGGATATGTGCATTTTTATAGTGGAGGATGGGTGACACTCTAATAATATTTTGACAAATGAATTACAAAAAAAAATCAGATATTAGGTTGATAAATTAGTGAAAACATTAGATAAAAATACAATACAGTCTAAATGATTTCATAAAATGACTCTTAGAAAAGTTTATACGTCATTTTGTGTCTTAAATTTATTGTTTAGTTTTTAGTTAATCTTGTGTTTAAATTAATTGATCTTAAATTTTTTAATTACATTCACTAATATTTTACATTAAAAACTAAGTTGACCATATTAGAAATTAAAAATAATTATAATTCCAAATATATAATCCATTTTTAAAAAGCCTAATAATTTTAGTGGTAGAAAATAATTTAAAATGATTCCCGCGGATGAGACGACACTGCAGCTTTTTTATATAAAAAATGATCAAATTTTGCTATGTTTTTATATCCAATTTCAATGTGAAATTTTTTCCAATTACCTAAATTGTATTAATTGTTAAAAATATTATATAATTAGACATTTAAATCAATTTTAAATATAACTTCACTTCATAAATTAATTAGATGAAAAAATAGTTTTGAATTAAAATTTAGTATTCTTATCTATTCATTATAAAATGAAACCTTGAAGAAAAATACCAAAAATATATCAAAACTTAATTTTTATGTTTAAATTTATAATATGAAGTTAATTTTGAAATATTAAATCTATAAATGTGCCAAATTGTGGATTTTCAATGGATTTTCTTTTAAAAATAGTTAAAACTACGATTATAAAAATTGAGGTTTTTAACCATAAAAATGGGTTTGTTCTTATCATATGTCTATAAAATATATTGAATTAATATAAAAATTATTTTATTTAAAATATAACATATATATTAAATTAATACCACTCAATAATTTTATTTAATTTAATTTATTATGATCAATGAAAATTGTTACTATAAAAATAATAATATTTTCTTTTATATTCAATCAGTTTTTTTATTCATTTAATATTAATTGGTAACCTATGAATTCATATTATTTGTTTGTAAACCATAACATTTCGTAAATTAGTTAATACTATTCATAACTACTAATTTTTCTACAATGTTATATATTATTATAGTAACAATTTATAATATATTATTTTTTAGTAAAACTCGGTCTTGTGTATTACGCAAGCCATTGAGGAATGCCATTATTATTTGTAACACAATCTTACCTCGGTGTTCCTTATAGAGAAAAATAAAATTTATTTTTCTTTTAGTGCATTATTGACTTGGTGTTTAATATAATAAATTCCATACATAGTTATTTAATATAAAATAAACTATTTTCACTGTAACATGAAATAAAAAATATCAAAAAGGTTAAATTTTTTCGAAAAAAATAATTCACAAAATTTGAGGGTTTGACAAAGGGTTTTTGTTATTTTTAATGGTTTGTGGAATCTTATTGTTTCCCTTTATGGATGATAAAAATTGATATTTTTCTATTGTTCATTTTATGATATGTTCTTATCCATTACTGCAAAATTTTAGAAAAAATTTATCTTCTATGGAGACTAATGATAGGTCATTGTCTTAATTGAGATTCTAGTTTGATTTTTGGGATTATGTTGATGCTTTCATATAATATATATGGTATTTGTGGACTATGATAATGTATGGTGTTGAATATTAACAGGATCCATATTTGGATTCTACTTGATCGCCCACACATTTTCAATGTGTTTCAGTTTTATCTTTTTATTGGTTCTATCATTTTCATTGACTTTTTAGGGATGAAAGAACAATGTTTGGTAGAATTTTGAAACCCATATATTACTGTTATAGTGAATTATTTAATTTTTGTACCATTTTGATTTTTCTAAATGTTCTAATGTTTTCCTAGTGTTTTACATGGCTTTATGTGGATAGAGTTTGGGTATACAATAGACCACACTATATCATTATGAGATGAATCCATAGACATCCCCATTTCCATTAAAAAATTTTGTTGTGATAGGTGGTTTCACTATGGAGAAGGGGTTACACTATAGTGGGTGACCTGTAAGGGTGTTTCGTAAAGTTTATGGAGGAAAAAAACTCTATAATACATGGGTTGTATTATTGAGGGAGTTCATTAAATTTAAAAAGGGATCTATGTAAGGTTCTAAAAAGATATCCATGATGTATTCCATGAGGATGTGCCATGGTGGTAGATGTGCATGTGTTGTTTTTTATTTGTGAAATAGTAAGTCTAAAGTTATGTAAGAGTGGTGTGTAATGGTACTATGGAAGGGTCTAGTACGTAGCCTATGGGGATATATCTCAATAGTTATGTTCTTTATTATAAATGCTCAAAGAACCCTATGGCATAGGCTATAGGTTATGCTATGGATGTTTTCTGGTGGATAACTCCATAATGTATCATAGAGGGTTACCCTGTAATTTCTTGGGCGCTCATGGGGTGGTGGACCTTCCTATGGGAGTTTATCTATGTTGTAGTCATGGGGTTACACCAAAAAATATCCTAGGTAGGTGGGTCTACACTATTAGGTTATATTATTATCTACAATTTTTCTACATGGTTTAAATTTTTTGGATTTTCACATTTCCCATATTCAATTTTTAGGTTTTTGGACTCTTTTTCTCACTCACTTGTTTGTTTTGACTAGGGGTATTTGTATGGGGATATCTTCTTTCACCCCCTTATTCCTCTAGGCCTCATTTATCATTTCCTTTGTATTCAAGTTTATTTCTAAATTATTTTCCCTCATTCTTCTATCCCTCTTTCTTTATTCTATTTCCCCTCAAAACTCTATTTCTCACAAAAAAATTATCAAATTGTTGTTCAATTATAAATATCTAGGTGATTTATAATATTGTTTTTTGGGTTATTATGGCTAGAGGAGGGTAATTTCTTTCTTGTTTGGCTTTCTTCATTATAGGAGAAGGGTACACGCTTGTTTTTTCTTGGACTGATGTATTTGTTTTTGTGATATTCCGTTATTTTTCATTTCATTGTAGGCTTATTTATTTTAAATTACATGTTAATAACTAATATATATATATATATATATTTGTTAAGTATAATAAATTTCATTAAGGTTTTCAGGTAATTTGTCACAAGGAATGAAGGATATTTTAATGGGTTTTCTAGTTTTTATTGGGTATGGAGTAACAAGTATTAGATAATGTTATTAAATGGATTTTTCCTAAATAAAGGGTAAATTATAAGGATACATAACCTCACATTGGTTTGGAATGGGAACAATAATGATTTCATAAATTCATTAGGAAATAGTTAATGATTTGATTTCTTAAATGGTTTTAATTAAAAAAGATTCAATATCAAATATTGAGTATTAATATTTTTTACCTTTCTTGATTTTATAGAGTGATTTTAGAATTGATTTTTAATATAATAAAATGAGTATTTGAATCCCAACCTAAATTTTTTAATGCTTATTTGGACCTTGTTTTTTAGGTTTTATGGGTGTGTGAGCCCCTTATTTCATTGTGATAATTTAAATTATGAACCATGTAGAGGATGTTATATATATTGTAATTTCATAGATAATATGAAAGGGGTTGTTTCTCTTTGCTGGAATTAGAGGTACGGTGAGATTTATCATTATTTTTGATTGATATGTCATGATGTAATTTTATTTATTACTCACATCCTATTTTTTACTTCATGGGAATCCTTGAGTACATTGGTATGTTTACCTAGATAAGAATAATTATATCTCACATGTTATATGTTTCCACTTGACTAGTGATGTAGGGTTTTTGATAATCCACCCAATTAGTGATGTAGTTTCTTAATAATTCAACTATTTGAGGTAAATACCCTGATTAGGGATGTATAATTTCGTGGTTCCTAAACAATAGGGTCTTTCAGTGTTCTTTCCATATATCTATTATTGTTTATGATACCATAGAGTTGATTTTAACTTTCCTTAGTGTAACCGTACTTAGATTGATTCATGTGGTAAAATTATATGTGTGGTGTTTTGATTTGATCCATTATAAATATTTTTCCATTTTGAGTGTTTTTAATGTGATGGGATTATTTATTTAAAAGCAATATTTCATAATGCTATCTTGGGTAGGTTTTTAAATAGGAAAGAAATGTTTTTTTGTAAATTTTGGGTATTTTAAATAATGGTTTGAGAAGAATTTTTAATGTATTTGGTTTCATTTCCATTTTATAAAAAGGAATGAGATGGTTTTATGGTTACTGGAAATGACATGTGCTTTGTTTTATTATAATTAATCATAATAACACAATTTTTTATAGGAAATTAAAACAAGCATAATTGAAATTTCATTTGAAAGGAATTTCACAAACACCTTGATGAAATCACAATATAATGGGTTTTCGTCACACCAAACATATTCAAAACAACGAATATAGATCTTATGTTTTCCTTTCTAGTCTCCCATGTTATTATCATTTTTTTGACGTTTGTTTGGGTCTAGTGAGAGTTAGTTTGGGGTGTTGTGAGTGAGTAGGGATTATGTAAAAGTGATCGAGAGTTATTGGGATTTGTTTAAATTTTATTCATGGGATGTTTATATATCAGACTTGTAGGAATATGCTTCCTTTTTTATTCATTTTTTATAAGAGACATTATTTAATTAATTAATTTATGTTTATGTGATGCCTTTATTTAACAATGTTGAATACCGTATTTTTTTCTACATTTTGAAAAAAAATATTTATCGACATGGTCATCTGACTTATGGATGGGTTGTGTTGTATTTCCTAGATGATTTTTTAGTATACTTATTTCCATATGAATTTGAAATCATTCCCTATTTTTGATTTTTTTTCATATCCTAGAACTCTTTTCCCAGATGAGGTGATCAACAACACGCCTTGGGTATGCCCTAGGCCATCTTGGGTTTCCAGTTTAGAGGTGAACTGGGTTGGTTCATGATATCAATCATTGTTTTTACTCTATTTTATTATCTTCCAATTATATTTCCTTTATTAATTAATATTTTATCTTTTGGTAGATTTTGTTTTCTAATATTTTTACCGCTTGTCTAACATGTGTATTTACTTTGAATGCATTAATTTTATCAGGACATTTTACATATTATCATTTGAATAATGAGTTCGAAAAGTTGTATGTTATCTTTATGGATACAATTCACCCCCACTTTTTGCTATCATATTATCCATATCTATGAATAAATGAGTGTGTAAATACACACACACACACACACAGAGATATATATATATTTATGTGTTTAAATATATGTATATGTGTATATTTATAAACATTCATGTAGAGAATAAATATTTTACTATATATGTACTATAAATATAATATAAATAATAGAAATATATATTATTAATATAATTAATAAGTCTGGGTCTGTAATCATTTAAATATTTAATACATACATACATAAAAATATATTAATATTTAAATATATATGTATATATACTAAATATGATTTGATGTCGTAAATATATAAACACAAAAATTCATAGAAACATATATATATACATGTTTAAATATGATTCATATTAATACAAAAATTATATATGTAATTAAATATGATATATATATATATATATTAATATATTAATAATTTCATTTTATATATAATAAGTAATATAAAATGTGTATATGTGTAACCATTTAAATATTTAATGTATATTTATGTATAAATATATAAATCTATATAGCTAAAAATTAATTAATTTACCCACACACAAACTATTTTTTCAAGATAAAAATTATCACTATGAATGGAAATCACCAGATTCCAACATTTTAATAGTAGTGTAAATGATAGAAAAGAGACAATGTGTTTCCTTGAATTCATTATTAGATATTCTTACTTCTAATGGAAGAATGTTATTTTTCAAAACATCATTCAAACACAACATAGTTATATTTAAATAATTTATTACTATAATACCAAATAATTAAGAAGCATCATACCTCCATAACGATGTCTAATGGTAAAATACAATGACACAAAATGTAAGAATCAATAACTAATCTAACAAGAGTAGCATAAATTAAAATTGAAATCACATCAAGAGAAATTAACAGTTTATCAATTTATAAAATAAGTTTTACATAAGACAAATGTTTAAAAAAACATGACATTCAAGTTAAATAAAAAATAATTTAAAAATTCGGTGGCCTTAGTTTTATAATACAATGTTAAAAAATTTATGATCATATACTATTCCAATTTCCTCTTCAAAATATATTTTTCTTATTTGGAATACGATTGACAGTAAGTGTTTTTCTGTCTCAACCAAACTAGTACCCCTCCATTGTTGGAAATGTTGATGAGTGTGACCCCAAAATCCCACCTCTAATATAAAACAAGTTGGTGAGAAACATTGAGGGCATAAAATCACACATATGGGATCTTTTACCTTTATAATCCTATAAATATAAAAAATAACCAATCAAAAAAATCTAAAATAAATCAAATATCCCATAATTCATGCATTCACATATATAATGATAAAGTCCCACCATGAAAAGATAATATAAATTCATGTAGAAATAACCCAAGAAAACATAATATAAACACTATGAGCTATTAATGTATACTCTAGTCACAAACTCCCTCTGAAAGATATAAAAATAAAATAAATAATGAATGGTGTTATTATACATGTTTATTTATTAATACCATCCCTAAAACTTCTCATGTAAATGTGGAAGAAGTATACTAATGCCACAATAAATATAGTAGAAGAAACTTATTACCTATATCAATTCAACTTCCAACCAATCTTACCATGTATCACTCAAAAAATATTCATACAAGGTACAATAACATAATACCAAAAGAATATATATCCTGAAGGTACCCTGAAATCACTTCCCCACTAATCTATTCTCACTCAAAACCAAACTCTATGTGTCATGTGATTTGTTCCCTTCTATACACACATATCTTTATATCTACATACTAAATTTTAGACATTATAAGAAATCCACTCTCATATACCATATCAAAACAACAATTTATGTCTCTATAATAGTAGGGAAATTTGAACGCGATGGGCATCAACCTCATTCCCTCCTCCTACAATGCATGTTAACTACTATGCATCTCAATCACAAAAAAAACATCTTCTTCCAGAAAACACACACACACACACATATATATATATATATATATATATTATACACACAATCCACTATTTCATATAAATATATATATATATATATATATATATATATATATAAAATTCTATTATCATAACCCATGATACATTTGAAGGGAGGGGGAGGAAGAGGTAATAGTTAAGCATCTCTTCCTTGCACAACCTGAATGATGGGGAAGACACACAGAACCCTTGTCCTTATATGGGAATCAATATGGTTACCAGAATTGGGTGGTGGTACATATGAAAAAACAAAATATATTTGAAATGATGAGACACAAAATCCCATGTAATGGGTTAACTCAAAAATAAGTTGTGATAATTACTATGAGTTGTTCGAACCACATCATCTCATCTACCTTATACCTACATCTTGTTGCACAATACTGAATTCTATATTTACCCTTAATATAAAATTTAACTCCATTTTTATATATTCAATTCCAAACCATTAATTAATTATTGTAAAAAATTTACTCCAACCATTATATTTTAATTTAAAAAACCCACATACCAGATATGATTTACCTATTAAATTAGTTAATATTTCAAAAAAATCATTAAATTGTCAAACTATTCCATATTTATTTAGTTTCTCAATTTTTTAATTCAATTTTCCATAAAATCATGTTACAGGGAAACCATTTCATAAGAAACATAAACCCCTCACAATACCACATCGAACACCATACTATCCCATTCCAATAACCACAACATCCTTTCCATGTCTACCATAAAACCCACAACTATTTCTCTTGTAGAATCAACCAACCATTCTTTTACCATAATTAATACCACTCAAAATCAACAAAATCTCCATCACCATAACTAGATAATTTTCCAAATATCATCCACCAAAAAAAACAAAAAAAAACTAACCTCAATATGAAAAGAAATAAAATACACCAGTCAATAGTAATAAACAAAACAATGACTCATACAAATAGACACTTATATAACCATACTCTCTTTCATTTAATTACCTAATGTATTTAATACTACATTAATCTTCATATTTACATATAATAATTTTTTTTAACAATTTAAAGTGATTAACATTTTAAAAAGGTGATTTAAAAAATTTAGTTAGTATAAAACTATAATTTCATAGTAGTGTGCATAAATTTCTGTGCAGTATTATCAACTTAAAAGTATCAATATATAAACTATAACATTTGTGTTCTTAAAACACATTATAATCACCCTTTTACACTTTAAATATTTTATTTTATTTTATTATCTTCCTTAGGTTAATTCAAATATCTACATAATGAATTATAAGTATAGACTAATCAACATTTTCATATAATTATCAAAGGATAGGTCAAAGATACCTTACCAAAAGGGATTCTTCGATGGCGATTATTGAAAAAAATAAGGTAAAGTTTATTCAATAAAAACACAAAATGTTATAATTATACAACAATTCCATGAATTGATAATTCCCATAAGGAATAATGACCTAATAGAACAAATACTAAGAAAAGTAAAATAATATTCAAACTAAAAGAAAGAACCATGAGATAATAAAAAAGTTGAAGATATGAAATCACTTTGGATTGTAAGGAGTTGATTTCCTGAAGTTGAGGACTAAAAGTCACTAAAGGAAGACCATGACAACCAAACATATAGCCATTGGATGGCTAGGATTCCTGGAATTTTAGATTATGTGTACATATTTTGAATGGGAACGAAAATAAAAAATAATTTTGAAAAAAAATGGTCATGAGATGAAAGGTGTGGTAATGCTAGAATAGATGATAGATATGAATTTCGATTTGTGATCCCCCCTTTAATATCGATGTTAAATAAAATTAATTTTCATATAAATATTGAAGATCCTCATGTAAAACCAATGGTCTTGCTAAAACCCTTGAACCTATGAGGATCGTAGAGTGATGGTTGTCCCTCTCCCTCAATACTGACACCACTAAAATGACCAACCTCATCCAACCAAAAACACCAGTGTGTAATGACACTAACAAAGTAAGAACCAATGAATTTTATAACACCAACATATATTACTAATCACCCATATTTGTGGAACCATTATATTAATTTATTATCATCCAAGGGACCTTCATGATTCAAAAAATATCACCAATCCAAACTCAAACTCCTCTTGGAAAATTGATAAGCTCTTAAAACTCATGGAATCAACTCCACGCTGCTACACATTCATCACTACACAACACAAATCCTCAAGGTGACAAAAAACATTCTACCAAGAACCCTAATTTCAAGATTAATGACCATTATAATATTCCAAATAATTTGATTGTTAACTTGGTTGTAATCTAAATATTATTCTGACACCCTATCTTCCATTGAACAACCTCTAAACCTTCCTCACACTACAACACCCATGTAATAAAAATTTAAAGTTTTGGAAAATATGGGAATTTATATTATATAAATTTCAAATTATTATCATAGTTGAGAATCAAAAAAATGGAAATAATAAAATCAACCATTGAAAAAAAACACACACCTCTCAAACTTGTACATATCCAATACTAAAAGTCAAAAAAACTTTGGTAACATTAATCATATATCTAAAAAATCATACATATAAATATCAATAATTAATATAAAATACATCAGTATATTGATTAGGCATTTTTGATTTATGGTCATGCATAAAATCCCTTATGCCACTGTGCCTCTACATGATATAAACTAAGGGAATGACCCACAAGCAATAAAACATCTCTCGATCATTCTAAATCTCATTCCATAAAATCCAACTCATCCAAATTAGTGAAATGGGAGTTTTTGTGATAGTAAAAGTGAGTCTATAACACATTTAAGGTGTTAGTCCCACATTTTCATTTGTTTTCAATGATATTTCAATTTGTATTTGTTAAGTTGATGATGTGGTAGTGTTGATTCCTGGGGAATTTTTATGGATTCATGAAATTGAATTATATGTAACACATGAAAAATCATCCTTTTTAATTATGATAATTATTGATGTTATATTACAAGTGAATAAAACATGTGAAAAATAGTTTGAGCATTTTTTACTACAAGTTATGATGATGCCAGAAGTAATTTCATGTGAAGGAGAATTGAGCATGATGAAGGCCATGAGAAAATTCCACGATGCATGAGGATGACTGTTGGAGACCCTAGAAAAATATGATTTCATATATTATTTTAGATGGATATGTTTTAATAAGAAAGGAATGGTTGGCTTGGAATTATATTTCTTAGAGGGCTTATACATACATTGTTTCGCAGAAATTTTATATGTATTACTTGTGGACTAACATAAAAAAATATGTCCAACCTAGGAAACAAACCTAGAAGGCTCGACCCCATAAACATATGGGACCCTGGAGGGTCCACCATGACTGAGGGAACTAGAAAAGACCAATCCAGTACGCGCCATTGGTGAGCCCAAATCAGTACCAACGATGCCTATTTTTGAGGTGCAAAGAAGTGGTCCCACCATCCACGGTGGCATGGTGGAAGGTGAATCCATAGGAGGTGGTACAGGGAGGTGGATAGAAGTTTGATAACACAGACCCTATATAAATTGACTAATATAATACACCCCATCACTTTTACATTTCTATTCAGGATATAAATTCTAGGGATACTATTCTCACACAAGTTAAATTTTGGATAGAATGTTGTTTGTTTGATTATTTGATTACAGTTGTTTGAACAAGCTGGGATCTCATGTCCTTACTTTGGCTACATGAGGTGATCACCCATTCAGTGATGATGAATCCAATATTTTTATGATCGATTGTTTTTACTTCATTGAAGACCATTCTAATTCATTGAGGGTCATTGGATAAAATAAAAATCATATATTCAATTACATTATACAACCATGCGATAAATCAAAGAACATATCTCATATGGATAAAAGAGAAAGTTGTAGATGAAATTTAAGAAATGGTAGAAATCAAGCATAAATAGATGAGATGTATGAGACAATTTCATTCATATGAGGATGTCACCACAAAATTTTAACGTGAACTCGTAATGGAAAACACCATGTTTTTAAGCATATGATTTAAATAAACTCGAACAAATCGGGTATTTGAAATAAACTAATATAAAACAAAAATATATGGGCATTGAAAGTGTCCTCAAAACATCACGTGAAAAAAATCTACTGTGAAAGAATATTCATATAAAAAATGGGCTCCCAACCATGATACATGTTTCTACCAATCATCATTTTTGAGAGAGATCTCAAAAAAAAAAAAACAGAGCACCCATAAACTCATTCGTGAAAGACATTGAGTTCCATGAAGCCTATAGCTTTCATGAAGTAGGAGGTGGATCCCACAAGATTTTATAAAGTGAAATTAACTCTTGAAATTCATCATGATGAATTTATTTCACAAATGTGTATAGGGATAGTGAGTTACACCTCCAAGGTATCATAAAGCACCCATAACTGTGAAGCCTTCTTGGTTCATGGATTTTGGTTGAGACATCGTGTCACACCCTAACATTTAAATTTTTTTATCTATTTTATTTGGGTTCTCTTGTCGAGGCTCGGGTTTAACAATGGGTTATGATTTTTGAGGATTGTTATTTTTGTGGGTTTTAGACGAGTGCACGAGCACAATATGGTTAGCAGTAACCGTGCAGTCTCCCCAGGTTCTTATGCAGGTTACCAAGTTGTCCAGTTCGAGGTGCACAACTTTCATGCAGTTTATTAAGCCGTGTGATGATCATTTGATTACCCAATTTTAAAAATAAGAAATACGATCACATGAGAAATAAAATGAAATAGAATAATAATATAAATTAAAATTAGAATAAAATATGTAAAATGAATAAAAATTTAAAAATAAGTTTTGATAATTATAGTACTATTATTTTGTTTTTACGATTAATATTAATATTATATTATTATTATTGAGATTATTATTATTATTACTATTATTATTATTGTTTTTATGAAAAATTAATTTAAATATTGTTAAATTTTTTATTTTCATATTAATGGTATAATAATAATAATAATAATAATAATTATTATTATTATTGTGATTGTTTTTAAGAAAAATGATTATAATTATTATTTAATTTCTTTATTTTTAATTTAATGGTATTATTATTATTATTATAAAATGAAAAAAACGAAAAAAGAAAAAAGAATGAAAACCCTAAGCCCTCCCCCCATCGTTTCCCTTCCCTACTCGCTACGCACTCCTGCAGGACCCCTCATTGTTCGGCGCACCAGATGGCCCACTCGCTGCCCCGCACTCCAACTTTCCCCCTTGCCAAAGCGGCCCCCTGACCCCTCCGTTCTATGGCCAACACAGACCCATCCAAATAGCGGCACGACCTCCCGCTCTGGCATCCCCATCCTCTGTCTGACCTTCTCCAGCGGCATCGGTCCTCCTTGTGCCCCCTTTCCCCCCTCCCCCCAGTCCCGAAATCTGTAGGTGCGAACCAGAACCCCCATCGCAGTGCCTCTGCCTCCCCTCCGGTGTGTGGGTTCCTCCCCTCTGGTTCATAGACTCCTCCTCTCCTGTGAGTCTTCCCATTGAATTAGTTTTTTCCTTATTTTTTACCAAACCCTAAAGGCAGGATTTGTAATTCACGCATTGTTCTCTTTTTTTAGGTTTTTGGTTGGTCTGTAGAGAGTTATTCCTCCTTCCGCTGAAGCGGCGGTGTTGTCGCACACCATTGAGGTAGGCCAATCCTCCAATCCTTTCTGATTTATTCCTTTGACACTTATATTCTTCAAATTATTTATTTTATTTGATTTGCAGATTTTATACGCTTAATTGTCCTGGTATAGTGTTTTTAAAATTTTTGAAGTTATTATTAAATATATTATTGTGCATCCTTGAATATTTTTACTTGTGCCAAGTGAAAAGAGTTTGATTAATTCCAAATGTTGTTTCAATCAATTTTAATGGCTGTTCTTGATTTCAAAGCAATTGTAGTTCTTATGGAAATGGTTTTGAAATGTCATCATAGTTGTTTTTGAATTATTGAATGTTGGCACATAAATTGGTGCACTAGGTGCACAAATGGATGTGCCCACTAATAAAGATGGCTCCTTTAAATGGAGTTGTCTTAAAAACCATTTTATAATAAAATGGATCTTTTGGCTATAAAGGATGTGTATTATTTTGTGTGTTTTCAATAGAATGGTATAATGTGAAATCATTGAGTGTATGCCTGTTGGTATTTTGGGGCATGTTTTGTTGGATGCATATCTTAAGGGGCCATTTCTATGTTTTACAAGTTACTTGTTTTTTGAAAAAGGGGAATTTGGAAATATTCTTGCCATATTTATTTTGGTGGTGTAATGGTTAAAGCCCCATTGGGCTCTTCCAACACATGGGTGAAGTTTTTTTAACTTTTAGAATGGTTGTATTTTGAAATTATGTGTTCCTGATTGGAGTTATAAACTTTTTTTGATAGTGGTTTTGATATGGACATGATGGGATGACATAATTGGCACCTTGGATGTCATAAAAAAATACATGCATTTTATATATTAATATATCTTGTGGGAACCTCTATAATAGGGATATCCCTTTATGGGTTATCATATCGGTTGTCTGTGTTTGGGGTCGACAAGTGCGGAGGCGGCAGGTAAGATGAGTCACCCGTGTGAGGACCTACTACTTACACAGTATTATTACAACAATAGGTTCCTGGGAGCCATTTAGCTGAATGGGTGGTGGTTTCTTTTTATCCTCAATTAGACTGGTTAGTACCCCGAGGAGTTATAGATAGGCCATAAATGATGTGCCACTAGTGAGGTCAGGTTAGAGCAGCTATTTGGTTACTAACATAAGGGCATGACCATTCACTAATAGGTGGTTCTGCACCGAGTACATTCAAGAGTCTTCATGGGATGTTTAGGCTCACCAGTGGATATTATTTATATTTCTTTTTTTATTTTCATCTGTTTTAGTTTCTAGCTAGTACGGCTCACTTGTTTCATTTAGCACTGCCCGATTTTCCTTGACATTCTTCTATTTTCCAAATGGTAATTTGTTTAAAAAAATAGTACATTGTGTGCATTGGGTTTTGAAATGGGTAAATTATGTTGTTTTATTAAAATATGAATAACCTAATTTAATTATTTTATTTCAAACTGACATTAATGGATTGTTTTGGGAAAGGAAACAAATGGATTCTGGGGTTCAATCTTGGCATCCCTACTGAGCAATTTAATGACCACGCCAATCATATCTTTCGAGTTTCACGTTCCCTTTTCTTAGGTTGTACAAGATGAGTTTCTCATTATTATATCACGGTCAGTCATTGGATGGGTGGTGACCCGAAATATCACATGGAGGTATGTGTGGTTTTATATTCTTATCGCTGTTAGTTTTTATTTTTATTGTTAGTCTTTATTTATTTGGTTATCCTTTTCCAGGGTATAAATAATTCCCAATTGTTAAATTTTGGGGCATGTCACTGGTTTCAATCCTAGGGGAATTGGGAATTCTACTCGATACATGTCGCAGATCAGCTCAAGTGACCAGTTTAGGGTCGACCTGAGCTTAGTTAATGAAAAAATGACATCTGAGGAGGACTTTGTTATTTGGGATGTCCGGTTGATGGATATTAGGACTCCCAGTACTCGGGATGTTAGTACGAGAAGGGCGTCATGAACCCTTGCTCGTTCCAAACCTCGAGTCGCCATGGGTAGTCTAGGAATTGAGTCCTTGTCTTATTCTAGTTTGTTTTAGACTGAGGGATGACAATTGAGGTGAGCGGGTGTCATGTGGTGATTTATCCTAGAGTAGTGAACCATGTGACATCCATGTATCCGGTTCAAGTACCTATTAGTGTTATTTCCTACATGAGTCATAGCTCACTACCATGTCACCAAGTTGAGAATATACACTAGTCCCTCTCTCTGGTAGTTTGGTGTAAGTGGTGTTTTTTCATGGCTCTGGTTGTTGTAAGTGCGATTTTGAAATTGAAAGGATTTGAAAATCATGTTGCATACTTTTAAATTGTTTTAGTATTTGTAAAATTGGTTTTAATGGAAAATATTTTGGCTTCACAATTTGGTATTTGTTGAAATTGGTGATGAAATGGAAATGATGGATACATATGTGACATTTCATCTGATGCGATAAGTTTTTTTTCAAATTAAATGCTTCACATTGTTTTCGATAGGTGGTTTTTGAAAGGTATGCTCTTAGATTTGTTTGTTTTGTTAGGTTTTTGACCTAGTTGTTTTTGGATGAAGGAACTTTCATTAATTTTGTTTCGGCTTGATATCAGTTTTGGCTTCGTGTTTTCTATGTTGTTCAGAAAATGCCGCCCAAACTGGTCCCAAAGATTTTTTATAAGTCATGCTCAGTTTTTGGTCCTTCTCGGACATTTACAATCCTTCACGATTATTAGGGTCCGTTAGAGGCAGCAGAGTGACTTGAATAGGTCGAGCATGTATTCAGGGCATTGGGAACTTTTGAAGTTGTTAGAGTGTGTTCCGTTTTGGGACTGTTCAAAGGTCCAGATCAAGACGAATGGGAGTTGTTCACACCGTTTTCAGTTCATGTTGGGATGATGAGAGATGTCATTAAATCCATCATCATCTGATGGTTCATACCTGAAGAGTTGAAGATGATGAAAATGGAGGTTCTCATTAAAATTCAATAAGTCTAAAAGATGATGAAGGATTATGTTGACCTTTTCATGGAACTAGTGTCTCTATCTCTGGAGGTAGTGTTGTAGGATTTGATGAATAATTATCTCTTCATCAGGGGTATTTTTCCAGTGATCAAGGAGAGGACCCTCCCATCTAAGGATATTCTATTTGAGAAGCAGGTGGATGAGGTGTTTCTAGCTGAGTTGGCCTCCAAAGCACAAATCGTTTGCAATCTAGCTTATCTAGTTGCTCATGAATGTTCCCCATCTGGAGATCAAGGTGTTCTAGAGGGACCTATTTCTAGAGTTTCCTCTAAGTAGTTTTGGATTCAAGGCCATCTGACCATAAAATGGTGTTCCATCAGTGTGTTTGTTTATGTTACATGAACCCATTATGTCACATCCATCCAAAGATGTGTCATTGTTGCTGGTGTCTTGGTCATCTAGAGAGGTTTTGTAGAAATCATCACATGGAGAAGATACTGTGACCGGAGAATTCAGGTGCATGACTGTGAGGCAGGATATGCTTCATCCATTAGATCTGCAATCACAGGCCCTGGGGGGAAGATCGCTTGCAGATAGAAGTTTCTTGGGGTGTGAAGCCTCACTTCAGGTTTTTTGTTCTGTGTTCGAAGTAGAAAATTTAAAGACTTTTGTTCGTATTTATATACTATTATAGTTTTACAATTATTACAAGTTCATCGTTTCAATGGGGGTATGTGATGAACTTTTTCTATTGTAATCCAACAGTTCTGTTTGTCTGATTATGTTTTTCTGAATCGTGCATTTATTTTGAAGTGTGTTCGGACCCTGTATGGGTTGATCTCGGTTTAGCTATGTTTGTTTGGAGATGCAAATACATGTGGAAGAATCGAGGTTCATATCTATACTCAGGTTCATTGCATGAGTTATGTTCTACTCATTGGTTTTTCTTTAGTGTTGGGGTTTTTAGTGTAGTTTGAGAGTTCCACGTTTCAGCAGAGATGTTGTTTCTCTATAGAAGTTAGTTTCGATCAGTTGAAAGTTCCCTTGTCTACCCCTCCTTCCCAGGTTTGTATGTTTTGTAGGATCAAAATAGTATATGTAGATTCTCAAATACAATAGGTTGGGGTGAATTGAAGGTTTAAAAACATTCATTTTTTAACCTTAAGAAAAACTATATTTAACGATGATAAACAAGGTAAATCCACAGTCCTCTATGGTTCTTACTTAATATAATAATTGAAAGGGTCGAGGTCCAATTGTAAGAATCCTAAAAATTAAATAGGTTAAACTTAAGGAAACATAAGAAAGATTATAATAAATAAATGTTAGACCATAAATCATATAGAATATTTATTAATCAAAGTATGTATAATTATTTGAATGTATATGGAAGTTACACTTTCTTTTTTTAACAAAATATAGCGTAAATAAAACTTGTAGAAAAACAAAGTAAACAAGTAGGAAATATTTTATTCCAAATGGAAGGGTATCCAAAAACCTTGGATAAAGGTCACTTGAATTATACGTTCAAGAAAGTTTGTCTTACCCACATTAGTTTGAGCCCTCGATAAGAATATCAGAATCTACATTGTTATCCCTGCAAGCCCTCGAACATTAAGGTAATCGGCCCCTCCATCTTCCTATCCCTAGAAGACCTCGAACATTAAGGTAGTCGGTGTAAAAACCCGGTTCTTATATTTGAGGTACGAGCTTCTTCTTTTCTCTTTTCCTTAAGTGTATTTGAGAAAATATGGAAAATGGGGAAATTCCTAAATTTTGGAAGTACACGACGTTTACTTGTTCCACACGCCATGTACTTTTGGTCGTGTGGGATGGGTACACGGGGCGTGTAGCCATGTCGGCAACGAAGGGTGTAGGAACCGACTACACGACTTGTAGTGGTCCTTTACACACCATGTAGTCAGTCGGCATGCCAAAACAGTAAGGTGGTGGAGCACCCACCAGCTGGGCGACGATACACGCAGTGTACTCGTGAGTACATGTCGTGTACTCATGTCGAAAGATGAATAGTTTGGCGGTGCCGCCAGAGTAACAGATAAATGATGAAAGTACACGTCGTGTACTTTGAAGTACACGCCGTGTACTTGGTTTTTTTCGCTTAAATCGGCAGTAGCCTCCCCTGTTCTTAGGGAAGGTTTAGAACCGGAAGAAGGAGCTCGGGAGGAAGGCTGGATCTTCGTGCATCAACTGATCGAGCGTCAGGAATCCGTTTCGGCCTCGGACGATCTTGTTGGAACCGCGCGGATTAGCCCTCTTTTCTCATAGCGTGTTTCTTACCAATTATTTCCATAATAGGAGTTATTTGAGGTTGAATGAAAGTTTTCTTACCTTAGATCTACACCGTTCTTGGGCGTTTCTGGGATCGACGATCGTGTATACCGCTCGTTGACGTATAAGGTAGGTGGCTTGGTGTTTATTTTCCAACTGTCATGTGTTTTTGTGTGTTTTTGAGCTACGAACCCATGATTGAGGTATCGTGTGGCTGAGGTTGTGGATGTTTAAATAACTAGAATTGTATAGGTAATTAAATGTGATATTAAAATGCTGTTAGGGATCGCTTCTTGGATCCAGGACCACCCCGGGGGTGCGTTCCTCTGTTTAGCTATTTGGCCAGGATACCCGAGGGTATGCCATGTTTAAATTATGAATTACTTTTTCCTTGAGAGTAATTGTATATAAATTTCATGTTTATATGTTGGGCATGGCCCGAATACTATAGCATGAGGGTGTGACTATATTATCCTGAGAGCGTGAACATACTATTTAGCTTGAGGGTGTGGTTTACTATATTAGCCTGAGAGCGAGATTCTGTATAGCATGAGGGCGTGGTTTACTATATTAGCCTGAGGGTGAGATTCTGCATAGCCTGAGGGCGTGGTTTACTATATTAGCCTGAGGGTGAGATTCTGTATAGCCTGAGGGTGTGGTTTACTATATTAGCCTGAGGGAGAGATTATGTATAGCATGAGGGCGTGATTTACTATGTTAGTCTGAGGGCGAGATTCAGTATAGCCTGAGGGCGTGGTTTACTATCTTAGCCTGAGGATGAGATTCTGTATAGCCTGAGGGCGTGGTTTACTATATTAGCCTGAGGGCAGGATTCTGCATAGCCTGAGGGCGTGGTTTACTATATTATCCTGAGGGAAAGGTTTTGGTTGTCCTGAGGGCTTGGTACTGTTGAGCACAAAATGTTACTAAATTAAATGATCAAAATGAATTATTAAATGTCAATATAAGTGTTATGTTAGTTACTTTTGAGTACTGTTTAGTTTATTGCATTTTACTACTGCACACTGTTGTTGCATGCTTTCACACAGTTGGGCACGAGCCTTTGGTGGGTGCCTACTAAGATATATTTCTCACACCCTGTTTGGGTCCAGTTTTTCAGCCCAAATAGATTATGTTGCTACATGTGTGGATAGGGGCAAAAGTCCCTATACATGTACTTGATTGTTGCTGAGGAGTAGGAGGGCATGAGACCGAGCTTAGGCTCACGATGTCGCTGCTAGTTATTTTGCTTCGTTTTATAGTACTCTGCATTTTGTTGTACTGTATTGATGTATAACATGTTCTGGCTGTTTTCTTAGAACTTGAGACATGTTGCATCATTATTTATATACAGTTGGTTATATCTACTGTAGTTGTTTATTTCAGTTGTGTATGGTTTACAGTTTCTGCTATTGTTTTATGTTTAATTTTGTATTCCGCTGCGCTACACTTTGACAAATGAGGACATATTTTCCCCAATATCTTACCTGGGCCCTTGCTGCTAGTCGGCAGCCTCTGCTGCTTGGGGAAATGCGCTTGAGGTCTTGTGGCGAACCGGGTTCAGGGCACCCGTTGCGTGTCACCCGGAACCGGGATGTTACAAAGTGGTATCAAAGGGGTTCTTTTCTTTGACATACTATTTGGAGCCGTAGTCAGGGATAGGACGAACGGTAGTTGGTAATAAGTTGTGCCCGAGCGTAGCTAACCCGTGTACAGGGAAAAGCCAATTTATCTTCTGTTGCAATTTTACTGATTTTGCAATATACTGTTGATTTGTTTTCACCGTTGGGTGAAACACTTGAGATTGTGCTGTTTATAATTTATCTGTGGGTTTTATTTAGTTGAAACCCGATGAGATGAGGGTATGTCGTCTCATGAATCATATAGGCACATGCTAGATATCACATGTCATGCATAGTTTCCATGCCATGTAAGTGTATTAGAAATTGCATGTTGTTGTGATAGTTATTGTGCTAATAAAGGATGATGTGATAGTTGCTTGACAAATACCTGCTTGTGATATGGTATTTATGTTTGAGCCTGTTTATAGAATGGACCCCAAACTTCTGTTTTTGGGGAGTATGGGCCCCCATTGACCGGAATTTGGTGGATCATTGACTGTTTATTTGTTATAACACAGATAAGATGTCAAACTTTGATTCGTGGGGAGTATGAGCCCTCATGGATCGGAATTTGACACTTAGGTGTTGGTTTTTAGTATTTTCTGGGTTCCGGGGAAGTTTCTGAGGCATACTGTCTGGAAACCCAGTATACACGCCATGTAGTACTTTATACACGCCGTGTATGTTCTTCTGTTCGGGAAGAAAAATGAACTTTTTGCGTACACGCCGTGTACCCTGAGTACACGCCCTGTAGTCTCTTTCCGTGTCACAAACAGTGTGGGCGACAACACGGGGTAGGGAAAGGCTTGGGTAAAACACACCATGTAGCTTTTTTACACGCCGTGTAGTGTTGTCCCGGAGTCCGGTCGTGTAACTAACAATACGGGTCGGTGAACTCCTGTACGACACACGCCGTGTCAATGATGAACACGCCGTGTAGTGTGACCTGGGGACTCGACCGTTTAACTAACAACACGGGTCAGTGTCACCTCTCTGAGAACACGTCGTGTACCTGTGGGACACGCCGTGTAGTCTTGTCCGAGGACAGACCACGTGGACTTAACCGTGTGGCCGGGAAACGGGGTAGTGTACACGCCGTGTGCGGGTGTAACACGTCGTGTAGTTGCAAGCTGAGTAGTCGGCCGTGTCACAAACGACACGGGCAGTTGGAAAATAACACCGTACAAGCCGTGTAGATATTATACACACCGTGTAGTTTTGTTCAACGGGAGCTGTGTGGCTTAGCCGTGTAGAAGGACCCGGGCAGGGGAAGGGAAGTCAAGTACACGCCGTGTAGTCATTGTACACGCCGTGTAGTCTTGTTTTGCAAATCTTGAAATGCCTTCTTCCTCTTGTTCCCTTTGAGGTTCATTCGCTTTCAGTCTTTGATAAATCCTGAATATAAGGCGCGCCTTTGACCTTGTAGTGTCATGCCGCCTAGACGACCGCACGTTGTTTTCCAGGAGAGCGGCAACGAGTAGACTCCAGAGATGGTGGGCCATGGGCTACCAGTTGATCCTCCAGCAGAGCCAGATGTGGCGCCCGCTGTTATACCGGACACAAGCGCGAAGGCGTAGTTCTGTGAAGGCTTTATGCGGTTCATGCAGACCTTTCAGGGAGCACGACAGACTACCACATCTATGGCCGAGTTGACTCGTATCTTTTAGCAGCATAATCCGCCTAAGTTTTTAGGGGATGAGGGACCACAGGCTGCGAAGTCTTGGTTGGGGTCGATGCAGACTATTTTCGAGCATCTTGAGACGCCTCCAGGGCGGAGGGTAAAGCTCGCGACTTACATGCTGCATGATTCCCCTAAGAGGTGGTGAGATGTTACCACCCAGTCAGAGCATCACAGAGACATGACATGAGAAGATTTTCAGGCAGTCTTCTATGACTTCTTTTTCCCAGAGACGCTGAGGGTAGATAGAGCTCAAGAGTTCATGAATCTGCAGCAGAGCGCTATGTCGGTGATGAACTACTCTTCTCGTTTTACCGAGCTTTAGTGTTTTGCACCCGTGATGGTGGGTGATGAGACATTGAGAGCCAGACGTTTTGAGGATGGTCTTCGTTATGACATCCGAGAACTGGTGAATGTTTTGAGGTTGCCTTCAGTACATGCTATTGTGAACCAGGCGCTGATTACAGAGAGAAACCTGCGGGAAGCTAGTGGCATAGGCCAGAGCGATTTAGTACCGGTTACTGGTACTATTTCTATTGGCAAGAGGAAGAGACAGATGGACTTCTCTCAGGGTGGCAGTACCAGCCAGACAGTTTCTTCAGGTGGCCCGATCAGGTGCTACCAGTGTGGCAGAGAGGGGCACAAGAGACCGCAGTGTCCACATGACCCAGTGGAGTGCCGAGCTTGCGACAAGATGAGTCATTTGTAACACTTTTGTAGGGCGTTGCTACCAGTGTCTAGTGAGAGAGGTTCTGTGCAGACTCCGCGTTCGAGAGCAGGACCAGTGCCTTCTTACCAGTCGGGGAACTGGAATATGTCAGAGCGTGCAGGTAGAGATTGTTGTCGTGGTTGTGGTAGCCAGACATGTAACGACCCAAAATTTCATTAATGGAAAATCCCTCTTGATCCAGTTAAATGTTTCTTTATGTTTTTATATGATGTCAACTTCTTTAGTTTAACGTTAAGATTTGTGACCGTTACTTTTATAGCCGTTGAACAGTGATCATCTGGGTAGTTTAAATATAAGGCTTTAACGAACCAATTTTCTACTCAGACAAAGGAAGCGATGGCCTCATCCAGTAGAATTGCCCCTTACGAAGCCCATTTGTCGGAGCTCGGAAAGGAGGTGGCGTCTTTGGGCTTTGCCCTTGACCAAGCCCAAGCTGAGCTTCATCAAGTCAAGCTCGAACGTGATCGTCTACGGGAAAAATGGAAGTTGATAGAGATTACCACTCGAGCGATGTTATCCGAGCAACCCCAAGAGTCTGTCACCATCGCACACCTTACCCTTAGGTCTTATGCGGCTATTTTAAGGGGATATGTAACAAATAAGTAGCACCATGTTCATGTACATTATTTTTGTATATAATAATGAATATAATTTCTAGTCATTTTTGATGCATTGTAGTTAGTTTTTAAAGTACAAATGATGTTTTTAGTTATTATTTAATTAAGAATTATATTTTATTAAATTAAAGGATTTTTGAATTAAATAATATTTTAATAAAATATTATTATTAATATTAAATTAATTTTTATTAAATATAAATGATCTTATAATTTTATGAATGCAATTAAAATTTTTATTAAGGTTTGAAAGCCATTTCTGTCAAAACCCGTGAATTTTTATAAATGTCGGTTTTTATTTTAAAAGTGAAAATTCACATATTTGGAAAATTATTTAGATAAAATAAATATTATTTTTGGAATCAGGACGTCGAAATTATCCAACGGTGAATTTTTCATAATTTTCTGAGACAGTCCAATTTTTGGGTAAAAATTAAATACCTTTTAAATATATAATGTGATTTATGACATCATAATGACCCAATGGTGATGTAATAAAATACCATAATCCTTAGGTTCGGCCAATATGTGTTTTATCAATAAAATAATGAGGTTTTGGGTTTGTTTGACTCACTTTTCAAAGCATTAATGGAGCCCTCAAGACTTATTCAACACTTTGCCTTTTTAAAATTAATTTCCATGGGAGCGTGACTCACCTCCACATAAGCAACCCTAATTTTTTAATAAGTTCGGACCTTGGCCTTGTAAAATATTGTTTTCCTCTCTCCTTTTCCAGAAACCATGGGCAAATACCATGGGATGGTTTGTGGTTTGGATTATTTTAATATAAGGGGTCCCAAACCTAAATAATAAAGAATTCTCTCACCTTTCCTATATAAACCCACCCAAGCTCCCACTTCCTCCTCACTCAAAGCCCTTGAAGTTCGTCCAACCTCTGCCCTACTCTCTCTAGAATCCTCTCAAGGTGCCCCAAGCTCCCAAGAAGCCTCTCACAAGCCTCTCTCTAGCCTTTGGAAGCACACTTCCAAGTAAGGGTTTTTTCTTCCTTTCTCTTTTTTTTGTCAATTTTCTTTAAGTTGTATTGCCCTTTTAATTTAATTTATGAATGTTGGGGTATGGTTTCGCACCTCCCCCATACTGCCCTCTTATTGTTTGAATGATGGGAGAACCCTTTCTCTCTCATTAAATGCCTCCCATGTACACCCGTTACTATGCCGAAATTCCGAAAGGAACTTCTCTCTCTTCTTTTATATTCAAGCAATACTTTTGTATCATGAATCTAAATTCCATTTCTGTTGTTGGGACATGTATATATATGATCTCCTTACTGTCCATTTCATGTAAATATGATGAGGAACCCCTTTCTCTCTCATCAACCTTTTTTATGAATTCTTATGTCACGCCGTTATGCTGCCGAAATCGCACCAATTTTCTAAGCCAATGTCTTTGTGTAGTGAATACCATGCCCATTTCTCCATCAAGGGTATTCACCTTTATGCACATATACGTATTGATTGTAAAGTTTCATGTATGAATTCCACATTCCTTTATCGTGGAAGAAATGATTATGTTTTATGAATCCATGTTTTATGATCCATGTGGCACACTTATGCATGAAATGAAATGTTTAAGAAGGGTGCGCCCTGATAGCGCTCCAATGCATTGGGTAAAGTATAGTATCATGATACGTCATGTGCAATGAGTGTTGACTCATGCTAATTCAAGTGCAACGAGGGTTTACTCGTGCTTCAAGTGCAATGAGGGTTTACTCATGCTCCATGTGCAATGAGCCTTGGCTCATGCTAATTCAATGTTAAGTGTTGTTGCCACATTTCCATGTTATGATTATCATGCTTTATCATGCCTTTATGTTCATGTCTCTCTTATGCTCTATTGATATGCCTATTGCCTAACATGTATTGTACTCCTCATGTTATTCATTATGTACTCCCTTACTGGGCTTTATAGCTCACCCTTTTCTTATGCATGTCCTCAGGTTATCCCATGCAATGCTAGGTACGAAGGAATGTAGTGGTCATGTAAAGGAAGTTTTCAATAAGGATGTTGTATTTCAAGTTTAAAGTTTTTATGTAATAATCCTAAGCCCCAAAGACACTAAACCTCTCGATCTTCTTTGTTGTATCAAGTGAAGTTTTATGTAATAAAGCATGTTTAAGTTGTAATAAAAAGCAGGGTTGTCATAGTTGGTATCAGAGGATAGGTTTAGTTATTTTTGGGATTAGGAAACCCTAGTAAAGCCTTAGATACAAGACTAAGCATAATAAAAACATCCCTAAATTTTGGTAAATACTAAGTAAGTGGTTTATCAAACAAATACATCCCTGTCTGGATACGAGCAGGTAGAGGCGGCTCTGGCACAGATGTATCCTAGGGGTAAAACCCGAAAACACCGCGTTGAGCTAGACTCGAACGGGAACTGGTGCACGACAACGGGCCTTGCTGCACTCTTGGTTACGACACTCCCGGGGGATATGTTTTGATAAATTTACAATCTTAGTATGAACCCTTATTAAGGGAAAAATGCCCCTAAGAATATATGTTAGAAGGAAGATCATGAAAAGCCTGGATTGAATCCTATAGACTCATGAGTTAAAGAGATCAAAGTTTATTTATAAGTCATCAACTTTTGTCTTTGGATTACCCTCTATGTGTTACCCCTAACTTTCCTTTTATTCCAGCCAATGGCCGGTAATAGGAGAACTCGGGCTAACAACCGTTGTGAAGATCAGTGTGATGATTGTACTAATGAGATGCCCAATCCGATGGGAGCGGGAATCGCGAACTTTGTCACGCTTCTCTCTCAGCTAACTCAAGTTTTGAATAGAAACACTGGTCAAGAGGAACGTTCAACCCCCCCTAAGAAAGAACAAGTCGCTATTGAAAGCTTCATGAGACAAAGGCCTCCTACTTTTAGTGGATCATCCGATCCCACGATTGCTGAACAATGGATCAACTCCATTGAAAAGATATTCTCCATCCTCCAATGCTCTGAAAAAGAGAAGGTTCTCCTGGCGGCTTATCGTATGGAGGGTGAAGCTGATCAATGGTGGACGTTGATCAAAAATACGAAGCCTGAGGAGGAGATCGAGGCTTTGGAATGGAAGGTATTCCGGAAGATGTTTTTCGATAAATATTTTCCACGCACCCTCCGTCTTAAGATGGAAAGGGACTTCCTTTCCCTCAAGCAGAAAGATGAGGAATCTGTGGGAGCGTACGAGGCAAACTTCACAAGGCTTGCACGATACGCTTCCGGCTTTGTCGTTACCCCCGAATGCAAGGTTGACCGCTTCTTTGGTGGGCTGAAGCCTAGCTTGCGGAAAGCATTAGCAATCCGTGACTTCGACAGCTATGAGGAAATTGTCCGATGTGCCCTCAAGGTTGAAATGGAGATCGGAGAATCACAGGGGTATCATGGGGACAAGAAGCGGAAGGTGGACTTCAATGCTGGTGGTCCGATGGATAAATCCAACGGCGCTAAGAAATTCCAGCACCCCACTTGCCAAAAGTGTGGAAAGAAGCACCCTGGAAATTGCCTTAGGGGGACAAGAAAATGCTTCAAGTGTGGAAGAGAAGGGCACCTAGCTGTTAACTGTCAGCAAGAAGGACCCGCGGCTGCGACGGAGGGGAGGAACGCTCCGTTCGAACCTCAACGCGTTGTTCAATGCTTCAAATGCAAAGAACCGGGTCATTTTGCGAATCAGTGCCCTAATCCAAGGGTTATCGGAGGCAATCAACAACCTCCAAGACAGCAAGGAAGAGCTTTTGCCATCACTTCTGCCGAAGTGAACCCCGACAACGAAGTGGTGATAGGTACGCTAGTTATTCATTCAAGAATAGCGAACGTACTTTTTGATTCAGGTTCTACGCATTCTTTTATATCTCAAAAGTTTAGTAGAATAATCCCTGCACCACCACAAGTCATGGAAGTAAAGATGTCGGTGAGTACGGCAAATGGGGCAATCATTGCATCCCATGAGTATAAGTCATCCCCTGTTATAATCTGTGGATTGAATTTCCCGGCGAACCTTGTCATACTCCCTTTGGTGGAATTTGATGCAATTCTTGGCATGGATTGGCTTTCCTTATATAGAGCCAACATAAATTGTCGGGAGAGGGAAATCACACTCCATATGGAGAATCGACCCCCGATTCTTTACAAGTGTCAGGAGGAAGATGAATCTCCTTTAGCTCCATCATCTCAAGCATGGATATTACTGCCTTATGAGCACGCATATCTGGCTCAGATGATTGAGTCCAAGGAAGAAACCACCCTTGAAGAAATGCCTATTGTGAGGGAATTCGCTGAAGTATTTCCCGAGGAACTTCCTGGTCTTCCTCCAAGAAGAGATGTTGAGTTCTCAATTGAACTTATACCTGGGGCGCTACCAATATCCAAGACTCCATATAGAATGGCTGTTGTTGAGCTTGAAGAGCTGAAGAAACAACTACAGGAGAATCTGGATAAAGGGTTTATACGCCCAAGTGCATCACCATGGGGTGCACCAGTCCTCTTCGTCAAGAAGAAGGATGGGTCAATGCGGCTTTGCATCGATTATCGTGAACTTAACAAAATCACGATAAAGAACAAGTATCCTCTCCCAAGAATCGATGACTTGTTTGATCAGCTGCGTGGAGCTCAATACTTCTCCAAGGTCGACTTGCGGTCGGGATATTATCAAGTAAGGGTGAAGAAGGAAGATATCCCCAAGACTGCTTTTCGTACAAGGTACGGGCACTATGAATTCATAGTAATGCCTTTTGGACTCACCAATGCTCCAGCAATATTCATGGACTTGATGAATAGAGTCTTTAGAGATTACCTAGATAAATTTGTGGTAGTCTTTATAGATGATATTCTGATATACTCCAAAACTAAGGAGGACCATGAGGAGCATTTAAGAACTGTACTGGAGACTTTGTGCAAGGAGAAGCTCTATGCCAAGTACAGCAAGTGTGAGTTCTGGTTGAAGGAGGTCTCATTCTTGGGCCATATCATCACAAGCAATGGGATATCTGTGGACCCCTCCAAAACAGATGCAATTGAGGGATGGCCGAGACCAACATCGGTAACTGATATCCGTAGCTTCTTGGGGTTAGCTGGATATTATCGACGATTTGTGAGAAACTTCTCACGATTGTCCAACCCTCTTACCAAGCTAACTCGAAAGGGAGTAAAGTTTTCTTGGAGTGATGAATGCGAAGAAAGCTTCAAGGAGTTGAAAAGGAGGCTTATCACTGCACCTGTGCTCACTTTACCCACAAGTGGGGAGCTTTTTGTGGTATTCAGTGATGCTTCAAAGAAGGGCTTATGATGTGTGCTGATGCAAAATGATAAAGTGATATACTATGCCTCAAGACAGTTGAAAATCCATGAGCGAAACTATCCAACGCATGATCTGGAGTTGGCGGCGGTGATCTTTGCCTTGAAAATCTGGCGGCATTATCTCTATGGAGAGAAATGTGAGATATATACGGACCACAAGAGTCTTAAATATATATTCACACAGAAAGAGCTTAATATGCGCCAGAGAAGATGGATAGAGCTCATAAAGGATTATGACTGTTCAATACATTACCACCCTGGGAAGGCGAACAAGGTGGCGGATGCCCTAAGTAGAAAGGATCCAGCAATTCTATCAATGATGAGAATTGAGAAGGATCCAATCTTCTTAGACTTGATGAAGATGGAAGTGGGAATCATAAAGAAGGGAACATCATCAATCCTTTCACAAATGATTGCTCAACCATCTCTTTTGGAAAGGTTAAAGGATGCTCAAAAGGATGATGCGAGAATCCAAGAAAAAGTGGAAGCTATCAAAAAGGGAAAATCCTCAGAGTTTAATGTTAATGAAGAAGGAATTGTGCGGTTTGGGAAAAGACTATGTGTCCCATCAAGTTCGGAGCTGAAGAAGGAACTTTTGGATGATGCACATAGTTCAAATTTCTCTATTCACCCAGGGAGCACAAAGATGTATCGAGATCTCCGAGAAAACTTTTGGTGGGATAATATGAAGAAGGAGATCGCTGAATATACATCAAAGTGCCTGGTGTGTCAGAAAGTGAAGGCAGAGAGGCAGAAGTCTAAGGGGATGATGCAACCATTGCCCATACCAGAATGGAAATGGGAGAACATCACCATGGACTTCGTCACTGGACTTCCAAGGACATCCAAAAGCAACAATGCAATCTGGGTTATTGTGGATCGTCTTACAAAGACTGCACACTTCATTGCTATTCGAGAGGACTTCTCTTTGGATCAACTGGCACGGATATATATCAGGGAAGTGGTACGGTTGCATGGAGTACCACTATCTATTGTGTCTGACCGAGATCCAAGATTTACCTCTAAGTTTTGGAAGAGTCTTCAACATGCTCTGAATACTGAACTGAACTTCAGTACGGCCTATCATCCTCAAACTGATGGCCAATCCGAGCGGACTATCCAAACACTTGAGGATATGTTGAGAGCGTGCTCAATGGACTTTAAAGGAGGATGAGATCAACATCTTCCCCTAGTTGAGTTCTCTTATAATAATAGTTTCCACTCGAGCATCCAAATGGCACCATATGAAGCCCTGTATGGGAAAAGGTGTAGAACACCGGCATGTTGGGATGAGGTCGGTGAACGTAAGCTGCTTGGACCAGAAATGGTCGAAGAAATGGTGGAGAAGGTGAAAACCATTCAGCAGCATATCAAGGCAGCCCAAAGTCGACAGAAGAGTTATGCAGATAATCGTCGACGAGACCTTGAGTTTAAAGTCGGAGACATGGTGTTTTTACGCATATCTCCGTGGAAGAAGGTCATGAGGTTTGGAAAGAAAGGGAAGTTAAGTCCAAGGTACATCGGCCCATTCGAGATTCTTGATCGTGTTGGGGCTGTGGCCTATCGACTAGCACTTCCACCTACTATGGCCAAGGTGCATGATGTCTTCCATGTATCCCTCTTAAGGAAGTACATACCAGACCCTTCACATGTACTCTCTTCCGAGGTGGTACAATTAGAAGACGATATTTCTTATGAGGAGCAACCAGTGAAGATCTTAGATCGTAGAGAAAAAGTTCTACGAAATAAGACAATGCCCCTCGTCAAGGTGTTGTGGAGAAACCACAAGTTTGAAGAAGCAACTTGGGAGTTGGAGGATATGATGAAGCTAAGTTACCCACATTTGTTTTAGTGTGGGAAAAGGAAAATTTCGAGGGCGAAATTTCTTAAGGGGGGAATGTTGTAACGACCCAAAATTTCATTAATGGAAAATCCCTCTTGATCCAGTTAAATGTTTCTTTATGTTTTTATATGATGTCAACTTCTTTAGTTTAACGTTAAGATTTGTGACCGTTACTTTTATAGCCGTTGAACAGTGATCATCTGGGTAGTTTAAATATAAGGCTTTAACGAACCAATTTTCTACTCAGACAAAGGAAGCGATGGCCTCATCCAGTAGAATTGCCCCTTACGAAGCCCATTTGTCGGAGCTCGGAAAGGAGGTGGCGTCTTTGGGCTTTGCCCTTGACCAAGCCCAAGCTGAGCTTCATCAAGTCAAGCTCGAACGTGATCGTCTACGGGAAAAATGGAAGTTGATAGAGATTACCACTCGAGCGATGTTATCCGAGCAACCCCAAGAGTCTGTCACCATCGCACACCTTACCCTTAGGTCTTATGCGGCTATTTTAAGGGGATATGTAACAAATAAGTAGCACCATGTTCATGTACATTATTTTTGTATATAATAATGAATATAATTTCTAGTCATTTTTGATGCATTGTAGTTAGTTTTTAAAGTACAAATGATGTTTTTAGTTATTATTTAATTAAGAATTATATTTTATTAAATTAAAGGATTTTTGAATTAAATAATATTTTAATAAAATATTATTATTAATATTAAATTAATTTTTATTAAATATAAATGATCTTATAATTTTATGAATGCAATTAAAATTTTTATTAAGGTTTGAAAGCCATTTCTGTCAAAACCCGTGAATTTTTATAAATGTCGGTTTTTATTTTAAAAGTGAAAATTCACATATTTGGAAAATTATTTAGATAAAATAAATATTATTTTTGGAATCAGGACGTCGAAATTATCCAACGGTGAATTTTTCATAATTTTCTGAGACAGTCCAATTTTTGGGTAAAAATTAAATACCTTTTAAATATATAATGTGATTTATGACATCATAATGACCCAATGGTGATGTAATAAAATACCATAATCCTTAGGTTCGACCAATATGTGTTTTATCAATAAAATAATGAGGTTTTGGGTTTGTTTGACTCACTTTTCAAAGCATTAATGGAGCCCTCAAGACTTATTCAACACTTTGCCTTTTTAAAATTAATTTCCATGGGAGGGTGACTCACCTCTACATAAGCAACCCTAATTTTTTAATAAGTTCGGACCTTGGTCTTGTAAAATATTGTTTTCCTCTCTCCTTTTCCAGAAACCATGGGCAAATACCATGGGATGGTTTGTGGTTTGGATTATTTTAATATAAGGGGTCCCAAACCTAAATAATAAAGAATTCTCTCACCTTTCCTATATAAACCCACCCAAGCTCCCACTTCCTCCTCACTCAAAGCCCTTGAAGTTCGTCCAACCTCTGCCCTACTCTCTCTAGAATCCTCTCAAGGTGCCCCAAGCTCCCAAGAAGCCTCTCACAAGCCTCTCTCTAGCCTTTGGAAGCACACTTCCAAGTAAGGGTTTTTTCTTCCTTTCTCTTTTTTTTGTCAATTTTCTTTAAGTTGTATTGCCCTTTTAATTTAATTTATGAATGTTGGGGTATGGTTTCGCACCTCCCCCATACTGCCCTCTTATTGTTTGAATGATGGGAGAACCCTTTCTCTCTCATTAAATGCCTCCCATGTACACCCGTTACTATGCCGAAATTCCGAAAGGAACTTCTCTCTCTTCTTTTATATTCAAGCAATACTTTTGTATCATGAATCTAAATTCCATTTCTGTTGTTGGGACATGTATATATATGATCTCCTTACTGTCCATTTCATGTAAATATGATGAGGAACCCCTTTCTCTCTCATCAACCTTTTTTATGAATTCTTATGTCACGCCGTTACGCTGTCGAAATCGCACCAATTTTCTAAGCCAATGTCTTTGTGTAGTGAATACCATGCCCATTTCTCCATCAAGGGTATTCACCTTTATGCACATATACGTATTGATTGTAAAGTTTCATGTATGAATTCCACATTCCTTTATCGTGGAAGAAATGATTATGTTTTATGAATCCATGTTTTATGATCCATGTGGCACACTTATGCATGAAATGAAATGTTTAAGAAGGGTGCGCCCTGATAGCGCTCCAATGCATTGGGTAAAGTATAGTATCATGATACGTCATGTGCAATGAGTGTTGACTCATGCTAATTCAAGTGCAACGAGGGTTTACTCGTGCTTCAAGTGCAATGAGGGTTTACTCATGCTCCATGTGCAATGAGCCTTGGCTCATGCTAATTCAATGTTAAGTGTTGTTGCCACATTTCCATGTTATGATTATCATGCTTTATCATGCCTTTATGTTCATGTCTCTCTTATGCTCTATTGATATGCCTATTGCCTAACATGTATTGTACTCATCATGTTATTCATTATGTACTCCCTTACTGGGCTTTATAGCTCACCCTTTTCTTATGCATGTCCTCAGGTTATCCCATGCAATGCTAGGTACGAAGGAATGTAGTGGTCATGTAAAGGAAGTTTTCAATAAGGATGTTGTATTTCAAGTTTAAAGTTTTTATGTAATAATCCTAAGCCCCAAAGACACTAAACCTCTCGATCTTCTTTGTTGTATCAAGTGAAGTTTTATGTAATAAAGCATGTTTAAGTTGTAATAAAAATCAGGGTTGTCATAAGACACCAGGATCTCAGAGGCAGCAGGGTGGGACAACTCAGGGTATTTAGGTTGTGTCATAGGGCTGTGGCACTGGGCAGACATATGTCGTGCAACAGACCCAGGTGGAGCAGGATCCCGGACCTTCTGCAGTCAGAGGTACTATTCTAGTAGCTTCTGTCTTATCATCAGTACTTTTCGATACAGGTGCTACACATAGTTTCATATCTGTACCCATTGTGGAGAGCCTTGAGCTCTTTGTTTCTACTTATCCTGATATCATGATGCTAGACACTCCGTTGGGAACTAGAACGGCTGATAAACGTCAGTGCAAAGAGTTACCCCTTGAGGTTGGCGGGTGTCACTTCCTATAGGACCTATATGTGTTAGAAATGACAGCTTATGACATCATTCTCGGGATGAACTGGTTGGTTCCCTTTCGAGCCTTTGTGGATTGCTATCGTCATAGGGTGAGTTTCACGTCACCAGAGGGCGGAGAGTTTCTATACAAGGGCGAATGAGATGTTCACGTGAGTCGAGCTGGACCAGAGCATCATGAGCGAGGTGGAGTCATAGCCCAGATTGTGAGTTTTTATCTGGATGATCAGGGGACTTGTTAAACGTATTTCCCTCCAGTTGTTGATCGTTTCAGGGATGTCTTCCCAGACAACTTTTCAGGTCTACCTCCAGTGCGAGAGGTGGATTTCTATATTGAGCTAGTGCTAGGAGTAGCACCGGTGTCCATTCCTTCTTATAGGATGGCCACACCGGAGTTGCAGGAGCTCAAGAGGCAGTTAGAGGAGTTATAGTCGAAGGGTTTTATCTGACCCAGTACTTCTCTGTGGGGTTCGCTGGTCCTTTTTGCGAAGAAGGTGGATGGTACCCTCAGACTATTCATGGATTATCGGAAGCTGAACCAGTTAACTGTCAAGAACTGATATCCTTTTCCGAGGATAGATGATCTTTTTGATCAGTTTCGAGAAGCCCGAGTGTTCTCGAAGATTGACTTGAGATTAGGATATCATCAGTTGCGCATGAGACCATCTAATATACCGCTTACGGCTTTTCGGAGCAGATATGGACTGTACGAGTACTTGGTTATGATGTTCGGACCCACGAACGCACCAACAATTTTTATGGCTCTGATGAATTGTGTGTTTCATCCGTATCTTGATTCTTTTGTGGTAGTATTCGTGGATGACATCTTGGTGTACTCTCACACTCGACACGACCATGCCACCCATCTCGATATCGTATTGAGTACACTGAGAGAGCATCAGCTATATGCTAAGCTCTCAAAGTGCCACTTTTGGATGGACCAGATTCACTTCTTGGGTCATATAATCTCGGAGGCAGGAGTTGCAGTGGACCCCGAGAAGGTGAGACCAACAGTTTACTGGGAGCATCCTAAGAACGTGTTTGAGATACAGAGTTTCTTGGGGCTGGCTGGTTACTAAAGATGCTTTATACAGGACTTCTCTTGCTTAGCAGCACCGTTGACGAGTCTGACTAAGAAGGGTGTGATGTTCATTTGGTAGGAAGCTTGCGATACAGCCTTTCAGGACCTGAAAGGAAGGTTGACATCCGCACCAATCCTGATACTTTCAGAGCAGGGGAAGAGCTATATAGTTTACTGTGATGCATCAGGTATTGGGCTGGGAGCAGTGTTGATGCAGGGTGATCGAGTTGTTGCGTACGAGTCTCGACAGGTGAGGCCACATGAGAGGAATTACCCGACGCATGATCTCGAGTTGGCTGCAGTTGTGCACACACTGCGTTGTTGGAGACATTATCTATTGGGAGATCATTTTGTGGTTTTCACCGACCACAAAAGCCTCAAGTATATCTTTACTCAGCGTGACCTGAATCTGAGGCAGAGAAGGTGGGTCAAGTACCTATAGTTTTTCGATTTTGAGCTTGCCTATACACCTGGTAAAGGTAATAAAGTAGCTGATGCACTGAGCATGAAGACTCAGATACAGGCAGTGCAGGAGGCCAGTGGTGAGTGGCAGTTTATGACCTTGTTCTCTGAGATGCATCTGGAGGTGCATGACATTCAGGGGAGACTTATCTTTCCTCCTTAGCTGTGACTTCTGCCCTCCTGGACAGAGTGATGGTGAAACAACTATCGAATTCAGAAGGCCTAGTTCTACGGGAGTAGGTGGCAAGTGGGGACCCTTCTCCGGGTTGGGCGATATGTGATGATGAAGTTCTTCATTTCCATGGACGAGTATGGGCTCCAGGGGATATACGCGAGGAGCTGATGTGGGAGTTTCATGCTTCGGCTTGGGCAGTTCATCCCGGGGTTACCAAGATGTACAGTGACTTGAGACGTCAATACTGGTGGCCGAGTATGAAGAGTGATGTGACTGGTTTTGTTACGAGATGTTCCACCTGTCAGTAGGTGAAGACAGAGCATCAGAGACCAGCTGGACTGTTACAGCAGTTACCCATTCCGAAGTGGAAATGGGATGATTGAAATTCGTGACCGGGTTGCCGAGGTCACCTAGAGGAAATATTGCCGTTAGGTTGTGATGGACAGACTCAAGAAGGTAGCTCACTTTTTGCTGATTAAGGAGACCTTCGGTGTAGATGAGCTCGGAAGGCTGTATATCCAGGAGATTGTACGTCTTCATGGGGTCCCTCATTCTATCGTTACGGATAGGGACGTCCGCTTTACGTCTCGTTTCAGGCAGAGTTTTCAGAGGGCATTGGGTACACAAGTGATTCTAAGCACAACATACCACCCTCAGACAGATGGCCAGTCAGAGCGGATGATACCGGTGTTAGAGGACATGCTACGTGCATGCGTCCTAGACTTTGGGGGCTCTTGGGAGAATCATTTACCCTTAGTCGAGTTTGCCTATAACAATAGCTTCCAGGAGACTATTGAGATGACACCATATGAGACTTTATATTGTAGGCCATGCCGACCACCTTTGTGCTGGTTAGAGGCAGGTGAGACAGCTTTACTGGGACCACAACTCGTGCATGAGACTTCTGAGTAGGTCCAATTGATTTTGAAGCGGATGGCTACTGCGCAGTCTCGTCAGAAGTCTTCTGCTGATCACCGCAGACGACCTTTGGAGTTCGTGGTCGGGGATCAGGTTTTCTTGCATGTTTCGCCGAGGCTGGGACACAGACGGATCAAGAGACAAGGTAAGCATTCACCGAGGTATGTGAGGTCGTTTGAGATTCTAGAGAGAGTCAGGCTGGTTGCCTATCGGTTGCAGTTACCGCAGCGGTACCGAGCCATGCACGACGTCTTCCATGTGTCTCAGTTGCACCGCTATCATTCAGACCCGTCTCACATATTTCAACCCGAGGAGGTTTTGCTTCAGATTGATGCGTCCTTTGAGGAGCATCTGATTCGTATCGTTGATAGGAGCACGAAGGTTCTCCGAGGCCAGTCAGTTCCTCTCGTACGGGTGCTATGGCAGCATGGCCGAGTGCAGGATGAAACTTGGGAGCGGGAAACCGATGTACGTGCTCAGTGGCCAGAGCTGTTCTGAGCTATATCTTCGCTACCCTTGGAAGGGCAATTCCGGGACGAATTGCTATAAGGGAGGAAGTTTGTAAGAACCCGGTTCTTATATTTGAGGTACGAGCTTCTTCTTTTCTCTTTTCCTTAAGTGTTTTTGAGAAAATAAGGAAAATGGGGAAAATCCTAAATTTTGGAAGTACACGCCGTGTACTTGTTCCACACGTCATGTACTTTTGGCCGTGTGGGATGGGTACGCGGGGCGTGTAGCCATGTCGGCGAGGAAGGGTGTAGGAACCGACTACACACCGTGTAGTGGTCCTTTACACACCGTGTAGTCAGTCGGCAGGCCAAAACAGTAAGGTGGTGGAGCAGCCGCCAGCTGGGCGACGGTATATGCCGTGTACTCGTGAGTACATGACGTGTACTCATGTCGAAGGATGAACAGTTTGGCGGTGCCGCCAGAGGAACAGTTAAATGATGAAATTACATGCCGTGTACTTGGAAGTACACGCCGTGTACTTTGTTTTTTTGCTTAAATCGGCAGTAGCCTCCCCTGTTCACAGGGAAGGTTTAGAACCGGAGGAAGGAGATCAGGAGAAAGGCCAGATCTTCGTGGATCAACCGATCGAGCGTCGAGAATCCGTTTCCGCCTCGGATGATCTTGTTGGAACCGCGCGGGTAAGCCCTCTCTTCTCCTAGCGTGTTGCTTACTAATTATTTCCCTAACGGGAGTTATTTGAGGTTAAATGAAAGTTTTCTTACCTTAGATCTACGCCATTCTTGGGAGTTTCTGGGATCGACGATTGTGTATACCTCTCGTTGACGTATAAGGTAGGTGGCTTGGTGTTTATTTTCAACTGTCGTGTGTTTTTGTGTGTTTTTGAGCTACGGACCCATGATTGGGGTATCGTGTGGCTGAGGCCGTGGATGTTTAAATACCTAGAATTTTATTGGTAATTAAATGTGATATTAAAATGCTGTTTGAGATCGCTGCTTGGATCCAGGACCACCCCGGGGGTGCGTTCCTCTGTTTAGCCATTTGGCCAGGATACCCGAGGGTATGCCATGTTTAAATTATGCATTACTTTTTCCTAGAGAGGAATTGTATGTAAATTTCATGTTTATATGTTGGGCATGACTCGACTACTATAGCATGAGGGCGTGACTGTATTAGCCTGAGGGCGTGAACGTATGATTTAGCCTAAGGGTGTGTTTTACTATATTAGCCTGAGGGCGAGATTCTGTATAGCCTGAGGGCGAGATTCTGTATAGCCTGAGGGCGTGGTTTACTATATTAGCCTGAGGGCGAGATTCTGTATAGCCTCAGGGCGTGGTTTACTATATTAGCCAGAAGGCGAGATTCTGTATAGCTTGAAGGGCATGGTTTACTATATTAGCCTGATGACAAGATTCTGTATAGCCTGAGGGCATGGTTTACTATATTAGCCTGAGGGCGATATTCTGTATAGCCTGAGGGCGTGGTTTACTATATTATCCTGAGAGCGAGATTCTGTATAGCCTGAGGGTGTGGTTTACTATATTAGCCTGAGGGCAAGGTTCTGGTTAGCCTGAGGGCTTGGTGCTGTTGGGCACAGAGTGTTACTAAACTAAATGATCAAAATGAATAATTAAATGGAAATATAAATGTTAAGTTAGTTATTTTTAAGTACTGCTTAGTTTATTGCATTTTACTATTGCACACTGTTGTTGCAAGCTTTCACACAGTTGGGCACGAGCCTTTGGTGGGTGCCTACTGAGATATATTTCTCACACCCTGTTTGAGTCATGATTTTTGGCCCAAACAGATTACATTGCTGCAGGTGTGGATAGGGGCAAGAGTCCCTATACAGGTACTTGACTGTTGCTGAGGAGTAGGAGGGCATGGGACCGAGCCTAGGCTTGCGATGCCGCTACCAGTTGTTTTGCTTTGTTTTGTTGTACTCTGCATTTTGTTGTACTGTATTGATGTATAACATGTTCTGGCTGTTTTCTTATAACTTGAGACATGCTGCATCATTATTTATATACAGTTGGTTATATCTAATGCAGTTGTTTATTTCGGTTGTGTATGATTTACTGCTTCCGCTATTGTTGTATGTTTAATTTCGTATTCTGCTGCGCTACACTTTGACAAATGAGGGCATAGTTTCCCCACCATCAGACCTGGGCCCTCGCTGCTAGTCGGTAGCCTCTGACATTTGGGGAAATGCACTTGAGGTCTTGTGGAGAACCGGGTTCGGGGCACCCGTTGCGTGGCACCCGAAACCGGGACGTTACAGTCTGCACCTCTTTTTTCATATCCCCAAAAGTCCTCAAACATTAAGATAGTTGGAACCTATGTCTTCCTCTCCCTGGAAGTTCTCGATTTTACACAGCAACAATCAGAGTTGCATAAGGAATAATGAACATGTTGTTCAAGGTTGAACAATATGTTCACAAAATGCACAAGGCATGAGAGATTCTCTCTCTAGAAATCAATTCCCAGCATCACATCATGTAATATATTTCAATGTATTGAGCTCATTCAAATGAGCTCCTATTTATAGTCAAAACATTAACAATTGACTCCCTCCTCCAATGGTCATATTTTTCCTTGAATCTTGGAAGGATCTATACATGTGTCACTCAACCAACGGTTAGTTAGAAATAAATAGTACAACATCGTTTCATTGTAATAAAAACATATGTAGGGAAAATGGAGCAGCTTAATCAAAACTATATATCTGGAATCTAGGGATAAATTGAATTTAGAGTCTAAACATATAAACAATTGGATTCATGAAACATGGATAATAGGATTCTGTTTTTCAGAAAATTCAAAGTCTTAATTCTATAGATTTTCATGTTTTAATTCTAATGAATTCAGAGAATCAATTCTAATGATTTCGGAGTCTGAATTCTAATGAATTCATAGTCTAAATTCTGATTATTTCAGAGTTTGAATTTTGAGGAATTCTGAGTCTGTATTATGATAAATTTGGAGTCAAAATTCTGAGGAATTTGGAGTCTGTATTATGATGAATTCTGAGTCTAAATTCTGAGGAATTCTTGGTCTGAATATCCAAAAACTCAGAGTCCGAATTTCCGAGAATTTGGAGTCCTAATTTTAGATAATTTGGAGTTTGAATTTCATAGAATTCGAAGTCTAAATTTTAGATAATTCAAAGTCTGAATTTAAGAGAATTTGGAGTCTAAAAACAGAAAGACTCGATATTCAAGAAACTATAAGATTTGGAGATTTTTATTAGGATCTGAATTTTTGACTAGTAAAAAAATGGTTATTCTCGATTTTGAGAAAGCATTGAATAATTCCTTAAAATCAATTTAATGATATAACTTTTCATAAATAAAGAAAATTTTCCATAAGAAAATAATCTTTAGAGAAAGATAAATTTCCTTTGGGAAAATGTATTTGTAATTTCTAAAACATGGAGGAATGGAAAAGTCCAAAAGAAACTTTATTGACTCATCAATCTCCCCCTTTTTGGAAAGAATTTTTTTATTATTATTTCCCAATGTTGTTTCAATCAATTTTTATATGTCGTTCTCATTCTGCTGCTGCTTGTTGTTCTATTTTTTTTAATTTAACTTATGTGTGTAGGCACCCAAAATGATTAATAAAATTTCTATATTCTTGTACAAATAAATTTTGGGTTTTATGAACTGTTTAGCATTAGTAATGTTGTTCCATAAATTTGTTGTTTGTGAACTTGGGTTGGTGTGTTTGGTTTAACAATGTTGTAACATGGAAATTATGTAAAAATGATTTAAAAAGGTGGTTTTAAGGATTTAAGGGGGTTGTTTTGGGTTATCTTAATGATGTGAATGGATGGTCTTGATTCCAAAGCAATTGGAGTCCTTTTGGAAATGGTTTTGAAATTTCATCTTGATTGCCGTTGAGCCATTGGATTTTGGAACATCCTTGGGTGCACGAGGTGCACACATGGATGTGCCCTCAATTGAAGATGCAACCTTTAAAAGTTTGTTTTCTTAAAAATATTGGTTTAAAAAATATATATTTTAGTTCTAAAGGATTTGGGTTCTCTTGAGTTTTTTCAATGGAATGGTATAAAGTGAAATCCTTGAGTGTATGCCCGTTTGGACTTTGGTGCATGTTTTGTTGAATGTGTGTCTTAAAGAGATATTTGGTATGTTTTACTAGTTTCTTGTTTTTCATAAAATGGGAATTTGGAAATATTATTAGCAAGTGTATTTTGGTGGTGTAATGCTTAAAGTCCCATTTGGCTCTTCCAACTCATGGGTGAAGTTGTGTGAACTTTTACAATGGTTGAGTTTGGAAATTGTGTGTGCCCGATTCGAGTTTGAAATGTTTTTAGAATGTTTCTTTGATATGGACATGATGGGATGGACCAGATGAAACCATGGATTTTACAGAAAATACATGTATGTTATATATAAATATATCTAGTGGGATCTCTGTAGGAGGGATATCCCTTTATGGGTTATCATATACATTGTCCATGTTTAGGGTAGTCAACTATGGTGATGCAATTTAAGATGATTCAAGCGTGCGAGTCTCCTACTTAAACACTATTATTACCACCACGGGTTCTTGGGCATCTTTTAGTTGACTGTGTGATTTGATCCTTTCTAGCCCCAATTAGACTGGTTCATACCCTTAGACTTGTAGACAAGCTATGAGGTTTGTGACACTAGTGAGGAAAGGTTATGGAAGCTAGTTGGTAATTTAGTTAGGGGTTTCACCATATGCTGATAGTTGGTTTTGATCCGAGTACATCCATGGGTCTTCTAGGGATGTTTAGGATGGATCGTTGTTATTATTTATATTTCCTTTTCATTTTCTTTGGTATTAATTTCCATATTGTACTGCTCACCTGTTTCTTTTAGCACTGCCCTGTTTCCTTATCTTTATTCAATTTGAAAATTGGTAATTCGTTTTAAAAATGGTACGTGGTGTGTGTTGGTATTTGAAGTGGGTAAATGATGTTTATTTATTAAAATATTAAAAACCAAGTTTTAAAATTAAATTTTGAACTGACATTAATAGATTGTTTTGGTAAAGAAAACACATGGATTCTGTGGTTCACTATTGGCATCCCTAATGAGAAATTTAATGATCACACCTATCATATATTTAGAGTTTTAGGTTACCTTTTCTCAGGTTCTCTAGGATGAGTTCCTCATTATTGGAGAATGGTCGGTCTTTGGTTGGGTAGTGATCCATAAGGTCACATGGAGGTATGTGTGGTTTTATATTCTTTTCACTTATAGTTTTTTATTTTTTATCATCAGTATTTGTTTTTTTGTTTATCTTATTTTTATGGGAAAAATCATTCCTAATGGTTAGCTATTGATGCTCGACAGTGGTTTCCATCCCAGGAGGATCGGGAATGACCCTCAGGTCATGTCGCAGATCAGATTGGTTGACCGGTTCATTGTAGAAACATGACTGGTTCATGAAAAAATGGTATCAAAGGAGGCACCTATTATTTCAGGTATCTGGTAGATTGAGATTAGGACTATCATCACTCAGTTGGTAGGAACGAGAATGACTTCATGAACCCTCACTTGTTTCGAACCTTGTGTCGCCAGGGGTAGTCCATGAATTTAGTCCTTGTCTTGTTCTGGATTATTTTAGATTGGGGGATGGCGATAGAGGTGAGCTGGTGTCATGTTACGATTTCTCCTAGAGTAGTGACCCATGTGATATTCATGTGCTCTGTTCAAGTTCCTCTTAGTGTTATTTCCTACCTAAGGCATAGCTCACTACCATGTCACCCTTATGGTCATAGACACTAGTCCATCTCTCTGGTAGTTTTCTATAAGTGGTGTTTTGTCTTGGCTCCGGTTGGTGTAAGTGTATTTTTGAAAATGAAAATTATTTTAAAAATGATTATAATCCCTTTTAAATGGTTTCGGTATTGGTAAAATTTGATTTAAAGGAAAATATTTTGGCTTTCTAATTTGGTAGTTGTTTGAAATTGGTGAAGAAATTGATTGGATAGAAGCATATGTGACATTTCGTGGGATTCCATGGGATTTATTTGAAATTATTGGCTTGAAGATGTTTTCTAATGGTGGTTTTTGAAAAGGATGCTCTTAGTTATGTTTATATTTGATGGGGTTTTTGACCTGGTTGTTTTTTGATGAAGTCACTTTCATTAGTGTTTTTCATCTTAATATCAGTTTTGGATTTGTGTTTTATATGATGTTCAGAAAATCCCCCTAGAAAGGCCCCCAAGGTTTATGATATGCCATGCCTAGTTTTTGGTTCTTCTCATACATTTCATATCCTTCATGGTGATCAGGGTCTGTTAGAGGTGGCAGTGTTTCTTGAAGAGGTCGCGCTCATCTCCAGAGTATTGGGAACTCTAGATGCTATTAGAGTGCATTCCTTTTTGGATATGTTCGATGGTCCTGCTCTGGACTAATGTGAGATGTTCACTCTTCCTGCAATGAAAGTTGAGATGATGTGGGATATATTTAAATCCATATTCATCTAATGGTTCACACCTAAAGAGGTGAAGATGAAGAAAAGGGTGTAGCTCATGCATATTCAACAAGGACAATGGACGGTGAATGCATATATTGACCTTTTCAAGGAAATTGAGTCCTTTTCACTAGAGGTAGCATCGTAGGATTTGATGAGGAATTATCTCTTCACAAGGTATCTTCAACTAGAGATCATGGATCGGGTCCTCCCATATAAGGAACATAGTTTCGAGAAGATGGTGGATGAGGCGTTCCTAGATGAGTTGGCCTATGGTGCACAGATGGTTGGAAATCCAATGTATCCATTTTCTCGTGAAGGTTTCTCATTTGGTGAGCAGGGTTTTAAGGAGGGAAATGTTTCTTTGGAGTCCTCTGTAGTAGTTCTAGCTTCCATTTCATCAGCCCGTTCAATGGTGTGCCATCATTGTGGACATTTAGGTCCCACAATGTTATCTTGTCACATCCCTCTGAAGACGTGTCATCTTTGCGGGTGTCTGGATCATCTATAGATATTTTGGAGGAAGTTTTACCAGATGAAGACACTATGACTGGAGAATTCTAGTGCATACCTGTGAGGCAGGAGTTGCTTAATCCATCAGATCCCCCGCCACAGGTCTTGCGGTGAAGCTCGTGCATAGTCAGGAGTTTCTGGGGGTGTGAAGCCTTGGTTCGGGTTTTGTGTTCCGTGTCAGCACTGGAACATTTAAAGACATTGTTCTTGATTATCTTCTATTAAAGTTTTACTATTATTGAAAGTTCATCATTTCAATGGGGGAACATAATGAACTTTTTCTATTGTATTCCAATAGTTCTGTTTGACTGATTATGTTTTTTTATGAATCTTGTATTTTTATTAACGTGTGTTTGGACCTTGTAGGAATTGATCTCAGTTTAGCTGTTTTCCTTTGGAGATGTACGTGCCTGTGGAAGAATCGATGTTCATATTTATGCTCGGGTTTCCTGGCTGTGTTAAGTTCTACTCAGACATTTTTCTCTAGTGTTGGGGTTTTTGGGTCTGGCTCGATAATTCCATGTTTCGGTAGAGGTGTTGTTTAGCTCATGCTATAGAAGTCAGTTTGGATTGGTGGAAAGTTCCCACGTCGCCCCCTCCTTCTCAGGGTGGTATGTCCGGGTGTTAAATTTCTACACTAGTCGAATTCTTGTAGTGGGGAGAAGCTTCTTATGTTCACCTGTTCTCTTATGTTGTGGTTTCTTCCAGTTTCAATTGGGCTTGGAACCAAGTTCTATCTATTGTTCAAATGAGTGACTTTATGGGGACGAAAGTTTCTATGGTGGAGAGAATTGTCACACCCCATCATTTGATTTTTTTTTATCTCTTGGTTACAAGTTCTCTCATCGAGGCTTCGATTGAATGTGAGGTTATGATATTTGAGGATTTTTATTTTTGGTGGGTTTTAGGGAAGATATATTGTGAACATAACTCACAAATTTCACTGAGTCTAAGACTTCATTTATAAGGAAACATTCCTCGAGAAGTGATCCACCAAGGCAAATGATCAGTCACATGTGATCATAATTACTGAACAAAGAAATTAGACCATTCCAAAGATGTTGAAGATTCTTGAATAGGGAGGACATGAGTAAGAAGGTATATAGTCAAGTGTGATTAATAAATCATGTGGAGGGAGATCAATAGATCAAAATATAGTGTATCAATCCTACGAACACAACTGAAGCCTTCTGGTATGATTCGTATTATAACCATGCTCTTTATTTCACATTAACACTTTATTTATTACATAAATGTACACATAATAAAACCCAAAGTATCGAGGTGTTTTGTGACGTTCTGAATTTGTCACATCGAAAAACATATTGAACATGGGGTATAATAACATTATTTAAAGCGTCCTTAACATGCTTAAAAAATTCAATGTCTTTTAAAACTACACAGGATAAGCTAGGGACATACATAAGAAGAGGGTTATATAGAAATCCTAGTAAGGGAATAAACATGGAATAATGTGATACATGATAGAAAATATGAATATAAATGGTTAACAAAAGTTGTTATAATCATAAACATGAATAATACAGCAAGATATAACATGATAATCATAACATGGGAAATGGGGAAAAAACATACAACACTGCATTATAAACATTGGTCAAGGCTAACATCAAGGAAATCATCATGAAAAACATACCCCCTAAAGGAAATAGGTTTACTCCATATCCCAAAATGACGTCTCATGAGACTAAAAATTACCCAATGCATTGGAGTGCTATATAATTTTGGTTGCACCTATCACATTTATTTCATTCTCGAGCTTAAGTGCACCAAATAGATCATACAACATGGACTCATTAATCATCATATATTATTCCATTATCAGGGAGAGTGGAATAAATACTTGTAATTCCCAATTCAATGAAGTATAAGTGTATAATTGTTACCATTATTTATAGTAAATGGGTATGGTATTCAGTAAAAAAAATTGGCAAGGAAAAACGCAGTAAACTTTTGGAAGCATAACAAAGTGACTTTTAATTAAAAAAAATGGATGGATAAGAGACATAAAGGGTCTATATTAATTTTCAAATCAAATGGGATGTAATAGGGACATGTGACAACATATACTGACATTTGGAATGGAAAAAGGAAGGCATAAGATAATAAAGAAACGTGAATAAGGATTAGAAGGTGAGGATCCCTTAGTTGAGTGGACAACTTAATGTTCTTGGGAGGGGCTTCTTGAGAGATTTGGGGTTCCTTAAGAGGAATCTATAGAGTGAAGTTAATTGTAAGAAAATTATACACGGATTTTATGTGAAGATAAATGGGGGAATGGTTTGTTTTATATTGGAAATGAGTGGGGATATCATTAATATTTCTCAAACATATTTTTTGGTTTCTATGTAATAAAATATACAAAACCACAATCCTTCCTATGTTTTTTACCCATGGTTTCTAAAAAATTGGAGTGGGTTCATTATTTTATTAGGAAAACTACCGAACATCATTATATAATATCCTTTCTTTTGTGGAATTTAGTCACACTCTTAATGAAATTATTTTAAAACCGTAAAATATATTAATTGTTTTTGGGGATTCAAAATCCATTATAAAATTAATGAAATAAACATAATAAAACATTATTTTGAAGGGATAAATAGTCTTGGTTGTGTATTCAATTATAAATTTTATTACATAACTTTTGGGTCATTATGATGTCATAATACACAAAGTATATTTATATGGTACACAATTTTTATATGAAAATTCAGTTGTCTCGGAAAATTATTAAAAATTCACCATTAAATAATTTTGACGTTATTATTCAAAAAATATTCATTTTATCTAAATAATTTTCTAAATATGTGAATTTTAGCTTTTAAAATAATAACCGGCATTAATTCAAAAGGTTGTGGTATTTTTATAATAATATTTTTTGAACCCTTATAAAAAATACATTTGAATTTATAAAAGTTATATAATCGTTTATATTTAATAAAAATTATTCAATATTAATATTTTATAAATATATTATTTATTTTAAAAATCCATTTATTCATCAACATAAATTTTTTAACTGAATTTCAATGTTAAAAATATACTATTTTTTATTACATCGAAATAAAAATCATTTATAAAGTAACAATTATAGGATAAAAACATATTCAATAATATATAAAAAATATTTCACATACTTATATTTTTAGGATCCCTATACATATCCATTTAATACACTAGAAAACTACCGAAGAATAAGGTGTGGGATGATGAGATTTTTAGAAGGTGGTTCAACATACATGGTTTGGGTGGTGACCACGCCGATCTTGAACTCCTCCCGTAAATAGTTTCAATCATTATTATGTTATTGGATCTTACCTTGGGATTGGTGAAGGGAAAATACCAAAGATTCTATCTCCCTCAGAAGATCTGATAAATGGGATTTATAGGGAATGATCATACTGGTTGAGGATATCACATCATTGTCTATGTCAATTAGATTTGTTAAAACCCAATATTTTTATAATCCATGTGATCACCATTCAATGAAAATTTTATCAACGGTTAATATGTTTAAAATCTATTTAAATTTGATATGATATAATAATGGAAAAAAGTTGTATTGTTTTCTATAACCATATTACATAATAAGACATTTAAATAAATCAAATGATAAATTTTATTAATTACTGTTCAGGTCTTTACAATCATCCCTCCTTAAACAGTTTAAACCTAAAAATTTTCATTAACCATACTAAAATAAATAAGGGTAACTCTATTACATCACTTCCTATGGCTCCATCATCATTTATTCAAATTATTGGTGTCTCTGAAGTACTTTGATCGGGTGCATTGTCTTATTTCTAAAACTTTCTCTCTACTATCTATGATCTTCACCAACTACTTCTCATAAAAAAGTTCATTGTCCAATGGTACAACCATTAGATTGAGTACTTGTGAGGGGTCTAGTACATACTTTTTATAGAGGGATACATGGAATAAAACATGCACTTGATATTGTTTGGGTGGGAGAGGATGTCGATAAGCCACCGCTCCAATTCATCAATGGTCTCAAAGGGACTGATGTATCTTTGACTATGTTTCCCTTCCTCCAAAATATCATCATTTTTTTCCATGGAATTATCTAAAAGAATACAATGTCTCCAATATCAAACTCGTCGTAATGTTGATGATTGTTATCATAGATCTTTCATCAACTCTAAGGTGCCTTGATGTGATTTTGAATGGTCATAACATTTTCCACCATTTATTTTTCCATTTCAGGACATATATGTTTTGTTCCCCTAAATCATCCCAAAATATAGGTGTTCTAAAACACTTCCCATAGAGGGCATAAAAGTGATCCATTTGGATTATTGTGTGGAAAATTTTGATGTAAGTGAACTAGACTAGAGGAAAATTTTGGTCCCATCATCCTTTGAAGTCAATTGATCATGACCTCAACATGTCTTCAAGTATCTTGATAGTACACTCAAATTGGAATTCCGTTTTTGGGAGATTATCTATTCTGAAGTTCACCTATGTATTTAGAGTATTTTGGTGACTCTTCCAAAACATATAGGTAAATATTGGATCTTGATCGGATACACTCGATAGTGGGGTTCCATGTAGCCTCACCACTTATTTAATGTATATCCTTACAAGTTGATTGAGTGAAAGATCCTCTCGAATCACACTAAAGTGTTCAGTCATTGTAGAAAGATCCACCGAAACCCCTATAACATTATTCAATTTTGATTTATTCATAAGACCAGTGAAAAATTACAAGGTGATGTTTTCCAATTTCTATATAGATATGGGTAAAGGATGCATAATCCCCTTGGATTTTTTCCTTTCCTCTTTCGCTTGCTGATATATATGACATCAGGGTGTATATTCCATGTTAACCTTATTTATATCATCCCTTCAATACTATTATCAAAGAGCTCAATACATATTTTTTTTCATCCTGAGTGGATGGAGACGGTTGACATATGTTCATCATCCAAAAACTCCTTCTTTAACTCATGATATGATGGTACACATTGTCTTGACCCAAACATCACAACTCCTTCATCAACATTCAATTCTGAGGATATCCCTTCCCTTATATCTCCCACATTCATCTAAATTCCCACATCATCTCTTTGAGAATACATTATCTTCTCTAAATGGGATGGTTTAGAAATTATTTTGTAATGGATTAATGATGTTCCTTCCTTTGTTATTCCCATATCCATCTTTTCCAAATATAAAAACCCTAGATCCCTATCAAGTCTCATTAATGATATAATCATTAGATCCTTTCTATATATAGCATCTTCCACTTTATTCTATTTCATAGAATGATATTCGATTGATCAGTCATAGTCCATGATCAACTTTAACCATCTTCATTGTCACATATTTATCTATTTAGTGGTGAATATATACATGACTCTTTGTGATTTGTATATATTTAAAACTTCTTCCCAAATAGATAATGCAAACATATTTTTAAAGAAAAGATCACTACATCCAACTCTTGATCACGTGGTGGGTATTTATGTTCTTAAACATTCAACAACCATGAAGCATAGGCTATGACATTGTCAATCTACATTAACACAAATCCCAATCCCTTCTTCGAATCATCATTGAACACCAAGAAAAATTATTTTCTTGTGGGAAGTGTGAGAACATGTTCGGTGATAAGAATCTCATTCATCTCATTGAGGCTATCTTCCCATTCATCATTATAATATAAATTGACTCCCTTCCCAGTTAGCTTGGTTAGACGGTTTGAAAATCACTAAGAATTTATGATTTTTTTTTGATAATACCCAGCTAATCCACATAAACAACAAATAATTGTCACAGATATTGGCCTCTAACACCCTTCAATTGATTTTTCTTTGAATCTCACTACCAGTGATGATATTCCCCAAGAATTGAACTTCCTCCAACAATAAATCATAATTTTTTTAGTTGCTATAAAGCTTCTACTTTTGTGAGGTCTTTATCATAGTGAACGTATTCTCCTCATGCTCCTCCGTAGTTTTGGAGTACATTAGAATTGAATCGATAAATATTAACGCAAATGGGTCAAGGTAATCCCTAAGGACACTATTCATCATGTACATGAATATTTATATAGAATTAGTGGGTCTGAAAGGCATCAGAATGAACTCAGAGTGCCTATACCTCATATGAAAAGTAATCTTGTGGATATCCTTCTTCTTGACCATAACATTGTAATATCCCGATTGCAAATCCATCATGGAGAAATATTTTTCTCTATTTTGATAATTGAAAAAGTCATCAATCCATGGTAGGTGATACTTATTCTTTATTGTTATCTTGTTGATCTTATGATAATTAATTCAAAGGAACATTGACGGATCCTTCTAAATGACAGAGGACCGGTGCAACCAATGTTGAATCACTTGGGAGTATGAACCCTTTATTTAGATTTTCGGGTAGTTGTTTCTTCAGCTCCTCAATTTCCACAACATCCATTAAATATAGAGTCTAGGATAATGGTAACTCCCAAGGTATAAACTCGATTGAAAATTGAACCTGTCAGCTATGAGGAAGACCATAAAATTCCTTGGGAAACACATCAGTATATTCCCTCATAATAGGCATGTCTTCAAGGATGATTCTTTCACTATAATGAATCATTTTTACTAGACATTACTTCTCATAGTCTGATAATATAAATTCTTTATATGATGGTGCTAATGTAGATTCATCATCCTCCATGAAAATGTATAGAATATGGGTTAGATTCATGATACAAATAGCGATTTTCATCTCACAAAAATTTATGTTGACTCTATATAAGGAAAGCAAAACTATGCCCATAATTGAATCAAATTATACCAAATGGAGTATGAAAAGGTTATCTAGGAAGTTTTTCCCCAAAATTTTGATAGGGGATGAGTTATATACCTGGAATGAAATATTTTACCCATTTTTTCATTTTCATAGATTACTCCACTTCCATGATTTGTGGTGGGTTTTGAAAATTTCTACTAAAAATTTTTGTTATGAAGGAATGTGTTAAACTATAATCAAATTTTATGTTTCCTTTCCTTGAATAAATAACTGGAGTAGCTATTACCACGTTTTTGTTGAGATACACCTGAATGGTTATGATGGAAAATATCACCCTTGTTGCCTTGGAGGTTGTTTCTTGTCTCTAGAAACCATTTCCTTAGTGATTGGATTTGAAATTTTGGCCAATTCCATGTAGTTGACAAATGTAACAATGCACCGGGGGTAAAGTGGAGAATTCCATTCCTCCATCTCATTAGTGGGTTTCCCCTATCTCAATCGCTAGCTAAGTTCTCTTCCTTCTTGAACATAAAGCATTTCCTCATCCACCATATAAAATTTATATGGTTCATCTTTCCACCCCATTGAAAAGTGGGATGTTAAAATTTATTAGAACCATAATATTTATCTATCAAATCACTGGAATTAAATTCCACTTTCCGATTCAAATCCTTTTGATACCTTGATGTTTTTAAATCTCCATTTAAAATATGAGGGCACATTGAACATTTTTCTCATAACTATCTATGTCATAGATCACCGGTTATTTTCATAGACTGGTTTATCCTAGTAAAGAATATTTAAACCTTTAATTGGTGGGTAACGACAAATATGGAGGCTTACCGTGCAAGTTTTGTGAATGTTTCATCCTTCACCCTGATAGATTCGTCATATTTCTTATTTAGGGAAAGGAAATACCATTCCATTTTATGCTAGAGGGTACGATGAATATACTTTTCAAAAAACAGTTTCTAGAATCCCTTCCAGCCAATCACTTCAATAACTTAGTCATGTTTCATATTCCTGATCAATGTCCAGCATTAATCAAATTATCCCTCTGTATGATAAACCCTTTTTGAACCATCTTTTGTTCAGAACATTGAAGGATGGAAAATATATTCTCAATGGAGTTGATCCATTTTTTTAGGATTAATGGATCAGATGATTCACTGAAAGATGAATGCCTTTGTAAAATAAAGTACATAATTAAAGGTTGATATTTCTTATGGGGATTTTTGAATTCCTCCTAATGCAAGTTTCTATTCATAGTTTGAGTTATCTTAGAATGTATCATCACAAAGATTGTTATTCCTTCTCCCATCGGGTTGGGAATCTCATTTGTGCAGACATCACAATTCTTATCTCTTTTATTTTTTACCATATTCCTCTTATTTCCATTCACTGGATAGAATGATAGGAAAATTAGGGATGAATATTTTTAAACTATCAAACACATAAAAAACAATTTTATGAAATTATACGTATATCCTTTAAATTACATTTATTTCCTTAACTTAAGAATTCTATGCTCCAATTTATGTTATTAATGATCTATTTCAACACATATATTCTTATGGGCATTATTTCCCTTAATAATAGTTCATAATGAGCTTGTGATTTTACCAAAGAATATACCCAGGGAGTGTCAATCCTAATGTGTAGTAATGCATGTTGTCCTATACCAGGTTATTCCAGGTTAAGAAAAAGGCACCATGTCAGTGTTTCTACCCCTAGGTACATTTATTATATAACCACGTCCACTTGTAGATCCATATAGGGATATATTTTCCTGATAAACTTATTAATCTATACTTATAAATATTTTTTTTTCTTATACTTAGTATTATCCCTATGGCTTTCATTTGAGATTTCTAATCCTAATTGAAAATATAAAAAAAAATTGGTAGGAAAGGCTATGATCCATAAAAAAGAGGGGACTGAATTTTAACCTTTTAAAATCATAAAAATATTAAAACACCCCTCTTGAATTGAAGTGATCATGTTATTATCTCTTAAATTTGAGCATGCCATGGAAATAAATAAAGGAAAACAACACAATGGTGTATTGTGGTCTGGGGTATAGAAATACCCTAGTCCACTGCACCAATGCTCCACTCCACGAGCTTTGGGACTTTAACTAGTATGACCTCTTATCATAAGTCAATCCACAACTAAGTACAGTAAGATGACACTTTACAAGGAATTTATAGGGCCTTCTGATTATTTTTGAGGGATCCTAAATATCCAAATATTATTCCTAGAATCTAACACTCCACCGCGACTGAGTCTGAGAAGCCGATAATCTACCAAATCAATACATGTTGATTTTGTTGATGATAGAGGTTGAAAATCACAATTTGTAGTAGCAATTGATAGATGAAATTAGATCATCAATATATTACAATAGTAGTAGAAAAATTTTATTTAATGTGGAACATGATTCTTCTTTTTCAAACTGCATCAAAATATATTAGACAATGTTTTTGCAGACGTCCTTCATCATTACACTATGAGAGAATAAGAAGGAACAAAGAATTTCAATTCTCTCTTGAAAAGTGTTGATCAATAATATGAATATTTGTATCACCTTATTTTTAAAAGAGTATTCACACCTCCACATTTCTTTTTTGTGTATTATTTCCTTCCAGAGAAAGATATATATATAGAAAAAATATCCGCCAGTTGTAATAACATTCTTTTTATTTAGGATACCAAAAATAAATCGAGTCAATAGACTTCATAAATATCCCAAGAATAGCATATCACTATTGCATCTTTATTGCTAAAGAATAAATATCAAGTAAATGTATTCAAAATAATTTGAATAACACCCCCAATAATATAACCATAATAATAGATACGTTGAAAATTATAAAAATATTTTTAAATCCATTCAAACCACTTTAATTATAGTCAAAATAGTTTCTGAAAACTAGCAACACAATTAATCATGAATATTTGAAATCAAATCATTCAAATAGATTCATAAAGTGATCAATAAATATGAATGATTCAATTTTTTGCATGCCAGCTATTAAATTGGTCGTATATTATCTTTATAATAAATTTTAATACTAATAAAACTATTATAGAAATCGTGAAAAATATCATGTATTTAAAACAACATTGTTGAAAAGTCAAACCTAGGTTTCCTTCTTGAAATGAAAAATGATCAAACACTAGGTTCAACTACATAGTGTATGGTTCCTTTTCATAGCATAGGGTTCCTCTACATTGTGAAGGGTTCCTACCAATGTATGGTTCCTGAACCGTACATTCATATACATGTAACATAGGGATAAAAAGTAATGTAGGGATGATGATCCATACGTTCATCCTTCCAGTGTAATGTTGATTCCAGACGTAGCATTGATTATCCATATGTTCAATCTCTAAATATAGTCTATGAATATTGATACCATATTCTAATATAGGTTTGACATTCCATTCATACATTCTTCTAATGTATGGTCTCTCGTCCATATGTTTACTAGTTTATACATATAATTTAAATAAACCTTCATAAAACAGGATAACTTTCTCTTAGATATTTCAACATGTTTTCAAAGCCCTTTAATAGTAGTTTCATCCTTTGGCCTATATGAATTACATTTTGGAAATATCATTGTATTTTTAAAGGATTAAGAATTGAATCAATCCAAATTCTACAACTTCCTATATATTTGAACCATTGATGTAATAACATTATGGAAAACTTCAATTGGGAAAGTGCATTCCCAATCGTCGGTGAATTAATTGACTTTCCAAACCACTTTTTACGCCTTTGATGTAAACTGATGAAATCAATATAAACATATTATCTTTATATCTCCCAATTCCTAAGCGATTCTGACATCTATATAACATTTAGTAAAATAAATACTATTGGTCTTCAAATTTTTTCATTGTATAGTTGAAAAACTGCTTCAAAAACTCTGGTGATTTTTTAAAGTATCAAAAAATCCTTTTCATACTTCCAAATAAACTAATGAGGTTTAGGAAAACATTTTATCTATCTAATAGTATAATGCTCCCTTGAATCCAATAAATTTATCTAGATATATCATTATAATTTTGGTTTGAATTTACGATGAAACCTCCAATATTTGTTGAATAGCTTGTAATAGCTTTTGTGAATTTTTTCACCATTGGAAAAATTGAATTGGCCTTTGACATAAGTAGATGAAAAAAAGACAATCTTCTTATCTTCCCAATAGAATAAACATTAAGTGAATCCAATCCATATTTAATTAGATATACAATAAATACATTAATGTATTAAATATGGAATAGTTTACAAATTTTTTAAAAAACAAAGATTGACTAGTTGAATTACTTATCAAAACTAAATACAAAAAGAGAATAAAAAGGAGGCACTGAAAAATATCCCCTTATTTGATAATTACCAAACCCTAACTTATTATCAACTTTCCCCCCGTTTTTAAAGATAAAAAAGATGTGTTCTTGAGTAAAATATATTTATCGTTTTTCATATATAATAAGAATTTGATATTTTATGTAGTAGAAAAAGAATTTAAAATTTTAAAAAAAATTATTCCCTTGAAAAAAAAATTAAAATTTGAGATATAAAATTTTATTCACCTTTAATTTTTTATTTAATTTTGAAAAATAATTTTTTTGTTTTTTTAATCCATTTTTAAAATATTTAAATTGTGCATAATTTTTTTCAAAATACTTATAATTTGAAAAATAATTTTTATAAAATGTTTTAAAAGGGTTATTTATTTTAAAATATGTTCTAAATACATACAAAAAATATAAACTACCATTAAATTCTTTTTTTCATCAAAAATAATAAAACTATAATAAAACGATATAATCAATAAGCCATGGAATCATTTAAAATATTATTCAATGAATAGAAAGAGTTTGCAATGAATTTATTAAGCTATTTAATTCATTCCATGGCTATTCAATATTACTCCCCTTTAGACCAAGTATAAATATTTTTCATGTTAATCAAATTTAAATAAATGATTTTGAAGGACTTCAAAAAAAATTAAAATAGAATAAAATATATAAATTGGTAAAACTAATTAAGTATTTTCAATGAATTCAATTAATTTTTTATGTATTTCATAAATGACCAAAAAAATTTAATCTAATAATAGAATAATTTATCACAGATAGAAAGAGATTAGTTTATCATATAATATTAATTTAAATAGTCAATCATTAAACACATTCTTAAACATAATATAACTATTTATATAAAACCCTTAAAAAAATTTGATGGTCATTGATTAATAAAATAAATCAAATAATTAATTAATTTGATAAAATAATATTGTGAAAAGATTTAATAGTTAAAGAATAAGAATAATTAAATATATAGGAATAATATATAAAACATTAAAAAAATATTTCCCCTGTATAAAAAAGTTAGTTCGTTTAAATTGAATATGAAAATTGAAAATTAAATACTTCCTTGATTAATAGTTCCAGCTCGAATGGAGTTTCTATTTAATAGAATAAGAAATAATAAATTACCATAATTTTCAAGAATCCACATGATGATACAATGATGATGTTCAGTGGAGCATACCCACAATGTATCAAATACAAGTGCCTTTTGGTACCCATAAACTTTGGGTCAAGCAGTGTCATCGATTAATGATGTTGGTAAACAAATATGTTTATTTTGATCAATAAAATTAAAAATTAAATACAGATAATGATTTTGAAAAATGAACATGATTGAAACAAAAAAAGTGAGGTTTTATAAAATAAGAGTCATTAACATAATTTCTGTTAATACCACAATAAGAAAATTCAATATTAGGAATTATTATGTTGTTCGAACAAGCACAAAATAATTCTTATATAATTTTAGTTTTTCTCCATTACTTACAATACAAAGATTTCCATTATGAATTTTATTTTTACCGAGAATTTGATTCAAATAATTCCCTCTATTAATAATGATACATGAATTTTTCTTTAAATTATCAACTTAATACAATAAGTATTTAACTTTAGTTTCATCTAGGTCAGATGAAATTTTGGAAGAATTTGATCTTAAATCATCAATCTATTTTGATAAGATTTTATTATCAATTAAAATAAAATCATTCAAATTTAATGAATTTTATGCTCTTTAATGAAAGATTCAAATTTATCTGAAGCGTATAGAAAATATTATTAAATTCATCATAAGAAAAACCTTCTTATTTAGAACTTTCAAAGTAAGAAGATTTTACATCATCATCATCAGTCATAAGAAATAGAATAACCTTTTGAATTTCATGCAAAGATTCTTATTTTCTAGTAGATTCATCATTTGAATCTTCATATGAATTACTTGTAGCCTTCATTAATTTATTTTCTTTTCATTTATATTCAACTTTCTTGTGAGCTTTACGAAATGGATAATTGGGTCTCAAATGACTATTCTTTTTACACTCATAGAATCTTCATTCTCTTTATTCAACGGAAATTTCATTTCAATCCTTTTATATATCTTGCCAAATTATTTAGAAATATGGCGAAGAACATCACATGAATTCATATGGCTAGAATCTATATAAAAAAATTCGTCCATTGATACTTTGTCTGTAGCTATTACCTTATTGATAGAAATTTGATTTTCTTCTTCTTCTTGAATCTCTTCGTCATTCATCATCACAGTTCTGATCAATTCATAAATTTTTTAATTTTTTAATTGATGTGGATTTTTTAATAGAATCAAATATTACCTTCCACATAGATGTTAAACTCTTTGTACCTTTAATGCTTTATTTGGTTCTGGAATTGGAGATCCCAAGGCAGTAACATCACTAAGAACTTGTGTTAATCTTCCATTCATATGAGTGATGCTCTCATATTCCTACATTCTGAATGTGGGAAATTTATTTTTTGAAGTATTGTAATTTAATTTTCATACATTTTTAGTTCATTCATTTGCAACCAAAATAGTTTTCCACATCTCATAGGTAGTATCACATTGAGAAACACTATTAAATTCATCAGGACCAAGAATACATATAATTTCATTCATGGATTTTGAATTAATATCCTTGTCAATATCCTTAGCATCCACCTAGTTATTTGGTTCTCCAGGGATTTCATAAGTTTTGAACATATTTAAATATACTTTGAAATGAATATTTTTAAAATATATAGTAATGGTAGCTTTCCATCGTCCATAATTATCACCATTAAAATAAGTATCATGTATCAATGACATACCTGCTCTAAAATTTTCCCTTGTGATTTGTCTTCTAATGAATCATTAACTCGGGCTTGTTATAGCAAAAAAATATTCGTTCTTCCAAAATAATTCACCCTCTCATACTAATTGTTGTATTGGAATGGCTATGATGAAGACATTAGATGGGTGGGTGAATTGTGTCCTTTTAAAAATCATGACAATATTAAAATGTCCCTTTGGAAATTAAGAAATCCTTTCCATCTCTCTAAAATTCAAGAGGGTAGTAGAAATAAATAAAGGAATAGAACAAAAGTATTTTTAGGGATTCAGGTCACCTAAATCCCTTAATCTACTCCACTAATTCTTTAATCCATGAGCTTGGTGATTTTCACTACTGGGTCCTCCTACCACATGACATTCCACAACTGAGTATATGCAGTTGACACCTTATAAAGCTTTTATCAGGCCTTCTGGGTCTTTTTCATAGAACCAAAATATCCACAGATTAGACCGAGAAGCTAAAACTACTCCATGAATGAGTCCGATTAACCGATAGTCCACCAAATCAATATAGCACGATTTTCTTGATCATTCAGGTTTAACATCCTAGTTTGTAGAAGAAACTGAAATATGAAATCAGATAATCAATATAACACAACAATAGCAACATAATTATCTTTAATGTCGAGCATGCTTCTTCTTCTTCAAATAGAAGAAAGTAGATTTTACAATGTTTGTGAAGGATTCCCTTTCCTTTACACAATCAGAGAATAATAATGAACAAATAATTTTAATTCTCTCTTCACAAGTGCTTAGATTTAATTTGAATATTTTCAGCACAAAAATTTTAACAGAGTATTCACACCTACTCTTTTCTTCATTGTCTATATTACATTCCTTCCAGAGAGAGATATATATAAAGAATAAGTATCAAGTAGTTGTATCATAATTAATATTCCAATGGATATCCAAAATTAATTGAGTCAATATCCTTTATAAATATCCCATGAATAGTATAACCTTGTTTCCACATTATTCCTAAAGAATAAATATCTAATAAATTAATTCATAATAATATGAATTACTCCTATAATAATACATCAATAATAATAGTAGTGTTGAACAATTTACAACCCCCATTTAAATCCATTCATACCTATTCATATATAATCAAAACAATTCCTGAAAACTTAAAGTACAGTTAATCATGAATAATTGAAATCAATGAAATCAGTGATATTCATAAAATATATTATAAATAGGAATGATTTTATCAATTTCATGAGATCAATTTAATTGGTTGTAAAACGGCTTTATAATATTCTTTAATACTAATAAAACCATTGTAGAAATCGTGCAAAATATCACTGATTTGTAATAGTGTCATTGAAAATTCAAACTCAGGGTTCCTTCATGAAACATAAAAATATCAAATGTAGTGTTCAACTGCATATAGTATGATTCCTTTTTTATCGATTAGGTTTCATTTATATAGTGTAGGTTTCCTACCAACTTATAGGTTATGAACAACACTTTCATTTGTATATAACACAGGGATCAAATGTAATGTAGGGATGATGATCCATAAGTTCATCCTTCCAGCATAACGTTGATTCCAAACATAGCATTGATTATCCATACGTTCAATCTCTAAATGTAGGTTATTAAAAGTGATTCCATTTTACAATGTAGGTTTTATATTCCATACATTCATTCTCTAAATGTAGGGTTGTCGATCCATATATTTATTATTTAAAACATAGGGTTTAAAAAACCTTCTGAATATTGGATAACTTGCATTTAGATATTTCAATGATTTTTCTGAGCCCAAATCAGAAGATTCATCCTTCGGCCTAGAAGAATTATATATAGAAAATATCATGATATTTCTAAATTACCATGAATTGAAACGATCCGTCTTCTGAAATTCATGATATATTTAAAATAATGAAGTAATAACATTCTAAAAAACTGCAACTGGGAAAATCCATTCCCAATATTCGATGCATTTATTGACCATCCAAACCTCTTTTTCGGCAATTGATGTAAACTGATGAAATAAATATAATATAATATTATTTATATCTCCACATACCCTGAGAGATTTCAACATCTATAGAACATTCAGTAAAATATATACTATGTGTCTTCAAATATGGTCCCTGTACAGTTGAAAAACTGCTTCCAAAACTCAGGTGGTTTTTTAGAGTTTCAATAAATCCTTTTCAGATATCCACAGAAATTGACAATGTTTAGATAAACTCCATATCTATTCAAATGTATAGTGTTCCAATTAATCCATTCATTTTATCTTGATATATCATTATAATTCTAAATTGATTTTATGCTAAAAAATGAAATATCACTTGAACAACTTGTAATAGCTTTGGGGAATTTTTTCAACATCGAAATAATTGAATTATATGTTGACATAAGCAGATGAAATGAATATAATCTTATTATATTTATAATGGAATAAACATCAAGAGATTCCAATCACTATTTATTTAGATGTAAAAAACTACATTGATATACTATATTCGAAAAACATGAAAATTTTATTAGAAAACAATAACTGTAGGGTTGAAGTAATTATGAAAACTAAATAAAAATTAGAATGAAGGGGTGCCACTCAACAATTTTCATCTGATAGAAACTGTAACAACTATACACTTAATTTCAAATTAATACTTGATTTAGTATATAAAAGTACACCCAATGCAACATGAATGATTGAGAAGTATAGTGTCATTTGGAATTAGGTAGATATCCTAATATATTAAACATAGAATACTACAACATTATTGAAAAATTAATCTAAATGATAATAAAATTACATGGATTTTAAAAATGCATGGGATAACTCGGGGAAATACATAAGAATGGGGTGATCTATAAATCCCATTAGGGGAATAAAATGGCGTGATGAGAGAGGAAAGAGGAATTGGTTTTAAATAAATTATGAGGCCAAGGGCCAAAATTTATAATGTAGTACCCTTTCTTATGTGGAAGTGAGTCATACTCTTAAAGAAACGATTTTAAAACCAAAAAATATATTAATTGTTTTAGAGGATTCGAAAAGAAATTATAAAATTAATCAAGTCAACATAAAATATCAATATTTAAATGGAAAAACATATATTTTTTCGTGTATCCCATTTATATTATTTATTAGTATATTAGGGTCATTCGTATGTCATAATATACAAACTATTCGTATTGGCATATAATTTTTACATGGAAAATTGATTATGTCTGAAAATTATGAAAAATTCAATACTGGATAATTTTGACTTTATAATTTAAAAAAATCATTTTATTCGCAAAATATTCTAAACATGTTTATTTTCAAATTTAAAATAATAAATGATGTTTATTGAAAATGATGGATTTTTTTTACTATAATAGTTTTCAAACCCTTATAAAAATTACATTTGACTTCATAAAAATTATATGATCATTTATATATGATAAAAAATATTTAATAATAATATTTCATTATAAAATTATTTATTTCAAAATCTATTAATTCGTCAAAATTAATTGCATAATTTAATTTGATTGTTACCCAACAATACAATTTCCATTTTATGGTATCAAAATAAAAATCATTTATAAAGTAACAATAATAAGAGGAAAATACATTCATTATTATATAAAAAATATTGTATATACTCATATTTATAGGTTTTTGATGCATGCCTCTTTAATACATCAGCAAACACCATATGATTATGTTTGTGCAATGATGAGACATTTATGGGGTAGTTTGGCGTACATGGATTGGGTTATGATAATGATGAGCTTGAACTTCTCTCATATATAGTTTCACTCATTCTTATGTTATTTGATCTCAGATTAGGCTTGGTCAAGGGAAATACTAGTGATAATATCTCCCCTGGATGCTCTATGGAATGAGATTCATAGGGTATGATCCTACTTTTTGAGTCCATCACTTCATTTGGGTCAATTGGATTTGTTGAAACCCTTTATTTATATTAACAATGTTAACATTGTTCAATGACTATTTTATCAACGGTAAAGATTCTTAATGATAATTTAAATCTGAAAGGATATAACAAAATCAATGAAGGGAAATTTTTTTCTATAATCATATTACATAATCAAACATTTAATTAAATCAGATGGGAAATTTTATTTATAATAGTTCATGTCATTACATGTAGGGAGTAGTTAAAGTCTTCTAGTTGGTGCTAAGAGAAGGAGTCGCTTAATTGGAGTCAGAGTAAGAAGTATTTTGGTTCGAGCCAACGAAAAAAATGTCTATCAATTAGATACAATGTCATTGTAATCACTTTTGGAGATAGTGAAGTATAATCTAGAATCCATATTGGGGAATAACCAACATGACAAGGAGTAGGGATTTATTCCAAGCTGTATAAATATTATGTTCTCCTATTTCTGTTGGTATTACGCCACATGAGGTGTGTTTGAGATATACTACTAAGTTTATTTATAAACATACAATGTTTGGGAGGATCAATTAAAAATAAAAGGAATTTGTAAATAGAACCCACTAATTCACCTCTCCCCTCTCAGTGGTCAATCAAGCCTGGGGATCTAGAAGTGGTATTAGAGCATATGACACCTCTAGTGATCTAAGTGCGTCTTTATTAAGTGAAGATTTCTTGAAATGTTTTGAAACCTTAGAAGGATATTTCTTCCATGTGTCAAACGAAGAGGAAGAAGAGATAAAGAAAGAAACAGAAGAAGAATCTCAGTGTAAATGAGAGGACACCACAATCTCCAGTTAATTAGAAAGGTATAACATGAAATAATTCATTAAATAATTATTATTCTAAAAATGATACCTCAATCTATGATGATGATGTATCACTTAGTGATAATATTTTTCAATTTTAAGGGAATCTTATGAAACTACCCAAATTTTTTTAAAATTTTATTATTGGAGGTTTCAAGGCTATTCAAAATGAAAAAATACAACTGGAAGAAGAAAATGATACCATGGAAGATGCATTAGCTAAGAAGGTTGGTATATCCAACACTATCAAAAAACAATTGAAATCAAAGGAATAAATAATTTATCTTTAAAATGAATGAAATTAAAAATATTTTGAAGAATTTGAAGGATGTGTTTGTGGGAAAAAAATTCATTGATATTTTTTTTATTTGGAGATTTCCTTGCATTTAAAAAATTTCACAATGTTTCTGTTGTTTTTCAAGATACTAAACCAGAGGAAAAAGTTAACAGGGTAAAGGATCGTGACATTTCATTTCAAGAATAAAAAAATTATTCATGAAGAATAAATTATAAACCATAAAGAGTAATGGTAATTAAAGTTGATATAAGTTGAGGTTGAGAAGAAATATCTTAACACGATGTGATTAGAGCTAGAGGTGACATTAATGAATCAAGAATCACTACAACATTGAACATTTAATATTAATATAAAAAAATATGTTTCAACACAATTGTGAACAAAGGATAATTACAATAAGAAGAGAATGATATCATTATCTAATCAAAAGGAAAATTACTCCATGAAGAAGGTATCCCATTACAATAAACTATCTTTTGTACTGATAATAAATCAATTAATAGGAAAGGTTAAATAAAATTCTGAGAAATATTATGTGGTAAAAAATGTTGGTGAACCCACTAAATCAATGGTTGGATGGGAAGAAATGTGTGAGGAGACGTTCCCCAAGAGGTTTCTAAATGTGTGTTGGTTCCACTCAAAAGAACCAAGGTTCACAGTCTGTGAGACCTAGACAGACTACATCCCAAAAGATGAAAAGAAGGTTCAAATGTTAATATTGGTGATTCTTGAAATTTGGACACATCACATCGGATTGCTGGAACAACATGACTAATCATGAAATTCACAGAAGGTTTTCATTTAATGGGAGTAAATATATTGAATATAGAATATCTACACCAGGAAAAAAATTTAATAGAATATAAATGGTTACAAGTCATCGTTGGGTTGTGATCAAAATAAGAATATTTTTAATCCAATATTCACCAAGATGAACAATTAGAGATACTATTTTATACCAATGGGTTATCAAAATGAAAATCCATATAGAAACTATAAAAATGTTTTCAATATTCCCAATTACATTTTTGTGATTTATCCTGTGGATATAGAGAATTCCTATATGTTCGAAGAGGCAAAAAAATTGATGCTTCCAAAGGAAAAAATGAATACTTTACATGTAGAAGAAATATATCATTGGAGGTTTTCAATAAATGGCAACTCATGTTCTCAGGAATTTCTATGTGATATATGTAATAATGTTTTGAAAATGTGCAAGATGATGTTTAACGACATTTACAGCATAAGAAGAATCCCCAAATAGAATGAAACATGCATCAGGAAATCCCTATGATTTTATGGGTAGAGAAAGAAGAATATTCTTAAACAATTAATTGGTTAGAGTGATGAGCTATACATTACCGAAGGATAAATGATATTTTAAAATCAGACGAGGAAGCATTAGTACTAGAGACAATGGATTAACTTGGTTGAGAAAAACATCTCAACCATTCTGTTTACATTGAAGAACAATTTAGTTCATTCTTTATTCTCTTATATATGAATTATTTTTTACTAAAATTTAGGGATTTGAAGGATATGGTTACATCCATCGTGGAGGAGTATTGGTTTGATAATGCTATTAAATATACTCTACGTAGTGAATATGAAACTTAAAAACAAACTTTATAAACTTTTGAAATGAGGTATACCAATCACACTTCCATCCATAATTCTTAATTTCATTAAAATTATCAATTAATGGGGATTTCATGGTTGTTGATAAAATGAGATAAATGTGGAGCTTTATCTTGTCACTATATATTTCTAATGTGTTTGTTGATGAATGTGAAGGATTATGTATTTCATTTCTAAATATGATTAATTATATCATCTTGAAGGAGAATTGATATATGGTAAGCATGATTTCACATGAATGACTGTTTATGGACAACATTTAAAACTACTATCATATATCTATTTTAATACATTAGGTTAGCCCAAGTAGGCTTAGAGTTGATACTTTAAAGGCTATACGCTAAGAAAAAAATTGTGATATCATCCATCTCTCATAGTGGTATTGAAGAAATAATATTCCAAGGGAGGAAAACATGTTTTGATGTTATCCCTACTTTTACTTTTCATTTGATTTCCAATAAATGTGAGATAATTTTTAGAACACACATTGACTCCTAAATATTGTGAGAAAAGGGTATTGACAACAAAATAAAAAGGGGGTATTGTTGGGGATAATGTTGAATTTTTTTAATGACATGTCAATACATGTTTTTCAAGTTGATGGAGAGGTAGTGGTGATGCCTAGGGAATTGTTATAGATCCCTGTAATGGAATTAGATGTCACACATAGACAATCCCCTTCAATTTTTTTTTATTTTTTAATTTATCATTATAGTGAAGAATATATGTGAAAAAGAGTGTGCAAATTTTCTTCAAGTGATGACCATGCAAGAAGTAATTCCTTGTGAAGGAGAATTGATCATGATGAAGGCCAGGTAAAAAGTGATTGATGCATGAGGATGAAAAGTGTATACTATGTAAAAATATAAGTTCATATATTATTTTTCATGGAGAATTTTTGAGAATAGAAGAATGGGTGGCTTGGAATTATATTTTTGGGATGTATTAGGCTTACTTTATTGATTAATGATTTTCTATGTATTATTTGTGGCCTTACATAAAAAATATGGCCAAACTAGAGGATATACCTATTCAAATCAACAACAGCCACATGTGGGACCCTATAGGGCTAGCCATGGCCAAGGGAACCAGCCTGGGCCAAGATAGTGGGTAGAATGAGGGGAAGAAACCACTCCCATGATTCCTATGCATAAGGTGTAGAGAGGTGGGGTCATTGTTCTGGGCAGCATGACTGTAGGTGAACCATTTTGAGGCAGTACTGGGAGGGGTAGAGGTTATTTATAATCCACTCCTTATTGAATTTGTGTAATATACTGCACCCCATATCTTGAACATTTTGATGTGCGATAGAATAGTGTCAGTTACTATTCAAAGGCCATTTAAATTTCAGATAGAATAATGGTCGTTTCATCCTTTAATCATGACCATCTGATTATGTGGGGATGTCATATACTTCATCCGAACACCTGAGGTGGTCAACACATTTCTAAAGATGAATCCAAGAATTCCATGATCAAGAAGTCCTCCCTCTTTGAAGATCTGGCTGATACATTGAGGATTGTGGGACCAAATTTAAATCATGAATGCAATTACAATCTGTATGAATGTGATAAATCGAATAACATATCCCTACTTGATGAAAACACGATTGGAAGAAAACATTCATGAAATGGATATATTAAAACTTCAACAGATGAGATTCTTGTGATAATGACATGAATATGAGGATGTCCCCACAATGGTTCGACACAAAATTGTGGAGGAAAATTCCATGTTTTTAATCATATTTTGGAGAGAAACCCAAATGACTTAGGTAATGGAAATAAGACAAGAAATATCTTAAATATCAGTGCATTGAAGGATTTATCAACATGACATGAATAAAAGATATGAGGTGATGGAGACCCCCTTCACATGGAGAGCTCCGGAGCCTGATACACGTAGCTAGTGATCATCATTTTGGAGTGAGATATTTTAAAATAAAGCTCCCACAAACTCGTTAATGAATGATATTGAAATATATGAATTTTTTGGCTTTATAAAAGATTAAGGTTGATCTAGTTAGCTTTTAAGAATCGAAACACACTCTTGAAATACATTGTGAAGAATTTATTTCACAAATCCTTTTAGTGAAAATGCATTACACCTCCCTAGTTTGTGCGAAGCACCTAGAACCGTGAGGCATTTTTGGTTCATGAATTTTGATTAAGATGTCAAGATTGTCCACTATGTCTCATTAATACGGGATATCATGTATCAAATGGTTTATACCAATTTTTGTATTACATTCTGTAAGGAATAGAAATAGTGCACAAAGCGCGTGCATCAGTCTTTCAGTTCGGGCTAAGCATATTACACATCTGCATGCATGAATCACACATAGTGAACCTAAACTAGTAGTATAAATAGTGTGTTTGTACATAAAAGGTGTGCATAATGAAATAAAATGTACGGTGTTCACACAACCCTTGAATAGAGAACTTGAATGTTACATGGTACACATGCATATGATGTCGTACATGCATGAGATATACGTGAGGTGTGTGAAGCTTAAAGAAAGTAGTTAAATGTGTTGCTGGAATATACATGCATAAAAACCACCTTGAGTTACCCAAAAAAAGATGATTGGATTCCATGAACTCTATGTGTGAAGTTTACATGAATTTAGATGATATTTAAAGAAGAAACAGTTGAGATTGTGAGAGTTATTCATCCATAATATCGGTGAATAATTGGAGTTCATATATTGCACACATTTGAGTGATGTCGAGACTTCATTCAGAAAGAATAATAGCTTGAGCAGTGTTTCAATTATTAAAGTGATCAGTTTTAGGTGATCAAAATTATTGTGCATGGCCAATAGACCCTACATAAGACTTTGGAAGATAATTGAACTACTACACAGGAATGTGTGATTTAGAAATCTCATTGAGAGATATCATCAGATCATCCTATAATGGATCAAGCTTTTTAATAGATGTGATGCCTTTTGGTTGGAGCTGGGAATAGTTGAACTCTTCTGGTTTGAGATTGGAAAATAAGGAGTATATCAGTTGGAGCTACAAAAATAAGTCTTTTGGTTGGATCCAAAACAAAATAGAGTTTCTCAATTGGATTTGGATCCCTTGTAATCACTTGTGGGGATAGTTAAGTATAATTAAGATTCTATGGAGGGGAATAACCAACATATCATGGACTAGGTCATTATTCTAAACCATGTAAATATTTTGTGCTAATAATTTTGTAGTTATTACTGGACATGAGGTGTGTCTGAGAGATAATATTGAGTGGATTGATAAACTTAACATGTTTAAGAGGATGAATTGAAAATAAATGGAATTAATAATAAGATACCATTGATTTTCCCCACCCATCTCAGTGGTCAATCCATCCTAGGGCTCTATGGAAGAAATTATTGAGTTAATCTAGTTCTAGATGAAGTGATTAAAAATATACCACCTTTCTAATATAACCTAACAGCTCAAAACGATTGATAAAAAAGGATAAATATTACTCCCTTGATAAAATCATTATCTCCCATGATGAGTAAAAACCTTCATGAAAACATAATATCCCTCCAACAATAAATGTATCATCCAATGAATAGTATAAGACTTCTATAAGTCTTAAGACACCATCATATATTAACAATACATCCACACCGTTGTCTTACTCAACACCACATGTTTCCAAAGGATAAAAGAATCTCTATACCATGTCCTATGTAACATATATTTTTGTGGTTTTCAACAAAATGACTTGAATTGATAAGTGAAAATTGATGATTGATATCTATTTTTTATAATAACCATGTAAGGTAAAATTAATTAATCATTAACCGATAGATCCCTAAACATATACATGTAACGTGTCCAATAACATTTGAATGGAACACTTAGTCTCACCATCCATCTGTTGATGTAAATAAGTTCTAAATATCACTAATAAAAAAAATAATATTGAAGACCGCCCTTGAATACATAGCTCTAATGATGATCCCAATATGAGACGATAGGAAAATAAAAGCCATGAATCTTTATTATCTCATAAATATAAAAGCTCACAAAATCATCCACAATACTCAACACCTTTATTGAAAAGAACTAATAACTCTTAATCTCCCAATAAAAAATCACCTAAATAGAATAGGTACCTCTTTATGCAAGGGAATAATGGTGAAACATCCATCATGATATCCTCCAACTTGTAATGAAGTATATCTAATTTTTGAAGAAAACTTCTAGAATCATGATGCTTAGACATCACCCACTGACATACCAACCACAATCAAATAAACTCTATGATGGACCCTTCATTCATTGCCACCATAACGAAATCATTATGGAATGATACAAATTGTACACACTAGGATTTACATGAAAGGGTGAGTTATGAAACATTCCATGAATAACCTCTTACATTTTCATTAAGATGAACATGTTCCTATTATACAACACCATAAATCAATCCTCATTTGTCTATCACTCCATAGAACCACTACAACTGATACGATCAGGCTAACCCTCTAACATAATAACCCTAATCTAACAATGTTCAATGTACTAAAATTAGGAAAACATCATGGTCATCTAACACAATCATTCTCTACCACTAACTTCCCATATATAAAGATGCATGGATGAAGGCTACTACATTACATTATATTTATCTCTAGATTCAAAAATTGAATCACCATGAGACTAAATACATAGTATATTAGAATAAAAATTCCCATTCAACTCTATATAGGGGACCTGAAGTTACAATCCTTTAAGAACTCAATCCACCGTCATTAAAACATATTCAAATCATACTAGAAGAAGATATAAATTATGATTTTATTTTCTATAATGAACAAAAAGAGTCCATAGATGAGGTAATTGCAACATATCATCAGAGAATACATGAATTCTATCAACCCAATATCATGGATTGGAAATGTTTTCTCATAAGGGTATAATATTCATGAGAAAGATAATATCACCACTCTTTGTTGATCAAAAAAATATTGTCGATAATACTGAAAAGGTTCTAGAGGAAACAATTATTGGTGCTACACTAAACAATAACCAAATATTTATCTTTGTGTAACACCATAGGAATTTATAATTAATTTCATTTAGAATAAATTTAATTCCATTGATATCATGTGATAGAAAAAACACCAGGTTTAAATAAGACATGATACTCTATTAAATTATTATTTAAACATTAACATTTTATCCTAGCCATTAAATTGATGAGAATTAATTGTACTAACTAAATTATGAAAATTATTTGTTTTAAAATTTTAAATTTGTTATCAATATATTATAAATGAAAATAATAATAATTTTGAGGAAAATAATTTTTTTTTGAAAACATTTTTTTTCTAAAAGGCAGTTTACTAGCACTATGAAAACATAATTTAAAATTAATTATTATCACTTTCAGAATGAATTTTTTATATTTGATTTTTTTTGAAATTAGAGTATCTAAATTATCGTATGGTGTTTTTTTATTTTTATGGAATTTTTCATTTTTTGATGAATGGTAACAAATAAAAATTTAAATAGAAAAGTGCCTTTTAATTGAAATTATTTATAATGTTAAATTATATTTTAAATTAATTATAAGAAATTTTTTTCTATTATATATCTATTAATCTAATTTTGGTCATTCTAATCTATTTTATGTTGAATTTTTATATAAAAACATTGTAAAATTGTGAACATTTTCTATTTAAGAACATGCATTATCATTATATCTACAAGATTAATTTAAATTAAAATATGTGTCTTATATGTATGGAATTTGGAATAATGGATTCAATATTGAGAATCATGATAATTTAATTTATCTAGTATGTTAAAATCAACTTCTCAACTCACTGATTAGTAAAAATAATAAAAATTATTTACCATAGTTATAGTAAAAATTTGTTTAATGGCGGTTAAACTAAAAATCTAACGGTTAAAAAGAGCCTAAATTTGCCTAAAATATAATTTGAGGACATATTTTTACCTTATAATATATAATTCTCTAGAATAATCCATTTTTTACACTTTTGGAATGGGATAAACTTGGGTATACATTTTTCAGTCAAAATATTACTAGTATACCACTCACCCCACTTATAAACAGACACGCCATATTCTCTATTATTCACACCTTAAAATTATTTCGGATCAAAAAATAGTTAAATAATTCACATACCAACTACCATCCCAATAAACTATAATACTTTTTCATATATCCATTTTTGAAATAGATTAGGTATAACAATAATGAGGTAGTCCAAGAAGAGTTAGAATTCCTAACTATGAATTTTTTTATTTATTCCTCTACCTATTTCAATTAATACTAAACCATGATGGGATAAAAAAATAATCCTCAAGCATATAATGGGGTGTTTTTATGTTATGTTATCAAACTAAAACTACCCCCACTTCAATAAAATGGGTTATAAAATCATCATTTGTGTGTAAAATAGAATACATCCTCATGAACTGATGTCATTCATTTTTTCATTACCACCTATCAGAGTTGGGTATGGTGATGGATATGAAAAATATATATGATATCTATAGAATAATGATATATTTTTTCATTATATCACACATATGTTTTTTAATCTCTATTCAATAAGGGATATGTTAACATCCTTGGGTGTATGGTGGACTTCCCCCACACAAAGCTATGTGATTCCTCTTTCACTAACGCTTTATATAGAAGGTCATAATGATAAATTTAATTTATATTTTTGATATAAATGAAATAATTAAAATATTAATGAAATATTTATCATTTTGAAATGATAATACCTAATTTTATTTTTGTAACTTCTCATTCAATGAAAGATGATAATGTCATTTGTGTACATGTGGACTACCGACTTCCCAAAGTGATGTGACTCTCTTTTCATCTCCCCAGCACATGGATTATGATATAAGTATATTTTAAAATATAATATGGTATTTATAATATTATTATAATTCTAAAAAGATAAAATATTACATACCTCCTTTCCATAATGATCATTGAAAAATTGAAACGTTAGTCATGCGTATGTATGACCTGCCATCACCGTGATCAGAAATAACATCATTTCTAACAACCATTATTAATGAGTATCCATAGAAATATAATTGAATTATAAATATGATAAATATTTCATGATTATTAATATATATATTATATAACTATATAATATTCACAAGAACTGGAACTTTCAAGAAAAAGAAATGATGAGAAAACAATGTAATTAACACCTGAAACAAATGAAAATAACGAATTATTATTATCAAATTGGAAAAAATATGTTATAAAAAGATCATATTTGATATTAAAAATATTAAATGGTTATGTTATAAGTTAATAACATGTTTATAATAACTATATAAGATGTGAGAAAATGTTCAGGCAAAATGAATCAAGAGGTAAGAGACTTTGTCTCAAATTCCATTCATTGTGATATATTGAAATGTTATGCACCTATGTGATTTTATATTGTGTATATTCAAAAAATTTATCATATAATGTCATTATTTATTCATAATTAATGTTTTTTTTAATGTCAATTTGTGTTTTTCATCCAAGGGTATTTGAAATCAAAATTACTATGTGGTAGATATTGTTATATAACCTCTTTACCTTTTGTAATTGATAACATTATGTTAAAAAAAATAACATTCTTGTGACCATTTTTACTTGGATATTAAATTAATCTTAAATATCCATATTATTGTATATACATTTTGATTATTTCCTAAACATTATACCAATTTTGCATATGGAGAGTACTTTGAATGTTATTTGATAAACTGGGAAATATTGAAAAATATGCATCCTTTACTCAATTCTAATTTTTGTTGATAAGGAATATTAATAATGAATTATATATATTAATTGACATTCGAGGAATGGTTTAGAAATTTTGTTACGGGTGGGTCCTGTAACTATATAGACCCTCAATTCATCTGTAGGGCTCATGAGAAAAATCAATTAGGTAAATTAATGGGCTTCTACAAGAAGTCTTAAACTATCTTGTGAGTGGTATATAATGTAGAGGTATCAAAATTCATGAGATACTGAAGTCCAATAATTAATAATTCACTTCACTATGAATTTAGTGATTTAGTTATCCTTATGGTTTTTAAAATGATATTATCATTGAATGTATTTCATTCTCTGATTATTGATTTAATGGAATATGTATTCAGTTATTTACTTTTCTATATTGATTATAAATTATAATATAATGATATTCAAGTTATTTAAATGGAATTTGTGTTTAGTTATATACCATTCCATGTTGATTATGAATATTGATTCATGGTAGCTTCTGTTGTAATTAACTCTTACTGGGAATCTGTGCTCACACATAATCTTTTTCTCTTCCCCAGATGATGATGATGAATTTCTGGAATGAGATTTCAAGGATGAAGTTCAATTTTGTTGTTATGTATTGTGTTTTATTTTATATTAAAAATATGAAATCGGTATAATTGATGTATTTGGTCTTCAAAACTATTAAAATGATTAGTCCTTTGGGATTTGACTCTTTGTATCTATGCCAATGTAATATATTTGATATTGGCTCAAGGTTACTATGGTTGAGGTCATTATATTTGGTTTTAGAAGAATTTTAGTAGAAACTTTGTGAATATATTTAGGAAAAATTAAATTAGAGAACCTAAACCAATGATTGACTTTGAGGATAATAATATAATAAAACCCTAAATTTTTTATAAGAAATAGATTATGTGGGTCTTCTTATAAATAGATCAATGTATATATACTATAAGTTGATATGGTTTTGGAATAGATGTAAATATATATATATATACATCCAAAATGGTTGCATATGGATTGAAACGATCATAACCTGGTGCTTGATAATGGGTGTTAGTGCGTATGTGGTTTGAAACACCTATGATATATGGTTTAGATAATTCATATTTTCTTTACAAACCATTATGAAGGATTTTAAAATAACGATATCCCCATTGTAACGATTCTTATGATTATGGGATTAACTATTTATAAAATTTTAAATTTATGTAAACTATTTCACTAGTTTTGGGACGATACATTATGTTTCATAATGATATGATCTTCACTAGTGTATTCCTTCATTAATAAATAGTGCATATTATTATAAATGGGAACTTCATTAATATATGTAATCAAAAGATTTTTAATAATCATTTCTTTTATGGGATTAATCCAATCTTTCATAGGGATATAGTCTCCCAATCTATTTCATAATCTAAGGATATAATATCATGTGATGACAAGATATACAAATAATACTCTAAGTGTAATTTCTCCAATGTAGTCAATATAAAATGAGGTCATATCAACACCATGAAAAATTAATTCATTAAATAAGATGATGAGAACACAACAATTTCAAACATTGAAAATGATGGGAATAATCACCATGGAAAATTCTTAAATGGATTTGGATAATTTTTCTAAGCGTTGAGATAAGGGTGACTGGGTTAATAAATGTAGAGGAAAAAAACACTTCTATTTAGTGTTTCAACTGTAGGTATATGGGGGAACTACTCAAAATAATTCTGTAGGAATCAAGGTAATCCACAAAAAATGAGGCCAAGGAGATAATTCCAATAATATAAGATCCCTACAGCTAAGATGTAAGTACCCAATGATGTGGTGATAGGTAATTTAATCCTATACTAAAATCTATATATTAATTAATTTGATTTTGGATCCTCACACACTATTATATCTATCCATTTTCTTATAAAAATTCTACAATTTCTATTTAATTATTGAAAGGAGTTGTCAGTATAAACTAATAGGGGATGTCACAATTCAATAAGAATGTGTTAGGTTGTCCCTAATATGATAAATAGACTAAATCTATTTTTTAATCTTATTATCAGACCGATGGTTGAATTTTATATAATACATGGTATGGTATAAAGATTAAAATATGATGAAAAATGTTATTCCATAAAGAAAAAAATTATGATTAGTGAGAAAGATATAGAATTATTTATCTTTATAGTAAATATTTCATCTTCTGAGCCATATCTAGATCCACCCACATAAAATTTACTGAATGATATTATTGGAAAATATGAGAAAAAAATCTAGGGATGGATAATGTAATCTTAAAATAGTGGATGTACCTGTTACATGAGAATAAATTGATGAATTTACTAATAAATTTCCTAAACACCCCTAGAGAAAGAAGTTGAATAACAAATTGATTTAACACTTAATTCAAGGCCAATATCAAATAATACTTATATAATGTACACTTTGTAATTAGTGTAGTTAATGAAATAACAAGATTAGTTGGGTTATAATGAATTTATTAACCATATTGTTTCACAATGGGGATCCACTATTCTCTTTGTTAATAGGAAATATGGATCCATGAGACTCTTCATTGAATATAGAGGAAATCAATGATATTGTTATAATGAATAAGAATTATATTCCTTCTATCGATGATTTTTTCAATCAACTTCACATATCCCAATATTTTTCCAAGATTGATATTCATTATGGATAACATCAATTGAGAGTAATAAGTAAAACATTCTGAAGATATCTTTCTATATGAGGTATTGACATTAATATTTTATATTAATCCATTCGGATTAACTAATTCACCCTCTATTTTTATGGGACTAATTAATATATTATTCAATTAATATATTGATTATTTTTTTGGGGTATCTATTAAGGATATTTTGGTTCATTTTTAATTTCATGAGGACCATGAGAGTCTCTTGTGGTTCATTTTTGAGACTCTTAGAAGGAATCAGTTATATAGGGAATTTTTGGCATGTGACTTTTGGATTCATAAAGTTTATTTTCTTGGAAATATTTTCTACAAGTATATAATCTCAACTGATCCCATAAAAGAAAACGTTTTTAGAGAATGGATTATTCCTATGAATGAAGTTGAGGTATGTAGTTTCATTGTTTGCCTGGGTATTCTAAATGATTTATTCAAAATTATTCTTTTTTCGATAACCTATAAACAAATATTACACATAAACGAGTTAGTTTTGTTTGAAAAAAAGAATATGATGATTTTTTTATGAACTAAAGATAAGATTTTTCAATGCCTATATTTTGAATCTACCACCTAGAAATGATGAGTTTGTGATATATAGTGAAACATTCAAAAGGGGGTCTATTTTTAACTAATTAAAAAAATAATTTCATTTCATATGAATCAAGGAGATATTAAGCTCATGAATAGAACTATCTTACCCATTAACTTTAGTTTGCATCATTAATATTTTCATTGAAGATATGGAGACATTATCTCTATGATGAGATATGTGATATATACACAAACCACATGAGTATAAAATACATATTTTCACCAAACGATATCAACATGAGGTAATATAGATGGCTTGATCTACTCAAGGATTATGATTTCCCATTAAACTACCACCCAGAGAAAGAAAATAATGTTGCAACTTCATTAAGTATGAATGATTTTGAATTATAAGTGGGAGGTCATATTATCTCAATAGAAGGGTGTTATAAGGTTCGACATGAAAGGGAAAGTGTGCTTCATTTATATTAAACCCATTGAATATATTGACATATTTGGGGTATTTTCTTATCATTTTGAAATCCCAATAAGTCTCCTAATAGTACATGACATGTATCATATATCATTGATGAGGAACTACTTTCCAGACCCAATACATGTGCTCACCTATGATGAAATGAAATTTTATCATGATATCTCTTACCATGAATAACCCATCTAGATACATGATATTAGATATAATTTATTACAGATATGGACAACTTTACTTGTAAAGGTACATTGGTGAAATCAAAAAATAGAGGAGGAAACTTGTAAACAGAAGGATATTATGATGAAGAACACCATTTATCTATTTATAAGGTAATATATATGAAATTTTTAGGAAAGAAAGTTGTTTAGTTGGGAATATTATAACACCCCAATACATTAGAATATATTTATTTAGGAGTAAATTTAATTTCATTGATAGCATGAAATGCATGAAACAATGGGTCTAAATGAAACATGATACTCTATTAAAATATTATTTAAACTTGGCCATTTTTTCTTAGAAATTAAATTGGAAGCTATGAATATGATTAACAAAATTATGAACTATATATATATTTCACATGTACATGGGTTATCTAATTATTTGAAATGAAAATAAGAACTATTTGGAAGGAATTTTTTTTTTAAAAAAAGTTGATTTTTCTCTAAAAGGTAGTTTAGTAACGCTTTTCAAATATACATTAAATTAATTTTCACTAATTCTATAAATTTTATTTAATAAAATAAAATTATTTTTTTAAATCATCCTAAAAAATTATCTTAGTTTGAATTTCTTGTATTTTTTAAAGAAGATTTATTTTTCTTTGTATAGTGAAAAATATTGAATTTTAATTTAAAATAGCCTATTATTTTCAACTATTTATAATGTTAATTTATATCTAAAACTTGGTTTAAAGAAATATTAGTTTAATAACATAATTATTAATATAATTTAGTCTATTGGAGTAATTTTCATATTGAGTTTTGTTATAAATTCTTTTTAAACTTTTGAACATTTTCTACTTAAAAACTCTCTTTCTCACCTTATCTATGATATTAATTTTAAATTAAATTCTACCACTTATATGTATGGAATTTGAAAAAATTGATTAAATTATTTTAATAATAATATATTATTTTATCTAATATGATCATATAATGTATTAACATAAGGAATCGTAAAAAATAGTAATAATTATTTAATGTGTTTAGGGTAATATTGGGTTTATCATGTGGTTAAACCAAAATGATAATGGTTAAAATAACCATAAGAATCATATAAAATATATTTTTTAGAAATATTTATACCATATAATATATAAGGATAAATAATACATATTTGGGACCATTGGGGAATGTGAGAAATGTGTGTAAACCTTTTTCTATCAAAAAATTACTAGTGTGACACTCACCTCAGTTATAAAAGGTGATCACTCTTCTATACTCTTCACACTGTCAAAAATTTCTGGGTCTTACAAGAAATTCCAATATAACATACAAAATTCAATCACCCAATCCTATAATCCTTGTTTATGAAATAAATATTTTCTAGAAATACATTAGTTATAATCCTAAATAGGTGGTCTGATAAGAGGTAAAATTCCTACCTTTGCGATTTTGTTTTATTTCTTACTCCACATAATTCAATTCATATTAAACTATGACAAGATAATATCCTTATTATCTTATATATAATGTTATTTTTTTAATGTTATGTGAATAAACTAAAACCATTCGCATGTCCATCAAATTTTTTAAGTATTCATTATATGTGTGTGTAGAGGACTACCACCTCGTGAACTAATGTCATTTGTTTTTTCAATTAGCACCTTTCACAGTTTTGAATGAATATAGATATAAAGTGTATATATGTTATTTATAACATAATAATATCTATGTATTAACTATATCATATATACCTTACTAATTTCCAATTCATAATGGAGAAGATGATGTCACTTGTGTGTACGGTGGACTACAACCTCATGAAGCAATGTGATTTATCTTTCACTAACACTTTACATGGAAGGTGTTAAGGATAAGGTTAATGGATATGTGTGATATACATTTCATAATTATGATATTAATGAAATTTTTATCCCTATAAAAATATATTGCATCATTTCATGTTTTACATTTTTACTCATTGTAAGATGATAACATCGTCTGTGTACATGTGGACTACCACATTCATGAAGTAATATGACCAAATTTTCTACTCCACACCACATAAATGATATATATATATATATATTAAGATATAATATGGTATTTATGATATTATTATAATTATATCAATATAATATATTACATACCTCCTTCCAATAATGATCTTAAAAAATGGAAACATTACTCATGCATACATACGACATACAGTCTCATTGATTGTAATATACATCATTTCTAAAAACAATCAATCATTATTGGTCTTAAAAGGGTATTTTATTTAAACATGTGATAATAATTTCATTATTATTATTTTGGGTATAATGTTACTATATAATATGAACAATAACAGAAACTTTCATGACAAATAATGAATTGGAAAATAAATCAATTAACACTCGAAACAATGAATGTAAAGAAGAATTATTTATAAATGGGAGATAAGATGTTATGAGCCATCAAAAAAAGAAAATTAATAAAAAAAATACTATACCGAATTGGTAACGCTTGAACCTTAAACCCCATGAAATATAGATGAAAATATTTATATGTAAATACGCATAATTTTAAGGATAATAATTTTAAAATAAATTCATGTGTAGTACAAACACCAGAAAAAAGGTTGTGTATATGGAATGTGTCTCATAAAAGTAAAAAGATAGATGGTAACCCCTTACCGTATGTCTAAAATTCATTGCTACATATTTTCTCCTCATGTATAATAAATATATGTTAATAATTATATATATTAAAAAATATTAATTATATATATCGTACCATATAAAATTTACGTAAGAAATTTTATTTTCTATTCATTTACAATTCCTTGTTAAGATCACTTTTTTTTAATAATTATTTTTTTCATATATATTATGACTTTTAAATTTCAGTTCTATGACATTAATCATGGTTAAATAATCTCTAGAATAATAAGAAATACATAATTACAATATTTATACATCAAATAAACTTTTAATAGCAATCATGAAATGTGGGTTAGAGTAATGAAATATGTTACAATCAGGGAGACGATATGCAGTATGTATGCAGGTGTAACGTTTCCATTTTTCATCGATCATTATTAAAATAAGGTATATAATATTTTATCTTTATTTATGGAAAATAATATAATATTATTCATTTAAATATACTTATATATATATATGATCCATTTGGTGTGGTGATTTAAAGATAGAGTAACACTACTACTGTTTCGGTGCGGATGTGCGTCGGGTTTCTGTTCTGACGCTGTTCCGCCAGGACGCGTTCGCGCGTGCACCCATCGACCCGAGGGGATGGGCGCGCGGCTTGTGGCCCCGCAGTCCCGCTTTCCAAGGGCGGGCGGCATTCGTCCCTTATTCAGGGGCGTCTGCTCCTTGATCGAAACCGGGATGATGGGATGTCGGCTCCTCCTTCCGTGGACGTCTCCTCGGAACTCGTCACCTAATCTGGGTCTCCCTCATAGATTTAAGAATGTTCGTGAATCTCGTTCCCGGCGCCATATCTTCATGGACACCGGTTAATTACGCTGCTTCCGCCCGGACGCTCCAAGGAGTCTGGTCGGGGCAGCAACCTACGGTGAGGAGACCGGGTAGCTCTGGGTGTTGGGGGCGTGTCTTAACACTGCGACTCTGCATGTCTGCCTTCCGTCCCTAATAGGGCTTCTCGAAGGCGTGATGGCCTGAGGCATCCCGCGCTGGGTGCGGGGAACTGTGTTACCTGAGGTTTTCCTCAGCTTCCCATGTTTAACACGGGGTATGCCGCGAGTTTAACGTCCAGCGGGGACGGCATCTGACTGATCAACATGAGAAGTGGATCAGATGACAGAACCCCTTGCGGGGAACCTCCGATGCTGGGGCCAGCACATGGGCGGCTTCCCGAGTGAAGTGGAGTGGAATGAAGTGGCATGACCCCACCGGGATGTGGCGGCCCGTGTAAGGATCAGGATGGATGATGGAGTGAAGAGCTTGGACCCCGTAGGGGCTTCCTACGTACCGCGTGTTAGCACGGATCAAAGTCAGCGTAGTTCGAGTATACAGTTTAACGTCATGCTGGACGTTGGCAAGACGACTCACGAAGAGATCGAGGCTGCCGGGCGAAGGGTTGAACCGAACCACCTCACACAGAGGGGGATGGAACGGCCGGGTGGATCACAGTTTCACGTCATGCTGGACGTTGGCAAGCCGACTCACGAGGAGATCGAGGCTGCTGAACGGAGGATTGAACCGAACCACCTCGCACAGAGGGGGATGGAACGGCCGGGTGGATCACAGTTTCACGTCATGCTGGACGTTGGCAGAGAGAAATAGAAAAAGGCAGTGGGGAAGTGCAATGGAGATACACATGTGCAGTCCCCCACAAGAGCAGATTCATAGGTGAATCGACGCGAAGGTGAACCCGGGAGGGGTCCACGGATGGACGAACCGACGTGAATACGACCGGGACGACCAGGTGGTGGGCTTGAACCTCGGAGAGGCTTCCTACGTACCCTGTTTAGGAGACAGGGATCAAAGTCCACGTAGTTCGCTCTGTTTGTAACACTATACCCCCGTGGGCGAAGGCCACTCCAATCCCGACATCCCTGCAGAGACGAGCGGGTGGGGGCCACATCCAAACCGGGAGGACCCTGCGCGCGGGGCACGGGATCAGGTGATGCGGACGGTTTAACGTCTTGCCGGACGAAGTACAGTTTAACGTCGTGTGTTGAGGACGAAGCGGACGGTTTAACGTCTTGCCGGACGAAGTATAGTTTAACGTCGTGTGTTGAGGACGAATATGCTTAGCAGTTTAACGTCTTGCAGCGCGGACGATATGCTAGGCAGTTTAACGTCGTGCAGCTTGGACGTGGTGCAGTTTAGCATCATGCGGGACGAATGCTGAACAGTTTAACGTCTTGTAGCTGGGACGAATACTGCCGCCGATGGTTCCGTGTCACTTCGCGCAGCCTGGAGGGCCGCACGGGAAGACAACGCACGGTGCGGGCACCCAGGATGAAGATCATCGGGCGCCACACAGGCGGGTACCCTCAGGGGGTCAAAGGGGCGACCCTGGCGGATTGCGCGCAAAAGAGGAGCTTGGCGCGCAATACCGCGGGTCGGCGCGCAAATGGGCGGGCTGGCGCGCAATTGGGCCAGCGCTTTGCGCGCAGATGATTGAGATTGCGCGCACCGGGCTTCAGATAGCGCGCGGGGGAAACAGCTCATTCTTTAACGAATGGCCACTTTGAAAAAGGGGGGTGCGTGCAATCGGGCTGGATTGCGCGCACCCGGGGGCAATTGCGCGCAAGAGGCTTCTTTTGCGCGCGAAAGCCTTTGGGTGAAGAATTATTTCAAAGGAAAGGAGCCAAGGGGATTGCGCGCGAAGGCGAACCCCGAGGCTTTATTTCGCGAAAGAAAAGAGGTTACCTGAAGATCGGCATTGCGCGCGGAGGGGGTTGGATTGCGCGCGCGAGAGACCTTTCGAATTCCGGCCACCTTCAAAACATCGGGGGTCGCCTTATATTTATAGGCAACCCCGGGCGCGGAATCCGGTTCGCGGGCGCGGAATTCCCTTCGCGGGCGCGGAATCGGGCCCGACGCGCAAGGGAGTCGCGCGGGCAACGGGCGCGCAAAATTGCGCGCCGGCCCAGCGCATTGCGCGCATCCCGGGAGGTTTGCGCGCCGGCCCAGCGCATTGCGCGCATCCCGGAGCTTCTGAGATGGCCGCGAATCAAGGAAATGAAGGGGATACCGCCACTCGCAGAGCTGAGATGGCGACGAACGAGGAGGTCTACGGAGGCAAGGAGATTGTTTCCAACAATCAATCCTTGTTCGACTTGCTGACGCCGGCCCAGAATACATATCCGCTGTCGGACAACCTGCCGCTCTGGAACTTTGGTATCCTAGATGAGGTTCCGGTGCCAGGGTTCTAGGTTGATGCGCCACGGACCTGGGTGACTCGGGAGGACGAGCTTCCCCGCTATAACATCACCAACAATGGGCATCCTGCCAGGGAGACCAGGCACTTAGATGTCTATGTCCTGAACCCGAGGACGCGAACCATTGCCGGAAGTGAGCCTACTGCGGAGAACTCTCCAGCCCTCTACTCGAGCACATATCGCCAGAGTGTCACTGACGACACCAAGGGCTGGCTGAAGGACTGGGACTTGCGGTCTGGGGGCAATTTCACCAGTGAGTGGGCCTGGGCGTTCTGGGTACGCCACACTTGCGATCACTTCGCAGAGGAGCTGCGGTACATCGGCCTGTTTGAGGCGGTGTGGACGTCGCAGTTCCACTTCTACCAGCAGTCCGAGCTCGGGCCGGAGCTGTTCACCCGCTGGTCCCCGGATACCAACACCTTCCATCTTCACCATGGGGAGGTCGGCATCGGTCTCTGGGACATCCACTGCATCGGAGGTATCCCGCTGGAGGGTTACCAATACGATGAGTTCCTGCCTCCGAAGAACATCTGGGAAGACAGGTCACGGACTCCCATTCTGAAATGGCATCTGCTTGACCTGGCTACGCAGCGGCTCGGGATCAAGGACTTCCACAAGGACATAGCCTACAAGGAGTGGTTCGGCCAGTTCTTGGAGCATGACCCGGCGGTCAAGATGCCAGGCAGGGGGAAGCGGTGCCCGACCGCGGCTCAGAGGAGCCGGAACGGGTCATACTGGCGGGTCCTGGAGACGGGCGACTACCGCTCATGGGGGTACCGCGTCATCGAGGCCCGGGACCCAAATGTCCGGTACGCGGTGTTCCTGGCCGCCTTTCTGAGTGGGTGGCTCCTGCCAGTGCGGGACGCGAGAATGGGCGTCCGCCCGGCGACACTGGCGATGGCGGGCGCCATGGCCGCCAACAAAAGATACAACCTTGGGGTCCCAGTGCTGGCGAAGCTGTATGCCATCCTGGGACGCATCTCGCGAGGGGGGTCACCACGAAGGATCTGTGGGCCCTTTCAATTCTTCCATGGCTGGGTGGATGCTCACCTCGGTGGGTACACGTTTCCGAATGCCATCATTCCTCCGGGCAACGGCCTGCGACCCTCCCTGCTGAACATTGCGGGGGTCACTCCGATGACCCTAAATGAGGAGGGCGTGAGGATTCGGATTGGCAATCATGCCAATTTCAACTTCATCCCGTTCCCCACTCCCGTTGGCCAAATGATCGACAACGGGAAGGGTCCGCTGGAGCAGCACGAGTACTTCCTGAACATGCGGGGCGGGGTGCTCGTGGCTCGGATCGACGGGAAGGTGATCTGCGAGCCCTACGTGCCAACCCGGTTCGCCAGGAAGTTCGGGTGCCTTCAACGGATGCCGAAGAGGGTATTCACTGCTGTCCGGGAGGAGACGAACCCTGGCGTCCTTCGCCAGATGTGGCTAATGTTCGCTGCCTTTGGCTCTGGCGACGTCATCACTCTCCCTCCTACCGGGGTCGACGCAGGCTTGGCAACCGAGTACGCCGAACACTGGGCCATCGCGTACCCCGAGGGGCTTCTACGGAAGCTAGTTCGGCGGCTCGAGGTCGCCCGTGCGGAGACCGGGCGTCAAGGAAGGAGGCGAGGCGCCGCCACACGGGGGAGAACGGAGGCGCGCCAAGCAGCGGAGCCGGCGCGGGCAGGGACTTCGGCGGCGGGCACATCGCAAGCCGCCGCCACGACTTCAGCGCCCAGAGAGGGGGCACGTGCGGTGGTCGAAGAGCGGCCCGGGAAGCAGGTAAGGCGTCTGCTCGAACCCTCCCACGATGCAGTCTTCCCGGCGCTGTGGTCGGCCTGGATGACCCTGCGACAGTCACTGAGGACCGAAGCCCTCTGGCGAAAGATACTCAGAGAAGGAATCCATCTGCCAGAGGTCGGGCACCTCCAGATCGCCGACAGGGTGAACTTCAACCGGCAGTATGCGTATCTGATGGCCATGGATGAGTACGCGCGCCAACGTGGTCAGCGTGCGGAGCCATCCCTTCTGGTGAAGGTGATGCTCGGTCTAGAGCCCGCTCCAGAACAGATGCCGCCGGAGGAAGATGACAGTAGCAACGACTCCGAGGAAGAGGAGGAGACGGGGGATGATGAAGGCTCCGAGGGAAGGTCCCATCAGGGGAGCCCGCGGGAGAGCGGCGAGGTGGCCGGCTCTGACAATGTTGATGTCACTGAGCTCCTCGAGGTCCGCTTCTATCCCTACTCAACCTGCTTCATCCATTCTCTTATGCAGCTTCTAACCCATTTCTCCACCTTTCTCAGGAGCGCACGGATGTTGGTCAGGCGTCCTCAGCGGGAGTAGGAGAGGCGCCAGCAGGACAAGGCGGGGGCCAGACGCCCATCATTGAATTGACAAGCGCTGAGGGGTCCCCTGCCGCAATTGCTCCTGCGGCGGCCGGGACAGCGGAAGATGACGCCTTGGATTCCCGTAAGTCTCCTTACCTTACTGTCGGTGTTTGCCGTTGACGATCCGTGACTAACCACGGCATGCCCTGCGCAGTGATCTCAATACTGGAGGCTCGTCGGGCTGCCGAACCCGGGCCATCCACGAGTGGACTAGTGGCAGACCTGCCGCCTGCTCCGGAACAGACTTCCCACACCGAGCCGGCCCCACCAACTGCTGATCAGGGGGCTGCGGACGCCGGCGGTGCTGACATCGGAGAGAGGTCGGGGGCTGACGAGGGTGTCGATGCCGCTGGGGCGAGAGAAGAAGGTCGCCCAGATGTTGGGGAACCTATCCCTCGTGAGGACATCCCAGGGGCGGACCCTGCAGCAAACCTGCTGGCTGCCTTCCCTGCCTACCGGCCTGCCGACCCCAAGGAGATGGACGACTCGGACGCGGAGGCGGTCGAGGAGAGCCGGATAACGCGCCGCAGGGGGTGGAAGTGCATCCAGCGCTTCCTCAAGCGACCCCCATCGGAGTGGCTGGGGCGCATGGGATCGCTTCAAACCTGGCTGCGCTTCCTGTGTGTCGGGGGAGCTGATGCTCAACGCCTCCATCTAACGGTCCGTGATTTCATGGCCGAAAAGATGCGCGAGAGCCGCCGGCGTGCCGACGTCGCACAAAGTCGGGACATGTCGGAGAGCACGCGGGCGCTCCTCGTGGCGGAGCAGGAAGTCCGGCGCCTCGAAGGGCAGGCGGCAGAGAAGGAGGCCTTCGTCGCAGCGTGCACTGAGCTTGTGGAGCAACTAACAGCCCAGCTGATTGACGCCCAAGTACAGCTGACGGAGGCGGGCCAACAGATGGTCACACTTCAAGTCGAGCGGGAGCGTGCACAGGCCAGGATCGACGAACTGCGTGCTGCGACCGCCGACGAAGAGAGGGAACGCAGAGAGCGAGAAGTAGCTCTGGAGGCCACCAGCCAAAGGGTAGCGGCGTTGGAAAGACTCATTCAGCACGCTAATCCCTAGGGGCTTTGTTTTTGCCATTCCCAGAATATTTTGCTTCCGCTACTCAATATTTCGATCCATTTGTATGAATCATCATATTTATCTGCATCTTTTGGCTTAACATGCTTAACCACAATTCATTGTCTCGCGGGAGCGTTAACCAAGCTTCAGGCATCCGTAATTGGGCCTGGATTTCTAAAGAAAAGAGGGAGATCATTCCTAGGAAAGGAGACCTCAGACCTAATCGATGTATCATCCCCCAACTTGTTCCAACACACGAGCGGGACAACGCTAGGGGCGTTGAGATTTTATCCGAACATAGGGAAATGAGAAAGGGTGAATCGTGTGTCCCGAATTCAGAAATCCACAACGGTCGGCCTTCCAGGAAATGCCCAAGACGGCAAGCGGACAATGGATCAATCGACCATACTACCGCAATAGACGGACCGAAGGTCATCATTCATATTGCAGGAGGCGGATCACATGTCATCATCAATGCCGCTTTGGGGGTTCCTTCAGGCACATGGGTGGAAATCCAGATCAACAGGGCATGCGAAGCGTGGGGCGAAGTGATGATTTGTTCGGACAGAATCCAACGCTCCCAAAATTGCGCCACCGTGGGGAAAGCGTATTAGGCGGATGCACTAATCTGGCCGTGAATCACCCCAATTCTCAGACAGAACCTCTTTGACGAGGAAACTGTCGCTTCCCATCATTGCGATGGGGCATCCCGAGCTGAATCGGGGAGAATATCACAACTGCACCACTCTACCCGAAGTCAGGCCAGACGGCCGGCGATGAGGAGGGGCGGGACTTAGCGATCCCTGAGGCTGGACCCGAGTCGAGATGCCCGGGCGTTCCTACGTACTCCATCAGGCTGGAGATCAAGCCACACGTAGTTCTGAGAGTGCAGTTTAACGTCATGCAGGACGTAGAACCCCGTTTGGGGAGATCTTAGTTTAAGGTTGTAGAGCTCGGACCATAGGGACATATCTTAGTTTAAGGTCTTAGAGCTCGGACCATAAGGGCAGATCTTAGTTTAAAGTCTTAGAGCTTGGACCATAGGGGTAGATCTTAGTTTAAGGTCTTAGAGCTCGGACCATAGGGGCAGATCTTAGTTTAAAGTCTTAGAGCTCAGACCATAGGGGTAGATCTTAGTTTAAGGTCTTAGAGCTCGGACCATAGGGGCAGATCTTAGTTTAAAGTCTTAGAGCTCGGACCATAGGGGTAGATCTTAGTTTAAGGTCTTAGAGCTCGGACCATAGGGGCAGATCTTAGTTTAAAGTCTTAGAGATCGGACCATAGGGGTAGATCTTAGTTTAAGGTCTTAGAGCTCGGACCATAGGGGCAGATCTTAGTTTAAAGTCTTAGAGCTCGGACCATAGGAACCTCAAAGTACGCCACATCGCGGTCCTATCCCCTGGATATGCGAAGATGCACTGAGGGATAGTGTCAAGAGTGTCGAGATTTTGCCTGGTCAGAATGGGAGGTGAAAAACGTAATGTGAATCATGCGGCCATTCACTCAAGGACTGGGGGCACCGGCGTAACGATATGGGAGTACTGCCGACCGTGGCAGAAAAGCAGCATCAATATCGCACTGACCGTTGATGGAATGGGGCAGCAAATGAGCATCAACCGCTCAAGCGCAGGATTCATATCGATTTGATGCCCGAGGCCCTTGGGGGCACCAACCCGAGTCGGTGGGAGAGCACTGAGGCATTGTGTACAGACCGCTCACGGGGGCTCCACCCAGGGCGTAGGCGATGGGTCCGAATGAAAGGGAGAACGAAGCCTGAAAAGTGGAAGGAACCTGACCAAGCTGAACCTGACCCTCCTGGAAATAAACCAGAGTACTCTTGACACCAGTGGACCACTTCAAGGGGTCGCGAGACACGCCTTGAGGGTGACCCGAAGGCGGCGGATTCCCAAGAGAAGGGGGAATCTTTAAGAGGTGGGGCTGGACCCGAAGTTTCAAACATCCGGGCGTTCCTACGTATCCCATAAGGATGGGAATCAAGCCACACGTAGTTCTTGAAGCGCGACGCAACACAATCGGGCACCAGCGCGGGGAGGGGTGCGGGTCTGACCCTCGCACACAGAAGAAGCGGTATTTGATATTTCTTGTTTGTCCTTAAAGATGGATGGTTTTTCTTTGTGCAGCGACATGCTCGTGATTAGGAAATCCCTGGCGTTGCCACAATAATCAAGCCATAAAAGGCATTGACAAATGGCGTGGTTAGTAACCAGCGCCCAACGTGAGTGTCCTCTGAGGAGAACATCACGATGCAGTGCCGTTTCTCGTCGGGCGGCCAAGACGATCACAGTTTACGGTCGTGTGGTAGGACCAGACAACACAGTTTAAGGTCGTGTGGTTCGGACCATGGAGGAATCCGCTTATCGCGATACGGCGGACTCAGCGGAGGTGGGAACATACCCAGCCCTGCGGTCACGCACGATTCCAGGAGAAGGATCCTGGGATAGGGGCCTGCGTATGTCCATCACCCGAGGGGCAGAGATGCTAGCCTCCAGCTATACTGGGCCCAGAACGCGATTGTTCGGGCGACTCCTTCCTCCTTATGGGGACGAGGGTCCAGCTACACATGGCCCTTAGGGAGGACATCAACATATATCCTTGGTGCTCAGATCGTGGGAGCCTCGAAAGACACCATTACCCTGGTTGGCCTGCCTAACGTGTAGAGGTGTACTGAAGGTCAGTATGAAGAGAGTGTCGAGATTCCACTACAACGCACAAAGGCGGAGTGTGATGAGGACTGCGCAACCAATGTTCGGAGCCTGAAAGGGCCGACATGGCGATCAAGGATGTCACTGACCATATTCGCAACACAACATCCGATCGCGTCAGCCTAGGATGGGGCAAGAAAACGAGCATCAACCGCTCAAGCGCAGGATTCATATCGATTTGAGGCCCAGGACTCGCCGGTAAATCGACCCGGAGCGGTAGGAGAGCACTGAGGCATCGTACCCAAACCGCTAACGAGGATCCCTTTGAGTGAAGGCTCGAACAAGAGGAAGCGCGAGGCCCGACAAGCAACACAGGACTTGTCGGGATTGAATCCGACACTACGGGTCATAGACCGAAGTACCCAAAACATGTTAATAGATCACCGGAAAGGGCCGGAGGACTCACCCTGAGAGCAACCAAAAGACGGCAGATCCCCGTGATCAACCAAGAGACGGGGCTGGACCTGAAACACAAGCGTCCAGGCGGTCCTACGTATCCCATAGGAATGGGAATGAAGCCGTACATAGTTCTTGGGAGGCAGTTTAACGTCATGCAGGACGATGAGGGGTGTGAGGTAGTCCCACACACGGGGGAGGCGTACAGCGCGGCCAGTAGACCAACGTGAATGGGGACATAATCCCCCGCTCACGTCATACGCCTCGCACAAAAAGGAGGGGAACTTGGGCCAGAGGCCCAATGCGGGATAGAGATTCCCGGGAAATGGGGCTGGGCCCGAAACATGAATGTTCAGGCGGTCCTACGTATCCCATAAGGATGGGAATCAAGCCACACGTAGTTCTTGAAGTGCAGTTTAACGTCATGCAGGACAAAAAGAGAAAGGGGGGAGCAGAAGGCATCCCCAAACGTGGGGGGCGTACAACATGGCGAGCAAACCGACGTGAATGAGGGCATAGCCCCGCGTTCACACCATACGCCGCACACCCGGAGGCAACTGGGCCAAGGGCCCGAGATGGGATGGAAATTCCCGAAGGATGGGGCTGGGCCTGAAACATGAACGTCCAGGCGGTCCTACGTATCCCATAAGGATGGGAATCAAGCCGCACGTAGTTCTTGAGGTGCAGTTTAGCGTCATGCAGGACGAAGATGCTTGGCAGTTTAACGTCTTGCAGCGCGGACGTGGTACAGTTTAACGTCATGTTGGATGAAGATGCTTGGCAGTTTAACGTCTTGCAGCGCGGACGTGGTACAGTTTAACGTCATGTTGGATGAATGCTGAACAGTTTAACGTCTTGTAGCTTAGACGAAGTGAACTCAGGCAAAGTACTGCTTGAGGAACCTAGCGTTGGTGGGAGGAGTGACACGCTCACCATCCATAGTCGCTAGGGAGTACGCGCCATTGGGATAGACCTTGTGGACAACAAAAGGTCCCTCCCACTTGGGCTCCAACTTGGGCGGCTTCCTGCCGGGGATCATTGGTGCTCTTAGGGCTAATACCAGGTCACCCTGCAGGAAGGTGCGGAGGCGAACCTTCTTATTGAAAGCTCGAGCCATTCTGCTCTGATGCCTCTCCAAGTTGTGCAAAGCGCGAAGTCTTTTCTCATCCAGTGCTTCCAGCTCGACTAGACAGGCTTCAGAAGCTCTGTCCGGCGCTTGCTGGTCGTAGACCGCAGTGCGCAAGGACGGTAACTGGATCTCGATGGGCAGGACGGCCTCAGCTCCATACACCAGGGAATAAGGGGTCATCTGGGTGGAATTGCGAGTCGTCGTCCGATAAGCCCAGAGGGCGTTGGGGAGCTTGTCCGGCCAACTCTTCTTGTTCTGACCAACCATCTTTTGCAGAATGTTAGAGAGGGTCTTGTTAAACGCCTCAATCTGTCCATTCACTTGCGCATGATAGCGAGATGTATGGTTCGAGCGAATGTTATACTTGGCGTACAACCTCTTCAACTCGGCTGCTCGAAAATTGGCTCCGTTATCCGTGAGGATAGCGTGAGGCACTCCAAATCGATGAATGATGTTGGAGGTCACGAAGTCAGCGATCGAACAGGATTTGACCTCTCTGAGCGGAATCGCCTCTGCCCATTTGGAGAAGAAGTCCGTGGCGGTCAGAATGAACCGGCACTGGCGAGCTGTCGCCGGCGGGTAAGGTCCCACAACGTCCATCCCCCAGACTGCAAAGGGCCAAGAATACCTGGTGGTATGGAGAGGCTCCGGCGGCCGATGCACAAAGTTCGCATGAACCTGGCACGCATGGCACCTCCTGGAATACTCGATGCAGTCGTGGATCATGGAGGGCCAGAAGTATCCCAACCTCCGAATCTGGTGGGACAGCTTCGGCCCAGTCTGATGGGCACCGCATGAACCAGCATGAACCTCTTGCATGACTCGTGGGATCTCAACCCCCTGGAGGCAACGGAGGAGAACACCATCAAATCCGCGTCTATAGAGGATCTGCTCCAGGCCGGGACTGCTCTGGAGGACAAACTGCGATGCGCAGCGTCGAACTCGCTCGCGCTCGGCCCGATCCGACGGGAGAATGCCATGTTGGAGGTACTCAACCAAAGGCGTCCTCCAATCAGGGGCTGGTTCGACTGCCATATCTGGGGTACTCGGGGCTTCGGGCATAGGGGCAACCGTGGTGAGATTACTTACCGACGGGCCGCGATCTCCCTCCGGGATAACGGGAGCGATGAGCCTGCGGTGCGTCACGCGGACGATCAGGTTATCCTGTTCAGGTTCTGCAAGTGACGCAGCAAGGCTGGCCAAAGCATCTGCTCGACCGTTCTGCGACCGGGGAATATGGACAATTTCTGGCCGAGAAGGGAACTGGGCCATCAACATGAGGGTGCACTCCAGCAATGACACAAGTTCCGGCTTCCTGACAACATAGTCGCCATTGATCTGCCTAACGACCAGCTCAGAGTCCCCTTTCACACACAGGTGGGGCACGTCGATCTCGAGAGCCAACTCGAGGCCGGTGATGAGGGCATGATATTCCGCCTCATTGTTGGTACAGCCCTCTGACAACAGGAAAGAGTATGGCAGCACGGCTTGCTCCGGGGTAATGAAGACGATACCCAAGCCCACTCTGTTGAGCTTAGGATTATCAAGTCTTCTACCGGTGGGGCTCCGGGAGGCACCGTCAAAGTGCATCTGCCAGCATGGATCGGCTCGATCGACCGAGAGAATGGCCTCATCAGGAAAGCCTAGATCCAGCGGCTGATCCGCGGAGGTTGGGTGAGCAGCCAGAAAGTCCGCCAATGCTTGCCCTTTGATGGCCTTCTGAGACACATACCTGATGTCGAACTGCTGGAGAATCACAGCCCACCGCGCTAGACGGCCAATCAACATAGGCCGGCTCAGGATATATTTCAACGGGTCTACCCGAGAAACCAACTGTACCTCATGGTGCTGCAAGTAGTGCCGTAATTTCTGTACGGAAAATACAAGCGCCAGGCAGCTCTTCTCGATGGGGGAATACCTAAATTCCGCATCGAGGAGCATGCGACTGAGGTAATAGAGGCTATTCTCTGTTCCCTCGTTGTTCTTCTGGGCGAGAAGGGCACCCAGGGACCGTTCCAGGGCGGTCACATAGAGGATCAGCGGCTTCCCGGATACAGGCGGCATCAGAACCGGAGGTTGAAGCAGGTACTGCTTGATTTCCTCGAAAGCGGTCTGACACTCTTTATCCCATACATAGGTGGCACCTTTCTTCATGAGCCGAGAAAAGGGCTTACACTTTCCGGCCAGATTCGCGATGAATCGGTGTATATAGGCTAAGTGGCCTTGGAACCCTTGCAGTTCCCGGATGTTACCTGGGGGAGGCATCTGGCTAATCGCCCTGATCTTCTCTGGGTCGATCTCAATACCCCCGTATCTTACCACAAATCCAAGGAACTTTCCGGAGGTGACCCCAAAGGCACACTTCAATGGGTTCATCTTCAGGCAGCGAGACCGGAGGAAGCCGAACACCTTCTCAAGATCTTTGAGATGATCCTGACGTTGGCGCGATTTGACCACCAAGTCGTCGACGTAGCATTCCACCAGTTTGCCGAGGATTGGCTTGAATATGCGGTGCATCGCCCGTTGATAGGTGGCACCTGCATTCTTCAGGTCGAAGGGCATGACCCGGTAACAAAAGATACCTTGGGGGGCCCTGAAGGCAGTGAACTCCTCATCCTCAGGGGCCATCCGGATTTGGTTGTATCCGGAGTATCCATCCATGAAGGAGAGGGCTTGGAACCCTGCCGTGGCGTCAATCAACAGCTCTGTCACTGGAAGGGGAAAATCATCCTTCGGACAGTGGCGGTTGAGATCGCGGAAGTCGATACAGACTCTGATATGCCCGTTCTTCTTCCTGACCGGCACAATGTTGGCAAGCCATTTGGGGTACTGAACTTCCCTCACAAAGTTGGCTTTGATAAGCTTGTCAACTTCAACCTCAACCATGGCACCGTGGAATGGGTGCATCTTCCTGGGAGGCTGCTTGAACCCGCGATGGTTCGCCGGGAGACCAAGGCGGTGGACGGCTACCTGAGGATCTAGCCCCGGCATCTCGTCATAGCCCCAAGCGAACACATCACGGTGCTGCCTGAGGAAGTCCACGTACTGCTGCCGCTCCTCAGAGGGCATGGCGGCACTGACCAATGTGGGTCTCGGATCTGCTTCGGTTCCAAGGTTCACCTGTACTAACTCATCGACCGTGGCGGAGACGCCCTCCTCAAAGGCTGGGGGTGCATCTTCCACGTCCTCTCCACTCGGGGAGGGATCGTCTACGGGAGAGACTGCGTTGGAAACTGCATCGGGGCTACCAGATCCTACTGGGCCGCTGGTGCTGGCATGGGCGGTCGCGGTCATCTCATCAGGAAACTCACAGGCCGTCGAGACCACGGCTACGTCCAACCGTTGAATCGGGAGGACGTAAGCGTCATCCAAGCTTGCCTAGGGATCACTTGCAACAGCGACAGGCTCAACCTCACCTGCCAGGATCTGCTTGTCCTTGCTCTTGTAATAGTCCGCGTCCAGATAACGGGCTTCACATGAGGCAAAAGGAGAGGCATCTCCCTGAAGCACGCCTACTCGACCATTAAGGGAGTATTTAAGGCATTGGTGGTATGATGAGGGAACCGCCGCATGAAGGTGGAGCCATGGCCTGCCCATCAATGCGTTAAACGCAGTGTCCTGAGAGACCACCATGAATTCGGTGTTGGCAACCAAGTCACCGAACTGGGTCTTCAAACGTATCTTGCCGACCGGAGTTTGCTCGGTGCGGTCATACCCCTGGATCCTGAGGTCGGAGGGAATCAAGTCATCCTCAGACAACCCCAATCTCCGGAGCGTCCGAGTGGGAATTAGGTTAATCCCGGACCCCGTGTCGACAAGACAGCGCCAGACTTCAAGGCCATTGAACTGGCCAGTAACGTACAATGGACGAATGTGCCCCTGTATAGGAGGGTCTTCATCCTTACCAGAGAATGAGATAACTGCCTGACATTCGGCGTCCTCAATCGTTTCGGCGTGAAAGGCCTCTGCAGCCGCAACCTTTGTCTCAAACTGGAGGGGGCTCTTCAGGGCTTCAGCGAGTGCCTTGCGCATCTCAGATGACATGCGCAGAGCCTCAAGGATGGAGAGCCTTGCTGGGATGTCGGCCAAGTGCTTCAGGACATCATACTTTCTTGCCAAGCGCGAGCCCCTGGTTGTAGGAGGTTGCTCTGCGGTTGGAGGCATGATGGGCCTTGCCGGTTGGGCCGGTGGCCGACTGGTACTTGGCGCGTCTCACTGTTCATTGGTTGAAGCCCGGGAAGTAGTCACCGTACTAGGGTCAGGAGGCCGGGATGGACTTATGGCAGGGCGGAGCTGATCGCGACGCGGCTGAGGCGGTTCTGCCTGGTCCCACACCACAAACAGTGGCGGAGGTGAATCCGTCATCCTCGGATGGGGGGGGGGGCTGCGCACGCTGAGCTCGGTTTTGAGCCTGCTGCCTAGTCTCAGTGGCGTGCACGGCCTGGCTGGAGGTACCAACTGCTGTGTCCCGGCGACTCCTGTTGTTGCGGTTCCTCCGACGGTGGCGACAACCGGGGACACTAGGGAGGTCCACCTGGTGTTCTTCAACGTCGGGAACTGAAAAGGGATTTACCAGCTCGACGGTATTAACCGAAGCGTACCCAATACTGTCATCGGACGAATCATCCATCACCGGGCGGATCCGAGGAGGGATTCCCATCTCCGGGGGCATGAAATCGCTGAGAGTGCGGGATAGTGGCGGAACTGGCGGGGCGCGCTCTTCCTTCTTGCGCCGCCGCCGTTTGCTCTTCTCGAAAGAGGCAGGCTGGGACGACGATGCCGAAGCAGCACCCGCAGATTCTGGGGGCTCAGGCTGATTCAAGCGCGCACGGATGATTCCATGGGTGCGAATGATCGTCTTGCGGGCCATCCAGTTATTATACTTTTGGGATCCGCGGTCGGAGACCAGCTGCCATTCGTCCTCATTGCCACTATCATCATCTGATCCCACGAACACGCCCGCCACTTGTGCTGGAGCTGGGCCCAACCTGATTACATTGTTGTTAATCTGGTCTTGGAGCCAGTCCTTAAACACGTAGCACCGCCGGATGGTGTGCCCCAGGGCCCGATGGTAAGGGCAGTAGCGGGGGTTATCCGTGAGATGTGCCTCCTCTGGCCTCCAACACTCAGGCAGTCGCACAATCCGCTGCTCCAGGGCGCTCCGGAAATAACCGGGGACCTGATCCTCGTGAAATGAGTAAGTCAGGTATCGCGGGACCCTGGGAGCGTGGTCTTGATGAGGAGCTGGAGGGGCCTGCCGAGGAGGTGGACCCTGATTATCTCGCCTGGGTTGTGGCGGTACATTACGCGGAGGGGCCGACCGGTTCTGAGGCTGCCGCTGCTGGGCCGGGAACTGAGCCCGTGGAGGCGGATTCCTGTGAGGCTGTGGAGCTGGCCTCGCCGGCAGCAGCTCCAACGGCCTGGGGGCCTCTATCTGGGCAACAGCAGTGGGCTCAGCCCTGCTGACTCTCCTTGCAGGAATCATAGGAGGCAGCGGGTGTGCCTGGCTGGCCTGTTGCAGGGCTTCCTCAAGACGTTGAGCTTTGTCTGAGAAGTCCCTGAACCCTCCGGGGTAATTCTGAGTGATCAGGGAAGGGACCAGCTCGGTCTTGACGTTCCCGACGCACATTGTCAGCAACTGCTCCTGAGTCAATGGCATGTCAAGGGAATACGTGAGACCCTTCCATCGGGCGACGAAATCCGCGACTCGCTCATCAGGCCTCTGCTTGCACTTGAAGAGGTCTGCGATACTCGTCTTCCGGGTCGTGGAACTGAACTGGTAGAGGAACTGTCTACGAAGGTCCTCCCAGCTAGTTATCGACCCGACGGGGAGCTGGCTGTACCAGACAAATGCTGGCCCTTCCAGTGTCTGGACAAAGCAGCGAAGCTTAGCGGCCTCTTGCTGCGCCGGAGTTCCCAACATAGGCCCGCACCTCGAGTTGAAATGGGAAAAATGCTGTGGCGGATCTCCAGTCCCGTTGAAGGGGGCGAAAGTGGGATTCCCGAATCCCGGAGGTGCCGGCATGTCATCCACCCATGCTGGGTATGGCTTGCCGTCCGGTGGGATCGCCACTTGCTGAGTCTCCAAGGCTTCCAAGCGGGCGATGAGTGCCGCCATCGGATCGTCCGGACATGGGTTCCAGTCCTGGCGAGGATCTCTAACCACGAGCGCATTGCATGGCCCTTCAATTGGGTCGTCGACCGGGTCGTCGAACTCGGCAGCTCGTGGGATGGCGGGCGGAGCGGCCCTTGGGGCAGCGGGAGGAATCCGAGCGGGGTCTCTCAGGTAGTCACGCCGCTCGGGAGGGTGTGGTGAAACATACCGCGCCCTCTTGCCATAGGCGATGGCCTCTCCCCTGTCGGCAAACCCGGCATAATCACGGTTACCCGGGAGAGTCTCATCGAGGAGTGGCTGTTCCTGTCCCTGCTGTCCTGGCCTAGGATCACCGTAGTCAGGCCGCCGTTCTGTAGCGCGCTCGGCGAGGAGCTGGTCAACCAGCCTCTTCTGCTCGGCGAGCTGTTGACGTAGCATGACCTTCTCGGGATCCTCATCTGCCCTTTGTATGGAGGTGGATGGGTCGGCGGGCTTTATAGCCTCGCCGTGCTCTTTACCTTTGCTGACGTTTCGGCTCAACGTCAGTGATTCAGTGGGTGTGGGGAGACCCAGGAGGTTCCTCTGGTGACGAGTAACCCTCACTGACGGATCCAACGACGGCTTGTCTTCGGGGGGAGAGCCCCCGTCGAGAAGTTCCAAGTCGTTCCCCTCTCCCAACAGGTCAGCCATATTGACCGTTTCCGTCCCTGGGGATATACCCTTAGGGCCACCCAGTGAATCAGGCTGTCGGCGAATCGCACTGAAGCGTAGGGCAGCGTACTGCCCCCATCCACGGATATACACGTGGGGAGTGGCTTCCTCTAGAACCTTGCGGAGTACATGAAAACACTCGACGCATCGTTGTTGGAGGGCCTCGTGGTGCCCAAATGACCCGGGGTGCCGAACCGCGGGGAGCGTGGCCAGGTCAATCTGACGGCACTGCTCACCAATATCCTCCAAGTGCAGTTGACACCCGGGGTATGGCATTTGTAGGCGATGAAGACGGGAGTGAGTCTCCCGGAGAGTTCGGTGGAAGCATTCGAACTCATCCGGGGTGAGTGATTCGGGTGCATCAAAGTCCAGTCCTGCGACTGGCCAAAACTTCTCAGGGAAGTGGCCCTCTGCAAGGACGGTCCAGAAGCTCCACGACTCAAACTCGGGACCCAGGTCTCCTTGGTCCTCTTCAACAACTGGGAATGGACGGGGAACCGGCAGTGGTGCCGAGGCGGGCCGTCGGGCCGACGGGCTGGCCGGCGGTGAATACGGCGAGTAGGCCGATTGGCCTCCATATCCCGGGCCGCCCTCTGAGGGTGGCGGTGCCCCAGCTACCACATCACGATAGGACGGGCCGGCGAGCGAACATCCTGCCGTAGCGTCGGTGCTCGCCGAGGGTGCACTAGATCGTGGTTCGACCGTCGGTCCCCAGAAAAAGTCTCCGGCTTCTCCGATCGAGGCAGAAGGTGCTTCCGGAGGGGCTGGTACCAACCGCAAGCTTGATCCTTGGGGGTCTACCAGGCCCTCACTACTCCGGATATACCTTCGGAGAGAAGCGGGGATCATATCGATCTCGCTCTCGGGAATTACGAGGCTGACGTGTTGCATTCCTGCCCCTGCCCCTAACTGGCGGGATCGGGGGGAGGGCTCTGTTGCCGAATCATACTCCGCCTCTGTATCAGAGAAACGAACCGGTCGGATCTCTGTCCGGAATTCCGTAGCATTCTTCCCTCGGCGTCGACGCCTCGCCTTCCTGCCCCTGGGTGGTTCTTCGGGGCATGGATGATCTCTATCCTGGCGTCCTCCGGCCGCACTGGTGCTGGGGCCAAGAGGACTGGAAACCAAGGTGCGAGGAGCACCGAGATAGATATCAAAGGGGACGCGGGGAGAGATGCTTCCGGGCAGGCCTCCGGGCCGGGATCGGGAGGTGGGATGACCCATGCCTCTTGGATCGGCCACACGGAGTAGACCCTGTTGGTGAATAGCGCTACCGCGAGGTGGTCCGCGGTGGCTATTGCCTGTGCCAGCAACCGGGAGAGTCAACCCAACCTGCCTTTGGGGCGGTTGGGGCCTCGATCCAGGTCGGGCATAGAAGTCCCCCTGCTCAGGATGCGCAGGGGTCTGGTGACTGGAGCCAGCAGTGGCTTGAGCCAACGCGGCCGCTGTTGCTAGGGCCCCAAGGTGGGCATCCTCTTCCGCTCGTGCCCGACGTTGGCGTCGGGACAAACGAGTCGGGATGAGCGGCGCGGGCAGGTGGAGAGCTCGTTCTTCGACTTGAGGGGCCTGGCGGCGGTGTCGTCGTGGCCTGACAGGAGCCCTTATCGCGGATCCCTGGAGCGAATCTCGGATAGGGTGGTCCCGGGCATCTCCCACCTCATCCGCATAGGGAAAGGAGGTGTCGGAGCGTTCCAGGGATAAACTCTCGAAACGGTTGTACGTCGAGGTAGGCAGCGGTGCCTCCCTGCGCGGCCCTCGGGGGCGGCGTTGGTGGCGAAGTGCAGCTTCCTCGAGGCCTAGGCGAGCCATGTCCCTGGTGGGGATGACTCCCTCTTCCTCATATCTCCGCACCAAGTTGTTGATCACCCTTCTCTGGATGACCTCCGAGGGGGAGAGAGGGCGTGGTTGTCCCGCAATTGCGGCTGCTGGGACGACTGTGGAACGGGCGGGACCGCGCGGAGTAGCCGCGTCAGTGTTTCCCCTACCCCCGCGCCAGTGGGCGGGTGGCGATCGGGCACTGGATTGGGCGACTTGATTCCTGAAAGAAGGGAGAAAAACCCATTAACACTGACAGGAAAAGGAATCGACAACCAACCATTAGTGCCACGACGCCTTCCATGGGGGGAACCCAGGACATCGACGTCGTGAGACGGAGTGCCCGATTTCCCTTCCCCAGCCCCTGGCGGGTTCCGTGCCCCGGTGCTGAATGCTCGGTCGAGCAGCATGCTGGTCTTCCAACACCTCTGAAAGCTATCGGTCTTTGTATCGAGGAGAAGAGATTCACGTCGGGTTCACCATTTTTCTGTTTCGGTGCGGATGTGCGTCGGGTTTCTGTTCCGACGCTGTTCCGCCAGAACGCGTTCGCGCGTGCACCCGTCGACCCGAGGGGATGGGCGCGCGGCTTGTGGCCCCGCAGTCCCGCTTTCCAAGGGCGGGCGGCATTCGTCCCTTATTCAGGGGCGTCTGCTCCTTGATCGAAACCGGGATGATGGGATGTCGGCTCCTCCTTCCGTGGACGTCTCCTCGGAACTCGTCACCTAATCCGGGTCTCCCTCATAGATTTAAGAATGTTCGTGAATCTCGTTCCCGGCGCCATATCTTCATGGACACCGGTTAATTACGCTGCTTCCGCCCAGACGCTCCAAGGAGTCTGGTCGGGGCAGCAACCTGCGGTGAGGAGACCGGGTAGCTCTGGGTGTTGGGGGCGTGTCTTAACACTGCGACTCTGCATGTCTGCCTTCCGTCCCTAATAGGGCTTCTCGAAGGCGTGATGGCTGAGGCATCCCGCACTGGGTGCGGGAAACTGTGTTACCTGAGGTTTTCCTCAGCTTCCCATGTTTAACACGGGGTATGCCGCGAGTTTAACGTCCAGCGGGGACGACATCAGACTGATCAACACGAGAAGTGGATCAGATGACAGAACCCCTTGCGGGGAACCTCCGATGCTGGGGCCAGCACATGGGTGGCTTCCCGAGTGAAGTGGAGTGGAATGAAGTGGCATGACCCCACCGGGATGTGGCGGCCCGGGTAAGGATCAGGATGGATGATGGAGTGAAGAGCTTGGACCCCGTAGGGGCTTCCTACGTACCGCGCGTTATCACGGATCAAAGTCAGCGTAGTTCGAGTATACAGTTTAACGTCATGCTGGACGTTGGCAAGCCGACTCACGAAGAGATCGAGGCTGCCAGGCGAAGGGTTGAACCGAACCACCTCGCACAGAGGGGGATGGAACGGCCGGGTGGATCACAGTTTCACGTCATGCTGGACGTTGGCAAGCCGACTCACGAGGAGATCGAGGCTGCTGAACGGAGGATTGAACCGAACCACCTCGCACAGAGGGGGATGGAACGGCCGGGTGGATCACAGTTTCACGTCATGCTGGACGTTGGCAGAGAGAAATAGAAAAAGGCAGTGGGGAAGTTCAATGGAGATACACATGTGCAGTCCCCCACAAGAGCGGATTCATAGGTGAATCAACGCGAAGGTGAACCCGGGAGGGGTCCACGGATGGACGAACCGACGTGAATACGACCGGGACGACCAGGTGGTGGGCTTGAACCTCGGAGAGGCTTCCTACATACCCTGTTTAGGAGACATGGATCAAAGTCCACGTAGTTCGCTCTGTTTGTAACACTATACCCCCGTGGGCGAAGGCCACTCCAATCCCGACATCCCTGCAGAGACGAGCGGGTGGGGGCCACATCCAAACCGGAAGGACCCTGCGCGCGGGGCACGGGATTAGGTGATGCGGACAGTTTAACGTCTTTCCAGACGAAGTACAGTTTAACGTCGTGTGTTGAGGATGAAGCGGACGGTTTAACGTCTTGCCGGACGAAGTACAGTTTAACGTCGTGTGTTGAGGACGAATATGCTTGGCAGTTTAACGTCTTGCAGTGCGGACGATATGCTAGGCAGTTTAACGTCGTGCATCTTGGACGTGGTGCAGTTTAGCGTCATGCGGGACGAATGCTGAACAGTTTAACGTCTTGTAGCTGGGACGAATACTGCCGCCGATGGGTCCGTGTCACTTCGCGCGAGCCTGGAGGGCGGCACGGGAAGACAACGCACGGTGTGGGCACCCAGGATGAAGATCATCGGGCGCCACGCAGGCGGGTACCCTCAGGGGGTCAAAGGGGCGACCCTGGCGGATTGCGCGCAAAAGAGGAGCTTGGCGCGCAATACCGCGGGTCGGCGCGCAAATGGGCGGGCTGGCGTGCAATTGGGCCAGCGCTTTGCGCGCAGATGATTGAGATTGCGCACACCGGGCTTCGGATAGCGCGCGGGGGCAACGACTCATTCTTTAACGAATGGCCACTTCGAAAAAGGGGGGTGCGCGCAATCGGGCTGGATTGCGCGCACCCGGGGGCAATTGCGCGCAAGAGGCTTCTTTTGCGCGCGAAAGCCTTTGGGTGAAGAATTATTTCAAAGGAAAGGAGCCAAGGGGATTGCGCGCGAAGGAGAACCTCGAGGCTTTATTGCGCGAAAGAAAAGAGGTTACCTGAAGATCGGCATTGCGCGCAGAGGGGGTTGGATTGCGCGCGCGAGAGACCTTTCGAATTCCGGCCACCTTCAAAACGTCGGGGGTCACCTTATATTTATAGGCAACCCCGGGCGCGAAATCCGGTTCGCGGGCACGGAATTCCCTTCGCGGGCGCGGAATCGGGCCCGGCGCGCAAGGGAGTCGCGCGGGCAACGGGCGCGCAAAATTGCGCGCCGGCCCAGCGCATTGCTCGCATCCCGGGAGGTTTGCGCGCCTGACTTCAACATTGCGCGCAGGTCTCCAAAATTCCGCGCAAGGCCTCCGGGCCCTACGAAACGTGATTCTGACTCCAAATATGACCTCGCTTTCCGCATCCGGAGCTTTGTTTGGGAACAACGGACTTTTCCGGCGTCTACAACTACGTGATTGTGGTAGTCGAGACGAACACAAACCTTTTCCTCATTCAGTTAGTGAAAAGATAAGAATGAAAATGATACATTACAATTTTAAAAATGGTATTTATTTTTATAATTTTAGAAATATTTAATTATATCACATATATTTATTATTATATTCTTACATCTAAATTGTCATTGAAAAATTAATCACATCACTTCTTGAGGAGGTAGTCCACCATACACAGGAGTGACTTTATCATATCCCATTTGAAATGGAATGTAAAAAAGGTATATATGATATAATAAATCAATATTTATGGTAATTATATATATAATATATATTTTATTTATATCTATCATCACATCCATCCGTGAGAGGTGGAAATGGTAAAATGAATGACATTACTTCATAAGGCACTAGTCCACCGTACACATGAACGATAATTTCAGAAACATTTTTATGGAATTGAAGATTGTTATACGACATTAATTAAACATAAAAAATTCATATACGGGGGATATTGTGGTAATTATGAAAAAATTGAAGGATGTGGAGGAGGAAATATAATAAAAATGCTTGTTGAAGAACAATAATTTTTATTTGCCTATCCTCTTTTGGTTTTCCCCAAAATCCTTATTATGTTGGATTTATTCCCAAAATAAGGATATGATGAGAGTAGGGAGGTTGGTATGTAATTTTTTTAGGTATTGGATGATCCAAAAGGGTTTGATGGTGTGAATATTAGAGGAGATGTGGTGACCTTTTATAAGTGAGGTGAGTTGAACACTTTTACTTTTATTGAAAATAAAATGATGTAACCAATTTTTTCTCATGTCACACGGCTAAAAAATAGAGTATTAGTGAGAATTAGAAATTTTATGGATCAATTATGTCCATAAAATATATTATATACATGTTTTTATGTCATTTTAACTATTATCATTTTAGTTTAACACCCATATAAACCCATTTTACCTTAACCTCAGTAATTAATTTTTATTATCTTCATTATTCATGTTGGTGAAAAATTAGGTTGAAATAATTAGGCAACTTATATAATGATTATTAAAAATATTGAATCTGTTTTTTTCTTAAATTAAATTCATCTATATTTAAAAATATAATTTAAAATTAGTCCTGTAGATTTTATGATAAAAGGAGTTTGCAAAGAGAAAATATTCAAGCATTTACAGTGTTTTTTTTATCAAATTTCAATATGAAAATGATTGAAATGTTACAAATTGGATTAAGAGACATAAAATTTTAATAATATTACTTTAACAATAAATTAAAATATATTTTATCTTTAGAAATAACTTGAATGATATGTTTGTTTTCAATTAAAATTCAGTATTTTTCACTGTTCATCAAAACATTATTCTTTTTAAAAAATTATAAAAAATAAACCTTGATAATAATTTTGAAATTATAATTTAAAAAATCAATCTTAATTACTTATATATATTTTATTTCAGTGTTAAAAAATTAAATTTAAAATAAAATCCACAGAATCGATGAAAAATCAACTTTTTGAGAAGTGTATATTTTTCAAACACAAGATGATCATATATTGAATCTATGTCTAATAGTAATTATTATAAGAATCTTAATGAAAAATATTTATAAATAATATTAAAATTTATTTTAAATAATTTTCCATTATGGTATAATTTAAATAATCAAAATAGAGAAACATTATTCACATTGAAACAATATTTAAAAAAACTCTATTTTTAAAACCAAAAATAAATATAATCCAATATAAAAATGATTAAAAATTAATTAAATAGATTAAATATAAATAAATAATACTTATTTTAATTTAAATCAAAATGTTTAATTTAAAATATATAATGTATTGAAAAGAAATGAAAGTTTGACAAAAAATCCGTATTTTAACTAATCACTGATAAATCAATATTTTTAGAAAAAATTCAAAAATGTCACTATAAGTTAATTTTTTTATGATGATTTAAAAAATGAATTTAATTAATAAATAAATTCTCTAACATCTCTTTAAATTAATTATTATATTTTTTTCATAAGTGTTCATATAAAAAATTGTAGAAATTATATTTTTGAGAAATATAATTAATTTACTAAAAAATAATAGATCATTTAGTAGGAATTTATAAATAAATTTATATATTGTATTACATTTATATTTATATATAATTAAGTAGTTAATAAAATTCATACCCACCTATTTACTAGGTATGTTCTAATAGAAATTTTTATAATGATATTTTTAAGGTTCTCTGAATCTCAGTGCCACATGTTAGGCACACTTCCTAAAAAACTCATTTTTTATTGTAACACAAGCTGAAATCAGTGTTTAATATAGTGAAATCTATACATAGTGTTTCATGTAAAAAAATAATAAAATAATAAAATTAATTTGAAAAAAATGTTTCACAAAATCTTGGTGTGTTACATTGTACCTATTTTAAGATGAATTTCATCCAATAATTTCATATTCATCATCAATGTTTTCACATTTCAAAATTATGATATAGAAACCCACATTGTACAAATGTATAATAAAAATTACATTAAAAATAGAAATATGGAAACATAAAGGAAATCTATGGTAACTCATAACTTGGGTTCCACATAGGAGAACCTATATAGGAAATGAATACTTGGACATATGTGAAAAGAGTTAATAATTATAAAGAGTTATAGAAAACATTGATCAAAATAAAGTGGGTGATCTATAAAAGGTTTATGAGCACAAAAAATTAAACCCAAGAGGCATACAAAAGTTAATTGATATTGTAAAAAATGATTATAAGGTGATTTTTTATTTTAGGATCCTTTTTACCTAAAGTTGTAGAATTTTCATTAGATGATATACATACCTGGTTTCATTCCATTTTATCAGCACAATATCATCCATTGGGTTTTCCTTGATCAATTTTCTCTTCATCTATTACTCTATGAAATAAAGGCTAGTTCTTGTGTCTGAAGAACTAATGAATCATAATATACAGAAATATAATGATAAGTCATTCCATATATATATAATTATCATGATAACACAATTGTCAGAACAAGTTATCCAATATCCAGAAATCCTCATTTGGTGAAGTAATATATTAATACTGTTCAATTTAATTTATTCATATCAATAATCTCCTTTTCAAAAAATACCATTTTCAGAACATTAAGAACATATTTAGGGTTAACTTCCTTAAACATAATATATCCTTCCAATTAAATCAAGTTTCTAGGTTATCAGCACCATTAAAAATATAGTTTTCAATCCTTAATGAAAAAAATATATTGAACAATCCTTATATAATTCATGATTCATATAGTATAATAATAAAATTACAATATATAAATACTTTCATCATCCCACATATTCTCAAACCATTGACTAGGAATCATCATATTACTCTTTAATACCTATTTCATATAATATTAAATATGACTCTTGCCTTTACCCAACCTCAATTTATTCACACCACTCACATTTAACATAAACAATAGGTTAGAACAAACCATACCTTTAATATATCATTTGTAGTATCCTCATCACCAGTAGTACAACCATTAATCGTACCACATTTCTCATGTTCTTAAATATCCCTCCCTCTATGAAATTCATATTAAAAATTCATATACTTTGTGAATTTGAATCATTCAACCATCGATGATATAATAGGTAGACCATTATTATCATCCATTACGTCAACTGAAAGTTCTCTTTTTCATCTATAATTTTTGGTTTTGTGTCCTCATTTTCCACACTCAAAACGTATTCCCCTTCCTCTAAGATATCCACTTGGGTGATTCTCCACACGTTCTTAACATATAAGAAAATAAATATTCTTTCACCTATGGTTTCCACTACCTAAACTCCCATAAAAAACCATCCTTCTCTTATTTGGTGAGTATGAATGTTAGATAAGGTTCACATTGTTAATTACATATCATGAAAACATATAATAGATAATCACTACATCCTTTAAATGACTAGTTTTCCCATTTGGATACTTAACATTATATTTTCCATCACATTCTATGTTAACCCAATTCCATTTAGTTCCCAACATAGACTAAAACCAATAAGTATAGTGTGAACAATGCTAATCATAATGGGAAACCAAATAACATGAAAATCACTTCTAAAAAGTCAAAATCCTAAAATATTATTTTTATTTTATTACATATTAGTTTTTTTCCAAGGTTATTCATAGTCATCGTCTATTTAAATATTTCATTATGGTTGGTAAAGAGTTTGGAAATTTCCAAAGCATATGTCCTGAGTGTGTCAGAGCAGGTGCGAATGAAGGACGATTTTTATGCACCAAGTGTTGATTAAGACTATCTCAATGCACCCTTTTTGAAGTCATTAACCCTAGGTATCATTGTTCCAGAGCTACATCCACATGTAGTTCCTAGAAATGGATGTATTTTCTTGTTTACTACCCACTCTTATATTACAAAAATTCGATGACATTTTCCTATAATTTGACTCATTCTAATATTTACCATAGAGAAATCCATTTAAATATACATACAAATATCCCTACGGAACTCAATAATTGTTTTTTCCAAGTTTATAAATGTTATAGAATCCTTTCCTTTAATAAGAATTATAGTGTCCTAGGTTTATCATATATAGACATGATATATTTTTAGAGGAATGTTGAATAAATTACATAAAAATAATACAGAGGACCATAATTGTTTAGTTTACATGGATACTAGTCACAAAATATTCTTATATGGTTAAATATATTAAATATATATAATAAATATCTTCCCATTATTTATTTATCATGGAAATACCATACTTAAAACCATTATTCATAACCTAGGGAAAGGAACCTTAATAAAGGCCGATCATAGATAGTCTTTTTGGGTAAAAGGGAGTTTGGTAAGTATAATATGATGATAAGGGTATGAAAACATGAGAATAAAAGTTTAAAACCCTAATCATTATATTTAAGACCATAATCTCGAGTCAAGGAATAATAACTTGCAGTTCACAAGACATCAATCATATGAGAAAAAAAGAACATGAGGCATGAGAGCATAATATTAGCCTAATATATAAACTTCTTGAATTAACATAGGCATATGATATCATTTATATAGTATTAAAGGCTCATTTTATAGTCTATAATAGTAGAATCTATTCACTACCCAAATTATCATGTTAGTCAAGGTTCGCTCCCAATACCATCATAACAGAAAAAGTTTCTTACAGAACATGGTTCACTCCCTATTCTAGTCATGTCTATCACATTAAATACAAATATTTACCCAATGAATTTGAGAGAGATATAGGTACCACCTATGAAATAGTGAAAATAATATATACATGTTCTTAAATATCATAAAACATTTATCATATCATTACACATGAAATGAAATGGGGTTCATAAAAATATCATTATATCATAAGCTGTGGAAATATGACATGTTTCTTAATCATTTCAAAATTCCATCATAGAAAAACCCATGAAATTAATCAGGTGTCATAATTATTTTATCATGGTATACAACATAGAAGATAAATGGGTTTCATAAAATTCTTTCCACCATAAACATTAACCATTTAGAGAATGCATTTGAATATTATTCTTGGAAAATATCCCCAGTAAAGTATAAGTAATATCAGTGGATGTCATCTTAGAAGGAAAATGGTATTGGAGGAAAAATCAATCAGATTATATTATTTGGAAGATAAAATTTCATTTAAATTAAAATTTTAAAATATAAATCATTTTTGAGATCCTTTTCATTGAAAATAGTCATGAAAACTTATAATGGATAATTCTAAAAATCATTTAAATTTTTACTTGAGAAAAATATCCATTCGTCATTGAAAAATAATTTTTTAAAACAAAAATCATTTGGAAAATCTGTTTACTTTAAAATAAGTTTGAAATATTATAATGTGAAATTAAAATATAATTATGTTCATGATTTTAGGAAATTCCATTGATGCGGTAGATGTTAAAAAATAGATTGCATTAAAATTATCAAAAAATCCAAATGAAATTTTTCTGGAAAATGAAATGAAGAATCATTTATTTTAAAAAAAATTAACACATATAAAAAAAAATTCCTTAATAAATTATTTGAAAAAAATTTAAAACAATTGAAAACATTTTTAAAAAACATGTTTGTGGAAGAAAAATTGTTTTTGTCAAGAAATATGATTTCTCTAAAATATATTATTTTTAAACTCTTGAGTACATGAAGAAAAGATAATTAAGTAATAAAATATGATCCCATAAAATAACCATAGGTGATGAAAATAAAATATTTTATTAAGAGATGGATCATATGATTTGTTAATGGGAAACATAGTCATAATCAACCACGAGAAATGATTAGATTGTAACATAAAAACATCACCATTTTGGTAACTTTGAAATAGAAAAATCATGATGTAATATCATAAAAATAAACATAAAATATCATGAGTATAAATATATTCATAATATTTCATGTCAAATTTTCTTTTTGTAGACCTCATAAAAGAAGATATGTGCATAAAATAACCAGAAGTCTCTAGAAACAAAAATTGAAACAAAAATACCTTATAACATTCGTTAAATTTTAACTGTAAACCCCATGAAAGGGAGATCCTAAAATTGGTATGTAAATGCATATAATTTTAATTATAATCATCCTAAAACACATTAATGGGAATTATATGCACCATATAAATAATAGGCAACAAATATGGCACATGTATCACAAAAGTAAAAAAGTGAGATGAAAATCCATTACCATAAGTGTTGACATCCTTTAAACACATTAATAAATACTTTATAATAAATATAAATATACTAAAAAATGTAATTAAACATATAATTCTGTCTATTATTTACTTATGACCTTTTTTACCCGTTCACTAATAATTCATTGTTAAAAACACATTTCATGTAATAACCGCATGGGTTTTCAAAAATGTTTAGACTTGTTTTTTTAGTCTACTTACGTTGATCATGGTTCAAAAATATATATAATAATAATAATTTAAAAATTATCATATTTATACATCAATTATACATTTTTGAAAAATCATTAATAATGGTCTTAAGTAATTAAGTATGTTATGATCATAGAGATGATATGTTTTACAAACATATGAGTAACATTTCCATTTTCAAACGATAATTATTGAACTGAGGAAACAAAATATTTTATCCTTAAAAAATTATCATAATATAATAATATTTATTAAAATATGCTTATACATATCATATATTTGGCGTTGTGATGAAAAGGGTTATTCACATTTCTTCATGAATTCAGTTGTCCGTGTGTAGATGAATGACATTATCAACTTTATGTGAGTTGTAAGGTATGAAAAAAATGATAAATTATATTTTCAGAATTATAAATATTTAATTAATTTCATTATTTTTTTCATTTATATAACATATATATATCATAATTATATTTCATGTAAATCGATAGCGAAAAAAATCACATATCTTCATTGGGCGGTAGTCCAATGTACAAACGAACTATGTTATTGTATCCCATATGAAATGGAAATTAAAAACGTTATAAATCATATAATGAATAAATATCTATAATATGTTTATAAATAAAATATGTATTATTTATATATATCATCCTATAATACCATGGGAGGTTTTAATAGAAATACTAATGACAATAGTTCCTAAGCTGTAGTTCACCGTACAGATGAATGATGATTTCACAACCCATTTGATGAAAGTATAGATGGTTGTAAGTCATTAAATTAATGTTAAAATTTATAATTTTATGTAATATAATGAGGTCATTATATCATAATTATTAAAACATAATTTAATGTTGTGGTGAAATAAATAAAAAAACACTCATCGAAGAACATTACCTCTTCATTGGATAACCACCCCAGCTTTGCACCAAACTCAATCCTAGGTTTTCTTTATTCAAAAAATAATCATTATAATATGATTGGAAGGATGTTGGGTAGTTATTTTTTATTGTTTTATCTGAAATAAAATGGATTTATGGTGTAAATAAAAGTGGAGAGGGTGTAGCCTTTTATAATTGAGGTGAGTGACACACATGTAATTTTTGGAAAATAAAAATTTATACCTATGTTTTCTCATGTAAAAAGGATCATAAATTGATTATTATTGATAATTAGAAATTATAGGTTCTAAATTGGTCCCCAAAAGAAATTTTACAAAAATAGTTATGTCATTTTAACACTTAGTTTTTTAGTTTAACCACCTAATATACCCATTTTTACCATAACTGTGGTAAATAATTTTTACTGTTTTCAAAATTCATTTTTCCCAATAATTTAGTTTTAAATATTAGATAATATAAATTATGAAGATTATAACTATTTAATCCATTTTTCTAAATTCAATTCACCTAAGTGGAAATGGTTAAATAAAAAATAATTGAATAGATGTGATGAGAAAGTTGGTTTTCAAAGATAAAATGTTCAAATGTTAACAATGTTTTTGTATCCAATTTCATTGTTAAATTGATTAAAATAGCATAAATTATACTAAATAAAATTTATTTTTACTTTTTATTAATTAAAACCAATTCATAATATAATTTATATTCGTACAAAATTTAAATGAAAATGGAGTTTTCAACTGAAATTTTGAAATTTTAACTATTCATTACAAATTTATTCATTTTCAAAAAAAAAAAATCAAACACTCACCCTAATGAAATTTTTACATGATGATTTATAAAATTAATGTTGTTTTTTCGGATAAATTTTCTAAAATTGGAAAAAAATAATTTTGAAAAATAACACAGAGATGTGAAGCAAAATAGGGTTTTCATGAAGTGTATATTTTTTCAAGAAATATATTATTTTATATTTACTATATGTGTGATAAAAAAATTATATGAATATCAATTAAAACATATTGATATGTGATGCATAAATTACATTTAAAAAATTTCTTATTAGGGATTATTTAAACTAATTAAAATCAAAAAATGTTATGCACTTTAACACCGTTTTCTGAAAAAATCTCGGTTTAAACCAAAAAAATACATATTATAATATAAAATAAAAACTATTTTAAAAAGTAATTAAGTGGATTAAATTTAAAATAATTATTATTATGCTAATTTAAAACATTATTGGGAATTTATATTACATATTTGATTGAATATAAATTTTAGTATTAAAAAAATTCGTATTTTTTACTATTCCCTGAAAAATCAATATTTTGTGAAAAAATCCAAAAATTTATCCAGGAGTTAATTATTATATGATTCATTTAAAAAATAAATTCATTTTATCAAATAAATAATCTAAAATATCTAAAAATTAAAAATTATATTTTGTTTCATAAAAAATAATAGAAATCAGTTTTGTAGAAGATATATTTTGGAAGAATATAAATACGTTACTGAAAAATGATTGATAGTTCAATAAGAATATAAAAATAATTTTATATCGATTTCATAATTTACATCTGTATTTCATAAATTATTTAATACCAATCCTACCCACAGATTTATTAGCTATGTTATAACATAAATATTTTAAATAATATTATGTAATTGTTATTTGATGCTCAGTGTAACATTTATGGAACGATTTTGAAAAAACATGTTGTCTCATGTAATTAAAGCTCAAATAGGTGTGGCAGATAATGCATGATATAATCAATGTTGTATGTAAGATGAAATATCTAAAAAACTAAATTCATTGGAATAAAATATTTCACTAAATCTTATGGAGTTAAACAGAAAGTGATGGGTGTGGCTAGGAATTATATTGCCCCTTGATGCATCGGCATGACTCACGAGAAAAAATAGTTGGCCAATTTAGAATAGGTTTGAATACGTAGGTTTAAACTATCTTTTGAAGAGTTATTATGGTAGAGGTATCATGAAATCATAGATCATGACGCCTAATAATTAATATCTTACTTCCCCTGGAATTCAGTAATTTTTGTTATCCCTAAGATTTACACAATGATATTATCTCTAATGCATTTAATTCTCATATTATTGATTAAATGGAATGTGTGTTTAATTATTTACATTTTCATATTGATTTTAACTTATCCTATAATGATAGTTAGGTTTTTTAACTGGAATCTGTGTTTAGTTTTTTATTTTCACATTTTATTATGGGGTTTGATTCATGAAAGATTCCTCTATAATTAATCCTTTATGAAAATTTGATATCACAATGTTTTAGTTTCCATTCCACCAGATTTGAAGAATAATTCTTGAAATGAGTTTTCAATGATGCATTCCATTTTTTGTTATTCATTATGTTTTATTTTTTATTCCCAATGTAAATTGGATATCATGTTTTAATATTGTTCTCCATAAGTGCTATAATGATCGGTAATTTAGTATTTTACCCTTTATATCTATGAAAATTTAACAAAGTAAACATTGGATCTAGGTTCATAGGGTTTCCCGTTACAATATTTCCATTGAGAATAATTAGGATCTAAAATTAATTATTTCCATGACCCGCACAAGAAAAAACAATAGGAAACTATACTAAGTATAAGCCAATTAACTGTTGTCTATAAATAATCATGAAGAATGGTGTGGCTATCATTATATAGTCTAAAACATTAACTACCTGGATTTTTTATAATATCCATCTCTAACTATACTTCTTGGGAAAATACATTAACATCCCTCACATGATGATATGAACAATTCATGAAACTTATAAATCAATTCTTCCTTATCTAGTACCTCTAGATACATAGGTTACAAAAATGAAATGAATGATATTTATTGGAATGATTTACCACAAATTTAAAATATCATACTCTATATTTACCATTAGGGATGTTCTTGTAGGAAAATTGAAAAAAAAATCATGAGCCAACACCCAAGCTCCAACACACGCATGCTCCCCTACTAATGTGAGAAAAAGTCTTTCAACCATGGTACCTTTTGTATTAATTAATGAAAATACAAAAAAAATATTTTAATATAATCCCATGATACCTATAACTGTTTATAATATAAATGATAAAAGAACACCACTAATAACCATCAACCCCCATCTGACTAACAACCAATGGGATGAAATTATCATTCCACACATAGATAAGCCAAAAACAAATGTTAATATCTTCCAAAAACTTTTCTATATTAGGATCAAATACAACTACTTCCTACCTCACTAATATATAATAATGAAACTCTCAAAACATATTAATCTATGCCACATACCCTAATAATTTTTCAACACTACAATGGCCAACCAGAGCATCCAACTATGCCTCACCAACCGAAACCACGCATTAATGACATCTACTGTCCATCTATGCACTAAAAATCTAATAATATAATAAAACTCATTTAGTATGATTCATTTAAATTAATTTTATTCCCCATTAATCACCCAAATTCACGCAAAATTGAATACAACTTGATTCTTTTCTCAATCCTAGGTTCTCTACCCAAATGTAATATCATCTTACCATGCTTGGTTAATAATTTTAATACCCCTACACATAATTATTTGGGATTTAAATGAATGTATCATTTATAATATCCCATGATATTTCACATAAAAATATGTATTGATACTATAAACCTAATAAACCCATGTAGTCCTCACCAGCTCGAAACTTCAATTTTCATCCTAGCTCCCAAATTTTGCTCTTATACCACTCTTTCAAAACTTGACCCCACAAGTATCCCTATTGGTCTAGTTTTGAATATTATAGTGACTTCAGAATCCAACCTCCAAAAGGAAATGGATTTTAAATAAGAACTGGGGTTATAAAGTTACATATTAAAGATATATTACCCATATAATCCCAACAATACATTCAAACAGAAACAAACTCTATATAAGATGAAAATAGTATTAAAAAATCATGTATTTTGTAACATACATTTTTTTTGAAATATATTATTTCAAATAAATTAAAATTATATAAGATATTTCATTACATGAAATATATAGTTTATCTTTCATTACACACAACACCCCATTTATCATCTATTGTATGAAACATCGAGTCCCTTTTGTGACATATGTTTCACACTAGCCCGAGTTTTGCTGGACACCAATATACAATTAACATTATTAATTTAACATAATAATTATCACCTTGCTGTTTTAATTGTGGGAATAAAAATTATTAACTAAATTATAAAAATTACTGTTACACATTTTTTTAAAATTTATTCATTGGTTACTATTTAATTTTAAATGAAAATAAATACCAAATTAATATAAACGATGTGTTTTCTTGAAAACCCATATTTTGACTACAATTGAATTTTATATTAACTATTAAATTTATCCATATAATTGAAAGATATTTATTAAATTAATATTCATATTTTTAATATATCTTTTGAAAATTCATCCAATATTTTTGGTAGGATCTAGATAAAAATAAGTCAATTTTAAGTATAAAAGATGTATATTTTTAGAGGCAGTTTTACCGCCTTTTAATAGAAGATTGTTTTAAAACTAAAATTTTATAATTTTACAATTTTTATATGAAAAAATAATATTTGTTTTTGAATAAAAAATATAATAATTTACTTCAGGTCAATTTTTGGTATTGTTCTCTAAACATCCATATGTTGATAAATATTGAATTAGAACGAATTTTAATTGAAAACTTCTATTTCAGCTAAATTTTTTTATTATGCTAGATTATATTTTTATTATGTTTTAAAGTATAATTATTTTGATTTTATATCATTTAATCTAATTTAGTAAATTGGATCAATTTCATAGAGATTTTAGATTAAAAAACTTTTGGCCATTTTTACTTCAAGAACACGCTTTGTCGTCCCATCTGGGGGATTAATTTCCAATTAATTTATGAAACTTCAGTGATTATAATTTTTTAAAAAAAGATTTCTTATTTTTAATAAGACTAATTTATAATGTATAATAAGTCCAAATTAGTTTTTCAAAATCATATTAGCAAATGTGATTAAAATTAATTACAGTGATTAAGGTAAAAATGAGTTTACATAGTGGGTAAACATTACTCTTATGGGGCCAAAGGACATAATTTTTTTTCCAAAACCTATTTTGTATAAATTGTTCAACCATACCAATTATTGTACCTATTTGGGATCATTATTGGTGGTACATGATGTAAGGGAGTCCTCTCAATAGTGTTTACATTTTTATTTTTAAAAGAATGCCACTCCCCCTCCACTATAAAAGACACTCACCCCCCCATTTCCTCAAACCTATAAATCCATTTGTCTCATATAATAACTGAATAAATATTATTCCATCAAACCACCCCTAACCCTAAAGTCTTCAATTTTTATATAAATATATCAATGGAACACCTTTAGCGAAAACTAAAATGAGTTACCGAAAAAGAGTTAACGTTCATCAATGTGTATTTATATTTTATTTCTATATTCATCCATTCAATTAATATTTTTAAACTCTTATATAATAAAATTATTATTATAAAAATACTGATATGTTTTTAATGGTACTAACTACACCTACAGACACTTCCATCAAATCGGTAACGAACTTACCGTTAATGTGTATAGTGAATTACCGACCCACAAAACAACATAATTCATTTTCCATTACCACCTATCATAGTTGGGAATCATGTTGGAAAAAAAATTATATTATATATATTTTATTTATTTATTTTTCAAAATTTTTTATTTTATATATATCACATACCTTCATGTTTTCTATTTTTTGTAAATATTATAACATTATTTATGGATGTGTGGAGTACTGCCTCCTATAAGCGATGTGATACATTCACATATTAATTGATTCCCTTTACATCATATTAGTTTATATATAAGTATATATGAAAAAATAACATGGTATTTATAATATTAGTATCATTATGTATAACATAATGTTAATTACCTTCTTTTCATAAAGAACATTGATAAATGAGAACGTTACTCATGAATATATTCAACCTATAGTCTCCATGATTGTAATATAGGTTCATTTTTCATAAAAATCATTCATTATTGGTTTAGAAATTATTATTTATGTATTAATATTATAGTTATATCATTATTATTATTATTTGTTTTCTAAAATAATAACTTCATTGAATATAGTCAATATATCAATATTAGTTTTGACACATAAGACGAATATGGTCAAAACATATGAATTAAGAATCACTAATAATGTAATAATATATAACATGAATATATATGGTAAAAAGTAATAATAAAATTTTAAAAGTTTTGGAATCATGAAAATAATTAAATTAATTTTATTATTCATTAAGATATAGGAGAATCAAGAAAAAATGAGACTATAGGTAATGGGTTTCATCTCTATTTTAATTTTTTTGATACTTGATTGTTATTGTGAACCTATTTACTTTTATATGGTGAATCTAATGCCCTATTACTTGTTATATCATGTGTTTCATTTATTTCATAATATAAAATGTTTCAGGGGCGAGGCATTTCCTCGCGTTGCATGTGATGCAATAGTTGTTCTCATTCCCAACCCCATGTCCCCTACCTCTATGGAGCACTTTCGTCTGATTAGCATGTGTAACAACCCTTACAAAATCCTTACATGCATAATTAACACTAGGTTATCAATCCATATCCCCAAGTGTATCTCCACAAAATAGAATGGATTTGTGGAGGGCGCTCTATTCCGGGGGCGATCGGCTTGGCCCATGAAATGATCAGGGACCTTCACTTCAAATCCCATGGTTCCAACATGGTTATTAAGCTCGATATGAGAAAATACTACGATCATGTGGAGTAGGGATTCATCAATTTTTTTTGGGTCTTGGATTGTCCTCTTGGAAAATTGAACTAATCATTCGATGCTTCAGTTCAGGATGGTTGGAGATCTCACTTATTGGGATAACCTTTGGCTTCTTCAAATCCACGTGCGGTCTTCAACAAGGGGACCCCATCTCTCTGAGCATTTTTATCATCACTAAGGATATCTTCAGCAGGCTCGTTCACCACAACATCATCACAGGAGAGATCATCCACTTCCATAGGTGGTTTATCCTTCCCTCTATCTCTCACCTCATGTTCTAGGATGATTCTATTCTCTTCATCAATGCATCCACCAGATCAGTGTGTTGTCTGTGCAAAGTGTTGGAGGCCTATTATTTTTGGAGTGGGCAGCATGTAAACAAGACTAAGAGAAATTTGTTCATATCAAAACATTATACTGAGGGGCATTCCCATAACATGGGAATCTTGTTGGGCATACAAAAAGGAAACCTTTCCATGGTGTATCTAGGAGCCCATGTCTCCCCACAGCCGACGCACATTCGTGAACTTAACCCCATCGTCTCCAAGATCACAGAGAGGGTGCTCAATTGGAATAACCTCTACCTATCTTCTAGAGGTAGGATTGCCCTGATTATAAGTGTTCTACTTGAAACCCGTATCCATTCCCTCTCTGCAATCAAGGTCCCCAAGGGGGACATCCCACGTATGGATGGAATTTTTGTACTGTTTGTTTGGGATCCTCAGTCCAAGGGAAGGAGGCATTGTGCCTCCTGGTGAATGTTTTCAAGCCCTATAAATAATGTTGGTACAATTTCTGAATCCTCAACAACGCCTTGACATGAGTGTATGAGAAACTAGCTTGGGAGGTATTGAAAAAATGAACCCTTTGTGGAAGATCCATGCACACCTATCACGAAGGGGATGGGGTTGACAGGGATCATCGTGCCTCCCCCTTCTGGCCTGAGATCTCTCCCCTCAGCACCCCACTTAAGGCCCACTCTCATTGGATCATCAAAACCATGACTATTTTCTTTGGGCATGATAACTGGTGTGGGGAGAACATCATGTACCCAAGCTGTCATACCACAAGTATCTCCTTCAAGGAGGCTAGAAGCTATCCGTCCTTCACCGAAACAGTTCTTAATAGGGACCAACTGGATGTGTTCCATATCATTGTGTTTTCAAAATCCCCTGATCGGTGTGTGTTTAGCCCGTCCCCTTCTAGATTATTCTCTTCAAAGGATTGTCATCGAGTCTCCCACCCGCAGGTGGATGTGTATGAATGGAATGGTGTACTGTGGGATCAAGCCATCTGGACGAAGTTCAAATTCCTCATGTGGAGGATTCACTATATATCCTTACCCACTGACGAGAAAATCAAGCGTTGTGGTTTGTACATGGCCTCACGTCGTGTCTGCTGCAAGCATTATAATGAGGAGGGTACATATCATCTATTTTTCGAGAGCGACTGGAGGAAAGGAATTTGGACATGTTTTGGTGACTTTACGGGTTTCTCGGTTCCAGCCTGGGCGGAGGAACCCTTTTTTTTCCACTGGTTTCATGACTTGGGGGATCAAAGGATGGAGAAAAGAGAGAGATATCTGGTTCTGAATTTTGGTTGTTGGTGCATATGGAAGGCCAGGAATAGATCTATTCATGACAGTCCTCTTCTTCTTGTTCAATCACGATAAAGACTAAAAACATTTTACTTGATCCAGTCCGGGCGATGAACATCGGAAGGGAAGACCCCACCCTGTAACATGTCTTTCACTAAAACCAGGGCCATATTCTCGTCAACATCAACTCTGAGGGAAGATTGTTCAGGTGGCATCCCACACTTCAGGGCCTCAAGATTAACACTGATGGTTTCTATGTCGCGGGGCTCATGCGATGCGGGGGGCTTGTATGCAACTCCAATGGCTCAGTTATTTTATCCTTCTCCATGCGATTGGGCCATAGTTCATCACTTTTAGAAGAGGCATACACCATTATTTTGGGTCTTGTGGTATGCCAGTAGAGGGAGATCATCCTCGCAGAGGCTGAAACAGATTCTCTTCTTGTTCACAATGCCCTCAATGGCCTTTGTGATACCTTGTGGTCCATTTAGTATGTCATCCGGAAATGCAATCACCTCCTTGACAACATTATTAAAGTATTCCAAACCTAGAAGGAGGGTAAAAGGTGGTATATTATCTAGATTCTTTCTACATTCATGGATCAGAGAGTCTCTTTATACATGATCATCATAGCTTGACTCCAATGGGGACTACTATTATCTGAGGGGATGTCCTCAGACATCACTATTTTTGACCCCCCAAGACTTGTTTCCCCAATCCATCTTTGTGTTCCATTTTGAATAAAAATTTAGATGATGATGATGATTATTATTATTTCATTTTTTTGTTTCAATGATACCATAGAGGTAATGGGTGGTTGTCACAAATTTCCACCTTTGTGACATTTCTTATGTTAGAAACCGATCAAATTATATAAGGTGTATGTACCCCCTATTTGACATGTTATATCATAAATATACTTATTATAATGATATTATAAATTTCATTTAATGTTATTCCCATCATTTGGTTAATTATTCAAATGTTTCAAATTTGTATGGGACACTTTGGAATGTTTAATTGTTATTTTCCTCAATAGTGTTTTTAATAATATTTTATGGCCGTTTTCTTATATCAACATCAAAAAAATTGTTGTTAATTACCATCCACTGGGGATATTTTGTATTGATCCCATCCTCATTAATTTTTAATGGATTATGTCTATTTCAAAAATATTGTTTCTAAACCTGTTTCTTTTCCACTTGTTAATTATGTCCCAAATAGATTATTGTGAAACAAGTTTATTTCCCACAGGTTAATTATATCCTAAGGGGATTTTTTTGAAACTATTTTCTTTTCCATTGGTTTATTATTTCCTAAATATATTATTATTTAACCCATTTTGTTTCTATGGGTTTCTCATGTTTCAAATAGATTGTTATTTAACACATTTATTTTCCAGGGGTTATTCATGTTTCAAAGATATTATTATTTGACCTATTCTTTTTAGGTGGGTTACTCAAGTTTCAAATATTTTGTTATTATTATCATTTATTTTCGATGGGTTACTCATGTTTCAAATATTTTTCTACCTATCACATTCATTTTCAATGGATTATTTAGGTTTCAATGAGATTTTAGTAGATCCAGTTTCTTTTTCACGGGTTAATCATGTTTTAAAAAGTATATGGTTTGTTATTAGGAGTTTTGATAAATTATAGATTTATTTGGTTCTGGGACATTTCCAATGATGGTTTCTCCCAGATTGGGCTATGTTATCCCATTATAGCCTATATGATGGGTGCACCCAGATAATGCTCTAATACCTTTGTTAATGATTAGTTTCTTGGAGAATTGTATTAGAAGATGACAGTATAGTTATTATATCTTTTTAGGGTTCTATAAGGGTTCAATGAGATGATGTTAAAAGTTATAAATATGTTTTACATATTCTTTCTATGTGTTTATAATATTTCTAGTGATCAATATTGATATCACATGGCTCGTGATTATTGATTCTAATGACCCTTTAATTTTCTATGTTTTAATATTTAATGGTCCATGTATTGATGTGATTTATTTATTTTACTATTCTCTCATTCACATGGATTAATTCACAATTCCCTTATGGAATCTTATGTTAATTGATAAAATTTAATTGTTAGTGCTTATTTTTTTCCTTTATTGAGTGTTTAAGATCACCCTTCTTATTTTTCCTTTTCCCCATGTTTTAAGGATTTTAGTTTTATGATTTATGTTTATGAAGGATTTTATAATGATGATTTTGTTGACCAATTGTGAAATAAGAATATATGGGTTAAATGTGAGAAATGTTCGTTTGATAAATTATTGGTCTATATTGACATGAGCTGTTTATGTGATATTTTGTCCTAATTCTCTAAAACAACAAACCTAAACGGTCATCAAGGTTGTGAGTGATTCATTTTTTCTATTTGATGTTATATGGTTTTGATGGAGAAATGATTGGGTCACAATTATAGGCATCACATCCGAAAATATAATATTATAGATTTTATTATAGGATCCAAGAGTGTGAGTTATGTGATGTTATAGTTGGTATCAATGGTTGGTTTATATAATATTAGAGATTGTAATTTTTCATGTGAGTTAATCTAAATATATATAGCTACTATCAAAGGTCTATATTTTTTAGGATGGTCATATGTTCAATGAATTAGACACCCCATCGAGGTTTTAAGTGATGAGATCGTAATGTTATTTTTAGAGATATTTTTTGAGATGAGGTATTTTCAACCACTAGGATCATAATGAAGTGTTTTTTTAGAGGAATTAGTTTTACTGTTTAATGAAAAAATGGTCAACCCATATGATCAGTGAAAACCAGTCACATCCAATAAGGTGGTAGTTCTTGAACCCATGAACAAAGGATGATAGGGTTTTCATACACTTCTACTAGTCTACATGATTTCCTAGTTATCATAGAATCTTTTTACATTTAAATATTATTTTCAAAACACATCCTATTTTTTTTAATAAATAATGGTTTAATTATTTAGAAAAAATATAGGATCAAATCGTTTTATTCTTTAGGTTTCAATATTAGTCATGAAATGTTTTATGAATATTAAGTTTAGATATTTTTGGAATAATTTATTTTCAAATTTGGGTATAACATTTCTATATTAGTGTATCATATGGATGTTAATTAATTTTAGGAAATAACATACCATTTGATAACCATTTTGGTTTTGGTTAATGTCTAATGAGAGTTGGAATAGATTAATTATCCCTTTTATAGTTATATGGTATTTAAATGTTTATTTTAGTGATTAATGAATAAAGAATTAATATTGAATAATTTACATTGGGAGAAAAAGATGTGATTTTGATTGAAGTTGAATAATGGATGAAACTATAAAAATCAAAAACAATATTTATTTTTTTGGTCTAGATGGTAAGATTTTTTTTATCATAATGAAAAGGAACCTAAAATTACTTTATTATTATAATACATTAAATTATGATGAGTAGATGGTCTCTTTTATCATGAAATATGTATTTTTTTTCTTTAACATTTAATTGACCAATAACTTTCTTTTTATCAATAAACTCAACCACCATCTATAATTATTTATTGTTTTCCTCCATTCCAACTTATGTTCACCCAAGGCGGAATTATAGTAATGTGTAACTGCCAGTGATATTTAAATTTTACACATTACCCTTTGATATGGTTTCTTATTAACTCTTTCTATGATTTTGGTTTCAATAAATTAATTGTAAAATTGAAAATCCTTTGTTAACCAAGACAAATTTTGACGGGCAAATTCATTTTAAGGTGGGTAGGATGTAACATCTTGAAATTTTATGAAATATATTCCTTGAAATAAATTTAAAATTGTTAATATATTGTATTACAATAAATATATATATTATTTTTCATCACATGAAACACCATGTTTATCTTCCATTTCACATAACATTGTGTCCCTTTGGTGACATATATTGTACAAAATCTCAGTTCTTACTAGACAACAATATACTATTAACATTAATTATTAAGCATAATAGTTATCCCCTAGCTATTGGAATCGATAAAATGAATATAAATAAATAAATTATGAAAATTATTTTAACACATTTTAATAAAAATAATTCATTGGTAGTGATTAATTATAAATGAAAATAAAGAGAAAGTTAATATAAAGGATGTGTTTTTATGAAAAAAAATATTTATTAAAAGAATGAAATTTTATCTTAAAAAATAAATTATTCACTATTTGTGAAAGATATTAACTAAATGTATATGTTATATATTTAATAAAATATTTTTAAATTCATACAATGATATTGATTTTCTTAGTATAAGAATAAATCCAATTTAATCATAAAGGTATATATTTTTAAAAGGGATTTTTAACACCTTTTAATGGAGATATTGATTTAAAAATAAATTTTGAAATCTTTCTAATTTTTATAATAAAAAATGATCTGAATTTTTTAAAATGAAATATAAATTTTTTACTTTGGGTGATTTTTTTTATTTTTCTTAGAACATTCATATAATAATGAATATTGAATGACACAGAATAATAATTGAAAACTAATATTTCAACTAAATAATGTATAATGTTAAATAGTAATGTTAAATTATTTAAAGTATATTTAGATTAATTTTTATCATTTAATATAATTTTAGGTAATTTTTTATCATATGAATTGTGATTTTAGATAAAATAACGCATTAAACATTTGAACATTTTTACTTTAAAAACTTATTTTTCATCCTATCTGTGGGATTAATTTTAAAGTAATATATAACACATATATGATTGAAATATAAAAAAAATTGATTTAAAAATTGGAATCATAATAATTTATAATTTAAAATAATATAAGTTTAGTTTTTAACCAAAAATATTAAAAAATAATAATTAAAATTATTTTCAACGATTAAGGTTAAAATGAGATTACTTTGTGGTTAATCTTTAAATTTAAGGGTCAAATGACCTATTAAAATGTCCAAAACCAAATTTATGGAAAATATTATAACATATAACCCCTTTTATCTAACTGGTATGATTATTTTAGGAAATATTTTTAAGGGATGCCTCTTAATAGTGTTTTACTTTTTATATTTACAAAAATACCACTCCCCTCCACTGTAAAAGGAAACTCACCCAGCCCAATTTATTCAAACATATATATATATAAATTTTAATCCTCAAAAACCTCAAATAATAATCTCTAAACATACCTACTATAACCCTAGAGTCCAAATTGTTTTCATAAATTGAACCACTGAATCCATTTGGGTGCAAACCAAAATGGGTTACCCGAAAAAAGGTAACATTCTTCATTGTGTATTAATGTTTTATTTCTTAATCCACATATTAAATTCTTCTAATTAAATTATTATACAATAAAAATGGTTTCCTAAATATAATTTAATGTTTTTAGGTGAAGGGTTTGACCAAACCTACATGAACTTCCATAAAATGGGTAACAAACTTACCATTCGTGAGCACAACGAATTTCCCACTTGTGAAATAATGTCATTAATTTTTCCTTTACCAGATCTCATTATTTGGAGTTATGATGGAAAATTAGTTTATATATTATATATATAAATTATATTTATTATTTCTTCATACTTTTTAAAATTTTAAAAACATATACGTTCACGCTTTCTATTTTGTGTAAATATGGTAACATCGTTTGTAGATGTGTGGACTACCGCATCCTCAAAGTGATGTGATATGTGCACACATTACATGGAATTTATTAGGGATAGTTTTAATAAAAATATGTGATATAAAGAAAATATATATTGTATTAATTACATAATTACCATTTTTTTGTATGATATATCAGTTTCTTTAATACACTTTTCGCATACACAAAAAGCGATCATGTTGCTCATGGACATGTGGACCACCACCACCTCGATGTGATATTAGTCTGTTTACATCACAAGAATTATATATATAAATATATATTATTAAATAACATGTAATTTATGATTTAATGATAATTATTTATAGATAAATTTGACTTACCTTTCTTCCATAATGATCATTGACAAATGAGAACGTTACTCATGCCTGAGTACAACCTACTGTCTCCATGATTATAAAGTTGGTTTTTTTTAATAAAAAAAAATTATTATATTTTTCAATGTATAATTTTTGTATAAATATGATAATTATATTATTTTCATTATTATATATTTTTTTAAATAATGACCTCATTGACCCTAGTTTACCAATCAATGTCAATTTTAACATGGAAGCCGGATATAGAAAAATATCTGACTTAAACATTATTGATTATATCACTATGTATAACACAATTATAAGTGAATTAAAAGTAATAATAAACTTGGAAAATTTTATGAATAAATTAAATAATTAAAATAAGTTTAATATTTAGGAATATAGAGGACAAACAAGAAAAATAAGACTCATGGTAAGGGGTTTCGTCTCAATTTATTTTCCATTGAGATTTAATTGTTATTATACACCTAGTTACTTTTAAATGGTGTATCTAATTCCCTATGACTTGTGATATCAGGATTTTAATTTATTTAATGATATTAAATGTTTTAGTTGATGTTATTATTTTATGGATCTTGTGATTCAAAATTTACTCAAGTAATAAGGGGCGTTGTCTCAATCTTCTTTCATTGCGGAATATCAGTATGTTACACACCTTTATTCATTTATAAAGTGTATTTCCAGAACCATTGAAATGTTATATCATTAATATCTTTATTTCTCATGATATTACATGTTCCATTTAATGATTATTCTTGTATGGGGTTTTTAGATTCAATGTTTCCAAATAGATAAGGTATTATTGTCACAATTATCCTTATTTTGAGATGTTTGTTATGTTATACAACTATATTATTTTATAAGGTGCATATAATGACTCTTTGACATGTTATATCCTGAATAACCTTTTTGTAATAATATTTTATGTGTAGTTAAATGGTTTTACATTAATGGGGTAAACGATTCAATTGTTTCAGAGTGGTATGTAATGAATTAGAATGTTCAAATCTTATTTCCTTTAAGAATGTTTTAAATGATATTTTAAGGTTATTATAATTAATCAACATAAATAATACTTGTTGTTTCTTATCATATTTTGGAGATATTTTTTATTAATACCATCCTCATTAATTATTTGTGTGGATTATGTTTGTTTCAAAGTGATTGTTGTGAAACCCATTTCATTTCTATGGTTTGATTATGTCATGAGGATATTGTTGTGAACCCTATTTATTTTACATGGGCTGGTTATGTCATAAAGATATTGTTGTGAAAATCAATATTTTCCCTTTGTTTATTATTTTTTAAAGATATTTTTATTTGACCCATTTCATTTCAATGGGTTACTCATGTTTGAATTAGATTGTTATTTAACACATTTCTTTTCCAAGGGATACTCATATTTCAATGAGATTGTTATTTAATACATTTATTTTCCATTGTTCAATCATTTTTTGAAGATATTTATATTTAACACATTTAATTTCAATGCATTAATCATGTTTCAAATATATTATTTTTATCCCATTTCATTTTCAAGGGTTAATCATGTTTCAAATATATTATAATAGAACATATTTCCTTTTCCTAGTTCAATCATGTTTTGGGATGAATGAAGGTTGTTTCGATAAGCATTGATGAATTATCTATGTATTCTGTTCTTGGGAATTGTAAATGATGGAAGAATTCATATTGTTAAGGGTGATCTCGTTATCGATTATATGATGGGTGAACCATGATGAAAATTTGATTCATTTGGTATGATTGATATCACATGGCTCATGATTATGTATTCTAATTACTCTTGAATTTTCTATGATTTCATATTTTATGGTCCAGATATTGATGGGTATGTATTTTTTTATGATTTTTTGTGCACTTTGATTAGCTTGTCATTCCCTTATGTACACTTATTAATATTGATTTAATTTAAAATTTCAGGCTTATATTTACCCTTACAGTGCTTTTTAGCACACCCTTCTTATGTTTCTTTTTTAACGATGTATGAATGAATGAGGAAAATTGATTTATGTCTATAATGAATTTTATAAGGATGATATTGATTACATATTGTGAAATAATAAAATATTTTATAAATGGGAAAAATGATCTTATATAATTATGTGTCCATGTTGATATGATTTTTTAGGTAATATTTTTTTTATAAATTCCCTAAATCTCTAAAACAAAAAGTTCCTTGATGTTGTAAGTGATCCATGTTTTCCATTTGATATTGTATGGTTTTTATTTGAAAAAAACTGGGTCCAAATTATCTACATCATAGATGAAAATGTAAAGTTATCAATTTCTGCACAAGATCCAAGAGTGTGAGTTCTGGGATTTTATATAATTTCACATATAAAGATAAATTCTTATAATTAAATATCAATAGAAAATCCACTGGAAGAAACCCATAAACAATTTCTACAAAATTTAGAAGATATAAATATCTATCCTACTTACCAACTCATTCTTATTAAAATTAAATATATATATATATATAAAGGGGTTATAATAAAAATTTATATACATTAGAATCATCCTTAAACCCACTCATGAAAATGATAATAAACCATACCGAGACCTTAGTGAAAAAATAAGAAGAAAATTGTTACCCATATCATGAAAACTACCACCCAACCATACCAATGATCACTATCCAAATCTATATATAACATATCATACCATAGTAACACATGAATACATATAATAAAGGTACCCACAATTTCTTACCCACTATTCTGGTCAATCTCACATGCAAATGAAATGTTCCCTATAATGTTATCCCTCCCATATCCATATATCTATACAACCACATACCATATTAAAACAATAAATTCATATCTCCAACAACATACACCATAATAGATTCCCGTCATATCCTCATAATATCATGGTATTCTAAAATTATAACATTTAAGCTTTATTTCCTCCTCTTACCATGCACCCAAAAAATATATATCTATATCACCATCGTAAAACCATGTCTGTTAGTATGTATATATATTTATATATATATATTATAAATTCATAAAATTAAAACCCATATATATAACTAAATCTCAATAAATCATATCCCGCACAATTAATAAAAGGAGAGTGATAATGATGGTGTTGTTAACCACATATTCCCTCTACAGACAAGATACTATTCCAGACACTTGGAACCTATGTACTCATATAGGTGTGGGTAATATTAACATACTCATGTGATGTTTTATATGAAATGAATAAAAAATATAAATCATATAATATTCTACCCAATTCTATCAAAATTGTTAACTCACTAACACTTTGTTTTCATTATGTTTACTTTCTTCATCTACAACATCACAAAAAATCACATCGACAAGTTCTACTACATTACTAAATAACCATACCCAACCATAAATACGAAGAAAAATATATAAAAAAACATCCCATTTTATGAAATAAATATTAAATTTATGGTTTAAAATTACTAGACACATTATATTTATTTTTCTATTATTAATATCAACTAGTTTATTAATTATTAACCTTGATATAACCTATATTTTATCTTTTAATTTTAATCATGAACATTCCAAATATCAGTTTACCATTACATTAATTTATATTTTAATCATATCATTAACCCATAACACCATTTTATAATTTTTTAGTTGCCCATTTCCAATTCATTTCACTAGTAAACCCTATTAATTGAAAACTATGACATAATCCCCATTAAACTCTCACAAAAAATGACAACAACCAAAATAATATCATGAAAAGGACAACTATTACTATTCCATATACTCTATACTAACCATAACCATTCAATTTTTAGTATCAACCATCCATATCACCTCTATAATGATTGCTTCACATCATTAATCGAACCTCCATAATCATTGCGACATAACCTCCACATTACAAGCCACCATAAGAATAAAAACAATAACATTAACCACAACATTAATGGATAAAAGAAATACCAATAACTATAAATAAAGAATAAAAAAAAACTAACTAAACCATAATTATTTATATCCCCTTATCATTTTATTACCTCAAGCATTGATAACTATTTTATCCAGTTATCCATACCATGTATTTATTTCAATCATTAAGTGATAACATTTTATAAAAGCCGATAGAAAAATTTAAAAAATAAAAATAAAATAATTTCAAAGTAGAGAGCTTGAATTTTCAATCAATAATATCAAATGAAAAATATAAAAATACAGAAAATAACATAGAATTTAATAAGGAATGTTTCAATTACCATTTTCCCATTAATGTACTTTAGTTTTATTCATTACATTTATTAGGTTAATTCAATCATTCACCAATGGAAATAAAAAACATTATTAACCTAAATTCACAAAAAATTAAAGAATGATAGGGCTTGTGTCCCCTACTTCACCACATGTTTTGGTGAAATGCTCAATAAATGATGATGGTAACTCTAATAAAAAAATTCAAACATGAAAGGATCAATTATAATGCATGTGTATGAAAATTCCCAAACAAATCCATGACACAAAAAACACCAAATAATAATTCCACAACCATAGCCTCCCTAAGAAGAAATATAAATGCGAGAATAAAGAGGAATATGAGGATAGAAAAGTCACATTGGATCCCCAGGAGTTCAAATCTTGTAATTGAGGATCAAAATACATTAATAGATGATGTAGATCACTGAAAATAGAGTTTAAAACACCTAGATTTTAGATAATGTTGAAGAAATTAGATATCACCATAAGTGGAACCCTAATTTATAATTATTATAAAAAAATTATCATATGATTGGTGTGGTTATTAAATAATAAATGATCGATCATGATTTCATAGCACAATATCCCCTTGAATCTCAACATAAAATATTTTTAATTTTGATATAAATAAAAAATATAATTTCCAAACACTGTGGGTCACCTAATAACACTCGAACCGACAATGATCACATTGGGTTTCTTGAAAATCTCCCATGGACCTGAAATACATCAAAATCTCATTATGGTGCAACATCACCATCACACAATGACACTAAAAAAAGGAAAAACCAAGGAATTATAAGACCCATACCCAAGTATTGTAGTTTCTAACTTCATAGTGGACACTCATTACCTAATGTCAAGAATGGGGACTTGACAATGTTTCAAATCTAGACATACTACAACAAAACTCCACTATCCAAAAGTGATGCAATTAAAATCTCACAACCCCAACCCGATGGAATGATATAATCCTCAGACCACAAGATAAATACTTAATGTATAATGTGAAATAATAAAAAACGATCACATATCTAGTCTATTGACCATGCTACAACATTAGATTATCACAATATGTCCTAGATTTACTCCTAAAAAATTATCAAAAATTCCCCTTCAATAAACCGCCTCTAAATATTTCCAACCCTATTAATATCATGTATGTATAATTCAAAAAGTATTAAAACTATAATAAAGATTCATTCCACAACCAACCAAGATTATATATATTAATACTATTTCAATCATCAAGTATTGAATTATCCTAAAATCACATATCTTCAATGTATGCATTGATCTATATCATTATATAAATCTATAGGTCACAGTAGAAAGTCTTACTCATTTTATTCCCCAAGATAATAAATACTACAATAAAATAAAATAATGTATATAGTTTAACCATTGGCATCATAGTATGTAATAACAATCACAAACCTCTTCCTATTAACCCATTCAAAAATAGTCCCAATTCCACCCAACATGAAGGACATCAGTCTGGCTACCTCTAACTCATCATCTCATTAACCAAATTCAATCATCATAAATGAAAAAAACATTCCATCCACTAAATGATCATATAAAATACATATGTAAATCAAAACAACATCCATTTATAGGGAGGGGAATAGACCTACTGGTTCAATATCATACATTCAAACTCACTTAGTGTGTATTGGGGGGCACCCAAGAATTAAACCCTCATGTTGTGGTTCTTAATGATTGATTTCCCCATTACATGAACAATAATAAAATAAAATATATCATATATCATATCATTTATTCCCCCATAATCGATATATGATAATAATTAATCATCATATAATATAAAGACCCACAATCTAAAATCATATGATCTGTGTCATTGGAATATCATCATATCATTTGTATCATCATCTAAAGACTAACATCACATAAAAGGTCATGGTACTCCCATATGTAATAAAAAATATACCCACCACCCAGGTAGACACCTAAATGGAGTACAATATACACAACATCATTTCGAATAGTCAGCACTATCATTATCATGATCCCCCAAGGGTAAAACTCTATAGGAAAACAATCTATAGTCATATAAAATCTTCAGTAGAATATAGAACTAGTTTTGATAAAAAATACATCATCTAATTAAAAATTATAATCAAAATTAATTATAATTTACATCAAATAAAAGAAATATACCATATCTATAATACAATTCTATGATAAAAAATAAGAATTATAAAGAATATTAGGATGAAAAACTTCATATCATAACACTACCTTTGAGTCTTGGGTATACTAATAGAGATGAAACCAAAACTAGCAATTCCACCTTCAACCTACTTCACCAACCAAAAAACCCCTCTTCAAATTTTTTTCCATATTTCCACCCATATATATTTGTATTTAGTATTTTATATCATGCATTCATTCCTCTCTTCTCAAATTTTCACCACCTTTAGACCCCCCCTATTATCTTCATCTACAAGTCAAAACACCTTCCATCTTCCTGGAATATATATCTCTTGAATCATGTAACTTATATACACCAAACCCTCTAAATATAAATAATATGTCATATTTTTGGGACACATAGATTAGTAGTGTTCCTTATTTTCTCCCACCAAACCCCATTAATTATCAGGTGTTATTACTATCTCTCCAAAACAATTTAATCCACGAAACCAATAACTGCACCTTATGTAAGAGTTTGACCTCTATATCCATTCAAAAGAAGGATAATAAATTTTGATTAATTTTTTTGAGGTATTTTAAATGTTCATATTGTAATTCTAAGCCTAAAAATCTGGCAGCATGGTTATGGTTGGCCACATCACATTGAATGAGTGAGAAGGGATGAGGTTAAATTGAGACATGTCCTATCACAACAAAAATATATATATTTTCACATTTTATTCATTAAAATTAAAATATATATCCCTCAATCATTATTATTGGAATATATTAACTCAATATCTTTATACATTATTGGCATGAATTCTTTAACCATCCAAATTATTTCAAAAAACTATTTATTATAAATAATTTATAATTGAACCTTTCAATTAATAAACAAAAATTATCCAAAAATATACAAAGAAATTGACATCTATATATATTTCTAAATATAATATATTTATAAAATCCTCTAAAGTCCCTCTATATATCTTTTACTTGAACTACATATGAAAGAGCTAATATACGAATCAAATCATCTATTTATAGGAAAACTTGTATCTTGATCAAGCTTGAATTTTAATATCATATTATATTAGCATTGTATAAAATAAGGAATCTGTCATGTCATAATTTTGATGAAATTTTTTACATGTATTATGACTTAGGATAAATTTAATTAAACACACCATGATAAAATTAATTAATTAATTAAATTAATTAATTTTTTAAATAGAAAATACACAAAAATTTAAGGTGATAAAAATCACAAAAAAATTATATAGTATTAAAGAACTATATCACAAATTTAATAATGTGGATATATTTTATGGGGGTAATATTTATTCATAATTAAATATTGTTAAAAAAAATAAAACAATCATTCATGACCTCTATAAATCAATAATTTAAATTATCAAACAAACTGCAACTAAAAACTCTTAAGATCCCAAAATACATTTACATCTAGAATGAAAATTATATAAAAAATTAAAAAGAAATAATTAAATAGTCTTCATGGGACATCTATTATTTTGGATTTCAATTTTTCCCCTAAGGTGTTGATTTACCAAATATAATCCTATAATTTCACAAACCCCAAAACTAAAATATTCCAACCATTGTGTTATTTTCAATTTAATTTATTTCCATTATTTAGAATGTAATTTTCTCGTATTTTTATGGTTAATTTTATAAATTTGATTAAATATTTTAAATTTGGATTTATTCTTATTTAATAGGTGAAATGTGGTAATTTTTTGTACGAATGATAATTATAGTAATAAATGTTAAAATATTGTAAAATATAGTAAATATGTCACAATAAATATGCATGTACAACCAAGATACTGCGCAGAGTGTTTTATTATAAAAATATTTAACATCACAATTTTTTAGAGAAATAAGATATATAATTGGGAATTATCATATATAGCATATAACATAAGAAAATGGTAAAAAAATAATTAGTTGTTTTTATTTGAATTTAAACACACAACACATATAAATACATAGCCTTGTTCTCATTCATACCAACAATGATCTTTTTTCATATCATCTTGTTTTCATGAAGGAATATCTCCCATATCTATCTCTTACTTTTGGTAACATTTTTTATGTTCAAATGGTCAGTTATTTGATAGGAAGATTAAAGGAAGTAAGGGTTTCTATTCCTCTATATTCTTTACAATCATATTTATTTTATAATAATATAATTTTAAAACCCACATAATAATATATTATTATTATTTCATATATCAATATTCCTTTGATTTATTTTCCATGATAGACTACTTATTATATATAATTACACCATTTTTATATGTATTTATTATGGAGATTACAATCACATGAATCATAAAACTCTTCCATGTTACTTTATCTAAATCCAAATGTATGGTGTTTGCACATTCTTTTCCGTATATGGTGTTTATCTTTAACAATATTCACTTAAAATTATTTTAATCCTTTTTTAAATTATCAACCATTAATATTGATAACCCTTCTTTCAATACCTTTTAATATATTCTATTTATATGAAAAAATATCTTCATCACACTTTCTATATGTCCCTATAGAGGATGTAATATCACATATGAAAAAGATGATTATGGGGTAATAGGATGTTTCTAAATCATTTTTTTCTTGTTAATAATATATCACATTTCCATGGCATACTCTATGAGGATCTCTTTTGAGGTTGTGTATTTGGATATTTCTTCTTTGGGGGTCCAATTATTTGATACATTAGTCATCATTTCATATAATCCTTTTTAAAAAAGATTTATTTATTATTATAATATACTCTTCATTGAAAATACCCTAAAATTTCATATTTTTATTGATTTTTATTCATCTTGAAATCCTTATTATAATTTTATTGTGGATTTCCTAACATAATATCCATGCTCATATTTCCTTGGTTAACTTCAATTAATAATGTTATTTAAATTTATTATTATTATTCCACTCCTTATAACATTTTAAATAGATATATATTTGTCAAATAGGTTATCACACTTATTACTACCGTTACAAATTTATTCAGATCATTCCATCATTTTAATTTTTGATTTATAATAAAAAATCATATTATTAATCATATGTTGTCAATAAATTCATGGATGTACCGAGATGATATTTTAAATAAATGTTATTGCATTATATTTAATTTATCATGACATATTTTCCAATAAAACATAAATTAATTATTTTTAAAAAACGTATATAATGAAATTTACATTATATAATAAATATTTTTATAAATAAACACCATGTTTTGATGTGTGGTACTATAGATATGTAGTTTCTATCAAATTAAAGTATAATTGTTTTTTAAATTATAATGAAAACAACAATATAACATCCTCAACTCTATTGATCATGTATAAATATATCTGACTTAAATTTCATGATAGAATCTATAATGAATTTAATTTTTAATGATATTAAAAATATCTTAATAAATTTTTATTTAATTACAAGTGGTAGATGCATCAATAAGAACTAATTATGTAGTGATATTATTTAATATGATGATTATTACCTTTTTTATCCAAATATAAAGGGTGTTCATACTAAAAAAATCAATAATAAAAAGGAAAATATGTCATATCCTAGATTATATATATATAAATGTAGAGTCATACCTTTGAATGACACAAGTTTTTAATAATTGAGAAATTCATGGGGAAATGAACACAATCATTTTCTAGTTCCATGGATCCACTTGTGTCTAAGTGGTGTATATGCTTAAATGAGAATGAATTCAAGAATGAACGAATGATAGATTCAATCCATATAATGGGTTGATATTAATAATTTATTAAATATTTTCCTCTCATGACAATGATAGTGGTGGGGGAAACTATGTTTCATCTTATAACTAATGTATAATAAATCCATCACATTAGATAAGACAATTTTGAAACCTGCTTATTTTAATGGTGACCAATCATGAATATCATGTTTTCTAATAGTCTCAAGGTTTTATGATTTTAAATAATTTTTCTAATACTTCTTATGAAACATACATGGTTAATTGTTGATTTAGTTCTAGTTCAAAAATATTTTCCATTGGCTATGATGATGTACTGCTAGTTCAATTGGATATATCAGTGGTGTTCAAATACAGTCAGATTCTACTATTGCTGGATCTACCATTGAGAAAATCTACCAACAGTTCTTCAGATCTATCGATGAAGATGTATTCATAAAAGATATACCACTGTAAGATCTCCCTCTAATAGATTTGTATATGATGACTTACCACTGACATATCTACCATAGAGGATCTACCACTATCAAATCTACCACTAAAGTGATCTATTGTCAACAAAATCAAAACTATATTATTCTTCCATTCAACAATCTTCCATATTAGCTGATCTAACATCAATGAGAATATACCACCAGAATAGAACTACCATTAGGATATCTATTTACAAAATTCTACCATTGATGTTCAGATTCTTATTCCAATTTAATTCCTCCAATGAATATTTTATACAATTTATTTATTTTATGTTGCACCTAGATATAAGAATAGCTATTCTAAAACCACTACCTAGATGCATTTAATAAAAACTATGAATTTTTAATTTATTTCCCGGTATGAGGATCCTAGATTATATGTATTATTATTTTTCAATAGAAAATTTGTTGGAAAGACTTATATATTCATAAGATTTCTCTAATGTGTGGGTCTGAAAAAAATGGAATATCCAATATCAGTGAAAATATATAGTGAACATAGAATTTCATTTTTTAATAATGATATAAATGGATGGAAGGATTCGTAATTTTTAAAAACATATAATAGAAGGAATTTTCAAGCCATTACGATAATCTTTTTCCATACAAGCTCTAATTAACTAGTTTTAGCTCCTATAAGATATAAATTTATCATAATTTTAACAATTGGGGCTATTCAAAAGGTTAAGCTTCAATTTTTTCCATTTATAATCATTTTTTAATTCTTTTTATTCTTTTTATTCTTTATATTTTGAGTTGTGGGTTTCATATCTCTATTTATTTGTAAACACTGTCAAATGTACTTGAATAGAGAGTTATTGACCACATTTCTCTCAAATTGACTTCCTTGTATACCCAGAGAAACTGTGTAGATGTTTGGGAATGTCCAGTGATTGGGTGTATCCAACGTATAACTGTAGATGAGGCCCTAATCCTGAAATGATTTTTGTGATGTTTATATTAAAATCTGATATAGGATATGGATTAATATTATTACTTAATAAACTTTTTTGAATCATGTTGCTTCCAAGTGGATGGGATCAATCCTCTACTAAAGAATGAACCACTTCATTTGTCCCAACCCATCCTCGGGGCCAGTGCTGTGACTACCTGAAGCCTGCCTTCCATAGGCCAGGGGTTGGCGACTAGCACCAAATACGTAAATCCCAAAAAAGGGAAGGCATTGGCTTTATAAAGTATACACACACAACAGAGTATGCAAGTGAAGTAAGAACTAAGTAAAACTGAGTACAAAAGTATGAGCTTAAAGTAAATGGGCTAGTATACAAACCCAACTAAAAGTACAGTACAATTGAAAATAATGTACCGTCGCAGTAAAGTAAAACAGCAGCACTGAGTCGTCCTCTGGAAATCCCACCTGAAGGGGGGGTACAGATAGTCTCCTGAGATCCTCGGGTCCGGCCATCCACTCTGTGTATGTCCTGCCAAGTGGTCCACCTCCGGGTACCGCCCAGCTCCAAAAGCCTCCACCTCGATCAGTGTTGTCTATCGTCTGCATCCAACACAACGTAGTGTGGGCATCGACCATGGAGGGATGAGTACATGATACTTAGTAGTGACCTCAAGACCCCCAAAGGTCTTTCAGAATCCACGAAGGATAAACCACAATGGAAAGATGCAGTCACAAAGTATCAATCGACTCTAATTAGGTATATGACCATACATATACCTAAGTCGTCAATTACAGTTCGTCTCCAACTCTCGAGCCCAAGCACAACCCAGTCCACACAGGAAAACACAACCCAGTCTACATAGGAAAGCAATCCAATCACATTGCTGGTAAATATTGAATTCAAGACTCTTCTCACACAGGTATACAACTTCATATAGCGATAGAGATGATCAAATGTAGCCACAAATTCATCTAAGCTGTTGGACCCACATTAGATACAAGACCAGCTAAGCTGTCAGACCCACACAGGATACAAGACCAGCTACTCTGCCAGACCCACACAGGATACAAGTACAGAGGTCAATACTGCTAGAGCCACACATGATACAAGAACAGTAGTCATCGCCATCGAACCCACGGAGGATTCCAGTACAGTAGTCGTCACTGTCGAACCCACAGAGGATTCCAGTATAGTAGTCGATGTAGTCGCAGCCTGCTCTATGGTTCCCGCACACAGCATGCTCAATTCCAAAAGGTTCTACTCCTCGAGCAAAATATTCAATACATCAACTATCACTAATTCCATATTTGATGTATCCCAAAGTTTGGTCTCGTCAAAATAAACCCATCGCGACAGACGATGCGTCAATCGGACTCCCGGTCTGAGAGTTATTGGTTTTTCTGTTCCAGGGGCCCTGTTGATTTTTAAGCTAAAACCAACCCGACCATAATCCAACTTCGTCCAAACCTCAATTGGAGTATTCTAAAATAACTGTCTCAATAAAAGGAATTCAATGTCGTTGACGTCAAGTCAATCAGACGTCCGTTCCGTAAGTTATAAACGTTTCTACTCCAGGGGCCCGGTTGGTTTCAGGTCCGAACCAACCCGACCATACACAAAATATGCCGAAACCTCAAGTGTAGTATACCTAAATGACCATATCGATCCAAGGATTCCTATGCAACTGACGGTGCATCGATCAGAGGTTCGTAGCTCATGTTATGGACAAAAGACCGAAAAACGGTCCGAAGTGGGGGTCTGGGCCCAGTCCGACCCGGCCCAACCCCCCCTGGGTCGGCCCTTTAGGGCGCGACTAGGCCCGGATGGGTGCGGTACGGTCCACGTGACCCGCACCGGCACGACCGGGGGGGGGGGGTGCGCTGTCTCGGCCAGCGAGCCGAGCGGGGGGCACAGACCCATGTTCCCCGGACGCGGCGCCAAGCTGCCGCCGCTGTCTCCCCTAGATCCCGCACGGACGTGGGATCCTACCATCGCCACCGCAGCCAATGCAGTGGTAGGATTCTGCCGACGGTGCGCCGGGGCACCGCCGCGCCGGCTACCCGCACCGCCGAGGTCTTCCGCAGGCCACCGGAGTCATTCCGGTGGTCTGTTTTTGATTCCGAATGCACCTATGGTCGTCTCGGGATCCGTACTTCAATGCAGAGGCCCCCAATGGACGTTGCAGTCCCATTTCATTGTCTCCAAACACCCCATGCATCAGGAACAAAAATAGTGGTGGTTCCTGACGTGTTCGTTAATCTGTACCCACCGCGTTAGTGGTTCAAATCATCACCCAACACTTTAAATGCCATGTTCGAGAGTATAAAACACGTATATGAAATATACAAAGTTCCCCTACCTCAATAATTTACATCAAACGTCGGGCGTCGCGGAAGACGGCGTCACGGGGAAAGGGTTCATAGGCGACGTTGGAGTGCGCCGAGGAGGAAGTAGTGTCTCCTCTCTTGTCATGGAGAAGATAATGGGTGGCGCGTCGTTGTTCTTCGTGGAACCGACGTTCTTCGTAGAAGGAGACATTGTTCTTCGTCGGAGGTCAGTGTTCTTCCAAAATATCAAGAGCTCTCCCGATCTTCCATAGCACAATGAAAGCACTCCCTCTAAATAAAATAATAGGCTCCTCCTATTATTTTATTACACATGCAAAGTAACTTTCAAAATTCAAATCACTACATTAAAAAAACGCGTTGGCAATTAATTAAAGGGAGGGAGAGGAAAGATCCCCATTAATTAAATGCGTTGGCAATTAATTAAAAGGGAGGGAGAGGAAAGATCCTCATTAATTAAACTCAATGGAAATAAAAATGGGGGTTTCTAATTTAATGAGGGGGTTTTAAGAAGTTAGAGGGAAATTGAATGGTTGGGCTCGTGTGGCCCCACCTCTCTAACATCCACACTTGGGTAGTTAGGTGGTTTTGGGTCCCACCCTTAACTACCCATGGGAGGAATTAACCTCCTTAGATACAAAATAAAATTGTACAAAAAATTTTATTTAATTCTTAATTAAACCCCCAAAAAATTAACTTATCCTCCCGTGCAAACGCAACTACGGTAAAGGTCCCCTTAAGAAATTACTGGCGTTGCGAGTTCATCGGTGCCACAGATTTCAATTTCGAGCACCGGTTCAAAATATAGAAAAACATGCTCGTTCATTCACTAAAGGTACCCGAGCTAAACTTTGGAAATTTATTCCAGGCACACTTGGCCTTGGAATCAAGTGCCATTAAAAGCCACATAATCGTAAAATTCCGAAGTATTTAAGAAAAAAAAATTCCTTGAAATTTCCAGGTCTTTACATTACTCCCACCTTAGGGCTTTATATCCCTGTAAAGCTACAATATAAAATAGGGAAACAAATTTGGGTACTGAGCACGCATCTAAGCCTCCCGCTCCCTCGTGCTGTCCTGGAGGTTCTCGTGCTGCCAACGAATGCGCACAAGTGGAATCGACCATCCATGTAGGACCCACTCCCGTTGATCCTCGATCTCCACCAGGACCTCCATGAATGTAGCCCCGTCATCGATGTCCAGCTCCCCATCGTCGATGATGTAGGTAGGGTCTTGCACGTATCTCTTCAGCTGAGACTCGTGGAAGACGTCATTCACCCAGTACAACTAAGGTGGAAGGGCCAGGCGGTAAGCCACCTCGCCTACCCTACTGATGACCTGGAATGGTCTGATGAAGTGCGAAGATAACTTGCCAACCCGGCCAAATCTCCGTAATCCTCGTCGAGGTGAGACCCATAAGTAAATGTGGTCGCCATCCTCGAACTCAAGTGGTCTCCGCCTCCTATTAGCATAGAACTTCTGTCTGCTCTGTATAGTCCTCATCCGCTCTTGGATGATCTGCACCTTCTCCGTCGTAGCCTGAACCATCTCTGTTACTACGAGTGCTGACTCCCCCGGGTTATTCCATCACAAAGGTGATCTGCATGGTCGGCCGTACAGTGCCTCGTATGGTGCCATCCTGATGGTGGAGTGGTAGCTATTGTTGTACGCAAACTCTACCAAGGGTAGGTGATCCTCCCAGCTATGGCCAAAGTCAAGGAAACATGCACGGAGCATTTCCAAGAGTGTATGAATGGTTCTCTCTGTCTGGACATCTGTCTGAGGGTGAAAGGCAGTGCTCAGGCGTAGCTGCATCCCAAAATCCATCTGTAACCCCTTCCAAAGCCGGGATGTAAAGCGAGCATCTCGATCGGAGACGATAGATTATGGCACACCATGAAGTTGTACGATCTCCTGGATGTAAAGGCGTTCCATGCTCTCTACTGAGCTCTGCTTCCTGATCAGTAGGAAGTGGGCTGACTTGGTGAGTCATTCGTCAATAACCCAAATAAAGTCATGCCCTCTGGAAGTACGTGGATGCCCCATCACGAAATCCATGGATATTTCGTCCCACTTCCACTCCGAGACCTCTAAGGGTTGTACCAAGCCTGCAGGTACCTCGTGCTTCACCTTCACTTGCTGACAAGTGAGACATCGAGAAACGAACTCTGCTACGACCTTCTACATACCCAGCCACCAGTTATGTCGTCTGAGGTCCTGATACATCTTCGCTACTCCTGGATGTACCGCTAGAGGGGAAGTGTGGAACTCCCTCAGTACATTCTCCTGTAGTGCAACTGGTACCATGGTACGTCCCCTGAAGAGGATGACATGCTCCCAAGAAGTGAACCTTTCGAATCTAGAACTGTCACTTCGAGAGATTACCATAAAGCTGGTTCTCTCTGAGTGTATCCAGTACAACCCGCAAGTGGTAGGCGTGCTCCTCCTTGGTAGTCGAGTAAATCAGTATGTCGTCAACGAAGACTATGAAAAACTGATCGAGGTAAGGCTGGAAGATCTTGTTCATGAGACTCATGAACACTGCTAGAGTGTTGGTTAAACCGAAGGGCATAACCAAGAACTCGTAGTGGCCATAACGACACCTGAAGGCCATCTTCTGTACATCTTCGTCTCAAACTCTAAGCTGGAGATAACCTGATTTGAGGTCTATCTTCAAGAACCATCGCACTCCCTTGAGCTAATCGAAGAGATCGTCAATCCTCAGAAGGGGGTACTTGTTCCTCACGGTCACCTGGTTCAGGCGATGGTAGTCGACACATAGTCATAAGCTCCCATACACCTTCTTCAAAAACAGAATCGGAGAAGCCCAGGGTGAAACACTGGGTCGGATGAATCCTTTTTCTTGTAAGTCATCTAGTTGTAACCGCAGCTCACGAAGCTCAACAAGAGCCATACAATATGCTAGAGTAGATACCGGTGATGTCACGGGGTACATGTCTATGTATAAATATACCTCCCTATGAGGAGGTAGTCCTAGAACATCATCAGGGAAAATGTCTGCATACTGATCCACCATAACAGGAAAACTCGAACTCCGCACGTCAACTGCTCCGAGGATGAGACTAGCCAACTGATGTGTGATCGGTTGCCCTATCCTCTGCGTAAGTCCATCCTGTGCTGCAAAGGTTCCCTTCTTGCCAGTGAAGGTGAACCTAGTCCCATTTGTGCGGACACACCGCACTTTGCGCCTAATACAGTCGATCTGAGTATGGACTGTAGATAACCAGTCCAAACCAAAGATGATGTCGTAAGGCCTCGACACCACTACAAGAAGATCATAGCCAAAGCTCTCACGTCTTAGAGTAAGATCACACTGCCGAAACCAGTGCGTAATCATCGAGTCTTCTTTTGTTGGAGTCTCTAGTCGTAAGGATCGAGCCAACGGCTCCGTTGGAATCTCTGACCTCCGAACAAGGGAAGCAGCAATAAAAGAATGACTTGCACCTGTGTCTATAAGAACTGCAGCAAGGGTGGAGTAGACACAGATAGTATCTCGAATCATCTCAGGTGCGATGTGGTCATAAGCCTACGCTTCCTGGAGCTGAGCATGCCTCTGCCCTCCAGCTCCCTATGGTTGGGGTGGACCTCCTGGGGGTGGTGGTGGTAGAGCCTCAAAATGTCGTCCACCACCCGCTGCTTGGCCAGGTCCTCTGCCTCATCTTCCTGCTCCCTGTGGACCACCACGGTCGAACCTCAACCTCTACCTAGGAGGTCCCCCCATTGTCTGCTGCTCGTCTGCATCCCAAGGATGGGTCGTGAAAAATTCGTATCAAAGGCGTAAATCCCCAGAAAAAAGGGAAGGCATTGCCTTTATAAAGTATACACACACAACAGAGTACGCAAGTGAAGTAAGCACTAAGTAAATCTGAGTAAAAAAGTAAGTGCTGAAAATTAAATGGGCCAGTATACAAACCTAACTAAATGTACAGTACAACTGAAAAGAAAGTGCAGCCGTAGTAAAGTAAAACAGCAGCACCAAGTCATCCTTCAGAAATCCCACCTGGAGGGTGGGTATAGATAGTCTCCTCAGCTCCTCGAGTCCATCCGTCCGCTCCGTGTACATCCTGCTAATTCTTCCACCTCCAACTACCATCTAGCTCCACAAACCTCCACCTCGATCAGTTTTGTACGTCGTCTGCATCCAACACAATGTAGTGCAGGCATAGCCCATGCAGGGGTGAGTATACGATACACAGTAGGGACCCTAAGACCCCCGAAGGTCTCTCAGAATCCATGAAGGATAAACCACAAAGGAAAGATACAATCATGAAGTATCAAACAACTCTACTTAGGTATATGCCCATACATAAACCTAAGTCATCAAATACAGTTCATCTCCAACTCTTGAGCCCAAGCATAACCCAGTTCACAAAGAAAACACAACCCAGTCCACACAGGAAATCAAGTAAATCACATCGCTGATAAAGATTGAAGTCAAGACTCAGCTCACACAGGTATACAACTTCGTATAGCGATAGAGATGATCAGATATAGCCACTGATTCATCTATGCTGTCTGACCCACAGAGGATACCAGACCAGCTAAGCTGTCGGACCCACACAGGATACAAGACCAGCTATACTACCGGACCCACATAGGATACAAGTACAGAGGTCAATACTGATGGACCCACACATGATACAAGAATAGTAGTCGTCGTCATCGAACCCGCAGAGGATTCCATTATGGTAGTCGTCGTTGTTGAACCCATGGAGGATTCCATTTCAGTAGTCGATGCAGTCGCAACCAGCTTTAGGGTTCCCGCACACAGCATGCTCGATTCCAGGAGGGTCCGCTCCTCGAGCAAAGAGTCAATACATCAACTATCACGAAGTCCGGAGTTGATGTATCCCAAAGTTCTGTCTCGTTAAAAGAAACCCAATGCGATAGACGGTTCGTCAATCGGACGCTTGGTCTGAGAGTTATTGGCTTTTCCGTTCCAGGGGACCGGTTGGTTTTTAAGCTAAAACCAACCCGAACATACTCCAAATGCATCCAAACCACAAGTGGAGTATTCCAAAAGAACCGTATCAACAAAATTAATTCAATATAGTTGACGGCATGTAAATCCGACGTCCGGTCCTTATGTTATAAGCGTTTCCACTCCAAGGGCCCGGTTGGTTTCGGGTCCGAACCAACCCGGCCATACACAAACTACACCGAAACCTCAAGTGTAATATAATGAAATGACCGTCTCGATCCAAGGATTCCTACTCAACTAAAGGTGCATCGATCAGAGGTCTGTAGCTCAAGTTATGGGAAAAATACTGAAAAACGGTCCGAAGTGGGGGTCTAGGCCCGGTTCGACCCGGGTCCGGGTCCGGCTCGGAAGGGCGCGGCCTGGCCCGGCTAGTCGCGGCCTGGCCCGGCTGGGTGTGGCCCGGCCCAGCTAGGCGCGACCCGGTCTGCGTGACCTGCCCTGGCCCGTCCGGGGGTGGGGGTGCGCGGGCTCGGCCAGCGAGCCGAGTGGGGGGTACGGTCCCCTGTTCCACGGACGCGGTGCCAGGGTGGCACCGCTGTCTCCCCTAGATCCCGCATGGCTGTAAGATGATCCCCTCGCCACCGCGGTCTATGATGCAACGGGCTTCTATCGGCGGCGCGCCAGGGCGCCGCCGCCTCCATGCGGCCGGCTGGTGCCAGCGACCCGCGCCGCCGGGGTCTTCCACGGGCCACCAGAGTCATTCCAGTGGTCCGTTTTTGATTCTGACTACGCCTACGGTCGTCTCGGGATCTGTAATTCACTACGGAGGCCCCCAATCACTGTTTCTGTCTCGTTTCGTCGTCGCCAAACACCCCGCGCATCAATAACGAAAATAGAAGTGGGTCCGGACGTGTTTGTTATTCTGTACCCCCCGAGTTAGAGGTTCAAATCATCACCCAACAATTTAAATGCAAAGTTAGAGAGTATAAAACACGTATATGAAATATACAATGTTCCCCGACCTCAATAATTTACATTGCATGTCGGGCTTCATGGAAGACGGCGTCGCATGGAAAGGGTTCGTAGGCAATGTCGGAGTGCGCCAAAGAGGAAGCAGTGTCTCCTCTCTTGTCTGGAAGAATAGAATGGGTGGCACATCTTCATTCTTCGTGGAACCGACGTTCTTTGTCGAAGGAGAAGTTGTTCTTCATCGGAGGCCGGCGTTCTTCCAAAATCTCAAGAGCTCTCCCGATCTTCCTTAGAACAACTAAAGCTCTCCCCCAGAATAAAATAATAGGCTCCTCTTATTATTTTATTACACAAGAAAAGTAACTTTCAAAATTCAAATCACCACATTAAAAAAAATGTGTTGGCAGTTAATTAAAGGGAGGGAGAGGAAAGATCCCCATTAATTAAATGTGTTGGCAATTAATTAAAAGGGAGGGAGAGGAAAGATCCTCATTAATTAAAGGCATTGGCAATAAAAAGGGGGGTTTCCAATTTAATGAGGGGGTTTTAAGGAGTTAGAGGGAAATTGAATGGTTGGGCTTGTGTGGGACCCACCTATCTAACATCCACACTTGGGTAGTAGGGTGGCCGTGGGTCCCACCCTTAACTACCAATGGGAGGAATTAAAATCCTTAGATATAAAATAAAATTGAACAAATAATTTTATTTACTTCTTAATTAAACCCCAAAAAATGAACTTCTCCTCCTGTGCAAATGCAACTATGGTAAAGGTCCCCTTAAACAATTACCGGTGTTGTGAGTTCATCGGTGCCATCAGATTTAAATTCTGAGCACCGGTTAAAAAGATAAAAAAACCCGCTTGTTCGTTCACTCAACGTACCCAAGCTAGACTTCGGAAATTGATTCCGGTCACACCGGGACTCGGAATCAAGTGCCGTCAGAAGCCACAAAATAGAAAAATTCCAAAGTATTTATGAAAAAAATTTACTTGAAATTTTCAAGTATTTACATCATTAAATCCACCATGTATTTAATTAGTTGGTTTTATATTTCAATGTTAAAATTATTTTCATTCTTAAGATATGTAAGAAAACATTTCATTGTATTTATTATTAATATTTGTTTATATAAAGTGTTTGATTTTTTCATTTACTATAAAAATTTATAGTGATTTAAAATATTATTTCAACTAAGTATTAATCTCTATTTTGGAAATTATATGAGATATAAAACTTATATATTTCTACTGTTTCAATTAATTAGGTGTTTTTAAAGATTTGGGAGATTTATACGTACTTTTTTTTAAACAGAAATGTTTTTTTGGGAACACAGTCAGTCCCCTCTTTAGTTCCTCACTCTGATAAACATTTGGTATTAGAGGATTTTAAAATATATTTTTAACTATTATGTAGTAATATTATATAGATAATATTTTCTATAATTATAAATTTAATTCTTGATGGATAATAACATACAATAGGGAGGTTCAACTAATTTTCCTTATTATATAAATGGTACTAATTACGTCCAATGGTTGATTAAAATGAAAATTTTTCTTGAAAGAATGGTTTTTGAAATTTATACTATAAATGATGATAAATATGAAAATCCTTAAACTGCTAGAGTCCGAGGGAGTGATCCTAATAAATTATCATATATAAATAAAAACAATTCTATGAATTATTTATATTTTTCTTTAAGATAAGAATATATTAAAATAATATATTCTTGTACTACTATAATTTAAATTTGGAATACTTTGGCTAGTTCTCTTGAATGAACAATGAATTTTGATGAAATTCATTTGAAAACATATACTAATAAATATTATACACATAAGATAAAAACTAATGAACCGATTTCTGATATATATCTGAAAAATAATATTATTTTTAACATTCTTTATTCATTGGGGAAACTAATTTAAAAAAAAGTGCAAGTAATGTGCTTATTGAGGTGTTTACCAGATATATGGACAAGAAAATATGTCTCAATTCGAGAGTCATGAGACATAAGTATGTTTCCTCTTAAAGAGATGATGTAAAATCTAATTATGTATGAAGAAGAACATAAAGTAAAAATCGAAGATAAAGATGTGCGAAATAGAATGTCAGTAGCTTTTAAGATGCATGACACAAATAAAAAATGGAAGATTAATGAAGATAACTCATGTTATGGAGAGTCATATTCAATTAGTGATGAAGATGTATCCTACTTAAATAAAAGATTCATGAAATTTTATAGGTGGAATAAATTATTGAAGTTGAAAATATTTAATGGAACGTATGATAATAGAGGTAATTGAAGAAAATAAGGAAAAAATATGCTACAAAAATGAGATACTCTTCTATGAATAAAACAAAAACATTCAGGTAAAAGTGGACTATCCTAAGTAAAAATTCAAGAAAAAATACAAGGAAAATGATAAGATCTATATCAAATCTATGAAATAATTTTAGAGTTCTTAAAAAGATAGATCAAGTGAATTAGACTCAATTAAATAAGATAAACATGATAGATCCAATATATGGGATATGAGAAACACATTTGAGATTTTAATTTTTTTAGAATATCCTCGTCATAATTCTAACCCTTATAGAGATGGAAAAAGTAAGTAAAACATGTATTATAATAAAATTCATGAAAATAATAATTTTTTAAGGGATAAATTTAATGAACATTTAGATAAATAAAAATATTTTATCTCGAAAGATTACTTTTATTCTTATTTTTAAATAGATCTTAGTATAGTGTTTGTTGCCAAAATGGGAGTAACTATGTTTGTTTTCATGTAGATGAATTTTGATGATATTCTTGGGATTTTTTTCTAACAAAAAAAATTTAATTATTATCATATTCTAATAATTATACCAAATATATAGAAAATATTATTGGACTTAAAATTTTTTACTTTAAGATGTGATAGTGATAATGAGTTTGAAAATCATATTTTTGAATCATTATACACAAAACACGGATATAATCATAATTTTTCTTCTCTTAGTAACCCATAAAATAATGATTTAGTACAAAGAAGAAATGAAGCCCCAGCTGAAATTTCCTAGACCATGATCAATGAGTATGATTTACCATTTTATTTCTAGTCAGAGCCTATGAATACAACTTGTTATCAAATTAATAGAGTTTTAATGAGTCATCTATTAACAAAAACCCAATACGAATTATCAAATGAAAGAAAACCAAAAGTTAATTATTTATAGTTTTTTTTTGTTTTAATGTCATTATGAATAATACATTTTATAATCTTGTGAAATATTCATATAAGAGTGTTAAATAAATATTTCATGGATATTCAAGATCTATTAAGTTTATAGGGTGTTTAAAAAATGTATAGTGAATGTGGAGGAATCTGTATCCATAAAATTGATGATGTATATCCACTTGAGTTTAAGAAGAATTTATACACACATGATAATGATCTGTCCAATATGAATATTGATTATATTCTATTGGAAAATTTCATGAATCAAGCACAAAAATATTCATATTTTGAGGAATAACCTGAACCATAACTTATAGAGGATAATAAGATATCCAACTCAGATTTTCCTTGAACCATTATAAATTATATATACCATAATTTAGTATCATTAGTTGGAGATATACAGAGGAAAAAAATTTACATTCTCTTAGAAATCATGTGGAACATTAATCTTTCTTATCACATATTGAACCTTATAACATCAATGATGTAATTAATTTTGAATTCAGGGTGAGGGAAATTTAGGAATAACTAAATGAACTTAACAAGAATAATTTCTAGGAAGTAGTAGATTGATGTAAAGTCACTCTGACCATTGGAACTATATGGTTATTTAGAAAAAATATTTATAATCCAACAAGTATAGTTAGAAACAATGATATATTGATTTCATATTGATATAGTCAAGAAGAAGGTATGGACTATGAGGAAACCTTTTCACCAGCATCCAGACATGAATCCATTAGAATTATTCTAACCTATGAATAACATCTGAAATTATAACTATATCAGATGGAGGTTAAAAATGTATTCCTAAATTGTTATATAGTTAAGGTTGTTTTTATTGCACAACCCCCTGTATTTCAAAATCATCATTTTCCAAATCTTGTTTTTAAATTGACAAAAGTATTATATGGTCTTAAAAAATCTCATAGAGCATGGTATGGGAATATCAACTCATTTAATTATTTATAAAGGTTATACTAATGTATTAGGTAAACATATATTATGTAAAAATAATTTAAAAATATGTTTTTGTAGTTCAAATTATGTGGATATAATTTTTGGATCTTCTAAAAATTGTTTCTGTACTATTTTTTCAAAAACGTTGAAAAGTGATGGGAATTTATTTTAATAGTCGATTTAAAATTATTTCAAGGTATTTTAATTGTTCAATATAAATATAGAATATTTTAAAATGAATGTAATTATAATAATGATTATTTAAATCATTTTGGTATTGATGACATAGAAAAGTAGTGATACTCCCACGAGTACAACCTGAAAGCCAGATCATGATGAATCTGTGAAATCATTGGATCAAATAAACTATTGAGGTATGATTAGATGTTTTATATATTTAACTAATATTAATAAAATATTATTTTCATCATATCTATGCATTCCCATATACAAGAAAGACATAATGAGTCACGTTTAGATATTGTCAAAATAATTTTTAAATACCTCAAGTATACAACCAATATTTTATACAAGAGGAAAATTATTTGATTTAGTTAGATATTCTGATGATGATTTTGGTGGATTCCAGTTATATAGAAAAATAACCTCTTGAACATGTCAACTTTTTGGAATGTCACTAGGTTAATGTTGTAGTAAAAAGGAAAAAATATTTTGTACTGTATGCTACTGATGATGAATATATAGCTAGAAGAAGTTGGTATGATTAGATTCCATGGATGAAACACACTTTACTATAATATGTATAACAATTTATATATGTTCCTACAATTATTTAAAATAAAAGTGTGATAAACATTTCTAAGAATCAAGTATCTCATTCTTTGAAAAATCATATTGATATAAGACATCAATTTTCAGGAGTTCATTTCCAAAATAGTGATATATCTCTTGAATTCGTTGGAAATGAACATTTGGTTCTAGAATATTTATAAATCCATTACATTATAAGAGACTAAGATACATCATATGATAACTATGAATGATATACTTTAGTTAGTTCTTTGTCTTCATATTTACTTACAAGAATGATCCACCATTGGTGATCAACTGTTAGTGCTGCAATGTATGTGATCCACCATTGATGATCCAACATTGATGATCCCCCATTGATGATCCACCATTATGTGATCCACCATTAGCGATCCACCATTAGTGATCCACCATTGGTTATTGACCGTTGGGTGATCCAAAAATGGGATAACAACCGTTGGAAGGTGTTTCGTTCAATTATTTTCAATTATCTTCCACCACATCTATTTTTAATGATAAATTATTCATTTTGATTATTTATAAATATATTATTATATTTTATTATTACAAATCCCTAAATTATAAAATTGACCAAAAATCACGTTTTTGAGGACCCTCTTTTTCACACCTTGTTTCAATCCTTTCACCTTCTTTGGTATTTCAACCAGAAACATTTTGGGTGCATAACCATCTATCTTCAACCTTTATAAATATGGTGAGATGGAAACACAGCTCGGATACATATACTGAATTATCATGGCCTACAAAAAATTCCAGAGGTGAATCTATATGATATTCTTCTATACAATAAGAGAACGCCAAACTTTTGACATTAGGATTTAATTATAAAAAAATTGATGTTGGATGGATGGTTTCGATCATATTTCTAGTTATTAATGTATTCCAGGAATAAGGATGGAGGAATGATTTCAACGAATGATCATACATTAATTCCTATGATAGATCACTAGTTTTAACAGTATACAAAGTATGATTTTAGAGTGAAGAATGGTTTTATTAAAAGTCTAGTTGATGGTAAAAATGTTTAATTTTCATCATATAAATAGGACAGAAGCCTCAATGTACGTCAGAAAGATATTTTTGATTACTTTCAGGGTTCCATTCCATGTGATAATGGGTTCTTCATCTATAAGTGCACCCTTATGTAGTTGACTGGAATTGTTTTATTATGATTACCAACTACTATAGAGATTGATTGAGAGTGTAGAGTCTGGTTTAAACTCATCAAACACATCATTTTTCCCAAGAAAGGGGAATTTAGAACCATAAGGTACCATGATGTATTTATCTTATTCCATGTTCAAAGAGGGGATAAGATATATCTATGAAGATATTTGATGATCCACATGATGGAGATGAGAATATATCATACAGATATAATAACTTGAGCTATTAAAAACTCACTTTAGCTATGTTAGAAGCCCATGGTTTATTTTAAAATGATGAAGAAGTAGTTTTCAGTTTTAGTGGTTTTTGTTTAATTTAGTTTACATGCAAAAGGATGAAAGAAAATTGGAGCCCATTGTTGAAGAAATTGTGTGGATGAAAAAGGAATGATATATGAAATTTTCAATCCTATGACACATCCATCTATATCTACATATATGGTTGATCCTTGATTAGATCCATATTATGTTTTGGTCTATTCCACTAATGCAGAGGTACTGTAGCAGCGTGGGTACTGTAGTAGTACTATTCACAGAATGGGTCTTGGGCCTAAAATTTGGGCCTACGGGCTATGTAATGGGCTAAATGCCCACTGGACCTATGGGATATGTAATGGGTGACCCTCTACCAAGTTAAAGAGGCCTTTGATTTCCTTTAATAATAAAAATGAGGCTTCGGACCCAACCTTTAAAAAAATGATGATGTGAGATCCTCTAATATTCAAACTGATGAGAATTTGTATGATAGATATGATCTTAGTAAACCCATTTAGGGGGATGAATCCCTAATATCTTATTGTCGGAAATTGGTTTGTAGGGATTAACCAATTCTTTCAGTCATATACATGGATGAAGCACTGTCCAAGCGGGAGCTATATCCTTATTTCAATCTAATAGGAAACAACAAAACTGAATCTAATCATAAAATTGATGGTGGTAGTGATGATGGTGATAATGGTATTACACCAAGGAATGGTGAAATTTCAATCCTGGTTCGTGGAAATAGTCCTAAGGGATCTATGGTAAAGCAGATATATGTGGCTTTTCAGTTAGATGACATTCCCTGATAGGTTCTGAATGCAGAATATGGAAATGTAAAGGATGATTTACCTTCCCATGAGAGGATTCCATGTACTTTAACATCTAATAATATTCCTTATAGTTATGTTATATAGGATTATTTTGATTCACTATAGAGTAAGGATGCAATCATATATTATTAGGATCTTTATATCTAGACATCCTTTATAAACCATGTTGAGTGAAGCCAATACGAGTTAGATTTTTGAGTTAGTGATCTATCACGATAATCATAAAATTATATTGATGATGAAGGAGGTAGATATTGTGAATAATATGATTTAAAATGAGGTTAACGAAGTTAAATCCCTTATGTAAGAGATGAGAGGAATATTTTTTATAGGCTAGAAATATATTCTAGAGTGGTTGGAGTCCATTCCAACGACCGGTTCTTCTAATTCTACTACTCCACCTCTTACAATTATGGAATATAAATCCATTAAAAATTATACTTTTACTTCTTTACCTTCTTCAACACCCCTTTATACTATGTTTCAACCTTTTGGAATGATACCAGTTGAGATTTCTTGATATCTCGGGCTTATCATCATCTGAGATATTCCTTCAGCTACTTATGCACCCTCTGCTTGAACTTATGAACATTATATCATAGGAAATGGAAAGGACCCAATGGTTCATCATATCCATAAAACATAGATTTTTTCAAATTAAGATTAATTTTTGATAGGGTTGTAATATTTACTTTATTAAATTTTGAAATATATTCTTTGACTATTATCTCTAACTAATATTATCTATTATTCATTTTTATTGCTTTAATTATTTCCTCTATTATATTATTCTCTTTTTGATAATACAAAATGTTGGAATATTCTCAAATGAAATTTGGATACAAATTAATATTAATTTTTTTTCAAGTGTGGATAAATAAGTATATCACATCTGTGACATTAGATGTTATGTAGATCATTATTTTATATTCTTCTATGTTTTTATACTTGTTTTCATATACATGGTTATATTTAATGGTGATTTTTTATAAAAAAAAGTGGGAGATTCTTGGAACCTACTTATTTTAATGATAAAAAATCATGATTAATATTTTTTTCTAACAATATAAATGTTTTGTGATTGTAAAGAATTCTTCTAGGAAACTTTATGAAATGAGCATGGTTAAGTGATGACCTACAATTACCCCAAAACATCTATTGTTAGATATGATAATATATAGCTTGTTAAATTGGATATATTAGTGGAATAAACCTAACAACATACTATATTATAAATAGATATACCATTGAGGAAATATACCGATAATTTATAAGATAAATTGTTGATTGTCTACTATTTATGATCTACCACTGACAGATATACCATCAATAGATCCATCGCTTGAAGATCTATCACTAAAAACCTACTTCTTAAAAATATAATGATGATGATATAACACTAAAAGATATACCTCCAAAAAGATCTATCTTCATCACACCTACCATAGGATTATTCTTTAACTTACTCATCTACCTCTATAGTTGATTTACCGTTAGTGAGCGTCTACCACCAGAATTTTTCTACAGTTAGGACATCTGCCTCCAAAATGATAACATTGATGTCCAAAATCATATTTGAATTTAATTCCAACAATTATTTAGATTATGGAATTTAATTATTTCAATTCTCTTGTTGATTTAAGAATCATCATTCTTAAACCACTACACAAATGTATTAATGAAAAAGTTAGACATCCTCAATTAGTTCCCATTAGGAGGATCCATGATTTTATTTATTACAATATACATTTTTTATAGATATTAAAACATAATTTGATGATTTTAATTTAACATAAACCAACTAATTATATTTTAATTGATATTATGATTAATGTTTTTATAAAATAATTAATACATAACAAAGCATTTATCAGGAAAACGATTTTTCATAACTTTTTTGTGGGTTAATTTTAAAATTAATTTCTTACAGTATTAGAAATTGATGTTGAAAAAATAAAATACATATTTGGAATAATAATGTATAATTTTTTTAATGATTCCACATTTATTTTTTTCTTTATTAACAGTATATTTGGTTAAAAAATTCTTTTTCCATAATAAGAGTTAAAATGGGTTAAAAGGGATAAAACTAAAATGATAATGGGTAAAATGAGATAAAACGATCCATAATTCCTTTTTTGGTCATACTTTAACCTAATTCAAATTATTATCAAATATGATCCACGTTATGGATAATTGGAATTATTAATAGATTATTATATATTAATATTTTGAAAGAATTCCTGTATATTCTCTCCATAACTTATAAGAGGACACTAAATATCATGTCTTATCTAATATTAAAATTAATCTTATATTATCCAATAAATATAATTATATTTTTTCAGATTCCTCACCTTATTAATAGAGCCCCTAATCCTCTCTTAAGACTAATATTTTAAGTCATAATGTGCAATCCAATGGATGTCTCTCATAGAGGAGTTATAAATAATATCTGATCACTTTAAATTTTATTTCTTCTTCCTCATTCTATAATCCTCCAGTTTCAATAAATATATGTTTTAAAAATTATAATAAATAAAAATATAACTTATTATGATTATTTGAAATCCATTTTCCACCTCATTTACATCAGATGAGAAAATAATGTACTGCTCCTGCATACCTATGGACCACTACCTCTATGTAGTGATATGATTCATTTTCAATAACTACCACACAATGATGTTTATAATAATATATTTGATGAATATATATTATATTTATGCTATATTTAAAAATATATTTTTATAATATATTATTTTACTTTTTCCCTTCTTTTCATTATAGGATAAAAATAATGTCAATGGGAATGTATGTATTACCGGCTCCATAAAAATGTAATTTTGTTTTATTATATATAACTTGTATTGGAGGTTATAAATATATATATATATATAATGGATATATATATAATATTTATATAATTATTACTATTATAGATAATGAAGAACCACAATCATGATGCAAGGATAATAATTATCAAGCAAAATCATACATAAAAATGAAACAGATGACACCTGAATACGATTATTTCAATAGAGAATTATTTATAATTTTTTTTAAAAATGTTATATGTTGATTATATGTGAAATTATATGTATTAATATTTATATTTTATATAATTATATTAAACTAAGAATTTATTATAAATTATTTTAGAGTGCTTATAATTCAATTCTGGCACGAGGTTAGGATTTCTATTAAAATATCATTTCATTTCAGGATTTTCTATAAAAAATTACATTGAGGGTAATTTTATGAATATTATCACTTAAAAATAATATAATTTTTTCTAATTTTTTTATTAAAATAATTTTAATGTGTATTTATCGTGTTTATCTCATTGATACTTAAAATTATTGAAAATTTCTTATAATGAAAATATGACCTTATGTCATATTTGGTCGATGAATTTTTTTTGCATGTCCACTATATTAAGTTTTATGGTTTGAATATTTCTAAACATACAATAATATTTTGGATAATTTAATTTTAAAAATATTTAACTTTATTTAATGAGGTTTATAAAGGAATATTCTAAATGATTTCAGAAAATTTCATTTTTGACTTTTATAAAAGTGAAAAAAATGATTCCTTTCAATGTATATGAAATGAATATATTTTAATTTTTTCATTATATTTATTTTATTTTATTCTCCATTATGAGTTTCCATGCATATTTTAAATGAACAAATTTCCCTTGTATTTATAAATTTTTTATATTTGGTAGATTTTCAAATCAAAATGGTATTCTCCCCATAAAATATTCCAGGAAACTTTTAAAGGAATTATTTATCTAACATAACATGATTTGATGTCACATATACTTTACTGTCGATTTTATCTGATTATAATATATTTATTCATTTTGTGGATGTTTTATTATTATGATAATGATTTTTTCCTAAACCATTTTTATGGGTTATGTTAGGTTGATATAACGATGTTTTATGATCATGTGGTACACGTATGTATTTTTTCATTATGTGATGGGTGGGACTATAATTATACAATACCAATAAATTATTTAAAGAACTATATCTCATGATATAATTTGGGGAGATAAGTTTATGTTCTTGATCCATTTTGGGAAACAGATAGGGATACATGATCCCTTAATATATAGGAAACAATTACTGATACCTGATCATCGATGACATGATAGTATCGATGGTTAGCCATGACATACATTCAGGTTTATATACATATTATGGTGAAAATATATTATGAACATTTTATATAATTTTGATTTTAACTGATGGATCTTGATTTTTGTATGATTCCCTAACATTGTGACATAATAATGTTTTAGGCCATGACTCAAGATTCTGAGCTTGGATTTTTTTGGTATATTTTTATTTTTTTATACACATATTGTCATAAGTTAATTCGTAAATATTCATATATATGTTCATAAGATGAAATATCCCATGTTTACCCTTACAATGAATCTATGTAGACCCTTATTTTTTATTTTTTTCCCTAGTTTTGAAGAAGGGTTACAAGTATGATGAGTCTAAAAGGGTAAATTATGTTAAGAAAGATGTTTTAGATAATAATGATTATACTTAAATAAAATTTTTATTTATCTAATATATATGTACACTAGAACATTATGATAATCAGACATGTTTATTTTGGATATTTATATGGTATTCTTAAAAAATATGTCATATCCATATATGTTATTCTTTGATCTCATTATAACATGGAATTCCACCCATTGTGTGAGATATAAAACCATATAAAAAATAAAAACTAGGATTAATAAAATAATTCCTTCCTAGTTATCATAAGGAAATCCCCCTAAGTTATTTTTAGATCACCATGGTCCCAATATTCTCCCAAGGCCTCTAATAATTTCATCTCATACTTTCCATGATTGTGATTTAGTTGTTGGGGGATCCCAAAATACCCTAGGTGAAGTGATGAACATACTCTAACTCTTGGAGTCTCAACTCCATATTATTTCTTGATATAGGGTACTCTTTATCCCTTTCTATTTTTACCCTACTATATTCATACATGAAGACATGAAAAATCATGTATAAATGAGTATATTGTTATATTATATAGGGACTATATACCTCAAACATGAATTTACTATACTCAACATGGTCTATTTATCCCCATCCGATCCCATCCATGTCTTAACAAAGCTCATAATAATTATTGAAAATCATTCTCAAGACATGTTATATAAATAATTAATTCTAACTATTTATAAATAAATATTCGATTTAAAATAATGTGGAAAGATGAAAAAACTGACTTAGTAGTGTTTACTCATAGTAACATCAAGAAAAATCATGATAACTATCCACAGTATTCTCCCGGAACACCTATGAGAAAATACACATCATTTAATACCAAATAAGTAATCAATTATACACCAGTAAAGTGGAAACACATGGAAAAACTTCTTAAGTGGTTTACATATAATTAAATGATGATGTGAAATAATTTTTTACCATCTTGGGATTCCTTCTCCATGAAAAATAAAAATTAGCATTTTACTAGAGTAATTCTAGAATGATTTTGTTGAATTAGCCTTAAACTATAGTCTATAGACATCCAAATCCATAACAAATAATATAGAAAGAACCAAGGGATATAGAGAAAGAACTTAACTCGAATCACCATGGAAATACATAAAATGATATATTATTTTCTAATGGGTATTGAGAGATGAGTGATTGGGGGAGAGCCTAGTAGAAATGGCTCCATCGATTCCAATTTCCCCAAAATCTCTTCTAGGTTGGACTATAAATGATGGGCCTACCCCTCATTTTTGGAAAATGGATACGGGATCAGTTACAATGTTACTGATAGGGTTCCATGTGTGATTCCTTATCATAGACTCCTGTCATGTAATGGTCCCATGGGTAATGACAAGAAACCACTCACCATATAAAAATTCACATCTTGTGTCCCATGTAATCATGGTGTCTCTACATCACTTCTTATTATGGACATTTAACTTTATGGTTTGGACCTCTTCCTCTCAGGATGAAACATCCCCATGGTTGTCCTTCATGGACAGAAATTCATCCACATGGAACATGGTGAATGCCATCATGGAACAGTCCTATGGCTCAGGATGTTACCATTCTTTCTCAAGGAATATTAGAAGATAATATATAATAGTTTATTCTTATGTATGTTTATTTCATGATTCCTCTCACCATAAAGTGACCACCATACAAAAGGTTCATTCATTCTTGAAAAATAATATACATAAGGGTTATCACGACATTCAACCCTAGTCCATGGTATGACCCTTATATATAAGGATTATTTTTCTTTGATAACCCCCTTATAATGTTACAAAACCCCAATAAAACCACTGGTCATGGTGTAACTAGATACCCATATAACATCGTTCATCCAAAGGATATAGTGTGATCCTCTATCAGTCCCACATCATAGTTTGTCCTTCCCTATCATAGTGTGAAGATCTATTTTCCCAAAATCCCATACTAAAGGAATTCCTTCCCTAGGTTGTAAAAAAAAATAAATAAAATTACCTCCCAATTTGAAAATATATAATGACATGTGTCATTACAAACACCCCACTATAGCACCTCTCATTCTCTAGAATCCACATTTTTTTCATCACCCATTATTTTTTTCCCACCTAGGTCATCAATTCATTACTAACTGGGTGTATTATATCTTAGGATGTCAAAAAAACTTCCACTATGAAAATAAAAATACATGGGAGAACTATTCACCAAATTTTAGGTACATTTTCATCCCCATCACTAACACTATGATGGTTCCCAAAAAACCCCATTTATCCTAAGACACCAAAGCATCAACATTCAATTCATCCTATGGATTATGGTTCTACAAAATATAAGAATCCCCTCATAAAAGATTATTCCAGGACATTACCCCCCTCACCATGACAATTGACTAATAAGAACACATACTAAAAATTCTATCAACATTCTTGATATAGTTTTCACCTCACCATACCCAATTGGATGTAAAAACACAAATCAGTCTTCCTATGGCTGAACTCATCATAAAATGAATAGCCTCACATACTAATTTATATCAAACAATCATTATTAATTATTTTGTAGATTCATTATAGGATAATCTAAATTTGAACACCAAATTATAAATTGAATACTCAGCATAATTCCATGGTTGGATCCGAAGAAACAATTCCAACATCATGATCCACCAAAAATAAATGAAATATCTCTAATTCAATTCACTCTTGAATCAAATTAAATTATATCTTTATCCCAATGATGATACACATACTACATTAATACCAAATCTGAATCCCAAATCATATTTTTTCTATATTACAATATAACTTAAATTTATATATCCACCACTATCCCTTTTGTAATCATGACCATTCACATAAGAGGGTCATACATCCACAACTAATTTGATGTTACCCACCTTAGAAGTATCACCATTGTCTCCCCATTGAACTAAAATACAAAATTTTAGCATCCCATGTCTTTTCTATTACAAAACATAATGGCTAGATGTGATCACCCCCTCATACCTAGGATCCATAAAAAACATTTATCTTAACTAATTACATACATAGTAGGAACTTAATCATATAGTTTTTCTAAAATTCATGAGAAATGAGGGTCGCCCCTTCAAATTACCAGTTATGATACCTAAAATATACAAATATCCTTTCATATATACTTATGTGAATCACCCAATACATTCCAACATTACGCTTTTATCTCTCTTCATTACATATTTCTTCCCATTCTGAAAGACCACTCTAATGGACCATGTATAGACCGACCATACCATGGTACTCCATATTATATCCTATGTAACATTTTACTAAATAATAAATCTCCCAATCTAATAAAAATCATGGTCCACCATTTCTACACATGTCTTCATGAATCCATTAGTCTATAAAAAAGTCACTTTCTATTATTGAGAAGAAACCCAAATGATCATCATGTAAAACTAGTGCACACATTGTATCCCAAATCAAGAATATTCTATAAAATCCATGAACAAACTCATTCTTCACATCCATGGAATATTTAACCACATGAAGAACCATCTCTTAGTTTCTTTCCCACTGTAAAAACCAATCTCAACTGAACTCGATAGGTGTTTACACCGTATGATCACACTACTCAACTCATACACTATTATGTCACACAAAATTATTACAAATAATACACACCAAAACAACTTAACATGATTATTTTTTATATAAATGCATAGTCCCATGAGCACAATAAGTGGTTCTATTCCAACAATCCTAAAGAATATAACTTATGCCAAGGATAACACATGAAAAAATATTACTTGGAGCCATTTAAAAATGTAAAATCATCAAACCATAATCTACCATTTCCAAATTTGACCATCTAGGACCATGATTCAATATGGATATAAATATAGTTTATTTTTTCATCCAAAACATATAATTGATACCAAATTCACTTTGAGTGATTTACATCTGAGAGGCCCATACAATTTCCCATGTTCTCCTCTACTATCACAATGGTTTCCACATCCTTAGGGATACATATTACCTTCCATAGACTATCACCCAAACATAAAATGTATATAATAGACCCACTATGGTTTATTACCATTTAATACAATTTTTAAACTGGCCCACTAAGGACCACTATATGTAACAGTCACTAATAGACTTGATAACGATCAAAAGAGTACATATCGACATATGTATTATAGGATATCTTAGAAAAAATCCATGTTTTAGGTGAATAGACCTCAACAACTATGTTATAAAGGATAACAACATATATGTTGTTGTTGACACTGTAAAAAATCGGGAATCTATCTCTAGTGAAAGTAATCACATATAAGAATTCACATGTGAACCGAATCCTATGTGCTGAAAAATGATGCAAGAAAACACCTATCTTTCCAATATATGAAAAGATCTAAAATAAAAAATATAAATCTCAATAAAACATTCCATACATAATAAAAATCTCATATCTAATAGTGATATCCCAGAATAACAATCTCATAACCTTGGTAACCTAAACATCTAAATGAAAAGGTATTAATTAATCCCCAGTTTTATGTTCATCAGAAGATAAAACATATTACTTTTAACTTTCTAAAATATCCCAAAGAGTATGAAAAAACGAAAAATATTACTTGATACCATCATATAACTCTATAACCTAGGTCACTCTATATTAATTGGATTAGTTCACTACTTGACCTTATTCATTCCACATTATATGTCTTAGGATTTTGACAAGTAGTGAGAAACCAAATCATATGTAAGGTAGATTGTTCCATCAGTATCATAACCATCATAAATAATTAAATAAAAAAAATACCCTCAAAAACTAATTTTAGTACATATAGTAAACAACACAATAACTATATAACAAATGAGTACAATATCATAATATTATATAAACCAATTGATCTCCCATCCATCCATCCAAATTTACTTTTTTATTTTTCCAACACTTTTAAGGGGGAAAGTGAGAACCCTCACAATTTAGCAGATCAAACATCAAAAGAGACTACTGACTTATTAAATACTATATTGATATGATTGGAGTCAAATTTCCTAGACAGTTTCCATATAAAGGACTTTACCTATCATCCTAGATCATCTTCAAGAAGTGCTTAATAACAAGTTTCCAGGTATTCCCAGGTTTGCATGTACTCTTCTTTGTTAATTTTTTCCATGTTGAATAATCTAACCAATATATGGTCTTGCTTGTTAATACCCTCCCCTTGATCCTATGTACATTTTACTCAGTGAAATCTACTCATTAATTGATCAATTTCTTCCCTTGTCACCTTAATCACCAAGACTTCCTCCTTCATTTCCTTCATTTTCTCTCGCTTGGCCCATCTCACAAAAAAACCGAATGTAAATAAAATGCATGAAGTGAATCTATATCCATCCCCAAGCTTCACCTATATCCTATCTCAACTCTCTATATATCTAATGTATACCAACCAACTGTACATCTTCTTCTTGGAACTTTATAATATACATACGGTTTACAATTTAGTGACGTTGGTTTTTCATCACAAAAATGTAACTCAATTTTAATGATAAAGAGTACAAGGACCTTACTATTAGTAAAATATATTATTTATGCTGGTATAAAACCTTATAATATTCTTCTAATGATATCATTGATCTTAGGGTGAGGTGTTTACCCTTGGGAATTTTTTTTAAAAAAATTACTAAATAAGTGAATTTTAATGTATATTTAGTTTTTATAATTTAAATTTTATTTATACCATAAGAATATATGAATATATATATTTAAGAAATTTATCAAATTAAAATTGTGAAATTTTTGTTGAATCTAGAATATGTAGTTCATTTTCGGGGTGATGTATCCTTTACTCGTGTCTTGAGTCAATAGGATGGTTGTCACAGCTATGCAATTAAATGTGTTAAATTTATTTTTGATTAATTAGTTTATTAATGGTGAAACCATAACTTCACCACTAATTAATATTGATTATATATACTCTATATGTTTATCCACTATTATCAATGACATAACCATTGATAGAGAGATAAGGAGTGAGTCTATATTTGTTTGGAGGTAATGGTGGATCGAATGAGTGGAATTAGATCATATAGAGATGGTGACTGTAATTAAGTAATAAGTATGATATATAAGGGGCAATGACTCTCCATAAAGTTAAGTAAAAATTATTTTTATTTTTATCCTTAAATAATTATTTCATGTTGTCTAAATCCCCATAATATTTATTTATTTTCTTATTTTAATTATTGTCGATTAATGGGTATTTTTTGTTATGGTTGTCCTTTAGGAATCATATTTTTATTTAATATTGGGATTAATTTATGTGATGATTCTCCAATGGGTTCCTTTTTAATACATTCTTCATTTTTCCTTTGATTATTCTCCTTATTTAAAATTTATTATACTGGATTATGAGTTATTTATCAAGTGGTTGGTATTCGCAATAACCACCACGGATCACTCCCCCTAGACTGTGTGGTGAAAAATCGCTTCTAATTCTCACAAGAGAGAGTAGTTAAACATTGAAGTGATAGTATAATAAATTATCATGAATTTAATTTTGATGATAATGTATTTATCATTATTTTATTTATGATAGGATCTCTGGGTGGCATGACAGGAAAATCAAGCATAAAGAATTTACCTGATAAAATATGTCATGGTAGACAACAGTACATTGAGAATTAAGGAGGAACTTGAGTGGTCATGTATGACATTAGTTGATGTGATTAAAATATTGGCAGAAAATTATTGTTTTTTATAGGACTATATTAACATAATAATTATAAATATGATCATGAAAATTATAGTACAATGTGTAGTTTAGAATAGCATACATCATGTGCCTCCTTTGTTGTGTCTATAGGTATTTTCATGGTTATAAATATCATAAAACATGTATTATGAACTAAAATAATATTTATGGTGTCCCATGATATACCCATTAATAGAAAGTTCAGTTCAGATAAACACTAGGTGTGTCATAAACCTCATATCTTGGGAAAAATACATTCCCCAGTTGTTATTAGTAGACCAAATGTTATCTATCTATAGTGGCACATCATGTAGTGATGAACTTTGTGACACAAGACACTATATATTCATGTTTAATGATTCAATGAACTCCAAAAATCATGAAACTCACTGTATACATAATATAACTTCAATTCACATATCATGTGAGAGAAAGTTCATGACCAGACAACCCGTAAGGGGATACAAAACCTATACAATCATGGAACATTCATTGTAATTTTTATTCCTTAGTGTTTATTCATTTAACCTCACATAATAATGATATTTTTCTATATTAGTATTCAATTTAGAGTATTTTTTATTTATTATGTGGTATTATGCTAATTTTCAGAATTAAAGTTGACATGTGTGGTGGTACATGAAGTTTAGGCTCATTACCTCTATATGATGGACTATTGGTTTTATGCATCATGATCACATATTTCCAAGGTTTGGAAACTCCCCATAATTTTATTTTATTATTAGGGAATGGGTCACTCACCATCCTCAAAATATTATTGGATTCCCCCAACTTATTTTGGGAGAAGGACCATCTACATTTGGAATAGATATGGTGGGTAACCGCCCCCCCCACATACTCGAGGTATGGGACATGCAATATTTTGAATCACAATACACCTACATCTGAGAGATCAATCATGACATAATATCATAAACTATATTTGATTACCATCTATAATGGTACTTATACTTTAGTAACATAAGGGTCCTCCACTATAGTTCCAAATATGACTTACATTTTTCTAGTTTGGGAGTTCAAATTAGTGGGGTTGTGTGCTAACTTATCCTACAACTATGATATGCATAAAAAGGAATCTCTCCCATATATTTCGGTCTCTCCACTATAAAATACTTGTGTGGTTATAATATTTGGGTTTTTTACCCCTTTTTCAGGGATATATTCTTGGAATATGCATAGGTTACACTATGGGTTTCTCATATGGTGAATAATGAGGCTTAGTAATCCCTTGACTAATGCACAAAACTCTTTGAGGAGTAGGTTCACCTTAAAAGATTTTGGTGGCAGTGTGGTTGAATTTCTGGTTATACTATATATTTCAATACTTTTGATTCCTCAATAACACCTTAGTTTTCATCAAGATGATACACACATATTGGTTTTCAACTTCGAACTATGTGGATTTTTATGTTCTTTGATCATGTTTATTTAGTCATGATGTACAACCTTTTAGGATGTTAGATTTGTTGATTATGATTTCTTAGTGTCCTTGATACTTCTAATTATTGAGATTATTTGTATCCTTTTATCCTCCTCCTTTAGGTAACTCTCCCAAGACATGGTCATTGAGCTGCCTTTTTTCTTTGTCTTCTGATTATTATCATTCTCATCCTAACTAAAATGTTTTTACTCACCCATGCATGGATTTTTTTCTACATGTATACTTCATGTACAAAAGATTCAAAGAAAAAATATGGTCTTGGTGGATGTGGAGTTAGTGTTTTTTGTTTAAATATTATGATTAGGGACACATAGGGATACATGGTGGAGCCTAGTGGTTCTAAATAGTGGTAGTTAACTTTTGGATTGGAGATATTTAAAAGGGTATGCATAATGAGGAGGATATTTCATGAAACCTAGGAATCCCATTTTCAAAAAATTATTTGTTGTATAGTTTCTTGGGTAGTTTCCTTTGTGATGTTATTCTTGATTTGGTAGTCTCATAAGCATATTTTATACAATTAAATATATAATATTGGGGTTTCTACTTATTTTATGCATTGGAGAAGTGCATTATTATTGGTTGATATATGATAATTCCTCTCATACCGTGTTACATGGATGGTTGATACTATTTACTAACCCCTTTCCTATTATTGTATGGCTTGGAGTGGTACAATCATCCTTACGAAGACTAATGTTGGGACCAGGTGGTTTGATTCAAATTTGAGTGGTATAGAAGTAGTCTAGTCGTAGGGATGTAGTTCAATGTTAGCAGTCATGTGAGGAGTTGTTTGGGAATTTAGTGTGATGATGGTAAGGGGGGGGGGGTGGAATTTGGTTATTAGACCATGTAGACTTTAGTAGGTGCATGAGATAAGCAAGAATAATATTCACAAATATACAATAATTTTATATGAATATTAAATATGTATGAGAATTATACATTCCCATGGACAACAATGATTTAGTGTATCTATAGACTAGATATATAATCAACTTATTTTTTAAAATATCTTCAGCATATCCTTAATATTTCTTCATAATATTACCCTAGTGGAAATATTATAAATAGAACCATCAATTAAAACCTTATCAGGGAAAATATAAGAAAGGGTGACCTAAGATTCTTAGTAACGGTAAACATGGGAGATATCAGTCATAAGTGACTTTAAGATGACTACAAGGGTATAATAACATAATCATGTGCATGTTTTTAATGTAAATGACTCATGATCAAAAATACTTATATCATATACTCAACAATAAATTCATATCTAGAAGCATTATTAATAATGGTATAAAAGTATAAATCACAATTTAATAGTCATTACATAAAAATGTTGGATCATATACATCAGAAATCATGATCTTGTAAACAGGTCTATTTACAATCATTTCCATGCATAATTATGTGAAAATAGTTAACTAAAATCATAATCAAAAATTAATATTTGAACACAACTGTTCATAATCATGTCCATACATATTCTTGTTAGAATAGCTTTTATAAACCATAATCAAACATCAATATGTGAACAAAGATATTATCAATAATTTCCATGATTATCATCATCATCTATAGAGATATCTATATCAAATTTCCCAATTCATTGGAAATATTTAACGACCCACCAATCACATAATGAAATCTACCCAAAAATGTTTCATACGATAAAAAAAACACTCATCAATCCATAATAGAATAACCTATGACATATAAATAGTTTTCATAAATATTTCACCATTCCATCATAGTGTAAACTATTTAAAAGAAACAGGTTTCATGAATATTTCATCATAACAGAATTAACTCATCGGAATGAAATGGGCTTCACAAAATTATCCTTAAATCAACATTATAATAATTATTATAGTTAAATAAGGGTTATGGTATCATAATTTCTTATCCTAGTCAAGTATAACAATTTCAAATGTATGTTCAAATAGGTTAAAAATAAAATTAAAAAATCCAGCAACACATTCTTTCAAAACATGATAAAAATTTATTTTTCCATCGATAATGTTTAAAATAAAAATTACTAGAATAATGAAAAATAACATTTTATTTTAAAATAACCATTAATTTTTTCAAATAAAAATAAAAATAAAATAATAGCCATGGTGGAGGGAAAATCCATTCGTGTAGTAATTGCAAAAGAAAATATTGCATTCACTTTTTTTTTAAAAAGTCATAAATATATAGTTTGGTATACATTGTTAAAATTAATTTCTATAACATTAAATGAAATTATAGTATGGATAAAAATTAATTTTAAAAACCATTTTATAATATAAATTTATGTTCATGAAAACATTTTAAATATAATGGACATGGAATTAAAACATCATCAACCAAAGAAGAAATACGGGAATTAAAAAAAATGATTTCTCCATTAATTTTCGTGCCAAATAGGATAAAATGGTATTATTAAATTAAAATTACAAGATTAAAAATTGGATAAAAAATATAGGGTATCATAGAAAGTAAATATACAATTTATCTTCGTAGGAATATTACAGAAACAATCTAAAAAATAACGGAGATTTTAATATAAATCTTGTAGCTCAAGTCTCATTAAGATTAGTATGTGTTCAATCCTACTATATGATAAATATATATTTATTCTAATTAAATACTAAATCCAAATTAATATATATCATTATATATATAATATATGTATAAATTCCAATTATACATTTATTAATAATTTTTAATTAAAATCATTATTCACTTTTAAAGAGGTATTTTTTCCATGCATGTCTCGGTTTGATATTTATGTTCGTTGAACCCTGGTCATGGTTTAATCATATCCATATCCTTATACATTCATAAATATCATATTTATTCTTATTAAAATTTTATAACTATTCAATATTATATTGGTAAAAATTAAAATGTGTCATTATTGGGGTGAAAACATGTCTGTTTCACAAAAGGAATTTTAAGAGATATAATGAGAGCACCTTCATTCCATTCCATGTAAAACATATTAGTTTAATTTTATAATATTTTATTGAATATATTATATATAAAATTAAATAAAACCATTCATCAATGGGGATAAATATTATTTATTACTATAAAAACACATTGTATCCATAAAAATTACTTTTTATAAAAACATCTCTTTTTTGCATCACAATTATTTAAAAATAATTTTAATCCAATTAAAAACAAATGATTTCATTTCATAAATTTTTAAACAATAAATTTTCAAAATTTTGATTTTCCTATTAGGGCCCTACAATCCAATAGTTAGGCGATAAATTTTATATGAAATATTTATATTTTTATCGTAATTCGTGGTTCCTTAAAACTAGATGTTTCATGTCAAGAAAGATATCAAATATGTATATATAATTTAAGGATAAATAAATCATTAAATAATAGGGTGATACATTATACCCCCTTATAGGAATTTCATCCTTGAAATCTTGTGTATCAAATACAAAAGCTAAGTATACATCTGAATCTTCCCATCCTCGGGTTCCCATGTAACATTCTAAAATTAATCAGTTTATCACAAAACTTTGACCATGTGAGTGATATAATTACAAAAAAAATTATTTCCATGATCCAAAATATCATCTATTTTTCCCCTCACAAGACTGATTAATCGCTAATTTTACTATATATGATTTTGTTATACATTAATGGTTTCATATGTACTTATTTTGGAGTGATACATGGAAGAAATTGTGAAAATGAGATACATTAAATAGATGAAAAAATAAAAAATAACCACCCCGATATGATAAACAATATTTAATGGATTTGTATATAGGTATCAGATTTATCTTCATTCTAATCCCATAACATTTTTCCAACATTATATTTATAGAAATACCTTGTCACCAAAATTAAACTCTAGGTCTCACCAATTGTATCAATATAACTATCTATTTATTCTATGTTATCCTAAAGTGTTGTTGATTTTCTATAACCTTAGTTATATTTTCAAAATAAATTTAAATACCCAATATATTTCATTGTCTATCTTCATCCCAAAACATATGATTTCTAAACCTCTTTCCATAGAGGGCTTCATAAGGTATCATTTGAATGATTGAGTGAAAGATATTTTTGTATGAAATTTCATCCAAAGGAATGAGTTGATACCAAAAACCTTTTAAATCGATACAAAATGATCAAATTATTTCCTCTATGGTTTGAAGAATCCCCTCATAATGACTATACATTTGAGGATGATATATATAACTAATATTCAATAATATATTCAAAGCTTACTAAATATTCCTACAAAACACTGAGGTAATACAAACATACTGATCAGATATAATAAAAAGTGGAAATCTATGAAACATTACCAGTTACATAATGTATATCTCAGAAATATGATAAATGGATAAATAGTTTCTAATTTAAATTAAATGTAATTACTTAGTATGATGATCAACTACAACAAAAATAGCATTACAACCATTAAATATTTTGGGGAGTCCACTGGAAAAATAAATTGTGATGTTTTTCCACTTCCATTATAATGTGGGTAATGGATGTAAAATCCCCATTGACACATATCTCTTATCCTTAACTTTATGAAATACTTATCAACAAGCTATATCCTTTACAATACCCCATTTTCATATTATCCATTCAAAAATGCTCTTTCAAATATGTATATATCTTCATACTTATATGTTAAATAGATGATGATGAACTATTAGAATCATCCAAAGATCCTGAAATTATATCCACTATTGAATAGATACATACTCGCATCTTAGTCCGTATTATTCCATCACAATGATCATTCAACTGAACAAAATTTCACAGCTTATCATATAGTTCCACATCCTCCGTTGGGCCTCCTCAACCCTCACATAGATGGATAATTGAATATTTAATTTGTAAATATATGATATGTACCCTTTCATCATGATTTCAAGGTCCATATTTTTTATACCCATAAATATTGGATCTCTTTCCATCCTTAACATGTAAAAACTACCAAGGTTCTTCCAACTCAAAAAAACATCATCATTGTTCAACTTCCTTGGGTGGTAGCATATTGCAAATTTATAATCATTAATCTATTTTAGTCATATAATTTAGTTCATATTCAAATTATTATGTTTGAATACATATGTAAATATTTTAGGATTTTTATATATATCACACCATGAAATATAAAGATAATGCCTCCATATTTTTATTGTCAAAATGACCACTTCTAGCTCCAAATCATGAGTTAGCTAATTTTTCTTTTTAATTTTCTATTGGAATGAGTCATAAGATATCACTATATCATTCTATATAATTACACATCCCGGTCCTTTACTAGATGACTCACTATAGACCAGAAACCCTTCTCCACAACATGGTAGTATGAGAATTAGTTCAATATCAAACTTTCTTTTTAGGCCCTTGAAATTTTTATCACATTCATCAATATAAAGGAAAATGTAACCCTTCTATTTCTAGATGGATAATGGTTTTTATATCCATGATAAATCACACACAATGTTTCAATAGTTTCCACTAAATCTATGAAATGTAGTGATCTCAGTTAGGAGGGTTAGTTTAGTTCATTATTCCATAACATCGATCTTTAAAGGGTCTACTGATATACCCACACATGATATCATATGTTCCATGAATTATACCATCTATATCCAAAATTCATACAGGATAAATTTTCCAAACAACATCACCTTCATCATGGAATTTAATAAAATATTCATATGATCTTTTTTCTCTTCCTTGTTCTCTAAATATATATGAATAATATATATAAATAATACAACAAAATAAGTATGTTAATATCTAAAAATCTACTAATTATATCCATGATGGGAGATTTGGAATTGTTAATTTGAAAAGGAATTACTATAAATTCACAAATTACATACCCCGTACATAAGTTTTTCATCCATATATTCTTCTTCTTGACCCTCAATTAATGATTTCTAGAAAAAAGTCCAATAATTGAAAAGTAATGATCTATATGTTGTCGACCAAAAAATTAATCAATACAAGGAAATCGATATATGTTCTTTATAATGACCTTTTTAAGTTCATGATAATATATTTCACGATGCATTGAATGATATTTATTCATCGCAAATATAATAGGGGAACCCTGTAGGGATGCACATGGAAATATGATTCCATTTACCATATTCTTCTGGAGTTTATTATTCAATTCCTATAATTGGGGATATTCTATAAGTATTCTTGGAAATCATAATAACACCATGTATGAGTACTATTTAATACTCAATATTATAATTTAGTGAAAGGCTAGGCATATTATCAGAAAATACAACAACATATTTCTAAATAATGGTAATATCTTCAATGTTGAGTTCCTCCCCAACTATTTGAGATAAATATCCCTTCCAAATGTTTAATAAGACCTATAAAATGTAAGTAATTCACATTTACTGTTCATTTTTATCCTCACACTGATATACAATCATATTGTGATTAAAAATATCAAATTTGGAATCCATTCCTAATCCGTTAATGTGGGAAGAATAGAAAGAAAGTCATTTCATTCCCAATATAACATCTAATTCAACTAGAGGAATAATTAATAGGATTACGGGAAGTAAATTTCCCTAAAATTCTATCATAGAGAAGCTATAAACATGAGGTGAGATTGTCATTACCTTAAATTTTTTTACTACCATGTCTATATCTAATAATGTAAGTAGTTATGTGATGCTATTATAAAATTATTGATATATAAAAGAGTGAATATTGGTAGAATCAAATAAGTTATATTTAGAGTTCTAGAGTAGATAGTTTGTGGTCCTTTCATCACATTGTTCACCAAACCCACTGTTGTTGTGATAACAAGAGAAATATCTATATCCTTATTCTTATGTTGTTGTTGGGGCCTACCATACCAATTTTGTCTTTGATTATATAATTGATTTTTATAATTCCCAATATATTTATATCTTAAACATTTAACATCACTAGATGAATCCTTTATACACTTTAATTTTTCAATCATTTCATCCCCCAAGGAAAATCACTATCTCAATAGACTGCCATTTCACAATTGAAGTATTCCCCTATTCTATCAAAACAATATACTGAGTGCTTTCCACCACACTTTAGGTACATAGGTGGTCATAATTTCATTCCTATATGTGGTATACTATTCTAGTTTTTATAAAGCTCCATTATTCTTTTTTTTTTCACTTAAAATTGAATGATAATTGTATTTAAAAATATTAATTTCAACATTAAAAGAAAATTTTATGTTTTATTCATTTTCATGAATGACTCATAAGGTTACACCCTATAAAAAATTACTTTTGGTCCACTAATGAATCAATCAATATTTCCTACAGTGTCGATTATAAAGACAAAAGTATACCATGAATGTATTGTAATTTTTATTTCATAGATACAAATGTATTTTTCATCCTTATGTCTCAAATCCATAAATTACCATTACATCATACTATTAAGAGATTGAGGAATGTATTTAATGGGAAATATCCAATTAAACTCCTTGAATTCCTAAGGTTTTTTGTCTTCCTCTTTCCTCGTGTTTTTGATATAACTCCACTATAAACTATATTTTCTATCCATGTGATATAATACTAATAAAACTATATCTTTTTTCAATCATAGATGAAAGGAAAATATTTTTTCCATCTCATTGATATTTTTCACAAAAAATTGTGGATAAAAATACCAATAGAAGGATGGTTGATTTTTTTCATTAGATACTTAATAAAATGCCTCTCCCTCCTTAGTGCATTCAGAAGATCAACATAGATCATTTTATTTCAATTAGATTAATATAGTTGACTTAGCATAGCCACATGATATTTCAACCCATATCTAAATAAATTTTGTTTCTCATGAGGTCGGTTAATTCATTGTTCATGACATTTTTTGTTTACATGAATCTTCCCAGTTATATCTTTTGACAAAAAATTTATTCTGAATATCAAATATTAATAATCAATGTAAATAATCACATGATTTTTAAAATTAAGTTTTATTATTTCTAATACAATGACATCTTATTTTAGCCTATGATATTATAATTTCATATCCAATAATTATGGATCATCATTAGTTATCAGAGTTTCTTTCCTATAATTCATCATAATGAATCCAAAAGTGAATGTGAATTAACTAAATCATATTCCTTAGGAGTTCCTGGTCAGGTGTGTTGTATTAGTCATACTCATCGTGCATTGGGGATGATCGAGTTAATACCCAATACACCCTTAATGAGTTTTTAATCCTTGGTATATATATACGAAACCCACATACAATTCACAGTATCCATATATAGTTGAAATTTCTAGGAACACCAAACTAAACTATTCAATATAACTTTGGATGTTCACATATTCTTAAGATTATCATAAGGGTTCACACTAATATTATTCAATCCTAATCGTCAAAAATAACAAAAAAACTTTTCGACTCTAACATTGGTGACATAAGAATAACTTACAGAAATATTATATAAATTTATATTATTATTCAATAATTATAATAATTATTTATTATTGAGGAACATAAAGGTTTAGTTACTTTGGATACAAGATACATAATTTATTTATTCTTTAAAAGAATATAAAAATCCAGGACAAGGTTCGTTATACTAGTACACTTCTTGACATATCATATATAGAGTCATCCCTAGAGACATGTGGAAGGAAAATATAATAAAGGGTAAGCTCATATGTTTAGTAAGTGTAAACATGGGAGATACTAATCATAAAATATAATCTAGTGTTCACAGGGGTATTATAGAAAAATTAAGTAAATATACACAATATAAAATAATCATTCAAAAAAATTATAAATTATAGACACCAAAATCATTTCTTATATAGAATCAAGATTAATAAATGTTCCACTATAAAAAGAATATTATTCAATATTCATTTCATAGGCATGTAGAATCAGAATCACAAGAATTAATAATAATTTGAAAAAAAATAATTGAAATCTTGTTCACATATGATATTTTTAGAAAACTATAAGGAACCATAATCACAAATAAAAAATGTAACATAGCTATATGAAATCATTGCAATGCATATTATTGTGAAAATATCTAGTATCAATCATACATAAACATTAACATGAGATTATATCTATAAAAAATTATGTCTATGCATATCATCATCAACTAAAGTGTTATCTATATCACATTACATAACACATTTTATGGAATTAACATACCAAAAGATCATATAATTAAAACCTTACATATTTGTTCCATAGGGTCATAAAAATAAAAATTAATTCATTATAGGATAACTAATGGTACGAAAATAGGGTTTATAATAATTTCAACATTTCATTATAGATTAACTTGTGAAAAATAAATAGGTTTCATAGATATTTCTTCACAACTTAATTAACCCTTGGGAATGATATTGGTTTCATAGAATTATCTTTACATCATAATAATCATAATATATTCAGATAAATTATGTTGATGGTATCATCAAATAATGTCTATATTGATTAATAATAACTTTTAAATGGAAATCACATTTATAAAAATAACTTCAAAGTATCATTCAATTCATTCTTTCAAAACGTTAGAAAATTATCCATTTCTTTTAGAAAAATTTCAAGTTAAAGTTAAAATAATTTTGAAAAAATTATTTCATTTTAAAATAACTATGAAACATGTTGAGGATGAATCAATGAAAATAATAGTCATAAAGGAATAACAATACATGCATTCTATAATTATTAAAATAACAACTCCTCCCACTTTTTTTGTAAAAAATCATAAATAACAAATTCCAAAAACATTATAAATAGTAATTTTTAAAAAATTGAAAATATATTAAATTATGAATGAATATAATGTTAAATAATTATTGGTTCATAAAAAATAACATTCCAAAAAGTATTTTAAATAACATGGACATAGAAGAAAATATTTATCAAACAAAGTGGAAAAAAGTTTAGTTTTTATTAAAAACATTTTCTCTTCAATTTTTTGTAATAAATATGGGCTAATTGTAATATTACTTAAAATTTTCAGGAATAAACATTATATAATAAAATATATTGTTTTTAATAGATAATGGTCATTTAATTTCCATTAATTTAAATTTAACATAAACATCCTTGAAAATAAATCAGACTATAACCTAAATCCCTTTCCTCAAGTCTAATCAAAATTTATATTATTTAAAAAAATATTCAATAATAAATATAGATTTATAAAAATATATATAATATAACCAAATATGTATATTTCCATTAAATATTTTCATTATCCTTCTACTAATAATTACTTATTCAAATCATTATTAGAGTGAAAACTGGTTAGTTTTCCATGCATGTTTTAGTTTGACGGTTCTAGTCCATGAACCATGGTTATAGTTTCATAATCTACAGTGTCTCAATTGTTTTAAAATTAAAATATTTAATCATTTTATGTACATTTATTATAATTCAAAATAATTCATTTGGAAAAATAATTATATCACATTGTAAAGACGATAGTTCGTATGTAATCATGCATTATGATTTCAATTTTAAATTGATGAAAAAATAATGGAATATATTTATTATATATTAAATAATCATTATTATATCAAAAATATCATATATATCCATTAAATATTCCCATATTACCGTCAATATAATGCCCAAATGAATAACGAATCACACCACTTTTTGGAGGGGGTTGTCCACGTGTATATACGAGAGGTGATATCATTTTTCCAAGGACAAGACGAGTAAGAAGTAAAAAAAAGATATTATGATTAAAAAATCATAATTATTTCATATATATATTATATAACCAGAAAATCAATCATAATAACCTACAATGAAATACTCTAATGAAAAATGAATCATATCTCTACACAGAGGTGGAAGTAAACACGTATACATAAGAGATACTTTCATTCACAATTTTATGTAAAATAGGAAGAAAATGGCTGTATGAAAATCATAATAACATATTATTATATTGATTATATTGTATTCATTATTTTATTTTGGATACAATAGATTTAGTGGAAGTAAAAAAAATAATAAACATTAAACTAGTCAAGAAAGAAATTACATCCTCTTAAAGATACATCAATTGGATTACAACGTAAAACTTCGTAGGATAGGATTTTTTCAATAATAGGAGGTCATGAAAAAATGTAATAAATCAAGGAAGGGTTTTGGGTATATCAAGGCTAATAGAGAAGGATCAAATTCTGTGAAATTTTTCAGAAAATATGTACACATTTATAATTCATGGGAGGGAGACACATGGAATTATATAAATGATTTAAATATTATATGGTCAAATTCTAAGGCATGTTGAGAGAAATTGATAGGAATATTAATTTTGGATAAAATAAGTTTTATATATCATCAATTCATAATATTTATATATGTTTTAGAGACATATTCCCATTTTCTCTCTGTGTAACACCCCACCCCTATAAACATATTATAAACCTAAACATTGTAATACATTTTTATTATTTAAATAAATAATTATAAATAAAAATTATATGAATGATATTAAAATATAAAAATTATTCTGCATTGAAATATGTTACCCATTTTACAAGATTCAATTTCTATAAAGGTATCAATTAATTATAAAATTCTTGTAACTAAAGTCTTTATTAGTTGGAATGTGGGTGTATTGTGTGTTTATTTTCAATCCACACAAGGATAACCAGGAAGTTTGTTGGTTAAGAGATATTTTGGTGCATGTGGCTACAATTTCAAAAGTTATTTCTTCTTCCAATGTTTTCCAAATTTTTAAAGCTCAAAATCCAGATGAAGGGGAATGAATCATGAAATATGGATTTCTAATACTGACCCTTTAAAGTATGGAAAAGGGATAGTGTTTCATGATGAATGAATTTTAATAAAGATTTGGATATTTTTAAAGGAATGTGGGATCATTTTTAATGAATGTTTGAAAGTTCTCAAAAGTGGTTTTGTGAGTATTGGATGAGGTGTGATGGAAAGATGATAAGAAACGAAATTATGAGAAGCTTAGAATATGAAATTATTTCAGGGATTTTTTTCAAAGAAAATGAGATTCATTAACATTAATGAAGAGATTAATGAAAAATCATGGTGATATTGAAATCTTCATGAAGGATTCATTCTATAAATAGGTGGCCACCCATCATTAGATACATAGAGAGAATATGGATAAAGGGTGAACCAATATGATTTCATAAGGGTCTTAAGAGAAGGGAATTCCTCATGAATCAAGAACACATCATGAGTAGATTCATCATGAAAATAATGGTTTGGAACTAATTTATCCTAAGGAATTTTAGAATATCTATTCTTGTAAGGACTCGATGTTTTGTGATAGTTTGAGTTCTACAATGGCTGGGTGCTTCATCATGACTAGGATCTCCATGAAGGATGAGATCTTTGGGAAAGGTTTTGGACAAAAAAAATTAAATATATTTAAATAAAATTTTATGTTTCATGAAGGCTTGGAGCTTTCCGAACAATACTATTAAAAATCTGGTTTTATTGAATAATTAATTCAATGGCATCGATTTAGGAATATATATAAAGAAAAATGAAATTCTTATCATTGAAAAATATTAGTATGATTAATATATTGATGTGAACTTAATATTTGTAAACTGATTAAGACTTCAACAAAGGTAGGGAGCGAGGGTGAGTTGATAGAAGTGATATGTGGGAGGGAATTTTCAATCCGTAAAATTATTTTAAAGGATGTGATCCTGGTATAGAGTGTCTATGACTAATACTTTGTAATCCAAAATACATAGTGAAGGTTAGTGGATTCTTGTACAACTAAAAAACTGTCAATGTATGATCATTGGACAAGCCCTTAGTGGGGAACTGAGTAAAAATACTATTATGTGTTTATATTTCTATATTTTTGTGTCTGATAATAATATGATTACTGTAGATGCTAAAAAATGCTCAAGGGATGAAGGAGGTTTTAGTGCGACAAAGAGAATGCATATTTGGGACCACTGATCCATTCCGGGGGCCCGAAGGGGTAGTGCGAAAAAAATTCAACAATGTATGAACAAAATCACTCTCACGCGGAAAACTACGAGGTCCAAATTTTTTTTTTCATGAGCGTGGAAATTTAGGTGCAGTCGCCCCACGCGGTTAAACTTCCGCACTATCGACGTTGTCGCACAAAATTTTGCACGGGTCTGTTTTCAGTTCGGATCCAGCAACCCTAAGTGCTTATAAAAAGAATGTCTCCCCATTGACATCAGACTGCTGAAGAATGCAAACCGTCTCTCCTGCGTGTAATCCACCTCTCTTGCACACAAAAGACGACTTTTAGGTGCGGGAATTTTCAAGACAGGTCATCTAGGGGTCTACCTTCGTGCAATACGACTCGGTCTTAAACCTCGCCCAAATCCCTTTGAGTCTCATCGATTGCGTGCAAGGCCTTCAAATTGAACGCAACCCCTTCCAATTGCGTGCAACCCCGGCAACCTGCACGCAATCCCTTTCGATTTGTGTGCAACCGCTATTACTTGCGTGCATCCTCGGACTCCTATGCGCAATACCTTCCCATTGCACACAATCCATTCCAGTTTCTCACAAATCCTCATCTCCCCTTTGCACGCAAAACCTCCTCAATTTCTCACCAAACCAGTGTTTTCCATGCAATCGCATCAATTGCGCGCAAACCTCCAGGGTTGCACACAATCCTATGAGACCCCTCACCCTAACCATTTCCACACTACTGCCCCATTTGCATGCAACCCATCCTCCTCGGGTGAGCACTTTCACATGTGTTCTATGTCCCCCTTCCAGACATCATTTTTGGATGCCTCTTATGACCTAAGATTCTCCATTGGGAACCCTTTTCCCATACATCCTTCTAGGACCGTACGAAGTAACTTTAAAGTACCATGGGTGGTGTTTCACATTGCATTGCTTCGCCTCATGCTTCTTCGCATAGGCACGCTAACGACTATTGCTTATTCGCAAATCCACTCTAATGTGGAACCCCAATGGGATCACCTCACGACACCCCCCATCCATGGGGTTTCCCATCCCTTCTCTTCACCATGGTGTAGAAGGTGCCGATTATGTAAGTCCTAGGGGTGCGGAGTAGACCCACCCCGTTAGAGATGCATTATGATAAACTACCAAGCACTATCGTCCTTAGCACATGACGTTAAACTGTGACCACACCCCACGTCTCACACACGGGGTGCCCCGTCTCGGTCATTCTCCATGCCCACTGGTCTCCACGGGATTGAGATCATTCTTTACAGGGAATGAAATCCTCCTTATCGGAGTGGCGTTTGTCTGCGGGGATTGGGATACTATATTGGTGTAATCCCCTATCCTTTCTTGTGGGAGGTGTCATCATTGACCTATTTTCTTCAGTTCTAAATCTCTCTCCCACTGGTATTTGTTACCACCCAGGCTGCTAACCACGCATAGGTCCCAATCTTCCCCTCCCTGGGCCGCCTAGAGCCTAAGCCCCATTTCACTTCCCACAGACGCACCATTCGCGATGTGATCGTCAGGTTTTTTCTCCCTCTTGTTTCTCACACTGAGCATGACTCACATGATCTTAGAGTAATAATTGACCATGGAATCCATCCTTGGGACACCTAGAGTATAATCCTCACATACATCCCAAACTACGAGGACTTTGATCCTTTCCAAGGTAGGGTACGTAGAATGCCACCCTGAGGTTCAACCCCAAACAACCATTGGTCCCGACCCCCTTCACGTCGGTGCACCAAGCACCTTTCCTAACTACATGTACTTTGATCCTAGTAAAGGCATGGTACGTAGGAAGCCTCCTTGAGGTTCAAGCCCAACACCCGGTTGTTCTGACCACCTTCATGTCGGTTCATGAAACATCCCGAACTCTGTGGACTTTGATCCTCACCAAGGTATGGTACATAGGAAGCCTCCCTGAGGTTGAAGACCAATAACCATTGGTCCCAACCCCTTCACATCGGTGCACCAAGCCCCCATCTTGAAATAAGTTGACTTTGATCCTTACCAAGGTAAGGTACGTAGGAAGCCTCTCTGAGGTTCAAGCCCAAAACCCAGTTGTTCTGAAACCCCTTTAAGTCGGTTCGACACGCCCCATTCCTAAACTATGTGGACTTTGATCCTTTATATGGTAAGGTACGTAGGAAGCCTCTCTGTGGTTCAAGCCCAACATGCGGTCATTCCGACCCACATCAGGTCGGGTCACCACAACCCACAACATTCCGAACTATGCAGACATTGATCCTTTACAAGGTAAGGTACGTAGGAAGCCTCCCAGAGGTTCAAGACCAGCAACCATTGGTTCCAACTCCCTTTCACGTCGGTCCACCTTCATCCCACATGATGTTAAACTACATGCCCCTTTTTCCTCACACATGACGTTAAACTATTCCTATTCAAACTACATAGATTTGATCCCTGTCTCCTAGACAGGACACATAGGAAGCCTCCATGAGGTTCAAACCCAACCAGCGGTACATCGTTGTGAACCTATCCAGCGGTAATCCATTGTGATTCTACCCCATGGTAAGACGTTGCTACCCCTCCATTCGGCGGTAAGCCATTGAAGCCTATCGGACGGTAAGCTGTCATCAGATGAACTACGTAAGTTTGATCTTTCTCACCTAGACATGGTACGTAGGAAGCCTTTTCAAGGTCTATCCCAAGAACCAGTAAATATTGATATCCCCATCATTGGAAACAACATCTCTGGACTACCCCTTGAGCGTCAGGCCAACCCGAGCTGCTAATCACGTGTAAGCCCCGCAGGTTATCAGGTCGTTTTTTCCCATGCACACCCTTATTTCGTGCCCCAACCCGAAGGTTCCACTTCCTCTGGGTCCCATAAACTCACTGATGTCCTCATGTCATTTCCATACCATTCTCCCTCCACTCCATTCAATTCCTCAATCTTGATTCTCACCCGGTCCGCCACATCCCGGTAGGATCATCCCACCCCATTTCCTCGCTGCTCCTGGCAGAAACTGGGTAACTAACCACGCGTTAGCCTTGGCACCGGTGTTCCCTCAAAGGGTTACACCTATCCAATCTACTCTCGTCAGTGTCCTGATCAGCCTAATCCATCTCCACTAGACATTATACTCGCGGAATACCCTGTGTTAAACATGGTTAGCTGAAGTAAACCTCATAGACATGCATATGGAATATAATTCCGCGCATTCGACATGGGATGCCTCGGGCTACCACACCCTTGAGAAGCCCTATCATAAGGTGAAGAAAACCAGACATGCCAGTGTTCCCGCATGTTGACACGCCAGTGATGTCACAACCTGACTACTCGCCGAACCAAAGATTGCTGCCCTCACTGGATGCTTTGGAATGTCCTGACAGAAGTAGTGTAATTAACAAGCGTCCATGAAGATATGACCCTGGGAAGAGTTTCAAAAACAACGTCTTAAGTCTATAATGGAGACCTGGACTAGGTAACGGTTTATGAGGAGGAATCCATAGAAGGAAGAACCGACATCCAATAATCCTATTTTGATCAAGGAGAAAACATCCATGAACAAGGACCAGATGCCGCCTACCTTTGGAAAGAAGAAATGTGAGGCAACAGACAGCGCCGTCGTCCCCAAATCAAATGGACGCACGCGCCCCGATGAATGTGTCAGAAATAGAAATGTTGAACCCAACGTGAATGATCTTCTCCTCAATGTGTAGATTAGTAGAATTTGAGACATCAGTAGACTGATGTGTCACCGGATCCAGTTACCCGGCACCAGGTCCCACCAAGCAAATAGTGGGCCTGGCGTGAAACTCTTCCAGAAGTTGGGGCAGTCGAGCATTGGGAATCCCAGTCTGCAATGTTGTCAATGTGGATCCCTCTTACCATCCATGGAAGATCGAATGGCGCTGGGGCACTAGACGTCTATTTCATTATTTCAGCACTAATGGTCCAATCTTCATGCCTCCCAAGAACCAAGCCGCTGCACCCGGAACCCGATCACCACTCGCCCACCGATGTAGGGGTAGGGGAAATACCGACACGGAAACCCTCCATGGATCCACCAATTCTTAAATTACTTCCAAAACTATATTTTCTGGGCACCCATGCCCTATCTCACCCTCTGAAGTCATTCAGCGAAGGGTGATCAATGACCTTGTACACCGATATGAGGAGGAGGGAATTATCCTGACTAGGGATATGGACCGCCAAGATCTAGATACATCTGTGCCATGTCACTACTGCCACCCCCAAGGGCCGTGCAGGGATCCACTACTCCCCACCCCAACATACAACCGTTTCGAGAGCCTTTCCCCGGAATGCCTCGACGAATCTCTCCCCGAGGCCAATGAGGTAGGGGATGTCTGGGATGGCCCAGCTAGGATCCCATTTCAGGGCCCCCCAGGGAGGGCTCCCACCAGTCCACTCCAGCTCTGCCACCCAGTTCCCCGAATTGAAGTGTAGGTAAGCCACCTACCTACACCACCGGCACCGGTCCAGCTGACCTGACGCGTGTGTCGGGCACAGACCAAGGAGGACGCCCGCCAATGGGCGTGGACATCAGTGAATACTATAGCCCAGGCCACCTCTGACGTCTATCATCAACCCCCTGCATAAAAAGAGTAGGGTCACTCATATGCTCGGCCCGGATCAAGGCTCCAACTGTTCCATAGGTAGGTTGACTCGTCTGTCTTGGCCGCCTACACAGGGAGCACCCATCGTTGATCAACCCGTGATAGCAACGGCTAGTATGGAGGTCCTCCCCGCACTTTCACCATGCAGAATGAGGATCCTCCCTGCTTCTAGTCTCAACATGGAGGAATTCCTCATGCTAAAATCAACCTGAATGAGGGTCTTATCCACAGTAGCGACACCCCATACGGGAGCGTCTCCTGCGCTCACTACACTGGGTATGGAGTCATTCCTCCTACCACATACTACCGAAGTGGGAAAGTTTCACATTCTGTCAATCACCGACGTGGGGGACCTCATCATGTTCTTATAGCAGCTGGCGAAGTTCCTCCTCTCCCTAGCAACCAGAGTGGTGGAGGTCAACTTCACTTCGTCAGCACCAAGCACGAAGGTCCTACCCGTGTCTGATCCAACCATTATGGGGACCTGCCTCACACAAACTTCACCAAGTAAAATAAGAATGTAGGTCCAAACCATGATCCTATCAGCTCCAGCAGAGGTCCTAACCGCTGCAGCACTTCCCACGGAGGTCCTCCCCGTGTCCCCTTTGACATCTGTCCTGGTTCTCCTCACACCCCGACTCACTCAGGCGGAAGTCCTCCCTACCCAATACTAGTACGACCAAAGGACATCCTCATGCCGAAAACATTACCTTCCCCAAAGAGACATCCCGGGGTAGGATGGCAGGTCATCACAACCAAAAAAAGAACACCGAGAATTTTCAGACTGAGATCAAACCAGTCTATTTCTCAGATTCTTAAATAGAGTACGATTCAGCGATGGAACCCTCCCCTTGGTCCTCTGTGTCAAGGGCCGGGGTAGAAACAAGGAATATAAGCCTCATCCTTCCGGAGTGTGAAGTCCACCGAATTCACACCTCCCTTCGCAGGTACATCTTGGAGGAGAAAAGTTTAGAAATCCTGTAGGTTCCGGATGTTCATTCACCACCGTCATCACCAGAAGCACTCTCTACCTCGACCATAGATCATAGAGAGCTATTCTGGGGACCATTGGAGGATGAGAAACAGGGTGGCCCATCACCATCAACCACAGTCCCTACACCAAAAACTGCGGTTCTCAACCCGTCTTACCACAACATTGTGGCCAAGTCATTGCACTCCCCTGAGGACAGCCTGCGATGCGGTGGTTTTTTGGCCCGGTCACCATATTCTCCACTGGCCAGCCTATCGTCCTAATGGTCTGCTTCAGTACCGCTGCCGGTTCCTCAACCTCCTCCTGTCGATGAGTGGGGAAATGAAGGTCCAGTACCCAAAACTGAGACCAAGAGTTTATAGAATATCCTCGCAGCAGACCACTTTCCTAAAATGTTATAGCCTGTTGCGGTGCCAAATTTCAAGGCGCCTGAAGCCCTCACCCCGAAAAAGGTCGAGTGTTTCCATAAAACCCTCTGGGTGATGCACTTCTACCTCCACCACTAGTGAGTGGTTTATCCAAAGATCCAAGAACATATCTAGGATATCAGCGAATAATGTCATTTGGTCGATTTGGCCGCACTCCCTGTGGCGCAACATCCTAAGTTAGCAGATTGCCAAAGGACCCTCCAGCAAAGATGCGTCCAGAGTTTCAAGGTAATCTGCATGATTATCAAGGAGGCTTCCCCCCATGTGCATATCTGTGGTTGGGGTAGGGTTGATGCCCCCCTCTTCAGCACTATCCAGCATTAGCCCGATTTTTCGGGCGACATAAAGAATATTCCTCTGGGCAGGGTCGCGATTAACATGGCCGACCCATCAGAAAAAGAGTACGACCTAGAGCTCCTCAAAGATGACCTCCCTCCTAAGGGAGTATCACGCTTATTGGATCCGTTTGGAAGGATCACTCATCAACATAGAAATCTAATGGGTCTTTCTATACCTACTGAATCCTTAACCCTCATCCAGAATCTAAATAAAGGCAAGGAGCCCATCGGAGCCATCAAACCCTCTGACCCATCCGGGTTAGTCTAGATGGTAGAGGAGGATCTTGAAAAATCCATGTTGCGTTAGCAACTCGCCAAATAGAAGAAGATGGTCAAGGACCTCTAGCTGAACTTGCTGTAGTGTGATGACCAGACTACAGTGATCCTCAGCTAGGACAACAGGGGAACACACAACATCCCCATGGTGAACTACCACCCGACAATACTGATCATCCTACCCTTGCAGACAGGGTTGAGGGTAGAGCGCATAGCAAGAGGGTGCGGTATGTCTTGAAAAATCCTCTTGAGTAGTGTAACAATCCCCAGGGCCCAGCTCAGGTTCCCCCAACTACCCCGCAGGTCATTCCGCCAGCCCCACCACGAGCCGATGGGCCTGGTTACTGTGTTGAAGAGCCCGACAATGCAATGGTGTTCAAGGACCCTCATCAAGATAGGGACCCCCGCCCAGATGATCCAATGGCGGCACTCATTTCCCACCTCGTGGCATTAGAGACACGATATGTGGAACTCCCACTTGATGGTAAGCCATATCCAGCATGGATGGATGATATGCCAACACCCTTGCGTTTTGGGAATCACACATTTTCCCCCTTCAATGGGACATGGGACCCACCACAACACCTGGATCACTTCATTTCTAGATGTGGACCCATGTTGGGGACCCCAGCATAGCCGGAGGCTGCCAAAATCCAATGCTTCGTGCAGACATTGGAGGGGTCGGTGTTCGTCTGGTACAACCAGCTCCCCACCGGATCAGTAGTCAGCTGGGAGGATCTTCGTAGACAATTTCTCTAACAGTTCAGTTCCACCACCTGGAAGATGTGTATTTCTGACCTCTTTAAGTGAAAACAGGTTTCTAATGAGCACATCGCAGAACTTATCACCCGGTTGAAGGGGCTCACGTATTCCCTTGACATGCCACTAACTCAAGAGCAATTACAGATGATGTGTGTGGGAAATGTCAAGACGGAACTGTTCCCCTCTTTGATCACCCAAAACTACCCCGAGTGATTATGAGACTTCTCTAATAAAACCCAGATCCTAGAGGAAGCCCTGCAACAGGCCACCTAGGCCCGCTCTTTGCCTCCTACAATTTCTACGAGAAGGGCAGCCAGAGCTGAGCCCGCCATAGTGGCCCTGATAGAGGCCCCCAGATAACTGGAATTACTGCCCGCGGAGCCAGATCTGCATCCCCGCAGAGGCCCTTCACCACAGGCGCAGCCTCCGGCCCTGCAGCATCCACCTCAGAATCGGCAGGCGCCCCGACACAGTGTGCCGCCACCACCTAAGTGAGAAAATCAGGTCCCACCTCCTGGTCAGGATCCTCCATCCCCTCATCAGGTCTAGGCTCTTAGGGACCCCTTTCCGAACAGAAATAACCAGACCTACTCGTTCAATGAGGCTTAGGTCCCTAGTTACATCTGTATTGCCTTGGAGAAGGGAATTGAACGACTACCTGAATGCAGGAGGCCAGAAGATGTGAACCTCACTAACCACCCTAACTACTTCCCTTATCACCAGATCCTGGGTCACACCACCAAACTGTTTTATATTTTCAAAGACTAGATCCATGACCAGGTCAACAACAACATAGTCAGGTTGGGTAAAGCCCCGGCACAGGTGGCATGTGTCTTCGTAAGGCCAGACAGTAGTAGTGACAGTGAGGGCGAGTGAGAGCAGGTTTTTAACCACGGCTCCCAGAAATAAGACGATTGGATGGCCTGTAAAGTGGTCGCCTACACCCATGGTGTTATCTGTACATGCTTAAATCATCCAGATCCTTTAGAAGTTGCAAAAAGCACTTCTGCTCCATCTTCTCAGTTGTCCCCCTACCAGAAGAGTAAACGCCAGCGGCGTAAGGGAAGAAAATGTCCCCCGCTTATGATGTCGTCATCCCATACTCTTGGCTACTTCATGCCCCCATAAATGGAAATTCCTTCCATGATTCTTATGGTAGCGAACGAATATTTGAGTGATAGTCATGGGTAATCCTTGGTTAATACTGTAGAGCTATTAAACCCCTATATGAATCCTGACGATGTGGAATTCCAGGTGGATCTTCCCAACATCCCCAGTCGCTGCCAACATCGTCAGAGCTATGGTTACTTGGGTCATCGAAACACCTCATCCAGTTCATCCATCCAAGTTGTGCATGATACCGAGACCAAAAAACAGGCCCATAGTAGATTTCAGCATGCACAACCTCCTCATCTGGTGTCCTCAGATTTACCTCTGTTGCCGTTTGTCCTGCTTGATCAGGTAGAGTCACCTCTACTTCCCTGCGACCAGCTGCGCCTTGCAAAGGACAAGTCTCTTTCCTTTGACCTCCCTCCATTGGTTACCCCAAGGGCTTCCACAAGTGGGCAGCAGGATACTCCTAGAACCAGTCAGCCGCCAGTCCAGCCAACAAGGCCCGCCATGCCTCATGTTATAGAGTGACCTCTTGTAAGCAGAATTTCATGCCTGGCATGGAAGTATGATGTTTTCAAAAACCTTTCCAGCATTCCAGTAAGTCTCTCTATCCTTGAGGTTGTTTTCCTATCATCATACATGTGTGAGTCCCTTTTCGAGGCTTTATGAAGCCCCCTCCAGTTTGAGATGGAAGTAGTAGTAGCAGAGGCTTTCCATGCTGAGGCGGTCGAGAATGATGAATGTCAAACCATTATCTTGTTCTCTGGAGAAGATAAAGGCTCTCATATACAGGGCCACATTCTCCCATTTTACATCACTAGCAAGTTCAACGGTGTGGAGGTGCTCCGTTTTCTTGTTGATAGTGGCTCTGGGATTAACCTAATCCCATCCCAGACACTATGTAAAGTGGGGTTGTCCGAGGTGGATTTAACTCCCTCTTACCTAAGAATCAAAGGTTACGACAGAACAGAATAGACAATGGTGGGTAAGATCTACTTGAAGACCCGGTTTGGTGGCCTAGTTTCTAGCACTGAATTTATGGTTGTCTCCCAGGACACCGCCTATAATGCATTGATGGGCAGGCCGTGGCTCCACCTGCACGCGGCGATTCCCTCATCGTACCACCAATGCCTCAAGTACTCCCTTAATGGTCGAGTGGGAATGATCCAAGGTGACACATCTCCATTTTCCTCTTGTGAAGCCTTCTACCTGGATGCGGACTAATACAAGAGCAATGACTAGAAAATTTAGGCCAATGATGTTGAGCATGCTACGACTATAACTAACCCATGGACAGACCTGGATGGTGCTTACATCTTTCCGATCCACTGATTGGAGGCTACAACCCTAGACATGGGGCAGTGCTTCGTTGTTTCTAAAACAAGGTGGGAGAACATTCCCAAGTCTAAGAGATGCTATAAGATTACCTCGTACTCCTATACAAGTCAGGCGCAGGTGATACCGAAATCTCATACCCTCATAAGGTATCGGGATATCCGCCCCATGTAAACGGAAATATGTCATACTTTCTTATTCTTCCAAGCTAGCATGAACCGGCTCAAGAAAATGTGCCACTACCACTTTGAAATCATCATGTGTGTCTCCTTGGGCCGAAGACCTGGCGGGATCGGATCTACAACCTTCGTTGTTATGGTTGTGGCAGCACAAGGGTCCTCTGATACAGTATCCATTGCCGCTCAGGCCGGTACCAACCTCCCATAGCGGTCTTCCAACTTTGATGAAAATCCACCCATGAAGGATCCATCCTCCATAAGTGTAGAAGAGGATTTGGAAGATGATACTCCCACCTTTGAAGAGGGTGTCTCAGCCACAGTGGATGAATTTTTATAGGTGAACCTCTGTAGCGAGGTGGACCTGAGACCTACGTTGATCAGTGCCGCCATGCCCCCTAAAGAGCTGCAATGGTACGTAAACATCCTCAAGCAGAATTGTGATGTATTTGCATGGAGTTATGATGAGATTCCAGGACTGGATCCTCAGGTATTCGTCCACCACCTCAGTCTTCCGGTAAATCACTGCGGGTTCAAGCTGCCTCCCAGAAAGATGCACCATTCTCATGGTGCCATGGTCGAGGCCAAAAATGACAAGATCATCAGAGCCAATTTCATTAAGCATGTCCAGTACCCCAAATGGATATCCAACATTGTTCCAGTTAGAAAGAAGAATGGGAAAATCAGAGTATGTATTGACTTCCAAGATCTCAACTTTCACTGCCCGAAGGACGATTTTCCCTTCTTGTGACGGAACTCTTGATCGATGCTATGGCTAGGTTACAAGAACTTTCATTCATGGATGGGTACTCTGGGTACAACCCGATCTGAATAGACCTCGAGGATGAGGAATACACAACCTTCAATAATCCACAAGGTATTTTCTATTACCAATTAATTCCCTTTGTCTTAAAGAATGTAGGTTCCACCTATCAGTGGGCCATGCATCACATATTCAATCCAATCCTCGGGACATTGGTTGAATGCTATGTAGACAATCTGGTGATCAAATCCCTCCAGTACCAGGACCATATCAAGTTCCTTGAGAAAGTGTTCGGATTCCTCCGTTATCACCACCTGAAGATGAACCTGTCGAAGTGAGCATTCAGAGTCACCTATGGAAAGTTTCTCGGCTTCGTTGTCAGATATCAGGGAATCAAGATCAACCCAGAAAAGATTAAGTCCATTAGCCAGATGACTCCCCTGAGAAATATTAGGGATATTTTAGGTTTTCAATTCCACTTAGACTAAAAACGTCGATTCATTGCGAATCTGGCCAGCAAGTGTAAGCCCTTTCCATGGCTCATGAAGAAAGGCACACTCTATAAGCGGAATGATGAGTGTCAGACCGCATTTGAGGAAATTAAGCAGTACCTGCTCCATCCTCTGGTCTTAATGTCACCCGTCTCTGGAATGTTGCTGGTCATGTATGTGACCGCCCTGGAGTGATATCTTGGCACCCTGCTCACCTAGAAGAACAATGAGGGGATAGAGAACAACCTCTACTACCTCAACCGCATGCTCCTTGATACGGAGACCAGATACTCCACTATTAGGAAGAGCTGCCTTACAATGGTATTCATAGTAAAAAAGTCGAAGAATTATCTCCAGCATCATGAGGTGAAACTATTGTCCTAGGTAGATCCATTCAAGTAAATCATGAACTGCCCAATACTGAAAGGTCATCGAGCTAGGTGGGTAGTGATTCTCCAGCAGTTTGACATCAGATTCATCCCTCAGAAGGCCATTAAGGGACAAGCGCTGGCAGACTTCCATGCTGCCCATCTAGCCCCTACTGACCAGTCCATGGACCTCGATTTCCCTGATGAGGCGATCCTCTCGGTGGATCAAGTCACGCTGTGCTAGAAAATCCATTTCGACAGTGCTTCCCGGATCCCTACCGACAGGAGGTTAAACGATCCCAAAATCAATAGGGTGGGCCTAGGGGTTTTCTTAATTACCCCAATACAAGCCGTTCTTCCATATTCATTCCTGTTGTCAGAAGGCGTCACCATCAATGAAGTGGAGTATCAAGCACTCATCACTGGCCTCGAGCTGGACCTCAAGATTGATGTGCCCCACTTACATGTGAAAGGGGATTCCGAACTAGTCATCAAGTAGTTCAATAGTGACTATGTCATCTGAAATCCATAGCTTGTACCATTTTTGGAGATAACTCTCCAGCTAATGACCTAGTTCCCATCTCGGCCAGACGTTAATCATGTCCCTATGTCACAAAACCGTCGAGCTGACTCCCTATCTGGCTTAGTCGCATCACCTGGAGAGCCCGAATAGGATGATCTGATTATTCACGTGTCGCACTGAATATTAATTTCTCCCGTCACTTCAGATGATGATGATAGCCCGCAGGTAAGCCATCTTACCACCAACGCCTCCACGTCAGGACCCCCAGGTCCCCTGAAGGTATTGATCGATGTGAATCATGACTGGAGAACATCTTTGGTCGAGTATCTCTAAAATGGGAATCTCCCAGTAGAGCGGGCTGAGCGCCAGTGAATCCATGGTCACGCGTTATAGTTCACTCTCCAAGACAGCCCCGACCTTGAGAATATCCTTTACAATCGCGGGTTTGATGGGATTATCCTCTATTTCATTCAAGGAGTTTAGATTTCTCAAGTCATGTAGGAGGTTCATGTTGGCTCCTGCAGGGCTTATCAGACTGGGCCAAAGCTATCACACCAGATTCAGAGACTAGGGTACTTTTGGCCATCCATGATCTGTGACTGCATCAAGTTTTCTAGGAGGTTCCATGCAAGCCAAATTCATGCTAATTTAATGCATCGGCCATCAGAGCCTCTCCCAACTACCAAGTAATCTTGCCCATTTATAGTATGGGGACTCAATGTTGTGGGACCCTAGCCACCGGCGACAACTCTCTAGTGCTGGTTCATCCTGACCGCTACATATTTCTTTTCCAAGTGGGAAGAGGTTGTTCTGCTCAAGGAACTATAGGCCCATTCCATCGTTGACTTTGTGAGATCCAGTATCATCTACCGATTTGGAGTCCCTCTCACCATCCTCAATAATAAAAGCACGAACTTCTGGGCAGCTGAGCTGAAAAATTGTACACTAAGTACAATATCTATTCTAACCATACCCCCTACTATCATGCACAAGAAAATGGACTGATCAAGGTGTTCGACAAGAAACTCTCTAACATTTTGAAGAAAATGGTTGGTCAGAACAAGAAGAGTTGGCCGTACATGCTCCCCAACGCCCTTAGTTATTATCGGACAACGACTCATAATTCCACCCAGATGACTCCATATTCCCTAGTGTACAAAACCGAGGCTATCCTGCCCATCAAAATTCAGTTTCATTCATTACCCACAGTGGTATATGATCAGAAGGCGCCCGATAAGGTAGCTGAAATCCGTCTGGTTGAATTGGAAGCACTTGATGAGAATATGATTCGTTCCCTACACAATCTGGAAAGGCACCAGAACAAGATATCTAGATCTTTCAATAAGAATGTTTGCCTCCGCTTCCTCTTGCAAGGAGACTTAGTATTGGCCCTCAGGACGCCAATGATACCCAGCAGAAAACAACCCATGTTGGATCCCAAATGGCAAGTACCTTACATTATTCACATGGTTTACTCCAATGGAGCATACTCCCTGGTGACCATGGATGGTGAACGGATAACTCCTCCCACCAATGCCAAGTTCCTCAAGAAATAATTTTCCTAAGCCGTAGAGTCCAACGTGACTTTAAACTTTAGAGCCCTACATGACTTTAAACTGTACAATCCCGCATGACCCTAAACTTCATTACAGTCCCGCATGACCCTAAACAGCATTACGGTCCGGCATGACCCTAAACTGTTAGGTCCTACATGACCTTAAACTGTGAAAGGTCCCACATGATGTTAAACTTTATGTCATTCTATGAGATGTTAAAAGTAATTTTATGAACTACATATGGCTTGATTCCCATCCTAATGGGATACGTAGGAAAACTTGTATGCCTCATCCTGAGCCCATCCCCACTCTCTTCTCACTTGGCTACCCCTCCTCGGTGTAGTTCCCTCGGAGGATCCCAAGTGAGGAGACCTATGACTCTTCAACCCCACTGGTAGTAGGGTAACAAAAGTCGCACCATGTTCCCCTCCTTGTTCTTCTAATCCTCCCATGTCCTCACCGCATGACGTTAAACTACGTGGTCCCAACAGAACTACATGTGGCTTGATTCCCATCCCCATGGGATACGTAGGACCACCCAGACATCTCGTCTGTTGGCCAATACCCAAGATCTAAGGTTCCACTTTAAGTCTTGTCTTGAATAGGTTACACGATATGGATGCCTTTTCTAAATCCCAATACAACCATCCTTTTTCGTTTCCCCCACTTCAACATGTCCCAGACATGGCATGTAATGGTTCATCATGCCCCACTGTCTCTTCAAGATCTGGCCTACCTCGAGCAGGAGCATGATTCTAGCTAGGGGTCCCTTATGGGATGGGAGGAGCCTAATCCTACTCCTTTTTTACCACATTGAGATTTTATTAATTGTGATTAGGAGCTCTGATGAGGCAATTGCCGCATGAGGGGTCATATGGTTTTAGTTCAACGGGATGCCCGGCCTCAGGTCCCTCGACCCCTTTTTGGTCCCTTAACCCTACTGGCCCCTTGGCCCAAGTCCTCATTCGGTAGTGTGCGGTGTGGTGTGGAATCATGTTTTTATTCACGTCAGGCTATTCTTCCATGCCCCACACATCCCCATAAGACAGTTCTCTCACCATTTACCATCCCTTCCACAGAAATAGGCCCCACCATGATTCGCGAGCTCCATCATTTGGGTTTCCATCATCTGTCATATCCAAAAGGACCCTTGAATAGAATGGGTACTTATCCTAAGGACTCTCCTACCATCTTGGGCCAACGTCCCCGAGGATCTTGAGCAATGAATTGATACAGGCCTAGTGTTGCAAAAGCGGTCAATGGTCGACGCTCAATTACTTTCCCCCGAATTCTGGTCATGTAAGGGCGGGTACTGTGTTGTGAATCTGGTCAAGAGTTGTTACCCATCATCATTGCTGCTCTGTGGACTTACATAAGCATGATGATCCATCCTCTCCACTCAGTTTTCCATTGGATGTGACATTAAACTGGGTGTTCATGGTCCGAGCTCTATGACCCAAAAATAAGATCGCTATCATCCTCACTGTAAGACATTAAACTACAATCTGGCTATGACATCTTGTCTATATCCCCAAGCTCTAGGTCCCTCGACCTTCTTAGGCCCCTGGCCCAGGATCCCATTTAGGATTGTTTGGTGCAGTATGGACTTATGTCTTTATTAACATCGGGTTACTTGTTATGCCATACACATCCCTTGTCGGGGTATCTTTCCCTCACATTGTGTCCTTGTCATAGTTCATAACTATGTATGGCCTGATTACCATCCTCATGGGATATGTCGGACTGCCCAGACACTTCGTCTGTTGGCCCAGCCCCATCTCTAAAAATTCTCCCTATTATCGAGGCCCCTTGGCCAACATTATTCCATGAGAGGGATATGTGGTGTGGTATGGGCTCATGTCATCATTCACGTAGGGTTTGTAACAACCACGCCATGTATCTCTTTCTTCTGATAGTACTTCGTCTCTTTATTCTATACTCATTTTAATGTTTAACCCCTCGACCTTCTACGATGATTCATCAAGGTGCACAAAGAGTACTCTAGTTCAATGCTTGGAATATCAGACTTTACCTGGACATGCTTTCACCCATTTTTCAGGCCTTGAGTTCCCCTCCATTTGAGCTTTCATAACCTTACACACATGAAGGAACCCCCAAAAAATGGATGCCGGGCCCAAGGGCCCTCCTACCATCACGGGCCAACATCCTCGAGGGTTTTGAACAACGAATTGATACAAGTCCCGCGTTGCGAATATGGTTAGAGGTTGATGCTCATTCGTTGTTCCCACTTCAGGTCACATGATATGGATATCGTGTCTCGAACATGGTCAGCATCTATCCTCTATCGTCACGCCAAAATCATCAATATTTAAATTTGGGTTACATAATTCACACCATATTCCATTCCATCATGTCCGCGTGGAATTTTGACACGTTTGGTACTGTCCCACAGTGCACATCTTCATGTTGGGGAGGAAAAATCCGCAGTAAGGTATCATTCGGGGCCCTGCATTGACTTCCCCTTTTTGCGTGTCTCCCACGTGATGCAAAGACCTCCTACACCCTTGTTTCCCACACTGAGTTTGAATCACGTGGGCTTAGAAACTAGATCGAGGTCTGTGCATACTTGGGAGAAGATCGCTTATCCCTGTTCCAAGATCTATGACCACAAACTAAGATCACTATGCGTCCTCTCCGCAAGGTGTTAAACTTCACGACCCCCCTTTCAGAACTACGTAAAGCTTGATTCTCATCCTCATGGGATACATTGAAATGCCCATACATCTCGTCCGTGGGATCAGCTCAATTGAGGGATGGCCTCTCCTGTTCTCCACCCTTTATAGGCCCCTTGGCCCGAGGATCCTTTCCCAGAATTGTGCATGGTATGATGTGGACCTTGTCCTCATTCACATTGGGTATTCTTTATCACATCATGTGAGTTCCTTCATTTCCAATCCATACGAATTTAAACTATGATTCCTGGTCCCACATGACATTAAACTTTTGCGTCATTATCACACGACATTAAAATGCAATACTAGTCCCATCACATGACCTTAAACTATGATATTATCATCCTAGATGCGTGACAAAAACGGAACTGCATTTTGATGACCTCACCATAGGCGAAATCTTGTTGGGTATTGGTCATCCACCGTACCATTTTTCAATGATATCATCTAGCTTGATTCCTCAGGCGACACCAGGATCCCCAGGTCTTCGGTTTTATCGCTTCAAAAAAACATATCAACCCTAAAAGACAAACAGGATCTATCAAATGACACTTCTATTAGTGTGCAGGCTAGAGCCTCACAAACTTATTATCCCTGGAATTTGTATCCTGCTATGCCATCTCCTATAACTATTTGTGGATTTATTCCCATCTTCATGGGATATATAGGAACGCATGTGCACCTTGTCTCGGGACCAAACTAACTTTCATTTTCAGTCCCTTAACCTAAAATCTCCCAAAGGAACACTTGGTGATCTGGACTCTAGGACCTCATCCACGTCCGGTGGTGCAATTACATCACCGTGTGTCCCCCACATTTCCTTCCATCTATGGTCCAAGATCTATGACCATAAACTAATATCACTATGTGTCCTTGTCGCAAGACATTAAACTACACGACACCCTTTTATAACTACATGTTGCTTGATTCCCATCTTCAAGGGATACATAGAAACACCCAGGTATTATTCCTTTGGGTCCAACCTCCCGGAATTGTATGTTCTATTCCCCTTCTTATTTATGTCCACCTAGCCTGAATTCATTCAGGGAACCCTGTAATTGCAGCTCTACCCAGAACAATTTTGGGATGGCCCATGATGATGATGGGATGCATCAATTTTATCACCAGATAGGTCCTGTCCAGAAGAAAGAATTATCCCTAATCAGACTAGTACATCCACCTAATGTGTTTTTTACTATGGTGATATATTCTAAATAGTGTTGGACTGCTTTCGAACAACCCTTCCTTCCAAACTCCATGCCTCACATCCCCTTTTTTTGAACCCTCATCCCCTTTCACATCAAAAAGAACCCCTAACAGTGTGGATGCTTGGCCTATGGCTCACCTACTGTCCTGGGATAATGTTCTGGAAGACAAATGGATGACATCTTGAGTCAATCCCCATGTTTTGAACAAGGTCAGTGGTCGGCCCTAATTTTTTATCCCCATTTTAGGCTAACACAAGAAGGACACTGTGTTTCTAACAAGATCAACCGTTACTCTTCATTTTTACGCCATCCCATAATGTACAAGCCTTGGGTATCGTGATTCACATTATCAATTCCCATATGTTCGAATAAATTCTAATTCCCCAAGAGAAACCCCACTCGTGCACTAGAGCACCTTAGAAGGATAGTATTTCAATTGTGATGAGGTCTTCATCCTCCAGTTGGGCCTCCCCATTTTTCCTTCTGAGAAACCTCGGATGCCCGAAGTATGGCTGGCACTCCTGTATTCAAATGAATTAATAGTGCGAGCATCCCTTGTTTCTCACGTCAGGCACGACCCACGTGAGCTTAGGAATGGATTGTTATTTATTTCAGGATTGTGGTTGAATGAATTATACCAAACGAACAAGTTAATAAATTTATCCATGCATACAGTTTAGAACAAGAGACAATAAGGAGAAATGAGTTTATGAGTTCTACCAAAACAGGTCCCTTAAGGATCTGCATCATGGATAGATCGTTCCAGCACCGCTGCCTTTTGGCTGGTGACCTCCAGGATTGCTTCCCGCCCCCTAAGGATCCTCTCTTCATCAACGATCGTAGAGAGAATTTCACTGACCCTAGCATGTGCTTTCACCTATTTAGTTTGAAGTTTAGTCATTTGGTGACCCGCTTCCACTAGATTCTCTTGGGAGTCTACCAGATGGGCCCTCAATTTCTCCACAAGGCCAGAACAATTTTCAAGGAATATCTCTTTTTCTTTCGCATGTTCTTCAAGGCGTCATACCTCTTGTTCTGACTTTAAGAATTTTTGGGTACTCCCTGACTCTTTTTGAAAATGGGCAAAGACGGAGCGTCAACTACTCTTGCGCAGCTTCTCAGCCACGTAGTCGCCGATAGTCGAATGAAGGCGTTGAGAATCCACCCCTACAACACAGAGAAAGTGCTTCCAGGTGTGGAGCAATCCCATCCGTTTTATCCATTCTGTCTAAGGCTGAATGAGAAAGTGCTAGATACACATGCACCCTTTGTGCTACGTCATCCGGCTCTCCTCGGCCACCTCCAAGTCAAAATCATCTATCTCCTCGGGATCTGCTGGCCAATAGTCAGGGGAAGAAGCCAGGATACCAGTAGCATGGTCTTGTTTTGGTATTACTCCCAAGGGGTTAGGCTCTTCAACACCTGGGTGATCTTCCCCTCTTGCCTCGGTCCCGGTATCCCCCTCGCCAACTTCTGGCCCTGCCCCAACATTAGTACCCCTGATATCCATAGCTCTTTTCTCACCGAGTGCCGAGGCCATCTCAGTTTGAGAAGTTTGTCCTGAATGGGATGATACATTTTCCATTGAATCAACTGTGTATCACTGGGATTCGGCAGCCCGACAATCCTCCGAGGCTGTGATTACTACACAAAAAATGAACACCCTGATCAATTGAGTTCTTCGACGGTAAATAATGGTGTTGAAATAATGATCTTACAAGAGCCCAAAGAATCATCCTTCAGTGTTCTATCCATTACAGGAGCTTTCATTGTAAGGGATCCCTCCGCGCCCATCGACTCAATAATGGGTGTTGGCTCCCCACCTTGTTCTATTGGCGCCCCCCTTTAGATAGAGACCCATGGTTAGAGCCAATATGCCACTGAACAGGATAAGGAGATCTGATTGAGGGATACAATAAAATTAAGTGGGAAATGATAGATAAGGGATGAGAAATACCTCAAGTAGCTCAGTTATATCAACATCAGAGCCAATTATCTCACCACACTCCCAAAGAATCCCTTGGTAGGATGCCCCTTGAGACCATCCAACTTCAAGCTCCTCTTCTCCTTCCCCCCTCCTTCAAATTCTCCTTCTACCTCATCCTCTTCCATCTCACTACCCTCCGACTCCTCGTCACTGTCGTCATCCTCAGACAACATCGTTTATGGATCATTCTTCTGGCTAAGCATTACCTTCACCAAGAAAGAAGGTTCCTCATTACGACCCTGTTGGTGTGCCTATGCGTCCATGGCTGTCAGATACATGTGCCGATGATTGAAGTTTACCCTTTAGACAATCCGAATGATTCCAACCTCTGGAATCTGGATTCCATCTTGTATTATCATTTTTCAGAGGGTTTCGATACCCATAGACTATCGTAGGGTCATCCAGGATGACCATAGAGACAGGAAGATTGCGTCATCAGAAGGTTGGAGCAGGTACCTTATCTGATTTTTCGAGAAGTTCACTAGATACTCTGTGAGCTCCTCTCCCCTAGGCGATGAGGGCAAGGCCACACTGTGCGATCTCCCCTCTACTAAAGTCCTGACCTATGTGGGGCCAGTTGTCCGACATGCTTCTGACCTTTTTTACCCAACAACATGATTCCTTCTCTCTCGCCGCCCAGGTTCTACACTGGCTACCTTGAGCTGCCAAAATCACTTCCGAAAAAGTCCCTCAGGGTATGTTGTGGCCCAATAATCAGCATATTTTGTCAAGAGGCCAACATCAACTCCGATGGGGGGGAAATGTAATGACATCGCTGGAGCCATGGGTTGTGAACATAATCCACACTTGGCAAATAATGCATGGATTCCTCTTCTCCCAGACATTTGTATACACTTTCTTCGGCATCCGCTGGAAGCATCCAAACTGCCTAGAAAATATTTATGGATTGTAAGGATGACAAATGATCTTCCCATAAATTTGGGCCATGAGAACCCCGCCTCTGATGCTTTGTAAATATTCCATTTTCTCATGCGATCCTTGACCATTGTCTATCATTTGGCCAGTTGGGGTATGGAATGGGAAAAAATTGAAGTTGTCATGATTTTCAATTCTGATCCTTACCCCCTCCTCATTGAGCATCAACGGAGTGACCCTGACAATGTTAAACAAGGAAGGTCGTAGGCCGTTTTTCGGAGGATGAATGGAATTTGGAATGGTGTATCCCCGAAATGAGCCATGGTCCAGCCATAAAGAATCTGGAAGGGACTGCAGATCCTCCTTAGTGAACCCCCCCTCAAAATGCACCCCATAATGGCGTATAAACAAGCTAACATAGGGACTCCCAGGTTGAACCTCTGATTAGTGGCCATGATGTCAGCCATCACCAATGTCGCTGAACGAACTCCCATCCTTGCGTCCCTCACTGGTAGGATCCACCCGATCAGGAAGGTTGTGAGAAATCTGGCATACCAGATGTTCAGATCCCAACTCTCATTTACACTGAGTCCCCATGGTTGATATTCCCCCGCCTCCAGGATCCTCTAATACGATCCGCTTTTTCTCCTTTGTGCCGCGGTCAGACACCGTCTTCCTCGCCCCAGCATCCTGACTTTTGGATCACATTGCAGGAATAAGCTGGAGCATTTCTTAGAGGTTATAACCTTTGAAAATTCCATGACCCCAAAATTCTTCTTATCCATCTCAAACAAATATAATGTTAGAATAGGAGTTTGTAATCTGTCCCACTAGATGTTCCCCATTTGGAGGAATTCATCATACTAGTGCCCATCCAAAGGGATACCCCTGATGTAATGAACATACCTGATATTGATACCAACTTCTCCATGGTGAAGATAGAAGGTATTGGTATTGGGGGACTATCGGGTAAACAGCTCTGGCCCAAGCTCATGATGACGGTAGAAATGAAACTACGATGTCCACACCGCCATGAGCAAACCGATGTGCAATAGTTCAGACCCAAACAGGTCAAATTTCTAGCATACCCAAAACTCCTAGGCCCATTCACTCGTGAAATTACCTCCATAGCGCAAGTCCCAATGTTGCAGCCAGCCCTTGAGATTGTCGGTATCACTCTAACGGAAGGTACTTGTGTAATGGGATGGAGGATACTCTGCAACTGGGTCACCTCATAGAATGGTTCTGGTGCTAGGGTTCTAGATGTAAACATCCATATGCCTAGTTTCTCTAGCATGATGGTCGTTGTTAGTGATATTATATCAAGGGAGGTCATCCTCGCGGGTCACCCATAACCACGGTGTGTCGACTTCAAATCCTGGCACATGTACCTCCTCCAAGATATCGAAGTCCCATATCATCTAGTTGTCAGCAAGTGCATACTCCATCTGGGCTGGGGTCAACATGTTGAGGAGAGTATGGTTGTTGGATATGATCCTTCGAAAGCCATAAACCTTAGGGTTGGCTACCATCTCAGCGAGCAGCGAATGTGGATTCTCCTTCAGCATCAGCCCGATTAGAGGCTATCTTCTTATGGTGAGGTCTCAAGGAGTCGGCCCGAAATGTCAGGCATCGGCGTGAAATGTCAGGCATCGACGTGAAATTTTAGGCGTCGGTGCGAAATTCTGGAATTTGTGTGAAAAAATGGGTTTGTGTGTAAAATGATAGTTGAAATCGAACAATTCTGCGTAACATAAACGATTTTTCGTGTAAGACAGGGAATGGTTTTCATGCGTGAGAGCTCATGACTTGTCGTGTGAGAAAATTATGTATGGATGAGGGAACCGTGACAGTTTTTATAGGTGCGTAGGGTTGTCACGCGTGCGTGAAAGGCAGATTTCGTGCCACCTCTCGGTTTTTTGTGCCCCTGCAATTTTTTGCATGCAGATCCTAGGGAGTTCTGCATCTCGGCGTTTCCCTCGGAATCCGACCTTTGCGTCCGCTCACCAATCTGATTCTGAGGGGGGAATTTGTAGAAGCTAAAAAACGTTCAAAGGATGAAGGAGGTTCTAGCACGACAAAGTGGAAGCATATTTGGACCCGGTGATCCATTCTGGGGGGCCCGGAGGGGCCATGTGAAAAAATTCAACTGTGTGCGAAAAAAATCACTCTCGCATGGAAAACTACGGGATCCATGAAATTTTTTCATGTGGGCATGAAAATTTGTGTGGAGTTTCCCCATGTGGTTGAACTTTCACGCTGCTGATGTTGATGCACAATATTTCGTGCAGGCCTATTTTCCAAGTGGATCCGGCAACCCTGAGCGCCTATAAATAGAAGGTCGCCTCGTCGACTTTGGACGGATGAAGAATCTGAACCGTCTCTCCTGTGCGTATTCCACCTCTCCTGCACGCAAAATATGACATTCAGGTATGAGAATTTTCACGACAGGTCGCCCAGGGGTCTGCCATCGCGCGAGACCACTTCGGCTTAACCTTCACCCAAATCCCATCAAGTCTCGTCGATTGCACACAAGACCTTCCAATTGCGCGCAATCCCTTCCAATTGCGCACAACCCCTATTACTTGCACGCAACACAGGCCTCCTGCGCGCAATACCTTCCCATTGCACACAATCCCTTCCACTTGTGCGCAAATCCTCATCTCCTCTTTACATGCCAAACCTACTCTATTTCGCGCCAACATGGTGTTTTCTGCGCAATCGAATCAATTACGCACAAACCTCCACGATTGAGCGCAATCCTCTGAGACCCCTCATCCCGACCTTTTCCACAATACTACCCCATTTGTGTGAAACCCATCCTCCTTGGGTGTCCAATTTCCAACATGTTCGATGTCCCCCTTCTATACATCATTTTAGGTGCCTCTTACGCCCTAAACATCTCCATCATGCACCCTTTTCTGGTACAACCTTTTAGGCTCGTACGAAGTTACTTTAAAGTCCCTTGGGCGGTGTTTCACATTGCGTTGCTTCACCTCATTCTTCTTCTCATAGGCATGCTAATGGATATTTCTTCTTCGTATAGCCATGCTAACGTGGACCCCTAATGGGATCACCTCACGACACCCCCCAGCCACGGCGTTTCTAGTCCCTTCTCTTTACCTAGGTGCAAAAGGTGTCAGTTATGTATGTCCTAGGGGTGCAGAGTTAACCCACCTCATCCGAACTGCAGGATGTTAAACTTCCAGGCACCATCGTCTTCATCACATGACATTAAACTGTGACCATGCCCAGCGTCTCACATGCGGGTTGCCCTATCTCGGACATTCTCCGTGCCTACTGGTCTCCACGGGAGTGAGATCATTCCTCACAGGTAATGACATCCTCCTTATCAGAGTGGAATTTGTCTGCTGGGATTGGGCAACCATCTTACTGTAATCCCCTATCCTTTCTTGTGGGAGGTGGCATCGTGACCCCTCCTTTCTTCAGTGCCAAATGTTTCTCCCGCTGGGCTTTGTTACCACCCAGGCCGCTAACCATGCGTAGGTCCCAATCTTCCTCTCCCTAGGCCACCTAGAACCTAAGCACCATTTCACTTCCATGGATGCACATTTCGCGACGTGATCTCCAGGTCTTTTTTTCTTCTTATTTCTCACACCGAGTATTACTCACGTGGGCTTGGAGTAAACATTGACCATGGAATCCATCCCTAGGCATCCTAGAGTGCAATCCACACATAAATCCCGAACTATGAGGACTTTTATCCTTGAAAAAGTAAGGTACATAGGAAGCCCCCCCTTAGGTTCAAGCCCAAACAACCATTGGTCCCGACCCTCTTCACGTTGGTGCACGAAGCCCCTTTCCGAACTACATGGACATTGATCCTTGTCAGGTCAAGGTATGTGGGAAGCCTCCTTGAGGTTCAATCCCAACACCTAATTGTTCTGACCGCCTTCACGTCGGTTCACCAAACATCCCGAACTACGTGGACTTTGATCCTTGCCAAGGTAAGGTATGTAGGAAGCCTCCCTGAGGTTCAATCCCAACAACCATTGCTCTCGACCCCCTTCACATCGGCACACCTATCCTCCATCCTGAACTACATGGAATTTGATCCTTGCCAAGGTAAGGTATGTATGAAGCCTCTCTGATATTCAGGACTAACACCCAGTTGATCTGAAACCCCTTCAAGTCGGTTCAACATGCTCCATTCCCGAACTACGTGGACTTTGATCTTTGTTAAGGTAAGGTACGTAGGAAACCTATCTAAGGTTCAAGAACAACACCTGTTCATTCCGACCCCATTCACGTTGGCTCACCACAACCCAAAAAATTCCGAACTACGCTGACATTGATCCTTGCCAAGGTAAGGTACGTTGGAATCCTCCTATAGGTTCAAGCCTAGTAACTATTGGTTCCGACTTCCTTTCACATCGGTCCAACTTCATCCCACATAAAGTTAAACCGCATGCCCCTTTTTTGTCACACATGATGTTAAACTGTGCTTATTCAAACTATGTTGGTTTGATCCCTTTCTCCTTGACAGGACACGTAGGAAGCCTCTATGAGGTTCAACCCCATCCAACGGTACGCCGTTGTGACCCTATCAAGCAGTAGTCGTTGGGATCCCATCCCGCGGTAAGCCGTTGTGACCCCTCCATTCGACGGTAATCTGTTGATGCCTATAAGATGTTAAGAAGTCATTAGATGAACTATGTAGGTTTTATCCCTTTCTCCTAGATAATGTATGTAGGAAGACTTTCTGAGGTCCAACCCAAGCACCAGTAAACATTTGTGACCCCCTCATTGGAACTATAATCTATGGCCTACCCCTCAAGCATCAGGCCAACCCGGGCTGCTAATCACATGTAAGCCCCGCAGGTTATCAAGTCATTGTTCCCTACCCACACCTAGATTTTTTGCCCCAACCCAGAGGTTCCACTTCCCCAATTTCCCATCAACTCACTGATGTCCTCATCTTGGTTCCATTCCATTCTCCCTCAACATCACTCAATTCCTCCATCCTGATTCTCACCCAGGCCGCCACATCCCAGTAGGATCAAGACAACCCATTTCCTCGCTGCTCCTGGAAGTAACTAGGTAACTAACCATGCATTACCCCTAACACCAGTGTTCCCTCATAGGGTTACACCTATCTGATCCACTCTCATCAGTGTCCTGATCAGTCTGATCCATCTCCGCTAGACGTTAAACTCATGGAATACCCTATGTTAAACATGGTTAGTTAAGGAAAACATCAAGGAAATGCCTATGGAATATAATTCCCCACATTCGTCATGGGATTCCTCAGGCTTCGGTGCCCTCGAGAAGCCATTTCATAAAGGGATGAAACCCAGACGTGCCAGTGTCCCAGTGTCCAGACATGCCAGTGATGTCTCAACGTGACTACTCCCCCAACCGAAGGTTGCTTCTCTAGCTAGACACTTTGGAATTTCTTGATAGAAGTAGTTTAATTAACCGGCATCCATGAAGATTTGGCACTGGTAAGAGCTTCATGAACAACGTCTTAAGTCTATAAGGGAGACTTGGACTAGGTAACGATTTCCAAGGAGGAATCCATGGAAGGAATAACTGAAATCCCATCAACCCATTTCGATCAAGGTGAAAAGGTCCGTGAATAAGGAATGAGTGCCGCCTGCCTTTGGAAAGAGGGAATGCGGGAAAATAGATAGCATTGTTATCCCCAAATTAGACGGACACGCGTGCCCCGGCGAAAGCGTCAGAAACAATTACATCAAAAGTTTTCACAAACATTGGGAAAAGATCTATATCTTTTAAGGAAAATGATTTCACCCTAATAAATTTGTCCCCTCCCAGGGTGTTCTAGGGTCATAGAAGTGGTATCATTGATTACAGGTTATAGTTTTTAAATTTTCCCTCTATTGTATTAATAGATAATTTAGTTAATGTAATAGGAGTTCCCATTTTTTATGGACGAAACATCTAGATTTGGGTGAATATAATGGGATATAATATATTATATAATGAAGTAGAACTTATCTAAGAAATTTTTAGTTGGATTTAGGTCATTGATGGGATAGATCTTTATGAGAATAAAATAGATTGAAAAATAAATTATACAGATGCGAAATCTCAAAATGGTCTTACTGCAGCACTATCTGATCTAATTTATTTGATGGAGATGAATTTAAATATATCCTAGTAGATGTTTGAGATGTTTGAAAATATATAGAATGTAAATAATAAAGTGATGGATTAAAAAAATTGGGTCTTCATAGGCACAAAGATGAAATGATAAATAGTAAATTTATTCACAATACAATTTTTTTTGGAGTTATTCGATGTTTTGGGAGGACAATTTAATGAAATTTAAATTATGGTAAAAATACTAAGAAGGATACCACCTCTAAAAAACCCAAAAGTGGTATACCATTATGAAAGAGATTTATATAATATTTTGATTAGTAATCCTCTAAATATTCTATTGGATTGTGAATTGTTAGTAAAACTAGAGTATACAAAAATTAGAGTGAACAAGGAAATGGAATTCAAATCCATGAGAAAAATGAAATTTCCAAAGTTTGTGATGATGGATATGATATGGATGATGGAATTATCCCTTTATCTCTCATCCAAACAATGAAAAAGTGGAATAGGAATATTTTAAGGCAAGATTCCTTTGGTTTGTTTTCAGTTTTATAAAATTTTCATCATTACAGCTTAGTGCACCTGATTATTTGATTATGTAGTGAGGGAAGCAAAATTCTTGAGGTGGAACCATAGGAGGTTTATACCAGTGGTGGAATTCAAATCAAAAATAAAATTATAGAGAAAGTTCATCATTTACAAAGGGAATAATATAATGATGATTTATTGGAGGATGTAGAACCAGAGTTTGAATCTGATATTAAATAATACACGATGTATAAAGATGAAAAGATTATACGTATGACAGATAAAGACAATCAATCAAACTGTGTTCTAGAACCAATGGTTTAACTTGAGGGTGATCTTGTTGAGAATTAAGTTCAAAAAAATAAAATGATAATGATGGGACGTTTTATGAAAGATTCATCAAAGTATGTAGATCATCTTGTTGAAGAGATGGATATTCACAAAGGTGAGGTAGAAGAACATTTGAAAAAATTAGAATAATCAAAAGATATTATATATTTTAAAGTTAAGATTTAAGAGGAATAAGAATTCATCAATGGCTATATATAGAGACTAGAAGAAAAGGTTAAGAAAGTTGAGGGTCTTGGAAGAGAATACATTTAAATAATATGTAAATTGGAAATTGAATCAAAATAAAGATAAATAAAGAAGATACTACAATTTGGAAGGTTTTTAGATATAATGATTTTGGAAATTCTTAAATGTGGTTCTAAATTAGTATAGAAATCTATGAATGACCAAATATCTAATTTTAGTGGAAAATTGGAATGTTCTATGATATAGAAACATCATCGACTGGAAACAGGATGAGAAAATTAAAAAGGTAGAAGAAATATTGACATTTCAAATAGGCTCATGATGTAATAACAGAGACATATTCAAACAAAATAGAGAAGTGAGTTGAACATAATCTACAATTATCCAAATTAGATCACTGATAAAATAACTATACTGAAGAAGGGATCTTGTGGATAAATGAATGTAAGAAGGTATTTCCTCTTATAATATGTTAATTATGTGGATTTATGGGTGATACCATGTTTTAATGGGAAAAGGAAAGGCCCTGTCTATATATTGAATCCCATGGAAGTCATAAAAGGAGAATGATACCATTTCCTTAAACATATATAAGTAATAATTTCTATAGATATTTTTTCACTATTCAAACATTGTCCATAAAGATATTTATTACTAGAAGAGGAATGTTGGGAAGAATAACTATAGAACTCCGAGACAAGTCAAAACTGGTCAATAAAGCATAATTACCCTTGATAATAGGTATTCCCATTTGGAATAAGATTATGGGTATGATTCAACCATGCGTATTGAATAGATATTGGAGAGGTGATATTTTTCCTCCCCTCAATCAGGTATCTCATGGAAGAAAAAAAATAAGAATATTGGGATTTACCACCTTGAAGAAATCACTCTCAAAGTTAAAAAACAATGGAACCTTGATTATTGACCGCATATGATCGTCCCACATTATAGGAAAAAAAATGGTGAATTGTTTTTAGAATGGTTTTGATGGAATAGTATGATTCAGACATAACTATTTTATAATGTTCAAATATATTGAAAATATAGAAATAGAAAATGATGAGCTATTAGAAAAAAGAAGTTCTACACATGGACGATTTGTATCACAATCTCATGAGAGTGAGTAAAATCTATAAATTCTAGTCAGATTCAATCATAAGGGGTGATCCATCAATGTAAAGACGTGTAATTATATTATGAAAGGTTTTAAGAAAAATGGTAATTTATAATATGTTGAAAAAAGAGAAAAATTTATTTGTTACCCAGTTAAGATGTACAAAACTAATGGAACTGGATATTGGGTCACACTTTTTAATAGATCATGGAGAACATATCCATGATAATTGATGTTTTCAATAATCATAATCTGAAGTGTGATCGATAAAAGAAATTTTATGATTTCATGTATGGAATCATGGTCCATAATTCTTATCATATGAGGAAAAAAGGGCATCAAATCTTCTTGATCTAGTCCACATAGATATGTGTGGTCAAATGAATGTGGATAACACATATAGATAGAGTTACATCATTATTTTTATTTATGATTATAATATAATGTAATGTGTATTTTTATGCATAAAAAATGGAATGTCATTGAATGTAAGAATAAATATCTATAAAGTGTTTATAATGAAACTAAATGCACAATCCAGATATTATGATCTTAAAACGGAATAGAATACACAAACAATGAATTTGAATATTATTATGAATAATTGGGATAAATAATGAGGTGTCTATAGTTAAAACACTTCAAAAAAATGGGTCATCAATGGCAGGAAAAAGTTAGGGGAATAATATCACTTGAACTATGATGATTGAAAGTTGTGTTTCTCGTCATTACTAGAAATATGTTGTCAAATTTTCGATGTATACTCAAAATAAAATATATATATATATATATATATATATAGATTTTTAAAGAAAACAATATGTAATATGGAATAGATGGAATCCTTCACTAATGTATTTATTTGGAAGTACGTGTTTCATCTGAAATAAAGAAGGAAGTGAAGAAAATTATAGAGATGTCGTAGTTGAGGGAATGTTCCTTGTATAATCAATGCAGAGTAAAACCTAAGAATTATACGATAATAAACATATATTTATTTTGGAGGGAAATAATGTGAAGATCACCAAGAATAAAAATTTGAAAAACTCAAGGAGGTTATATGTTCATATGATGGAAGATGGTGAAGAAAGTATAAGAGGGATGGATTCAAATACATAAATTATGGAAGGCTTGCCAAAAATTCAAGGCTCTCAAATTGATGATGATTCAAAAGTATAATCTAAAGAGGAAAACATCAGTCATGAAACTCTACCATAACCTTATATGAGAAATAGAAGAGAATAAGTTGATCAATCCAACATTATTGTGGATTGGACCAAACCTACACAGACAATCAAAATGAGGAATGATACACAATCAGCTCTATAATCAATTTTTGAACCTACATATTTTGAATAATAAATAAAGGATGAATCATTGAAAAGGTCAATGAATGATAAACTGGGTCATATTGACATATACTAGTCTTTGGATCATGTTAAGAGACCAAAAAATAACAATGTGGTTGTAACAAAGTAAATATTCAAAAATAAACAAGATGAACTAGAAAATGATATCAGAGATAAGGAACATTTGGTGATCAAAGGATATGAATATATTTAATCCATTGATATTGAAGAAATGTTTTCTCTAGTATCTTTACTAGAGTCAATTAGGATCTTCCTAACCAAGGATATTCATAGAGGGTTAAAATTTCATCAGATAGTTGTCAAAATTACACAATTAAATTGTGTTCATGAATAATAATTATACATTGAAAAATAAGTGTCATTTATGATTATTAATGTAGAAATAATGGTTTTAGATTAAAGAAGTCCCTTTATAGTCAAAATAAGGCATCATGAGTTGGGTATTTTATACTGTATTCCTATCTAAAGAAGCCAAAATTTAAAAGCGGAGGTGTTCACTATAATCACTATATGAAAAATTCATAAGGTGGTCAATTTATGGTGATTTTGAATATGGATGATATCATATTTTGTGGATGTAGTCACGTTTCAGTGGAGGAATTTATTAATCACATGAAATCATAATTTTAAATGTCCTTGATTTGTGAACTCACATACTTTTTTGGGAGGAAGGTGGTTCAAAAGTAAGAGTACAAATTCATTTTTAAAGAAAAGTATGCTAGAGAGATTCAAAATAAAGTCATTATGCATGAATCGAAAACATTTTTAAATTTGATTGTAGTTGGGACAAAAATTGGATAGAAAGTGGATGGGAATTTTGTAGATCCAAAATTATACAGGAGGAGAATTATAAACTTATTATATTTGACTACAACCCAACCATATATTGTCCATGTAACATTTTTAATGGATATCTTCCAAATAAATCCAAAGGAAGAAAATTTTTCATTATTAAATATAATCATGATGTATATTAAATGCACTCTCAAATTTTTCATATACTTTATAGAATTATAATATAATGAATTTTCAACATAACATGATGCTTCTTTGGTTGGAGATGTAGTGGATCGAACATCCACAAATGGGGGAGAATTAATAATTTGAATGAAATGTTTTGGATTGTTGAGAAAGAATAAAGAAATAAATTCTCTTAGTATGGATGAAGAAGAGTATAACATTGTGACAAATACATGCACTCAACTATTATGGATGAATCACCAATGTTTTAGAAACAATAGCTGATCCTTGGTGTTAAGTCACCTCCCTTTTCATGATGTGTTTATGGTTGCTCGCCTCTCATAATTTTTGTTAACTATTTAAATATTTTTGAGGATGTGATGTAGTTATTTGGGGGATATATGATTCAGTGGGAGTATTACTTGATCACTAAAAGTAAAATTATAAGTTATCTTGGTTTATTACCAATGGGGGTGAATTAAATTAAATGAATAGGTTTTTTATGATTTATTTGTCATTTGTTTATGTATAAAATTATTTTTTTAACTATTTTCCCCTAAAACAAGATTTCGTCATAGATACATAGAGTGTTAATGGGTTATTTTACATCTATCATGTTTTTGTTCGATGTTGGTGTCGTATTTATTTTTTTGTAGATTTCTAAAAATAACAAAGGGGGAGATTATTGGAACATGGTTCTTCATAAGTGAAAAAATGTGTATTCTTATTTCTTTTTCAATGCACATCATCGTGTTTTCAATACATGAAATCTTACATCGCAGGAGGATAGAGTGTTGAATGTAGTGTCTTGTCCCAATTAGTACCAAATGTTTTGACGAAAAAAACTGAAGGAAGACGAAAGCATCATGTAAAATGTATTTTCATGAATAAATATTTAAAATAAATAAAATTCATGGAGTTTCACAAAGGTTTTAGTTTTATGAAGTTGTGGAGATTCACAAATGAATTTGTGGTTTTTTATGAAGGTTTTAAGGTTTGAGAACGCGGTTTTTTTATGAATGGATGAGCCATGATGGAAATATGGTTTGAAATATGATTATGAGAAGTTGTATTAGTGGAAATTTTTTAATGAGGCTTCTTAATGAAAGTATATTCATGAACAATAATGAAGAGGTTCTCAAAAAGGTAGTGGTGATCTCAAAATCTTCAAGAAGGAGGTAGTGTATAAATTGGGGGATACCCATCATTTGAGACATGGAGAGAATTTGAATAAAGAGTGAACTAATCTGATTTCAAGAAGTTATTAAAAGAAGTTAATTCTTCATGAATGAATAAATCTTCATGAGAAAATGAACCACAAAAATAATGGTTAATAACTAATTGACCCAAAGGAATTATAGAAACAATAGTTTCCTTAAGACTATGTTTTTCAAGATTTTTTGGAGTTCCAAAAAGAGAGAGATCTTCACAAAGACTTAGATATTCGTGATGCTTTAGGACCTTCATGAAATGCTGTAGGTTAAAAAATGATGAATGATCTTTGAATCAAAAATGGCATTTCATGAAGGTTCGGAGCTTCATGGATTGTATTGTTAAACATTTTGTTTTAGTGAAAACTACATTCTAGTGCGTCAATTTAAGACTATATTGAATGTAGAGTCTCTTGGTTATCATGGGAAAAGAATTATATACCCATATATTGATGCGAACTTTAAGTCAATAAACCAAGTAAGACATCACCCAATTCAGTGAGAAAGGGGAGTCAATGGAACTGATCTGAGGGAGGTAGTGTTCCATTCCTAATATTATTATAATGATAGCAGTCTTAGGATGAATCCATCATGTCTAATAAATTTTAATTTAAAATATTTATTAAATCATATTAGATTATGGTATAAATAGAAAATCGTCAGTGTATTCTCCTTGGACTAGCCCACAATGGTGAACTCAATAATATTGATGTGTTGTGTTTCAGTTTTTTCATCTGGGTGATTGATAATTTTACAACTCCATAAAATAGATTTAATAGGTTCCTATGAATGTGAGTACAAGATATATATAATTTAATGGAAATTTTTACACCCTAATTCACCCCTCCACTCTCAGGGTGATCTAGGGTCTTATAAAAATAAGTATGCAAATTGCAACAAAACCATTTTTAGAAAAAATTCATTTTAAATTATTAAATCATGTTTACCTATTTTTAATTACCATATAATATTATTAGATGAACATTAATATAGTATATTAAACATATTATCTAAACCATTAATTAAAATCATTCATCAATAGTTATCAAATGGATTTATTAATATTAAAATACATTGTGCACATAAAAATAGTTTTATTATAAAGATGTCACATTTTTACATTCAAATGATTTTATTTTAATTTAAAATAAATTTAAAATGATTGAATTAATTTTATAAATATGTAAAAAATATATTTTCATATTTTAATTATTTTTATTCATTCCCTCCAATCCAACATATCGGCGGTAACATCCACGTTAAATAATATTCATTTAATAGTATATCATAGTATGTGGAAACATGTTGTTGTGTATAAGGAAGGATATTAATGAAATAAAATTTATTTAAATATAAATATATAAATAAATATTGTTGTGTTAATATGTGGTAGATATTGTGTACTTTTTCTATGAATATTATAACCTATTAGTAGACCTGAGCTCCAATACATCGATTATAATGCAGAAGAATACCATATATATAGTATAGAGTCGAAATATATAATCCATTATATCCTTCATGTGTGATATCATCAATACATTATCTTAACCTTTTGGTTTTATCCTATATCATGAGGTATTCTGCCAACTTATATCTAATTTACATATATTGGTATGGTGATGATGACATCATGCATGTAGTTATCCCTCTAACCACTGGTTAGCTGATGATGATACATGGATTCTGAGACATAATTGAGATGCATTATTTCCCCAAGACCAGAGGAATATTTTGAACCATTTTTAATTAGTTGGTATACTTTTTTTAGAGTTTCTAGTGGTTCATGTCGAGTTTTATGTGGCTACCGGTAGGATTGATATACATAATATGTATGATTATAGGGACCTCACAAGTTTGATATTAATTCATGATCCACAAGGGATAATGGTTAAAGTTGATTCAGATAATTTAATTTTCATTTGGTTTGAACTCTCATTGAATAAATTGTCATTATTTTTTTGATATTCATACATGAAACTAAGAGAAATTGGTGGATGATTATATATAAAAACTCTCAAAAGGAATAATCAACCATGGAAAAAATTTCATCCCTGTTTGAGGTGGAGTTATAACCAGGGATGTTCAATACTCTATAGGGAAAACTACTTTGATTGAGTATGTATATAAGCCCAATGATCTTGTGCTATTTTCCCTGGGCATGTTTTATTGATGTATTATTTGGGATCAAATTTTCAGGAATTGAATATCAAATAAGATTAAGTAGTTGCGGTCATGTTTTCATGTTGCAAAACCTATTATGGACACCATGAGAGAGGACTACTAGATAGAAGATCATTAGAAGGGAAACACCATTGATTTGGGTGAAAGATAGAAATTTTCATGAGTATGTTCAGATTGATTTTTTAATAGATATCCATGTTAAATATTGTTTTATAATTAGGGATAATTTTTTTGAAAGAAGAAACCCATTAAGGAGTTGTTCTTTTTGGGTAGAGAATGGTATGGGTGAAGATTAAGATATAGTATTTTATAATCCATTCTATTTATCATAACATTTAGTTAGTTTCTATAAATCATTGAGTGCCGAAAATCAGAGTTTTAGTTATATACAAGTTGTGGAATACTATAGTTAGTCACCAATAGATGTAATTTAGAGAATGATAAATTTCCTCCATTCATGGACCCTCATACTGGACATAAAAAAATGTAACATACTCTTTCAAAACCATATATTCAAGAGGTATATATTATAGTTGAATCCTAGATAGACCATTTTCAACTATAGATTTTCCACTAATGGTGACCATCTTCTACTCACCCCTTATAGTAATGTGGGATTACCATTAGTAGAAGAAATAATATTTTAAGAGAGTTACTTCATGGAAGAGATTAGATATAGTGGTAGATACCTCAGATTGGATTAGTTTTGAGTCCTATTATTGTGTAGTGATAAATAGGTATTTTAATGAAACAAGACCTACTCTGATCTAATGGTGGGTTTCCCTTAGGTGTATCAAGTTATACCCAACTTCACAAAGTCGTATTAATTTACCCATCATAATCTTTTCATGGAATTATTCACTATGTTCAAGGATGATAATTCTCTTATAGTTAAAATAACAGAAGTACATAATGAATTTAAAGTGATACATATGGTTTTTAATGAAGAGGGACTACTGGATGCATTCATTTATATTCAAGTGGTAGATTTCTAGTGTTTTTGAGAGGAATAATGAACAAAGATACAGTTTTTATAGGGAATTTGTGATAAATCATTTCTAGTTAAAGATCAAAGAGGATCCATTTGGGGTTTTTGGATAATGGAATGGTAACTCCATGAGAGTATTTTTTTTAATGGCCTCTAGTAACATTATTTTTGAATTCAAGGAAAATTTGTTAGTCATTTTTTAGTGAATTTTGTAGTGGTTGACAGGATCACATTGACACCTAGAAGAGAAATTTTTTCTCATATAATGGATGAGGCATATGAGTGATAACTATTGAGGTATTTATATATTCAGGTAAATGGAGAGGTATTTCACCTTAAATAGATAGAGGTGGCCCCATAATATCTACTTATGCGTGAGAGGCCCATAGTGGTGATGTTTTAATATTATTTTATAGTAATTTTAATGTTCTTATTTGATGGACATAGAAGTATTTCATTCATGAATGGAGCACATCCCCTACCTCCAAAAGTGGATCATGGGTTTTATTGGTAATCATATCAAATATTAATATGGATATCCTGATTGGAGACTACCCTAGTGGTTACTGACACATAGAGTGGTCTGTATAATTTATTTTTATAGGTGTACACATCACATGGAATATATTAATAAGTGGTGGAGGAGGAGTTTTTCTTGGATGGTTGTTATTTTTGATTGATCTAGGTTGGTGCATATTTTCACAAGGTCTACAGCAGAAAGATTAGGGTTATCTTAATAGTTAGGACCATCAAGTTTATATTTTTTTGTATTGGGAATCCATAGGTAGTGGTGTGATATAGAGTAGTTTTATGGGGGTAATGATGTTCTTGATGTTCTCATTGGTATCTTTCTTGAAAGAGAGGTGATAAAAAGTGGTTTTCTTAAAATTGTTTGAATAACAGTTTCTTATCATGATCTATATGGTGGATTCATGAGGATGTTTGTAAATATTTTAAGGAATATGACCCATTCCTCTATTGTTTTAATAGATGTAGGAATTGATACTTTTTTACTTACTAGAAAGAGATGAAAGTGAAACTGATTTCGGTCCAGAGGAGAAAACTACCATGAAATTATTTGGGTGATAGTGTAAAATAACTGTAATGTAGCCATTGGTGGAGTTCAGTGTGATTTTTGGATATATTTTTGGAATACTAAAACCATATAAAAAATATTATAAGTATTAGTAGATGATCACTGACACTAGAGGTAACATTGGAAACATAACACATTGTGATAAATGTTAGTAGATATGGGATTTACTTCATCCAAGGTGGTGGGATTACATTCAAATGAAAAAAATGGAATTTCATGGATTTAAAACACTCACATATATAAAAATTGTTTTTCCTTTAAGGAATCAATTAAATATTATCATGGTTCAATTGAATTAGTGATGAGAACATATGTTTCTTTCTTGGAGATATGTGATCCATATTCATTTATATCATAGAAATATGGTGAAGAAGGAAGTGCATATAATGGTGGGTTATGTACACATAGAATTGTTTCATGAAATTATTTATTTAGTGTCTATAATTCTTTCCTATTTTAGAGTGAAATGGTTTAAAGGTTGTGAGGATATAGTCACCCAGGTTTTTCCTAGATAAATAATAACCTTATTCAAATGTTATGTAGTCTCATGTAAGTTATAGGGTCAAGAAAATAAATTAAACATAGAAAATGATAGTAGAAGAAACTTTTTATGATCATGTTGATCTTAAGGTGTGATCATTACCTCCAATATATAATTTGGTGAAAATAAATGAGAGATAAATTTTAATGTATTTCAAAATTTTAAATATTTAAATATTTATTTATCTGAGTGGAATGGATGGTGATATATTTTATACTATGGATGATAAAAAAAATTGGACACCATTAATGTATATAGAATATGGTGATTAGCCTAGTGATGGTGTAACCATCACTCATGTCTCATGTTCTCAAGTTGTTTTTTAAAGGTGTTTTATTTAATGAGATTAATTAATTTTTTAGTGAAAAAAACCTAACTATCATCATATTTCTTACCAAATATGTATCATATATATGGAAAAACTCTATTATATTTGATATAACTATATATTGAGAGAGGGGTGTTGTTATTGATCATAGGGGATCGAGTTATAGATCGAGGGAATGTAACATAATTACATAGTAATGGTGACCAAAACCATAGAATCAGAAATGGATTGAAGCGATAACAATTTAAAATTAGGATATGGATTCCTTATTGGATTTTTTCAGCATCCTTCATGACTAAATTTTTAGAAATACTCATATTAGATATTAATTTTTTTATTTGGATTATTATAGATGAAATCCCAAGGTTTTTATTGGGGATTTCCTTATGAGTTTGATTTTTCTCAAATATTTGGATTTATCTATGTAATGATTCTCTACTGAGTTCCTTTGCAATGAATTCCATATTATTATCCTTAATTGTTCCCCCTTATTTTTAATATCATATGGTGTAATTCAAGTGATTTATCAAGTCATATTTATTCTAATCACCCACCACTCTTCACATTCCCTACTTTGTGTTATTAATGATCGCTAACAGACATCACTTTTTCTAGTAGATTGATGCTCCAGTGATTAGATTAGAAAGGTGAGGATATCTGTTGGTAACGATCATGTGATGGGAATAAACATAGTGACGAGATGAATCTTTGTGGTATGATAGGGAATTTGGGCATGATGAATCAATCTAATTTCAATGGAGATTGTAAATAGTCACAAATTAAGATCCAGGAAGGACCCATATTGGTGGTGGTTGATATTGAATGACACGACAACATGGTTTGTGGATGATTTAGGTAGTGGTAGTTCAAGATCAGTGGATATATAGAAATATAGTTAATAACATGACTACCCTATGTGTAATTATGAGGAATATAGGTCATGTTGCTCCCTAGTAATAGAACTAGGGTTTTACAAGTTTATAAGTATCATATAGTGTGTCAAATTTATTCAATCATTATGTAAGAAGGTCGAGTAGACACCCATCAACATGAAATTTAGTTTTGATACATGAAATTACTTCCTTACATAACATGGCTTGAGATGTAAGTTATGCCTAAGCTAATATCTGTGAACAACACACAGTGTGTCCTTGAGGAAAATCAAGTAGTAAGGGACTATGTGGATCATGTGTATGGTGGTACATGCCATTTAATTTTTATAGATATATACACCAAGTATCATAGTTTACAAAACATTTTGGTAGAATTACCTACCATGTGGGTGACAATACATGACCAGTAGACCCCATAAGGGAATATTGTGTGATACCTTAGGTTATATTCAATGAAATTTTCTAGTAACAATTTTTATTCGTATATCCTTTCGTGGGACTCTTATATGGGTGTGTGTGAGTAGTCCATCCTTATTTTTTTTTTCAAAATCATTTTTGATGGTTTTCATCTATTCCATGTTGGCACTGATATGTGAGGTAATACGTTGATTTCAGTCTCTTTATCACTGTATGGAGGATGGCCATGATTGGGTGGGAAGATTAGAGAGTTCATATTTTTTTAAAACTTTACTAGATGTGTTGTTATCTTTGGGTGTAAGTACCTCTATATCCTCAAATAGGTTCAGTATCCCCCAATTAATCGAGGTTGGGATCCTCTTTCTATCTATCTTATAGTGTTAGTAGCCCACCCCCACTAACTTGTGGCATGTAATCCTCTAACTTGAATTCATTACCCCATCCCATATAAGAGCTCAGTTAGGGTGCAAGAACCTCCACTAGAGAATGTTACCCCCCGCATTAAGTACTTATTGTTCATCAATTTGGGGTTCCACAAATACAGTTATAGATATGTTATATGGGTTTTGTCATTTTATTTTAAATTTAAGTGATTGTTTGTTGATTTCTCCTACTACATGGTTATATAGAGTGGGAGAATCTTCTTTGACTTGAGTTCTATACATTAAATTATACAAGGGTGGTTATGAATAAAAGTGTTATTAAGAAATTGACCAAGATCAATTAATGGGTATGGAGTGAGATCATCTATGGGATTCAATAGTGATGACATGTAAGGTGTGGATCTCACTTTCGTAATATAAATTCCTGAAAAATTACCATGTTCCCTTTAATATGTTATGGTGGAAGTGTGGAAGAAAGAATAGGAAGACCTAATACTTTGAGACTTATAATTCATCAAGAACCCCTTTTTTACCATAAGATGAAACATAAAAATGGTACATAAATTGAAGAATATATGAGATTTTTGGTTCAATGTGATTCCTTTATTACTCATGAGGTGAAACCATGGAGTATTGATGATTTCATGATCAAGACTTATTAGTGTCCATACTACTTATTATTATTGAGTATGTTTGGATCCCTTTATTTAATTCCTTTTATTTATTCTCTCACTATAGGGGACTTGACGTAGATTTTTTCTTTGTATATGCTTTGTGGTTTTGGGTAATCCTACGAACTATATTTGTAACACCCCAAGCTTCCACTGTACGTTTCCCTTCGAATAATGCAATAGCGTGTGTTGTACGCAACCTCGAGCTCTAACACACACCACAACTAATTAAACTAGCCGTTGTGAATAGTAATACCTACTTTTTGAAATTTTATAAATCAAAATGGACTTCATTTTTGGATTCGGAATATTGAAATTAGACTATGTTGAATTATTGGTATTTTTCTGAGAACTTCTAAATTTTTATGAATAGTGAAAAATACTTAAAACAACTTTTTTAATCAAAATAATTTATAGTGATAAATTATAATATTTATTGGTTTTAAATTATAATTAGAATATATTTTTAGCATTTTATCCAATGGTGGTCATTAGAATTAATTTAACATTGAAATTGGACATAAACAATTGCCAAACTTTTGATATAAATTGTTTCTTAAAAACACGCTATTTGTTGTAACAGCGGGAATTAATTATAAAATTAATTAATACAACTTATATGTTTGGAATTTTGTAAAATAGACATCATTTTTGAATTCGGAATATCAATTATAGCTTAGGGTGAAATTTTGGCCTTATTCTGAAAAACTTCAATTTTTGATGAATAGTAAAACCACTAAGTGGTTGTTAAAAACTGATTTTTCGTTAAAATGAAATATTACCACTTCTGTGATTTGATTTTCAAAAATCCGACATACATGGTTGTCATTAAGAAGTGAAATGTGGTTCAATGAGATTAAAATAATTTTTTGGTGAATAGTAACTTTTAAGTTCTTAATCGCGATTAGAGGTAATTAGTGTAGTTTAAGGTACAAATAATGTTATAATAATATGATATGAGCTTGACACTTGTCCTACTCCTATTGGATGAGTCATGGCCGACCAAGACAACCCATGGGTCAACTTGGGGACCCCATGGAGCCACTTTAGTTGGAAAATGACATTAATATATATTTATTTAATGTTAAAATTAAATTGACACAAACATGAGTTATTTTACTAAAACAGTTTTTAAGTGGGGTTACACAAGTCCAAATTTTGACTATAAATATTAATTAGAAAGCTAAAAAGATTTCCTACATCATAGTATTTTTTTTATAATTTTTAGACATTAAATAAATTAAATTATTTATGACATCATTATGATGCAGCGATGACCTCATTATTTAACGATTTAAATAAAATGAGAAGATAATGCAAAATCCAAGGATTACACTTGTCCAAAGCCTATTGGATGAGGCGATTTAGAAACCTTATCACCTTAGCCTCGAATTATATAAGTTTGGGACCTTTAGAATCCGAAAATCATTGTGAAATAATGTAACATTTCAATCTTTCCAAAAGTGCCCCTCCTCTCCTCTTATAAAAGGCCCCCACCTCTACCACCTTATTCACACTTACAAGCCTTTTGGTTCGGCCAACCCCTGCCCAAATACTCTCCCAACTTCTCTCCCTTAATCCTAGAAGCTTTACTTTAGTCAGAAAGACATCCTAAGGAGTCCTTTTGATCAAATCAAAAGGAAGAACCCGAAGAAGAGGTAACATTTTCATCACCCTCTTTCAAGTTTCTTTCTTCTTCCACTCCCTCTTTGTTTATTATTTCAATTCTAAAATTATAAATCCAGTATCTTCTATATAATGTGATGTTATTATAAATATGGAACAACCATATTCAGTATTATACCCATCATTTGAATGACATGTCACCATACGTGCGTACGTACGGCTTACCGTCTCCACGTCGTGGTGTAATTGTTATTCATTATATTATTATTTAGATGGGTATAATAATGATATATAATTCATGTAAATAATAAATATAACATGATAAAGATTCTGTATATATGATACACTATCCAATTATATATTATTTTAATATCAAAATAATGATATCGTCGCTCGTGCGTACGTACGGACTACCGTCTCCACGAACGCGATGAGATTCATTCTCCGTCGTATCCATTCAAGTATAATTATCATTTGATGATTTAAAAATAATGTTTAAGGAAATGATATCATTCTGGATATGAATAATATACAACCTATCCATGAAAAACAAGACTTACATGACAAAACATATAAAAGAAAACGAGTAAGTTAACACCCGAAACAACGATAAATCTAAGATATTGTTAACAAAGCAATGTTAAAAGATCACATATGATATCATATGAATGTATATGATTCTTGTATAATTTAATAACAATTATTTCACCATTATACAGGAGGTTAACCTACCCCAACCAAGGAAAAGTACAAGGTAAGGGTTTACTTCACAACCTCTTCATTATCCAAGGTTGTTTATACATAATTATCTACTGGGACCTCGTTATCATCCACATCCATGTTTCTTAAAAATGTCTTTCAAAACATTTTTACTATTAAATGGAAAATGGGTTAAATTCATTTATACCCTTATACGTTTTTGAAAGGAATCTTACCTTCGTTTTCCAAACAATGTACTTTTTGACCTTTTTGACAAATTTAAGGTAAGAATGTTTTTTTTTACTTATACGGCGTGTGCGGCTATTTTCCGCCATTATAACTTCGTTGAAGCTTCCCTAACAAGCTTATAAGAATATTTTCAAAGTAAATGTATTATTTTATAATTATGGTACTTTTAAATGATTTCAAAAAGGAGAGATATTTCTCTCAAATAGCTTTGATTTCATCCATGTCAACATCCTTTGATGGGTTTTAAGATTAATTGAAATTGATTTATGATACAAAACTTCCATTGAACATTTTGTGAAATATTTGACTGTGGATGTGTTATTTTATACCATCCATAGTTTATGGAGAAATTGTTGACATTTCGTATGCTAGTTTTAATATGAATATTTATGTTATGTTTAAACCTATTCATATGAGGAATGTATTGGACTTAATATGTGACGGGTGGAGCCCGCTATAGCTCCTCGATGCATCGGTAGGTCTCATGAGACAACTAGACGTGGAATTGGCCGAGGCCCTTTCCCAATTTGATTTATGGTTTTGGCCGAGGCCTTAATCATTTTAGATGTCTTGGCCGAGGCCTTGACAAAATGTTTCAGAATGTCTGGCATTATACATTCCCTCATTATGAAAGTGGTTATTGATATTTCATGTGATTATTCGTCTAGTAGAATATCCATGTGAGTAAGTAATGGCATTATTTTATTTTACTTTTGCCATATTATGCTGAAGTTCAAGTTCAATAAGGCTTTTGTTTTAGTTATACATTGCCTTAAATGCTTATGTTTTCTTATAAAAGCTTCCGCAATATTGTTATCCTTACTGAGCATCTGAGCTCACCCCTTTCAATGTTTAAATATTTTCCAGGATGTGAAGAAGTGTATTATGACTGACTTGCAAGGATAGTCAGTGAAGATATGAGTGTGGACTATGAAGACCATGTTATTGTAGTTTGTTTCATATTGATGTAATGAAAGACTTATGAATGTATCTAGTGTTTCCAAGGCTACTAAACTAATCGGTATTTCGAGACTTGATATTTTGTGATCATGCCAATGTTACGAAGTAATGCACCGACTCTGGGTAGCTGGGGTCGGGGTGTTACAATATTTATATGTAGCCCTATATGAGATTGGATCACACATGTGTTATGTATGTGAAGATGACTCAAGGAAAGAAGATGGTCTTCTTGGATTTGGATCAAGTGTTTCTTATTCATAACTAAATCTTGTTGAATAATTGTGATAAATAATGGAGTATGGGGGATCTCAAAGGTGGTAGTGTCCGTTTTTGCTGGGTATAGGTCTAGGGGAATGTATAAAAAATTATATTTTACTAGTATCTATGGTATTTTAGATTCATAGGATTTTGGGATGTACAATTCCTTTAGTATTCACCAACATGGAGTTATTCATTTATTTGATGTCCCATGCATGTGTTATTTGTATCTCAGTTGTCCTTATGAATATACTAAAATATTATTTCTATATTATTTTATTCATTTAATATATGTAGTTTTTATATATATATATATATTCTATGACATCCCATGTTTTTTTTCATTTCTACTTAGTGTTAGTCACGGACATCTAATCTATAGAGATCAAGATTCAGTGGCACATTTATCTTACCACCCATACGGTTTGTGATCCAGTGGGGTAGGTTATGTTATACATGTAGACTATAGTGCTCATGTAGGGTGAGATCATAAAACTCAATAGAGTCTCACAAACTAAAAATAATTTATTTTTCCATATAAATGAATGAATGGGTATGTCAAATTATTGTAAGGTAACACAAAAGTATTCAAGTTAGATCATCATGTGTAACCACGCCACCACAACACCCATCCCCACCATATCAATCATTACTAAAGATAAATCTAAATTGTGCCACTAATATTGAACCATAACTAAAGAATCTAGGAAAAATTACATACCACTTCCTGACCCATACATGTAGAAGAAAGATAAGGAATCCAATAAATCCCAACCACTACCCTCATACAAGTTAGGGCCCATACCATGAGCACAGACTAAACCCTCTAGTGGATGGTCATAAATAATGTGCACAAATTTTTTTCTTCAAGTGGAGGAAACAAAAAAACTAAAATACTATCACATTTCAGGCTAGGACACACATCAAGAACCCAAACAATCCTCTCTTATGGGATTTCACAGATCTATACAAAGACTAAGCCCTCTCTTGATGGTTCAGAGATGTAGTACCCAAAATAATCCTTTATTTTTGTGGTCTTTCATTCAGTACACAAACTAGCCCCTCTAATGTTAGTTCACACATCCATTACCCAAAATAGAAATTATATCTGAAAATAATACTCCCATCATCACCTCATATCCAAACCATCTCACTTGTGGATTTCTCATTATCTAATTCCATATCACATCAAATCAAAGAAAACCCGCCCTCTAGGTGGGTCTCACAACTCAACTATGATTGTACATTCTAACATAAGGATCTCCTGCCAAAACCATCTTACTCATGGTGGGATCTTATATTATATTATCATCGACATCAAATAGGTTCACGCACATAGGATAAAAATGGAATTATATTCTCTCCTATTGACCCACTAACTTATAGCCTATACAATGGTAAGTCAAGATCTACCCCATATCTCTATTCATGTCCCACCAACTATAAAAATTTATAGGATAAAATTATAACAATAGTACCTATCATAGATGGTACAACAAAAAAATCTTGTTATTGTTCCCATCTTTTCTAAACGGCTTCTATAAAGGTCCCTTAGAAGAATATTAATCACACAAGCATAAAACATTGAGCCTATAAACATTATAATCTCTCTTATAAAGGAATATAATCTGTTTTCTAAACCAAGATGATTTTATACTCATCAATATCAACATGAACTCATCACCCCATAGTAAACATACAACTGATAGGCTTTGCCTAATGTTTTCCTTATGAGGCTAATCCAAATAATCATATGATTTTGTGTTACAAATCAGTCCCACTAAGCAAGAACCATATGGAGATATCTCAGAGAAGGTCCCTTGGAATTCAAATTCCAATTAATCTTTTTATTCCCATGACCCATGCTTGGGTCCTCTCTCACATCTCCCTATAGATCTCTCAATCCCATTTTCTTGAAGATATCTTCCATTACAAACATTATTAGTCAACAGAAGATGTATCATTCTCATAGATTACACAAAGTCTCTACTCCACCCTCAATAGTTTGTTCCCCGTAATGCGAGATATAGATTCCAATATTACACATCAATATTTGAACTAAGACTATGATTCTAGCCTAACTGGATCTTGGAAACCAATCTTAGTTATTCACATATCATACATATCCAAAGACTTACCATGGGTCTCTCATAATCACATCTTCTATCTTTTTTCACACCAAGATGTAGTTTTTAGGTGATCAAAAAAATACCATAAGTGAAAATTTTCACTAACTCTAACTCAAAGATGCTCAGTACAATATTTCTAGTTTATCTTCGATACTCTATATCTCAATCAATTTTTAACGGAACACATATATTGATGAAATAATGCACAATCATGAATAAAAAGGAATATATTTTTTTGTATTGTAGGGTTGAACTTCCTTAAACATAGATATACCTTCATATAAATAGGCTTCTTGTCCTTTTTTCCATGACTTTCAATGCCACATCCATGATCATACTAATGTTCAAGAGACCATATCGGGCCACAAAATTTGATTAATTAAATATTTTATTTTATAATTAATTATTTAATTTTTTAAAATAATGAATAATGACTATAATCTATAAAATAAACATCTACTCACTAAAACCCAAAGAAAAGTCATGACCACAACCCATGGCACTCTCTTGGTTCCATTATAATAAAAAAATTTATCCCTAAATATCCAATTGGTTTGTGAATCCACTATAATCTAGTGTAATTCTAAAAAACCCCACCCAATGAGGTTCTTTAAACAAAATAGTAGGAAATTTTATATTTTTATCATTTGAGGACATTCTTTTAAAACTACATTTAAAATAATTATTGGATCTCCCTAATTCTACCATGATCTAGGTAACTAACAACAAAACATTTCTTATATATACCCACATTAATGGGAAATAATGGTGTGAAAGAATAGAGGGATGAAGTGAAATAAAATACCTCATTTATCCACATAAAAACCACAAAATCATTTGTACATAATAGGGGTTATATGGAGGAATGAGAGGTGGATAAGTTGGCTGAAATGGATCTCCCTGAAAAATTATTTCCACTAAAATTCATGATGGAATGATTTAGAAATGATGAGTATGCCAATAATCTTGAGAAACTAGAAACATCCCCCACCATTCTGTAAACCATAAGGCTCACATAAATACACTCTATACTAGATCCCTTTATAGTGTTCCCCCTTGGTTCATGGAATGACACACCTCCCCTTAGTATAACTAACATCTTTTGTGTTAATCCTTCACTATGTGGCCCCCTCTCATCAGGTTTTGGAATTTAACCATCATATTTCATCCCTTTACTTCACACCACAATTCTTCCTCATGTAAATCCATCATATCATGTAATTAATCCTCATAAAACAACTCAATTATCAACATGTAATGATACATGAGGTCATTTTGTGAGTAACCTTTCTCATGAAATATCAAAAATATAATAAATAAATGTTTACTCTTATGTACGGTGATGACGTGATTCCCTATCACCAGGGTGTGAACTCTATATATAGGAGTCATTCTAATTTGAATAATTAAATATGTATGGGTCATCGTGATACAAAAACCCATGTTATGGCATGAGGCTTATATATAATGAATCTTCCTTTATATAAAACCCCTGTAAAAACTAGACCACACACACTAGTCAGGGTGTGACCAACAACCCTAATGTCATGGTTCCTCTCAAGGCCATGGATCCTTGATCAACAACTTTTCACAACATGACCAAACCCTCTCAAAATATAAGGACACATCTATATAAACATTCTAAATAAATGTTAACCTAACATTTATGTGATTGAAAATAATTCAAATATTTTTTAAATTTGACAACCCCTAATGATGCGGGATGTTATGTCAACATGTTGATCATTATTCTTGTACAACACCTCTTGTTATATCTCATAGATTGAGTCACAATGTGATAATTCCTCCATAATATCCAATCTTACCTCCATAGAATCATATTTAAAATAACAATAAACACAATTAGTGAATGTTATATCTTGGATGTTGGGTTCATCTATTTTATAATAGAAAAATTATTATACTTTTAAATTGATTTCATATTTGTAAAGTCATATCTTTTTCTATTCTTTCAACATCAAATCATTTAATATGATACCCCATGATAGTCCTTCCTCTTCGAGAATAACCAGCCCATATTCTTCATCATAAAATTCCCTTGGGTTTTTCCCAAAGAAATAAAACGGAATACAAATAAATATCCATTCCATTCCACCTAAATGACAAGGAATTATAACAAGATATATTTAAATCAATTAAGAATTGTAAAAAAGAATGAATGAAAAATGCGACGAGGAATAAATTGTGAAACGATCACCTTCCCACCAATGGTTCCAAGTTATTATAGATGCACATTAATGAATAATAAAAATTTACATGTAGTTTATGTTTAACATAGAGAGAAAATCAACATTTCACTACAGAACAAAATTATTACCTATGATGTATTCAGTTTTTTATAATAATGTGAACAATGAAAAATATAATTGGAAGATGATATTGTAGTATAATTTGTGATATAAATATACTAATGGGTTTATAATTAGAAATAAATATTGGGTATTCTTGTTTGATTACATCATTATTTTAAATATTCTACTTATTGATGTGTGAAATATGGGTTTTATAAAATTATGAATGATACACACCAAACCAACATGGAATTGATGCCAATAAAAAATAAATGTATCATCTTAATACTTATCATTTTTCACATCATAACTATATGGATTCATATATATATATAACAAGTTTTTTGGGGGTCATGTAACTCACCACACACCACACACTATTTGATAGAGAGTTTCATGGGGTCATGATGACGTGGAATAAATCATGAAAAAGATTCATTAAATATATTAAACATTTCTAAATAGATAATTTTTAACATTGGTTTAAAAGTTGAGATTAATATAAACATTTTAAGATAGTATTTGGCTGCATTCTTTGAGAGGTTCATCGATTTGGGAATTGAGGGAGATTTCAAGAAAGTTCATATAAGTAGGTGGTCTCGATACTTTTTATAATATTGGGTCTTCCATTTATTTATTGAACATTTTTTGTGATCATGAAATTATTTTTTATCTAGGTTTTTTAAAAGACTTTGGTTTTTGAAAACATGTAATTATAATAAACTAATTTACAAAAAACTCTTCTGAGTGGTTGGTTTTTATTAAATTTTTTAAATATGGATTACTAAATAATCTTTCATGATGTCTATACAATAATGAAAATGGGATTTAAATATTATTTTTCCAAAAACATATATTTTTATACAATATAAGGGTGACGACTTAGAAATCATGTGTTAAGGTATGTAATAATTGGAGTGATCAGGACCAGTAGGTATCATCTCTCTTATTCTTAAGATAAGGAAGCTAGTTTGTGTTTTTTTAAACATGTGAATGAGAAGATACATGATTCACATGAGAATTAGAAATAGTGATTATTTTACATGATTTTATTATACAATATTATTTTCTAGAACATATGTATTTTTTAGGAGAAATAATTTTTATCATTTTTTTAAAAATAGTGTTTTTTGTGATATTGAAAAAGTATAGTGTTTTCTTTATACAATTAGGAAAATGTTGATTACCTAAAAACTATGTTTTTGAGAGATGAAAAAATTTATAATTTTTTTATTAATGATTACATTGATTTTTTGTTTCATGGTAATAGAAATTCATATTTTTTTTGATATTTTGGATTATATAACTTGTCTGTACATTTAAATTGATTTATCATTTATTTATAAAAAACATTTATAAATCATTATTGATAAAGGTTTTCATTTATAGAGATTTATTATGAAATACTTTTTATCACTATAATTCGTAAATCCTATTAAGTTAATAGTATAGTCCAATATGGTTATTGTGGTTGATGTGTTGACAACATTTATTATATTTTAGAGAATCAAAATTTTCAAGGGAAAATATAGATCCATGTTTCAGATTTTTGAGGTGACCCAGTATTAACAAGTATTTATTTTACATCATATCCATAATTTAAAATTTTCATCTCAAAAAATAATCCCAAAATCTCAAGAACAAGAAGGTTAATGTCTTTTAGGACTACCTATATATGGAACTTATTTTACAACCCTTGTGAAAATTTCTCTATAATTGAGAACACTCGACACACTTTTATAAGTTTCTTACTTTATAACCATCTTCATATCCTTAGAAAATTGAAACATAAGAATTTGGTGAGTTCAGAGTCACAACATGTGTAAATATAAGGGATAAAAATTGAATATCAACATGTGTGAATATCATTATGTGAATATCATATGGGTGTAATCAAGATACATTATAAACTTATGCCCAACAAATCATAGATCATAGATTAAAAAATATGTGGTGTAATAACATAGATCATGAATCAATAGAGTTTGGAAACAAGAGTCGACAAACCCGATCCATGAGAGAATAATATAATAATTACAAACATCATAAAATTGTGACATATTTCAAAAATGGAAGAAACATTATTATAGGTAAACATGGCTTTCATGAGTCTCCCAATTACACCGATTATAATGAGAAAACATAAATGTAACACCATATTAATTACCTTCATGCATTACATACATTCATACACTCTAGTGAACATATATATTGTTCATATGTGTACATATATCATGAGATTTATACTTTTATAAAATTTATTGTAGGAATATATTGGACATCACCAAATATTGGACATCACCAGACATTGTCCATACTTATGAATTCCATATAGAAATACTTCACTTATCAAATCATCTTGAACCCATGGATATATAATGTGTTTTATAAAATATTCAAATTCAAATCATTCAATTATTATATAATAATGAACCACTAGAAGTGAAATGGGTTTCATAACCCTCTCAAATCAAATCACATAAATATATCATTCGAAATCATTACATGAAAATACTTTGGAAATTTTTATTCCCAATGATATCTGATAAATTTACTAGTATAAAACACGTAATAAAGATAATAATGAATATGGGATATATATAAAATAGTGAAATGGTAGATGGTAAGTAAATAATTTCCCCAATCAATTGATTTATAGAATCTAAGTGAACACCCTTCAATCATTAGAATAGAATATTGAGTTTTTAGAGAGAGATACTCAATGTTATTGGTCAATTTTATATTTATTTTAAAAAATATATTGTGAAAACGATGAAAAAAATATAAAATTGATTAAGGAAATTGAAAAATATATACTATAAATGAAATAATTATTTTTAAAGAAATATGTAGTGGAAGATATAAAATTTATTTTAAAGGATGGAAACCCTTTCTATGATTTGAAATACCTTTTTTCAAAACCCATATAAAAATGGAAAAAACATAATTTTCAAAATAAGAGACTAAGAATATTGTGTTTATACGATATATCCCATAATTATGTTGAAAATTATAATTTTAATAATTTTAAGAAAAGACAATTATGGATAAGGAGGGGAAACTGTCATTAAATAAGATGGAAATTATTCTAAAAATGATATAGTTTTTTCAGAAAAATCTATTGTCAAGGTAAAAAATAATTTTACACCATATTTGAATTTAATATTCCTAGAAATAAAATTATATAGGAATATACTTATATTGGATTAAATGTGTTCAATATGAAGAATTATAACTCAATGAAGGAAGTTGTGTTATCCAAAAACCCTTATTACATTGGTATCATTGGAATCAAAATCCATTTAAAGAGATTACATTATATGGATCTCTAAAACCCATTGAATATGGTGAAATAAAATAATTATGCAATAATAACACCTTATTGAAGATATGGTTTATAATTAGAATGATATCTCAAGAAGTAATATTTGATAAAAACAACCTAGTACCAATTAGGTAATCTTTGACTCAAAACCCCGTAGGAGAATGAAATGGGAATGTATCATTGAAAAAAATTAAACTAAAGGTAATGATGACAAATTATTTTAATGTTATATAGATACACCATTCCAAAGATAACATGTGCTATAACAGGAAGTGTGTCATAATGGATTGAAAATTGGGACACTAACCCCTTATATTAATTCATGACATCCACAAAAGAACAAGAATCTCGAATATAAAAAATAACTATCTTTATAATCTATTTCAGAAAAATATTCATATTTATGAGCTTATTTAAACATCATTTATAATTACTTTAAATATTTATATTAGTATTTGATTATTTATTTTCAATATCATGTGTGTGCAATCTTGATTTTTTTGAAGTAGTTTCGTAAAAGGAGTGATGTTCATCAATATTCTCCCAAAGTTAAGAATTCAAAATATAATAAAACTCACTAGAATTTATTTATTATGATTATATATAATTTTATAATTTAATTATAGGTAGTTTTGGTTATGGTTATTTTATAGTTCATTTATGTCAAGCATGTTTGGGTAATTTTTTTACAAAATAATGGAGGTATCATTATTGGTGAGTTTAATTTTAATGTTACCAATCCATGAAAAGAACTAAATAATTTTTTAATTATTTATTTCATATATTATTATTAATTTTTTCTAATATTAATACTTTCTATTATTTTATAGAATTATTAAAGAAGGAGTTTAGACAGGCCCAAATATGAACATACCATAATTGATGGATGATTATGAAAATGAAAGTGGTTTCTTCTAGCATGATATCATTATTAAAGAATAATAACTACATTATTTGGTTACATTTATGGGTTTTAATTTTTTATTATTATATTTTAATAAATAATAATAATAATATATGAATACATTGATATGTTACATCCTGGAGGTGATAGTCCTCAAAATGCATGATTAAAAATTACATATCTCAAAGAGTGATAGGGAAATAATTTTGATTATTATTTTTATATTAAGAATATTTATTATGTTATATATATTACATTTATTCATAAATTTCACTTAATAATTACTAAATTGAGGCTGTAGTGAAAAATAGTTGTCTTCTCTTCATGGTGGCAGTACTCACAATGCACAAAGGATGTATTATTTTTCCATAATAGATATGGGTATTGTTAGTTAATAGTTAATACATTAGAATAATAAAAATTATTATATAAAAAAGATTGCGGTCGTTATTGAGTAATTAAGAAATTATATTTGTAAAATTATTAATGAAAAAAAATGATTTCGGGAAAAAGTAAACATTATTATGACTTATTCTATACCATGTAAGAATAAAATGAAATGGTGGTATTATGAAAATATATTATGAATAGATGCTAAATGAAAAGGAATAGGTACATAAATTAATGACAATGTGATAATTTTCAGTTTAACACCATATATTGTGTGTGGTCTGGAAGGGTTGTTAAGAGGCCACTTTTATAAGAGGTGGAAATAAAATTGTTTCAATTAATTCAACTTAAATATAAACATATCACATTATTCACACATTTTTTAAACATTTTTTATGTCTTTACTCATAGAATGTTAACTTTCACCATTTCATGTTTTTCTATGGAAACTGGAGTTTTACCTATAGAAATTACTTTTAATGCATAAAAATAAATAAACCCTTATTATATACTCTAGAGTGAATGATTCCAAATAATAAATCAATTATATCAGATGAAAATTATATCTATAAGAAAAACAATTTTAAAATTAGCACTGGTAACATTTAAAAAACCGATTTTTAGAATGTATTTTTTTATGATTAAAATTTATCTATATGATAAAATTACCAATGAATTTGAATTTTACTGTATAACATGGTTTATCATAAATAATAAAAAAAATTCATTAAAATAAATCCAAAATATAATTTTCCAAAATAATATTTAATTAAAAGAAAATTTGAGAAAAAAAATTATTAGAAAATATCAATTAATCCCTTAAAATGTTAATCATACGATTTATAAAATTCAAATTTTATTTTCAAAATGTATAGTTTCAATTATAAAATAACCAATTGAATAATTAAATTGTTTAGGTAATTCTATGTCTAACTTTTATGATTGTAATTTCATCAATGTTACAATATTGGTTGAAATTTTATTTTCCCTGTTCAACGAAAAGTAAATTAATTAAGAAAAATACCATAAATTCACCCTAGGATGATTAAGAAATTTTTAGTTAAAAAATAATTTTATTTATATATAGTTAATATTCTAAAGTATATAATTTTAATTATTGAATGAAAAAAATATAAAGGAAGCATTTTTTATTGAAAATATCATTATTGATCAATAGGTGTGCTTGATATTATTCTATACAAATTTCTAATTCTAGGAAGGTAATATATTCTTATAATATTCATTTAAATGTTTTTATATTAATTTTTAAAAAATAATATAATTTTTTGAGAAATAATTACCCTTTTCTAAAATTAAATATAATCTTTTATTTATCCACTAAATGTAATAAATTTTAATTAATTACAATCTTTATATTTCGTAAAGGTATTATTATTCATATAATTTATTAATATAGTTAATTTAATTTTTCATAGATTATTTTAGTTCAATTTTTCATGTACAGTTATCTATTAAGAAAATATTTGTTAATTAAAATTCCATAATGAATATTTGGGTCATTACAGTCCCCCTTAAATAAATTTTTTCCTCACAATTTTAATTATCATTTTGTAAATAATACATTACTGTGTATTAATATATTCAAGAATTAAGATATACCTTTAAAGATAGAACATCATTTCCATCTAACTAAACACTAGGTAACATAATCTACAACATAATATGAATTTATTATGATTCTGGATCAATTATTCTAGATATTCCACTATAGAGAAGCCTTAGGAGTTTATAGATGAATAACAACCACAATTCAATTTCCATGGTCCTATTTCCAAAAAAACATTTAAAGGAAATTTATATCATAATATCTAATATAATCAGAGGATATTACCATATGAATATGAAATTTCATTCATAATATGTCTTCTCCAATGGAAATCTCATTTTATCCTATGATACTTTCATTTCAACTATGTCACACTTGGATCATCCTATAACTCTCTTGGTTCAACTTAGGCGACACTATATTTTTTTCTATCATTTTTATTAACATAATCTCTTTATGTAATTATTAAATAAATCCTTTATAATGACAAGTAAAGATAACATGATAATCTATTCCATATCCCCTAGGTTATTATAGCCACATGTGTAGTATTTGACCCACTCGACATAAAACAATATAATGATTAAGACAATTATCAACCTGAATTTTTTTGGGTGATTACCCCTGAGAGAATTTGTTTCATAGTAGTATCCATAACGGGACGTAACAATTAGGGAAACAATATAATATATACTTTACGAAAACATTAGAATGAAATCCTTTACATAAACATGTTTGTAAGGTTTTCACCAATGTTCTATATTCTTAATCCATAAATAACTAAATTAATATTAAAATATAGATAAACCAAAAATAGAAAAACCCATATTTAATACCAAATTAAGTGATCTTTGATAAAAATATATCTATTTTAAAATATTTAATTAATTTTAAAATTATATCTCACAAATTAATCTTAGTATCCTGAATAATGAAGGTTTACTATCTTTGGGGACTACCTACGTATGTAAATTATTTTACATTGTAAAAATTTATATTTAATTGATAAGAAATATACTCTCATCTATAATTATTATACATTATACTCATCTTCATAAACTGGGAAAATTGAAACATAATAATGGGGTGATATCAGATTCTCATTAATGGAAAAAATAATAAATAACCATCAAATATCATTGATGAATATATCAAAAGAATATATATATAATCAAGATACATATTAAACATATACCTAAAAATCATATATCTTAAATCATAGATTATGTATTAACATAACAAAATACCTAAAAGAATAGATTACATATAAATTAGTCAATAATCATAATCTATGATATCATAACATATGAATGAGAATATGCCAAAAACTATGACATTTTCGATAACATACAATTACCATCAATCAGGTATTCCTATTTTCACATTTCATTTACCTTTTCATTAAGGTGTGCTTTGGGACTCACAATGATGGAGTGCTTTTTCTAGGGAAAATGACCTAAATTTTAGGGAAGTATGTTTCTTTTAATTGATGGTGTCTGGGTGTAAATGTGTATATTACATTATGGGGTTTTCCCCAAGTTTGTAGAATACCTATAGTGGTTAGGGGTTTTTTACTGAAAACTAGTCCTTTCTCTGTCTATTTGGGGATTATATACTATTTATAGGAATTATATTCTATGTATTTTTCATTGGTTAGAATAAATGAATTTGGTATAGAGTGAGAAGGAGTACGCATCATGTAATGGTTAAATACCGTGTAATGTTAGAAATTGGTTATTTAATAAAAAGGTGACATGTTTATTTGCATACTTTAGTTTCATGGTGAGACACAAGATACCAGAAACCTCAAGGAGGGGTTTTCCTCATGATTTCTTATGTTGGGACATTTGGTAGATTGAATATAGAATTTTTGAAAATTGAGAGGTAGGTTATGGTGAGTTATTTATCAGATATTAACATGATGAGACTCAAGTTACCAAGGGATGTAGTATGGTATGTCTCCAATTTTGAGTTCATGAATGTAATATCAGTCTTTTATTATTCTATTATAGTTCAAAATGAGTTTTTTTTATTTTTTAATCTCTTCTTATATTTATTTGTGCAACAATATTCCTCTGAGACATGTTTTATGTGTTCTATAGGATGGTGCAGCTGGTGCTCCTAAATGGAATCCACATGTTGTTCAGAACCATATAGAGGCCATCATGTGGGTAGTTCATTCTATTAACTAGAATCTTGAACATCTTAAGAATGATGTTTGTGAGGTACAACAAGAAGATATTGAAGGATGTGTTTCTGACGCTTTCGTCGGGGTGCACGCATCTGTCCGCTTGGGCGCGACAAGCACGACTCTTGTGTTGCCCCGTATTCCCGCTTTCCAAAGGCGGGCGACATCCATTCATTATTCAGGGATGTCTACTCCTTGATCGAAACATGATGATGGGATGTCGGTTCCTCCTTCCGTGGATTCCTCCTCGGAACTCATTACCTAGTCCGGGTCTCCCTCATAGATTTAATACATTGTTCGTGAAACTCTTCCCAGTGCCATGTTTCCATGGACGCCGGTTAATTACACTGCTTTTGTCAGGACATTCCAAAGGGTCTGGTTAGGGCAGCAACCTTCTGTCAGGGGTGTAGTCACATCGAGGCTTTATTAACGTGTCTGAACGCTGGGGAATTGGCGTGTCTGTCTTTTGTCTCTTATTATAGGGCTTCTCGAGGGCGCATAAGCCCGAGGCATCCCACATCGAGTGCGGGGAATCATATGCCATAGTCATGTATCTGAGGTTTTCCTCAGCTTCCCATGTTTAGCACAGGGTATTCCGTGAGTTTAACGTCCATTAGAGACGGATCGGCCTGATCATAACTCTAGCTAGAGTGGATCAGATTGAGGGATCCCCCTTGAGGGAACGCCGATATCGGACCCAGCCCGTGGGTGGCCTCCAGAATGCTGTGGAGGGGAATCAGGTGGCATGATCTCACTGGGATGTGGTGGGCCGGGTAAGAAATAGGATATATGATGGAGAATTGCATGGAGTAGAGGGGGAATGAAATGGGTCCATCATGGAGATGGAGGTGGTGATGGGCTTGAGTCTCGAAGAGACCTCCTATGTATCCTTGTGGCAGGGAATCAAAGTCCACGTAGTTCGGATTAGACGCCAGAGAACTGACATGAAGAAGGACCTTGGTCCAATGGGTGGTGGACTTGAACCTCAGGAAGTCTTCCTACGTACAATCCCTTGACATGGATCAAAGACCAAATAGTTCAGGAAAAGGGGCTGTTATACTGACACGAATGGGTATCAGAACAACTGGATGGAAGGGTCACAACGACTTACCGCTAGATTGGGATGCAGTTTAACGTCATGTGGGATGGGGGTGTGTCAGAGAACCAACATGAAGAAGGACCTTGGCCCAGGTGGATGGTGGGCTTGAACCTCAGGAATTCTTCCTACATACCATGCCTTGACATGGATCAAAGACCACATAGTTCCGGTGAAAATGGGGGCATGGCACACTGACACGGAGATTGTTGGGGCCAATGATTGTTGGTATTGAACCTCAGGCAGGATTCCAATGTACCATGCCTTGACTTGGATCAAAGTCCACATAGATCATGTTAGTCACAACGGCTTACTGCGGGACTAAAATGTAGTTTAACGTCATGCGGGATGAGGGTGGAACCCAATGTTAAGAAACAACCGGGCGGTGGTCTTGAACCTCATGAGGCTTCCTACGTACCATGCCTTCACATGGATCAATGTCCTCATAGTTCGGGATGGATGTGTGGGGCTTACACTCTAGGCTGCGCAAGGTGTGGGAGGAACTCACGTGAATACGGTCAAAATGATGAGGTGGTGGTGGTCTTGAACCTCGTGAGGCTTCCTACGTACCATGACTTAACATGGATCAAAGACCACATAGTTTAAGTAAAAATGGTGGGCTTGTGCCCCATGAGGCTTCCTACGTACCATGCCTTGACATGGATCAAAGTCCACGTAGTTCGGTAAGGGTTTCTGCCGGTGAACCGACGTGAAGGTGAACCCATGGGTCTACTGGTGGTGGGATTTGATCCTCAAGAAGGCTTCCTACGTACCATGCCTTGACATGGATCAAAGTCCTCGTAGTTCAGGTATACAGTTTAACGTCATGCTGGATGAGGGCATACAGTTTAACGTCATGCTGGACGAGGGCATACAGTTTAACGCCATGCTGGATGAGGGAATACAGTTTAACGTCATGCTGGACAAGGGCATACAGTTTAACGTCATGCTGGACGAGGGAATACAGTTTAATGTCATGCTGGATGAGGGAATACAGTTTAACATCATGCTGGATGAGGGAACACAGTTTAACGTCATGCTGGATGTGGGCATACAGTTTAACTTCATGTTGGACGAGGGCATACAGTTTAACGTCATGCTGGATGAGGGCATATAGTTTAACGTCATGCTGGATGAGAGAATACAGTTTAACGTCATTCTGGATGAGGGCATACAGTTTAAAGTCATGATGGACGAGGGTATAGAGTTTTTACATCATGCTGGATGAGGGTATATAGTTAAACGTCATGCTGTACGAGGGAATTGTCATGGTCAATGCTTACTCTAAGCCCACGCGAGTCGTGCTCGGTGTGAGAAAAAAGAAGCAGTAGGGACCTGATGATCACGTCGCGAAGGGTACGTCCGTGAGAAGCGAAGATGGGGCTTACGCGTTAGCGGCCCACGGTGCTGGGACTTACTCCAGGATGGAGTCCCGAGAGTGACAAAGCACATGGGGAGAGGGATGTGGGATCGAATGAAGAAGGTGCCTCGTTCCCTATCATGCCCTCTACAGGCCCTGGCGGTGAGGAAGTACGGAGACGCATGGGTGCTACCTTCCACAAGAGGGGCTAGGGGGCTTACACCAGGGTGGTTGCCCTTCCTCGCAGACATGATCCACTCACGGAAGGAGGATATCATCCCCTGTGGGGACCAGAGGTCGTAAAGAATGTTTGAACTGGGGGGAACCTGCGTGCGAGGCACGAGGTCGGGTTAGAGTTTAACGTCATGTGTTAAGGACAAGGTGTTTGAAAGTTTAACGTCCTGCAGCTCGGACGAGGTGAGTTTACTCCGCACCCCTAGGACATACATGACTGGTACCCTCTGATCCTTGTAAGAGGCAAGGCATCGGCAAGGCCATGGAAAAGAGGGGTCATAGAGTGAACCATCGAGGGGTCCACGTTAGCGTGGCTATGCAAAGAAGCAATGACCTTTAGCGACCCTATGGGAAGAAGCATTAGGTGAAGCAACACTGCGGTTGGTGTCGTCCAGGGGACTTTGAAATCACAACGTGGAAACCTGGAGGGTCACACTGGAAGAGTAATTGCCAAGCAAAGGGGTCCACAAGTAGGGACCTTGCAGAGCTTGGATGCTTTGTATAGTGGAGAGCACCTGCGAAGGGGTGTGCATCGCAAAGTGGAGTTCCTTGGACTTATCATGGGGCAGCGATGAAAGTGGGAGGTGCTTCATCAAGTGAAAGGGTGTTCGCGGAGCACTACCTCGCGAAGCAGAGGTGCCTCACGTAGCATGGTGTTGTGAAGCAGTGTACTTTGCGAAGCATAGTGACCCTGCCTTGGCATGTGGATCGTGTGTGCAGGATGGGTGTTTCGCGAAGCATAAACGCTCCATGACTTCCCGAGTCCCCATGGGGATCCCCTTCCTTCGCGAATGCCCTTAGGCTTCACGAAGGGCATCCCTCTCGGAATAGGGGCTCAAAACGAGACAAGGCGAAGGCCTCTCGCGAAGCAAGAATACCTCATGGAGATCATGATTCCCAGAGCGAAGAGTGCTTCGCAATTTGGGAGTTGAGAAGCCGAAAGGTCGGATTTTCCATCCGGAGAGCTTCGGGGGAGCTCGGTATTTATAGGAAAGGGTCGCCGTGAAGCAGAGCTCAAACGGTGCGAAGGGGGCTTCAGTGGCTTCGCGGTGGGTCACGAACATCAACCGGATTCATGGAGAGGTACCACCTCTTCCACTTCGTGGCGGGGCCGTGAACGTCAGGGCATTCGCGGAGGGTTACCGCCTATGGTGCTTCATGGCGGGCTCGCGAACTTCAGGGCATTCGTGGAGCGTTACTACCTCTGGTGCTTTGCGGCGGCTGCGTACCTAGGGGGCTTCACGTCGAGGCTTTGGGAGGAAGGGCGTCGAGCCACTTTTTTATTCGTTCTTTTTGTCCAATATTTTGGTGCCAAAAAATTCCCCCCCTCAGACTTGGAGTTGCGGAGGGACCAAGGGTCGAAGTGTGAGGGAAATTGCCAAAATTATCGGCAGTTCGCAGTGCTGACTCGTGGAGAAGGCACGCGAGGCAGGAAGGGGCCCCACGCTCTGGACGCACCGCGAAGATCCGTGCGGGCTTGACACGTCGCAAAGCTTCGCGGTCAGCGCCTATCAATAGGGGGATAACCTCTCTTGTGTTTTTCCTTCTTTGTGACTTTTTCCTCTTGCGCTCTCGATTCGCGAAGCTCCGTGTCCTCCGCATCTGATCACCGTGAATCGAGCTTCGTGGCGAACTGCGAGTCTTCGACTCTGCGACTACGCCTACCGAACGTCTTCTTGTAAGCCGAGGTCAGGCCACACATCTTGTTTTTGCGAACGAGCTTCGCGATCAATCTTTGCGAACAATCTTCGCGACCCGGCCTGAAATTTTTTCGAGTTCTAAAACTGTAATGGCCCATCAAGAAGCTGTGCTGGGGGTGCTCACAGACGCCACCCGGAGGGATGAGATGGCCAACTGTCTGGGCCTAGGGGAACTAGTCCAAATCCACTCGAACCATAATTCTTTGATAGAATTGCTATCAGAGATCCAAAATAACTATCTGTTGTGCAAGAAGCTACCCTTGTATGGCTTCACGCTAAGGGATGACGTCTTCATTCTTGAGGAGACCAGGGACGACCCAACTTACTGGTTCAGAAGCACACCATTCCAGTGTCAATGGTTCAGGGCGACCGATGGTCATGCATGGGAGGACTTCACACCCGTCACCATCGACTGTCTGTACAACCATGTGAACAACATTGATGGGAAGCCACGACAATTGGAGACATCCCCTCCCATGTACCGCACCATACTGAAGGTGGATTTTTGGGATTCAAAGATGGGGTGGTCCGATGAGTGGGACCTGCGCCAGGGTGGAAACATTACCAATGACTGGGCATGGGCCTACTGGGTAGGTGCCTCATGCGAGGAGTTTGGGGCCGAGCTGAGGCAAGTGGGCTTGTATGAGGTGGAATGGGACTCGTAATTGCACATTTATCAACCGAAACAGCTGATGCCGGTGCTGCTGAGTAGATGTTCATCTAGGACCAACACTTTTCATCTGCACCATGGGGAGGTTGGAATCAGTCTGTGGGATGTCCATCAGATCTCGGGGGGCCCGATCTTGCGGTCCATGTATGATGAGTTCCTCCTCATCATGAGCGCGTGGGAGGATCTGGAGCAGATGTCGTGGCTGCCGTTGGCACTGATGGCACTGGTCCCCGGAGAGGACAAGGAGGCAGTGAGAGATGTCCACTTTAAGAAGTGGTTCAAGCGGTTCCTGAACATCTTGGAGGATCAATAGTTCCCTCCGAGGCCTCAAACGTTTCTGAAGGGGGCTCAACGGGACAAGGAGCACTCGTATTGGCGGTTCTTGGAGGACAGGCAATGGAAGGCCTGGGGTTTTAGTGTCAGCACTGAACAACAGCCGATAGTCAGGATGGAGGCATTTATCGTGGCCATTATCTGCAGTTGGATCCTACTGGTGAGGGATACCAACATGGGGGTGCATCCCAGCTCATTCATCATGGCATCCATGTTGGCCATGGGAAGGCGGGTCAATCTGGGAATTCTAATGCTCGCCAGATTGTACATGATGTTGTGGCACGTTAGCAAGGGAAATAATATGCCGAGGATATGCGGGCCCTTCCACCTTTTGTATGGGTGGATCGCGGCACACATCAGGGGGGTTTAAGAATATCTAGACCCCATCTCGCCTACGGAGTCGAACTTTCGCCCCTCCATTCTGAATGTGGCCGGGAGATTCCCATTCAAACTAACCATACCGATGGTGCTGAACCATTTGTGGAAGGCGGACGAATTTAACATCCACCCATTTCCATTTCCAACGGGAGTAATCACCGGCGACGGTCAGGGAACGGAAGAGCACTGTGCTTATCTTTTGGCCTTTATAGGTGGAGTTTTAGTGGCACGGGTGGACCGTGAGCCTCTCTGCGAGCCGTACACCCCGCACTGGTTCGTCAGGCAATTTTGGTGCCTGCAGCGGCTGACCCCGCAGGTCTACTGGGAGGTGAGTCATGAGGAGAAACTGTGTGTAATGAGGCAGTTGTGGCTCATGTTCACACGGGAAGATGAGAAAATGTGAATTGCATTGCCTCCATCCACTGCCTCCTTTGGACTGGTGAAGGAGTATGCAATCATATGGGAGGAAGCTTATCCTAGGGAAATGATGAAGCAGCCAACCGTTCGGGCTGGTGATGGTAGGCCTCCCCTATCCCGAGGTCGGGGTCGTAGGGAAGCAAGGGACTCTTACGGTGGCAGGGCTGCCGTGGCGGTGAGACCTACACCAGCTGAGAATGTGGCAGCAGCGGCGGATCCGACAGCAGTAGTGGACCCAGTGGTTCTAGAAGAGTAGCGCCATCCGGAGGGGCGACCACCGAGGGGATTTCGCAGGATATCCACTCAGGCTTCGGGGAAGCAGCTACACTATATCGACATTCCAGAGAATGCTGTTTTCCCGGAGACCTGGGACATTGGGGAGGTAAACCACCAATTCCTCAGCCCGCCCAAGATGTGGGGACACCTGAACCATCTTAGGATGGTTCTACCGGGTATAGGACCTGTCCGGGCAGGTTTCACGGTGTCTTTGGTGGAGGTGGAGCAATATCTGGATGAGCTGTAGGACTATGTACATTCAAGTGGTGTCTTGTGCCCATTGAAAGACTAGGTGAGGGTGCTGCTGGATCGGACAGTTCCCCCACAACTGTCGGTCATCGAATTGAGAGAGTACTACCCCCTGCCAAAAGAATCAGACGAATCCTTTGGGGAAGACGAGGCCAGTGGAGGGAGCCCGTTGGAGGAAGGCGAAGTCGGAGATCAAGACTTGAATTCCTAAGATTTCACGGTTGTTTTAGAGGTATCATTCCAAATTTCTTTCCTCAGGGTATGCTCTCAGGACATTATGGACCTCTTACGAACATCTGAACCATGCCAGAGGAACTTGTACATAGACCTCGCTCTTGCCCCTTAGCGGGTGATGATGTGGGACCTTCAGAACCTGTGCCTGTGGTTGCGTCCAGTTCTGTGTCTGGTAGGGATAGATCACCTGAGGTGGTTCCTCTAGGTTCTCCAGACCTTCTAAAAATATACGGGGGGTCACGCCCTTGGGTCCTGTCAGTATCGACTCAGGAGAAGTACCAGGAGTTCGATCTCCGTAAGCCTTTTCCATTGAATTCATTGTTTTCATATGTAGATTGTGCGGACTAACGTCCATGCCCTTCCCTATCATGTACAGTTCTATGACTGGAATGGGCCGCTGTGGAATGGCTGGTCGGGATGTATGGTGGAATCCCTCTTAGGGGCATGCTAGTGATCATGGAGATAGTCACTCCGCCTACCTGAGCTACAGCACTCCCTATCATCGGCAGGACCACAAGCAGGGTCGTGCCCGAGGTTATTGAGGCAGAGTCCGATGATGAGGATCGACCAGCCGACCAAAGTCTTACCACGCCTAATCCGGCACCAGACGTCACGCCATATTCAACACCAGATGCAGATCCTGCTGATGACTTCTTGCAGACGTATCCTACATACGAGCCTGCCAATCGCGCGGACTGGGATGAAACGACCTCTGATGAAGAGGACAGCAAAATAGTCTACCAGTGATCGTGGAAGCTGATCATGTGCTTCATTAATGACACCCCCAAGTGCTATGGATGAATGAAATGGACAGACTTTGCTCACGGTTGCGCGAACTGTGCGCTGGGGGAGTGGATGCCCTGCGTCCTCATATGCTCATCGAAGATCTCATGGAAGAGAATATCTGGGAATACGATTGTGGGCTTAGTGTGGGCTGGAATCAGAGGAAGGAGAATAATATCAAGAAGCTCCAGGAGGCTGAAAAAGAGGTCCAACAGCTACAGGCCCAGGCGGATGAGCACTCATCCTATCTCAATGCACAATCTGAGCTGATATCGTGATTGAAGGCCCCGCTGGTAGAGGCAGAAGAGCGTATGAGGCATGATTCTGGAGAGATGGTAGTCATTCAGGCTGACATAGAGAGGGCTAGAGTGGGGGCCGATGAACTACGCCCCATCTCTGCTGAGGAAGAGCGGGAGCTAAGTCAGTGGCAGCAATTTCTGGACGCCACAAGTCAAAGGGTGGCGGCGCTGCAAAGCTCTTTTGACGTCGTCAATCCATCCATGGGGGGAGTTGACCCCCAGGTACTGTAATGATTAAAAAACCCATAAACGTACTTTTGTGCATTAATTTTTTTTGAATGTCGTAGCATGCACGAGTTTCGTTGTTTGCATTGGTTCATTTTGCATCATTTCAATGTTTGTGAGATGTCCAACGACAATTCCCTAAGCTCATGTGGGTCGGACCCGATGTGATAAACCAGAGATAGTCGCCTCATCATCCCATCCAAAAATTGGATGGTAAACCAAGCTCTGGGCACCCAGGGTTTGGATAACTGGTCTGGATTTCTGGGAAATAGGAGAGACCTGACTGGAGAAGGATATTCTCAGAATATCCGAATTACCATTTTTCCAGCGCGCTCTTGTGCACGAACGGTGCAACGCCAGGGGCGCTGAAATCGGTCCGAACAGGTGGGAATGGGAAGTGTGAATCATGATACCCAGGATTCGGAACATTGTGAGGGTGGCATGAAAATAATGGAAAACCGTTAACCGTGGTGAAAAAATGGTATCCTTACTGCGTTAGCCTAAAATAGGGACAACAAATGAGGGCCGACCGTTGACCATGTTTGCAACATGGGGCCTAACTCAAATATCGTCGATCAGTCATCCGAGAAATTGGCCTAGGACAACAGGCGTACCATAGGTCGAGCATCCATACTATTAGGGGGTCCCTCCAAACGTGACCAGTCTTCCAAAACATTGGACCATGATAGCATGCAGACCATAGGTCGGGAATCCATACTGTTAGGGGGTTTCTCAAGACATGAAAGGAGGCGAGGGTCTGAATAAGGGGCACGCGATGCATGGAATGTGGAGTGATGGTTTGTCCGAACAGAATCCAACACTCATGAAATTACACCACCGTGGTGGGAGTATGCCAGATGGGTGCATCAGTTTGATCATGGATCATTATTTTTGTTTTTAGGAAGGGCCTCTCTGGCGAGGTGGTCTGCCGCTTCCCAATGTCATCTTGGGGTATCCTGAAATTGTTCAGGGTAGAGTTATGGTTACACGGTCCCCTACGAGGGGTCCGACCAGGGAACCGAAAAAGGGGAAGAATAAGATTTATGAATCCTGTGGGCTGGACCCTAGGTAAAATACCATGGTGTCCCACGTATCTCATGAGGATGGGAATCAATCCACACGTAGTTCTGGAAACACAGTTTAACGTCATGTAGGACGAAGAGAATCCTAGTTGTGCTGATACATATCCCACCAAAATTACTAAGCCCACGTGAGTTGTGCTCGATGTGGGAAACTAGAAGTAATGGGGAACGTTCCTGACACAGGAAGGGGCATGTTAGGGAGAAGGGACTCTCGGTGAATACCGGCCCAATGACACTAACATGTCCATGTGGTGCATCTAGATGCACGAAGAGGTAGAGCTGGGTATGTTGGAATTCCACTTGAACACGAGGAAGTGGAAATGTGTGAATCATGACGCTCAAGATTTGGATTACAATGATGGCGACGTGACGATGGAGGATAACTGTTAACCGTGGCGGAAATGCAGCATCCATATCACATTAGCCTGGAGTGGGGACAAAAAAATGAGGGTCGACCATTGACCATGTTCGAAACATGGGACCATGTCGCATATGTTGTCAGAGATCCATAGGGACATTCGCCCAAAATAATTGGAGGGACCTTATGTCCATCATCCATGGAGATCCCTTAAGCCTAGCATCCATGTCGTCTGAGGGTCCTTTTGGATGAGGGAGGGGATGAGGATCCAAATAGCGAACACACAAATCTTGGACATGCAACGAGGTGATGTCCCCATGAAAATTCCATACTTCTGGATTTTTTTCAAAACAAATTGAAATACGTTAATGATACATATTAGATAGAGGGATTTGACTCCCTTCCCATAGGGAGATCTTAGTTTAGGGTCGTACAATTCGGACCATGGATGGGAGGAAACACAGGAGGCATGTGGTTGGTAATTATGAAAAACCCGACGTGGATGAGGACATAATCCCATACCACACCGCACAACCCCCTTGAGAGAAGTTTTATGTCAAGGGACCAAAAATGAGAGTTGAGCTGGGCCTGAGCAAAGTGAAAAGGCGTTCCTACATACCCCATGGGGATGGGGATCAAGTTGCACGTGGTTCTTGAAAGGTTCTTAGTTTAAGGTCCTAGAACTCGGAGCATGTATGGGTAAGGAGAGCAGGGGACACACGGTAAGGTGGTTACAAAACCCGATGATGAGGACATAATTCCCACTTACCATGTGTTCTCTGGGGAAGTGCTCGAGTCAAGGGACCAAACGCGGATGTTAGGCTGGGCCAACGGGGAGGTGCCCAGGTGCTCCTATATATCTCATGAGGATGAGAATCAATCCATATGTAGTTCTGAAGGGTGGCTGGGTAAGGAACCAGTTCCCAGGAAAAAAAGGGGAGTGAGGGCATGGCCCTTGAACCAAAAGAAGGGGAACTTAATAAATCTTGTTTGTCCATTAAGGTGAGTGGTTTTTTTGTGAACCGACAGGCCTAGGGTAACAAGCCTTGGTGTCGCCACAAGAATCAAGCCGTGATAGACATTGAAAAATGGCATGGCACATGACCAGTATCCAACATGATGTCCTCTATGATGGGGTCATCACAATACAGTGCCGTTTTTCGTCGTGTGGCTAGGATGATAATGTCACAGTTTAGGGTCGTGTGATAGGACCAAGAATGCATTTTAACATCATGCAGCGTAGACGTAGCAGAGAAGATTCTAGGTGGGGAATGTGTATGGTGCCATGCAACATAACCAATGTGAAAGGGGACATAATCCCACTTTATACCGCACACAATTATGAGAGAGGAACCTCAGGCCGAGGGGCATACATAGAGGTGAATGGTGAAGGGGGAGAGATTAGGTCCCAATTGAGCTAGACCCAAAAAAAAGACGTTCGGGCGGTCCAACGTATCCCATGAGGATGGGAATCAAGCTTAACGTAGTTATGAGGAGATCATAGTTTGTTGTCTTAGAGCTCAGACCGTGGGAGCCCTGAAGGACACCGTATTGCAGCTTTGTCCCCCTGATATGAAAAGGTGCACTGAGGGGTAGTGCCAAGAGTGTCGAGATTCCACCTGGACATGATGGGGTGGAACATAATGTGAATCATGCAACCAACATTCAAGGCCTGGAGGGGCTGGCGTGACGATGGAGGATTACTGCTGACCATGTTCTCAACACAGCATCCTGTCGCGTTAGCCTGAAATGGGGAAAAAAATGAGCATCGACCACTGACCATATTCGCAACCTGGGATTAGTATCAATTTTTTTCTTGAAACCCTCGAGGAAGTTGGCCCGTAACGGTAGGAGAGCCCTTGGGCATTATATCCAGGCCGTTCTTGGAGTCCCTTTGGGTGTGAAAGGTGATGAAAGCCCGAATGAAGGGGAACACGAAGCTTAACAAGTGGAAGGAACTTGACCAAGTTGATTCTGACACTCTTGGTCCTAGACGAGAGTACTCTTAACACACGGGTGAACCACTACAAGGAATCGGGGGACTCAACTTGAGGGCGATCGAGGGATGGAGGATTCCCAGGAAAAAGAGGTCATAGTGCCAAAAACCCTGTATCATTCCTATATATCCCCCCCTTAGAGAGGGACCGACCAAGGGGCGTAGGTGACCGGAGATCGGGAGATATCTAATAAGTGGGGATGGGCCTGAAATCTAGACATTTAGGTGGTCCAACGTATCCCATAAGGATGGGAATCAAGCCACACATAGATCTAGAAGATACCTAGGGGGAAGGATACCCTAATGAGGATGTGTACGGCATGATGAGTAACCCGACGTGAATGGGGACGTAATCCCACAGCACACTGCACAATCCTGTAGGAATGAACCTGGGCTAGGGGGGCCCGAAAAGGACAAGGGGACTGACAATTGGGTTTTGGTTAGGAAGGCCTAGCTTACTCGCTGTTTAACGTCTTGCAGTAAAGATGAATGTCGGGGAATAGGGCTCCCTGGACAGAGGAGGTGTATGGTATGACGAACAAACCGTCGTGAGTGTGGACATAATCCCTCACCACACCGTACACACTGGGTAAGAACTTGGGATAGGTCCCGAAAAAGATAAATGTCCTAAGGCAGGGCCTCAGTAAGGGAATCCGTATGGCATGTCAAGTAACCCGACATGAATGAGGACATAATCTCGCACCACACCATACACTCCCTATAAAAGAATCGGGGCCAGGGGCCCGACTGTTGGCACCACCTAGAGGGAAGTTTGTCGCTTTGGGATGGGGTAGAACAAATCACTGCACTCGATGTTTGGGACATCTTGGGTGGACCCAAAGATTTGGGACATTGTTGACCATGTTCAAAACACAATGTCCCTATGGTAACCTGATACGGGAGCAACAAATGAGTGCCGACCGCTGACCACATTCGAAACGCGGGACTTGTATTAGCTTGTTGCTCGATATCGTCGAGGGCGTTCGCCCAAAGTGGTAAGAGGGCCCTTCGGCCGAGCATCCATACCATTCAGGGGCCCTTTCAGATGAGGAAAGTGATGGAATCCCGGTCAAGGAGTGGGTGAAGCATAGTTGTACCCATCTGTGAAAGGAACGAACATCTCCAGGGAGGACGCACAGTCGGGTCAAGGCTTGCTTGAGGTAAATTGGGTCAAAAGTGTGCACCCTGCCATATATATTGACCTGAGGGGAAGATTTTGGCTTTTGGGCTAGGCCAACAAACAAAGTGTTTGGGCTTTCCTACGTATCCCATGAGTATGGGAATCGAGCCATACATAGTTCTAGATGGCCACACAGTTTAGAATCGTGTGGTAAAGACGTGGGTGGATAGAAGAACAAGAGTGGGAACATTGTTCAACCATTATAATCCTCATATGAGTGGGGCTAAGGAATCCTACTCCTCATCATGCAAGGACCCTCCAAGGAAACTATACCCAGGGGGGACAGTCAAAGAGAAGAGCTCGGGGTTGGGCTCAAGACGAGACGTCTGAGTGTTCCTACGTATCCCATTAGGATGGGAATCAAGCCATACTTAGTTCTAGAAGCACAGTTTAACGTCACGCGGGACAAAGAACACATCTCATCTGGGAATATGTACAATACGATGAGTAACTCGACATGAATGGGGATGTAATCCCGCACCACACTGTACAATCCCGCAAGAGAGTCTGAGTCGGGGAAGGCCAAGGGGCCTGAGGCTGAGCCTCGGTCAGGAAGGCCTGAATGGATTTCAGTTTAACGTCTTGTAGTAAGGATGGGGGACAGGGGCCTGAAGAGGCCAAAGGGCCTAAGGCTAGGCCTTGGTCAGGAAGGCCTGACTGGCTTTCAGTTTAACCTCTTGCAGTAAGGACGAGGGAGATCTTAGTTTAAGGTCATAGAGCTTAGACCATTTTGCAGTTTATTTTCATGCAAGACGATGTTTCATTTTAAGGTCATTCAGGATGGTGGTTCAGTTTAAGGTCATGATGGACCGTAATATGCAGTTTAGGGTCATGCGGGACCATAATGTACAGTTCATGTCACGACAGATGATAATGTACAGTTTAACGTCATGAAGGATGAAGATGAGTAGTTTAATGTCATGCAGGACTGTGGTGCAGTTTAAGGTCATGTGGGACTATAATGTGCAGTTTAGGGTCATGCGGGACTGTACAGTGTATGTTTGTGCAAGACCAAGGGGCTTAGGCAAAGTATTTCTTAAGGAACTTTGCGTTGGTGGGAGGAGTTATGCTCTCACCGTCCATGGTCGACAGAGATTATGATCCGTTGTGGTAAACCTTATGAATGACGTAAGGACATTCCCATTTGGGATGAAGCTTGGGTGGTTTCCTACCAGTGATCATTGGCTCTATGAGGTCCAAAACTAGGTCGCCTAGCAGAAAAGAGAAAAGGTGGACCGTCTTGTTGAAATCTCTAGCTATCTTATTCTGATTCCTTTCCAGATTGTGCAGGGCACAGAGCCTGTTCTCATCCAGTGCTTCCAATTCAGCTAGACGGATTTCGGCCACCTTATCTGGCACCTGCTGGTCATAGACTAAAGTGCGTATCAATGGTAGCCGGATCTCAATGGGCAGGATGGCCTCAGCCCCATACACTAGGAAATATGGGGTCACCTGGGTGGAATTGCGGGTCGTCGTCCGATAAGCCCAGAGGGCGTTGGGGAGATTGTCCGGCCAACTCTTCTTATTCTGACCAACCATATTTTGACGAATTTTAGAGAGGGTTTTATTGAATGCCTCGAGCTGTCCATTTGCCTATGCATGATAGCGAGAGGTATGGTTAGAACTGATATGGTACTTGGCGTACAATTTCTTCAACTCAGCTACTCGGAATTTGGTGCAGTTATTGGTGAGGACAACGTGAGGGACTCCAAACCGGTGGATGATATTAGAGCTCACGAAGTAGAAAATGGAATGGGCCTTGACCTCTTTGAGTAGAACTGCCTCTTCCCACTTGGAGACGAAATATGTAGCAGTTAGGATGAACCTACACTGACGAGCTGTCGCCGGTGGATATGGTCTTACGACATCGAGTCCCCATACCGAAAATGGCCAAGAATACTTGGTGGAGTGGAGAGGCTCTGGTGGCCAATGCAGGAAGTTAGCATGAACTTGGAACACATGTCATCTCTTGAAAAACTCAATACAATGATGGATCATAGAGGGCCATAAGTATTCCAATCTCCAAATCTGATGGGACAGCTTGGGCCCAGCCTGGTGGGAACCGCAGGAACTGGCATGAACCTCTTACATGAACTGAAAAATCTTGACTCCTTGAATGCAACAGAGGATAACACCATCGAAGCTCCACTTCTAGAGGATCCGCTCAAGACTGGGACCACTCTAGAGAGTAAATTGTAGTGCGCAATGTCAGATTCTCTCGTACTCAGCCCGACCATCTGGGAGGAAACCATTTTGGAGGTACTTGACAAAAGGTGCCCTCCAGTCGGGAGTGGCCTCAACCACTGCATCTGAAGAAACTGGGACCCCTGACGTGGAGGGTCCGACGGTAAGGTGGCTTATCCACAGGCCATAGTTATACTCTGGGGTGACGGGGGCGATGACTCTCCGATGTGTTACATGTATGATCAAATCATCCTGCCCAGGTTCTGCGAGGGACGCATCAAAACTGGCCAAAGCATCTGCTCGACCGTTCTGTGACTGAGGGATGTGGGTAACATCTGGTCGAGAAGGGAACTGGGCCCTTATATGAAGGGTACACTCCAGTAATGGCATATGCTCCTACTTCCTAACAACATAGTCACCATTTACCTGCTTGATGACCTGTTATGAATCCCATTTCACATGAAGATGGGGCACGCCAATATCCAGGGCGAGCTCGAGGCCAGTGATGAGAGCCTGATACTCTGTCTCATTGTTGGTGCAGCCTTCTGACAATAAGAATGAGTACGGCAGAATGGATTGCACCAGGGTGATGAAGACAATACCCAAACCTACTCTGCTGATCTTAGGATCATTGAGCCTCCTACTGGTGGGGCTATGAGAGGCATCACTGAAGTGCATTTTCCATCATGAGACAACATGATCGACTGAGAGGATTACATCATCAGGAAAATCTAGATCCAAGGATTGATCCGTGGAGGATGGATGACCAGGTAGGAAGTCTGCCAATGCTTGTCCCTTGATGGCCTTCAGAGGCACGAACCTGATGTCAAATTTCTGGAGGATCACCGCCCAACGTGCTAGTCAGCCAGTCAACATAGAGCAGCTCAAAATGTACTTCAGTGGGTCTACCCAAGAGACCAACTGTACCTCATGGTGCTGTAGGTAATGACGCATTTTTTGTATAGCGAACACGAGATCAAGGCATCTCTTTTTGATAGGGGAGTATCTGGTATCCGTATCGAATAGCATGCTACTGATATAGTAGAGGTTGTTCTCTATTCCCTCATTGTTCTTCTGGGCGAGAAGTGCGCCAAGGGACCGTTCCAGGGCGGTCACGTAAAGGACCAGTGGATTTACGGAGATGGGTGGAATCAAGACCAGAGGTTGGAGCAGATACTGCTTGATTTTCTCAAAGGCGGTCTGACACTCTTCATCCCGTTCATAGGCAGAGCCTTTCTTCATGATCCGGGAAAAGGGTTTACACTTTCCAGCCAGATTGTCAATGAATCAGCATGTGTAGGCTAAGTGGACTTAGAGACCTCAAAGCTCCCGAATATTGCTCAGGGGAGGTATTTGGATGATGGCCTTGATCTTCTTTGGGTCGATCTTGATGCCTCGATATCTAACAACAAAGACAAGAAACTTCCCGGTGGTGACCACGAAGGCACACTTTAGTGGGTTCATCATCAGGTGGTGGGAACGGAGGAAGCTGAACACTTTCTCAAGGTCCTTGAGTCTATCCTGGCGCTGGCAAGATTTAACCACCAGATCATCCACGTAGCATTCCACCATTGTCCCGATAATCGGCTTGAATTTGCGATGCATGGACCACTGGTAGGTGGCACCTGCATTTATTAGGCCGAAAGGCATGACCTGGTAACAGAAAGTACCTTGGGGAGCCCTGAAGACAGTGGAATATTCTTCCTCAGGGGCCATCCGGATCTAGTTGTACCCAGAATACCCATCCATGAAGGAGAGGGCTTGGAACCCGGCCGTGGCATCAATCAACAACTCTGCCACTAGAAGGAGAAAATCATCCTTCGGGCAGTGGCGGTTGAGATCGCGGAAGTCAATGCAGACTCTGATCTGCCCGTTCTTCTTCCAGACTGGCACAATGTTGGCAAGCCACCCAGGGTACTGAACTTCCTTGATGAAGTTGGCTATGATAATCTTGTCAACTTCATCATCAACCATGGCACCGTGAGAAGGGTGCACCTTTCTGGGAGGCTGCTTGAACCCGCGATGGTTCGTCGGGAGACCATGGCGGTGGATGGTTACCTGAGGATCTAGTCCTGGAATCTCATTGTAACTCCAGGAAAACACGTCATGATGCTGTTTGAGAAAGTCCACGTACTGTTGCTGCTCCTCAAGGGGCATGGAGGCACTGATCAGTGTGGGTCTTGGATCTGCCTCACTACCAAGGTTCACATGTACCGGTTCATCGACCGTGGTAAAGACGCCTTCTTCAAAGGCAGGGGGAGCATCCTCCAGATCCTCTTCTCCACCTGTGGAGGGATCTTCTGCAGGGAGAGCTGCTTCTGAGTTATCAAACCCTGATGGGAGGCTGGTTCCGGCTTGGGCGGCAGTGGTCATCATATCAGGAGACTCATGCGCCACTGAGACCATAGCGATGAAGGCAGTCGATCTAATACCATCTTGTCATCAGCCCAAGGGGCCACACTTGATGACATCAAAGCAGTAGTGACGCGTGGGCCTGAGCCGATTGATTCCATCCGGGCAGAAAAGACACGTATGACGTACCACCGTTGGCATGAGCCTGAAATCACGATATCGTACAGGGGTAAGAGGTTCCAGGATCACTCGAGCCTGGTTGGTGTAAGAGTACGAGGTGATTTTCTGCCGTCACTTGGACTTGGGAATATGCCTTCCTTTGTACCCGAAACAACAAAACACTACCCCATCTCAGGGGTTGTGGCCTCCAACCGATGGATCAGGAAGATGTAGGCGTCGTCCAGGACTGCCCAGGGATCACTTGTGACTGGGGCGGGTTCATCCTCACTTTCTAGGATTTGCTTATCCTTGATCTTGTAATAGTTGGAGTCCAGGTAGTAGGCTTCACAAGAGGCGAAAGGAGATGCATCTTCTTTGGAGCATGCCTACTCAACCATTGAGGGAGTATTTGAGGCATTGGTGATACGACGAAGGGACCGCTTCATGCAGGTGGATCCATGTCCTTCCCATCAATGCGTTGTATGTGGTGTCCTAGGAGACAACCATGAACTCAGTGCTGGCAATTAGCCCACCAAACTGGGTCTTCAAGCAGATCTTGCCAACTGGGGATTACTCGGTCCTATCATATCCCTAGATTCTGAGGTCTGAGGGAGTTAAATCATCCTCAGACAAACCCATCTTCTGCAGTGTCCAAGTCCAGATTAGGTTAATCCCAGAACCCGTGTCAACAAGGCAGTATCGGACTTCCATGCCATTGAACTGGCCAATGACGTACAGTTGGAGAATATGCCCATGTATGGGAGCATCTTTATCTTCTCCGGAGAATGAGATAACTTCCTAACAATTGGCGTTCTCAATTACCTCAGCGTGGAAGGCTTTTGTAGCCGCTACCTCTGTCGCAAACTGGAGGGGGCTCCTTAGGGCCTCGACAAGTGCTTCACGCATTTCAGACGATAGGCGAAGAGCCTCAAGGATAGAAATCCCTGCTAGAATGCCGGAAAGGGGCTTCAAAACATCATAGTTCTGTGCCAAATGCGAGTCTCTGCTTACAGGAGGTCGTTCTGTAGTTGGAGTGTAATGACCCAAAGTTTCATTAATGGAAAATCCTTCTTGATCCAGTTAAATGTCTCTTTATGAAAAATGTTTTTATAAGATGTCAAATTGTTTGGTTTTATGTTATGAATTGTGACCATTGTTAATATTGCCGTTGAACAGTGATCACATGATTAGTGTAAATATAAGGCTTTAACGAACCCAATTTTACTCAGACAAAGGAAGCGATGGCCTCATCCAGTAGAATTTCCCCATACGAAGCCCATTTGTCGGAGCTCGTAAAAGAGGTGGCATACTTGGGCTTTGCCCTTGACCAAGCCCAAGCTGAGCTTCATTATGTCAATCTCGAACATGACCGTCTATGGGAAAAGTGGAAGTTGATTGAAATTACCACTCGAGCGATGTTATCCGAGCCACCCCAAGAGTCTGTCACCATCACACACCTTACCCTTAGGCCTTATGCGGCTGTTTTAAGGGGTTATGTAACAAATAAGTAGTACTATGTTCATGTACAATATTTTTTTGTATATAATAATGAATATAATTTGTAGTCATTTTTGATACGTTGTAAATAGTTTTTAAAGTACAAATGGTGTTTTTAGTTATTATTTAATTAAAAAATCTATTTTATTAAATTAAGGGATTTTTTAATTAAATAATATTTTAATAAAATAATAATATTATTATTAAATTAATTTTTATTAAATATAAATGATCTTATAATTTTATGAATGCAATTAAAGTTTTTATTAAGGTTTGAAATCCATTTCTGTCAAAACCCGTGAATTTTCAATAAATGTTGGTTTTTATTTTAAAATTGAAAATTAACATATTTAGAATTTTTTTTAGATAAAATAAATCTCATTTCTGGAATCAGGATGTTGAAATTATCCAACGGTTAATTTTTCATAATTTTCCGAGACAGTCAAATTTTTGGGTAAAAATTAAATACCGTTTAAATATATAATGTGTTTTATGACATCATAATGACCCAATGGTGATGTAATAAAATACCATAATCCTTATTTTCGGCCAATATATGTTTTATCATTAAAATAATGTGATTTTGGGTTTTTTTGACTTACTTTTCAAAGCATTAATGAACCCCTCAAGACTTATTCAACACTTTGCCTTTTTAAATTAATTTCCATGGGAGTGTGACTCACCTCCACATAAGCAACCTTATTATTTTAAGAAGTTAGGACTTTGGACTTATAAAATAATGTTTTCCTCTTCCATTTTCCAAAAACCATGGGCAAAAACCATGGGATGGTTTGTGGTTTGGATTAATTTAATATAAGGGATCCCAAACCTAAATAATAAAGAATTCTCTTACCTTTCCTATATAAACCCACCCAAGATACCACTTCCTTCTCACTAAAATCACTTGGAGTTCGTCCAAACTCTACCCTAATCTTTCTATAATCCTCCCAAAGTTCCCCAAGCTCACAAGAAGCCTCTCACAAGCCTCTCTCTATCCTTTGGAAGCACACTTCCAAGTAAGGGTTTTTTCTTCCTTTCTCATTTTTGTCAATTTTCATTAAGTTGTATTTCCATTTTAATTTCAATTATGAATGTTGGGGTATGGTTTCACACCTCCCCCATACTTCCCTATTATTTTTTGAATTATGGGAGACCCCTTTCTCTCTCATTAAATTCCTCCCATGTACACCCGTTACTATGCCGAAATTCCGAAAGGAACTTCTCTCTCTTCTTTTACATTCAAGCAATACTTTTGTATCATGAATCGAAATTCCATTTCAATTGTTGAGACATGTATCTATATTACCTCCTTAATATCCATTACATGTAAATATGATGAGGAACCCCTTTTTCTCTCATCAACCTTTTTTTTATGAATTCTTATGTCACGCTGTTACGCTGCCGAAATCACACCGATTTTCTAAGCCAATGTCATTGTGTAGTGAATACCATGCCCATTTCTCCATCAAGGGTATTCACCTTTATGCACATTTACTTATTGATTGTAAAGTTTCATGTATTAATTCACCATTCCTTTATCGTGGAATAAATTATTATGTTTTATGAATCCATGTTTTATGATCCATGTGGCACACTAATGCATGAAATGAAATGTTTAAGAAGGGTGCGCCCTTATAGCGCTCCAATGCATTGGGTAAAGCATAGTATCATGATACGTCATGTGCAATGAGTGTTGAATATTGCTAATTCAAGTTCAACTAGGGTTTAATCGTGCTTCATGTGCAATGAGGGTTTACTCATGCTCCATGTGCAATGAGTCTTGGCTCATGATAATTCAATGTTAAGTGTTGTTGCCACATTTCCATGTTATGATTATCATGCTTTATCATGCCTTTATGTTCATGTTTCTTTTATGCTCTATTGATATTCCTATTGTCTAACATGTATTGTACTCCTCATGTTATTCCATGTGTACTCCCTTACTGGGCTTTATAGCTCACCCTTTTCTTATGCATGTCCTCAGGTTATCCCATGCAATGCTAAGTATGAGGGAATGTAGTGGTCATGTAAAGGAAGTTTTCAATAAAGATGTTGTACTTCATGTTTTAAGTTTTTATGTAATGATCCTAAACCCCAAAGACACTAAACCTCTTGATCTTATTTGTTGTATCAAGTGATGTTTTATGTAATAAAGCATGTTTAAGTTGTAATAAAAAGCAGGGTTGTCATAGTTGGTATCAGAGGATAGGTTTAGTTATTTTTGGGATTGGGAAACACTAGTAAAGCCTTAGATGCAAGACTAAGTATAATAAAAACGTCCCTAAGTTTTGGTGAGTATTGAGTAAGTGGGTTATCAAGTAAATACATCCATGTCTGGATACGAGCAGGTAGAGGCGGCTCTGGAACAGATGTATCCTAGGGGTAAAACCTGAAAACACCGCTTTGAGCTAGACTCGAACGGGAACTGGTGCACGACAACAGGCCTTGATGCACTCTTGGTTACGAAACTCCCAGGGGATATGTTTTGATAAATTCACAAGATTATTATGAATCCTTATTAAGGGAATTAAAAAAAATGCCCCTACGAATATTTGTTAGAAAGTAGATCATGAAAATCCAAGATTGAAGCCTATAGACTCATGAGTTAAGGAATGAAAGTTTATTTATAAGTCATAAACTTTTGTCTTTGGATTACCCTTTATGTGTTACCCCTAACTTTCCTTTTATTCCATCCAATGGCCGGTAAAAGGAGGGCTCGGGCTAACAACCGTTGTGAAGATCAGTGTGATGACTGTACTAATGAGATGCCAAATCCAATGGGAGTGGGAATCGCGAACTTTGTCACGCTTCTCTCTCAGCTAACTCAAGTTTTGAATAGAAACACGGGTCAAGAGGAATGCTCAACCCCCCTAAGAAAGAACAAGTCAATATCGAGTGCTTCATGAGACAAAGGCCTCCTACTTTTGGTGGATCATCTGATCCCACGATCGCTGAACAATGGATCGACTCCATTGAAATGATCTTCTCCATCCTTCAATGTTCTGAACAAGAGAAGGTTCTCCTGACTGCTTATTGTATGGAGGGTGAAGCTGATCAATGGTGGTAGTTGATCAAAAATATGAAGCCTGAGGAGGAGATCGAGGCTTTGGAATGGAAGGAATTCCAGAAGATGTTTTTCGATAAATATTTTCCGCGCACCCTCTGGCTTAAGATGGAAAGGGACTTCCTTTCCCTCAAGCAATAAGATGAAGAATCTGTTGGAGCGTACGAGGAAAACTTCACAAGGCTTTTACGATACACTTTCGGCTTTGTCGTTACCCTCGAATGCAAGGTCGACCGCTTCTTTTGTTCGATGAAGCCTAGCTTGCGGAAAGCATTAGCGATCCATGACTTCGACAGCTATGATGAAATTGTCTGATGTTCCCTCAAGGTTGAAATGGAGATTGGGGAATCACAGGGGTATCATGGGGACAAGAAGCATAAGGTGGACTTCAATGTTGGTGGTCTGATGGATAAATCCAATGGTGCTAAGAAGTTCCAGTACCCCACTTTCCAAAAGTGCGGAAAGAAACACCCTGGAAATTTCATTAAGGGGACGAGAAAATGCTACAGGTGTGGAAGAGAAGGGCACCTAGCTGTTAACTGTCGGAAAGAAGGACCCGCGACTGCGATAGAGGATAGGAATGCTCCGTTTGAACCTCAACGCATTGTTCAATGCTATAAATGCAAAGAACTGGGTCATTTTCCAAATCAGTGCCCTAATACAAGGGTTATCGGAGGCAACCAACAACCTCCAAGATAGCAAGGAAGAGATTTTGCCATCACTTCTGCCGAAGTGAACCCCGACAACGAAGTGGTGACAGGTACGCTAGTTATTCATTCAAGAATAAAAAATTTAATTTTTGATTCAGGTTCTACGCATTCTTTTATATCTCAAAAGTTCAGTAGAACAATCCCAGCACCACCACAAATCATGGAAGTAAACATGTCGGTGAGTACGGAAAATGGGGCAATCATTGCATCCCATGAATATAAGTCCTCCCCTGTTATAATCTGTGGATTGAATTTCCCGGAGAACCTCGTCATACTCCCTTTGGTGGAATTTTATGCAATTCATGGCATGGATTGGCTTTCCTTATATAGAGCCAACATAAATTGTTGGGAGAGGGAAATCACACTCCATATAGAGAATCGATCCCCAATTCTTTACAAGTGTCAGGAGGAAGATGAATCTCCTTTAGCTCCATCATCTCAAGCATGGATATTACTGCCCTATGAGCACGCGTATCTGGCTCAGATGATTGAGTCCAAAGAAGAAACTATCCTTGAAGAAATTCCTATTGTGAGGGAATTTGTTGAAGTGTTTCCCGAGGAACTGCCTGGTCTTCCTCCTAGAAGAGATGTTGAGTTCTCAATTGAACTTATACCTGTGGCGCTACCAATATCCATGAATCCATATAGAATGGCTATTGTTAATCTTGAAGAGCTGAAGAAACAACTACAGGAGAATCTAGATAAAGGGTTTATACGCCCAAGTGCTTCACCATGGGGTGCACCAGTCCTCTTCATCAAGAAGAAGGATGGGTCAATGCGGCTCTGCATCGATTATCGTGAACTTAAAAAAATCACGATAAAGAACAAGTATCCTCTCCCAAGAATCGATGACTTGTTTGATCAGCTGCGTGGAGCACAATACTTCTCCAAGGTGGACTTGCGGTCAGGATATTATCAAGTAAGGGTGAAGAAGGAAGATGTCCCCAAGACTGCTTTTCGCACATGATATGGGCACTATGAATTCATAGTAATGCCTTTCGGACTCACCAATGCTCCAACAATATTCATGGACTTGATGAATAGAGTCTTTAGAGATTACCTAGACAAATTTGTGGTAGTATTTTTAGATGATATTCTAATATACTCCAAAACCAAGGAGGATCATGAGGAGCATTTAAGAACTGTACTAGAGACTTTGCGCAAGGAGAAGCTCTATGAAAAGTACAACAAGTGTGAGTTCTGGTTGAAAGAGGTCTCATTCTTGGGCCATATCATCACAAGCAATGGGATATCTATGGACCCCTCCAAAATAGATGCAATTGAGGGATGGCCGAGGCCAACATAGGTAATGGATACCCGTAGATTCTTGGGGTTAGCTGGATATTATCGACGATTTGTGAGAAATTTATCACGATTGTCCAACCCTCTTACCAAGCTAACTCGAAAGGGAGTAAAGTTTTCTTGGAGTGATGAATGCGAAAAAAGCTTCAAGGAGTTGAAAAGGAGGATTATCACTGCACCCGTGCTCACTTTACCCACAAGTGGGGAACTTTTTGTGGTATTCAGTGAAGCTTCAAAGAAGGGCTTAGGTTGTGTGCTGATGCAGAATGATAAAGTGACATCCTATGCCTCAAGACAGTTGAAAATCCATGAGTGAAACTATCCAATGCATGATCTGGAGTTGGCGGCTGTGATCTTTGCCTTGAAAATATGGTGGCATTATCTCTATGGAGAGAAATGTGAGATTTATACTGACCACAAGAGTCTTAATATATATTCACACAGAATGAGCTTAATATGATTCAGAGAAGATGGATAGAGCTCATCAAGGATTATGACTGTTTAATACATTACCACCCTGGGAAAGCGAACAAGGTGGAAGATTCCCTAAGTAGAAAGGACCCATCAATTCTATCAATGATGAGAATTGAGAAGGATCCAATCTTCTTAGACTTGATGAAGATGGACGTGGGAATCATAAAGAAGGGAAAATCATCAATCCTTTCACAAATTATTGCTCAACCATCTCTTTTGGAAACGTTAAAGGATGCTCAAAAGGATGATGTGGGAATTCAGGAAAAAGTGGAAGCTATCAAAAACGGGAAATCCTCGGAGTTTAATGTTAATGAAGAAGAAATTGTGTGGTTTGGGAAAATAATATGTGTTCCATCAAGTCCAGAGCTGAAGAAGGAAATTTTGGATGATGCACATAGTTCAAATTTCTCTATTCACCCAGGGAGCAAAAAGATGTATCAAGATCTCCGAGAAAACTTTTGGTGGGATAATATGAATAAGGAGATCGCCGAATATACTTCAAAGTGCCTGGTGTGTCAGCAAGTGAAGGCAGAGAGGCAGAAGTCTAAGGGGATGATGAAACCATTGCCCATACCAGAATGGAAATGGGATAACATCACCATGGAATTTGTCACTGGACTTCCAAGGACATTTGAAGGCAACAATGCAATCTGGGTTGTTGTGGATCGTCTTACAAAGACTGCACACTTCATTTCTATTCGGGAGGATTTTTAATTGGATCAAATGGAACGAATATATATTAGGGAAGTGGTAAGGTTGCATGGAGTACCACTATCTATTGTGTCTGACCGAGATCCAAGATTCACCTCTAAGTTTTGGAAGAGTCTTCAACATGCTCTGAATACTGAACTGAACTTCAGTACGGCCTATCATCCTCAAACTGATGGCCAATCCGAGTGGACTATCCAAACACTTGAGGATATGTTGAGAGCATGCACAATGGACTTTAAAGGAGGATGGTATCAACATCTTCCTCTGGTTGAGTTATCTTATAACAATAGTTTCCACTCGAGCATCCAAATGGCACCATATGAAGCCCTGTATGGGAAAATGTTCCGAACACCGGCATGTTGGGAAGAGGTCGGTGAACGTAAGATTCTTGGACCATAAATGGTCGAGGAAATGGTGGAGAAGGTGAAAACCATTCAGCAGCATATCAAGGCAGCCCAGAGTCGACAGAAGAGTTATGTAGATAATCGTTGATGAGACCTTGAGTTTAAAGTTGGAGACATGGTTTTTCTATGCATATCTCCGTGGAAGAAGGTCATGAGGTTTGGAAAGAAAGGGAAGTTAATTCCATGGTACATCGGCCCCTTCGAGATTCTTGATCGTGTTGGGGCTGTGGCCTATCGACTAGCACTTCCACCTACTATGGCCAAGGTGCATGATGTCTTTCATGTATCCCTCTTAAGGAAGTACATACCAGACCCTTCACATGTACTCTCATCTGAGGTGGTACAATTGGAATATGATCTTTCTTATGAGGAGCAACTAGTGAAGATCTTAGATCGTAGAGAAAAAGTTCTACGAAATAAGACAATGCCCCTCGTCAAAGTGTTGTGGAGAAACCACAAGTTTGAAGAAGCAACTTGGGAATCAGAGGAAAAGATGAAGCTGAGTTACCCACATATGTTTTAGTGTGGGAAAAGGAAAATTTTGAGGGCGAAATTTCTTAAGGGGGGAATGTTGTAACGACCCAAAGTTTCATTAATGGAAAATCCCTCTTGATCCAGTTAAATGTCTCTTTATGAAAAGTGTTTTTATAATATGTCAACTTCTTTGGTTTTATGATATGAATTGAGACCATTGTTAATATATCCTTTGAACAGTGATCACATGATTAGTATAAATATAAGGCTTTAACGAACCCAATTTTACTCAGAAAAAGGAAGCGATGACCTCATCTAGTAGAATTTCCCCATATGAAGCCCATTTGTCGGAGCTCGGAAAAGAGGTGGCATCCTTGGGAATCTCCCTTGACCAAGCCCAAGCTGAGCTTCATTATGTCAAGCTCGAACGTGACCGTCTACCGGAAAAGTGGAAGTTGATTGAAATTACCACTCGAGCGATGTTATCCGATCCACCCCAAGAGTCTGTCACCATCACACACCTTACCCATAGGTCTTATGCGGCTGTTTTAAGGGGTTATGTAACAAATAAGTAGTACTATGTTCATGTACATTATTTTTTTTGTATATAATAATGAATATAATTTCTAGTCATTTTTGATACGTTGTAAATAATTTTTAAAGTAAAAATGGTGTTTTTAGTTATTATTTAATTAATAAATATATTTTATTAAATTAAGGGATTTTTGAATTAAATAATATTTTAATAAAATAATAATAATATTATTAAATTAGTTTTTATTAAATATAAATGATCTTATAATTTTATGAATGCAATTAAATTTTTTATTAAGGTTTGAAAGCCATTTCTGTCAAAGCCCGTGAATTTTCGATAAATGTTGGTTTTTATTTTAAAAGTGAAAATTAACATATTTAGAAATTTTTTTAGATAAAATAAATGTCATTTCTAGAATCAGGATGTAGAAATTATCCAACAGTGAATTTTTCATAATTTTCTGAGACAGTCAAATTTTTGGGTAAAAATTAAATACTGTTTAAATATATAATGTGTTTTATGACCTCATAATGACCCAATGGTGATGTAATAAAATACCATAATTCTTATGTTCGTAAAATATATGTTTTATCATTAAAATAATGTGATTTTGGGTTTGTTTGACTTACTTTTCAAAGAATTAATGAACCCCTCAAGACTTATTCAACACTTTGCCTTTTTAAATTAATTTCCATGGGAGTGTGACTCACCTCCACATAAGCAACCTTATTATTTTAAGAAGTTCTGACTTTGGCCTTATAAAATAATGTTTTCCTCTTTCCTTTTCCAAAAAAAATGGGCAAAAACCATGGGATGATTTGTGGTTTGGATTAATTTAATATAAGGGGTCCCAAACCTAAATAATAAAGAATTCTCTCACCTTTCCTATATAAACCCACCCATGCTCCCACTTCCTCCTCAATAAAATCCCTCGGAGTTCGTAAAACCTCTGACCTACTCTCTCTAGAATCCTCCTAAGGTGCCAAAATCTCCCAAGAATCCTCTCACAAGCCTCTCTCTAGCCTTTGGAAGCACACTTCCAGGTAAGGGTTTTTTCTTCCTTTCTCATTTTTGTCAATTTTCTTTAAGTTGTATTGCCCTTTTAATTTCAATTATGAATGTTGGGGTATGGTTTTTCAGTTCCCCCATACTTCCATATTATTTTTTTAATGATGGGAGACCCCTTTATCTCTCATTAAATGCCTCCCATGTACACCCATTACTATGCCGAAATTCCGAAAGGAACTTCTCTCTCTTCTTTTACATTCATGCAATACTTTTGTATCATGAATCTAAATTCCATTTTAATTGTTGGGAAATGTATCTATATGACCTCCTTACTTCCCATTACATGTGAATATTATGAGGAACCCCTTTCTATCTCATTAACCTTTTTTATGAATTCTTATGTCACGCTGTTACGCTGCCAAAATCACACCGATTTTCTAAGCCAATGTCATTGTGTAGTGAATACCATGACCATTTCTCCATCAAGGGTATTCACCTTTATGAACATTTACTTATTTATTGTAAAGTTTCATGTATGAATTTCACATTCCTTTATCGTGGAATAAATGATTATGTTTTATGAATCCATGTTTTATGATCCATGTGGCACACTAATGCCTGAAATGAAATGTTTAAGAAGGGTGCACCCTTATAACACTCCAATGCATTGGGTAAAGTATAGTATCATGATACGTCATGTGAAATTAGTGTTGCCTCATTCTAATTCAAGTGCAACGAGAGTTTACTCGTGCTTCATGTGCAATGAGGGTTTACTCATGCTCCATGTGCAATGAGCCTTGGCTCATGCTAATTAAATGTTAAGTGTTGTTGCCACATTTCCATGTTATGATTATCATGCTTTATCATGCCTTTATGTTCATGTTTCTTTTATGCTCTATTGATATTCTTATTGTCTAACATGTACTGTAATCCTCATGTTATTCCATGTGTACTCCCTTACTGGGCTTTATAGCTCAAACTTTTCTTATGCATGTCCTCAGGTTATCCCATGCAATGCTAAGTACGAGGGAATGTAGTGGTCATGTAAAGGAAGTTTTCAATAAAGATGTTGTACTTCATGTTTTAAGTTTTTATGTAATGATCCTAAGCCCCAAAGACACTAAACCTCTCGATCTTCTTTGTTGTATCAAGTGAATTTTTATGTTATAAAGCATGTTTAAGTTGTAATAAAAAGCAGGGTTGTCATATGGAGGCATGGCGGGCCCTACCGGCTGGACCGGCGGCCGGCTGGTACTGGGTACATCCCGTTGCCTGCTAGTTGATGCCTGAAGAGTAGATTATGAATGAGTACCGGACAAGTGAGATTGTCCTGTAGTAGGGCAAGACTGGCCGCGGTACGGATGAGACAACTCTTCCTGATCTAGTAACACAAACGGCGTTGGAGGTAGATTTGAGGGCACTATATGAGGTTGCGCGTGCTGAGCTCTGTGCTGGGCCTACTGTCTGGTTGCAGTTGCATGCAAGGCCTGGCTCAAATAACCTGCTAACGTGCCTTGACGACCCATGTGGCCATGGTTCCGCTAACATTGACGTTAGCTTGGGACGTTGGGGAGGTTCTCTTGGCGTTCCCCCTCGTCGGGAGTCATATAGGGATTTACCAGCTCTACAGTATTAACCAAAGTGTACCCCTGATTGTTGCTCGAAGAGTCATCCACCACTGGGAAGATTCTGGTAGGAATCCTCATCTCAGGGGGCATGAAATCACCGAGAGTGCGGGATGATGATGATAGTGGTGTAGCGCGTTTCTTCTTCTTGCGCAGTTGCTGCTTTCCCTTTTGGGAAGAGGTCGACTGAGATGATGACGCAGAGGTACTGGTCTCATCTTCTGAAGGCCTCGGCTGATTCAGGCATTCCCAAATGACAACATGTGCGTGGGCGATGGTTTTACGGTCTGTCTAGTCGTTGTACTTCTGGGACCCACGACTGGGAACCTACAGCCACTCACCTTCTTCGTCGCTACCACTTTCTGACCCTATGAAGACATCCACCACTTGTGTTGGGGCCGGGCCCAAACTGACTATGTTGTTGTCGACCTGGTCTTGGAGCCAGTCTTTAAACACATAACACTGCTTGAGGGTGTTCCCCAGAATCCGATGATAGGGGCAGTAGTTTGGGCGATCAGTGAGATTCACCTCTACCGGCCTTCTGCACTCCTGTAAGGGCACAATACCCTACTCTAGGGAACTTTGAAAGTCTCTAGGGACCTAATTCTCATTGAACGAGTAAGTCTGGTGTCTTCTTTCGAGATAGCAGGCTCTGGGAGCCTAGCCCTGACGAGGGGCCGGAGGGGCCTACTGAGGAGGCAGAGCCTGATTGTACCGCCTAGGCGGTGGTGGCACATTGCGTGGGGGAACCTGTCGGTTCTGAGGCGGTCACTGCTAGGAAGGATCCTGTACCTGAAGTGGAGGGCATTTGCGGGGTTGCGGAGCCGGTTCCACTGGTAGCAATTATAGCTGCCTGGGGGCTTCTATTTGGTCCACCACAATGGGCTCAGCTCTAGAAGCCCTCCTGGATGGGATCACAGGGGGAAGCAGAAGTTCCTGAATAGCCTGTTGCAGAGCTTCCTCAAGGTGCTGAGCCTTATCTGAGATGTCCTGGAACCCCCCAGGGTAGTTTTGGGTGATCAGGGAAGGAACCTGTTCTGTTTTAACATTACCTACGCACATCATCAGTAATTGATCCTGAGTCAGTGGCATGATGAGGGAGTATGTAAGCCCCTTCCACTGGGCGATGAAGTCCGTGACTCGCTCATCAGGCCTTTGAATGCACTTGAAGAGGTCTGCAATGCTAGTCTTTCACATGGTGGAGCTCAACTGGTATAAGAACTTCCGGCGTAGATCCTCCCAGCCGGTCACCGATCCGATAGGGAGCTGCCTATACTAGACGAATGTAGGGCCCTCCAATGTCTGCACAAAACATCGGATCTTGGTTGCTTCCTGCTGTATCGGGGTCCCCAACATGGGGCCACACCTGGAGGAAAAGTGAACCAAGTGCTGCGGCGGGTCCCCAGTCTCGTTAAAGGGAGATAAAGTGGGATTCCCAAAACCCGGGGGTGCATGCATATCATCCACCCATGCGGGATATGGCTTGCCATCTGGTGGGACTGCCACCTTCCGTGTTTCCAACGCCTCGAGGCGGGCGATGAGTGCCGCTATAAGATCATTTGGGTGGGGTACTCTGTCTTGACGGGGATCCCAATATATGAGTTCATTGCCGGGCTCTTCGACACAGTAAACGACTTTAATGGCTCGTGGAGTGACTGGATGAACGACCCTTGGGGCGGCTGGGGGAACCCAGGCTAGATTCCATGGATTTCCTCGCCGTTCAGGAGGGTTTGGCGAGACGTATCGTGCCCTCTTGCCATGAGTTCCGGCTTCTACCCTATTTGCAGGAGTAGCATGATCAGGGTTGCCCAGAGGCATCTCACAGGGGGAAAATTTTTTCTACCCCTGCTGCCCCGGCTTTGGATCACCATAGTCAGGTCGCCTCTCAATAGCGCGTTCGGATAAGAGTTCTTTGACCAGCCTCTGCTGTTCAGTAATTTTCTCGCACAACGCGGGCTACTCAGGTTCTTCATCCGTCTTCTGTACTGAGGCGGGCGGTTCAGGGTGCTTGACAGTTCCGTCATGTTCTTTACCCTTACCGGAATTTCAACTGAGTACCAGTGACTCGGTGGGCACAGGGAGGGCTAGAAGGTTCCTCTGCTGGTGAGTAATCCTCTATGATGGGTCCAGAAGTGGTGGTAAACCTTCAGGGGGTAAGTCTCCATCGAGAAACTCCATCTCATCTTCCTTGTCCACTATATCAGCCATGTGGACCGCAACATTTCTTGGGGGAATGTCCTCAATGTCGCATAACAAATCGGGCTGCCGCTGGAGAGGACTGAAGAGGAGGGCGGCATACTGTCCCTAGCCACAGACATGCACATGGAGGGTAGCTTCCCTGATGATTTTGTGGAGTACCTTGAAACTCTGAACACATTTTTGTTGGAGAGCGCTCTGGCGACCTGGTGACTCATGGCGCTGGGCCACAGGGAGTGCAGCCAAATCGACCAGATGGCATTGATCACCGATTTCATCGAAGTGCACTTGGCTCCTAGGGTACACCATCCATTGATAGCGAAGAAGGAAGTGCGTCACCCATAGGGTTTGACAGAAGCACTCGACTTCATCCAGGGTGAGGGATTCGGCACACAAAAGTTCGACGTTGCCACCCGCCAGAACTTCTCCGAGAAGTGATCCGTTGCAAGAATGTTCCAGAAGCTCCTGGTCTGGGAATTAGGGTCCATCCCCATATTTCCCCACTCGTCTACTAGAGGTGGCTGAGGAACTGGTAGCGGTACTGAGGCGGACTGCTGGGACAGTAAACTGGGTGATGGAAAATACGGCGAACAAGCTGACTGGCCGCCGAGTTCTGGGCCATCCTCCGAAGAGTGCAGTGACCTGACTAGAATGTCACGATATGATGGGATGATATCCATAGCCTCTGACGTAGGGATCACGATTACTGGTGATGGTTCACTTCATCTCTCAACCTCCGTAGTTCCCCAAAATTTCTCTCTGTGATCTATGGTCGAGGTAGAGGGCGTTTTTGGTGACGATGGTGGTGACTATATGGTAGGAACCTGCAGAATTATCACAATTTCCTCCTCCTGGATGTACCTGTGAAGAGAGGTGGTAATCCGATGGACTTCACATTCTGGAAGGATGAGGCTGACACGACTTGTTCCTACCCCGATCCTTAATGTGGAAGAACAAGGGGAGGGTTCTAATGTCGAGTCGCATTCTGCCTCAGAATCCGAGAAGCGGGATAGTTTGATCTCCGCACAGGCTTTCCCTAGATTCTTCTTATGGTGACGATGAACCACCCTCCTGTCCCTAGATGGATCTTCAGGAAAAGGTTTATTCCCGACATGTAGTCTCGGGGTAGTGATGGTGCCATGGCAGAGAGGACTTCTGCTTGAGACGGTCGGGGTGCGAGGGGCCCCGGGGCCAATGTTGAAGGGAACATGGGGAGGACCTCCATGGACAGCACATGAGCGGGCAAAACCCTCATTGGAACCGGGAGGAGCATGAGGAGGACCTCCATGCTTGGTGTAGGTGGAGTGAGGCTGACCTTCACCCCTTTGGTTGCCAGGGCGAGGATGACCTTCACCGACAGTGGAGAGAACGTAGGGAGGATCCCCACGTTGGAGAGGAACCGTATGGGAAATGCCTTCAATCGACGTTCAGGGGCAGGAAGAGGAATTCCATACCCAGTGTGGTGGGCATGGGAAAGACTTCCACACTGAGTTTCACTGCCATGAGCCAGGTCTTCATTCAGGTTTGGGGTAGCACAGGGCATACCTCTATAACGAACTTTGGGGCGGGGAAGGCCCATGCTCTATGGAGTGGTGGTACGGGGAGGACCTACGTATGGGGTGACATCACTGCAGGTTGGTTCGTGGCGATCACCACTCAGGCCTACGACCCGGAGTGTCAACCCAACCTTCCTGTGGGGTGGTTGGGGCCTCGATCCTGGTCGGGCATAGGGGTGTTCATGCTCAGTGTGTGTAGGGGATTCATGATATATGCCGGCGGTGGCTCGGGCCACAGTATCTGTCGACGTCGACACCCCTTGGAGGGCGCCCTCAGTTTGGGCCCAATGCTGGCGTCGTGTTGGGCGAGCCAGTGCGGGTGGTGCAGGGGCATAGACTACCTGCTCCTCTGGCAAGGCCAGACGGCGGTGCTGATGCGGTCAAGTGGGGGCCCTTTCTTTGAGTCCTTGGATCGGGACTCTGACCGGGATGATCCAGACATCACCCACCTCATCAGTGTAAGGCATGGAGTCATTGAGGCGTTCCGGGGATAGGCTCCCAAAACGATTGGATGTTGGGGTGGGAAGTAGGGGCTCCCTGCGCGGCCCTCGAGGGCGGAGTTGATGGCGGGGCATGGATGCCTTCAAGTCCAGGCAGGCCATATCCCAGGTTGGGATTATTCCCTCCTCGTAACGATGTACGAGGTCTTTAATCACCCTTCGTTGGATGACTTCTGATGGGGAGAGGGGGCGTGGGCACCCCATGCTCGTGGATGTAGATGCCATTGTGGCAGCAGTGGAGCCACGCAGAGTGGCTATGCTGGTATTTCCCCAGCCCCTACGTAGGCGGGTGGGTGGTGATCATGTTCCTGTAGCAGCAACCTGATTCATAAGAAGCAGGGAGATTAACACATTAGCACTGCGAGGAAAAGAAATCGACAACCAGTGCCCCTGCGCCATTCCGTCATCCGTGACCCGTAGGAGGGATCCACGATGACAACGTTGCATAATGGAATGCCTCATGTTCTACTGCCCCAACTTCTGGTGAGTGTCACGCCAGGACCTCTATTTTCTTGGTGAGATCCGACGCTGGATATCTGGATCTGGTGACACGTCAATCTACTGATGTATCGAACACTACTAATCTCCACATTGAGGAGAATAAATTCACGTCGGGTTCACCATTTCTGTTTCCTACACTTTCGTCGGGGCGCGCGCGTCCATCCACTTGGGCGCGACAGGTGCGGCTCTTGTGTTGTCCCGCATTCCCGCTTTCCAAAGGTGGGAAACATCTGTTCCTTATTCAGGGACATCTGCTCCTTCATCGAAACGGGATGATGGGATGTCAGTTCCTCCTTCCATTGATTCCTCCTCGGAACTAGTTACCTTGTCCCGGTCTCTCTCAAAGATTTAATACGTTGTTCATGAAACTCTTCCCAGTGCCATGTTTCCATGGATGCCAGTTAATTACACTGCTTCTGTCAGGACATTCCAAAGGGTCCGGTCAGGGCAGCAACCTTCAGTCGGGGAGTAGTCACGTCGAGGCATCATTAACGTGTCTGAACACTGGGAAATTGGCGTGTCTGTCATTTTTCCCTTATTATATGGATTTTCGAGGGCGCTAAAGCTCGATGCATCCCACATCAAGCACAGGAAATCATATTCCATAGGCATGTATCTGAGGTTGTACTCAGCTTCCCATGTTTAGCACAGGGTATTCCGTGAGTTTAACGTACAACGGAGATGGATCAGCCCGATCAGAACACTAGCTGGAGTGGATTAGATTGAGGGATCCCCCTTGAGGGAACGCCGATATTAGAGCCAGCCCGTGGGTGGACTCCCGAATGCTGTGGAGGGGAATGAGGTGGCATGATCTCACCAGGATGTGGCGGCCCAGGTAAGAATCGGGATAGATGATGGAAAATTGCATGGAGTGGAGGGGGAATGAAATGGGGCCGTCATGGAGATGGCAGTAGTGATGGGATTGAGTCTCGAAGATACCTCCTACGTATCCCAGTGCCATGGAATCAATGTCCACATAGTTCGGATTGGACACCAGAGAACTGACGTGAAGAAGGACCTTGGTCCAATGGGTGGTGGGCTTGAACCTCAGGAAGTCTTCCTACGTACCATGCCTTTACATGGATCAAAGACCACATAGTTCAGAAAAAGTAGTTGTTATACTGACACGAAGGGGTGTCAGAACAACTAGATGGTAAGGTCACTACGACTTACCACTAGATTGAGATGCAGTTTAACGTCATGCGGGACGGGGGCGTGTCGGAGAGCTGACGTGAAGAAGGACATTGGCCTAGGTGGATGGTGGGCTTGAACCTCAGGAAGGCTTGCTACGTACCATGCCTTGAAATGGATCAAAGACCACGTAGTTCAGGTGAAAATGGGGTCTTGGCACACCGACACAGAGATAGTTGGGGCCAATGATTGTTGGGCTTGAACTTCAGGTAGGATTCCTACGTACCATGCCATGGAATCAATCAAAGACCATGCAGTTCAGGTTGGCCACAATGGCTTACCGCTGGACTAAAATGTAGTTTAACATCATGTGGGATGAGGGTGGAACCCGACATGAAGAAACAACCGGGCGGTGGGCTTGAACCTCATGAGGCTTCCTACGCACCATATCTTGACATGGATCAATGTCCTTGTAGTTCGGGATGGATGTGTGGGTCTTACACTCTAGGATGCCGAAGGTGTTGGAGGAACCGCTGTGAATATGGTCGGAATGACCATTTGGTGGTGGGATTGAACCTCATGAGGCTTCCTACATACCATGCCTTAACATGGATCAAAGTCCATGTAGTTCAAGTAAAAATGGTGGTCTTGCACCTCGTGAGGCTTCCTACGTACCATGCCTTGACATGGATCAAAGTCCATGTAGTTCGGTTAGGGTATCTGCCAGCAAACTGACGTGAAGGTGAACCCATGGGTCCACTAGTGGTGGGATTGAACCTCAAGAAGGATTCCTACGAACCATGCCTTGACATGGATCAAAGTCCTCGTAGTTCAGGTATATAGTTTAACGTCATGCTGGATGAGGGCATACAATTTAATGTCATGCTGGATGAGGGCATACAGTTTAACATCATGCTGGATGAGGGAATACTGTTTAACATCATGCTGGATGAGGGCATACAGTTTAGCGTCATGCTGGACGAGGGAATATAGTTTAACGTCATGCTGGACGAGGGCATACAGTTTAACATCATGCTGGACGAGGGCATACAGTTTAACGTCATGGTGGACGAGGGCATACAGTTTAACATCATGCTGGACGAGGGCATAGAGTTTAACATCATGGTGGATGAGGGAATAGAGTTTAATGTCATGGTGGATGAGGGAATACAGTTTAACGTCATGCTGGACGAGGGCATACAGTTTAACGTCATGCTGGACGAGGGCATTGTCATGGTCGATGCTTACTCTAAGCCACACGAGTCGTGCTCAGTGTGAGAAACAAGAGGCAGCAGGGACCTGACGATCACGTCACGAAGGGTGCATCCGTGAGAAGTGAAGATGGGGCTTACGTGTTAGGCAGCCCATGGTGCTGGAACTTACTCTAGGATGGAGGCCCGAGAGCGACAAAGCACAGGGGGAGAGGGATGTGGGATCGAAGGAAGGAGGTTCCTCATTCCCTATCATGCCCTCCACTGGCCCTAGCGGTGAGGAAGTACAGAGGTTCATGGATGCTACCTTCCGCAAGAGGGGCTAGGGGTCTTACACCAAGGTGTCTGCCATTCCCCGTAGACATACGCCAGTCCCGGAAGGAGGATATCATACCCTGTGGGGATTGGAGGGCGTAAATAATGTCCGAGCTAGGGGGACCCTGCGTGCGAGGCACGAGGTTTGGTCATAGTTTAACGTCATGTGTTGAGGATGAGGTTCTTGGCAGTTTAACATCTTGCAGCTCAGACGAGGTGGGTTTAATCCGCACCCCTAGGACTTACATGACCGGTACCCTCTACTCCTTGTGGGAGGGAAGGCATCAACAAGGCTGTGGAAAAGGGGGGTCACATAGCGAACTATCGAGGGGTTCACGTTAGCATAGCTATGCGAAGAGGAAATCGCCGTTAGAATTCCTATGAGAAGAAGCATTAGGGGAAGCAACGCTACAGGTGGTGTCATCCAAGGGACTTTTAAATCACATCGTGCAAACTTGGAGGGTTTCACGGGAAGAGGAATTTCCAAGCAAAGGGGTCCATAGGCAGGGACCTTGCGGAGCTTTGTTGCTTTGCATAGTGGAGAGCACTTGCGAAGGGGTGTTCTTCACGAAGTGGAGTGCCATGGACTTATCATGGGGCATCTATGTGAGCAAGAGGTGCTTCACGAAGTAGAAGGGAGTTCGCGGAGCACTACCTCACGAAGCATGGTGCTGTGAAGCAGTGTGCTTAGCGAAGCACAGTGACCCCGCCTTTGCATGTGGATCACGTGTACATGATGGGTGTTTTGCGAAGCATAAACGCTCCACGACTGCTCGAGTCCCCTTGTGGATCCCCTTCCTTCGCGAATTCCATTAGGATTCATGAAGGGCATCCCTCTCAGAAGAGGGTCTCAAAACGAGACAAGGCGAAGGCCTCTCGTGAAGCAAGAATACCTCACGGAGCTCATGATTCCCAGAGCGAAGAGTGCTTTTCGATTAGGGAGTTGAGAAGCCTAAAGGTCGGATTGTCCATACAAAGAGCTTCGGGGGAGCTCGGTATTTATAGGCAAGGGGAACCATGAATCAGAGCTCACAAGGCGTGAAGGGGGATTTGGTGGCATCGCGGTGGGTCATGAACATCTACCGGATTCGCCTGAGAGGTACCGCCTCATCCGCTTCACGGCAGGGTCGTGAATGTCAGGGCGTTCGCGAAGGGTCACCGCCTCTGGTGCTTTGCGGCGGGAGAGTGAATGTTAGGGCGTTCATGAAGTGTTACCACCTCTAGTGCTTCACGGCGGCCACATAGCTAGGGGCTTCGCGTCGGGGCTTCGCGTCGGGGCTTCGCGTCGGGGCTTCGCAAGGAAGGGCACATGGCCTCTTTTTTCTTCATTCTTTTCATCCAATATTTTGGTTCCAACAGGATGTGATCGATGAGGAGAGTTTTTGTATGATAATCCACCACCCTCTAAATCTAGGAATAAACCTCAAGAGGAAAATTACTATATCGTCATGATAGATAATATTTTGAGTTCTTGGATACACATGAGACTATCAAGGTAAAGTACACATTATTCTAAGTTGATGGTCATAGAAAGTGATGGAGGGATTCAATGGTATGAGATTATTAGCATATGGGATTGGATGAGAATAGTTTTAGTACTATATTATTCTTTTAGTCTTTTATAGTCATTAATGATGGATAATTCTACGAAATTTATCTCTTTCAATAAGGGATATTTCGATGTTAGAATGCACAAATTAGTTTTATGAGATGGTTTGTTTTGCTTCCGAGGTAGTAAAGAATTACCAGTTGAAGACTTAGATGTACCTCTAGGGTTTGTGACTATATATCAGATTGAATATATTTATGTTGAATATTTTGACCTATGTGGAGACTGTAGAAAAATGTACGATGGCTAAGATTAATATGGCAAGAATTGTTGGATATTCTGTTACACCCCGACCCCAATTACCTAGAGTCAGTTCCATATTTTATTACATTTTCATGATCACAAGAAAAGAAATCTTGAAGGACTGATCAATTTGGTTTCCATGAAAAAACTGGATACAAACATAAGTTTTACATTACATAATGATATGGAAATCAACATAGTTTTTCTATTGAAACAATAATATCCCTTATAATATCTTTGCAGTTCATTCATAATATACTTCTTCTCATCCTGGGTAAAAATGAAATATAAGAAAGGGGTGATCTCAGATACAAGGAAGGGATAAAAAATACCCGAGAATATATCATAAATAAGAATAAACATTTAAGGAAAGGTATAAAACTAGAACACATTCCTTTTAAGCCTAAATCTTCTGCATGATATAGAAAGAATAAATCAAATAATTCCATTTAGACATTCACATGGATATTCGACTAGTCGAATAATCACATGCATTATCAATCACTAAACTCATAATGAGGGAATTGAAAATGTCGGAAATTGTAACTATACAATCAAGGAATCATTCCATGACCACAAATAATCATACCATCAAGGAATTTTTCAAAGACACTAGTTTGTCTCATGAATCCTACCAATCCCTCGAGGGGATATAGTGGGCCCTACCCTTCACTTACTAAGTCCAATTCATTCCAATTATAAAATGGGTGAAACATAACATGAAATAATTTAAAAGTAGCATACAAAATGTTAATACATTAACCATAAAGAATGAATGGTATAAACATAGCACATCCACAATAAAATATATCATAAACCCCTTAATAAAATATGGAAGATTGTGTCATAATTAATTAACCCTAAATAAGCATAAAATCTAACAAATGATGTTGACATAGATGAAAATAAAACAATAAATTAATTAAAACACTTTAAAAAATATATCCCTTTTTTACATTGAAATCATTTTGAGGATGCATAATTATAAAAGAAAAAATTTATCTTGAAAATGAACTTGTAATATTATAATGAAAACATCATAATTTTAAGGTGATATAATGGCAAAAAATAGACACATGCACCGTACACAATAAAAAATACTCTTTCCTTAATTTGTCAAAAGGTTAATAAAGTACCTTATTTGGAAAACAACAGTAAGATTTCATTCAAAACATTTTTAAAGATTAAAACATGGGTAAAATTGAATTTAAATAATTTTCTACGATATTTGTAAAATCATTTTGAGAAAAATTAATATGGATGATTATGATATCCTAGTATATACTTATGTATAAACAACCTCATATAATAATGAGATTGTGAAATTAACACTTACCTTGTACTTTCTATTAGTAGAGGGTGAATTAACCTCCTGTATAATGGTTAAATAATAATATTAAATTATACCAAGACCATATCCATATATATGATATCATATATGATCCTCTTATATCTTTTTGGTAATAATATTTCTGTATTACCATTGTTTCGAATGTTATGTGGTTCATTTTCCCATTCCTGTTTCATCATATAAATCATGTTTATTATGAATAGGATGCATTTTATTCATATCTAGAATTAAATTTAGTTAGTAATTATTATTTTTAATCATTATATAAATTTTATAATCATTCTTTAATGATTAATGTAGAGAATTAATCTCATAGTGTTTTGGAGACGGTAGACCGTACATACGCACGAGCGACGATATAATTCCCTTGATGGTTAAATGGTGTGGAATTTGATGATATATTAATTATAATTAATTATTATCATGTTATATTTATTATTTACATCCATTATACTTATCATTATACCAATCCAATTGAAGGGTGTCGAAAAACAATTACACCATGATGTGGATACAATATGCCACATGTATGCTTGAATGGTGATATTGTTATTTGTATAATGGATAAAATGGGGAATATTATTTTTCAATGATTATAATAACATCCCAGTGTATGGATGTTACATTATTTATTATTTTTATATGGAAACAACCTAGAAATAGGAAGTATAAAAGGAAAATAACTTTGAAAGAGGTGATAAAACAAGTACCTACTTTTTTGGGTATCTCATTTTGATTATCACAAAAGGACTCCATAAAATGATCTTAAGCCAAAAGTATGGCCTCTAGGACAAATTGAGGGAATTTGGGAGGATAAATTCGAAGGGTTGTTCTAAACCAATGGGCTATAGATGTGTGAATCAAAGAGAAGGGTGCCCTTTTTTTAGAGAGGTGAGGGCTATTTTGGAAGATCCTAAAATATTAATTTATTATAAAATGATTATCACATTCAAATATCTCCAAAGTAATTTATTTCAATAATAATATGAGGATGAGTATAAATAATTTTAGATAATTATTTTTTTAATTGTTTAGGTTAAACAATTACCATATCTTTTAGAATTAATCATTAGTTAAACAGTATAACTATTATCATGTTTACTTGTACTTTTATAATATAGGCTTAATATAGTTACAATATAATACCAAAAGAACCCCAATTTGATCATTTACCACATTTTTAACATTATACTATTTGTTAGGCCAAACCTAATTTTTTAAAATTTTATAACATTTAATTAATTATTATTTATTTTAAAGTATCATTTAGGTCAATTTTGATACTATTCAAAATATTTATTTTTAAAAATATCAATAAAACATGATAACAATAAAAAAGTACTTCAAATATGTCTCTAAAATATATATGTTATCAATAAAAATATTTTATGTCATTAATTAAGTAAAATAATATATATTATCATATTTTTAATATCATTTAATTGATTCTTCCTTTAATAATTCAATTACTGCATCATTATTGTGTAACCATTTAATACCACTATTTATTTACTAAAATTATAAAAAAAATTCAATTATGTAGATATATATTTTATCTTCTTATGTAATATTTATAGTCAATCATATCACTTATATATCCTCATATAAAAAAATATATAGTTATTAAAATTTGAATTTGATATTTTTAACTCTTCTTTGAATAAAATATAATAAGTGTTCTAATCTAAAAAACGTTGCATAAGAAGCATCATATTTTAGAGATAAGGTTGATTTTGGTAAAAAAAAAACACTTATCCAAAAAAACTAGGACACGAGTTACGGTAATATTATAATATTATAATATTATTTTTTTCTTTTAATTACCATATTTAACTTTAACAGTGGTAAATAAAATTCAAATGTTATTATTCATAAAAAATTATTTTGGTCATATTAAACAAATTTTTTTATACTTATTACAACCATGAATTTATATTTTTCAAAATGAAATTCAAAAAAGCGATAAAACTATGTTTAATACTAATCCGTAGATGTAGTTAAAATGTGGATTGAAGAGAAGTTCGAAGGATTAATAAAATTTTATATCTAATTCTCTTATAAAAATGATTCATATAAACTAAATTAGACTAATTTATTTATTATGTATCAATTTTTACATTAAAATAAATTTAAATTAATAAAATTATTTTAATGAAAATTCCAATTTTTTATAAATAATACAATATTTTCCACTATTCCTAAAAAATTGAAACATTTCAGAAAAATAAAAAAATTTGACCACAAGCTAATTTTTATATTAAGAATTTAAAAATGAAGTCTATTTTGAAAACTGAAACATATAAAATTTATAATTTGGTTAATACTATTCATTAACACTTTTTAAACTGTTTGTTTGATAGGTTATGGTTTACTTGAACTCGATGTTGCGTGCATCGTAAGATATAGAATTATTTAAAAGGAAGCATATCAGGGAAGGTTATATTCTTATATTCTTCTCGCTGTTAAATAATATCATCCTCAAAATCTCTAGAATATCACTTTATAAAATGATTTGGGTGGTTCATCAACATAATTTCATCCGGTTCCCACATCACCTCTTCAATTTTATAGTTTCTCAAATAAACCATTACCAGAAGAGTCGTCTGATTTCTCTACACTCTTTCTTTGGTGTCAAGAATCTTGATTGGCTCTTCACAATAAGATAGATCGAGTTATGGTTCTATTTCATTGTAGGTGTGTACATATGTTTGGTCTAGCATGTATTTTCATAACATTTATAAGTGGAACACATCATGAACATTAAAGAGACATGGAAAGACTTCCAAACGGTAAGTTACAACACAAATTAGTTCCAGAATCTCAAAAGGTCATATTTACCTAGGACTAATTTACCCTTCTTACCAAATTTTATAATACACTTCTATGGATATGCCTTCAAAAAGACATGATCTCCCACTTGAAATTAAAATAATTCCTTCTATTATCAATAAAACTATTTTTATTACTTTGAGCTATTTTGATATGGGTATGAATAGTATTTACCTTTTCTGTTGTTTCATCAACACATTTTGAGCATATGAGTTTTCATTCATTAAAAGAGTCCCTACAAGTTGGTGTATGACATATATCCACATATAACTCTTCATATAGTGCCATATGTATACTTGATTGGAAGCTATTGTTATAGGAAAATTCTACCGGAGGTAAATACTGATCCAACATAGCATAAAAGTCATGTGAGAAAGATCTCAAAATTTATTTTAAGGATTAAATAGTCCTTTCAAAATTTCCCTAAGTTTGAGTTTGGTAGGTAGTTCTCAAATGAATCTCTTTTTATAGGGACCTTTAAAGACATTTCTTGAATTATGATGTAATACAAGGATCACGATTAGAAAATATCAATCGGGGTACACCGTAAATTCATAAAACATCATTAATATATAGTCTTTATAAACTTTTAAGTGGTAAATCTTATCTTATAGAAATAAAAGGTTCTGATTTGGTTAGATGATCAACAATAACCCATATCGCATCATTTCTTCTATGTGGATTTACTAGCCCCATGAAAAATTCCATTGTAATATCATCCCATTTCCACATCGGTATATAAAGAGGTTGCATGAATCCTCTATGATATTGTCTTCCACCCTTAACCTATTGAAAAACAAAGCATCTCGGCCCATAATCATAAATATCCCACTTCATGTTGACCTACCAAAAAAAATCCTTCAAATCTATATGCATCTTTGCTCCACGAGAGTGTATAAAGAAATTGGAGCTATGGGTATCATCTAATAATTCCTTTTTTTAGCATAGGTATATTCAGAACAGAAATCCTCCTACCAAATTTCAAAATACCATATACAAATACGAATTCAATTAATCTCCCATCATTCACATCTTGAATTTTCTTTTGAAACTCCTCATCATTAGGCTGAGAACTTTTTTTCTTTTCTAGTAAACAAGGATTGGAAACTATTTGAAAAAGTTGGGATGTTTCACCATCCATGAGAATTACTATATCCATTTTCACTAGATCCTTGAACATAAGATCCTTTTCAACTCTCATTTTGTTTAGAACTCCATATTCATTTCTACTTAAATCATCTTCCACTTTATTTTACTTCTCTGGGTGGTAGTGTATTGTGAAATGATAATCCTTGAGTAGCTCAAGTCATATCCTTTGTATCATGTTGAGTTATTTATACGATAAAATATATTTCAAACTCTTATAATCATTATATATCTTACTTGTTTTACTATAGAGATAGTGTCTCCATATATTTAGAGAAAGGACTAATATTGGAAACTCCAGATCATCATTTGGGCAGTTTTCTTTCACGAAATTTTAATTTCCTTGATGAATAAGAAATAACCCTACCATTATGCATAAGGACACAAATGAGTCATTTCCTTGTTGGATCACTATAAATTTCAAACCCATCATTTCTATATGGTTACGTAATGACAGGAGCCTGGACTAATATTCTCTTCAATTCTTCTAAAAGTTATTCACATTTTTTTGTACAAACAAATTTAACCACATTAGGTGCGATCTTGGTTAAATGGGTTTTCAATTCAAAAAATTTATAGTTGAAACCCTGATAGTAACCTACTAAACTAATAAAACTGTATATCTCAGTTATACTCATCAGTATTGGCCATTCTATGATTTCTATTGTCTTTTCTGGAGCAACAGAGATTCCCTCCTTGGAGAAAATATTGGCAAGAAAATAAATTTCCTGATGCCATAATTCACACTTTCTAAACATCCCGTATATTTCATTTCTTTTAAGTGTCTTCAAAACAATCTATAAGTGGTTCTCATGGTCATCATATCTTGGGATTATATGAATATATCATCAATAAATACTATGAAAAAATTTGCAATATAGTCCTTAAACACTCCATTAATTAGGTCCATGAAAACATATGGTCAATTATTCAATCCAAATGGCATTACTATACAGTCACAATGACCATACCTCATTAGGAATTTGTCTTTGTAATATCATCCTTTTTATCCATAATTGATGATATATGAAAAGAAGGAAATTATTCGAAAAATATTGATCACCCTGAACTTGATTAGATAAATCATCAATGAAAGGTAGTGGATACCTGTTCATTATTGTAATAGCATTTATTTCTCTATATTCAATGCACCGCTTCATTGAACCATCTCTCTTATTAACAGAAACAACTGGGGATCCCCTTGGGGAAACACTAAGGTGAATAAATCCATTATTACATGACACATCTAGTTATTTATTCAACTCTACGAATTCAATAGTGTGCATTCTATAGTGAGTCCTTGATAGTGGCCTTGCATTCTAGATTAAATCAGTAGTAAATTCAACTTCCTACTCTAGAGGGTTTCTAGGTAAATCCTCTAGAAATAAATCAATATATCTTCTTACAATACAAACATCCTTAATTTAAAAATTTAATTCTTCATCCCTAGATATTATTTTTTCTTCCCCCTTGAGAATCTCATTCAGTAAATCTAGTGGGGTTGGATTTTGATAAGAATAAGGTGATGAACGTTCTGACCAAAAGATAATGGATTCTATATCTTCCTCACAAATTTAAACTTCATTCTTCTTGCAATAAATTTTCTCATCATATTTTGATAACCAATCTATATAGAGGATTATATTAAAGTAAACCCTAGGTGTGATGATATAGTCTATAGATAAACCACATTTATATAGCATAATGAGAAATTCTTGACACATCATTATTACAATGATACTTACCTTATATTTTTAACTGAAAACTCCCTTCTTAATGTGAATTCAAAATATCATATTTTCAAAGCGAACAGTGATGAAAAAAAGGAATGTGAGGATTCATAATCAAAAAAATATTTTGCTAAATTTGAGGAAACTATTGAAGTACATTCCATCACATCATTAAGAACTTAAACATTAGTAGTTGTGATCACAAAATCATGTCCTTGCTCCATTGACCTTTTATAGGGAAAGTTTCCTAGAATCTTAGGGAAATCACTTTCCTAATGTCCCATCTCTTTACAATTGTTTCACTAAACATTGATACTATCTTATCTCTCGATCCTACTAAATAAAAAGTGTAATTCCTTCCATATTACATGTGATTTTATTCATTTGATTCTAGTCTCCACTCCGGTGCCTATTAAAGGTGCATCTTGGGGGTCATCATATTTCCTTCAACTTGAGAAAGGAAGGGTTTGGCAATCTGTTGTCCCTTCCCTCATCTTGGTGAATATGGGTCATGACAAATTCTATTATAAAAATGATTAATATGACCTACATTAGACTAATATATTTATTAGCTATCTATTTTAATTTAATATAAATTTAAATTAAAAGTATTATTTTAATGAAATGTATGTTTTTTACAACAATGATGCATTTTTCAGTATTCATCAAAAATTGAAACTTTTTAAAAAAATATAAAAAATTAACCATGAGCTAATTTTGATATTTGGAATACAAAAATGAATTCTATTTTGAAAAATAAAACTATTAAATTTCATAATTTGGATAATTTTATTCATTACTGCTTTTTAAACACTTAGTTTGACAAGTTATGGAGAGATCCAATTGGATGTTGCGTGCAACACAAGATATTGAATTATTTAAAGGAAATCGTATTATGGAAGCTTCGGGTGTTACTTTATTCCCTCCTTCAAATAATTTCATACTCAAAATATCTATAATATCACATCATAAAATGATTCGGGTGGTTATTCATCATAATGTTTTCAGTTTCCCAAATTGCATCATCCATTTTATGGTTTCTCTAAAAAAAATTAGCAGACGAGTCATCCTATTTCTCAAAACATTTTATTAGGTATCAATAATCTTGATAGGCTCTTAAAAATAATACAGATTGGGTTCTAGTTCTATTTCTTCGAAGGTGTGTACATACATTGAGTTTTTCATTTATTACCAAAACATTTATATATGGAACACATCATGAACTTTGATGAGAGATGGAATTATTTCAAAATGGTAAGTTAAAGCTCCAATTATTTTCAAAATATCAAAAGGTCATATGTTACTAGGACTTAATTTACCCTTTTTACCAAACTTTATAACACCCCTCTACCATGATACCATCAAGAATACATGATCTCCCACTTGAAATTCCAAATCCTTCCTTCGGTTATTAGTATAGATTTTATCCTACTTGGAGCTGTATTGATATGGGTCTGAATATTCTTTACCTCTTCCATTATTTCATAATCATGCTTTAGGCCTACAGGTTTTCTTTCACTAACATCATCGTAACAATTAGGTTTACGACATCTCTCTCTATATAATTCTTCTTATGGTACCATATGTATAATTTAATGGAATCAATTATTATAGTAAAATTATTCCAAAGATAAATAGTGATCCCGCATATGTATAATGATAAGTAAGAAATATATCAACACATATTATATGGTTTGAATATTCATTTCTGATAGTCCATCAGTTTGAGGTTGGTAGGAAGTTCTCAAACAAAGCTCAATATCTAGGGACGTCTAATGAGTCTTCCAGAATTTTGATTTAAAAGAGGGGTCACAATAAGAAAAAAAATAAATTGGGGTACACCATGAAGTCTTAAAACCTCATTAATATATAATCTTTCTAAACATTCAACGGGTAAATCTTACCTTAAATCAGTAAAATGTGCCGATTTGGTATGACGATCGATAATAACCCATATCATGTCATTTCTTTTTGGAGTCTTTTGTAGCCCTATGAAAAATTCTATCGTAATATCATACCATTTCTATATAGGTATAGGAATAGGTTTCATGAATCATCTAGGATGTGGTCTTGTAGCCTTCACCTATTTCCAAACCAAACAACTCGACACAAAATAACAAATCTCACTTTTTTAGTTGTCCCACTGAAAATGTTCCTTTAAATCTCTGTACATCATTGTACCACCAGGGTGTATAAAGAAATTGGAGCTCCGAGCATCATCCAATTATTCCCTTTTTATCTCAGTTATAGCCTAAAGACAAGGCCACTTCCCAAATTTCAAAAAATCATCTTCATATATGAATTCAATCATTCTCCCATCATTCACATCATTAATCTTTTTTGAAACTCCTTAGCATCAAACTAATAACTTTTTATCTTTACAATAAAGAAGGTTTTTCAACCATTAGAAAAAGTAGTGATGTTTCACCTTTCATGATAATTACAATATCAATCTTTACTAGATCCATGAACATAGGATTATTTTCAACTATAATTTTTTTAGAAATTCATTGTCCTTTCCACTCAAAGCATATACCACCTTATATTACTTCATTGAGTGTTAGTTTATTGTTCAATCACAATCCTAGAATAGCTCAATCCATCTCCTTTGTCTCATGTTGATACCTTTCGATGAGATAATATATTTCAATCTATTGAGATTAGTATATATCTCACATCTTTCACTATAAAGATAATTTCTCCATATTTCCAGTGAAAATATTACTACTGATAACTCCAAATAATGAGTTGAGTAATTTTGATCATTAATTTTTAATTTCCTTGACACATACGCAATAAACCTATCATTCTTCACAAGGAAGAAACTAAGTTGTTTCAATGATACATCACTATAAATCACTAAGTCATCATTTACATATGGTTATGTAAAGATGGGGGCATTGAATAATATTCTCTTCCATTATTGAAAACATTCTTCACAGTCTTTTATCTAAATTATTTTAACCTCGTTACATGTTTATTTGGTTAAATGGTCTGCCAATCAGAAAAAACTCTTAATGAAATGCCGATAGTAACTTGATAAACCAATAAAACTATGTATCTTGGTTATACTCGTCAATGATGGAAATTTTTGTTTTACCTTGGTCATTTCACGATCAACAGAGATTCCATCCTTAGAGAAAATTTGGAGAATAAAAGAAATTTCCTTATTCCAGATTTCAAACATGCTAAACATAGTTTATAGTTCATTTCTTCTAAGAGCCTTCCAAACAATATGCAAGTGGTTCTCATGGTCCTTATATATTTTGGTGTATACCAAGATATCATCAATAAATACAATGATAAAATCATTAAGAAATTACTTGAACAATTTTTCATTATATCCATGAAAATAGAGGGTTATTTTTTCAATCTAAATGAAATTACTATATATTAGTAATGCCCATACCTCATTGGGAATGTAGTCTTTGGAATATATTCCTTTTTTACACAAAATTCATGATATCTGTAATGAAGTCCAATCTTTCAAAAAATATTGAGATCCATGAAGTTGACCAAATAGATCATCAATGCGGGGAAGTGGATACTTGTTCCTTATTTTAATTGCATTGATTTCAATATAGTCAATTCACAACTTCATTGATCCATCATTATTCTTAACAAACAGAACTGGGGATTCACATAGATAAAAACTAGGGTAAATAAATCCCTTATTACTCAACTCCTCTAGTTATTTATTCAGCTCTACTAATTCCACAGTAGCCATTCTATAGGGTATTTTTGATAGTGGCCTTACATCAAAGATTAAATCAATAATAAACTCAACTTTCTCATCTGGAGGATGTCCAGGTAAATCCTCTGGAAATACATCAATATATTTTCATTCAATAGATACATCCTCAATTTGAATATTTCGTTCTTTATCCCTAGATAATATTCTCTCTCCCTCCCTGAGAATCTTTTTCATTGAAGATAATGGCGGTGGATTTTGATAAGAATCTGGTGATGATGTTTCTTCTAAAAAGATATTGGATTCTATATCTTCCTCAAAAATCAGAACATCACTATTCATGCAATAATTTTTTACATCATATTATTATATCCAATCTATAATGAGGAATATATCAAAGTCAACCATAGGTATGATGTTAAATTCAGAAGATAAATCACAATTAAATTCTATAATGGGAACTGCATGACACAACTTTGTAACAATGAGATATACCTTAAGATTTTTAGCGGAGAACTCCCTTGTTAATGTGAATTCCAAATATCTAATTATTTAAGAAACATGGGAAGAAATAATGGAATTTAAGGACCCAGAATCAAATAAATATTTGGATAAATTTGAGGAAACAATTAAATTACCTACCACTACATCATTATGAACTTCAAACTCAGTAGTTGTGATTAAAAAAGATTTACCCTTATCCATTGGCCTTTTCTGGGGAAAGTATACTTGAATCTTAGGGAAATAATTTTCATAATGTTAAATATTTATAAAATTTTAGAACTAAACATTGATAGCTTATTTCTTTCCCTTGAAGTCACAAGTGTGGTGGAATTTTTATCCATACTTATAACAAGGTGCCACCCCCCTTTTGGAAAGTACCAGGGTTCTTCTTTCTCAGTTATTACATTGGGGAATTTCAAATTTCCCTTCTTCCCATTATTTAAATTTCTAGAGTGTTCAATGGAAATATTATTCTCTTGATTTAAATTAATTCTATAAGACATAGATAATTCCTTTTCAATCATTATTTCCCATGAGACAATATCTTCGTATGATGAGAAAGATTTTGAGAACAATTCCTATCGGAGGAATGGTTTTAACCCATAAAAAATCATTCAATATTACTTCTCAGGTTACATATGCAGTCTGTAAAATACCATGATAACCTTGTAAATTTAGATTCATACTTTGCAACATTCTCGTCATTCTTCACCCTCAAACTCAGAAATTTTTTCTCCATATCCTCTCGTTGATCATGAGGAAAGTATTTTTCTAGGAAGTGTAATTTAATTTCCATCCATTCCATATTATGGACCTCATTATCCTCCTTAATGTTTTTAATTAATAACCACCATTGATCTGAATATCCTGATAGATTATAGAATACCATAAAAAATTCCCTTTCATTACTCTACAAAGCCAAAAAATATTTTTTCTATGGAAGGTATCCACTCTCAGCTACAAAAGTATTTTTATTCCCATTTAATGTTGGGGGTTTATGCCTCATAAAGTGGTCTAACATTGATCCTTTACATTTTGGATTAGGCTTCTCCATATGGGTAAGGTTAATATTTATAACCTCAGTTAGTTATCCTAGTATGGTTATATGCTATTCAGCACTAGTTGTATCACATGTTCTACTATCATTATCATTAATAAGAGAGATATTCCCTCATGGATTATATGTTTTGATATAGTTTCCATTCCTTCCACTAGGTTCTATTTATAAATATTTTTATACAATATATTAGGTTAGGAATCATAATTCATAATTCCATACTAGTTAAATACATAACCTAAAAATTTATTCATTTATAATCCATAATAATAATAATGTCTATTTGTGGACATATTTTATCATAAATCATTCACAATGGTTCATAATGAAAATGATAATTTTCCAAAGTATATCCCCCAGGATTGTCAAACTAGGTGTGCAGTAAGGCCTGTTGTCAGGTACCAAGTTTACCTCGAGTCAAGCCTAAAACTCCTTGATATAGTAAATACTCTTTGGTACATCAGTTCTAGAACCACGTCCACTTGTAGTATCTAGATAGGGTATTATTTTCTAGGAATACCCACATAATTATACATTACCAAAATTATAAGATGTTCTTCTATACTTTCCTCAAAGTTTGTCTTAGGGTAATATTCCCTATTCATGGTTTTTCTAAATCCAGTTTCAAAGGTTAGCAATAAACATTCTCTGATACCAATTGTAATGCCCTAAACCAAGTTACGCATATTCAGTGCATTATTTTATTACATTGTACTTATCACAATAAATAAAATCCCAAATGACCGATCAAATTAGTAGCCCAGAAAAAAAAATACAAAGATAAGTTTTACATTACATAATGAAATGAAAAAAAATATTTTCTCCTTTGAAAAAAATCATATCCATTATATTATCACTGCATGTTAGTCATAATATACTTCTTATACATCCTAGGGAAATATGAATCACATGAAATGGGTGAGTTCAGATGCTCTGTAAGAATAAAAAATGTAGTAAAAACTATCATAAATAAGTAAAAACTTTTAATGAAAGGTATACAATTGAAACAAAAGCCTTTTAAACATAGTATTCCCATGATATGAAAAGAATAAATCAAATAATTCCATTTAAACATTCACATGGATATTATAATATTTTAATAATCACATTAAATATAATAACTAAATTCATACTGATGGAATTCATAATGTTGGACATCATAACCATACCATCAAGGCCTCGTGCCAAGACCATAAATAATCATACTGTCAAAGGGTTGTGACAAGACACTTGTTTTTATCATGAGACATAAATATACATTTGTGGGATATAGTGGGACCCACCCGTCACTTAATAAGTCCATATCATCCCTGGTATAAAGGGGGTGAAGCATAACATAAACATTCGTATTAAAACTCGCATAAAAAACGTTAATACTTTCACCATAAACCATGAATGGTATAAAATAAGCACACCCATAGTAAAAAATATCATAAACCCTTCAATGCAATGTGGAATATTTTATCATAAAAACCAACATAAAATAAGCATAAAATCCAAAAAATAATATTAATATAGATTAAAATAAACTAATAAATCCATTAAAACTCATTGATAGAAATATCCCTTTTTTACTTTGAAATCATTTATAAGTGGAAAAATTATAAAATAAAACATTAATTTTGAAAATAACCTATTACTAATTTTAGGAAAGCATCAAAATTTTAATGCTTCGTAATGGCATAAAATAGTCACTCGTACCTTATAAGGTAAAAAAACAATCTTTGTTTAATTTTTCCAAAAGGTTAAAAATTGAAACGTTTTCAAAATGTAACGCCCCGACCCCAGCTACCCAGAGTCGGTGCATTACTTCGTAACATTGGCATGATCACAAAAGATCAAGTCTCGAAAGACCGATTAGTTTAGTAGCCTTGGAAACACTAGATACATTCATAAGTCTTTCATTACATCAATATTAAACAAACTACAATAACATGGTCTTCATAGTCCACACTCATATCTTCACTGACTATCCTTGCAAGTCAGTCATAATACACTTCTTCACATCCTGGAAAATATTTAAACATTGAAAGGGGTGAGCTCAGATGCTCAGTAAGGATAACAATATTGCGGAAGCTTTTATAAGAAAACATAAGCATTTAAGGCAATGTATAACTAAAACAAAAGCATTATTGAACTTGAACTTCAGCATAATATGGCAAAAGTAAAATAAAATAATGCCATTACTTACTCACATGGATATTCTACTAGACGAATAATCACATGAAATATCAATAACCACTTTCATAATGAGGGAATGTATAATGCCAGACATTCTGAAACATTTTGTCAAGGCCTCGGCCAAGACATCTAAAATGATTAAGGCCTCGGCCAAAACCATAAATCAAATTGGGAAAGGGCCTCGGCCAATTCCACGTCTAGTTGTCTCATGAGACCTACCGATGCATCGAGGAGCTATAGAGGGCTCCACCCGTCACATATTAAGTCCAATACATTCCTCATATGAATAGGTTTAAACATAACATAAATATTCGTATTAAAACTAGCATACAAAATGTCAACAATTTCTCCATAAACTATGGATGGTATAAAATAACACATCCACAGTCAAATATTTCACAAAATGTTCAATGGAAGTTTTGTATCATAAATCAATTTCAATTAATCTTAAAACCCATCAAAGGATGTTGACATGGATGAAATCAAAGCTATTTGAGAGAAATATCTCTCCTTTTTGAAATCATTTAAAAGTACCATAATTATAAAATAATCCATTTACTTTGAAAATATTCTTATAAGCTTGTTAGGGAAGCTTCAACGAAGTTATAATGGCGGAAAATAGCCGCACACGCCGTATAAGTAAAAAAAAATATTCTTACCTTAAATTTGTCAAAAAGGTAAAAAAGTACATTGTTTGGAAAACGAAGGTAAGATTCCTTTCAAAAACATATAAGGGTATAAATGACTTTAACCCATTTTCCATTTAATAGTAAAAATGTTTTGAAAGACATTTTTTAGAAACATGGATGTGGATGATAACGAGGTCCCAGTAGATAATTATGTATAAACAACCTTGGATAATGAAGAGGTTGTGAAGTAAACCCTTACCTTGTACTTTTCCTTGGTTGGGGTAGGTTAACCTCCTGTATAATGGTGAAATAATTTTTATTAAATTATACAAGAATCATATACATTCATATGATATCATATGTGATCTTTTAACATTGCTTTGTTAACAATATCTTAGATTTATCGTTGTTTCGGGTGTTAACTTACTCGTTTTCTTTTATATGTTTTGTCATGTAAGTCTTGTTTTTCATGGATAGGTTGTATATTATTCATATCCATAATGATATCATGTCCTTAAAAATTATTTTTAAATCATCAAATGATAATTATACTTGAATGGATACGACGGAGAATGAATCTCATCGCGTTCGTGGAGACGGTAGTCCGTACGTACGCACGAGCGACGATATCATTATTTTGATATTAAAATAATATATAATTGGATAGTGTATCATATATACAGAATCTTTATCATGTTATATTTATTATTTAAATTAATTACATATCATTATTATACCCATCTAAATAATAATATAATGAATAACAATTACACCACGACGCGGAGACGGTAAGCCGTACGTACGCACGTATGGTGACATGTCATTCAAATGATGGGTATAATACTGAATATGGTTGTTATATATTTATAATAACATCACAGTATATAGAAGATACTGGAGTTATAATTTTAGAATTGAAATAATAAACAAAGAGGGAGTGGAAGAAGAAAGAAACTTGAAAGAGGGTGATGAAAATGTTACCTCTTCTTCGGGTTCTTCCTTTTGATTTGATCAAAAGGACTCCTTAGGATGTCTTTCTGACTAAAGTAAAGCTTCTAGGATGAAGGGGGAGAAGTTGGGAGAGTATTTGGGCAGGGGTTGGCCGAACCAAAAGGCTTGGAAGTGTGAATAAGGTGGTATAGGTGGGGGCCTTTTATAAGAGGAGAGGAGGGGCACTTTTGGAAAGATTGAAATGTTACATTATTTCACAATGCTTTTCGGATTCTAAAGGTCCCACACTTATATAATTCGAGGCTAAGGTGATAAGGTTTCTAAATCTCCTCATCCAATAGGCTTTGGACAAGTGTAAGCCTTGGATTTTGCATTATCTTCTCATTTTATTTAAATCGTTAAATAATGAGGTCATCGCTGCATCATAATGATGTCATAAATAATTTAATTTATTTAATGTCTAAAAATTATAAAAAAAATACTATGATGTACGAAATCTTTTTAGATTTCTAATGAATATTTATAGTCAAAATTTGGACTTTTTCAACCCCACTTAAAAACTGTTTTAGTAAAATAACTCATGTTTGTGTCAATTTAATTTTAACATTAAATAAATATATATTAATGTCATTTTCCAACTAAAGTGGCTCCATGGGGTCCCCAAGTTGACCCATGGGTTGTCTTGGTCGGCCATGACTCATACAATAGGAGTAGGACAAGTGTCAAGCTCATATCATATTATTATAACATTATTTGTACCTTGAACTACACTAATTACCTCTAATCGCGATTAAGAACTTAAAAGTTACTATTCACCAAAAAATTATTTTAATCTCATTGAACCACATTTTACTTCTTAATGACAACCATGTATGTCGGATTTTTGAAAATCAAATCACAGAAGTGGTAATATTTCATTTTAACGAAAAATCAGTTTTTAACAACCACTTAGTGGTTTTACTATTCATCAAAAATTGAAGTTTTTCAGAATAAGGCCAAAATTTCACCCTAAGCTATAATTGATATTCCGAATTCAAAAATGATGTCTATTTTAAAAAATTCCAAACATATAAGTTGTATTAATTAATTTTATAATTAATTCCCGCTGTTACAACAAATAGCGTGTTTTTAAGAAACAATTTATATCAAAAGTTTGGCAATTGTTTATGTCCAATTTCAATGTTAAATTAATTCTAATGACCACCATTGGATAAAATGCTAAAAATATATTTTAATTATACTTTAAAACCACTAAATATTATAATTTATCACTATAAATTATTTTGATTAAAAAAGTTGTTTTAAGTATTTTTCACTATTCATAAAAATTTAGAAGTTCTCAGAAAAATACCAAAAATTCAACATAGGCTAATTTCAATATTCCGAATCCAAAAATGAAGTCCATTTTGATTTATAAAATTTCAAAAAGTAGGTATTAATATTCACAACGGCTAGTTTAATTAGTTGTGGTGTGTGTTAGAGCTCGAGGTTGCGTACAACACACGCTATTGCATTATTCGAAGGGAAACGTACAGTGGAAGCTTGGGGTGTTACATTCTCCCCTCCTTCAAATAATTGCGTCCTCGCAATTTCTAGGGTATTACTGCATAAAAAGACTCGGGTGGTTTTTCATCATAAATTCCTCAGGTTCCCACGTTGCCTCTTCCATTTTATGATTTCTCCACAAAACCTTCACCAGACGAGTCGTCCGGTTTCTCAGCACCTGCTCCCTCACATCAAGAATCCTGACGGGCTCTTCACAATAGGAAAGATCGGGTTCCAGTTCTAATTCCTCATAGGTGAGTACATGCGTTGGGTCAGGCATGTATTTCCTCAACAGAGATACGTGGAACACATCGTGAACTTTGGAGAGACTTGGCGGCATTGCCAAACGGTAAGCTACAGCCCCAATTCGTTCTAGAATTTCGAAAGGTCCGATGTACCTGGGACTCAATTTACCTTTCTTACCAAAATGCATGACTCCCTTCCATGGAGATACCTTCAGGAAAACATGATCACCGACATGAAATTCCAAATCCTTCCTTCGATTATCGGCATAGCTCTTCTGCCTACTTTGAGCTGCTTTGATGTGATTTTGGATTACTTTCACCTTTTCCACCGTTTCCTCCACCAGTTCTGGGCCTACAAGTTTTATTTCACCAACCTCATCCCAACAGGGTGGTGTACGACATCTCTTTCCGTATAACGCTTCATATGGTGCCATCTGAATACTCGAATGGAAGCTATTGTTATAGGAAAATTCTACCAGTGGTAAATATTGATCCCACATACCCTGAAAGTCAAGAGAGAATGATCTCAACATGTCTTCTAAGGTTTGAATAGTCCGTTCTGATTGTCCATCTGTTTGAGGGTGATAGGCAGTGCTCAAACGAAGTTCAGTATCCAAGGCCTTTTGAAGACTTTTCCAGAATCTTGAAGTAAAACGAGGATCACGATCAGAAAAAATCGATAGGGGTACTCCATGAAGTCTCACAACTTCATTAATATATAGTCTTGCTAGACGTTCAAGTGGTAGATCCTCCCGTATAGCCAGAAAATGTGCTGACTTAGTAAGTCGATCAACAATGACCCATATTGCATCATTCCTTCTATGAGTCTTTGGTAGTCCCATGACAAATTCCATCGTAATATTATCCCATTTCCACTCAGGTATGGGAAGAGGTTGCAATACTCCACCAGGATGTTGCCTTCCAGCTTTCACTTGTTGACAAACCATACACCTCGACACAAAATCAGCAATCTCCCTCTTCATATTGTCCCACCAAAAATGTTCCTTCAAATCTCTATACATTTTGGTGCTCCCAGGGTGTATAGAGAAGTTGGAACTATGAGCATCATCCAGCAATTCCCTTTTTAGATCAGGTATATCGGGAACACAAAGTCTCTTCCCGAATTTCAAAATTCCATCCTTATACACAAAGTCCCTCAATCTTCCATCATTCACACCTTTAATCTTCTTCTGAAATTCTTCATCATTGGTCTGAGAACTCTTAATCCTTTCTAGTAATGATGGTTTGGCAACCATTTGAAAAAGCATTGATGTTTCACCTTCCCTAGTTATTCCCATGTCCATATTCACTAGATCCAAGAAAATTGGATCCCTTTCAATTCTCATCACATTCAAAACTCCATGGTCTTTTCTACTCAAAGCATCTGCCACCTTGTTTGCCTTCCCCGGGTGGTAATGTATCATGCAATCATAATCCTTGAGTAGTTCAAGCCATCGCCTTTGCCTCATGTTGAGTTCTTTTTGTGTGAAAATATACTTCAAACTCTTGTGATCAGTATAAATATCACATTTTTCACCATAGAGGTAATGTCTCCATATATTTAAAGCAAAGATCACAGCTGCTAACTCAAGATCATGAGTAGGATAGTTTTTCTCATGAATTTTTAGCTGTCGTGATGCATAGGCAATGACCTTATCATTCTGCATAAGGACACAACCGAGTCCTTTCTTCGATGCATCACTATAAATAACAAACCCATCATTCCCCGATGGTAGAGTCAATACAGGGGCATTGACTAATCTTCTCTTTAGTTCTTCAAAACATTCTTCACACTCTTTTGTCTAGACAAATTTAATCCCTTTACGTGTGAGCTTTGTCAATGGGTTAGCCAATCTGGCAAAATTCTGGACGAAACGTCTATAATAACCCGCTAAACCAATAAAACTGCGTACCTCAGTTATACTTGTCGGTGCTGGCCATTCTTGGATTGCCTTGGTTTTAGAAGGATCAACGGAAATTCCATCCTTAGAGACAATATGGCCAAGAAAAGAAATCTCATGAAGCCAGAATTCACACTTGCTAAATTTCCCATATAATTCATGTCTTCTAAGAGTCTTCAGGATAATGCGTAAGTGATTTTCATGATCTTCGTGGCTTTTGGAGTATACCAAGATATCATCAATAAATACCACTACAAAGTCATCAAGATATTCCTTGAAAACTCTATTCATTAGATCCATGAAAACAGAGGTTGCATTAGTCAATCCAAAAGGCATTACTGTAAACTCGTAATGCCCGTACCTTGTTCGAAATGCTGTCTTTGGAACGTCTTCCTTCTTCACACACAACTGATGGTATCCAGACCGAAGGTCAATCTTTGAAAAGTATTGAGCTCCATGCAGTTGGTCAAACAAATCATCAATGCGAGGTAGGAGATACTTATTCTTTATTGTTATAGCATTGATCTCCCTATAATCAATGCACAACCTCATAGATCCATCTTTCTTCTTAACAAAAAGAACAGGGGCTCCCCAAGGAGAAACACTAGGGAGAATAAATCCCTTATTACTCAATTCCTCTAGTTGTTTCTTTAGTTCAACTGATTCCACAGTGGCCATTCTATAAGGGGTCTTCGATATGGGCCTTGATCCAGGAATTAAATCAATGGAAAACTCAACTTCTCGTTCTGGAGGATGTCCAGGTAAATCTTCCGGAAACACATCAACATATTCTCTCACAGTAGGTACATCCTCTATTTGAATATTCCTTTCCTCATCCTCAGTAATTTCCTTCTCTTCCTCCCCAATAATTGAATTTAGTTGAGCTACTGGGGGTGGATCTAGATAAGAATTATGTGGCGATGATTCTGCTCTAAAGATAAGGTGTTCCTTATCATCATCATCAAGAATCGTAACCTCTTTCCTCTTACAATAAATTTTTGCATCATGGTCCGAAAGCCAATCCATACCGAGGATTATATCAAATTCAATCATGGGTATGACGATGAGATCAGCAGGTAAAGAACATTTAGATACTCTAATGGGAACTAATCGACAAAACTTTGTTGCAACAATACTTCCCTTAGGGGTTTTGACTGACAACTCCCTTGTTAAATCAAATTGGAAATATCTAATTTTCTTAGAAAACTGGGAAGATATGAAACAATGCGATGATCCAGAATCAAATAATGCATTTGCTAAACTTGAGGAAACCATTAAATTACCTGCCACCATGTCTTTCGGAGCTTCCACCTCAGCAATAGTGATAGCATAAGCCTGGCCTTGATCCCTTGGCCTCTTCTGAGGTAAGTTCCCCTGACGCTTAGGACATTCATTTGCATAATGTCCCTTCTCTCTACAATTATAACATTCCACGTTGACAGCCGCTTTCTTTCCCTTGCATTCATGAGCTTGGTGGCCTTTTTCACCACACTTGTAACATACTCCTTTTCCTTTTAGACAGGCACCAGGGTGCTTCCTACCACAATTATCACAGGGTGGAAATTCATTTTTACCCTTCTTCCCTGTTTCCTTATTTCCTTTCCCAGAGTTTTCAGCGGATCTCTTCTTATCTTGCTTTAATTTAAAGTCATAAGACTTAGAGAATTCCTTTTCCGTCTTGATGGCGCACGAGACAATACCTTCGTATGAAGAGAAGGTTTGTGATACTAAAGCTCGACGGAGAAATGGTTTCAACCCATCAAAGAAACGATCAGTCTTACTTCTTGGGTTACGTATGTAATCTGCAGCATACCTTGCTAACCTTGTAAAGTTAGCCTCATACTTTGCGACATTCTCATCCTCCTTCTGCCTCAGACTCAGAAATTGCCTTTCCATATCCGCTCGATGGTCTCGAGGAAAGTATTTTTCTAAGAACAGCTCTTTGAACTCCTGCCATTCCATGTTTGTTAATTCATCACCCTCCTTTGTGTTTTGAATTAGTGACCACCATTGATCGGCATCTCCAGTGAGGCGGTAAACTGCCATGACAACATTCTCCCTTTCACTACTCCCCAAGGCATGGAATATTTTCTCTAAGGAATTTATCCATTGCTCAGCTACTATAGGATTTGTACTCCCATTGAAGGTTGGCGGTTGTTGCCTCATGAAACGGTCTAGAATTGATCCTCCACGTTGCGGATCAGGGTGCTCCATACGAGTAAGGTTGTTATTCATAACCTGCGTGAGTTGTCCCAGTACGGTGAGAAGCTGATCAGCACCAGTTGTATCACTAGCTCCACCATAATTATCCTGAGCAGGAGGGCAATCCCTACACGGAGTGCGTGCATTGATACAGTTTCCATTCCTTCCACTAGGCGCCATTTCTAAATAATGGCATAAACTAGATTAGTTCATGAATCAAAATACATAATTCCATACTTGTAAAACACTTAACATAAATTGAACTAATTATAGATATAATCCATAATTATAAAAATGTTTTCTTTGAGGAAGTATATACTCATAACCCTTCATAGTGGTTTGTAAAGAAAATGGGAATTATCCAAAGCATATCTCCTGGGAGTGTCGTAACCAAGAGTGCAGCAAGGCCCGTTGTCATGCACCAGTTCCCGTTCGAGTCTAGCTCAAAGCGGTGTTTTCGGGTTTTACCCCTAGGTACATCTGTGCCAGAGCCGTCTCTACCTGCTCGTATCCAGACAGGGATGTATTGCTCGGAAAACTCACAACATCTCTACAATACCAAAATTCTAGGAAGTTCTTATATACTAATCCTCAAAGTCTATCTTCGGGATATGTTCTCTAATCAGAGTTTATCTAAATCTAGCTTCCAAGGTTAGTACTAAACTGCCTCTGATACCAACTGTAACGCCCCGACCCCAGCTACCCAGAGTCGGTGCATTACTTCGTAACATTGGCATGATCACAAAAGATCAAGTCTCAAAAGAGCGATTAGTTTAGTAGCCTTGGAAACACTAGATACATTCATAAGTCTTTCATTACATCAATATTAAACAAACTACAATAACATGGTCTTCATAGTCCACACTCATATCTTCACTGACTATCCTTACAAGTCAGTCATAATACACTTCTTCACATCCTGGAAAATATTTAAACATTGAAAGGGGTGAGCTCAGATGCTCAGTAAGGATAACAATATTGCGGAAGCTTTTATAAGAAAACATAAGCATTTAAGGCAATGTATAAATAAAACAAAAGCCTTATTGAACTTGAACTTCAGCATAATATGGCAAAAGTAAAATAAAATAATGCAATTACTTACTCACATGGATATTCTACTAGACGAATAATCACATGAAATATCAGTAACCACTTTCATAATGAGGGAATGTATAATGCCAGACATTCTGAAACATTTTGTCAAGGCGTCGGCCAAGACATCTAAAATGATTAAGTCCTCGGCCAAAAACCATAAATCAAATTGGGAAAGGGCCTCGGCCAATTCCACGTCTAGTTGTCTCATGAGACCTACCGATGCATCGAGGAGCTATAGCGGGCTCCACCTGTCACATATTAAGTCCAATACATTCCTCATATGAATAGGTTTAAACATAACATAAATATTCGTATTAAAACTAGCATACGAAATGTCAAAAATTTCTCCATAAACTATGGATGGTATAAAATAACACATCCACAGTCAAATATTTCACAAAATGTTCAATGGAAGTTTTGTATCATAAATCAATTTCAATTAATCTTAAAACCCATCAAAGGATGTTGACATGGATGAAATCAAAGCTATTTGAGAGAAATATCTCTCCTTTTTGAAATCATTTAAAAGTACCATAATTATAAAATAATACATTTACTTTGAAAATATTCTTATAATCTTGTTAGGGAAGCTTCAACGAAGTTATAATGGCGGAAAATAGCCACACATGCCGTATAAGTAAAAAAAAACATTCTTACCTTAAATTTGTCAAAAAGGTCAAAAAGTACATTGTTTGGAAAACGAAGGTAAGATTCCTTTCAAAAACGTATAAGGGTATAAATGACTTTAACCTATTTTCCATTTAATAGTAAAAATGTTTTGAAAGACATTTTTAAGAAACATGGATGTGGATGACAACGAGGTCCCAGTAGATAATTATGTATAAACAACCTTGGATAATGAAGAGGTTGTGAAGTAAACCCTTACCTTGTACTTTTCCTTGGTTGGGGTAGGTTAACCTCCTGTATAATGGTGAAATAATTGTTATTAAATTATACAAGAATCATATACATTCATATGATATCATATGTGATCTTTTAACATTGCTTTGTTAATAATATCTTAGATTTATCGTTGTTTCGGGTGTTAACTTACTCGTTTTCTTTTATATGTTTTGTCATGTAAGTCTTGTTTTTCATGGATAGGTTGTATATTATTCATATCCAGAATGATATCATGTCCTTAAACATTATTTTTAAATCATCAAATTATAATTATACTTGAATGGATACGACGGAGAATGAATCTCATCGCGTTCGTGGAGACGGTAGTCCGTACGTACGCAGGAGCGACGATATCATTATTTTGATATTAAAATAATATATAATTGGATATTGTATCATATATACAGAATCTTTATCATGTTATATTTATTATTTACATGAATTACATATCATTATTATACCCATCTAAATAATAATATAATGAATAACAATTACACCATGACGTGGAGACGGTAAGCCGTACGTACGCACGTATGGTGACATGTCATTCAAATGATGGGTATAATACTGAATATGGTTGTTCCATATTTATAATAACATCACAGTATATAGAAGATACTGGATTTATAATTTTAGAATTGAAATAATAAACAAAGAGGGAGTGGAAGAAGAAAGAAACTTGAAAGAGGGTGATGAAAATGTTACCTCTTCTTCGGGTTCTTCCTTTTGATTTGATCAAAAGGAATCCTTAGGATGTCTTTATGACTAAAGTAAAGCTTCTAGGATGAAGGGAGAGAAGTTGGGAGAGTATTTGGGCAGGGTTTGGCCGAACCAAAAGGCTTGGAAGTGTGAATAATGTGGTAGAGGTGGGGGCCTTTTATAAGAGGAGAGGAGGGGCACTTTTAGAAAGATTGAAATGTTACATTATTTCACAATGCTTTTCGGATTCTAAAGGTCCCACACTTATATAATTCGAGGATAAGGTGATAAGGTTTCTAAATCTCCTCATCCAATAGGCTTTGGACAAGTGTAAGCCTTGGATTTTTCATTATCTTCTCATTTTATTTAAATCGTTAAATAATGAGGTCATCGCTGCATCATAATGATGTCATAAATAATTTAATTTATTTAATGTCTAAAAATTATAAAAAAAATACTATGATGTAGGAAATCGTTTTAGCTTTCTAATGAATATTTATAGTCAAAATTTGGACTTGTGTAACCCCACTTAAAAACTGTTTTAGTAAAATAACTCATGTTTGTGTCAATTTAATTTTAACATTAAATAAATATATATTAATGTAATTTTCCAACTAAAGTGGATCCATGGGGTCCCCAAGTTGACCAATGGGTTGTCTTGGTCGGCCATGACTCATCCAATAGGAGTAGGACAAGTTTCAAGCTCATATCATATTATTATAACATTATTTGTACCTTAAACTACACTAATTACCTCTAATCGCGATTAAGAACTTAAAAGTTACTATTCACCAAAAAATTATTTTAATCTCATTGAACCACATTTTACTTCTTAATGACAACCATGTATGTCGAATTTTTGAAAATCAAATCACAGAAGTGGTAATATTTCATTTTAACGAAAAATCAGTTTTTAACAACCACTTAGTGGTTTTACTATTCATCAAAAATTGAAGTTTTTCAGAATAAGGCCAAAATTTCACCCTAAGCTATAATTGATATTCCGAATTCAAAAATGATGTCTATTTTACAAAATTCCAAACATATAAGTTTTATTAATTAATTTTATAATTAATTCCCGCTGTTACAACAAATAGCGTGTTTTTAAGAAACAATTTATATCAAAAGTTTGGCAATTGTTTATGTCCAATTTCAATGTTAAATTAATTCTATTGACCACCATTGGATAAAATGCTAAAAATATATTCTAATTATACTTTAAAACCACTAAATATTATAATTTATCACTATAAATTATTTTGATTAAAAAAGTTGTTTTAAGTATTTTTCACTATTCATAAAAATTTAGAAGTTCTCAGAAAAATACCAAAAATTCAACATAGGCTAATTTCAATATTCCGAATCCAAAAATGAAGTCCATTTTGATTTATAAAATTTCAAAAAGTAGGTATTACTATTCACAACGGCTAGTTTAATTAGTTGTGGTGTGTGTTAGAGCTCAAGGTTGCGTACAACACACGCTATTGCATTATTCGAAGGGAAACGTACAGTGGAAGCTTGGGGTGTTACACAAAATGTCACAATGATCCATTTTAAACCATTTATAAAGTTTCAAACATGGGTAAAAATGAAATTATATAATTTTTGATAATATTTTCACAAAAATTTTATGAAACATGGTTATGGATGATACAGATGTCTTAGTATATACTTATGTATAAACAACCTCGGTTAATAATGTGGTTATGAAATTTGTCATTAACTTGTACTTTAATTTAGTTGAGGGTGTGTTAACCCCCTGTATAATGGTTAAATAATTTTATTAAATTATACACGGACCATATCAATATTTATTATATCATATGTGATCCTTTTATATCCTTTTGGTAATAATATTTTAGTATTATTGTTGTTTTGTGTGTTAACTACTTCATTTTCCCATTCCTATTCTGTCATGTAAGCCATGAATGTTATGAATAGGATTCATTTAATTCATATACATAATGAAATTATGTTTATAATTATTATTTTTACTCGTCATATAATTTTTAAAATCATTCTGTAATTGTTAACCTAGAAGATGAATCTCACCAAATCATGGAGACGGTAAACCATACGTATGCAAAAGTGACTATATCATTCCCATGATGGTTAAAATGGTATAGAATTGCATGGTATATTAAATATATTTAATAATTATCATTTTAAATTCATTATTTATATCCATTATACTCATTATTTTAGCCATACAATAAATTACCATTGAATAATAAATTACCCCACAACGTGGAAACGGTAAGCCGTACACATGCACACGTAGTGGTATTATTATTCGTATAATAGATTAAAAGAGGAATTTGGATTTCAAATGATTATACTAAAATATTATTATATGGATGATACTGGAGTTATTATTTTTATATGTAAACAATATATAAAGAGTAAGTTGAAGAAGAAAAGAACATTGAAAGAGGTGATAAAACAATAACCTCTTTTTCTGGTATCTCCTTTTGGTTTTCACAAAAAAGCCTCCATAGAATAAATATTAGAGAGTTCTATTACCTATTTATTGAGAAAATATGGTCCATATAATGTTTTTGGGTACTTCGTGAGGATGAAAATAATTATTATGGCGACAGTTAAAGACCCATGTTACTTGGAACTCCAAAAAAGTTGATTTTTAATGTTTTTTATGGTATAGGATGCATGTTATGAGATAAAGTAGGGGTTGAAAACCATTTTTGTTGTAAACTAAGGATGAAGAAACCATTTGGTAAATAGTAATACTAAGAAAGGTGGTAATTCCATATAGATGGTAGGGTACTTGAAACCTAGTACTGGTGGATCATGTTCTTGATAAGGATTTTTTATTTTTTTTATTGTTGGAATGATTGTAAATTCACTATTTATCACCTTAAAGATCTTAAATGGTGTTGGGAAGATGAATTTAATTTTATCCGGCCATTTACCTATTTCCCATCCCTTCCTATTCTATTCTATCCTTGATATAGGGGTCTTTGTTTTGTGATTTCATGAAGATTTGTGGTACGATATCCACCTTTATCACTCTTTTTTATTCTTCATCATTAGTATCATTTTTTTCTATTTTGGGTATGTTTTTTGATGGATTGACAAGATCATGGTGAAATTTATCTTGAATTATTGGGATTCTGTGTGTGGGGGATAAAAAAATGCTATATGATGAACGCATGTAATTCCTCATAATTATGGTTAAGGTACATTGAAAATGAATATATTTGAGAAATTAAATTTAATGGATTTAAATTATCCATTGATCAGGTGATAGTGGATCAAAATTTTTCTCGTAGATCAATGTTGTAGATTGAGATAGGGACATATGATATTAGTGTTTCTTTGAGAGGTCTTGGCTAGGGGAAAGAAAAGTATATAAAATGGGTGTCTCCATTTATATTTATGAAGTACCTATAATACTAATCCATTTTCATGTTTATGCATCTATACACATTCCATTATGAAAATATTGGTTTGGGTAAATTGGATAGGGACCAAGAGCACTATAGTAGAGAATATAGATGGATTAGGGACTCCTAATACTGGTGAAAGTAATCCAATATATGTTGAAGAATTAGAATTTCTTGATGACATTTTCACAAAGGGGGAGATGATGTTGTTTTGGTTCATGGGAGGCTCATGATAAATGACAAGGATAAAGATGGGTTATGGATACCTTATCTATGTTCTCAAGAGGTATGTTCTATAGGTTTGTGGGGATTAAAAATATATAATATGGATAAGGTTGATATATATCATACACTTGGTTGAGTAGACACCATTGATATTGAATTAGATTCTTGGTCTGTTATATGAGTGGGATGAGTTCCCCTAGGCTAAAAATAATGTGTTTGGGTGGGTAAACTCTAAACTATGGGCTTGAGAGTTCTCCTATGGTAGATGTTAGATGGGACCTAGGTATGGTTTATGCTAATTTTCTTGATGGATTGATAATGAGTTATTGGTATTCCTAAAAAGATTGTTCATGGTACGAATTATGGGGACAAAATTGGTTTTTTGATGTGATAATTAGAATGGATATTGGATCAGACCTTTTAAATTTAGGGATCAATAGGGTCAGTATGCCATGGGATCACCATGGGGTGATGAGTGTGTGTTATGTCAAATGGTAAATATTTTCTTAGTTATAACAGTCTTGGTAGATACCATTATGGGTGTGAAAAGGGTACTTAGTCATTCGCCATATCAATATTTTATTGTTAAATCAGGTTTGGGTGATTATACTATGAGGCTAGGTGTGTAATTTGATCCAAATTGAGGAGTTTGGAAAAGTCATGACCAAATAATAAATGGTTATGATATGGTTATGGGATGTAATGATGGTTGGAAAGGTTGGTCAAGGGATAGGTCCTGGCCATGTGGGGAAAGGGGGGAATTTGGGGAAGCTATGTTTTTATGTTTTTACTATGGGTATGTTACCAACAACGGTGTTTCAATTATGGAAGTTACATGAGATGATTTCTCACCCTAAGTGGGTGGGTATTGGGATTTAACACCTTGAATGAGATAGTGATAGTGTATGATGTGGTTAGGAGACCCACCCTAAGTGAGAGGTTTACAATCATTGGGTTTGGATATGTGATGCGGTGTAAGAACCAGCTATAGTGATAAAGGAGTGGTAATGTGTTATGATATGTGACATGATTTGAGACCTAGCAATCGTTAAAGGGGATGTGTTAGTATGTTGTCTCATTAGAAAAGGCATGGGATCTCAAGTTGATTGTGGGTGAGATAGTATGAATTTCAATCTGAGATGTGATATGAGATTGGGGATTGAGGTATGATCTTATCCAAAGTGAGAGGGTAGTGTTTGAGACATTGTATATAACTATTCCCTAATTATCCAAGTATAGATTGAGTTATTATATGAGGAGACTATTATCCATCGTGAGATAAAAAATGTTTATGGAGTGTTATGGTGGAGTGTATAATATAAAATGATCAGACATGGACACTTTCCTGTATTTTATTTAAAATTATTTATTTTCCTTGTCAATACGCCTTTATATGATGTCATATATTAGGGATACTTAGTGATCCCCAAGTGAGATATATTTCTAACACCCTACACAAGCACCTTGATATGAGTGAAGACTTTATATTTTATTTATAGGATAAATAATAGGCTGCACAATAGATTGTGAAAGAGTATGTTGATAGTTATTTTTTATTTAGAGATGTAGGGATTTTAATGGTTATAAAGGATCCTCTTTATACTTTTATTCTCATCATTTCATTGCATGTGATTGGACTAGTGGGAGATCAGTTGTTTTTTGGGATAGTATGTTAGCATATTAATTTTCTATAGAATATTAAATTTGCGATCTTTAATATACCGATTATCTACTATAGATTATGTTTTTCTATCTTAGGTTATTGATGGTACTGAAATAAAGAGTATAGTCTCCCAAATGTTGTTCATTAACTGTCAATGCTAGCTGAAAACCTATCGCATACATGGTGGCTAACATGAGGTCTCATGGCACTTCAAATAAGATATTATTGAGTGATTTGAGTTAGGGAAATACATTTATCACTCAATATACATAATCCATTTTAGTTATAGGAAATATAGTATACTCATTCATAACAATATGGGATTTTGGATCGTTTAAATTAATACTATCTGTGATAGCTTGTTCAACATGCTACACCAAACGAACACAAACCCCAACATATCAATAAGTATGAAAATTTAATAATAATAAAAAATATATTAATTAAAAAATATTTTAATCAGTTATAAAATGCACAAAAATGTGATTTGGAACACATAATGTTTTGGACATATTTATTCAATAAAAATAGTTTTTAATTAAAAATATTAAATTTAAATTTAAATGTAAAATATATAAATATATAAATTTTTGGTTTTTAATTTTAAAAAATAAACTTGATTTTTTAATTCCACATAAAAATAGAATCTTAGTATTATTTTTTTGAGTTTTTTTCTAAACCAAATGATTTTTTATGTGAATAGTAAAACATAATGATTTTTCTAATACCACCACTTTCATGATATTATCATAATACAAGAATGAGTTAAAAGTTATTGACATTATTTTATATAAAAGTTTATATTTAAAATTTTAAATAATTCATTAAGAAATTCCATGTTGAATTTATCAATACTATGTGTAATGTTTTGGAATCATGAGTAATGTTTTACTCAAAAATTGATTTTATTTGATTATTAAAAAATTTGTTTTTATCTCTTTTAGAAATTTAATATATGAAATTATTTTATATTATTTTTGATAAATATAATTTTAATACACTAAAAATTTATATTAAAAGAAAAATATTATTGATAGCTTTATTAGGACATGACATTGAGCATTATGTAAATATCAATATACTATAAAAATAATACCATTGAAATGTGACCATTATAACCCTATGATTAAATTGGAATGTTTGAATAGGAATTAAAAAAATATGAAAATTATTTATAAATGTTTTATATAATAAATATTTATTGATTAATTCATTAAAAAGTACACAATTTTCAGCAAAGTCATTTTATGCTCTAGAAATATGCTTTCATTAATAATGGTGATTCTTTAATTATGTGTATGAACATTATAATTAATTTATATCATTTTTTTAAAATTTAATATAAGAAAATTAGTATCATTTTTCAAATCACAACTTTAATATTATCAATGTTTATTTTTTTATATTTTTATGAAAAGATTTATTTTTAAGTTAATAGTGAAAACGACTATTTTTTGTAAAACTGTCATTTATTTTCATCAAATAAACTAATTTAAAAATACCTTTATAATTTTAATTGTATATTAAAATAAGGTAAATATACTTTAATTATAAATAATAAAATTAATTACTTATGAATCATTGTTATAATATATTTTGAAATAAGTTCACTTTTAGGCTTATAACACATTTTTCTAAAAATAGTTTTCATTATGTTTTATACATTTATATTAAAATTTATTTCTGAAAAATATTGAAATATAAACTTGAAAAATTTATTCTATATTTGGAATAAATAGTTTCAAATTGATTTCATTGGTTTATTTTGTTTTTATTCATTATCAATAGTGACCATGATAAAGAATTTTCACCTTGGTAAGAGTGAAATAGGTAAAACATAGTTAAAGCTATAATATAATGCCTAATTATATATCTAACACGTTAAATTATAGTATTGGATGATCGGGGTTCAATCTAATTTATCCTATATATGATAATCATCAAATTTCATCATACATTCTTGACATTAAAAATTATATTATTTTCAGAAAAGGATAAATACAAAATGACATATGTTTTATGTAAATTTCTATTATATGTTTTTATGGGGATAAAAATTGTTATGAATGAATCCAAAATTTTATTTTTAAAATCAATGATTTTTTAATGGTTATAATTTATTTTTAATTTTATAGTGCTGATATAATTACCTTAGATTATTATGCGACACTGATACAGTGCTTGTGCGGTCATTTGAAAAATCAATAGAACTGATTTTAAAAATAATAAAATCAATAATTTTTAAATTAATTTTTCAATTAAATAAATTTAATATGTTATTATAAAAAAACCATGTTGGATGTTTTTACATTTTAATTAAATTTTTTTATTAAATAATTTGAATTCAAATTAAATAAATAATCCTAAAAATGAGTTTAATGATATATTTTCATAAAAATATTTTAATGAATGATCTAAATATTAAAAAATATTTAAAGAGAATAATTTGGATGATAAATGGTCTAAAATTACATCCATAGACCATTTTTGATCCAATTATCATCATATAAAAAATTTATGTCACTTATTTGCTTAAAAAATGTGTTACCATGGTTAAGGATAATAAATGTACTATGAGGGGGATAAACCAGAAGACAATGATTAAAATGAAACATAAACATATATTAATTTTATTAGTTTAAGGGATTTAGACTTGATAATTCCATATATTTTAAATTATGGAAAATGGGTTCCACTTGAAAGGATTTCCAAATAAATTATGACTAAATATACTAAGTAATTCCATCTGTGACCCTTACCCCACTTAAAAAGGGAACACACTGTTATAATTTACTAAAAAACATTGAAAATATTTCCAATACAATACCACTTATAATACATTCATATATTTAGTACCTTCATTCTAGAGATTTTTTATCCCCTAATACCATCTGATGAAGTATAAAGGTTTTAGCCAAAGGAATTCTCCTTACAGAGGGGTAGTTTTATTACCTAACCCTTTCAAAGTTTATTTATTAATATAAATCCTCTAAATTCAGTCATATCGATCCTAAAAAAATTTATCCAGTATAAAAAATATATTTATATTTTATTAATATTATTATATAACCTTTTTACATCTCATTGACATCAAATAAGAAATGAAAGTATTGCATGTGTGTACGTGCAAACTATCACCTCCACATAGTGATACGATTCATTTTCCATCACTATATTTCTTGGTTGGTTGTTATGAATGATTAAGGGATTATATATAATATTTATTAAATAGTTATTATCATAGTATTATAATATCTTATCTACCTTCTAACATTCCCATCCATTGGAAAAATGATAATGTCATTCATGTGTACTTGTGAACTAGCACATCCTAAAAGCAATATGATTCATTTTTCATTTCTAATTTACATGGATTGTAATAAGGATATATTTAATGATTATATATTATAATTATATAATTATTAAAATTATGGAGATAATGAAATCATGACCATGATGAAAGGACTGCTATTAATGAACTAAAACATACATGAAAAACAAAACATTCAACACTCAGAAATGATGATTTTAATAAAGAATTATTAATAAACATGTGTTGAAATATTATAAGTGAATAATATATGATGTTATATATATTTATATTTATATTTATATATTTTTAATTTTTCTAAATTTATTATATAAGAGTTTAGATTTATTACAATGTATGGTCGACCTGTGGTAATGGATTTTCATCACACATTGGTTCTCATGAGACTTATTCCATATTCAACACCTATTTACATCATGTGGTGTATATAATACCCCTTTGATATATTATTCCATGAATATATTTAAATTAATGGAATTTAAATTTTCATTTAATTTTATTTCTTTAATATGGATTATGATTCAAAATATACCAAAGTTGTAAGGGTTTTACATTGCAATCTCACTTTTTAATCCAATTATTTTTTTCTTAAATTTGAAATAATTTAATTTAGTGATATAAATATCATAAATATCGTGTATTTTATTCTATTATGGTTATTTATATATATTATAAGTTTTATTTTTCATTTTACTCTCTCTATGTTCTCCAATTGGGAAATAATGTTTTTTAGGAAAAATGCACTTTGTTTCACTATTCGTTCAGCAATGGTTTTATTTCTTTTCAATATTTTCATAAAAATATGTTCAAGAAAGTATTTAATATTCTATGATAATCTTTTAAATTATTTTTATACATGTTTTACTTTCTATAAAATTAGTTAAATGAAATTTTTATATCTTTTTCTAAACTAGTTAATTCGTAGGAAGTTTGTGGGAAAATATTTTTTTAACATATACCACACGAATGAATTTTACATACTCCATGAATAATATTTTATTTAAATCTGACATTGAAATTTTATATGGTTACATTAGAAAAAAAGTCTTCTTAATATTATTTAATTTTTTATATTTTAAATATGTTATTTAAAAATTAATAGGGTATTTTTCTCAAGAAATGTTTTTGTGGTATTTTAAATGTATTTTAATTTAAGATAATATCCATTAATGTTACTTATTATTCATTGGGGATATGATCCAATGATACCTGCCTTATTCTCTATCTTGATGGTTATTGATTATAATGAGGAAATATTAATGAAAAACATTTTTTCCCAAGGATTAGCTATGATGAAATAATAAACGATATCATGATCTTGTGGAATACATATGAACATACTATGATTATGTGTTGTATGGGTCTATTATAGACATATTATTTATTGGGTAATGATTAATTTTTAGAGAAAAATAGTACATAATAGGTTATCCAAAGCCTAAAATAGAGAACGTAGGATGTTAAAAAAAGTCTGATGTAGGTACACTTGTGGTTTCACCGATTCTAACATTTGATGAATGTCTTGGTGGGTAGCAATGAAAAATAATTTCTTTGAATATGACTATGAAAAACTTTTTATTCCACTCATTTTTAAATAATATTATACATACTATATGATCTCAGGTATTATGATATTTTACTCTCTTATGATTCATGTCTTATGAAATATATAAGATTTTTCCATGACTATGAACTATGAATTTCTCAGTAAGATTATCAAATATTAAGATCCTATTATTATACCCTTATGTTCATGAAATGGTTATATATTATCAATGAATGATATCTTCTTTACTGACGCATATTTTTTAATTTGAGATCTCTATTTATTATATTTTCTTTTCCCTAATATATAAATAATTGCTTTCTTTAGTGTAATTCTATAAAGGGAGATAATTATGAAGAACATAGTTTTTGATTATGTAGATCATTTATGTACCAGTTGTTTATATAGATAGGTATCCAAAGACACTAAATATTTATGGTTCAGGTGTGTATCATAATGATATATTGTGAATATTAATTTAATAATATGTAATATTAATGTATGTAATATATGGGTTAACTCAATGATCATATTATGTAACAATATCGACACCATTTTTGGTTACAAAATTCTAATTACTAAAATTAAAGTTAATGATCATGATAATGGTAATACTCTTAATTACAATGAATTGTTTTATTAATATTGTCTAATTTATATGTAATAAAATAAACCAATATATTCTGAGAATTGAATTTAATATTATTTTTAAAAACATAATAAAATATATTATCTATCATTCAATTATAAATCAATACTAAATAATATTAATAACCTTTATTTGTAAAATGGTATTTTCATCAAAACATTTTTTCTATATATTATTTTTTTAAGTTAAAATTTATTTTTATCCTATTCAGAAATTTAATTGGAAAAAATATTAGTTAAATTTATTTTTAGAACACCCATATTTTCTATGAGGTTTTATTTTATAATTTTATTAAAACCTATATATCTTAATTAAAAACTAGTTACCTAGGTAAAAATAAAAATTGATAAATTTAAATCCCAAGTGGAAAATAACATGAAAACTATTTAAAACATGTTTTAAAATTAAATTTATAATATTTATTAACATTATAATAGAAAAAATCTATTATTTATCTATTTTCTAGCCTATACTATTGAATACTATTATTCCATTATTGAAAAATAATGGGTGTTTAGAAAAGTTCAATTTTCCATACATAAAAAAGGGTAAAACATACATCACTTCATTCCATAAAAATTACTTAAAGGTTATTCACAAAAATATTACATTTTTCTCCCCATATAAACATATATCCATTTAGTAGTCCTCATTTCTCGATTAGTTACCTTATTCCCCTCATTCCCAATGAAAAGTTCAAGAGAATGTTCGAGGGTCCAAAGTGAGTATTAATTAATCCTCATCATTTTATTCCAAAACTGTACCTTCCAAACCTATGTTAAATATAGTAACATAATGAACATAGTATAATTATTATACTTATTTTTTATTGTATTAATATATCTACAATTATTTATTCATTTCTATTCAAAAATAAAATAAAATAAAAGAACATCGATCACGTGTTTGGGAGAAATACCACATCCATGATGCATCATCTTACATTTTTCCCTACCACCTCTCATAACTAGTTATAATGATGAAAATAATGAATAAATTTGAAATATTTAATTTAATTGTTATTTTTAAGAGGAAAATTATAATCAACCATCATTCCCTCTAATTTTCTAAGAAATTGAAATGTTAACAATGCATTGTGCAAACTACCACCTCCATGAAGTAACATTTCTAATTTTCCAAATTCATCTTAATTATTTAAAAAAACACTAAAAATTTGACCAAAAAACATAAAATAATATAAATAATATATTTATGATTCTTCTATAATGATATTATGTCAAAATAAACAATTTTTTAACCATACTCACCCATTAAATTATAGTACATTCATGTTTGGTTCGGTCTAACCAGCTAATTAAAAAATACAATAAAACTCTATCATAGATGGATATTAAAAAATAAATACTAATATTATTATAATTAATAATAAAACAATGATTATTTTATGTTTATAAAGGATATATTATTTTTTTAACTTATTATTAAAATATCATCTCCAATCACTAATATTACTAAAATGAGAAGACACATATTCCATTTTAAAAAAATATAAATAAAATGGAAAAGGAAAACGATAAAATAATTGTAAATAAATATTATATATCAATTATATTTCTTAAAATTATTTGGTAATGGTAATATTTTGGTGAATAATTAATAAAAAAACCACTATCGTGGAACTCATTCAAAACAATTATGATTAATAACACCTGATATCAAAAATAGAAAAAACTAACTAATATACATGTAAAGATAAATTATAAATGAAGTTTATAAAATATAATTTATATAAATTAGGTTATTCAATAGAATATTAATATGTCTATTATTATTATAAAATATCTTAGATTGAATTCAACTATGTGGGGGAAAAAGGAAAAGGTTCTCTTATCTCAAATTAAATTTCTTAACAAATATTTCTTATTATACACGAAATTTTATTTGTTTTGGTGTATCAACTTACCCTTTACTATTATTTATCACGATCCTATAATTTTTCTAGATATTTAGTGATTCATTTAATAAAATATAATTGAAATGGGTTTTATTTGAATATTTGTATTATTATAAGGGTTTCGTCATCTAAAATTTAATTTCATGAGATATTTTTCTTATTATGAAGCATGAAATAATTGATGTTGTGTCATTAATTCTTAATTAATTATTTTTAACATTTTAATTTAATTTATTGTGATTTGAGATCTATATCATGTTCTCTATTTAAATGGACAATGATTCCAAATATACAAAATTTTAACGGTTTTTATTAACTCAACTCCCTTTATTGAGTTATAATTATTTTTCATGAAATAATTTCATATAATATTGGTCTATTAAATACTAAGACTTTATTTTATGATAATTTATATTTATATATAAGGCAAATTAAACATTTTAGTCAAATTTTCCTCATCAATTAATTTCATCACAATAAAAAATAAATCATGGTTGAGAATAATTCTCTTCCTCTTTAAGGAAGGTTTCCCCACCTTGTCCAAATTTTATTTCCCCAAAAATTTTATCCTTTTTATTTATAAATTAAATTATGTTTTACGTCCTTTTTACTTTATATTTCATTTCTAATCTTTTAAAAAGAAATTTTTGTTACTCTTTCTATGATGTGTGTTTTCAACAAAGACATTTCAAAACATTTAAAATGTTTTTTATCCTTTCTAAATCATATAATTTATATTCAAATCCAAATAAATTTTTGATAACCATTATTTATTTTGAAAGATTTAATATTTAAGATTATTTTTAACGGTAAATGTCCTAAAAAAAATTCACTTCACATTTTTTAAACCTTATTTTCATTTTCATGAGTCCATAGTTAGATCATTTTTTTTAAAAGTAAATAATATCAATGTATTTCCACTTCACCATTTGAAACATTAATTTATTTTAAAAGGATAAAATATTAAAATTTGAATTTAAAATTAATTATATTTAAATTTTTTCACATCACCATTTCTAAAATGAATTTTTCAAAGTAACCATAACATCATCATTTTCACTGAAGATAATAGTGTTTTTTAAAACAACTTTTATGATTTCACTTAAAATTTTCTCTTTACCTCCAAATGAATTATTTAAAGGGATGTTATATGTAGTGAAATAAACTATTAATATCCTTGTGAAATATTTTTTTGGGTGATTTAATTTTGGGCTTCAACCATTTACCTTTTTAATGTGAATTTTGGTGATACAATCAATAATAGTCGTAAACATATTTTCTTTCAATAAGTTATTTATGATATAATGATTTTTTTATGGTAGACTGAGACCATTACCAAAAAATCAATATTCCTTTATTATGAAAAATACATACAAAATTCTGAAAATGGGATATTTACAATGATCCCTCTGGAGAAGTGGAAGAAGATCATCTGGTACTTGATCATCCCATTGAAAACCAATGACATTAATACCTTTGTTGGCAAGTCCATCTTCTAATGAATTAGCTTCATGATAAGTGTGAGTGACGATATGGTCCACAGAGTAAAGAAAATCCATGCACATAATCCATCTATTGGTAGTATTATATGAATGATGTATAGATCTAGAACGAATAGCAAGAACAACCGTGGAAGATTCACATTCAAGCCAAATATTCACCCATTATCATTACTTGGCCCGTTCCACTACCAAAATAATAGAAAAAAAATTTCTTTAAGAGGAGAGTAATTTCCACAAGAACCATACATTCATCCAAGAATGGTTCCACTTGGATCCCTAAAAACATCCCCAAAACAAGAAGGACTCGGGTTACCTCTAGAATCATTTTCAGAATTGATTTTAATCCAGCCAATAAATGAATCCTGCCAAATGAATTCCATCATGCCCCATGGTGGTTGAAATTTCCCTCTGACCCCAAGTTGATTCAACATAGTGAAATCATGTATGGAGTTAGAGTAGAAGAACCTCCCAATAATAGGAGCATTCTGCACCATAGAAATAATACCGGAAAAGGCCACACTAACCGGGAATGATTGGCTATCATTGATCACCTTGTTCCTGGATTTCCATATGTAGTGAATTAGTTCCTCCGTAGCCACCAATAAAAAAGAAGTATGTGCAGCGTCAGATTCAATGTAGACCATCCCACTAAGAAATCCTGAATTGAGCTGACACAAGGTAGGACCACATCAAATAAAGTTTCTACTACTTTTCACATTACTAATACTACCATGAATCTGAGGAAAATTTGATCAACTTATTCCCTATTTTGATGAATAAAAATACAAGAAGATCATAGATAGATGCCATATTTTTACAAGAAGTCATCAGTGGGTAGTATTTTATGTGCAACTATCCATACCAATGTTAATTGGATGGGGATCAAAAAATTCCTCCTTTGATTTACCATCCAATGAAAATCATGATTTCCTTTAATAACATGATTATAAAACGTTTTTGAAGATATAATCCTATTATTTGAAGTTTCCCTGGCCATAAAGTCTTCCCTAGAAGAGAATAAGTAGTTATTTACTCTAGATATGATATGCTAAGAGATATTCTCTATGTTTTCCACAAGTTAACTAATAGAAATATCAAGGTCTAAAATTTAACCTCTAACAATTATTGAATTAGCCAGAGGAGCCCTAGTCTAGTTGCAATTCCAGAATGATAAGGATGAATCCTTATATACAATCCATCTTGAATCAGCATCAATTATGTAGTAACAATACATTGGTTTTTCATGCCCATGGAGTAACTGGATATAGGTGGACTGTCACCCACCACCGAGCGCCTTTATGTACTCTCCCAGACACATGCCTTGGTGTAACGACACTTGGACTTTTAGACAAGTTCCACATGGGCTAGAGGGGCCCACAAGAGGCAATAATGACAGATAGTGAGCTTTTACTTGCGGGGACATGAACCCAGGTCCTCAGGGCTAGGTCACCACCGCTGCTCACTAACTCACCCCTGACCCATGGGTATTATAATAGAATGATTTTTTTAAATTGAAACACATATAAATAGATAATTGATGGGTGGTTCCTATATCAAATTCTAATGAAATGGTTACGTATTTATAAGTCACAATATAAGGATTTTTGGTGTGTAAAAATATTTTGTTCACAACATTAATCATAGAAATTTTATTTTTTCAAAATATAAAGCATGAATTTTTTTACAGTCACAACATAAAGAGTGATCATTTTTTTACTGAAAAGAGGAAGCGTGGTATTTTTTTCTTCAATACATAAAGTGTAGAGATTTTATATTTCAATAAATTATAATTAAAACTTGCTAATTTCTAGAAAAAAGTTCATTAATAATATATGATTCAATGTATTTTTTGTATTTCCTTATTATATGAATAAAATTATACCCCTTGTTTGAGGTTTATCATCTCACAATTATGCCCACATTTTCTATGGTATATATTATTTCGTTTGATATTTCATGTCCTTAAATCACGATTTATGGACACATATTATTGTTCCATGTTGTTTTTAATAAGAAATTTATCCCTTATCATTTTTTCTCATATTCCTATGATCTATCCCTTTATGAAATATTGATAATATTCTTCTTATAGAGACTCTAAGAATACCCCTTTATTATATTTCTTTTCCCAAAATTATTAAGATAAATATAACTTCTAGGAAGTCCAGATTGTTGTCTAGAAAGAATTATTATAGAGAAATGATAAAAAATGTTGTAAAATAATCATCTTATATATCTTTTACTTAAAGGAATTAAACTAAAAATTTATCTAATTTTAGTGAGATTATTATAATATTTAATTATAATTTGAAATTTTTATAAGTTTATATTGGCTCATATCACTTAGAATCAATAATAATTTTTAAAATTATGCTTTCTAGCATTGAAATTGGGAATTTCGGTATATGGAATGACACTATCCGCTATATGTATACCTAAATACAATATTTACATAATTAATACATTGTTAAAATTTTAACCTTTAACAATACCATCTTTATATACTTTACTAAAACTTATACATATTATTCCCTTATAAAAAATTGGTGTCGTATTTTTAATATTTTTATCCTTTCTATGGTTATAGTTAATGGTACTATCTTCATAGAATACCTTGAGGAAGAATACATCAAGAATGTATCCCATTTTTCTAATTTTATATATTATCCTTTTTAGGTTCCTTAAATATGTTCCACAAATGTTTCTTTTAATAATATTGTAATATTATATTTTATGAAATAAATTATTATTTATCTATATCTGATTTACATTCGAGATAATTAACACATTAACAAATTTTATATTAAAATCATAATTGTTACATTCTTCCTAACTAAAAATAATAGCACATTTTTTTACTCAGATGAGAATAGATGAGGGTAATTTCATTAATTTTATATTTGGGTTACCACATTAACTTATTATACATTTTATTTATTCATTGAAGTTGATCGGGAGATAAATATTTCTCTATAGTACTTTATCTTAATGAGCCTAGATCATTAATGGTCATTCCTAATAAGAGAAATCATACTCTTGTTGTAAAATACATGGGTTTAGTATAAGTGTTGTATCAAGTATATACTTTTTTAAAATTGATACATTGAACCTGTTGTGGACTTATGGGATGGTTTGTGGGATTTCTAGCGAACACTCATCAGTTCCCACTTGATAAAAAATCTAAAATGGACTGAAGTTTCTATGGTTTAATATTGCCTACTTCCAAAATATCATAACCCTATTACTTGGTTATATAGAATGAAATAATTTTTCTCCAACAATAGTCTACTATCTAATAAATTATTATCAATATGGAATCTAACCTTTTTAATCACATGAATTTTAGTATAACTTCATAAAAAAATATTACATTAATAACATAAAAGTATATTTTGAGGTCATTTGTATTGGAAAATAGGTACATAATACATGAATTACAAAAGAAAAAAATGAACATATATTTTTTAATAAATTTTAATCAATTCTATTATAATCCTTAATAGGTCACATCAGTGAATGTATTTTCACAGGGACATACATCAGAAGAAAGGGGAGAGCATAAACACTGGTAAGGGATAAAAAATGAAAATGGAATATGAAAGATGACCATGGATAATAAATGAGGAATAAAAGGATATAATAATCTTAATTACCTGGTATATACCATGTAAATGTGGTTATGACATAAAAATGAGAAATTCATAAGAATTTTGCCATTGTTTATAAGAATGGTTTAATAAATGATAATTTCTAAGGTTATTCACTAGTGTATCAAAAAACATGAAATATATAGAGATTAATTAATTATGTAATGAAATGAATTGATATAAGGGAACACCCATTATATGCATTAATTAATTTTTGTCATAAATATCATAACAAAACATTTCATCAACAGACAAAGGATAATAAAGAACCAGTTTCTTATAAAAACATTGAGTATGTAAGCACTTAAAGACTCGAATATTAAATGGATTTTGACCCATAAAAAGTGGATGTGGGATTAATACATGTAAATCCCTAAATACGTAAATTATTTTTACATATAAGGGATTTTATATGGTTTTTTAAGGGGTTTGGGTGTTCAAATTATGATAATTTCTATTCAAAAAAGATTGAAATTCTAGAAATGAATCTGGAAGCATTAAACATATAAAATGTGGATTAAAAAGGGTAAAATGAGAGGGGTTTAAGTTATCACATTGATAAAAAAAATTGGGTAGTAATGGTATGATCAAAATTAAAAGAAAATAGTGTAATTTATCATTTTGAAGACATGAAAAAAATGAGTTATGTGAATGGAAAATCGGAAGATGATAATTCTCGCACCTAGTAGTGTTTCTTCCTAAACTAGAACTTGGAACCTTGATGAATTAAAGGCAAATTTTAGGGACTCTGTATGAGGTAAAGTTACCCCAATATTATAAATTCTTTATTTTTTAGTGGAGAATAATGGGGGATGTGTTGTTATTTTTAGTAAGTGGGGATGTTTATTAATTTCATAATTTAGATTTAGGAATCTATATGATAAATTAATCATAACCACAAACCATCAGATGGGTTTTCCAAATTTTCTACCAAATAGTGGCGTTTTTCAATATTGTTTAAGTCAATGAACCAAAATACTTAAAATAATACCCTTAGTGACGTGTAAGTGAGTCATTTTTATAGAGAATTGATTTGAAATCATTAAAATACAATATATGTTTTAGAGTATTTGTTATGGTTTTATAAAATTAATCAAATATACAAAAAATATATTGTTTTAAAAGAAAAAAGACATTTTAGTTGTGGATTATATTTATGTAATTTATCAAGTTCCATTTTGGATTTCATTATATCACAATACATACCACATATTTATGTCCTATATATTTTTTACCCAAAAATTTGACTATCTCATAATGTTATGAAAAATTAACCATTGAATAAATTTTATCTGATGATTTAAAAAATAAGATTTATTTTGTGAAAGTAATTATAAAATTACAAAAACATACACTATGAAATTTGAAATTCCAAGTTTTTTTTGAAGAATATGCTGTTTTATAAAGAATATAGTTTATGGACCTTTAAAAATTAAATTTGACTTCATAAAATTATATTATAATTTATAAATAAATAAATATTATTTAATAAGAATATTTTTTTAAAATAAATTTTATTTTAAAAATTATTTATTTATAAAAATATTTTCCTAATTAAAACTATATATTCCCTAAAAATAGAATTTTGATTTATTTATATGAATTTTTTTTATCAAACTCAATATATAATCATTTGTTAACATATTAAAAAGGGGTAAATATAATAATTATTTAATTAAAAAGAAAAATAAATGAATTCGTAGTACTTGGTCAAGAAACATAACCCCTTATTACACTAGCATACTCCATAATTGTAACACATTCTATGCTTGTAGATTTGTGGGGTAGTTCAACTAATATTGACCTAGTGGTGATCTCCACTAAAATTAACTTCCCTCATAATATATCTCATTCAAGACTCACTCGATGATGTTATGCTTGGTCTTGGTCAAGGGTGAACCCTAGTGATTCTACCTCTATACTACGTTTTAACAAAACGTCTTTAAAAGGAATGAATCTACTAGTTGAGGCCATCATTTCTCATTTTTGAATAAACTATTAGTTTTCATTACCCTTTATAAACATTTATTATAACAGTAACATTATTAAAAATGGTTCTAATTCCCAATGTTTATAATGAACAATGGTTATATTGGCCAATAGTAATATTGGACAACCATCATATTGACCAACAATCTTGTAATAGTCAGATACCAATTATCGCTTTTCTGTTAATACTCCATATATACTTCAAAATTTATCAACATTTAATACTTGATTCCTATTTTTTAATCTAACATTAATAATTTTAATTATTTACCTAATGTTTGAATTTATTTAATAATTTTTCATGGAAGTTTTAATATTCATGGGAAATTTTGATCCTATGGTGTACACCATTACATGTTCAATATTTGTGGGTTTTATATCCCTATAAAATTCTTAGCTATAATAATTGGTACTATAACATGACATGTTATATTTCATTTCTCTTTATAGTAGTATTTCTATATACTTTTACTGATAAATTTAATAAGATAACCACTATGAAAAATAACTTTTCTTAATTAAAAATTAAATTTTATGGCCATTACATTCTCTCCTCTCCATCCATAAATTTATTCAAAAAAATTGACTCTTGGTTCCATAAAAAAGTGTTATATATCTATTTCATTGATTCATTTAGTTCCCAAGTAGCCTCTTCAAACTTTTGAGTTGGCCAAAGAAAATTTAAAATTCATTTCATCTTTTTCCTAAACACCTATTCCATTTTATCAAGGATTTTAATTGGTTTCTATTCATATGAGAATTCAGCTTCCAACTATACACAGTTAGTGTCATGTACTCATGTTGAGTAAACATGTACTTTATTTGCATGGATAAGTGGAAGAAATCATAGACACTAAACACATTTGGTGTAGTTCTAATTGATAAGTAAATCCTACAACATACATGAGAATATAAGATGGTACAATGTATCATAGACTCATTTACTCCTTTTTTGAACCTTAGGACCCATTTACATGGTGATATCTTGAGAAATGCATGATCCCCCCTGACATGTAACTCTATGTCCTTCCTTTGTTTTTCAGCATAAATTTTCTATCGAATCTAATTATCCTTGATGTGTTTTTTAATAATTTATATCATTTATATTTTATCCTATACAATTTCTATTCCCATTAGTTTCCCTTCTCCAACTTCATCCCAATATGTTAGACTTTAATACCCTTTTCTATTGAGAGATAAAATATGTTCCATTTGAATTCTAATGTGGAAATTATTGTTATAATAGAATTCATAAAGAAGAATATTTTGTCCCCAAATACCTATAAAATCAATGGATATATAATGTATCATTTCTTTTAATGCCTGAATATTCCTCGTAGACTACCCATCAGTTTAGGGATGATAGGTTGTGCATAGGTTTTCTTCGGTATTCTGATTCAATTGAAGGCTCCTACAAAATTAAGAAATATATCTTGAATCATGGTTAGAAACAATATAAATATGTACTCCAATACATTCCACCACCTCATGAATAAAAAGGAGATATATGAATTTAGGGTATAATCCATCTCTTTGGGAAATTAAATGGGTATGAATTTTCAATTTATTATTTCTTACCCATATAAAATTGTTACCATTGGAATAATTCTGAAGGCCTATTAAAGATTCCATACTGATTATACCTAATTTACATATAGGTCTTGGTAGTGGTTTTAATAATATTTTATTAATTTTCCTCTTCCTTCACTTGTTTAAATTATATGAAAAGTTTAGTGCGATCATCGATATCAATTTTCATATTATCCCACCCATAGTGATCATGATTATCTCAATACAGCTAAGTGATTTTGGGATGTATGGATAATGTATGGTTATGATATTTATCCATAAAATAGTTTTTTTATTAATAATATATGGAATACATAACATTGTACCAAATATTAGTATACCTTCATGATCATTTTTTAATTCAATAAACTTACCATCTTTCATAGCCTTTATATTCTTTTTCATCAAAGGATCATCTCGTTGAGATTTATTTATTCACTATAGTAATTTTGGTGGAGAAATCCTTTGGGATAGTGTGATGATGTCCCTTCCCATACTATTTTCTTGCCCATCCTTACTAGGTCATCGATCAATGGATTTATTTTAATCCCCATCATTAAAAGAACACCATGATCTTTCCAGGTCAAAACATCCAAAACATTGTTCTCTCTTCTAGGGTGATAATGAATTGAAAAATCATAGGTTTTAAAGAGATCCAACCATATTCTTTGTCTCATGATCAATTAATTTTGTATGACTTTGTATTTCAATCTTTGGTGGTCTATGTATATATCACATTTATTTCCATAAAGATAGTGGCTCTATATTGAAAATAAGACTAAAAGTACCTCTAGATCAAGAGTAAGTTAATTATTCTCATGGGACTTTAGCTGTTGAGTTTCATTGGTGATCAAATTTTAATTTTTTAGGAGAACACATCCAATACATTTTATATATAAATCACTACAGAGAAAAAAATCTTTCCCTAAAAAATGTAGAGTTAGAATAGGTAACACATTCTTCAGTTCATAGAATATTTCTTCAAACTCCTCTGTTCATATAAACATAACTCTCATTCGGGTTAACATGGTTAGATGATTATAAATACCTGAGCAGTTCTTTATGAAACTTATATAGTATCCTTATATATCACATAAATTATGAATATCAGTTATAGTAGTAGGATGTTTCCTCTCCTCTATGGCCTTTATCTTAGTGGGATCAACTATTATTCCATAATTGTCCATGATGTTCCCTAAGAATGAATATTATCATAACCAAAATTCATATTTAACTAATTTACCACACATATTATAATTCATAAAAATTTATAAAATAACCCGCATATGATCATCATTCACCTATAGAATTTTGGAATATATTTTAATATCAACAATAAAGACAAGAATTTTTTTAAATTAAATATTTAAAGATTTATTTACCAAATCCATAAATATAACATTATAATTAGTCAAGATGAGTGTTATAACAACAAACCATAATTACATAATCTTTTTAAAAACAATTATTTGGGATATATTCTTTCTTCACCATTAAATGATGATACCTTGATCAGAGGTCAATCATGGAAAAGAAATATGACACATGATGATGGTAAAAAAATCACTATTCCATGATATAGGGAATTTTTTCAACACTATGATCCCATTATGTTCTCTATAATAAATTAATAGACTCTTTGATCCATACTTTGTTTTACAAATAGAATAGGTTCTCTCAAAAGATACGCACTTGGTCGAATAAAACCCTTATCTAAAAGATCACTAAGTTTCTTCTTTAAGTTCAATGACTCAATATATTACATTATATATATGATCATTGGAGTTGACATGGATATAGTTATGAGTTGTATGTAGAAATATACTACTATTTCAAGGGGAGGTCTATGTTTGTCACAACCCGTCCCCAGGGGCCCGTGTCATGAATACCCCAAGCCCGCCTTCCGTTGGCCTGGGGCAGGCGACTAGCACCGAAAGGCATATTCCATAAATCTGGGAAGGCACTGCCTTTAGATCTTGTAAACTCATGTAACCAAGCAAAAAACAAGATACGAACACAAGAAAACTGTATAACCAAAAGAGTGATAAAAAAAAGGGGCCAGAATAGAAGCCCAATAGTAAAGGTACAAGTACAACTGAAATACAATATAACCGAAGAAAAGGGAAAGTCAACTGTTGGGTCTTCCTCTGAGGATCCTACCTGAAGGGTAGGTACAGATCACCTCCTCCGCACTACACGTCCATCAATATCCTCTATGTTTGGACACGCCATATGGTCCACCTCCGAGCACCGTCCAGTCCTTGTACTCTCAGCCTCAGTCAGCGTTGTATGTTGTATACATCCAACACAATAAGGTGCGGGCATAGTCCATACAGAGGTGAGTAGAACGATACTCAATAGGGACCCAAAGACCCTCAAGGTCTCACAAAAATCTACAAAGGATGAACCGAAAAGTATGAAAACAACATATAACCCAACTTAGGTATATGCCCACACATATACCTAAGTTATCAAGTAATCAATCTAAATCTTGATGAAACACAGAGGTTCTGACTTAGCTCACATAGGTTTAAGTTAAGAACAAAAGTAGAGATGATTAGATGTAACTGCTGAATCATCTTACTCTGTAAAGAAGCTGACCCACACAGGATCGCTAAGAGGTGACCCACACAGGATCTCTAGGAAAGGAGGTGACTCATATAGGATCGCTAGGGGCTAGCCCGCATAGGATCGCTAGGAGATGACCCAATGAGGATCGCTATGAGATGACACACACAAGATCACTAGGAGCTGACCCACATAGGTTCGCTAGGAGTTGACCCACACATGGTCGCTAGGAGATGACCCACACATGATCTCTAGGAAAGGAGCTGGCCCACATAGGATCACTAGGAGCTGACCCACACTGGATCACTAGGAAATGAGCTGACCCACACAGGATTGCTTGGAGATGACCCACACAGTATCGCTAGAAGCTGACGCACATAGGATAACTAAGAGATGACCCACACAAGATCACTAGGAGCTGACCCACACTAGATCTATAGGAGCTGACCGACACAGGATCTCTAAGATCTGACCCACACTGGATCACTAGAACACCACCCGTACATCGTCAGACCCACACTGGATCCTAGTACATCATCACAGCCAGCTATTGGGTTCCTGTACTATACTTCCTGTCTCCGGGAGGTTCTGCTCCACAATCCACTAGTCGATACTCCGACTTCCACGAAGTACCACAAAGAAGTATCTCAAAAGTCTGCCATGTCATAGGGGTCTCAACGCAGTAGACATCCCATCAATCGGACGCTTGGTCTGTGAGTTATTAGCCTTTTAGTCTCGGGGGCATGATTGGATTTGTGCTCGATCCGACATTACCGTACCCCAAATTAATTCAATTCTCTAGTGGGGTATACTCAAAGGGATCATCTGGTTCCAAGACATCCAACACCGCTGACGGTTCTTCAAACGGATATTTGGTGCCAAAGTTGTCTCCGAAAGATAAGTAAATGGGTCGTAGTGGGCTCGGGTCCGGTCCGACCCGGTCGGACCTATCCAACCTGGCATGGGCCGACCTGGTCTGGGTTTACCCAGTCCGGCCTGGCCTTCTTGCCAATTTGATAGGTCGCGGGGGCCGCGAGGGGTGCCTCGAGGGTGACTTGGCCGCGGAGGGTGCCGCGAGGGAAGTTCAGCCACGAGACGGCTCAGCTGCAGACGACGTGAGACCATGGGGTGGCTCTCAAGGCTACGGGCGGCATAGCTACGGCGAATTAGAGGGCCGCAGGTGGAGTAGCTAGGGCGGCTCAGAACTCCAGTGGGGGGCCCGTCCTGGGCAGCTCGGTATGGCGGCCGCGTGGAGAGGATGATTCAGCCCGGGGTGGCGTGGAGGATCGTCATGACGATGGCTGTGGCTCGGCACAACGACGGCATGACGAGGGCGGTTCGGCCTTGGATGGTGCGACAACTCGACATGGCAGCGGCGCGGCTCGGCTTCGCGGACGTCGGCGGGGCTCGGTCCGGAGCAGCGGTCCGGCCACGGGGCAGTGCTCCAGCCTCAGTGAGGCGGTCCAGCCATGGGGTTTGGCTGGGAGGGATCCACGAGGCCGGTTCAGCCGAGAGGGCGCAGCGAGTGGCGCTGTTTGGCTGAGAGCAGTGGTCCGGCCGCGGGACAGCAATCCGGCCGCAGGGTGGTGGTCTGGCCATGGGGAGTTGGTCCAGCCACGGGGTTCAGTCGGGGCGGCATGGCGAGGCCGCGACCGTAGTTTGGCCAGAGCGGCGCGGAAAGGCCGCGACAGTGGTGGTTTTGGAGCGGTGCTGTTGCGCCACCGTCTTCGTCGTGGCTGGCGGTGGTGCATGCCACCATTCTTGTTCCCCTTTGATTGGTCATTTTCCTCCTCCATCATGAAGAACACCACAATTAATCACAATAATTACGAAGAGGATGACCATTTTAGTTTGGCATGAACTTTCTGCATTAGTGTGGTAGCAAGTGGCTCAAAAAGAACAAGAGTATCAAGAACGGGTAAAGAGAAATAATCAAACTCCCTCCCAACAATCCCTGTCAATCACTATTCTCAATCCCACAAAAGAATTAGCAAGGGCGAACATGGAATGTGATAATCATATTCTAGTAAACCCCTACCTCGGGTTGTTCGTTGACGTTGGCACGAGAAGGATGTATGGACGTTGATTCGTCGCAGATGAAGACGTCCCACGTCAGAGGAGGTCAAGGATATTGGTGTTCGTCATGTCCGCCACACGCCTCATATCCCTTGCTCGTTCGTTGGTTCTTTATAGTCGTAGGCGTTCTTCGTCGGCGAGAGTGTTCTTCATGGAAGAATGCGTTCTTCGTTAGAGATATTTCTCCTAAGAGATCCTTCCTCCCAATTCCACCAAAAATGCCAAGTGTGGCCAAAATAATAAATTATCCCTTCTATTATGTTTTTTGTCATAAATTTAAATAACTTAATTAATGTGGTGCGTTGGAAAAATTAATATAAAGGAGGGTTGGCACAATTAATTTGGTGGGATCTCAAGAGGTTCTTCCACATTAAAGAGGGAGTTGGGAAGTTTCTCCCTCATTAATAGGGGAGTTCAAGAGGTTTAGGCCTCAGGTGGTGCCCACCACCATATCCTCTCGTCGGAGGTTAGGATTGGGTGGTCCCCACCACCAAAACCTCTCATGTGAGGTTATGGTTTAGTGGTCCCCACTGTTAAACTACCACATGGAGGATTAGTTCTAGTGGACCCCATCTCCCAACACCCACATGGGTGATATAAATAAAAATAACAAGTCACACACTTTTATTTTTATATTATTCTTTCACAAAAAAAACAAAAAATATTTTTCATCCTTGACCACCTATCATCGAGGTGAAAGTCTCCTTAATCGAATATTGGCACAATGAGTTAAATGATGCCCCTAGATTTCAATTCCAAGCACTGGTTCAAAAGTTATAAAATCCCACTCGCATGTTTACTGAATGTTCCCGAAAAAAAAATGTTCATAAATTCATTCCGGGCACTCTGGGACTCAGAATCATGCGCTGTCAATTTTTGTAGACTCGTAATGTTCCCATATATCTAAGAAAAATTACACAGAAATTCTTGGTCTTTACATTCTCCCCACCTCAGGGCTCTATGTCCCCATAATCCATAACTCAACACTAGGTAAACAAGTGGGGGTACTTATCACGCATTTGAGCCACCCACTCCCATGTGCTATCCTGGAGGTTCCCGTGCTGATAGGGAATCTGAACCAGAGGTATCGACCGTCCACAAATTAACCACTCATGTCGATCCTCAATCTCTACTGGAACCTCTATAAATGTTTCACCATCGTTGATGTGCAGCTCTCCATGGTCGATGACGTGGGAGGGGTCATGCACGTATCTCCTCTGCTGAGATACATGGAATACGTCATGCACCCGGTGCAAGTGAGGTGAAAGAGCTAAGCATTAAGCCATCTCGCTAACTCTGCTAAGGACCTCTAAGGGTCCAATGAATCTTAGAGATAACTTTCCACCTCGGCCAAATCTCTACAAACATTATCGAGGTGAGACTCATAGAAAGATGTGGTCTCCATCCTCAAACTCCAGAGGTCTCCTTCTCCTGTCGGCATAAAACTTCTGCTTGCACTGTGCAGTCTTCATTCACTCCAAGATGATATGAACCTTCTCTATGGTTGCTCGTACCACCTCAGGTCCAACAAGTGATGACTCCCCTGGGTCTGTCCAGTATAACGGTGATCTGCAAGGTCATCTGTACAACACCTCAAAAGGATCCATTCCTATGGTTAAGTGATAAATGATGTTGTATTCAAACTCCACCAAAGTAAAGTGATCCTCCCAACTACGACCGAAGTCAAGGATGCATGCACGTAGAATTTCCTCGAGTGCCTAAATGGTTCGCTCAGTCTATCCATCCGTCTAGGGATGGAATGCGGTGCTCAAACGAAGCTGTGTCCCGAAAGCCTCCTGAAGCCCCTTCAATATCCGGGATGTAAAATGTGCATCATGATCGGAGACAATCGTCGATGGTACTACATGTAACCACACAATATCTTTCACATAGAGGGGTTCCAAGATCTCTGATGAACCCTACTCTCTGATCGGTAGGAAGTGGGCCGACTTGGTGAGTCGGTTGACGATCACCCAAATCGAGTCATTCCCTCTGGAGGAGCATGGAAGACCCATCACAAAGTCCATAGATATCCCATCCCACTTCTACTCTGGGAACTCTAAAGGAGGAACCAAGAGTGCTGGTAACTGATGCTCTGCCTTCAATTAAAGACAAGTTAGGCATTGTGAGACAAACTCTGCTACTGCTTTCTTCATTCCTGGCCATCAGTACTATCGTCAGAGATCCTAGTACATCTTCACCACTCCTGGATTTACAACTAGTGGGGAAGTGTGGAACTCTCACAACACTTCCTCATGAACTGACACTGGTACCATGGTACATCTTCTGAAGAAGATTATGTGCTCACCACCTTCAAAAAATCCATCAGGTGCTTGTCCTATGGATATCTAAGCATGTCGTGTCTCACAGTCAGCATCCCCACGCTGCGCCTCCCTGACTCGCTGAAGAAGTGGGGGGGTGACTATAATAGACTGAAGAGAATTTTCTCTATATCTATTCACAAAGGATATATGTCAAGCGGCCAGCTACTTCATCGCCTCACCTAGCAGCTACAGACCAGACCTCCTGCTGAGTGCATATCCTACTAAGTTCCCCTTCCCAGGAGTATAGACTATCTTAAGTCGTAGTCCTGGAGGAACTCTATACACTCTCGTTGGAAACTGAAAACTTAAAAATCCTACTTCCACGAGGGTAAGGCTGACCGACTCAAGAGTGGTCGGATGCTCCATCTTATGCATGGGTTTAACTTGTTCTACATGAGATTCCTTTTTTGCGAACAAGAAAAACCCCACTTCCAACGTTGTAGATAAACAACAGCCTTTTTGCTTAAAACAATCAATCTGAGTATGAATTGTGTATACCCAGTCCACACCAAAACTAATGTCGTAAGTCCTCGATGCTTTCACCAATAGGTTCCATCTGAAACTCTTGCCTCAAGGGTCATATCACACTATCGGCATAAGTCTGATTATCGAGTCTCCTCCCAAAGGTATCTCCAGACGTGAGGGTCAAGTCAACGGTTTAACCAAAAACTCTAGGTCCTGAACAAGATTCGTGGAAAGAAGGAATGATTGGTACTTATGTCTATTAATAAAGCTGCTAGTAGTAGACATAGACCGTATCTCGAATCATTCATAGAGCCGTTGGGTCACACTCCTCGACCGCATGAAACTACTCCCTTTCCCTCTCCTCTAGCTCGCTGAGCCTGGTGGGGTCCACAAAGAGGGGGGAGGGGTGGTTGTAACATGTCGAAATGTACACCACCTCATGATATTATCCTAGATTTTCTTCCACATATGCTAACCTATAGATTCATCTTTCCCTAACACTTCTTCTTCTCGAAACATTTTACGTTCCCAAGTCTCTAAGACTGGTGCTAGTTTCTTACTTTCCCACTGCGAACATTCACTGGTTGTATCTGCTCATCCAAAGAACATTCAACCACAGAGGTTCTTTCTAGAACCCTAACATAAGTATGAATGCATAGAGGAATAGTTATAGCCTGATTGTCCATAAACAGACCTCGCTTGAAAGTCCGAGCCATGAAGAACTGATCACATCATATTCATCATTTTCTAGGAATGGTTGGTATGACTTGACTAATACTGAGATACAAACATATTGTCCTGCCGAGGCTATAGAAGAATCCACTACGTGTCGTCTGGGGGTGGGTCTCGCTGATGGCAACTGCTCAGCAAGGAAAATCTACCCTAAAAGGGCTCTCTCTAACACCCCTACCCGCGTCGGGATGCTAAGAGAAATCATCGATGCCCTAATCTCTCGCCTGAGCCCCTGATCGAATGTACGAGCCCTAAAGAATGGGTCCCGCACCATATATGTGGAGTATCGTGAGAGGTATGTAAACCTCACTGAGTACTGAGCCATAGGCATGCTGTCCTGCGGTAGAAGAAGTAGCTCCTGTATGCGCACTATGCGAAGATTCGCTGAGACAAACTCTGCCCGAAACATGCTCTTGAAGTCCCCCCAGAGAAGTGTCACCTCATCCTGAACATGGAGCATCAAGCTCCACCAACTTCATGATGATTCCTATATATGGATGGTAGAAAGGATCATCATGTCGTCGGCTGGTGTCCCTACAAGTTGGAAAACTCTCACTACGGCCTCCATCCAATCCTCAGCTGCATGTGGTTCCGTCTCTCCCCTGAACCTAGGTTACCTCTAGCACTGGAACTTGTGAAACGTGCTCAAGCGGTGTTCACCCTCTTCTGCTGGGTCGGGTGGAATCAGTGGACCAGTGGGAAATGGTACCACTATTGCCCCTACCGGAAAAGGGCCCTAGACTGAGGCCACGTCGCTCGGTGGGCTATATGTGGATACTACTCTCAGAACCCTAACTAGCTGTATGCATGGAGGCATCCAGAAATGAAAAATGTGTGCCACGATAAATAAGTTATACCTGTTGATCAAACTCAAGTGATCAAAAAGAAAAAACATCAAAACACATACACAATCAATGTTTTCATGCACTGAGTCAGAAATCAGAAGTCAGGGTTCTGGTGTATGGATACGTCAGCCGCTGCACCAACACTGGATTGCCTAAAATGATAACCAAACTCACTAAACTTAACAATATTTCCATTAAAATAAAGATCAGAGTCATATGTTCTATGGTAGAACTGACTCCTCAGATACCAATTTGTCACAACCCATCCCCCGGGTCCCGTGTCGGGACAACCCCAAGCATGCCTTCCATAGGCCAGGGGCTGGAGACGAGCACCGAAAGAATTATTCCCTAAATATGGGAAGTCATTGAATTTAGAACCTGTAAAATCACATAACCAAGCATGCAACATGATATGAACACAAGAAAACTGTATAACCAAAAGAGTGCTGAATGAAAAAGGGGCCAGAATATAAGCCCAATAGTAAAGGTACAAGTACAACTAAAATACAATACAACCGAAGAAAATTGAAAATCAGCTGTTGGGTCACCCATTAAGGATCCTACCTAAAGGGTAGGTACAGATCACCTCCTCAGCACTCTACGTCTATATGTCTCTTCTGTGTACCAACAAGCCTTGTGGTCCACCCCCGAGCACTGTCCTGTCCTAGTACTCTCAGCCTCAGTCAGCGTTGTCCATCGTCTGCATCCAACACAACAAGGTGCGGGCATATCCCATGTATGGGTGAGTGTAACGATACTCAGTAGGGATCCCGAGAGCCTCAAGGTCTCACAAAAATCTACCAAGGATAAACCACAAAGTATGAAAACAACATATAAACCTACATAGGTATATGCCTATACAGATACCTATGTTTTCAAGTAATCTATATAAATCATGAAGAAACACATAGGTTCTAACTCAGATCACAAAGGTATAAATTAATTATAGTATTAGATATGATTATCTATAACTACTAAATCATCGTACTCTGTAAAGAATCTCACCCACACAGGATCACAAGGAGCCGACCCACACAATATTGTTAGGAAATGAGCTGACCCACACATGATCGCTAGGAGATGACCCACAAAGGATCTCTAAGAGATGACCCACACAGTATATCTAGGAGATGACCTACACATGATCGATAGGTGCTGACCCACAGAGGATCGCTATAAAAAGAGCTGACCCACATAGGATCGCTAGGATCTGACCCACACAGGATCACTAGGAAAGGAGCTGACCCACACTGGATCGCTAGGAGCAGACACACACAGGTTTTCTAGGAGCTGACTCACATAGGATCACTAGGAGCTGACCCACACAGGATATCTAGGAGGTGAATCACATAGGATCGCATGGAGCTGACCCACACAAGATCTCTAGAACACCGCCCATACATTGTCAGACCCATAGAGGATCCTAGTACATTGTCACATCAAGCTACTGTGTTCTCGCACTATGCTTGCTTGTCTCCAGGATGATCCACTCAACAAGCCACTGGTCAATACTCCGACTTCCATGAAGTCCCAAAAATAAGTATCTCAATGTTCTACAATGTTATAGGGGTGTCAACGCAATAGATGGTGCTTCAATCGAACGCCCGGTCTCTGAGTTATTAGCCTTTTAGTCCTAGGGGCCCGGTTGGATCAGTGCTCGATCCAACCAGACCATTCCCCGACATAATCCAATTCTATAGTGGGGTATACTCAAAGGGACCGTCTCATTCCAAGACTTTCAGCACCACTGACGGTTCGTCAAACAGATGTATGGTGCCAATGTTATTGCCATAAGAAAATTAAATAGGTCATAGTGGGCCTGGGTTTGGTCCGACCCGGCAGGACCGACCCAACCTGACCCTGCCTGGGCCGACCCGGTCTGGGACGACTCAGCATGACCCACTAGGTCCGGATCGGCCCGCTGGATGGCCATGCCCATTGGGTTTGGCCCGACCTTCGCTGCCCGACCCGGTAGGCCGCGGGGGCCATGAGGGTGACTTAGCCACTGAGGGTGCCATGAGGGTGGCTCGGCTGCGGAGAGGCTTGGCCGCGGGCCAGCTCGGCCACGGATGGCGCAAGAGTGCGGGGGTGCTAGGCCGGGGTGGAGCGTAGGGCTGCGGGTGGCGCAACTATTGCGGCTCGGAGGGCCGTGGGTGGTGCGGCCAGTTCAGCTCAGAATTCCAGCGGCTCGACATGGCCCTAGCGGGTTGCACAGGGGTAGAACAACAAGGCTGGTTTGGCCAGAGGTGGCATGGTGGCTCGACACGGTGGTGGCGACGACATGTCGTGGCGGCGATGCGGCGAGGAAGGTTCGGCCTAGGGAGGCGCGACGACTCAGCATGGTGGCGGCGTGGCTCGGCTCGGCTCGGCAGATGGTGGCGCGGCTCGGGCCGGAGCGGCGGTCCAGCCGCGGGGTAGCGATCCGGACGTGGGGAGGCGGTTTGTCTGCTAGGTTCGGCTGGGAGGGTGTCGCGAGACCGGTTTAGCCGGGAGGGCAGCGCGAGGGGCACAGTTCGGTCGGGAGCGGAGGTCCGGCCGCAGGGAGGTGGTCCGGCCGTGGGTAGGCGGTCCGACCGTGGCGGCATGGCGAGGTCGCGACGGCAGTTCGGCCGGGGCGGCATGGCGAGGTCGTGGCAGCGGTTGTCACGGAGCGGCGCTGTTGCGCCGTCGTCGTCATCGCAGCTGGCGGTGATGCCCGCCACCGTTCTCATGCCCATTCGGTTGGTCGTCGTCCTACTCCATCGTGAAGTACACCACAATTCATTACAAGAATTACGGAGAGGATGGCCATGTTAGTTTGGCCTGCACTCTATACACTAGTGCGGTAGCAAGTGACTCAGAAAGAACACGAGTATCACTAACGGGTAAAGAGAATAATCAAACACCCTCCCTATAGTCCTCGTCAATCACTATTCCCAATCCCATAATAGAATTATAAGGGGAGAACATGTAAAGTGATAATCATTTTGTAGTAAAACCCTACCTCAGGTTGTTCATTGATGTTGGCGCGAGAAGGTAGTACAGATGTTGATTCATCGTAGATGAGTACATCCCACATTAGAGGATGTCAAGGATATCAGTGTTTGTCCCACTGGTGACACGCCTCCGATCCCACGATCGTTCTTTGGTTCTTCATAGTCGAAGGCATTCTTCGTCGGCGAGAGCGTTTTTCGTGGAAAAACACATTCTACATTGGAGATCTTTCTTCCAAGAGCTCCATCCTCCTAATTCCACCAAAAATGCCAAGTGTTTCCAAAATAATAGATTATCCCCTCTATTATTTTTGTTGGCATAAATTCAAATAACTTAATTAATGTGGGGCATTTGCATAATTAATGTTAATGATGGTTGGAACAATTAATGTGGAAAAATCTCAAGAGGATCCTCCACATTAAAGAGGGAGTTGGGAGGTTTCTCCCTCATTATGAGGGGAGTTCAAGAGGTTTAGGCCTCGGGTGGTCCCCACCACCATAACCTCTCATGGGAGGTTAGGATCGGGTGGTCCCTACCACTATAACCTCTCATGGGAGGTTAAGGTTTGGTGGTCCCCACTATTCAACTTCCACATGGAAGTTTATTTCCAGTGGACCCCACCTCCCAACACCCACATTGGTGCTACAAATAAAAATAAAAAGTCACACACTTTTATTTTTATTTTATTCTTTCATGAAAAACACAAATACTAACTTTCAACCTCGACCACCTACCATCGAGGTGAAAGTATCCTTAAGCGAATACCGGAGTTACGAGTTCAACAACGCCCTTAAATTTCAATTCTGAGCACTGGTTCAAATGTTATAAAGTCCCGATCGATATTTTATAGAACATACTTGAAAAAAAAGTTCATAAATTTATTCTGGGCACTCCGGGCCTCAAAATCATGCGTCGTCAATTTTCACGAACATGTAAAATTCCCTTATATTTAAAAAAAATTACACGAAAATTCCAGGTCATTACAATGTTACTCTTAAATAAATAAACCATTGTATTCATTAATAATGTGGACATTTTAAATCATTATACTTTCAATTTATCATCCCTCGTAGTCAATCATCTCTAAAAATATGGTCATGGGAGGTTCTTTTAGAAAAAGATCTGGGTGGGATATCTCCATTTTGAAAATAATTCTATGTTTTTCATTTAAGACTAATGAAATTTCCTTGCATCTATATTTGATCTTATCTTTATAATTATAGAGCTAATCCATCCCTATTATTGGGTCGAATTTCTCTTTGATTATGACTAAAATATTTTCAATGATATTGTACTCTCGAAATTTTATTCTCGAGTTTCTATAGACCTTAAATCTTGGAGAGTTATTCTAGGAGTTTTAACTGAAAACATTACTTCTAGAAGTTTTGGTTTTGATTTTATATTCTTTGAAAACATCAATGAAAAAAAAGTATATAAATAGAGTCAATTAAGATACTTTTTAGATTTTAAAACACAAGGAGTGTATTGGACACCATATCTTTTAGAGCCTCTACTTTATCCATAAAAATTTCAAAATCACAAACATTCTCTATTGGCCAATGATGATGTTGTGGATTTCCCTCCATTATATTCCAACTTGAAAATTTCTTTTCACTGTTCCCAATCAATTCTTACTTAAGCATTTAAATTTAGTCTGTTCTTGCACTATATTTCCTTTTTTGTTTATATCGAGTTAATGAGGATTCACCAAACTATGACAATTTTTATTGATATGGCCATATCTTCTACACTTGTAGAAATTACCACCCCAAGGAAAGCAGTTCCCAGAATGTTTCTTCCCACATTTGTGGAATGCGGGGTAGTTGCAGTTTCTTTCATATTCTTCCATGATAAATATTTTCCCTTATTTTGTCTCAATTATTATCTTCTTTTAATTAGGTCTATATAACCACTATGTTTCTACAAACTCTTCATCAATGTTCATAGCACATGGTACTATATCCTAATATCTTTAATAGTCTTTATTTTCTATATTTCATTATTAATGGGATATAGGTACATTAAATAACTTATTTAACATGCCCTTAGGATCCATAAAAAAGATATAGGTGGGTCGAGAAATTTTTTAAAAGTTAATATCATATATTCCTTCTAATTAAAGGCTAGGTTACAATGGTATTTTTTAAATAATTAGCATAAAATGAGGTTTTTAGAACATTAGGGTTGGATGAATTGCAATATGGGATGATGTTTCATGTAATTCATGCATAACATTGTGTATAATTCAATGCAATCAATAAAATAAATCATTTAAATTTAAAAATCCATTTCATAAAAATCACGGGGGGTTAAATTATACACCATTAAAATGAATTTATCTCTCGAAATTCATATAGGTTATCAAAGGATTAATACCTAAAAGGTTATTTCATAGAAACCCACATCATAAAAATGAAAACTAAAACCCCCTTTAAAAAGGGAAATTTGGAAACATAATTTTTACCCAAAGTTACTCATGACTAGGTTTCCACATGGGAGAACATAAGTGACTAGTGAAAACATGAAATGGAAGAGAAATATAACCATCAACTTCTTATGGAGAGTGATGAAGAATTTGGTTACAAGAAAGTGAACAATCCCAGAGCCATAAATATGTGACAATCTATGGGAAGATTTGATTAATCTAAAACTAAGGTATTAGGATAAAATTTTTGGTTTCATTATCCTTTCCGTAGAGTTGAATAATTTTCTTGGAATAAATACTTAAATGATTTCATTACATTTAATATGAACAATCACATTCCGTAATTTTTATTTGATCAATTTCCACTTCATCTATTACTCCATTAAATGAAGGTGAATTGTTCATTCCGAAAATATTTCCATATCAAGATACACACTCAGGTAATTATAGGTAATTCAATCAAGCTTTATTTAATATCATAAATAAATGTTAATACAAGTTATCCAATATGCATAAATCCTCATATGGATATATAATACTTTAATAAATAAAATATCAAAAAATATCATGAAAGAAGGTCACTAACTTTACAAAATAAACATTTCCATTATTCTACAAACTTCTAAATATATCTCTCAATTTCCAGACACAAAACATGTGAAGAAAATTATCTGGTATTCTCTTGAAATATTTTAATAATTTGATTTATAATAAAACCATAGAGAAGACATGCATGCCTTCAATAATTAACTCTTCCCTCAAATCATAAATCCAAAAATTATCTAAACTCCAACAATGATATCATAATCCACTTTGTTATCATATCAGTACCAAGGCCATTAATACTATAGAATTTATTATCTCATAATAAAACATCTCTTTATTTCATTATCCCAACATCATGTACATATTAAGGGTTATCCTTCCCTTAATCTTGTGTTCTCCCAAAATATCACCATACCACCTCAATCACTTTTCATAGTTACTAGAACCACTCAACATATTCTATGAAATACATAAAGAAAAAACTACAATAGACCAATACTTATATGTTACATTATTTCATAATACCATAATTATTATTATTAAATTCTATTATATAAAAACTCAAGCATTCCACCACATCATTATTGTAATCCGCATTACTAATAGTGATCACATGTGATTTAAATTTTCCTTTGGATTCAAGAGGTTTCCACATCAATCATCATCTCTAACCCTTAGATTTGGGAACATATTAACATAATTCTTATTTTATTTTCACATGAATCATTGAAGTGTGGTGTATTTATTCTGTGAATCCTTTTCATCATTAGTAACCTTTCCCCACCACTTTGACAGTGAATTGTCAAATGACTTTATTTTCCACACTTAAAATATTTACTAGTCCCTTGAAGATAGTTTCTTCCATGTTTCTTTCTACACATTGAGTATAAATAAAATATCATCTTCTTTTTCCTTGGAATTTATATTTTTCAATAAAATCTTTCTTCCATTTCTTATCAAAACCATGAGATTGATACATAACTCAAACATAAATTTAATCCATAATGGAACATTAAAAATTTATTAATAGATACATATTTACCATATGGATAACACCCTTTGGATACCTGGATTTATTCTATTGAAGAATATATCAACATTTCTTTTCATTTGGATGATAATTCTAGAATCTTACCTTGAATGTATTCTAAAATTTTCATTATAGGAACCAACATATTCATTATCTTTTTTCTTAATATTAATGAACTCGTTATACATCTTCATACGACGAATACTAGGAATATACTAATTGAAAAATATATTCTTTAACTCTTCCCATTCCATAATGTCAATTTCAACTCGTTTCCTTGTTTTTTTTAAAAAAAAGTGGTGACATGAATTGGTCACCCAATTCATGCCCCAAGGAAATTTATTAAAAACAAAAGTATCATTACAAACATGAGGTGCAATGAATTTACACCAGCCAGAATTTTGAGAATTACAAACAATGATATACCAAGAAATATCCATTAAAGTCATGTGATGCACCTTTTTTGGTATATCTTTGTTTGTAATTCTCAAAATTCGGGCTGGTGTAAATTCAATGCACCTCATATTTGTAATGATACTTTTATTTTTAATAAATTTCCTTGGTGCATGAATTGGGTGACCAATTCATTTCACCACTTAAAAAAAATAGTAGATCAGAAGTCCCACCAAAAGAATGTGGAAATTGCATCATGAAGGACTCAACCAAAAATAGTTCCATTATCTGACCATTTGAGAGTCTAGAATGATTCATTTCTTGTATATATATAACGATATGTTTTTGTAGTCCAACTCCCATAAAATTTATTTTTTCAGTAGTAAAATCATTTCATTTCCCATTTTATTCATTATAACATGGTTTCTTTAGGTTTCAACAATTTTCGAAAACCAAAAGAAATAGTGTGAGCGACACTAATCATAGTGGTATAACCACATAATTATGGGAAATTTCTTATAATATTTAAATCTATGACACCTTAGGTTTAATCCAAGGTCATTCATGATTATTATGAAAACTCTAGGATTTTAACCTATAATTAAGTTTTTTCTTAGATACAACCCTAGACATATCCTAAAAAATATCTCTAGGGACCGATATAAATATTTCTCATCATAGTTTTTAAAGAATGGCTAAACATTTTCCTCTAATACAAACTATAATGGCCCATAATTTTCATAAATATATATTAGTTGTGAATATAATTATATTTATTACATTTCAAAAGCACATACCTGAGCACTGTATTTGTTTAGTGCCATTGGAAACATGGAATATTTTTTTGAATTTGATGGAATATATTGAACATATAACACAATGATATTCCCATTTATCATTCCTTCGTAAAACATTTCTTTATGTCATAGGGAAAAGAAATAGAAGAAGTGGGTGAGATCAGACTCTCAATAAGGGTAAAAGGGGTAGATATAAATTATATCATAATAATAAGATAAAATAAAATAAATAAAACATTTGAAAATAATATGCTTCATATCAAATATCAGGATATTATGTCATGGAATAAATCATAGAAGTTTATAATGAATCAAAGAACATATTCCATGAGAGAATAACATAAGAAATGGAATTTGTGGCATAAAAATAGTCATATAAAATAATTTCTTTATTAGTTAAGGATAATTTACAATAATAAAATAATTTAAAATGTTTTTTACTGAATATGTTTCACTCATAATTCAAGACCACTGTTACTGAACTACATTTACTACGAGTTCCAACTCGATATTACTGAACCAAGATCATTTCCCATTCCAGTCCTATCTATCTTATGAGATATAAATCATCGAAAATTGAATTGGAGGGAGATATAGTTCCTCCTATTCACATAATAAAAACCATATATATGTGTTCTAAAATAACATAAATAATTCATCATATATTAATCTAATGAATTGAATAGGGTTTCATTAACTTCTTTCAATCATAAAAAATCCCGTAGAAAAGAAATGGTGTTCATAAATATCCTTCAATCAGAAAAATAAAACCACCATAGTAATACTAGGTATAGTCTCCTTTAAAAATATCCCCTTAAAACATTTGTAACATTAAAGACAGTTATTGTAGGTTAAAAATAATTTTGGGAGAATACTTGAAAATAATTCTTAAGGAAAACATAATTTCTTCTTTGAACCTATTTTCTTTTCATAAAATGTTTTGAAATATTAAAACAAAACATTTTATTTAGAAATAAACATGAAATATTACAAGTTAATCCTTAAGGAATTATGATTTCATGATAAAGGAAAATCATTTTATGCCGTATAAATTTAAAAAAACATTCTTCTCGTACTTTTTCCAATTAAGTCAAAATGTACCACATAAGTAAAATGACAAAATGATTCCTTTCACATTGTTTAGTACATTGTGAAATGGGTAAAAATAGTTTGAAAAAATTGTAGAAGAATAGTAATAATAGTTTGGAATAGTTTTTTAAGAAACATGGACATTGAAGGCAAATATTCCCCAGTAAATACTTATATATAAACAATATCAGATAATAATGAGATTCTGAAATTAACCATTATCATTGGTTTGATTTCCTAAATACGTATGAGAAAATATATTATAATAGATTAATGGATGTTTTTAATTATTCAAGAATCATGTTCATATTTATTATATCATATATGATCATATTATTACCTTTTTCTGAGTAATATTTCATTATTACTATTCTTTTAGGTGTTAAATACTTTATTATCTTATCCATGCTTTTTATATAAGTCCCAATTATTCTTCATAAGTTATTAATAAATCATTTCCAAAATGATATTAAGGTGATATATTTGTCATATTTATTCATTATATACATTTATATAATCATTATTCAATGGTTAATATAAAAAATTTATCACATTACGTCATAGAGATGGTTGGCTGTACGTACGCACGAATGATGGTATCATTACCTTAATAGTAAAAAAGAATAGGAAGTGGATGATATATTATTTGTTTCTGAATATATATAATTTTATAATATTTATATATTTATAATTCCTTTCAACATTATACCCATCCAAATAAAATGATGATAAAAAACATATTACACCATGATGTGGAGACGATAAGTCGTATGTACACACACATGGTGCTTTCAATTTTTATAGGATGGATAGTAGGTGTAATATAGTTGTTCTATAATAATAATAAAATCTAAGAATATAGTTGATAATTTTTATATTTATTTATAATGGAAACAACACAATAAGGGTATGTAGAAGAAGAAAATATCTTGGAAGAGTTAGTAATGGAGATAACCTCTTCATTGGTGATCTCCCTCTAGATCTCCAATTAGGGACACTAGAGTTGGTATTTAGAGACGAAAAAAAATTCTAAGATGTTTATCAGTAAGTTGATAAGGGAAATTGTAATATATTGGTTGATCTTAAAGGATCAACATTTTGTGAAGAAGTGAGGGGGTAGGATCCCTTTCAAAATTGAGGTGAGGGGATATTTTTAATTTCTAAAAATATTAATTTATAATAAAATTCAATATCATTTCCAAATACCTAAAATATTCATTATATTAGAATATTAGATGAGATAAATTTTATATATCATCACAAAATATATTTTTTACTAGTTTTGGTATTGTTTAAAACCTTATAATTTTCATGGGTTTATAAGCGTTTATAATATTCATAATATGATAATTTTTCAGGAAGAATAGAGAAATTCAAGAAATGTATTTGGTTTAATGGCGTATATAGAGTTTATATTAATTAAATGGTAAAATTAGAGGGTATGAAGGCCTCCCATTGATAATTTTTTTCCCAGTAAAGTTATGATCAAAATTGAAATTGATGAAGGAAATTTATAATTTTTAATACAAAAAAAGAGGTACTGTAAACAAAAATATAAAGATGATAATTCAATTACCATGAAGAGTTACTTATTAAACATGAGGTTAGAACCTATAAGACTTAAGGAAATATTAGAGGGACTATTTGGGATCTAAAATGACAAATAAAATCTTGGATTATTATAAGGTCCTGACCTTATAAAATTCCTTAATATTGAATTAAATAAATAATTAACATTGAGGATATTTTCAGGTTTAGAGTTTCAGAGAATTAGGATATAACTATAAAATATCAAAAGATTACAAAGTAGAAAATTCTACATAGTTTCCTTTTTTTTTTCATAAAATAAAAACTCTTGAAAAAAAGATTCATGATTAGTTCTTATGTTTTAGACAACATGAACTTTCCTTAATCCCATCCTTGACCTTATTCATCTTTATGTCCTATAAAAACATTTCAAAACATGGGATGAGCATAAAAATCTCAGTAAGGGATATAAAACAATGAAAATAAACATTTGTTCATAAATATATACAAAACATGAACTCTTTTACTTACCTCATGAAATCATAATATTTTATGAATAACACATAAAAATCATAAATAAAAAATGTAACTTGTGGCATCCATAACATACTTACAAAGTAGCTATCAAAAATACATAGGGAGTTACTTTGTAATACCAATCACAGTATATTCCCTAAATCTCTTAGGAGAATCATTCAAGTTTACCTCCGTCACGTTACCCAATTCACTGGAGAGCTATCTCGGGCTCACCTGCCCTAGGTTTATCACAGAACCACCCGTATTCATAAATAATTCCCAAGAACCATAACATGATCATAGCACATAACATAAGCATAAAGGAAAGATAACATTTAGACATTGCAATAACAAAATATCATTTAAAGATATTGAAATAATAAATCCAATCCCAAAATCATTTTCAAAACCAAAATATGTAAAAAGATAATATGATATTTATTTTTTCCTTTTAAAAACATTATGGCTTGTTAAGGAAGCCAAATATTAAATAATACTCACGGCTGTGGAAAGGTCGTTGTCACGGCTTACGTAAAAAAATATTCATTTTTGTCGTTTAGTAAAACACTTCATATAAAAAGATTCCCTTTTAAAGAAATGAAAAGTCAAAGGGGTTTATACACCGTATAGAATAATGTAGTGTATAAAACTAAACATGCCTCAATGAAAGGAGATTGATATGAAGTCATTTACCTCGTGTCTGACTTGACCCGTTCATTATTTAATATCCTGAATTGTCAACTAAAGTTAATTTCTACTTTATTAAGAACATTTTCAAGTTTATTATTCATTTTATATCACTTATTACCACGTTATAAACATCATGTAATCATTCAAGTTAATAATGTTTTTTTTTTCGATATTTGGTACTTGAGTTAAAAATGAACACCTTATATTTATAAGTTTTCCATGTGATCAATAGTCCATTATATCTAGTATGAAATTAATTATTTAGATATCATATATATCATATATATCCAGTATATATATATATATTTATAATAATACAAATCTTTTGGAGGAAAGAAATGAAATGCACCGTTCATGGAGACAGTAAGTCGTACGTACGCAGGAACGCTACTTTCATTTCTATTTCATTATTTAATTTAATTAAAACATAATTTTACATAGGTATATTATAATTCCAGTATAATATCATATATAATATCATTAACTCCATCCTTTATATGTCCCACATAAGGCATTAACGAGTTATATCACTTTGAGGGGGCGGTAGTCCGCACTTCCTCAAATGAAATTATCGCGTTTACCAATAATGGAAACCATAAAAGTATGATATAAATGAAAAATACAGAAGAATAAAGAAAAAATAAACATAATATATATCATATATAAATAAAGTTCTGTCATAATGTCCACCATGAGAGGCGGTAGGAGATAATTGAACAATCATCGTTTCGTGAGTCGTTAGTTTTCCATCCACAGAAAGATTATGTTCTTCACCCATTAGATTGAGGTGTGTGTAAGTGTAGTACGAATCCATATCATAAAAACATCCTACTATATTGAGGATACTAGTGTTGTTATAAAATAAAGGAATAGAAAGAGTTTAGGGGTTAGAGAAATAAAATAAAAGAAAAGAAGTTAAGAGAATTTGTTACCTTTTATTTGGGTAACTTCCTTTGGTTTGAACCAAAAAGACTTCTTGAAGTGTATTCTACCTAAGTTAAGGATTCTAGAAGGAGGAGAGGGATGTAGGGGGATAAATGGAGAAGTTCTCGGATGAGAATAAAGGTTTTAGAGGTTTGAATAATTGGTTAGAATTAGTCTCCTTTTATAAGGGGGAGGAGGGGCTCTTAAGGAATGTGTGAAAATATTATTTTATTATATAATGATATTCATTTTCTAAACATCCCAAAATCATTGGACTCAAATATAAGATGACTCATGGTCGAAATAAAATCATCCAATTAGAATTGGACATGTTTTGTATATTATTTTAATATTTATAATCTAATTTATTTAAATCATTTATTAATGAGGTAAATACTGCATCATTATTGTGTCAAAAATAATTTAATTTATTCGATGTCGAAAAATTATAAAACAAACACCATGATGTAGAAAATATATTTATATTTAAAATGAATATTTATAGTAAAAAATTTTAATTATATCGCACCATATAAAAATTAATTTACAAAAAGATTGTTGTTTATGTCATTTTGCCTTTACTTTAAATTAATTAATCTAATGTGTCATTATTATTCATAAGTGGCTCCATGAGGTCCCAATATCAACCCAAGGATTCCAATGTTCGGCCATTACTCATCCAATAAGGTTAGGACAAGTGCTGAGGTTATTTTGAATTATTATAACATTATTTTTACCTTGAATTACCCTATTTACCTTTAATCGTGGTAAATAAAAGTCAAAAGTTACTATTCAAAAAAATTTATTTTCATCTTATTGAACCACATATTTCTAACTAATAACAAAAATTTATGTCGGATTTTCAAAATTCAATTCACATAAGTGGTAAAATTTCATTTAAATTAAAAAGTTAGTTTTTTAACTACTACTATGTTGTTTCACTATACATCAAAAATTGAAGTTTTTCAGAAAAAAACCAAAAATTCCTCCTAAACAATATTTGATACTCCGAATTCAAAAATGATGTCTATTTTACCAAATTAAAAACATATAGGTGTCATTAATTAATTTTAAAATTAATTCCCATTGTTAAAAAAATAGCGTGTTTTTTATGAAACAATAACTATCAAAAGATTGACACTTGTTTATGTCCAATTTCAAAGTGAAATTAATTACAATGAACAACATTGAGTTAAATGTTAAAAATATTTTCCAATAAAACTTTAAACCCACTTAAATTGATAATCTAACCATGTAAAAAAATTAGATTAAAAGTCACTTTTGAATTAAAATACAATATTTTTCACTATTCCTTAAAAAATGAACTTTATCAGAAAAAATAAAAAATAACCCAAAGTAAAATTTGATGTCCCAAATATAAATATGAATTTTATTTTGTAAATAGAACATATAAAAATTAACAAAACTAGATTTAAATAGGGTTCAACATTTAAAAGTGGTAAATTGACCTTTTAATGTAAATTATGCTCAAAATTAGATTCATTCATATTTTAAGCCTCTAAATTTTTATTGGATAAATGTAAATACATTTAACGAACATGTACAATCATATTGTAGTCAGTTTTGTTCATTCCTATAAATACAACGGCTAGGAGTTAACTACCATTTAAAATAATAATATTATATTATAAGTGTGCAACGTAAAATTTCAAAGAAACCCGTTGTTGCGTATCGAGTATGATCTCAAACATAGAAACCCCTTTAAAGTAAAATAAATATTTAATTCAAAAAATATTAATAAATATAAAATATGTCTTATTCTTTATTTATCTGGGATGTTACATCCTTCCCCCCTTTTGGGAATTGCGTCCTCGTAATTTTACTTGTCAAAATAAATGGGGGTATTTATCTCTCATAGCATTTTCATATTCTCATGTTTCCTCTTCAACAATATGGGTTTTCAAAAAAACATTTACCTGGTGAATTACATTATTTCGCAAACCTTGCTATTTTCGGTCAAGAATCTGAAGTGGTTGTTCTTCATAGGAGAAATTCTCTTCCAACTAAACTACCATTAGTCTCAAAATAGGATATGGATCCGGTATATAATTTCTCGACATCAAAACATGAAAATCATTGTGTACCTGGGATAAACTAGGAGGTAAATCCACTCTGTATGCAACTGATCAAAAATTCTCAATAATTTCATAATGTCCAATGAACCTTGGACTCATCTTTCCCTTCTTACCAAAACACATCACACTTTTCCATGGAGAAACTTTGATAAAGACATTATCTCCTACCTCAAAAGAAAGAACCTTCCTCCTGTTATCTATATAACTTTTCTGTCTGCTCTGAGCTGTTCTCATGTGCTTCTAAATCAACTGAACATTCTCTGTCATCTCTTCTACCAATTCTAGTCCCATCTTTTTCCTTTCAACGACTTCATACCAAAAATATGGAGTTCGACAATGCTTTCTATATAATGCCTCAAATGTATCCATCTGTATACTAGAATGAAAACTGTTATTGTATAAAAATTCAACCAAAGAGAGATGTTGGTCCCAACTTCCCTGATAATCCATCGAGCAAGCATGTAACATATCCTCCAATATCTGAATTATTCGTTCTGATTTCCCATCTGATTGAGGAATAAAAACTATACTAAAATTTAATTAGTACCCAATGAATTATGAAGGACTTTCCAAACGTTAGAAGTAAACTTGGGATCAAGATCACATATAATGGAGAGTGTAAATCCATGAAACCTAACTATATCTTTAATATACAATTGAGAAATTTGATCTAGATACAATGTATCTTGAATAGGAAGGAAATGAGCAAATTTAGTCAATCGATCAACAATAACCCAGATTTCATTATTACCTCGAGATGTCTTCGGTAATCCAACATTGAAGTCCATGGATATATTTTCCCATTTCCACTCTGGAATATGTAAAGGCTGAAGCATCCCTTTTGGTAACTTCCTCTCTTCTTTAACCTGCTGAAAAGACAAACACTTCACAGTAATATCATAAATATCTCTTTTCATTCCATCCCACCAGTAATACACCCTATGATCTTTGTACATCTTAGTATTGCCAGGATGAACTGAAAACAGGGAGCTATAAGCATCACATAACAACTCATTATTCAAATGTGAATCACAAGTCACAAATAATATCTTTCTAAACCTCAAAACACAATCTTTATCAATGTTAAAATTAGGCAACTTACCCTTCTGAACCAAATCTACCTTTTTTGTAACTCATGGTCTTCTTTCTACATTTTCTTTATTCTATCTGATAGAGATGATTTCCCTAACACCTTATACAAAACAGAAGAATTTTATGCACCAACAACTTTTATGCCAAATTTTATCAAATCAAAAACCAAAGGATCAAGTTCCAAACATATCATGGTTAATGAAGAATTACTTTTCCACTCAAAGCATCAACAACTTTATTTGATTTCCCCATATAGTAATGGATCATGAAATCATAATCCTTAATTTATTCCTACCATCTCCTCTGTCTCATGTTCAATTATTTCTGAGTGAATATATACTTTAAACTTTTGTGATCAGTATATATTTCAAATTTTACTCCATACAAATGATGCCTCCAAATTTTTAATAAAAAAACAACAACAGGTAATTCCAAATCATGTGTAGGGTAATTTAACTCATATGGTTTCAACTGATGTGAAGCATAAGAAATTACCTGATCATTCATCATTAGGACTCAACCAAGTCCTTTCAACGAAGCATCACTGTAGATAACAAACTTACCATTTCTGGATGGCAGTTCCAAAACCAGAGCATTCACCAATCTTAATTTCAATTCCTTAATACAATCATCACATTATTTTGTCCAGATGAACTTTACACCTTTTTGAGTTAACTTAGTTATTAGACTAGATAACCATGAAAAATTTTCAACAAACCCCGGTAATAACCATCCAAACCAGGAAAACTATAAATCTCGGTTATATTTGTGGGTCTTGGCCATTATTCAACAACTTTTGTTTTATCAGGATCAACTGTTATGCAATTTTTTGAAACAATGTGACCAAGGAAAGAAATTTGTTGCAACCAAAACTCACACTTTCTAAATTTCCCATACAGTTTCTTTTCTTTTAGTGTTTGTAATACAACCCTTAAATGAATTTCATGTTCCTCTTTAACATTGGAATAAATTAAAATATCATCAATGAACACAACCACAAACTTATCCAAGAACCCATAGAGTATTTTATACACAAGATCCATGAATACAACAGGTGCATTGGTTAAACCAAAATTCATAACTACAAATTCATAATGGCCATATCTAGTACAAAACACGGTATTCAGAATGTCTGCTTCTTTCAGTTTCAACTGATTGTACCACGATCTCATGTCAATCTTCAAAAAATACTGAGCTCCCTGGAGCTGATCAAAAAAATCCTCGATAAGAGGAAAAAGATACATGTTCTTAAAAGTAATGTTATTCAGTGCATTATAATAAATGAAATGTCTCATTGAACCATCTTTATTTTTAAAAAACAAGACAGAAGCACCACATGTTGATGTTCTAGGTCAAATGAAACCTTTATCTAATAACTCCTGCAATTGTTTCTTTAACTCTAAAAGTTCAATTTCAGCCATTCGATAAGGGGGTTTTGACATTGGTTTAGCATCAGGAACTAAGTCAACAGTAAATTCAACTTCCCGATCAGGTATAATACCAGGAAACTCATCAGGAAAAACATCAACATACTCATTTACCACTGGCACATCATTAATCTGAACATTTATTTTATTTTCAACAATATATGCAATGTGACATTCATTCCCATATTTTACTAGTTTCACAAAATCCTGATATGTTATCAAAATAAAAGGTTCATTCTTGTGCACAAACTGTAAATATTTCTAAAAAGAAACCTCTTTACATCTATAGTCCATATTAGCATGATAAACAGAAAGTCAATCCATACCCAAAATAACATCAAACTCTACTAGAGGAAAAATAATAAGGTTTGATAGTAGATACTTTCCGCACCCAAGGACATGAATGTTCTTATGTTTTCTTTTTGTCTCATCATTTACTCCAGGTGTTTTTACCATAAGTTATGTATTCATATCTTGAGATGGAATTCCCAATTTACTAGAAAACGTCTCAGAAATGAAAGAGTGTATAGACCCAGAATCAAACAACACATTGGCATAATCTGAACAAACAAACAGTGTACCTAATACAACTTCATTTGATGGCCCAACATCTGCTGATGTAGTTGCAATGGATTTCACCACCCCTTTCTACTTGTAGTTTGGCTTCTTTCCTTTGGTTGAGTTCTTTGTTGGACACTAATTTTTATAATGACACATTTCATTTCACTTAAAAAAATTTACTAACTGTAAATCAGATTTTGTCTTACCATTACCCTGATATTTTTCAGTGCAATTATGAGGCTTACGTCCTATTTTACCACATCAGTATCACGTACCAGAATTCAAAATACATTCCCCAACATGCTTTTTACCACAATTTTTACAAACTGTAAACTTAAGTCTCTTACCATCAGACTTTTTTAAAGAGTTCTTCCCATTCGCATACCACCTCGACCTCCTATTCTATTGTTTTTCAAAGAACACCTGATCATCAGCAAACTCCATTTCCACCTTCTCCACACACAAAAACTAGTTTTTAATAGCTTTTGAACTTACAATAATATAAATACCTTCAATAAATTTTCTTTAATCCTGAGTAAAAATGGTTGATTTTACTATCAAGATCTCGTATGAAATTTGGGGCATACCTTGCCAGTCAAGTGAATTTTTCTTCATAAGTAGCCACTGAGTCATTCTCCAACCTCAATTCTTGGGATTGTTTTTCTATTCTAAGATGAACCACCTTAGGAAAATATTTCTCAAGAAACATACCATTAAATTCATCCCAAACAAGAGCATAAATCTCCTCACTATCCCTTATATTTTTCACCATCGACCAAAACTGATAAGCTTCACCTTCAAAAAGGAAAACATTGAGACTGACCTTTTTATGTTCTGAACAACCCATGACATTAAAAATCTTTTCCTGTTCTTTAATCCACCCTTCTGCTAGCACAGGGTCAAGTGATCCTCTGAATAATGGGGGATGTTGCCTCATGAAATGATCCACTATTGACATGTTCCTTTGCGCTTGATCTGGATGATCTCATGCATGGATACCACCACTATTTATATCCCGAGTCAACTATTCCATCACTGCAACAAACTGTTCAGTTCCGATTCCGACCATCTCAGGTTTCCGATTTTTAAGGTTGTCTTCCTCCTTATGTCATCCCAACATAGCTGCCATGTTTTCTCAGCAGAAAATAATTCTAAACATAGAAATATCTTAGGTGAAGAAACATGGTAATATGTAAATGCTATATGATTTCAATATTAACACAAATTAATTTAATGATATTAATTTAACAACACCCTAACTCCTAAAGTTATCTAAACTAACCTTTGATACAACTATAAGGACCCACCATTATAACATTACTTAATATTTAATTAAATGAATAATTCACATTGAGTATCTTTTCAAGTTTAGAGTTTTATAGAATTAGGAAATACATATTACATCTCAAAATATTACAGAGTATACACTTCTACACAGTTTCCATTTTTTCCATAAAATAAAAACTCTTGAAAAAAAAGAGTCATGTCTAGTTCCATGTTTTTTATAGCATGAATTTTCCTTGATCCCATTCTTGACCCTATCTATCTTTAAGTCTTGTGAAAACATTTCAAAACTTCAGATGAGCATAAAAAGCTCATTAAGGTCTATAAAACAAAGAAAGAAACATTTGTTCATAAATACATTAAAAACCTGAACTCTTTTACATACATCATGAAATGATAATATTTTATGAATAACACATAGAAATCATAAATCATAAAGGTAACTTGTGGCATCCATAACATACTTACATTATATCTATCACAGCTATATAGGGAGTTACTTTGGAATACCCATCACAGTATATTCCCTAAATCTCTTAGAAGAAACATTCATGTTTACCTCCATTATGTTACCCAATGCATTGGAGATCTATCTACGGCTCACCTACCCTAGGTTTATCAAAAAACCACCCATATGCATAAAAAATTCCCATGAACCATAACATGATCATAACATATAACATAAGCGTAAAGGAAAGATTACATTTCCACATTTTAATAACAAAATATCATTTCCAGATATTGAAATTATAAATCCATTCTCAAAATAATTTTTAATACCAAAATATGTAAAAATAGTATATTATATTTATTTTTTCCTTTCAGAAACATTACATCAAGTTAAGGAAGCCAAATATCAAATAATACTCACGTCAGAAGAAAGGTCGTTGTCACCGCTTATGTAAAAAAACATTCCATTTTGTCGTTTAGTAAAACGCTTCATATAAAAAGATTACCTTTGAATGAAATTAAAAGTCAAAGTGGTTTATACACCGTATAAAATAAATTCATGTATAAAACTAAACATGCGTCAATGAAAGGAGATTGATATGAAGTCCCTTACCTCGTGTCCGACTTGAACCTTTCATTATTTAATATCAAAAATAATAGACTAAAGTTAATTTCTACTTTACTAAAAAACTTTTTCAGGTTTATTATTCATTTTATATCACTTATTACCATGTTATAAACATTATGTAATCATTCATGTTAATAATTTTTGTTTTGTTGATATTTGGTATTTGAGTCAAAAATGAACACCTTATATTTACAAGTTGTCCATGTGGTCAATAGTCCATTATATCTAGTATGAAATTCATTATTTAGATATCATATATATCATATATATCTAGTATATATATATATATATATTTATTTATAACAGTACATATCATTTGGAGGTAAGAAATGAAATGCACCTTTCATGGAGACAGTAAGCCGTACGTACGCATGAACACTACTTTCATTTCTATTTCTTAATTCAATGAAATTAAAACATAATTTTACATAGGTATATTATAATTCCAGTATAATATAATCTATAAAATCATTAACTCTATACTTTATACATCCCACATAATGCATTAACGAGTCATATCACTTTGAGGGGGCGATAGTCCGCACTTCCTCAAATGAAATTATCGAGTTTACCAATAATGGAAACCATAAAGGTATGATATAAATGAAAAATACAGAAGCATAAAAAAATAATAAAAATAAAATATATCATATATAAATACAGTTCCATCATAATGGCTACCGTGAGAGGCGATAAGAGTAATTGAACAATCATCGTTTTGTGAGGAGTTCGTTTGCCATCCACAGAAACATTACATTCTTCACCGATTATATGGAGGTGTGTGTAAGTGTAGTTCGAATAAATCTCATAAAAAAATTCTAATATATTGAGGATACTTTTTTGTTATAAATGAAAGTAATAAAAAGATTTTTGGGGTTGGAGAAGTAAAATAAAAGAAAAGAAGTTAAGAGAAACTTTTACCTTTAATTTGGGTAACTTCCATTAGTTTGAACCAAAAGGACTTCTTGAAGTGTATTATGTATAAGGTAAGGATTCTAGGAGGAGTATAGGGATGTAGGGAGCTTAATTGGGAAGAGTTTTGATGATCCTTAATGTTTGAGAGGTGTGAGGAATTGGTTAGAAGTGGGTTCCTTTTATAGGGGGGGGGGCTCTTTAAGAATGAGGGAAAATATTATTTTATTATAGAATGATATTTGGTTTCTAAAGGTCCAAATATCATTAGAGTCGAATATAAGATGACTCATGGTCGATATAAAATCATCCAATAAGAATTGGACATGTTTTGGATATTATTGTAATATTTATAATCAAATTTATCTAAATCATTTATTAATGAGGTAAATACTGCATCATTATTGTGTCACAAATAATTTAATTTATTCAATGTCTAAAAATTATAAAAAAATACCCTGATGTATAATTTTTTTTATATTTCCAATGAATATTTATAGTAAAAAATATTACTTAAATAACACTATATAAAAATTAATTTACTAAAATATTGTTGTTTATGTCATTTTTCCTTTACTTTTAATTAATTAATCTGAAGTGTCATTATCATTCATATTTGGCTCCATGGGGTCCCAAAATCAACCCAAGGATTCCCATGGTCGTCCATTAAGAATTAAATAAGGTTAGGACATGTTTTAAGATAATTTTGAATTATTATAATATTATTTTTACCTTGAATTACCCTATTTACCTTTAACCGCGGTAAAGAAAAGTCAAAAGTTACAATTCACCAAAAATTATTTTCATTTTATTGAACCAAATTTTGCTTAATAATAACAAACATATATGTCGTATTTTTGAAATTAAATTCACAAAAGTGGTAAAATTTCATTTAAATGAAAAAGTCAGTTTTTTAACTACTACTAAGTGGTTTCACTATTCATCAAAAATTTAAGTTTTTCAGAAAAATAAAAAAAATTAATCTTATGATATATTTGATATTACTAATTAAAAAATGATGTCTATTTTTTAAAATTCAAAACATAAAAGTGTAATTAATTAATTTTAAAATTAATTCCCGTTGTTAAAACAAATAGCGTGTTTTTTAAGAAACAATAACTATCAAAAGATTGAGACTTGTTTATGTCCAATTTCAAATTAAAATTAATTACAATGAAAAACATTGGATTAAATGGAAAAAATATATTCTAATAAAAATCTACCAATATAAATAAATTAGATTAAAAGGCACTTTAGAATTAAAATACAGTATTTTTCACTATTCATCAAAAATGAACTTTATCAGAAAAATACCAAAAAATTACCCAATGTAAAATTTCATGTCCAAAATCCAAATAGGAATTTGATTTGGTCAAATATAACATATAAAAATTATCAAAACTAGATTTAAAGAGGGTTCTCCATTAAAAGGCTGTAAATCAACCTTTTAATGTAAATTATGCTTAAAATTAGATTCATTCACATTTTAAGCCTCTAACATTTTATTGGATAAATTTAAATACATTTAACAAACATGTATAATCATATTGTAGTTAGTTTTGTTCATTCCCGCAAATACAACGGATTAGAGTTAACTACCATTTAATATAACAATATTATATTTTTAGTGTGCAATGTAAGATTTCAAAGAAACTCGTTGTTGCGTATCGGGTACACTATCAAACATAAAACCCCTTTAAAGTAAAATTAATATTTAATTCACAAATATTAATAAATATTAAATATATATTATTCTTTATTTATCTGAGATATTACAATTATGGAACTGGATTGGAGAGTAATAGGGTATGGGTCAGTATTTAGAGTAAAAGAGGGGGGAATTATTTATTAATTCTTTAATTTAAGCTTTAGAATCTATATGATAAATAAATACAAGCTAAAAAACACCCCTCATTTTTCTTGTGGGTTTTACCAAATAGTGGGTTTTTTATATATTATATATCCATTAACCTAACTCTTTAAAATAATTTCGTTGGTGATGTGGAAGTGAGTCATGTTTATAATGAATATATTTTAAATCATTAAAATGACATATTTGTTTTGGGAGATTCATTTAGGGTTTATTTTTTGAATCAAATAAATATAAAAATGTATTTTAAAGTAAGACACTTATTTTTTTTCATGGATACTATTTATAGTATTTATTACATTACTTTTGGTATTTTATGATATCATAATAGATACAATATATAATTTTTATCTAAAAACTAAACTATCTCAAAAAATAATAAAAAATTAACCATTGGATAATTTTTATTCGATAATTTCAAAAAAGTATATTTATTTTTTAAAATAATTATCCAAATATAAAAAATTACAGATTTAAATTAAAAATTAATATTTGTTGAAAAATAATGTTTTATTGTGACGATAACAGTTTTTTACCCTTTGAAATATACATTTGACTTCATTAAATTATATTATCATTTATATTTAAATAATTATAATTTAGTAGGAATATTTGTTTAAATATTTTTTATTTCAAAATTTCTTGATCTATTAAAATAATACCTTAATTGAAACAATATATTTCTCAAAAATATATTTTTGGTTTCATTGTATCAGAATCTAATTTTTATCAAACTCATTACAAATTTTTTTATAAATTAATAACAATGTGGGATGAATAAAATCATTATTTTATCAAGACTAAAAATATAAAAATTAATACTACTAGGGTTAATATATATATATATATCCCTTTATTGCAATAGCATGCACCATAAGGGTTAGGTGTGTGATGGTGGATGATTTATGGGGTTGTTCAGCGAACATTGACATAGTGGTGATCTCCCCTAAAATGTACTTATCTCATAGTTGATTTTCTTCAAGACTACATATTGAAGCTATGCATGGGATTGGTCAAAGGAGAACCTCAGTGACACTACCTCCCACCCATGTTCTAATAAACATGCTTCAAAAGGTATGAATCTTCAAGTTGAGGTTATCGTTTCTTCTTTATAAAGGAGTTATTATTTTTTGTTACACTTTATAAAAATTAATTATAATACAAAAATTATTACCAATGGTTATAATTCATAATAGTCATAATTTATAATTTTTATATTTAACTACAGTCATATTTACCATCCTTTAGGTAACAGTCAAATTCCAATGATCACATTTACCTTTACACTCTATATATACACCACAATTCATCAACATTTACTAGTTGATTCCCAAATGTTTTTTAGAATTCCTTTGATAATCTTCATTATATTCCTAATGTTCCTTTTATTTTAATAATTTTCAAGGATGTTATAATCATCCTTGGATAGTTAGATCCTATTAAGTACACTATTGTGTGGTCAATACTCTTCGGTTTTAATATCCACATAATATTCTTTATAGCTGTAATTGGTATTACATGGAATGTTATATTTCATTATTTGAAATAGTATTTCTATTTACTTATATTATGAAATATAATAATATAAAAATTATAAAAAATAATATTTTATTTCCCATAGAAGAAATTTTTAGGTCGTTACAATCGATAAAAAAATTAGTTAATTCTTTTTTGTATTTAATATATTTCTAAATGATTTAGATCATATCTATAATTTTTAGAGAAATATGTGATCCCAATATGTTTATATTTCTAACATCATTCTAATATATCAATTATCTACATCTCTCTCCATATAAAGCCTTTAATAGTTCCATATGAGTTCTTGAGTTGAAATTGATGTTATGTGAGAAATCTGTTTATGGACAATACAAACCTTAGAATCCTTTTATATCCTTTATGAAAGATATTAAAATTTGTTTAAAAAATGATTGGTTATCTTAGATTAACCACCAGTTTTATGATGATAGGAAATTAAAACCTTAGTACTGCATTCAATGTGTGTTAAAGAATTCTCTAGAATATTTAATTTAATTTTGGGTCAATATCATATTCAATTAAAACAAGGAAATTATATATCCTTACCAATTACTTTTTATAGATTTATTTTCATGTTGATTGAGTGATAAATACAATTGAACAAAAATTAAGTGAGTTGATTTTAATAAGTTGATATACTACAACCCAAATTTCCTTGATTTCATTAGAAGTATTTTGAAGACCTATTATGAAACCCATGTTAATGTTATCCTATTTATATATAGGTGTGGGAAATTTTTTTCATTATCCCCTTAGAATTATAATATAACATTTTAAATTTTTGGCGCACTAGTTCCCATTATTTTTACTCCATGATCTCTCTCTATATTATATCCCACTAAAAATTCTTCCAAAGATCATTATACATTTTATCTTCCTTGGGGAATAGGGGACGATGAGATGTGTGAATCATCTAAATGATCCTTAATTAATTTAATATTGAATTTTGTATATATATAATTTTTTATCAAATATTATAACTCTAGAATTATTTCAATTAACCACTAGAATAAATTTTACCATTTAGTATAGATCTATAAAATTATTTTATTCCTTTTGATTTTATATGGATTGACAATTGAGAAATAATTTTGTGAAGGAATTAATTTATTCATTCAAACATTATTTCCATTAACATTGATTACATATCCATAATTATTAGGATCCCATTAATCCTTACTATGGAAAATATAAGATCATCCTTTATAGACAGGTCATCAAAAACATTGATTTCCTTTATTGTATGGTAATTTATGGAGTAATAAAATTCATTGATCCAATATAACCATAATTTTTTTTTATATTTTTATCTCTTTATATGTAAATAAATAGTTTTATATATTATGATTATTATATATAACACACTTATCACTATATATGTTTTGTCCCCAGATATTTAAAACATGTATTACAATTACTAATTGCATATAATGTATCAAATAATTTTCTCCTAGATATTTAATTGACAAAAAGAATAATATATTTCCCTTTCATTCATTATGAAAAAAATCTTTCCACTATTTTAATAATTATTGTATATAAAAAAAACTTCTCTATTATTGGGTAATGTAAGTACATGTATAGTGACCAACCTATTCTTAAAATCCTTAAATTCATATTCACATTCTTCTATCAATATAATATTTAATGCCTTTTGAGTTAACATGGTTATTGGATTAAATAATAATGCAAAGAACCGGAAATTTCAAGGAATTTTTTTTCTTAATTTCTTTGGAATTTTATGAGACCACAGTTTCTTACGGCGCCTGATTCCGAGGCCTGGTGTGCCCAGAATCAATTTCTGATGTTTTTTTCGGGTATGTTCATTAAATGTGTGTGAAGGTTTTTCTATCTTTTGAACTGGTGATAGGAATTAAAATACGAGGACACCAATGAAATAACAGTGCTAGTATTCGCTTAAGGGGACCTTTACTGTTAAAATGTATGTGAGTATGATATACTCTATAATAACAAATGTAGGATCAAATATATAAGTATGAGATGCTCAAATACAAGGGGGGGGGGTGAATTGTAATTTTAAAAAATCCCTAAGGAAATTTGGCCTAACCAAAATTCACAACACCTCAAAGTTCTAAAGACTTGCTTGATTCTGGAAAAGTGATTCCAGAAATGAAACAAAACTAAAGTTTACACCAACTATGATTCTACCTTAAAGCTTATAGAGTCTAACTAAAACAGAGTACAAGTAAGGATGTATAAGAAATTTAAAATTTCCTTAACAATACAAAATACAGCGGAAAAAAATGTACTAAAAACTACAAGTATCAAACAATAACTCTTTTAACCCAAAGAGAAGGGTATCCAACAACCCTGGATAAGAGTTCCCTTGATTTATACTTTAAAAAAAGTATGTCTTACCCACACCAGGGAAATACCTCAATCCAAAGATTGGTATCTGTCTTGCAATCCCCAAAATCCCTCAACTATCAGGTAGTCGGCACCTCTGTCTTCCTATCTCCGGAAGACCTCGATTGAAATTAGAAACAATCGGGGTCACACAAAACAAGTCTACACAAGGAAAAGTTTGAACAAGATGTTCAAACTTTTTGCACGAAGCTTTGAGAGATGATAAGAGCCTCTCTCTCTAGAAATCACTTTAAAATCATGTAAGCACCAACGTCAAAGATGTTGTCTAGTGTTCTATCTTCATTCCAAATGAGTTCCTATTTATAAGCGAAGCTCCAACAGTCGGCTCCCTCCTCCGACGACCATATTTTTTCTTGAATTTTGGAGAGACTTGTACACATGTCCCTCAAACAATGGTTAGTTAATAACAGAAAGTATGACATCATTTTGTAATAGAACAAGTGTAAGAATAACTAAAACTGAAGTTCAAAATTTAAGAAAATAAAAGTTCAGAGTCTATTAGAATTTAGAGTCTATAAGAAAGATATATTCGGAATCTGTTTTTTAGGAATTTGGAACCTGAATTCTGTAGAAATCTGTTTTGTGAATTTCAAGGAAATTTGGAGTCTGATTTCACTAGAATTCGAAACTAGAACTTACAAAGTTCGGAGTCATAGTTTATGGGAATTTGGAGTCAGAACTCATAAGAGTTTAGAGTCTGAATTTAGATAACTCGGAGTCAGAACTTAGATAAGTTCATAGTCAAAATTCGTAATGAGAATTCATAATAAGAATTCATCATCAATTTTCATAATGAGAATTCTTAATCAGAATTCATCGTCAGAATTTGTAATGATAATTTGTAATCAGAATTCAGAGTTGAACTTCATGAGAGATTGTATCCAGAATTCGGATCCTAAAACAGAATGCTTCATTGTCTATGTATTATACGATTATGAGGTTTTAGATATGAATCCAATTTTTATACATAATAAAAATATTTATATGATGAATGAAAACAAGGTAGGTGTAAATTTCCTTTGGGAAGGAAATTTTTCTTATGAAAGTAAAATAACGGTAAAAAATAAAATTTCCTTAAGAAAATGTGTTTGTGATTTTCAAAACAAGAGGAATGGTAAAGTCATAAGAATACCTCAATGACTTAACAATCTCCCCCTTTCATGAAGGAATGGAAAATTCATAAGGGGAGCCTTATTGAATCAACAATCTCCCTACTTTTGGAAAGAACAAAAATACTTATGAAACAGAATGTAAGGACTTAGAATAAATTTCTAGACTTTGAAATTAAAGTTTATCTCCCTTTGTTTATGGAAAATGGTGAAAATGACTAACTCCCCCTTTCGATTTGAAACTCTATGGATCGTATTATAGATTTCTGAAATGAGAGATTTCATTTGAATGTATAATTCGTAATGTGAACTTCCCCTTACTTAAGGATAGTTATTCTTAACTTAGAAATTTTTCTTATCCCTTTTAGATTTTTCCTTCTCCCCCTTTTTAGTAGTTCTCTTTCTTTCACCCCCTTTGTGATTTTCAAAAATAATTTGAAGGAATGGAAAAACAATAAAGTACCTAAAAAATTAGTAAAGACATAAAAACAACACAAGCAACCAATTTTTTCATTAATATTGAAAGTATTTTTTACAAGAAAAGCCATTACAACAAAAGAACGGATTGGTCTATTTGTCTTATTTTTTACTTTGGGATTAGCTTCTTCAGAAGGATTTTCAGCTTCATTAACTCTTTGTGGTCCTCCTCAACTTGCTTTTATAAGGTTTTAAGCATGTCATCTTGAGCCTCAGACTAAGCCTTATGAACTTCATCCTGCTTTGCAAGATTCTCTTCGATCTCAATCCGGAGATATGTTTCCCCTTTCTGGCTTTGAGCAACAGAGTTAAGCTTCCCATTCAGATCCTTCACCTGTTGATTCTGATTATTTTTCACAAGGGTCAGCTTTTCCTGAAGATTCTTCATCTTGAAATCCTAGATATGAAAATATTATTTTACATCATTCTGAAATTGATCAAGCTCTGCTAAGTCTTCATTAATTTTCTTTGACCATAGAGTTGTTTTGCTGCATGATTTTCTGTGGACCACATAATTAATAGAGAAAAGTTTTATGTTCTGCCTCAATTTTCACACATTTATCCATCACCATGGATATGGATTCTGACTTATGATTTAAGTTGTGTTAAAGCATCTGGCATCTGGAGTCTATTGTAGAAAAGATCGGAATTGTGGCTACCAACTTCTTCAGGGACTCAACAACAAAATCGTGTCCCAATGCAGATGACTCCAAATCCGATATCTTTCTAGGTGAATGTTATTCTTCGATGTCCACCAGCTTTCTTTTAGAAGAGCCTCCAACTTGTTTTTTCCTTATGATATCTTTCATTGGGCTGTCAATAATCACTTTCTTACCCTTATCAACTTTCGGTATGGTTCCCTCATCAGGAGATTCTTCCTCACTTCTAGATAATTGAACTATCTTGCCTTCATCAGGTTTCTCCTTCTCTGCTCCTTCCTCAAAAAATTGATTTCATATCTTTCTTACTTAGATAATTCATTATCTTTTTCTTTTTCATTGACTTCATCTTTCTTTCCATCTTTTACTTCTTCCTTTCTAGGAGTGACAATATTTGAGGATTTGGCATCAGATGTTCGGAGAGGTAAATTTTCTGATGGATTTTCCTTATCATGATATTCTTCAACTAGTTTGATCAGATCATCTAAATCACCACTTTATTCTTATACTTATTCTTATTCTTCTACTTCCTCTTCGTCTTCTACTTCCTCTTCTTCTTCTACGTCTTTAACATATTCTTCTTCTAATTCTTCAACAAATTTTTTCTCTTTATATTTTTTCAGAGTGAATAAATTCTTCCCAGGAGTCTTGAGTAATGGCTCAACAAGGAATGTTTCCAGTACTAGAATATTTTTGGAAGATAATTCTGTGGATTTCAAAAGAGATTGTAAAACTTCAGTCTCAGACATTTTCTTCTTCATCTTCTTCTCTTTTTCTTTCTTCTCAAGGTATTCAGTAGTCTTCTCCCTTAAATACTTAGCTTCAGCAGGGTCCAATCCGAACTGAGGTTCCCCTTCTTTACTCTTTTCCTTATCTTCCCTCCATTTTGCAACCACCTAATCCGGATACGCTTTTTGTTTCTTTGGTTTGGGAGGTGTGGATTGAGATTCATTAGCCTTAAGAGTATTGTCTATCTCCTCTACTACCTTCATCTTCCTTTTCTTTTTAACCTTCTTCGATGGCTCATCTTTTTCAATATTTTCTGGATTGGCTTCTTTCTCTTCCTCTGAAAGATCATAAAACTCTTTTGTCTCCTTGGAATAAGCCATATTCATTCTTTTCAGAGTATCATCGCTAATAAACATAACTTTTCAATTCCGAGACTTGGATTTGCATGAAATCATAAATGATCCAAGAAATTGAACTATCATCTTTGAAAGGAAGGAGGGAATCATGATAATTTGGGCTCTAATATTTCCATTCTTGATGTTCTTGATTGTAACAAGTAAATGCCTCATAAAATTGATTTTTTCTTAGATTTACCAGGAAATCTAAGAAATATATATCACTTTTCTTGAGGGTCTCTTTGTCACCTTTTCTCTGCAATAAAAAACATTGTGCCCATAGATGAAGGATCCAGTTGTTAGAAGATAGGTGAGCAATTCTTACTATCTTGACATCAACAAGTCCATGACATTGCAAGGCCTTTACCTTAACAAAACCAGCTTGAACATCCGGAAGTTTTTGTGCGAAAAATACAGCTTCTCCATCATATGCCAGCCCCACCAAGCATGTAGCCTTGGAGTAACTAAGTTTGTATGTATTCCCATAACTCTTAAAGGAGAATTTTTCTCTTCCCTCTTCCTCGAAGAAGCAAACTGATTCATAGAACTCTATAAGTAATTCCAGATACACTATATCTTGAACACCTGCCTTAGATATGTATACATATTCCCAACCATTTAACTTAATATTCATAGAAATGATAGAATCATACTTGAAAAATTGTGGATGGACCAATCTGTCCATGTATTCTTTCCATTTTGAGATTGGCTTCGTGGTAGACATTTCTTGAGAAGTGGCTTCTACAGACATTCAGAATCGTGGAACTCAGAGAGATTCAGAATGAGCATTAAGAACTGAGGTAGAGCTTCGGGATGTGAGAGCTTGGAAATCGATGTGGGATAGCATTAGGGGTCCCCATTATATAGGCGATGATGGTGAATTTTGAACTTTCAAAACCAATCTAACAGTTGAAAAATTCTCAGATATGATCTGACGGTTGAAAACATACCCGCAAGGAAATCTTGAATCTGATATTTTGAGGTTTTAAGAAAAACATTCAAATTTAAGAAGAAACGAATCCGAACTAATAAAAGAAAATACCAGCATGAAAAATATGATTATGAAAACTTCAGTAAGAAGATCATACCTTTCAGATTTCTAGGAAGACTATTCATAATAGGTGATATCCTTCTTGAAGAAAATTTGACTACGAAAATCTTTCTACAAAAAAGTATGATTATGAAAATTTCCAGTACGAAAACTTCTTTACGAAAATTTCAAAAGCACATTACGAATTTTTTTGAAAATATCATTACAATTTTTTTTTGAAAAAATCATTACGAATTTTTTTGAAAAGCTCATTACAAGATATTTTGAAAAGCTCATTGCAAAAAATTTTGAAATGCTCATTACAAATAATATTGAAAAGATCATTATGAAATTTTTTGAAAAGCTCATTACGAAAAATTATGAAAAGCTCATTACGAAAAATTTGGAAAAGTTCATTATGAAATATTTTTGAAAGCTCATTACGAAAAATTTTGAAAAGCTCGTTAAGAAATATTTTGAAAAGATCATTATGAAAATTTTTGAAAATATCATTACGAAAATTTTTGAAAATCTCATTACGAAAAATTTTGAATAGCTCATTACGAAAGCTTTTGAAAAGCTCATTACGAATTTTTTTGAAAACCTCATTACGAATTTTTTTAAAATGCTGATAAAAAAATGTAGTCCCCCTATGAAAAAGAGTTTATTACTATAAGGAGATTAGTTTAACAGAGAGTTAATATAGGAAAAATACATTACGGTAATCATTCCTAACTTTTATTTAATATATTTAAATCTATCGGAACGTAAAGATTTTGTGAAAATATCAGCAAGTTGATATTTCATTCTGATAAATTGAAGAATGATATATCCTTTTTGTGTGTGATCCCTAAGAAAGTGATGCCTAATATCTATGTGCTTTGCACGAGAGTGGTGTGTAGGGTTTTTACTAAGGGAAATGGAACTTTTGTTATCACGCAAAATTTGAGTCTCAGTAAAACTCAATCCATAGTCTTTGAGTGTGTGTTGCATCCACAACACTTGAGCACAACAAATTCCAGCTACTACATATTCAGCTTCAGCAGTGGAGAGTTCTACTGAGTGTTTCTTCTTGCAAGACCAAGAAACTAATGAATCTCCTAAGAAATTACAAGTTCTAGATGTACTCTTTCTATCCATCCTACATCCACCAATGTCAGCATCTAAAAATCTTTTAAAAAAAATCATTTCCAGAAGTATAAAAGAGTCCTAAATCCATGGTTCCCTTTAAGTAGTGAAAAATTATTCTCAATGCCTTTAAATGAGATTCTTTAGGATTGGATTCATATCTTCCACATAAGCATACTGAAAACAACAAGTCTGGTTGAACAGCTATCAAGTTAACTAGACTTCCTATCATACCTCTAAAATATGTTTGATCTACTAGTTTCCCAGCTTCATCAAGATCAAGTGTGTTTGAGGTACCAATGGGAGTACTTATACTCTTAGTGTTGTCATACCCATACTTTTTAAGAAGATAATTATTATAATTATGTTGGGATATGTAGATTCCTTCTGGTTTTTGAGAAATTTGAAAACCAAGGAAAAATGTTAACTCACCCATCATACTCATTTCAAACTCAGATTTAATTAGATCTGCAAAGGAATCAGTTAATGTTTACTGAGTCGAACCAAATATAGTGTCATGAATACAAATTTGAACAATCAAAACATTTTTCTTATCTTAATTTATACAAATGGTTGGATCTGCATTTCCCTTAACATAGTTATTTTGAAGAAAAAATCATGTAATTCTATCATACCAAGCTCGAGGGGCTTGTTTAAGACCATACAAAGTTTGGTAATTCTAAAAACATGATTATGATGTTTTGTATCTTCAACGTTAAGAGTTTGTTCAAAAAAAAACTTCCTCTTTAACATAACCATTAAGGAAAGCACATTTCACATCCATTTGAAATAGTTTAAAATTGAAGAATGCTGCAAAGGCAAGTAAAATATGAATAGATTCAAGTCGAGCTACTGGAGAATAGGTTTCTTCATAGTATATTCCTTCTTTTTGATTATAGACTTTAGTAACTAATCTAGTTTTATTCCATACAATGATTCCATTTTCATCACACTTATTTATGAAGAACCATTTTACTCCAATAACAAAATTTTCCTTAGGACTTTCAATGAAGGTCCAGAATTATTCCTTTCGAATTCATTTAGTTCATCTTGCATGGCTTTAATCCAATCATCATCACCAAAAGATTCATCAGTGCTTTTTGGTTCTAAATGGGAAAGAAATTCTATATGTTCTACTTCATTTGTTAAGGAACTTCTAGTCCTTACAGGTTGATTCACATCACCAATGATACTATCACTAGGATGATTATTAAGAAACAAATTATTTGGGTTTTGAAGAACCTATTAATCAACATAGGGTAGGAAATATTCCGGGTTAAATGTTTCAGAAGTATCTTCTTGTACATTTTTCTTATTCGATGTATTTTCTATCATAGGTTGATAATCAGATTTTGAAAACACATCTGAGGATGGGGGTTGAGGTTGTTTAAAAAAAAGGATTAGTATCATAAAATTTGACATGTATTGTTTCTTCAATAGTACAAGTGTTTTTGTTAAAAACTCCATATGCCTTAGAAGTTGTGGAGTAGCCTATGGAAATTCCATCATCATATTCTGGTGAAAATTTGTGTAAATTATCTTTAGTATTCAGAATGAATACTTTGAAACCAAAAACCTTAAAGTAGGAAAGTCTAGGTTTTCTACCATTCCATAACTTATAAAGAGTTTTATTAAGAAAAGGTCTAATTAAAACTCGATTTATAGTATAACAAGTAGTACTTACCGCTTCTTCCCAAAAGTGTTTGGCTACAGAATACTCACTCAACATGGTTATAGTTATTTCTTGAAGAATTCTATTTCTTCTAACAACAACTCCATTCTGTTGAGGTATTCATGATGCTGAAAATTGTGAGTAATACCTTTTCTACTACAAAAAATTTCAAAATCATAATATTTAAATTAGCCTCCATGATCACTATGGATAGTTTTGAATGGAAGGTTTTTCTCATTTTATACTTGGGCTCTAAAACATTTAAAATAAGAAAAAGCATCAGACTTCTTTGCTAGAAAATAGACCCATGTAAATCTAGTGTAATCATCAACTAAAACAGATACATAATATTTTCCCCCAATGCTTTCAGTTTTTGTTGGACCAAAAAGATCAATGTGCACCAACTATAGTGCATCAATTTTTGTTACTTAACCAATGGATTTAAAACTTGATTTATGTTTCTACCCATATTGACAAGGATCAAAAACTTTTGAAGAATCTAATCTAAGCTCCGGTAGATCCTTAACTAATCCTTTATTAGAAAGTTTTCATAAGTTCTTAAGGTTACAGTGTCCTAACATTTTATTCCATAACCAAGAATGATCTTACATTGCACTAAGGCAAGGTAAGTCTTGACTCCTAAGGTATTCTAAGTTTAGTGTGTAAACATTCTCTTACCTATTGGCAGAAAGAATAAATTCTTCCTTGGAATTGTGGACTAATCACTTATCATTCCTAAAATTCACAAGGTAGCCTTCATCACATAATTGGATTATGCTAATGATGTTATCCTCAAGACCCTTAACTAATAAAAAATTTTAAATCAATGATTTTTCAATAAGAACAATGTTACATATACCAATAATTTCTCCTTGAGCATTATCTCCGAAAGTTACTTTTCCTCCTTTCATCTTGATAATCTTTTCAAAATAGCTTTTGTAACCAGTCATATGCTGGGAACATCCACTATACATGTACCAAGTATTGCTGTTGGTACTTTCCCTATTTTCTTGAAAATAAGAGAAAGCTAGATTTTTGGAATCTAGATTTGCTTGGATCTGGATGTATCAGAAGGAAAAATTTTGGGTACCCACATCTTCATAGAAAAATAAGCCTTATAAAATCCTAAAGATTGGGTTTTGTTTATGGAATAATTATTTTCCCAGTGACCACCACACTGACATTTAGTACAAAATGGGGTACTTTGAGGAACAAAGTAGTTGTAATTAAAAATTGGTTTAGAACTATTGTAACCAAACCAGAAGTATTCCTTCGAGGTCGTATTTGTGAATACATTTTATCAAAATTTTCCTTACCTAGGGTATAGTTTGAAAAACACTTCCTCAAATAAAATATTTCGGATTTGAGTTTTATAACTAGGTTCTTATGTTAAAAAACATCTGATTTTGAACTAGATCTGGGCTCAAAAACATTTTCCTTAGAAATTACATTTTCTAGATCTTTAGAAAGTTTATTCTTCTTAGAAATTACTTCCTCAAGATTTTTTGAAATACTTTAAAAATCAACATTTTTATTTGTCAAGATCTTTAGAAAGATCTGATATTTCCTTAGTAAGACTATTATTCCTAGAGTTTCCCTTATTAAGTTTTTTCATGAGTTTTGAATTCTCATTCTCGAGAAGTTCAGAAAACCTAGAAACTTCTTTATAGGTAGGTAAAGTATTTTCTATATCAGAAGAAGATTCTTTATCAGAAGAGTTATAATATTTACTATCATTTTTATTTAGAGAAACATTGGTCAAGGATTAAACATTGTGTACCTTAGCCATAAAGAAATGATTTTCAATTGGTAGTCTGGATATTAGACCAAGATTCTTCTGTCCTAAAGATTCATAATCTGATTATTCTTCTGAAGAGTCACCACCACTGGCACTCCAGGTGTCATTAGATTTCAGAACATTCTTAGATTTATCTTTGTAAAACTTCTTCTTGTTCCTTTCAGAATGACTCCCTTTTCTTTCTTTATTCTTGAGAAAAGGGCAATCCAGTCATATGTGTCCAGCTTTATTGAATTCATAGCATGTGACCTCTGAATATTTCTTATCTTTTCTTTCTTTATTCTTATACTAGGATTGGAAATTTCTATGTCCAACTATGTTTTTCATCCTTCGAGCAAGATTAGCTAACTCATTTTCTGAGACTTCACTCTCACTAGATTCATATTGGATAATAACTTTCTTAGATTTGGATATAATAACTCTCTCATGATTCTTAGATTTCATGTGATTTGATGTTGTAGTAAAAGAAACACTACCATTCCCATTCTTCTTCTTTATGTTGTCAGTATCTCTCTTCATTTTAGTCTCTTGTTGAAGAAGATTTCCAAATAGTTCATCAAGAGAAATTTGTGCAACCTTTCTGTATTCATCGATAACAGTTCTCTTTAATTCCCACTCATAGGGAAAAATATCTATGATCTTTTCAACAAGGGATTCATCATCTGGACCTTTCTCTCCCATAGATTGTTAGCTATTCACAATAGTCATGAATATCTGTTGTACCTTACAAATTGGTTCTCCATAAGGAAAATTAAAACCATGATACTCAGCTCTGAGAATGGCTCTTCTAGTCTTAATCAATTTACATGTACCAAAAGGTGTAACTTCAATTTTCTTCCATATACAGTTAGCTGCTTCACAAGAAAAAATTTGGATATATATGTTCCTAGTCATTGAACAAGGAAAAGTATTGTGTACCTTATAGTTGAGTTGGTATTCATGCTTTTCTTGATCAGTGAAGGTACTAACTTCCTTGTCAGGAATTTTATATCCTCTAGTCAGCATGAAAAAGTTATCTGCCCCAGTATTGATAATGAATGTCTTCATTTGATCTCTCCAATACTCGTAACCATTACCATAAAAAATTGGTGGTCTAGTAGGATTTAGGTTGTCGATAGAACCAACATTTAAACCTTCCATCCTTAAGAAAAACATTGGCACACAAACTTGGTAGAAGTATAAGTCTGTAAACAATAGAAAATCTTCTAAGTAAGAAAAATAGTATCACTAAGAAAAAAGTGAATCCAAACTATGATTCCGAAAAATAGATTCTGAAATGTATGAATCCAAAAATATGAATCCAAATGTTCAATTCCGAATGTTAGAAAAAAATATTCTGAATCTAATCGTGAGATTAATTCAAATGGAACATATCCTTTGATACCAATTGTTAAATGGTATGTGAGTATGATATACTCTATAATACCAAATGTTGGATCGAATATATAAGTATGAGATGCTCAAATACAAGAGGGGGGGGGGGGGGGTGAATTGTACTTTAAAAAAATCCCCAAGGAAAGTTTTCATAACCAAAATTCACAACACCTCAATGTTCTAAAGACTTGCTTGATTCTGGAAAAGTTATTCCGGAAATGAAACTTAATAAAAGTTTACACCAACTAAGATTCTACATTAAAGCGTATAGAATCTAACTAAATCAGAGTACAAGTAAGGAAGTGTAAGAAAGTTATACTTTCCTTAACAATACAAAATGTAGCGGAAAAACAAAGTAGTAAAAACTACAAGTAACAAACAATTACTATTTTATCCCAAAGAGAAGGGTATCCAACAACCCTGGATAAGATTTCCCTTGATTTATACTTTCAAAAAGTCTATCCTTCCCACACCAGGGTAATCCCTCAATATGAAGATCGGTATCTGTCTTGATATCCCCACAAGCCCTCAACTATTAGGTAGTTGAAACCTATGTCTTCCTATCACCAGAAGCCCTCGATTGAAATCAGCAACAGTCAGAGTCACACGAAGCAAGTCTGCACAAGGCAAAGTTTGAACAAGCTGTTCAAACTTTCTGCATGAAGCTTTCAGAGTTAATAAGAGCCTCTATATCTATAGAAATCACTTCAACAGTATGTAATAACCAACATCAAAGATGTTGTCTTGTGTTCTATCTTCTTTTCAAATTAGCTCCTATTTATAGGCAAAGCTCCAACGGTTAGCTCCCTCCTCTAATGTTCATATTTGTCCTTGAATTTTGGAGGGACCTGTACACGCGTCACTCAAACAAAGGATAGTTAATAACTGACAACACAACATTGTTTTTTAATAGAACAAGTGTAATCTTAACTAAAAATGATGTTTGGAATGTAAGAAAATAAATGTTCGGAGTCTAGAAGAATTAAGAGTCTATAAGAAAGAGATATTCGGATTCTGTTTTGTAGTAATTCGGAACCTGAATTCTGTAGAAATCTGGAGTATAAATTTCAAGGAAATTCGGAGTCTGATTTCACTAGAGTTCGGAACCAGAACATAAAAAATTCAGAGTTAGAGTACGTGGAAATTCGGAGTCAGAACTCATAATAGTTCGGAGTCTGAATTCAGATAACCCAGAGTCAGAACTTAGATAGGATCATAATCAGAATTCACAAAGAGAATTCGTAATTAGAATTCATCATCATTTTTCTTAATGAGAATTCATAATCAGAATTCATCTTCAGAATTTTTAATGAGAATTCATAATCAGAATTCAGAGTTGAACTTCATGAGAGTTTGTATCCAGAATTCGGAGTTGAACTTCATGAGAGTTCGTATCCAGAATTCGGATCATAAAATAGAATGCTTCATTGTCTAAGTATTGTACTATTCCGTTGTTTTGGATATGAATCCGATTTTTATACATAAGAAAAATATTGATATGAGCAATGAAAACAAGGTAGGGGTAAATTTACTTTGAGAAAGAAATTTTCCTTATAAAAGTAAAACGAGATTGAAAGCGACTCCACCACCATCATCCAAGCTATTTAAAATGGGGATGTCCACCTTTCTTGGCCCCTTACATCAAGTTGGAAGATGTGTCTGAACTCGCTTTTGGAGATCAGGTATATTTCCACCCATATCTATCATGAAGCTAATACGGTGGCTGATGGTCTCGCCAACAGGGGGATCAACCGGGCCATTACGTGGTTTGATGAGTTTGCCAAATGATCTCCTCCCTCTCCTTACTAAGGATTGTAACAAAATTCCATCTTTCAGACTTGTGTAATCCTCTCACTTATTTTTAATAAATTTTATCTTGGTTGGTGACCGGGACATTACCTTAAAAAAATATCCCCCTTTCATGAAGGAATGGAAAAGTCATAAGGAGATCCTTATTGAATAAACATTTACCGCAGTTGCGTTTGGTTGAGAGTAGAAGTTATAATTTGGGGAATGACAATAAATTAAATAAAATTGATGAGTAACCCTATTTTATTTTTCAAGTGGTGGTTATTCCCTCCAAAGGGAGGTTGTAGGTAGGGCCCACGCCCCACAGAACCTCCCTTGGGAGGATACAACTAATGGTGGGTCCCACACGCACATAACCCCTCAACTCCCCTTTAAACTCTCTTGAAACCCCCATTGATGTGGTTAAACCCTCCACATTCCACCTCCTTTATTAATTTCTAAAAACACTCCACATCCTTCTCTCTCTAATAAATTTTCCAACACCTTGTAATTAATTAACTGAACTCCATGATTAATTAATTAATTTATGTGTTTGAATTTTGAGAGGCTTTTCAACAATAAAATAATAGAAGTGCCTATTATTTTAGTTGGTTGGTGGAACTTTGAGAGGATTGGGGAGGAACTCTTTGTGGAATTTCATTCTCTCAATGAAGAAAATCTCCGACGAAAAATGAGAAGAAGTTTTCTTCCTTATCCTTTCTCTTCAGATGCACCTCGACGTCAATGGAATCGACGTCCATCTTTCACGACGCCCAAATTCCGTGACACCGTCTTCCGCGGCGCGATGACGTGCAATGTTCTTGAAATCGAGGTAGGGGGTTTCAGTATAATTTTATGAGATTAAATTATCTCATTCTTGTTGAATCCTTTGGATTGTCATCAGCCATTTGCTATCGCCTAACGTGGAGGGCGCGGGCCGAATGAACACAACCCGACGACCCTCCGATGGTTCTCGATTATTTTGGCGGTAGCGACCAGAGGCAGTGGCGATTGGAGGCGGCGACGACCGTAGGCGGTGGTGACCGTAGGCGGCGGTCGCGCACCGGCCGTGTAGAGGAGAACCACGTCCCGCAACTGTAGGACGCCTAGGCTGAAGAAACGGATGGCTATTGCTGGCCGGGTTGGTGAATCGAGGCACCCGCAGGTGCCGCACGGAGGAGGTGTGGCCCGCATCCGCCAGCTACTTGCAGGCCGAACCGACTGGCTGAAGCTGGCCGGGATGGAGGACCATGGTGCCCTCTTAGCGCGGTGTTGCGGGAAGACGGTGACCCCCATAGCGGGCCGCTTGGTGGGCGAACTAGCCGGGAACCTTCCGGGCTGATGGAACCGCGACACCCCCTAGCGACACACTGCGGAGGAACCGCGGCCTGCGATGGGCAGTCCGCTTCGGCGGCGAACCGGCCAGCCACCTGCTGGCTGGGATGAAGGGAGCTACAACACCCGCTGGTGCCATGTGTGGAGGAACCACGACCTGCAATCCGCGGCCGCTGGCACTGGACATATTGTCCAGCTTCGGCTGGCTGAGAAGCAGGGAGAGGCGGCACCGCTGGGAAAACCGAATCGGCCTGCAACCGTGGGCCCAGACCGCAGGTGGGCCGCACCCCACAGAGCCGGGCCGACCCCCTAACCGGGTCGAAACCGCCGGGCTAGGTCCTTGGGTGGGCCGCACAACACCAGCCCGGGCCGACCCCCAGCCAAGTTGGACCTGCCGAACCGGGACGACCCGACCCACCAGCCCACTGGGCTTGACGGGCAGGGCCCATTTCGCTTAAACGCGAATATCTTCTATACCACACGTCCGATCGACGCACTGTCTATGAAACTAGGATCCTCGCGACGAGGTATTGCTTTTTAGATACTCTAAAAGAGTTTTGGACAGCTTTGGAAAATGGTCGGGTTTGGAACGAGCGTAATTCCAACTGGGCCCTCGGAGCGGAAACAATTATAACTTAAGGACCAGACGTCCAATTTAAGTGTCGTCAACTATGTTGGAATCCTTTTGATGAGACGGTACTTTTGGCATACTCCACATGATGTTTGGACTCATTTGGAGTACGGTCTTGTTGGTTTTAGATTAAAAACCAACTGGGCCCCTGGAACGGAAATGTCAATAACTCTCAGACCGGGCGTCCAATTGATGTGTTGTCTATCGCGTTGGGTTCCTTATGATGAGACAGAACTTCAGGATACATAAAATCAGGACAAATTGGTAGTTTATGTATAGACTCTTGGCTCGAGGAGCAGACCCTACCAGAATCGAGCGTGCTGTGTGCGGGAACCCTAGAGCTGGCTGCGACAGTAACGAGACTGGACTGAATCCTCCGTGGGTTCGACAACAACAAGAATGGACTGAATCCTCCGTGGGTTCGACACCAACGAGACTGGACTGAATCCTCCGTGGGTTCGACAGGAATGAGACTATACTGAATCCTCCATGGGTTCGACAACAAGGATACTGGACTGAATCCTTCGTGGGTTCGACTGCAACGACATACATCTGGTTTAAGTTTCTGCGGGTATCTTTTGTTCGACAGTGAAAGATGATTTAGTGGCTACAACTATTCATCTCTTACTCTCTTTAAGTTGTGTATACCTGGTGTGATCTTAGTCTTGACTTTCAATCATTATCATCGATGTGATTGAATTACTTTCCTATGTGGACGGGGTTGTGCTTGGGCTCGAGAGTTAGACCCAAACTATGATTGATAACTTTGGTATATGTATGGGAATATACCTAAGTAGAGTTGATTGATACTTCATGATCGTATCTTTTTTTTTTTGTGGTTTATCCTTCATGGATTCTTGGATACCTTCAGGGGTCTTGGGGTCCCTTCTGAGTATCGTATACTCACCCCTACATGGGCTATGCCCACACTACGTTGTGTTGGATGCAGACGACAGACAACATTGATCGAGGTCGAGACCTGTAGAGCTGAATAGTACCCAGAGGTGGACCACTTGGCGAGACATACAGGGAGCAGAAAGACAGACCCAGGGTGCTAAGGAGGCCATCTGTACCCACACTTCAGGTGGGATTCCCAGAGGATGAATCAGTAGTTTCTATTTTACTTTACTGCAGTTGTACTATATTTTCAGTTCTACTGTACCTTACTATTGGGATTGTATTTCCGGCCCCTTCCCTTTCAACACTTTCTTTTGTATACATTATTACATAGTGTTTTCTTCTAGTTTTTCTCTCTGTTGTTTTTGTTTACTTATTAAATTCAATGCCTTCTCTTTTATCGGGTTTTACACCTTTGGTGCAAGTCACCAACCTCTGGCCTATGGAAGGCAGGCTTGGGGTAGTCACGACACTGACCCCTAGGACATGTTATTACAAATTGGTATAAGAGGAGTCGGTTATACTACAGAACTCAAGACTCTGATCATTATTTTATGTGAAGCAATAGTGTTAAGAGTGTTGTGTGTGGTATTCAGACCTTGGAGTCTAGTGTTGGTGTGGCGGCCGATGTATCCATATACCAGGACCATGAACTCTGATTTCCGACTCAGTGCACGAAAACACTGATTGTGTGTGTGTTTCCTTTGAATAGTTTTCTTCGTGATTAATTTTTCTAATCTAACCAGGTATACTTTTTGATCGTGGATCACCTGTTTCTTTTTCAGGATGTCTTCACCTAGTCAGTTAGTGCGGGTTCCGAGTGGAGAGCACGATAGAAGCCCACCGAGCAGCAAGGCCACAATGCAGTGCCCCATCACAGCGGATGCACCAGCGGTACCACTAACCACTAGGCTACTGTTTCCACTATCCCCAGCAGCAGAGAGATCATGCCACTTGAGCGCGTTTCACGGGTTCCTACGACATCGGCCTCCAAGGTTTCAAGGCGAGATAGATTTTCAGATGGCCGGGTGCTGGCTAGAGGTTGTAGCACGAGATTTCTACATAGTTGGGACACCAGCTGACTTGATGGTGTACCTAACTGTTAGTCACTTTTACGGAGCATTTGAGATGTGGTGGAGCCTGATGCTCTAGTTTTAAGATGAGGTGACCCTCATATGGGGAAACTTTGAGGGTCTTTTCTGGGCGGATATTACACTAGCGACTCTACGCTCTGTGCGGGATCAGGATCTACTTCTCGTTCCATAGGGCTTTCCAACTTTAGGGGAGTATTTTGCAGCCGGTAGTATATAGATGTCACAGAGGTCCAAGAGGACTAGGCCAACAGGTGGGTGACCCCAGGATACAGGTATGGTTGTGCGGGGAACCAGAGTTAAATCCATCCATACGAGGAGCAGGCAGTGCTATGCATGCAGTGGGCAGGGTCACATGGCTCGAGACTGCCCGACCCGCCTAGCAGATGAGCAGCAGGCAGTAGAGGAACCTCCCAGGAAGAGGCAGATGTTTTACCATGGTGGTCCACAGGGAGAAAGCGGACCTGGAAGAGAAGCTGATCGAGCAGAAGGTGGTGGACGACGTTTCGAGGCCCTACCACCACCACCACCAGGAGGTCCACCCCGACCGCATGGAATGGGTGGACATGGGAGAGCTCAGTTTCAGGCAGGTGAGGCCTATAACCATAGTGCTCTGGGAGCAGGTGGAAAGGAGCAGGACTAGTTCCAGGCATATAGTCCTTTTTTTATGATGATTTTAGCTTCGTTGATGTTGTTGTGTATGGATTCTTTGTGTCTTATAATTTGAGCTATAGCAATAAAACACACTTATCCTTTTCATGTTTGATTTCTTGCCCTTTTTTATGTGTTGATTTTGAGAGGTTCCGATTTAAAACCATTGACATGGCCCTCACATTTGAGATTCATACTGGAAAAGACCTAGTGACCACACACTAATGCCGACAGTGTGACTCAACCCTAGGAGGCAAGAGTAATGGTTGGATCTCTTGGTAGTAGCGTTGAGGCCTTACGACGTCGTCCATGGCATGAAATAGCACCATTCAGGTCAGAATTTACTGTATTAGGCAAAGGATGTGGTTCATCTAGGGGATGAGACCAGATTTATCTTTTCGGCGAAAGAGAAATCTTAGCATCTCTTGAAGGATATAGGCGAAGAAGGGTGTAGATGAGTTATTTTAAATTGGATAGTCTCACCCATAGTTCGTTGGGTGAACACTTTTTAGTATACTCCAACCAACAGAGTCTCAGGTATATATCCTCTCAGAAGGACCTAAACTGGAGACAGTGGCGATGGATCGAGTTCCTCCAGGAATATGACTTTGAGATAGTCTATACTCTTTGGAAGGGGAACATTGTAGTAGATTCTCTCAGCATGAGATTGGGCATTCAGCTGCTAGGAGAGGCGACAGAGCAGCTAGCTGCGTTGCAGGTATCCTTTATGGATAGTGATTGAGTAGCCTTTTTCAATCTCTCACTGTCAGTTCCCCACTTCTTCAGCGAGTCAAGGAGGTGCAGCTTGGGGACGTTGACTGTGAGGCACGACGTGCTCAGATATCCTCAGGGTAGGCACCTGATGGGTTTTCTGAAGGTGGTGAGCATATCATCCTCTTCAGAGGACGTACCATGGTACCAGTTTCATTACAAGAGTAAGTGTTGAGGGAGTTTCACACATCCACTCCAGCGGTACATCCAGGAGTGGCAAAGATGTATCAGGACCTAAGACGACAGCACTAGTGGCCGGGTATGAAGAAGGCTATAGTAGAATTTTTCTTGTGATGCCTCACTTGTCAGCAAGTGAAGGCGGAGCACCGGGTTCCAGCAGGCTTGGTTCAGCTATTAGAGGTCCCAGAGTGGACGTGGGATAGGATATCTATGGATTTTGTGAAGGGAATTCCACGTACATCCAGAGGACACGAATCTATCTGGGTGATCATAGACCAAATCACCATGTCGGCCCCCTTCCTACCGATCAGAGAGTAGGGATCAATAGAGATCTTGGGACGCCTCTACATTCAGGAGATCGTACGGCTTCATGGTGCGCCATCGACAATTGTTTCTGATCGAGATGCTCGTTTCACTTCCGGGCTATGGAAAGGGTTACAAGAGGCTTTTGGGATGCGGCAATGTCTGAGCACCGCCTTTCATCCTCAGATGTATGGTGACACTAAGAGGACCATTCTGACTCTCGAGGATATTCTCCGTGCATGTGTCCTCGACTTTGGCCGTAGCTTGGAGGATCATTTACCCTTGGTGGAGTTTGCGTTCAACAACAACTACCACTCCACCATCGGGATGGAACCATACTAGGCACTGTACGATTGAACTTGCAGATCACTTATGTTCTGGGCTGACACTGTGGAGTCAACACTTATATGACCAGATATGGTGCAGGCTACGATGAAGAAGGTGCATATCATTCAGGAGCAGATGAAGACTGCACAGAGCAGACAGATGTCCTATGCGGATAGGAGACGGAGACCACTGGAGTTCGAGGATGGAGTCCACGTCTTCCTACAAGTCTCACATCAATGGGGTATATGGATATTTGGTTGAGGCAACAAGTTATCTCCACGATACGTCAGACCTTTCCATATCCTGAGTAGAGTAGGCTAGGTGGCTTAACACTTGGCCCTTCTACCACAATTGCATCGGGTGGACGAAGTCTTCCACGTATCTCAGCTGAGGAGATACATGCATGACCCATCCCACATCATCGAACCCGGGGAGCTGGGCATCGATGATAGGGAGAAATTCACAGAGGTCACAGTGGAAATCAAGGATCGACAGGAGTGGGTCCTACGTGGATAGTCGATTCCTCTGGTGCACATTCGCTGGCAACACAGAAACCTCCAGGAGAGCACATGGGAGTGAGAGGCGCAGATGTGTGCTCAGTACCCTCTTTTGTTTTTCTAGTGTGTGTTGTAGCTTTATGGGGATGTAAATCCCTGAGGTGGGGGTAATGTAGACACCCAAAAATTTAAAGGAATTTTTTTTCTTAATTTCTTTGGAATTTTACGAGACCGCAGTTTGTGACAGAGCCTAATTCTGATGACCAATGTGCCCGAAATCAATTTCTAAAGTTTTGTTCAAGTACGTTCAGTAAACGTACATGTGAGTTTTTAAATATTTTGAACTGGTGCTCAGAATTGAAATTTTAGGACACCGATGAACTCGCAACACCAGTATTCTCTTATGGGGACCTTTACCGCAGTTGTGTTCGGTCGAGAGTAGAAGTTATAATTTGGGGATTCACAATAAATTAAATAAAATTGTTGAGTAATGCAATTTTATTATTCATGTGGTGGTCAATCCCTCCAAAGGGAGGTTGGAGGTGGGGCCCACACCCCACATAACCTTCCTTGGGAGGATATAACTAATAGTGGGGCCCACACGCACCTACCCCCTCAACTCACCTTCAAAGTCTCTTGAAACCCCCATTTATGTGGTTAAACCCTCCAAATTCCACCTCCCTTATTAATTTCTACAAAATCTCCACCTCCTTCCTTCTCTCATAAAATTTCCAACACCTTATAATTAATTAATTGAACTCCACAATTAATTAATTAATTTAAGTATAAGAATTTTTAAAGGCTTGTCAACAAAAAAAATAATAGGAGAACCAATTATTTTAGTTGGTTGGTGGAACTTTGAGAGGATTGGGGATAAACTCTTGGTGGAATTTCATTCTCTCAACAAAGAAAATCTCCGACGAAGAACGCGAAGAACTTCTATTCCTTCTCCTTCCTCTTTAGACACACCTTGACATCAACGGAATCGACGTCCAACTTCCATGATGCCGGACTTCCGTGACACCGTCTTCCATGGCTCGACAACGTGCAACATTCTGGAAATCGAGGTAGGGGGTTTCTGTATAAATTTAAGTGATTAAATTATCTCATTCTTGTTGAATCCTTCGGATTGTCTTCGGCCATTTTCTATTGCCTAACGTGGAGGGTGTGAGCTGAAAGAACATGGCCCGATGACCCTCCGATGGTTCTTGATTATTTTGGCGGCGGCGACCAGAGTCGGCGGCCGCGCACCGGCCGTGTGGAGGAGAACTACGGCCCGCAACTGTGGGCCGATCGAACTGAAGAACCAGCCGGCTACTACCGGCCGGGTTGGTGAACCGCGACACCCACATGTGACGTGTAAAGGGGGTTCATCCTGCATCCACGAGCCACTTGCTAGAAGAACCGGCCGGCCGAAGCCGGCCGGGCTGGAGGACTGAAGCGCCCTCTTTGCGCCGCGGTACGGGAAGACCGCGACAGACACAGTGGGCCGCTAAGAGGGTGAACTGGCTGAACACCTACCGGCCAGTCATAAGGAACCGTGGAACCCTCTCGCGCCACGCTGTGGAGGAACCGCGACCTGCACTTGGGGGGCTGCTTCGGCGGTGAACCGGATGGCCGCCTGTAGGCCGGGCTGAAGGGAGCCACGGCACCCGCTGGTGCCGTGTGTGGAGGAACCGTGGCCCGAAATCCACTGGTCGCTCGCACCGGACAAACCGGCTGGCTTCATCTGGCCGGGTAGTAGGAAGAGGAGGTGCCGCTCGGCACCGCCAGGTGAACCAAACCGGCCCGGAACCACGGGCCGGGTCGGCGGGAGGGTCGCGCCCCAGCTGGCCGGGCCGACCCCCTAACCGGGTCGGACCCGCCAGGCCAGGTCCCTGGGTGGGGCTTGCACCATTGGGCTGGGACGACCCCCAGCCGGGTCGGGCCCGCCAAACCGGGATGACCCGACCCACCATCCCACCGGGCTTGACGGGATGAGCCCGTTTCGCTTAAACCCAAATATCTTCTACAACGCGCTTCCAATCGATATGCCATCTGCGGCACTGGGATCCTCACGATGAGGTGTTCCTTTTTCGATACTCTAAGTGGGTTTTGGACAACTAAGAAAATGGATGGGTTTGGAAGAGCGTAATTCTAACCGGACCCTCGGAGCAGAAATACTTATAACTTAAGGACTAGACATCCGATTGACGTGTCGTCAACTATGTTGTAATCCTTTTGATGAGACGGTACTTTTGGCATACTCCACATGAGGGTTGGACGTATTTGGAGTACATTTGGTTTGATTTAAGCATAAAAACCAACCGGACCCTTGCAACGAAAATGTCAATAACTCTCAGTCCAGGCGTCCGATTGATGCACCGTCTGTCGCGTTGGGTTCCTTATGATGAGATGGAACTTTGGGATACATTAACTTAGGACTAAGTGGTAGTTGATTTATCAAACCTTGGCTTGAGGAGAGGACCCTCCCGTATTCAAGATTGCTGTGCACAGGAACCCAAGAGCTGGCTGCGACAACAACGAGACTGGACTGAATCCTCTGTGGGTTCTACAACAATAAGATTGGACTAAATCCTCCATGGGTTCGACAACAACGAGACTGGAATGAATCCTCCTTGGGTTCAACAACAACGAGACTGGACTGAATCCTCCGTGGGTTCTAAAGAAATGAGACTGGACTAAATCCTCCATGGGTTCGACAACAATAAGACAAGATTGAATCCTCCATGGGTTCGACAACAACAACATACAACCGTTTTAGGCTTCTCTGGGTATCTGCTATTCAAAAGTGAAAGATGATTTAGTGGCTACAACTAATCATCTCTTACTCTCTTTAAGTTGTGTATACCTGGTGTGAGATGAGTCTTGAATTTCAATCATTATCATCGAGGTGATTGACTTACATTCCTGTGTGGACGGAGTTGTGCTTGGGATCAAGGCTTAGAGCCAAACTGTGATTGATAACATAGGTATATGTATGGGCATATACCTATGTAGAGTTGGTTGATATTTTGGGATCGTATCTTTCTTTTGTGTTTTATCCTTCGTGGATTTTGGGAGACCTTCATGGGTCTCAGTGTCCCTACTGATTATCATATACTCACCCCTGCATAGGCTATGCCCGCATTACGTTTTGTTGGATGCAGATGACGGACAACACTAATCGAGGTAGAGACTTGTAGAGCTGGACGATACCCCGAGGTGGACCACTTGGCGAGACGTACAAGGAGGAGACATACAGACTCTGGGTGCTGAGGAGGCCATCTGTACCCACCCTTCAGGTGGGATTCCTGGAGGATGACTCAGTAGTTGCTGTTTTACTTTACTACAGTTGTACTGGATTTTCAATTGTACTGTACTTTACTGTTGGGCCTGTATTTCCGGCCCCTTCCCTTTCAACACTTTCTTTTGTATACAGTATTACTTAGTGTTTACTTCTATTTGCGTACTCTGTTGTTTTTGTGTACTTATTAAAGGAAATCCCTTCCCTTTTATTGGGTTTTATGTCTTTGGTGCTAGTCACCAGCCCCTGTCCTATAGAAGGCGGATTTGGGGTAGTCACAGCACAGGCCCCTAGGACGGTTCATGACAAATAATGAGAAATGTCTAATGAAGTGTCAATAGTATTTAGTTAATCCAATGTAAGTATAGATCTTTGTTATTGTAGTTAGAATAATATTTTATTCAATATCCTATTTCTTTAATGAATATAAATATATTCCCTCGCATATGAATACTTGACCCACGAATTATACTTTCTATAACCAAAATTCATACTTTTTATATTTGGAACAGAATTTCTCATTTCTTACATTAATCAAAAAAATCCTCCACAATTTTCATATTATTATTTTCTCTTAAAATATATATCATTATAATTTATCAAGGTAAATAAAAAATATAGTAATGTAATCTTTAAAGTATATACTAATTAAATTGGTATAAGTAACTATGGTATTTATGATTCCAAAAGGAATAATTAGGAATTTATTGTTTCTATAACTTTTATGGAATTATTTATTAGGTATATCCTCCCTTTTCTCCAAAAACATATGAGATCAGGATTTATGGTCCACTATTCAAAAACATTGAGTCCCATAAAGGTGATCAAACAAATCATCAATATGAGTTTAATAATACTTGTTCTTAATCATGATCTTGTAAAGCATAAAACCCATAATGAATATTAATAATGATATCCAGAACACCCCATTGTGTTGTTATTGGGAATATAAAACCATTTTATAATTTTTATTATATTTTATTCTTTAATACTTCTAATTTAACATGTGATATTTTATAAGGGATCAATTATAATAACATAACTTGAGGTATGAGTTTAATTGAAAACTAAATCTCATAATTTAGTGGAAGGCCTATTAAATATTAAATAAATACAGCATAATAATCCCTTAATATAGTAACATCTTCAATATTGGCTACTTCTCTATTTATTTGTGTCAAATCTCTTATATTATTTAGTGTTAAGAGACATATTGATAATGTATATCCCATTAGGAATTTTTAGATATACTTATATCTATATATAATCATGAGATAATTTAGGATATGAAATGTCATTTCTTTATCTTTATAATTGATACAAGCTCAATATATATAAATCCAATCCATTCCGAATATCACACTGAATTTTTTTAATGAAATTTTAAATCGATATTTAGAAAATATATTCCAATAAAAATTAATTGGAAAAGAGTAATATACTTGGGATGTAATCATCACAAGAAAAGTGCTTTCACTAGTAACTCAACATCAAATATTTTAAGTGATGGGTTTATAATCATTAAAATTTGGTATGATATGAACATATGTATATTAATAGTTTCAAATAATATATTCACTATTATTGAATATATAATAAGTGTATCATTATTATCACCCACTTAATGGTAGTGATTGAATAATTCTTTTATTTAACCATTTAATTTTGGAATTATTGATGTTGATTTTCTTTATTAATTATAAATTTGGTGTAATTATTTGTATAGTTCACAAATTTTAAACATTTTAAACATTGAATTTTTTTTGGATCATTAGGATGAAATTTGTTTTCCTCTATCACCTGAACCAAACACTTCAATACTCCTTTTTTATAATAAAGACTTTACCACATCCTATAACTTGGATTTGACTAACTAATAACATATTCCAACATTTTCAACATATAGGTAGAGGAATATGATTTCCTCCATGATCTTTATTAATTGAAATTCTTTGAAACTTTTTTTATTATCCCCATATCAATGATTTAAGAATCTTAAAATTCAATATCCACTTTAAGATAAAATATAAAATTCTATTCATAACTATCACACTCTCCCATCACTAATGCATTTTAGAGACTTGTTTTTAGGCTAATAAAAACTGGATAAAATTTACCTTTAGGGTTATTGATAAAACCAGGGTCATACCTTATACGTCTTGTGAATTTATCCTCATAAGACACAATATACTTATTCTAATTTTTTTAAATCTATTGAAATTATGTCTACATGTTGATAAAATGTTTATAGAATAATTAATCAGATAAAAATATTTTCATACACACTTCCTATTCTATAGATCCAATTTCATCATTTTTTATGTGTCCATGATAAAATTACTCTATTGTCCCACACCTACATTAAGATAATAAATATAAAATCACATTTTCATTATCATAAAATTGAAGGGTATAAGATATATTTTCTATTTTATTGATCTGCATTTGAAGAATTTTTAGATTAGATGATCCACTAAAGAATGGTTTTAATTGGTGCATGAAAGAGTTAATAGTGAAATGAATTTGATTTGGTACATTTTTAGGTTTTATATGGTTCAAGTTCTTAAAAACCCAAGATAATTGGGTGAATATAGGTATAATGATTTATACACTTGAACTCATCTAATTTAGTTTTTTATTGATAGAGTAATTAATTAATTTACCATAATCATTTTTCACTCGATTCCATATGGTTATATCAATTATATAAATATTATGTAATTAGTGTGAGTAATGATAATACCTATTAAAATCAAAGTTAAAAGTCATATGGATATTAAAAATCAATACCTACTTCATAAAACTATGATTCCATAGGTATATCATAGGTTTCTTTATGTTCTATCATTTCATTCCCTTAACATAATCCTCAAATTTGTTAAACTCCACTCTTGTAGAAATAGAAATTGTCAGAACATAATATACACGTATTTTATATCATATTAAACATTAATAAATTATAAATCAAAATGAAAAAAAATCATAGTACTCAATGATAATGTATATTTGGATATTTTCTATACCCCTGTCTTTTTATACAATAGAACATAAATTTATTCCATAAAATACATAATACTAGATTCCATTATTGACATATCATATTCTCTATTCATAATCAATACATGGAGAAATGGAAAATAAATAATAAAAGGTTGAGATAAATGCCTAATAAAGTGAAACCATTTGATTTATCAATTTGGGGAGCATTTGCGATCTATTGTATAATCACAAAAAAAGTGACCATAGAATGAACATATAGTTATGGAAATAAAATTAAATAACAAGTCAAATTCTTGTATAAATCATATCAATTATAATATAAACCATAAAAATATAAAAATGAATCATAATATAAATCTGATAAATAAAAATTATATTTTGACAACATCAGTAAAGGTTATTATCCAAGACCATAAAAAACATTAAATGTGTCCACTCTATACATTTTATAAAAAGGGCAAACTTTTGAGATATAAAAAATTACACAATAGATTTTAGGAATATTTAATCCTAGATCAAACCAACACATTGAATATATCCTAACATATGTAAGTCACATGATTGAGAAAACAATCATAAATTTATTAAAAGACATCACATTAGTTACCTATGAAAGTAAAATTGAAAATATAAAAATGTTTATGAGGTAAATAAATTGAAAAATATAGATGATATAATGAATTAATATCATGAAGTAAAAGAGGAAGTATTGAATAATGAATTTTTATTGGGTGGTATATAAAAGGGAATTTACAGGGATATAAAATATCTCATGAGAAGATAAAAAATTAAATAAATTTTAAAAACAAATATATTTTTAATTTTTTTGTTTTTATGAAAACTGATGGTAAAAAATTATATATGCCAAAGGAAATATAAATTAAATAAAAATTATTTTAAATAATATTCCATAATAAAACATAATACAAAATCAATATAAAGAAAATAGAAAATAGTGGTGTAGAAAGATATTTGGTGAGAAACATATATAAAAAGATAAAAAGGTTTCCTTTTATACTTAATAAGCATGGTAAAATAAATGTAAAATGAAAAAAAATTAAAATAATGTATTTAATATCCATATAATGATATATAATATACTGAAAATTAATATATAAGAGAAACATAATATCCAATTAGATATATAAAGGAGAGTTACCCTTACCATAACTCTTGACTAGCTCAAATATGATCATGCTCCATGTTTAACCTATTTAGAATTAATAATCATATATTTCATAACCTTAGTTATATTTATTTCCCATTTAAATTATTAAAAATAAATTCATTCCTGACATATATATTACTTATAATAGTTTAATTTGATATTATTATGTCAAAAGTTATAATTATGCTATGTCTATTTTTGATTGGTAGAATCGATCATATTTCCCTGTTAATAAGTCTATCATATCAATAATAGAAATTGTACTATAATTATAATAATATAATTAATTCTAATGATCCATTTCATTAAAAAGTTTCAAGAGTTAGACTCACAAGGGTTAAATCGATAACATTCTTATTTTGGGTAATTTTTACAATAATAATGAGTGACATTATAAAAATAAATCACTAGAGTGTTACCATTAAATAATCATAGTAATAACCTAAACTAAAGTTAAATATCATAATTTTCTAGTATTCATATATTTTTAAAATTATAAAATTATAGTTAAAAATAGATAAATATAGTTAATGTAGTTTGTTTAGCCAACCCAATCATTAAATTACTAAAATATACGATGTATTATTTATAAATTTATATTTCATTAATATATTATTATTGTCAAAATATAATGATGTTAATTACATGATATTAAACATTAATAAATATTTAAGAAGTGTTTCATGAAGAATATAGAGGAAAAATATTTATAAAAATATAATGACTACTTTTTAGTGTTGAATATTCCTCGAAGGATTGTATTTATAATGAAACATTTTGGATTTATTATTTTAACTATAGGCTTGAAAAAGTGTGATATAATTATTGGGGATGAATTCATGGGAATATATATAAAGAAAAAATTGATCTTATTATGTGGTTTGAAATGGATGGTGGGATTATATAGATAATATTATGTGAAAATTTTAAAAATTACTATACTATAGTGTTTAAGGAATGCAATTTTAGGTGAAAAGTTAACCATAAATGGAAAAGAGAATATTTTATATTAATTTTTCTTCCACAAAAATATTAATATGAGGGTTTATAATTTTAATTTAATCCCAAATCATTTGTAAAATTATATAATATTTTTATAAATTTGTAAGTTTAATTATATATTTTCTGATTAAAAATATATCAAGAATTTTGAATGTATGGAAATAAAATTTAAAAAATTTATTATTCAATGAAAATATTATATAAAATCATGGATACATTTTTTGACAAATCTATTAGATTATAATTCTTAATCCATTATCTTTTTCTTTTCCTATTCCATAAATCAATGTTCTGAAATTTTTGCGAATATTGGGATAAATATCCAAATAGGATGGGATCAGACACTCCATTTATTTAGATTACACACAAGAGAAGGAGTAATGGGGGAATAAAAGAAAACAATACCTCATTATATGAAAACATATATATAAAAAACAAAAGAAATCATTAGATATCATAACATCATTTATTATAAGACTCATAATCCTCATACCAATCAGTGTCATATTTTTTTATAATAGTTTTTATTATTTTTTATATATCAATTATTAGAACACATACCATGTGTTTATTATTTATTCCAAAACACACTAGATTCATATATAATAAAAAATAATAGTATTTTATTTGAATATAAACACCTATTTTTAAAATTAATTCAAATTCAAATACATCTCTCAACTTATAAAAAAATTTATTTTAATATTTTATTAAAAAAACTATTTAAATTTATAAAAATATATATTTTCACAAAAAATAATTTTTAATATTTTAAAAAGCCTGTTAAATAATAAAATGACACTATTTTACTTTTAATATTTACTAGTATATATTTTTATTTATATTTTATTACAAAAATTTTCCATATTTAACCTTGAAATTATTATTAAAAATGTGGAAATAATTTTAATCCCATGGATCACTAACCATAAGAAATTAATAATTTAAATAAAAGCATATAATACATAAAAAACTCTCATTTTATCTTGAAAATATTTCATAATAATGATTTTTCTATTCTAATTTATTATCATTCCGGAATTAGTCCATGGATATTAATTATCAATTTATAATTTTCAAATACATTATTTTTAATACCTAATGAACTTAAATATAACTATTACATGCTAGTTATAGAAAATTTCATATTCTCATAGGCCATATGTATATCGAAAGTCTATATATACTGAAAAATTATATAATGATCAATTTAATCACTTTTAATTCAAAACTTTAAATATGAATCTTAAAAAAGTTAATATTATTCTAAAATTAGAAATGTATATCATATTTAAAATATTTGTATCCTATCTATGGTTACACTTAAAATTTATGGAATACTATGATAAATAGTATTATGTGTTTATAATTTTTTGATTTTTGATTTTCATTAACTTTTTATATTTTTCTCAAATATATTAAATATATTTTGTTTTTAATAATGTTATAATATTTAAAAATTTGAAATGAAATATTATTTATTGAGATTTAAATTTTTTATGAGAAAGGTTACCTGTAGAAGAAAATTCATACTAAAATCCATGGTGCTACAATTATTTTCTTATGAGGAGTTAGAATTTATCTTATATTTGTTAACCATCCTAGGGTACACATATATATTTTCTTAGTTATCAAATGAATCATTTGAATATTTGTCATGAGTTTTTTCCTTTAAATTTGTTTATTGTTTTACTTTTTTCATGTATCCATAATCTCAAATAATTATTCATCCTTGTCCAAAACATTAATAATTTATATTCACATGTTAATTTATTTCTTTCATGATATTATTTATCAAATAATTGAACTATTGATTAATATATTTAATAAATTTAAATTTTATTTGGATTAGAGATAAAAACCACGTTTTTTTATTTTTTATAACATTTAATATAGATTGAATAATTTTATTATTATATATTTTACCCATGACAAATTATTTATGATGTATCAATTTATAGTTTCTTCATTATAATAATTTTTAAATAAATTTAGTTAATAAAATTTGTATTCCGTCCACAAATATTCTCACAGATGGAGGTCAAGAGGGGGGAAATTGAAAATGTTTGAAAAAAATTATGTTATAAAGAATAAAATATAATGAATAGAAAATTTTTATAAAGGTTAGAACATTATTTCATAATACACTCTTTACAGCTTATACAATCCTTTAAAGGCGTAGATCACACTAGGATATTAACATCTGTATAGAATTCAATTCATATTTACAAATTTCTTTTTCTAATAGGGGAAAAAAAACAATTTTTTTGTCTAGAAGCAAAACAAAATATAGAAATATAAATTATAAATGGAGGTATAAAATATTGATCATGATTTTATATATAAAATAATTGACTAATTAAAAATATTCAGCATACTAGAATAAATGAAAGAGTTAATACTCAATACAATAGAAGAACCTCATGTGAATGATATTAACATAACTAACGTTTCAGAAAGATTACACAAGAAAATAATATTAATATTAAAGTTAGTATAATAGTGACACAATGGTTTCTTAATTATAGTTAAATTTTATCTAATTCACTTAGTTATCTGTATGTTATATACATTAGGACAATCATAGTTTTTTCTTCTTTTATTTTAAAAGCATGAGGTTTATATGTTTGTTATGAATAGTTACATTTCACTGTTTCCAAATAAAAAATAGACATTAGATAATTACGTTAATATCACTTCCCACAACCTCAAAAAATAATCAATTGTGGTGTTGTCAGTATCTTAGTAAATAAAAAAAAATATAGTATATGTGTTCACTAAACACATTTATAACTAACAGTGAAATTTTACAATAACACTATCAGTATCCAGTCTTAATATATTATCAAACATAGGAAAATATCCTATAGTAGTTCATGATAAAACAATTTTAATCTAATAATTAATTAATTATTGAACTTATTATAATATTCAACCGAATTCCCTTCCACATATAGAATCTCTATAATGTGTAATATGGTAATGATATGTAACTAATCTCATCAGAATATCATTTAAAATAGATGTAAGGATAATTTAGTTTTTTATAAAACATCCATCTATTCAGTATAATTTCTAGGTTGATGTTGTATTGATATAACTCCTCATATAGTGATGACTTTTAACACAATCACTTCATGTATCTCATCATCTTCATCCAAAGAAAGAAAATTTAATAGATCATATTTTTGTTTTAAATAATTTATAATCTTCCCATAAAATAAAAAATTAAACAAATAGTAATGTAAGAAATTGATTTTGGCCATATCAAGAGTGAAAACACAACATGAAATTCAACATATGAAATAAAAAAAAGATTATAATTCTCGATACATAATTTGGGCACTAACATTGTGTTTGAATTTTTCTCCATTATCTCTTATGTTTTGAAATATTATAATGTAAAATTAATTTTTAATTCAATGCAATACATTACCTATAAATAGATTAAGATTAAAAAAAATTAAAAGTGACTCTTAGAATGAAATATAAACAAAGAACATTTTTTATATGAAAATAATTATATTATTGGGTCATTGATCCAAAAAAATCCCATGATTTGATAAGGAAAACCTAATAAAAAAACCTATCAAATATCCAAGTATTTTTAATACTATAAAAAATAACATTAGAGTAAAGAAATATAAAACATATAATAGAAAAAAATATAATAAACAAAATTGTAAACAAGCATGAAACTTCCATTACATTAGAGAAAATATTTATATTTTTTTATGTTGTAAATAAAAAATATTACCCCTATATAATTATGAAAAATAAAGGAAGATATAAAATTTCTAAAAAAAAAGAGATAATTCAAATTCAATTAAAATATTAAATTCTAAAAAGTGATTATAAAAATAATAGAATTAAAAAAATTAAGTTAGAATAATTCATCATTTTTCATAAATTCCTCTTTTTTGTCAGCCTCTAATTTCCCCTCTTTATTCCATCTAAAATATTGTAAAAAATTAAAGCTTCCATTTCACGATCCACTAATCTATTCGTAGTTTATTTCTCATCAATTTCTCTATTATATGATTCCTCTTTAATATGTCTCTCAATTTTAGATATCGATTCCACCAAAACATCAATTACCTTTTAAAAATACTCTAATATATTCTTATTAATTTCATAAAATGTTATTTCAACATTTCTTTTAATGTGGGTTGAGCGTATCTAGTTTTATTTATAGATAAAATATTTTTTTAATTCGAGAAAATGTACTAGTATTTGATATGAAAACTTGAATGTAATCCAATAATTATATGAGTAAAATATTTACATCAAAATATAGAATGATCAAAGTAAAAAAAATCATCCTTACTATTTTCTATTATTAAAGATACCCAAAATGATTTCCGTTAAAAATGTATGTTATTCCTTAGTTTTGATTTCTTATCAGAAGAGAACTACTATACCTAAGAACCTTACTTAGTATCCTTCTATTTATTCACCTAACAAACGTTATTATTTTATTTTTCATCCAAATACTTAATTTTTTCTCCAATAACTTTACTTATTTATTGATATAAATATATTTTTAAGTCTTTTATTTTGTAAGATCTAGAGTTATTAGATTTTCTAAAAAACCCTATTCTTTTATGTATCGTCCCTTTCTTGAGATCCAATTTCTTATTTTAAATAATCCTTGTGATGATTTAGAGAACCTTATTTTGAAAATATATGGTTAAAAAAGGTAAAATACTTATTCAATAATTACTTTAAATGGGATACTGATACACTAGTCTAAACTATAGCAGGCTACGAATTCCTTGAATTCCTAATTTTCCCACAACACGTTTCCACTAAGTAAATTCTCTAAAATTTGATCCCTTGTTTATTTATATTAATTAAGAGTATTGAAAATGGATATCCTAATGAGAACCATGATGTTTTTATGTTCTTATAGTAAAGAATCACAATATTTTGTTTTATAACATACATAATATTTTAATAAATTTATCATATTTTCAAATTTGTTCTAGTAATTGATGTTATTAATAAGTTTATACTATTTATTATTCTTGTTTACTGATCCTTCTACATGAGTGTCGGGTGAAGACCTAACCACCACTTATTTTTCTTTTCAAATAGTGAACTCTAGCCTAGAATCTTCCAATAATCCTTATGGATAATCTATGGGGTTTCATTATTGGAATATACTATATGGGTTTCATCAGTTGAATGTTTTTATTAATTCTCTAATGCTCTAAACATAATTTTTTTATGTTTATAAATGAATCAATATTTTTTATTTAATTTATGAATGGATAATTTTGGGTTAGATGTTTTGGTTTCTAATTAAAAATGTAGTTAATATGATACTAGAACATGATATGGGTGGGTGATTTTGAAGAATCAGACTCATATTCATGAAATATTTGACACTATCTATGATGTGGCCTTCCCTTCCCTAAATGAAGCATATCATCTTTGTTATAGAATATTTATCAATATTATATTTGGTTGTGTTTTTTTTAAAATATATCTATTTTTTATAAATTAATATGAACTCATTATCATCCATTATTTTACTTATAATCTTTTTTAGTCTTGTTATTTAAATAGTATATGAATCATTCTTGGTATTTATAAACCAACACACATCATTATAATGAATAATTTAGCTAAAATTTATACATAAGTTCTAATGAAATTAGAATATTTTTTTAGTAGACAAATTTACCATGTACTATGTATCTTGCATTAATTAAGTAGGATTTCACTTTATTTTAACTTTATTCATCATTAATATAGGCCTTTTTATCTTTTAATGGTTGACATATTATGACAAAAATCAAGGGGATGGAATACAAACTATACATATTAATTTAAATAGGTGATAAAACATTATTTATTTCTTTATAAAACATTTTAGATTACATGATTACCATTATTTTATTATATAAAGACACCATCATTTTGATATATTCCAAAGAAACAAAATTTCAAAATATTTCACACATATAACTTAGATTATGTAGTAGGTTTCTTTAGATTATTTTACACCCACCTTTTTCTAGAATTTAAATTACAACACACTTTTCATAGAAAATATTTTAGAAAAAATAATTATGTAAGAGAAAGGGTCACCATTTTCTTAATATTATAACAGATCTAACAATAGACGATTTAAATGTGTTATTTACTCTAGAATGAGAATTTATATCATATTATTATTATTTGAAACTTTCATTGTTGAATTTATTATTTCAACGTCATTGGAATACTAAACTTATGTTACTTAGCAATTTTTAATTTTTACCTTCAATTTAAGACACATTAAGATATGGTACTTTTTATCAACCGTAACTAAACAAGTTGATTATTATAACTATTAATTATTCTTCAAAATTTGGTATTTATATATCTTACTCATTTATTTTATATAATTTTTAGGATTCATCAATCATTTAGTCTTGAAAAATACTTGATAATTATTGATGTCAATGATAACTTTAGGTGTTTATTGCAGTGCATTGATATTTTATGCACTAATTTTTCATGCATTTAAATTTCAATCACTTTTCATTTAAAATTATTTTAAAAAATTGGAGTATTTCTCTTTCTATAGTAGTGAATTCTGTTTTTGGCTTCAAAAAATTTAATTAAAGAGTTTAACTTTTATAACCTTTATACCAATGATTTTTTTCTATTAAATATTCTTCCAACACCATTAATATTTTCCAAAGATATAGATCCTTTATAAAAACATAATAATGTGAAAACCATAGGAGGTGGTTTTTTAAAATATTACTTATCTGTAAAGTAAAAACCAAAAAGTTATTTAAAAGGAACATATTCTTCAAAAACTACACTTGATTCTTTATAGGGATAATAACCATCAACTATGAAAGAATTATTACCACTATAATTACCTTAAACTATCGGTAAACACTCCTTGTGTTTCATTATATATGATAGTTTTTCATTTAACTAGGATTTCATTTTCAATATGTTCTTTAACATTATTTAGATATAAATTCAATTTTTCCTCTAATGGAAACTGAAAAATATATTCAAATATATAGTTTATATATGATTGAAAAAAATTGGATAAAAAATTAATCTAATGAGTTGTATAACCCTTTATCTGATAACTATTGATATTCTCACTAGGATTATACATTTAGAAAATGATTTGGTGGGGGTGATTTTGTGTGATCTATGTTTTACTGAAAACTTTTAACTTCATTAACTCTAGTATCTTTACCTATTATATTTAACAGACCCCATATGCATCATGAAACACAAAAAAGAATAAAACAATGTAAAATGTAATAAGATATATAAACATGATACTTTTATATAGTTACCCCTAATTTTGGTGAATATGTAATTTCTATGTTTGGGTTATGTTAGAGACATAGGTGATTCACTAATACTATAATGTGAATACAAATCAAGAGTGTATCATCCTTAACCCCTAATTGTTTTTTTTCAAAAAGTCAATTATCTTCTAAAAGGGTCTTTAGAGTAACCCCCTTCAAATTATAATTGGTGATTAATCCAAAAAAATGATCTTCAGTATTATCTAAGATATCAAAATACCACAACAATAAATCTTCTTCATGAATACTAGTTCTTTGAAAACTAGTGAATAAACAAATTCAACAATATGCTTGTCAGTCATGCCCTATGAATCTTCTGAATGATCAAATTAACAATAATTAATTATATCTATGTTTTCTTCTTCCACAGATCCACCATTATTCATAATAAATTCTTTCATCTGAATAAAGTCTACTTATAAACCACTATTCATATAATATGGTTTGACTTTTTAAACTCATTCTATTTCAGAATTAAATAGACTATTGAATTGGCACTACTTCAAAAGCAATCTGTTATAAAAAATATGAATGTTGATTTTTCTAATTTATTCCTCAAGTTAACTATTCGTATAAAATATAATGGTTATAATAATTGATTCCTCAACTCAAAATATATTATAAAACATGTCGGTGAAAATAACATCATCCAAAACTCAAATGATAATCCCATAAATAGAATTCAATCTCTCTCACTATCTCATCAGTCCCTCTTCATTAATCTACCTCTGAATCTAAATGCTCCTTCTATACCTATATTTGAGTTATGAAACATTTATGAAATGTGGTAGAATTAGATATAGTTTAAATTTATTATTTATTAAATAATTAGAATTATCATTCTAAACTTAATCAACTTTATTTATCACTATTTCAAAACTTTAGTTGACTGGGATTTATACTTAGTAAACTATTAGTTTTCCTCTCATAACTATGGAATGTATATATTGAATTAAGACATAAGAATCATGATATTTACATCATGAAGATCAACTCAAAATCATCACATTCAATACTTTACCTTCATGTAGATTTTTCATCTCTTAATTACTTATCTTATATCACATCATTATTTTTTGTTGCAAACTTTTAATCTTCTGAGTTAATCATTAAAATATTCTAATATAAATTATATTATTAATTCTATGATACCAAATCATCATATGATCCTTGGATAATGTAATATTGGGTTGAAGAATATATTCCTCTCTTTAGAGTATATATCATCATGGTGTGAGTCATATTTCAATATGAAAATCTTTGAAAGATTTTCACTATTTCATATTATCCTATAAAAAACTTTTTCCAAGAGAACTCGTGATTAATATGATATTTTATAGTAAATAATTAAATTTTTTATTCTTATTTACTTTTTATTTATCTGAATTATTCTTATTTAACCTTTTCTTATGATAAATATCTGTAACATCACCTAAAATAATCATTAATACATTCAATATTCTGATACTTTATGAAAATTATCATCAAATGAATCTATTAACATTAGAAACTAATTCAATATACTTCTTATTCATAATATTTCTTTTCTTATATTCCCTCATATTTAAGGATGATATTTTATTAGCATTCTCAAAATTTATTTCTTCTTTACACTATACTCTCATATAAAAACTATATTCTTACCTCATTCATCATTATATTTTCATCCTTTATCAATGTTCTTTTAACCGATGACTTCACAAATTTATTCTGATATTGAAGCTATTTAATATTACATGAACAAGTAAATCATAGGTTAGTCCTTTATGATCCTTTATAAATTATAATCCCTTTTCAGAATTATTTGTGGTATTCACATCCACTAGTTTTATGTTCTAGCTTCAGAAAACCATAATTCTCCAAAACTACCTTATGGAATATTTTAGACCGTTAAAAATTTTCTCACATTGACTATGATTTATTAGCACATTTTATTTTTAGAACATCTATTTTTAGATAAATTCCTTCAAGAACTTCCTTATAGTTATATATTTCAAATTCATATTAACTTCTTCTAGATAAAGTTATTTTTTATTGTTCTGTGGGGTACAAAACAACTTATAAAAATATTATTTTTAGCTCCCATTATTGAACTCTCTTCTTTATTAAGATAGTACATAGAGAATATAGATCTTTTAAATCAATTTATCCACTTATCTAACCATAGATATAACTCCATTTCAATTACTTAATCACCATCTACATTTTTTCCCATAAATTTTAGTTCTTGTGATAAATAAAAATAAAGATGGATTATAAAAAAACTTTAAAATAACCTGTAAAACCTAATGATTTAAATAACCATCAACACATTCCATAGATTAAAACTGTGTCCAAATATAAAATAATCACATACAAATATACAACCATGAAGAAAAAAGAGCATAAAATACATATCTAATATGTACTCATAATATTTCAGAAAAATGCTCACTTCTATCATTCAAAATCACAATATTCTCGAGTGTTCCTTTCTATAATCTATACTTTTCATTCGTATGGAAATATATATTCAGGAAAAAACTTTTTTACTTTCAACTCAACTTATTATAATTATATTTATATCAGATCTTCAATCTCCTCATTCTATTCAATACTTCATTAATCATGGGGTCCTTTAATCTCTTCAGTTATAAGGTTCTTTATCAACCCCAAAAATATATTATTAGTATTAATTATTTAAATAATACATAACCATCACCACCATAATCAAATAGTCTCTTCAATATACCCTTATGATTTATTGAAAATATCACACAAAATTAAATTCTCTAGATAGATATTTTTCAATATCTTATCAATATTTATTCTTTTTTTATCTCCCTTATTGATAATAAATACAAATTTTCAAGAGTAAGGGATAATCATACTAATATCATACTCTAACGAGGACTTAAATTTCTTATTACCCCTTATCTTTCTTCTTATTAAAATAAAAACACAGTTTACTTGGAAGAATAATTTATTCTATTGTAAGGAAATTATCCATAAATTAATCAAATATTCATCTATGTAACCAAGGATTTTTGTATTAAATAAGAAAGATTAATATAGATATAAGAATAGTGAATAAATAATCCAAAATGTGACACCAACTCAAAGAGTTTATTACAAGGGATGTATAGACTTATTTTCAATAAATCATATGTAATATTATTAAAGAATACATTATAAAAATCAAATTAAGAGTGGTCCTCCCTCATAAAATAAATTTACTGTTTTAATTAAATAATTTTTATCTCCCCTATAATAATCGACTTTAGTCATTATATAAAATGAAAGGATAATTTAATCTGCATACCACATAAATAAAAAATAATTTCACTTTATAGAATTTTAGACTCCACCCCTCTAATGGTTGATAACAATTTATGAATTTCTAAGTGGAATTTTTTTATTTCTAGATTACTCCATTATGGGAAATAATTTATTTAGTAAGATTAAACTTGAAGTGTTGTATGGAGGAAACATAATATTAATAAAAACACTCCATGATGGATATATTATCTAGAAATAATTTTTTAATATCATTTAAGTTCTATTTTAGTTATCTACCTAATTTTAATCACTATAAATTGCCTATATAATGAAGGAAACATAATATTTATTGGGATAATGTTGGTTTAAATTTTATTTGAAATGAGATAAATAAGGATGAGAGTTTCTTCTCCACCCAAAATCTTCTTGCAATTCAGTTATATATTTATGATTGATATCCATAATTTCACCTATATTAATTCTACACACATGAATTTTCTTGGGAAACATATTCTTATTACATTATTCAGATTTATTATTATAAGGTATAGGACTTTTACATAAACTATAAGGTAAGATTAATTATCATTTATTTTATCAATATTACTTAGTAATTCCATATATGATAGATTAATAATCCTGATTTTTTTAAGAAAATGATAATATTTCTTGGATGGTATACATTATTTATCTAGTGTATTTATGTTTCAATTTTCTGTAACCTCTCAGGAAATTATATTTTTCATCACTTGTTTCTTCCACCAAGCAAATAATTTTTTTAATTTCATATATTGAATATATTATTTTTCTCAATTTTCTATATTCAACATTAATATTAATGAACTTACATAAAAATCAAAGTGTCGTTTTCTTCCATAATATAAGAATATCTATAGAGGTTCACCATAATTATCAGTATTCTTATTGGGTGTGTTTTTTTTAACTTTCTCATTTTTCTCACACTGTAAGGGTATATAATCATCAGCCTTTATTTAATATCTCATATTTTGTGGTTTTTTTCTTTCACTAATATATGAATCATGATTGGAAGGTATAAACTAGAACTAATCAAATCATTGACCATTTCTATTACAATTTCCATTGATTTGATTATAAAATTGAAATATATTTTCAGTGGATATATTTACATTATTATATATATAATTATTAATTTTGATAGGATTTATCTTGAATCTATATTTTATTCCTTTTAATATAGGACTTATATATCATCAAATGATTTATATATTGTGAAAATAATCAGTGGCCAAGTTTCCAAATTTTTTAAAGCACCAATAATGGTTAATAAACATTGATTTTTACCATTTAAAATAGTTTGGCCATTATGAATATCTAGTTATTTTTGAATAATGGATCCTTTCTATTGTTACCTTCTTTGGGATCCAGAATTCATAGTATTTCTCACATCCACCCATGATAATGTGTTGGGTTTCTCATAATTTTTATCAACACATGATTTTCTTTATTTTAAATTATAATTTGTAACTTTCACATAAAAAGTTTTAGTGAAAACTAAATCTTATAGGGAAATGGTAACATATTTATATTATCTTATGGTGTATCAATATTTATAGTTTCGTAAAAACCTATTTACTCTATGATGATTTTTTTTTCAAATAAGGATTCTTACCTAAAACTTCAAGGGTAGTATCTATACCTTTACTATATTGGGATGACCATACTTGTTTCACTTCCAAATTTCTAATTTTTAACTCCATATCAATAAAATTTATGTTTAGGGAATTTTTATTAACCTAAAATAATTAAATATTTTAATCCAATTATTTATTCATCTTCTCAATGTGGTATTCAGGTATCTTACACATTTCTTATAGAGAATTATAAAACCCATATCTTCTTATATCCTTGATCTCTAATTGAAAATCATCAAACTCAATTATTTTTTATTACTTTTTTTCTATTTCATTGATCTTATCCTTATTATTTTATTCTTATATTGGTTTCCGTTAATCAAATAAATCTATAACAGCCTTGATCACTTAAGATAGTCCATGAAATGGCTTTAATGGAATTACTAATCCCCTAGGTCTAAAAAATATCTCTTAGGAATAATGAAAAAACCATAGAATTGGTTTCCACAAAAAATTATTGAACAAAATATAAATGACATCTCAAATAAACTCTAAAAACCCATATGAAAAATAAAAATAAAAATATATAAAAATAGATTCAATAACCATATATGAGATGAAAATTTTTGAGAGTCGAGTGTCTATACAAAAGATAGTTAAAGTGATTTAACAGTGTAAGAAACAAATCTATGATTGCCAACTTTATGTAACATGATGGTCAATATCCCATAATCTCACATCCACCACCTAAGAACTAATAACATGATTTGACACTTCCTAAAAGCGAGGTATTGATTTTACCTAGGTCTTATAAAACTATGTAAACAAACAAAAATTAGGAGTATGTAGGGTGTGATCACATCTATGTAAGTATGATCTGACCAAGTGTTTCATGAATAAAAATTATTGAAAAAAAATTCTAGTTTTATATTAGTTTAAATAAAAACATTATTTTAACATTTAAAATAATCATAGGAAGGAAACAAGTATGAAAATTCAAGGACCATCAGATAAACCTTGGCTAAATATTGTCAGTGGCTTATACCAGGAACCTTGTACTCTTTTTAATCAATCCATCAAATTTCATGGGCATGAAACTACTAGATAGATCATCATCTCATGACATGTGTCATGGTGAAAACAAACCAAATTTCCCCTACCAATTTTCATGTGTGTAGTTAGTGTTGTGGCATAGTCAAAAGGGAAGGGAGGAATGATCATGATTATATATACTTGTAATAGTCTTCCCACCTAGGTTCCTAGGGTTATCATATGTTATTACCTTTTCATTATTTTAATATTCAACATTTTAAATATTTCATAAACAAGGTATTCTAATTTAATATATTTTTATATCCACCTAAATGATAGACTATTTTTTAATAAAAAAATTAAATAGTCTCCAAAATATGAATTTATGCATAAAAAAAATTAAAATATACTTTGGAAATTAAATCATGTATATTAAATTCATCAATAAATGGTATGTCTGAAACCACATAATTTAATCACATAAAATAAAAAAATTAACTATAATCCATAATATATGAATTAGAAAACCCAATGGAGTCAAGAGGAAACCATAATCATAATGTATCTCCCTAATATGTTTATATTGAGGATGAAATAGGGTTCCACAGTATTGAAAAAGAGATAAAACTAAGAGAATATTGAAAGAAGTTCTTTAACAAGGAAGGGGGCCTTACTTAGAGAAATATTGATGAACATGAACGATATCTGACTTGAAATCCACCCAAGTAGAGGAAAATGAGGGGAGTTTAGGTGTGATGTCTTGGCAAAAGAATTTGGGGTAAAGATGAAGAAAAAAATAGTGGTTAAAATGAAAAATGGAAGAAGAAACATCTTATATTATAAAATTTGTAGACATTATGCAAGGTTTGGCCACATATTTTACTTAATAGTTCAAAAAAACATGGGGATCACCACTGATTCACCTTGGAACCTACTCGGTTTGACCACATAGTAAGATTAAATTTAAGAAAACTATGAAAAACAACAGTATTAATAATTTCATACCTAATTCACAGTTGTCACTTGATGATACCCAATTGTGTGCCAACTATGTGGCGGCATAGTGTTTCCAAGTTTTTTAAAATCTAAATTTTTTCTATCCCAAAAAAGAATAAATAAAAATGTTTAATAATAAATGGATGATCTGTAACTAAAAATGAAATCTTGGGTGTAAAAATTATATCTACCAAATCACTTAATTCCCCTATAATGTCAATCCATGTCATGATGGAGAAATAGATGACTCTAGAGATCCTTCATAATCAATTATAGATACTAATTCTCATAATAATAAATAATATGTTTCATAATAATTTGAAAATGAGATATATTATCCAGATTACTCTTTATTCTTAGATATAATAATTCAAATTAGTTTCTTAGTCACTGATGCATCTGGTTTAATTTGATCTCTTCTAAATTCAAAACATGAGAGGGGTACATATTATTATTTTTTAGTTAGGAAATGTAGAATACATCATTATTTGATGTCATCTATGGAGGAAGAACCAAAAAATGTTAAACGTTCATAATTATTTAAATAATTTTTAAGGCCGCAACATACCTCATAAAAATATTCCCCTTCTTCCCTAGCCGACCCTAACCCTATTGGGGAGAACCATTTAAAATAATCACTCGCCTCAAAGAAGTCCTAAATATGGAATAAATATTCAAAATATGAATTTTTACAACTCATAGTTTTTTCCAAAAATTTATTAATATTATAAATCAATATGGTCATCTCATACATGATAATCAACCCTATAAGAGAGTTTAATGACCTTGCTCCAATAGAGATGATTCTAACATGGTAAACCATATAGATCCTTGAAAATAATCAACAGAATTGAATTCTCATAGATATTATTATATATAAATTCAACCAGAGTAAGATTGGTGTCCCAAAACCCTCAAAAGATCAAGACACACACAAAGAGCATATAATCTATGATATATATCAGCATATATATTTGATCATATATTTATGTATGATTGGTTATACTACACATTAACTAGGAATCCATCTCCTCCTTGAGGAATTTTCTATAATTGGTATGAAAATTTGGAGTATTTATAAGAAATGATAATTAAATATACCCTATGTAACCTCAAAATCTCTATCACTTATATCTTACTAAGAACTTCTACTTTAGCCTCATCCATGATACTAAGGAAATGAGATTTATTGGTTAACCAATAAATTATTAACCTTATGTAATACCTTCCCAGAAGGGTATGAGTCAGCCCAAAGAAGAAATCCTTATATCACCTATTCCACTCATTGGTATGTATAGGTAGTAGTTAGAGTAAGTATGAGGGATTGTATTTCTCATCTTTTGTATATTAACATGTATAGCTGAGATGCATTAATATTTCTCTCTCATTCTACATGGATTTCATCCAATATTGACATATTGGAGGAAAAAACATTAAAAAACTACAATGATCTATGGAAATCCACTATCATAGAAATTTTTATCATAAAAGGAACCACAAAATAGTTTTCAAAGGTATGGTGCCTTTTAGAGACATATACCAATCTTTTTTGATCTTTACATCCTATATAGATTCTCAGATGAACCGATACTCATCAACACCCTCCTTAATCTAGTTAATGCTCTAGAGTAGATAATGTGTTGACTGAATACTTGAAATAAACACACTACCTTATTCCTCGTTCACATCTAGGTGCATCTGAGAAAATTTGCCCATAAAATCTTATTCATATTTATACATCCTCAGTCCCTAAAAGGGGAACATCCTAACTAGGTAAGGGAAAAACACATTTCTATTTTCGAGTGTACAGGAAATTTCAAAATAAAATATCAAAATATATTTTACCCATCATCACTTCTAAAGATTTAGTTATTTTTAGGAGAAGATATAGGGATAAATATTATGTTTTGAATATAAAATGAATATCTTCCCAAAAAGATAATGGAAAAAACATAAGGGAATGCATCAAAGTTATTAGTTTGAGGTCATGTGTTGATAAATTATTTTCATATGGTTTGGGTTCTAAATATACATATTTCACCATCAGATCACATTGTATAAGATCACACCCCAAACCTTTTACCTGATACATTATAGTAAACAAAAAAACATTACCATCCTTAGGTTAAATAAAAATAATACCAAAATTAAACCAATACGTTAACTCATGAAAAGATTATTGACACTGCATAATCCAAAAGAAAATCTCCCCTTTATGGGTGAGAGATTTCAGGGATGATACAATCTTGGGTAAGTCTTCCATGAACTATTTTTTTATCCTATCAGAATAATGAAGATCCTAATTAGAAAAAATTATTCAGGATCTTACAAAGTCATAAAAACCCTAACCTTCTCAAGATCCATCAATATACCCTATTACCATACCTTATGACCTTGAAAATTGTTCTATTGGATCCCAAAATACATTTGGAAAATTTTTCAATGAGTTAGTGATTTCTTATGGTTATCAGGACAATTTTCAATTCACTTGAATGAACCTCCTTCATATTAGAGTAAAAAATAATGTCATCCACAAATACCATAACTATGTTGTTAAGGGACTGATTGATTATCCATTTCACAAGCACCATGAAGACCATTGGGTTATTTCTCAACCCAAATGGAATAATCTTTTAATCAAAATGGAAATACCTATATTGAAATGTTTTCTTAGGAATATTGACTCTCTCACCATGATTTGGTAATACCCTGTATGAACTCAAATCTTGGAAAACCACCTTGATCAATTTAGATTACCAATGTGGATATAGATATGATTAAATGGTTATAAATTATTTATTACAACCCAATCAAACTCTTTATGGAAGATACACAAATAGAGGATTGTTTTTTTATTTTTATTAAAAAAACAGGGAGTCCCACATGGACAAGCTATGTTAAATGAATTATTTAGATTATAGGTAATCCAACAAAATATTTAATTTTTCAACTCTATAGAAGAAATTTGATATGATGGTAAATATATCAGTTGAGTATCCAACACCATATCAATAGAAAAATCCAATTCACTCTCTAGGGAAAATCTTTAAAAATATTCCAGAAAAACCTCATCGAACTCTTTTACCAAAAGTGGTAACTCAATCTTTGAATTATATTGATTATATTTTAATAGAATATAAGACATACAAAATATGAGTTTTCTTAGTTCTATAAAAGGAGGTTCATCCTAGATGGACTATGGTTCCCACTCTCCCAGTAAAACTACAACCGTCCTATCAGGAATGAAAAAAGTAACTCTCTAATGGTAAGAATATATATAAGAATTATAGATATTTATATATCCCAACCAAATTATTACATCTAAAATACCTTTTTTAGGACAAGAAAATATGATTAAATCTTCTATTCATATATAGAGATCATACATGAAGGGAACTGGAAGCCTTTCACCTTCTTTTTTCAAAGAAGAATGCTTATATCCAGTATAGGAAATAATATTGGTAGGGAGTAATATAAATTCAATCATAAAAGAAGATAAAAAAGTGTGGCAGTAACCTATTTCAAATAAATTATTCAACATAAAATAAGAAATATTAATTTTACCTCTCACTATCATAGGACATTCTTCAGATTACATTTGCACTAGATCAATTAAAATAACCATATTTACCAATAAATGATCCATATGACTAATAATATAATGGGTTATTGGAAAAATATAAATATAACCATAAATATAACTAGTCTTACCCCTATTCCTATGAATTTATGGTTACACTTACTGGGAGAAGTCAAACTGAAATATGAATCCCCTGGGAGATGAAGAGCCTGCACCACCCTAGGGAGGAAGGTCATATCTATAGAATGTTTAGAGATTACCCAGATATCCACATAAATGAAATTAAATTGGAAATAACAGAAATTAATATCAAATATAACCCATATCAACCTACCCCTTTTGTCTATAAAATCATATATTATGTGTATCCATTCATACTAAGTACCATAAAAATAAAAACTACGTACTCTGATAGCATTTTATCATGAACAATCTTGGGCTACCACTGCCCTAGGAACCCAAGCCAATATACATAAATTCTGAAATAGTTTTTTCAATACCTACATGATAGAAACTAGATCTTGGGCATCATGAATGTACCTTATGAATGGTTATCCTAATAAATTCATCAACATAATATAAATGATATCCCAAAGATACCATAAAAACTTATACGGAATATAAACATCCAAACATTGAAAAATATGAGTTAATAACCAGGTATAAAATCAATGACTTAAAATGGGTAAACATAGCTAATATCAATAAATTTTCACAATTTATTATAATATAAGAATAATGGTATTATAATATGATAATAAAATATGAAATTCAAACCCAATCTAGTAAAAAGAATTAATCATGAGTCATGGAAGAATGCTTTGTGAGAAACAAATAAATAAGTAATATGACTATGTAATTAAAAATGATCAATAATTATATGTAAATACATATCATAATAATAATAAATATTTATATGGAATATTAAAAATAATATAAAATAATTTCATTAGTCAAGGCTTAATACTAAGACTTTCATAATGGGCAATGTCCCACAATTAATTTGGTTCACTCTATATTCTGCCATTTTATTAGTCAAAGATAACTCCCAAGACTATTTTAGATTTTAGATTCCCCTAGTGGATTGAGATAAATCCCCATTACATCATTTAATTATTCAATATTCACTCTTAAGACTATCATAATGAACATTTCCCCATTAATAATTGGGTTTACTCCCCATTAACATTTGTATTAACTCATGAAATATCAATCATTACCCAAGTAATTAGAGGGATATATAATTTTGGACCCGCCCATCACATAATTATAACCATAAATAAGTATCTAAAAAAATCAAGAAATAATTAATCCTAACATAAGCCATGGAAAGGAAATGGGTTTTATAAATATTTCATCGTAACATATTTAACATATGAGAGAGAAACTGGTTTCAATGAATCATCCTTAAAACATCCTCAGAATGAGAAATAGGAAGAATGAAAGTGTATGGGATCATAATATCATATTACCCAATATAAATAAAAATCCTTAAATTATATTAACATAAAATAAAAATTCATCTTAAATGATCACTTGAACATTTTTTTGAAAACAAGGATACTATCATTTTCTTCCCAAATAATTAAAAGAAAAAATTTACCATAATATTGATAAAATAGTTTATTTTAAAATATATATGGTAATATTTAATTTAATATTCCAAGCAATTAATGACCATAATTTCATAAAAATTAATCATACCATATACATTAAAAGAGAACATTATTTTCATAATTTGTAAAAAGACAAAAGTGAGTCTTATATAAAAAAATAGAAAAGATTTATTTTAATAATTTTTAAAAGTAGTAAAATATATTTTAAATTACCATTCAAAAAAATTTATATATAGATAAAAATAATTCTAGATTATTTGTATGAATATGGACATGGAAGAGAAATTTTTCTGACCCAAAAAGATGAAATAAGATCATCTTTTAACAAAATAAAATTCCAATTCATTTTAAGTACCCAAGAGAGTAAAAATATACTAATACATGAAAAATCAACATATTACTAGATTTAAATAAAATTTATGAGTATTAGAGTATAAGGATTTTATAATTTTCCTTAATGGAAATTTTCTATAGTCAATCATGAAAAGAAATTAGATAGCAACATAAACCCTTACCTTAAGTCTCATCATTCTTCATATGCATTCAAATGGACTTTATAATAATTTTTTATTTATTATAAATCTATTAAAAACATATTAATATATATATACATATATATCATCCCCTTATTATTTATATTTACTACTTTATTGACAATTCTCCATTATTAGCATTATTTGGGTGAAAAGTGGTTCATTATCCATGCATGTTTTGGTTGGACAGTTATAGTACTTGCACCTTGGTCATCATTTTATAATATATAGAATATAAATATACTCAAAAATATAATATTTATTCTTTATATATACTTTTATTACTATTCATATTAGGTGATGAGGAAAAATAAATTACATCACTTTGTGAAGATGGTAGTATGTATGTATGAAAGAGTAATGTTCACAGTTTCTGATGGATGGAATGAAAAAAGGTGAATAATAATATGATATTAAATTATCATAATTATTATATAAATATAATATTTATTCATAAAATATATAATTATTATCATCCATGTAATACTGAAATTTAAAAAAAATCATTCCTTCGTGGAGGTAGTTGTCCAAATGTACCAACAAGTGGAAATATCATTTTCCAATAGATGGAAGGGTATACAAGTTGATAATATATTATAATTTTTTTAATCATAATTATATTATAAAAACAATATATATATATATATATAAATTAATGTAATCTATATAACCGTAAAATATATAATGCTATGAGAAATAATATACCCTACATCATGGAGATGGTAGTCAGTACGTACAAATGAGAAATGTTTTCATTTATTATTAGATATAATGGAGATAAAAATGGTTTTAACATTAACATAAAAAAATATTTTTATTGTAAATAAACAGATTTAATAAAGTTAATATGTTTTTTTAATATTTATAGGACATATAAGATGAAATAAAGTTAAAAGTATATAGTGTGGATGATTACCTTATCTTTGAGAAAATTCCTTTAGATCTATTTTAAGGATATTTGTGTTGGTCATTTAAGAATACCAAAACCTCTAGATTGTTTCCAGAGAAGTTTATTATTTATTTAGGCATATTTTTCTTCAATATATGTGCCACAATATGGTGTTAAGAAGATAAGGGAGTAGGTGACCTTTTATATTTGAGGGGAGTGTCACAATTTTAATTACTCTTAAATAATAAAATAGTATAAGATTGCTTTCATGGAAAAGTGGCTCAAGATTAAATCAATTTCGAATATTAGGTGAGGAAAATGTGAATTAAATTTAACCAATTGGATATATATCTATATATATTTATATATATATGTAACCCATATCTTTTTTGTTTAACCCCTCACTAAACTTTTTATATTTTTCCATGGTAATGAGTTTTTACCTCAATTTCAATTCATTATTACCAAAAATAAAATTTAACTATTAAAAAATTTGGACATTCTGATTTTAAAAACAAAATGTTCTTTCTTAAATTCAATTCGTATAATTTGATTAAAATAATTTAAAATATAATCCTATAAATTGTGATGAAATCATTTTTAAGAAAAAATGCATTTTTCAAGTATAAAATGAATATACTCTTACTATTTTCCTAGTGAGTATAATGATACGAATACATATTTAATTCATTGAATATATAATCAAAAGATTAAAATAATTCATTAATGCATATTATTTTGATTTATTAAATAAACCATGTACTTAATTTTTTTTTGAAAAATAACATTTTTTACCTTCAAATCATTTTGTCTTTATTTTTGTTATATTGATTACCAAAATATGAATTAGTATTAATTAATTACTAATAATTTTACTCATAATTGTTTTAAAAATATAATGGTATATAATTTATAGAAAATTACTATAACTATAAAAATAGATTCTTTAGAATTAAATTAATTTTTTTTCATAACATTTCAAATAAATTACACATTTTCCTCAATATTGTTCAATAAATTTATATTAAAGACATATTATATTCATTTATATCATAATTAATTTCTTCTTATTCATATAAACAAATCCAATTAATAGGTTATATATCATATAATGTTTCAATTATAGTTCATTAAATATTAGTGTTGCATGTAATGAACGCTATCAATCAATTTGAAAAAAAAGAACGAAATATATATTATAAAATAATTAGTTGTTATATTTTAATCCCATTATAATAATTAATCCTTAAAAAGTATGTTACTTTAATAAAAACCAAAAAGGATATGTATACCTCATCACATCATTGGATTCCCACATAACCTACTTATATTTCTGATTATTCTACAAAACCTTTTCAAGGGGAGTGGTTTTATTTCGCAACACATTCTTCAATTTAGAATCTCCAAAAATTGTTCCTCATAATAAATGTAATTCATCAGTTTTATAACCAAGGAGTTAATTATTTTTTAAATATTAATTATGTAAATACTCTAAATCAATAAGTGGAACATATCATGGTCTTGAGATAGAGTCAACTGAAGTAACAAACTATGAAGATAAATCCCAATATGATCAAGTATTTAAAATGGATGCATATATATAGGGATTATTTTTCCCTTATTTATAAATATCATAATATCATTCCATGTAGATATTTATAGGAATACCTTCTCACTAACATTGAACACTATATCTCTGTGGTAATTTTTAATATAACTCTTCTACCCACTATGAGTAGTCTTGATATACTGCTAAATGGTTCTTATATTATTTTCTATTTCCTCATAAATATCCGGTCTCAATAAAATTATTTATATTAATTTATCCTTATGAAATGGAATTTTATATTTTAAACCATATAAGGATTCATAATGATCCACCTAAATTCTAAAGTGAAAGATATTATTATCAAAAAAATTTACTATAGTAAGGTGTTGATGATAACCACATTTGATATTCACAAAATATAATGTCAACATATTTTTAGGGATTAAATGGCCCTATTATACTAAAAATCTATTTGAGAATGATATATAGTGCTAAATTTGAACTATGTATTCAAATTTTATAGAATATTTCAACATTATTTTGAGATAAACCTCATATATAGATGATATACAATAGAATATGGTAACCCATAAATCCTTACCAATTCATTAATTTATATCTAGGAAATACGAATAACATATAAATTCTCTCTAATTATAATAAAATGAACCTAATTGATAAGTCTGTTTAATACAATCCAAATAGATTTATGACTTTTAGATATTTTGGGGTGTGTGACAATGAAATTAAAAGTATTATTTTCCATTTTTTACTTTCTAGTATTGGAAATGATTGTAACATCCCCTTATACTACTATCTATTAACATTAAATTTATGACATACAAGTCATCGAGATACATATTTTTCAATATATCCTTTTATTTTTTCCTATTAAAAATACTCTTCATGAACTATATATGTATTTATACATCTAGGTTAAATAGAGAATGATGAACCAGGAGCTTTATGAAAAATATCTTTTTTCATGTATAGTATTTATGGGACACATACTCTTCTTAAAAACCAGATAATTCCATCGAAATTATGGTTGAACATAAGAACAATTTTCTCCTTTTTTAGTAGTTCCATATCATACTTCTGTTTCTCTTTAATCCTCACATTGACATATTTTTTAGAGTTCATTTATGAATGATATAGTACACTCCCTTTCCCCATGATTTCATGGTATTTATCCTAAAAATTGATAATTTTTTGTTCTATTTCAATTTTTATAATGGATAAACTGGCATGTTCCTTCAAACTCAAAGCATCATCCACCTTATTTGGCAACCTAATATGGTAATGTATTGAGATATAATAATTTTTAATCAAATAAAACAATTTTTTCCAACACATATTCAACTCTTGTTATGTCAATATGTACTTCTAGATTTAAATATTTATATATATATAATTTTTTTACTATAATGGTAATTTCACTATATCTTCAATAAATAAATTAATACTTCTAACTCTTAATCGGGATTCGGGTAATTTTTCTCATGAATATAAAATTTTTCAGAGGTATAATCTATCAACATTTCAATATATATAAAAACACATCATAGTACCCTCATTGATGAAAAAACATAGAACAAACACCCTTATCCACAATAGGATATTGTACACATAGGGGAGATGAATAAACTTCAAATTTTGTCATTAAAATTCTCTTCACATTCCTTCAGATAATGGAACATGAAAACCATCCAATTCAACGTGGTTATTGGATTATATAGTTTTGATAAATCTCTCATAAATCATCTATATTATCCAACCCAAGAAAAGAAATAATATATATCATCTTGGTTAGTTTATGCCATTACTCAATAACTAGTTTTTTTGATGGGTCTACAGATATACCCCCACTTGAGATTTTATACCTCAAGAATGAAACATTATGTTACCTATATTCATACTTGGTAAAATTGGAATACAAATTCACCTTCCACACAGACTTCAACAAAATCCCAAAATTATCTTTAGGCTCTTCCTTTATCATTAAATATTATATAATATCGTCTATAAAGACAACAAAAATCAAGTTTACAATAGATCTAAAGATATTATTTATTAAATCCATGAATATTGCTGGGAAAATGATATGTCAAAATAGAATCACTAAAAATTGTTCATACCTTGAATGAAAGGTTGTCTTAGTTATATCATCCTTTTTTAAATTATATAATAATACTACAAATGAATGTTAATCATATAAAATTATTGATATCCCCATGGTTGATTAAAAAATCATCGATACATGGTAGAGGGTACTTGATCTTAATATTGATCTTGTTAAGTTTATAATAATCATCAACAATATGTATTTGACCATATTTATTCTTAATAAAAACAGTACGTGAACCCTATGGTGATGAACTAGGTCATTTTAATCCCTTATCTATATTATCCTAGATTTTTTTCATGATTTCCTAAAACTCAATCGGGTCTATTATATATAAATACATTAAAATAGGCTCAACACTAGTTATGAGTTTTATTGAAAAATAAATATCTAAATTCAGGGTAAGGATAAGGAACTCCTCATCAAATAAATCAAAATATTTTAAAAATATATACATATCTTAAATGTTAAATTTCTTCCCAACCATTGGAGATAAATATCCCAGAAATATTTGTTATAATACTTTTACAATTAAAATAATTTCCATTTAATGTTCAAATTCATCATTGCCCTGATAGATATTCATATGTTAATTAAGAATGTAAAATGCGACTTCCATGCTTAGAAAATTGATATGGTCTTCATATAAAAAGATCCAATACATACCGAAAATAGCATTGAGATAAACTATATGGTGATAAATAATATTTCCAAGATGAAAATACCCAAAAAAATCTAATGAAAATGACATATATTCTTGAATTGTAAACATCATAACATTAATATGGTTTAATACTAACTCAACATATATACTTTTAGGATATGAATTAACATTCATAGATAATTTTCATAATATAAAGGAATTAATATGACTAATCATAGTTACAAAAATTTAATATTTGATCAATATTTTAACTACCTTAACTTCATAATTCTGTGCTAAATCTATTAATAAAACCAAAATGGTTAGCATGAGTATCAAACATTGTTAATTAGAGTAAGAAATCATATATTCATGAAAATAATTAAGAAAATATCCAAAATTATGTCACATTCTTATTAACCCAAGCCACTTTTCCTTCATCCCAAATCACTATCAATTCTTCATAGGTTTCATATATTCTATACTCTCTTTATTCATAATGGTTTATAGAGAATATGTGAATTAACCAAAGCATATACCATTGGAGTGTTAAACCAGGTGTGCAGTCCGACCCTCTTTTCATGAAACATGTGACGATATTGTTTATTCAAAATCAAATCTTTTTGATTTTTTACCGTTAGGGGTATCTGTGCTAGAGCATGTATCTACTTATTTTTATTCAAAAAAGAATTCCAATGCTAGGAAACCACACTGCCTCTACTTTTCCATAACTAGAGGATGTAATCCATTTCATAGACTTATCAACATTTTTTTACCAAAATTATCTTATAATAATATGAAAATACAACTAAACCCTTATATGATACCAATTATGTCACAAAATAGCCTAGGTGACCTGGTAACCCGATATCCAAGCTAAAAATGACATATCCTGAAGGGAATTCCTGATCGCCATGGGTTAGAAAATAATACCTAGAATAATAATAAATGAATGTTGGAATGATTTTCCAAAAACAAATTGATGAATTGTTAAAAAATTCAATATAAATATAAGAGAAAATCTATAGAGAGTAGCATAGGTGATGTCAAATAGGTATAAACAAACAAAATTACAATAGAGATATACCAGAAAATATAACAAAAACCGAACTCCCAATAGACATAACTCTCTACTCACAAGGATCAACTACTTTCATCACCTCCAAGTGGTGCATTATCCTTTATTGAACAAGGATGATGATAATATAGAAACACCTAAAGTCACATGTAGGGTGTGAGATAAAAGCCCAGTGGGGTCTCACTAAGGATTCCATAAGGGTGTCAAAAATTTAATTAAAAAAATAATGATATTGTAATTTTAAATAAACTGGTTTAGAATTTTAAAAGCATATTTAATCAAAAAATTATTATCATTTGAAATGATGGAAATACTATAAAAAATGGTTTAAGAATCATTTAATATAAATCATAAGTCATGTAAATTTTTTTGCAAAATGTAATATATTCATTTCAAATACAAACAAGTGAGGAACATGGTCATATGCTGAAAGGGTAGTGTATTTCAAGCCTATAGGACTTAACACACCCAAGGTGATTAGAAAATATGTGTATACACATTCCTCTGATTGATACTATTCAAGAGAAATTCATCATCATCCTGTCATGTATGTGATGTGCTATTTTTATATTTTAGAACATTGTAAATTATAGAGTGTTGAGGAAATACCTCACTAACTACCTATGCATTGAAAGTGCTTTAACAACAATCAACAATGGGAATTTTACTTTATGACTAACTAAAATAAAATTAATCACATTCTCAATTTCATATATTACAATTTTCCATTTAAAAAAATTAATTTTTTAATCAAAACATTCCTTTTTCTAATAAAATACCCAAAGGATTCTATTCCTACCATTTTTATCCATTTTTCAAAGATAAAAATATTAAATCAATTCAAAATTCAATTCCATGATTCTCTTTCATAATTCAAATTCAATAATTTAATTTCACTAAATTTATTCAATTTTATATCTACACACCAATTTAATTGAATTAGGGGGTTTCCCCAATTTCATTCCAAAATTCATTTTCAAAAAGTATATCCCCAAATTAAATTCAATTGGGTTATCAATAATTCAATTTCATATGAATAAAATGTCACATATTAAATTGAATGAAATTTTAACAAATCAAGCAATTTAGGGATAATTAAATTAGCCAATCAAAATAGAACCACCATCCTTTTTCCACAAAACACAAATCCCATAAGAGAAACCACTGACAAGAAAGAAGGATTAGAAGATCTAAAACTCAAAGATGAAATAAGACTCAACAACAAAATATTTATATCCATTAATCCCGTGATGATATATCGAAGTCCAAGGGAGGAGAGAGAACAAGATAAAGAGACAAGGAGAGCGCTTACCCAGAAATCATAGAACACCCACAACAATGATAAATAACTAATAGAAATGACCTAGAAGGTTTTAAGGGTTCCAAAATCACCTAGGTATTTCTATTGGGTTGATAGAAAGTATGTATAGAGAATATAAAGTAAAATTTTAATCTAAGATTCCAATTTTAAAAACATGACCCATGACTTTATATGTTGTATAACCCAATTACACATCATATAGTTGGAATGTCCCAAAATCACAGAAAAAATCCTCAACTTTTTATTAAAATAGATTTATTATTCTCTTATAATTTATACAATTTTTAACCATATTGCATGGCATGTAAATAACTTACAGGTAACACAAATAATAAGTTTTATGCTGGAAGTCCAAAAAATCTCTAACTTCCCCATTATAGGTATCCTTCTAGTTCCTTCTCAGCACTACCCAGATAACCAAAAACCAAAAACATGAAAAGGTTCAAAATGTACCTATCCTGAAGGTAATAGTATATTAGAACATCCCCATCATAAAAATATTTTTTCTATAGAAAGGATATAAAAAATATTCTATAATAAAAAGGTGAGGCCACTGCTCTCTCATCATTGTCGTGAGATCCCATGTCTAATGATAGTATGAACCATGATGCCATAGAACATGAAAAAAGGTATTAACCTCCCATGAATTACCTTGTTTTTAGAGTCAACTATCCTTATTGGCCTTTCAGCCACGTATATATAAGGTTCAACATCAAGGTCACTTCAGCTCAGAACATGATATGGATCAGAAAGATACCTTTGAAGCTATGATACATGTAACATGTTTTGTATTGATGGAAGCTTCTGTGAAAGTGCTAAATGGGAAGAAACATTCTACACCTACTCAACACCCTCAAAGTGTCCCAAAAACTGGTAGAAAATTTTCCTTAACTCCCAAGACGATAATGAAAAAAATGGTGAAACATTCAACAACACTTGGTCAACAACTAAAAATTACAACAGTCTATGAAGATGATTAGAATAATATTTATAATGGATCTTTACCATCATCAATAACTGATGAATGAAATGAAACTTTACTTTCAACTCTTGAACCAAGCCTGGTCAGACCAGAGAAATTTCACCAATCTCTTACCAACATAGGGGAGATCTACAAGTCCCACCATACAAGGCATCAAAAAGAGCCATTCTGACCGTAGAATTGTATTAACCAGTCCTAGATGGTCATCCCAAGCTCCAATAAAGTCACGAACACAAGTACAAATCATATCCTTAAAAATATATATACATCATTATGCCTGACTATATGATTGTGGATGGAATGTCGTAAAAAACACACTATGAAAAAATTTCCCTATACGCACAGTTTGAAACTGTGGGTATAGCCCATGAAACCATGGGTATCCCAAGGCGTTAGGATTTCCCTATATGCAAGGTTTTGTAGAAACTGTGGTTATAGAACACTAAAATTCCATATTCCCTACTGTTTTGGTAAGCGGTGTGTATACATATATACCCACCGTTTACAGAACCGTGGGTATACATTTTTAATGTGAAAATTATATACCCACGGTTAAGTAAACCATGGGTATATATAGTTTCTAGCAGAAAATATACCCATGTTTTAATGAACCGTTGCTATAGATGGTTTTCCCAGAAACTGCAGCTTCCCACCTTGGTTTCACCTTTCTCTTACAAACCACAATTCAAACTACAATGAAACAATGGAAACTTTCTTATTATAGACAATGGAACCACCGTGAAACCACACCCCTCCCCCTTACACACCCCCACTCTCCCTAGGATAGAACCCCATTGCACACCCCACTCTCCCCCTAGACAAAACCCCATTGCACCCTCAGACACCCCCTCCCCTAGATACCCCCTTGGACACCCCCCAGACACCACATCCCCCTAGAAACCCCCACTGCACAACCCCTAGATACCCTCCCCCCTTCACACCCATGGACACCCCCTGTTGAAACCCCCCTTCCCCCCCAAACAACCCCCTGGACCCCCTAGACACCCCCACTAGACCCCCACTAGACCCCCTGGACACCCCCTTGGAGATACCCCCTGGAAACCCCCCATTAGACCCCCTGTACACCCCCACCAGACCCCCTGGACACCCCTAGCCCCCCCTGACACCCTACCCGGACTCCCCCTTCCCCTAGACACCCCTCCCCCTGTACACCCCCTGGACTACCGTAGACACCCCCTTGACCCCCCTGGACCCCCTTGGACCCCCTGGACCCCCTCCCCCCATAGACACCCCCTGAACACCCCCTCCCCCCTCCCCCATCCCCTTTTACCCCCACTACCCCTGCTTCCCCTGCTCCTGGAAACCCCCTTTACACCCCAAATACCCCACTGGACACCCCCACCCCCTACACCCAGTCCCCTAGAAACCCCTCCCCCAAAGACATCCCTTGGACACCCCCTCCCCTAGCACCCCACACACACTTCACCCCCACTACCCCAGACCCCCATATACACCCCCTGCACCCAGCCCCTACCACCACTACCCTCGGTACCCAGCCCCCTCCCCCTGCACCCATCCCCACCCCTTGCAGCCAGCCCCTTCCCCCTACACCCAACCCCTTGGACACCCCTTTCCCCATAGACACCCCTTGGACAGTCCCTCCCCTGGCACCCCCACTACCCCTGCACATAGTCCCCCCCTCGCCCTTTCACCCATCCCCACCCCCTACACCCAACTGACCTCCACCCTACACCCAACCCCCGAGACACCCCTCCCCCCCCATAGACACCCCTCCCCCTTCACCCCCAGACCCCCTTCACCACCACTACCACCCCTGCACCCAACCCCCCTCCCCTCCCTGAACTAATCCCCCACCCCCTGTGAAACCTCAGTGAAATAATGAAAACCAAAATGAAAAAAATGGAACCACAATGCATTGTTTTCACCTATTAAAACATATGTAGATCTTGAAAAAGTGTTCAAAGAAGAAAAATGTTCTTATCAAAAAGTCCTAAAAAATTCATAATGATGAAGCATCACAATCATTTATCTGTTTTTGATTCCAATGAAATTATGATAGAGGATAAAAAAAATATATCCCTCCTTCAGTCTGGTTCACTCTACAGAAGATGATACCGGGTATTCTAAGACATCATTTTTAAACTTATAATACGGAAAATGTATTTCGCTGATGTGGAATCCACTATCCATGGCCTATCACCATCATATATAATTTCCACATAAAATAGATACATCATTACTTCAAATCCCAAACCAAGTTGTTTTCTTGAACATCCTCTTCACTGCTTCCTAATAACATAAATTAAAAGGAATTTTCAATTCTCACCTTTAATTTTTGAGTCCACTTAAAAATATGAGCCGTGTCTATACCCAGTGTTCTCTCTCCCTTATCTTTCATTGGAGTCTCAAAAGATGAAGCACCATGATTAAACCTATAAAAATTATTTTCCTGAGTAGACTATTTATAATACAATGATGTATCATTCCCAACCGATTCTACATTAAGATAAGGGGTTAAGAAAATGGCATCTTTATTGTGTCCACCGCTAACAGGAGTAGAGGTCTGAGTCTTCAAAGTGGGTGATCTAGAAACCAGCCTAGTAGTGGTACTAGTTAGTGGTGGATTATATCCTCCAAGTCCATCAGATCTCTTCAAGGTAAAAGAAATCAAAACATCAATAATCTGAACATTGAAGAAGTCACAAATCACTGGTTTTCAAGTTCGACATGCACCATCCATATGAGAGGTAATTGCAGGAGTGTTTGATAATGAGTAGATCGAGTCCAGATTAGAATTACCTCCCTATTTAGAACAACTTTCCATTATAGGTACTGATTGTACACTACAAAAAACATCTATAGGAGGTTGAGATTTACCAACAATCATGTTGGAATCCTTTGTATCCAATGCAATACCAGAAATGGATTTCCCCAAATTAGGGGCAGAGGAGTGATAAACCACATTCCAAGGTTTTCTCTTGGATTTCCCTGAAGTGGTAGCCACTATCTTTAACATACCTTTCTAGTTATTTGAATAAATAATTCATTTCTGTTTCCAGTAATTGCAATCCACCTCATCCTGCACATCATATTACATTTTAACATTACTATGCTTAGATGATTCTCCAAGCTGTTCTTCAGAGATGACCCTTGATATAGCATCTTTAAAAGAAATTAACTCATAGGATGGATGATACTTCTCTACTCTGTCTGCCCATAAAATAGTATTTTTTACATTCTTTTGAATAGGAGGAACATGGACACTAACCTCTCTACTAGAGGAAACTAAATCAAGAACAAGATCCTCCAAATGGGGGGATTTTTGCAATCAAGGATCAATTGGTTGGATTTGTGAGAAATATATGAGGAATGTTTGATTAAAGAGGTGTGGGATTTGTCAATAATAATGGAATGAATATCTATGGAATGAAGATCTATTGCATGAAGATGTTTTAAATATATATATATATATATATATATATGTAGAGTGAATTTGATGTGTTAACATAAAGAAGATGTCTTGGAAGAGGATCAAGGGTGATGGTATGTATGGAAGAATTTCATAATAAAAGGACATTCATGATTTGGAGATATTGATATGTGTTTGGATCATGGATGAATGTTGATACAGGTTGGAAATTGGATGTTGATCATGTTCATTGGTTTAATTGAAGAGGTAGCTGATATATTAAAGATATAATTTATCTCAATATCTGAAATATGAAACTGATTTAAAATACATGAATGCTAAAGTAATTTCTAACTGGTTTAGTAGGATGAGGTAACACAACATTTCAATGGCCTACATGAATATTGTTGCACAAGGAGTCAAAAGCATCCATGAGGCTATTATAGAATGGGAACAATGGCTGTAGGTGTGTCAAAGCAAGCTAATAGGCAGTGTTCAAGAAGAAAAACATGCAACATGTGAATGAAACTGTTTCATGGTTCAGAAGGTTTCATAAATCAAGTTTTCACATCTCATGCTGATGATTTTTTGAATGAAATTTTTTGGTAATATATATTACATAGTATTCAGAGTCTTAAATGAAGAATACCGTGTTGCGATATTCGAGATTTGATTTTAAGGAATGTTTTTAATGAATACTCAATAGAGTGGGTTCTTAAATGAATATTTTTAAATAAATATTAAAATGTCAAGATTATCACGAGTTCGAAAGGAGATTTTGAATGTAGATATTAATAGATTTTAGGAGAACGTATATTTGACGACAGTGAAGGTTTTCACACTTGTAAAACTGGTATATGAAGAAGAAAAAATGGAAACTATCTTTTATATGTGTTATGAAACACTCCCTTTGGTTTCTCGGACAAGAGATTAATCATTATTCTTCTGGGTACAATATATTTGAATGTTCATAGTCTTACAAGGGGAATTTAGGTTTTTCCTATAGAGATCGACTAGTCAATCCAGAGAACCCAATTATCATGAGGCATTTACAATTCCTTTTACAGATGGGTGGAATTACTTGAAAAAACAATACTGTATGGGGGTGGCTCTATGAATGAACAAAATCATCATAGAAGAACCACTGGGAAGATTCACCATTTTCCTAACATTTTATGAGAGAATTAATTTAGATTTAGAAAACCTTAAGTATTTATTTTGGGGATATTGTTGTATTTAGGGTTGTGTGGCACTTCACATAGTGTATGAGATAAGGGAATAAAGGCCTTGCCCCTTGTTTCGATATGCTAACGAGTGCTAGGCCCTTCTACGAGGCTAATGAATGTTTTACTGGGAATTTCAAACCAAACTATCAAGTGTATAATAGATTATTTTTGGCATGAAAGTATTACTATAGTTGCATTGGGATAGAGCCTAATCATCAACTCCAACAATGTACAGTAGCTCCTGATCTGATATTACATTATCAAATTGGTTTTGAATATGAATTTCCATTTATTAGTCCTAAACCATTATTATTTCACCACCTTTTATAACCATAACATTTACAGAATCAATATATATTGCATAGTCTCATATTTCTACCCATTATAATTTCCAATTTCCTCGATCCTTATTCATGAGAATTCAAAATGTATTCCTAGACAATCTCAATCCCTCCCTAATTATCCTTTTTTCCTAGGCATTCCCATGGTTCAGACATAGACTCTAATATAGGAATACTAGGATGGACTAAGGTGGATGGGCTATGCCCACAGATGGGCATAAGTGTCTGGGAATCAAGGAATCACCACTCGGGAATGATTTCCTTAACAAATAATTAATTAAAATAGAAACAGAAAAAAAATCGGCATGACCCATCTATATGTCATACGTCCACACCGAAGGAAAATAAAATGAACAAAAACCACATAGTACAAAGGAAAAAAAACGAAACACACTAATTAATCCCTCCACTACCCCGATCTCCCTCATTAGCAGTGAAAACTGTGTAGCTACCTCCAGTGCCATTCTGGACCCCTATGTAGAATATAACTACCCTATGTCTATATAAAGCAGTAAAATGCCCAAGTGGCCGATGCAATAAGGAAAATAAAATAAAAACTAAACTAGAACATACATGTCTTTTGTGACTACACAAGTCACTGCCCAACATATAATAACCACAATGCCCCATGGGTTCATGTTCTTGCTAGAAAGGGAAATAGAAATATGATGAGAATGGTTTTACTTAATTATCTTAATAAAATACAGAATATAAATATGATGAGAAATGGAAAATAAGATAAATGAAATAGAAGTTTATGATTGTTAAATTCTAAAAATAGTGTCTTTATAATTGATAATTCTAATGGAAATGAAGCCTGAATATACTAAAGTTTCTTATTAGATCTTTGAATATATGGATTCTATTTATAGTCATGATTCAAGCTTAAGATTTAATAAGATAAACTATGTGAGCATCATTATAATGAAAAATAAACATGATTAGTTTTCAGGATTAATGAAAGTTAAATAATATTGATGCTCAATTAAATCTTCATTTATCAAAATATTACAAAACACAATCTTAATGATGTTTTGGAATGAGATAGGGGTAATGGGATGCTTGATGAAAATTAAAGACTCAATTTGAGTCGGTATGGAATTCATGGTAATATTACAATGATCTTAATAAAACACCAAAATGTTCTAAGCCATATCCATGCTTCTTCACACTAGTTAATCTATTTAGTAGTTTTTGGCACAAGACATGGTCTAAGGTAAGCACTTATCTGAACCTCCATCCTAATAGTGGGATTTGAAACAAATGGCGGTACAATGAAAAAAAGAACATATTAATCATTTTAGGGTAACTAACGATATATGAAATCTCTATTAAAGGCAAATGGTCCTCCCATGAACTACCAAAGTTCATCACATGAACTCTAAAAACCTCCTCCCACATTTATGATCACTCAAATTATCCCTTGAAAAGAAGGAATTCTGAACTCATGGTTAAGATGGTTCCCAATAATTAATGAAATGACCACCCAACCCCTTAAAAAAATAGGGCTTGTGTCAGAGATGATGGTAATCAGTTCACTATACAAGTTAGAGAATTCATATTTATACCACACTGCTAGATCCTTATAGACTTCATTACTATAATTTGAATGAAATGCACCAACTCAGTGACTCCGTTAACCACTACCCCCATCATCATCATGATTCTGAACCATCTCAAGGAAGATAATAACAAATCATAGGGAATGTCTTTCCCATTTCTCTAAATGGTTGGGTAATAGTCACAGCATGACCACTAGTCATTGGTGTTCGATCATCATTACCTATATATGTTCGCAAAGTCTACCGGGATAGTTCACTAGATTATAGGTTCAAGGAATCATTCCTGGAAAAAGAAGAAACCATATTTGGTTCCCAGAATTAAAGAGATAATTATCATTCCCTAAGCACCCATTGATGGATCCTCATAATTAAGAATTAACATAATGGTAGGTCTATTTGAATTTTACTATTTAACATCCTGTAACTTAGTCACTAGATCCAATAATGAGATCTAACCAAAAGAAAACCAAAACTCTATCCCAGTATGTACAAAGAAATTATATTTGGGGAATGAGATAAGATTTTGGATATAGAGAAATTCTTGGGAAAACATGATGATCCACTTAAAGGAGGAGGATGTTCCAAGAAGATAGGATCATTGGATCTATAAAATCACTACTATAAAATGGGGTGAAATATATTCCTCCTTTAATAATTTAGTATATAAAATAACTAAAATTCAAAAATATTATTAAAAAAACTTTTCCCCTTTTTACAATCTCAAAAATATGTCATAGAAAAAAATGAAGGAATGATGAAACAATCTATTCAATTCCTTCCTCCACTGCACTCATTGTACAATTTATAAAAAATACCATTTAACCCTTTCATAATATGTATAAGAACCATAAAAACATTTATAATTGGATATCTATTTTTCTTACAAACCTTATTTTTGTGATGTTTTGAATCTTGGTTCAGTGAACTCATTGATAGTGTCTTCATTCTCCCCATTTTTCAACTTCTCTATCTAGTGTTGAAATTATGGATAACACATTAATCATAATAATCTAATTAGTACATCAACAAAAAGAGATGAATCTAATTAATTACATCATCCATATGTTGGACATTTCTCAATACTGTAAATAAGACTTATTCAATGAATACAAGACATTGTATGATGAAAGTACTTGGTATAGCATTGTAAACTAATTTCTATATGAATGTAATAAGAAAAATATATACTCCATTAACATATAAAGAACCAACCAAAAACATAAATAGAAACAACTTATTCAAAAATAATTAATTGACTCCTTCATATGCCAAAAAATACACCTATGAAATAATGCATCCCATCCGATGGAACCTTGTGGATAATGAACCCATTAAATCATAATATATACCCATTTATCTTAAAAGGAACCAAAAAACTACTTGTATACAATGATTTAAGCTTCATTTCAAATTATTTTTTGTTGTATGGTTTATGTACAATGACACAATGGGTACCATCAATGATATATATATACACACAAAAAGGTCTTATAAGAGGTATAAGTGAGGTAGAGGATGTAATTGATGATGAGAAAGTAATTGAATCCAAGGTTGAGGCTATGGAATGAGTGGTACAGATTTAGGGTAAAGGAAGATAAATTCTTTCTAAAACAAGGACATTAACAACATACATACAAGGATCTAGGATCATTGTTATATTAGCCACATCCCTAGTCCCATGTTCCATAAATTGATTAAATTCATCATTCACTAACCTAAATTCATTGAGAAGAGAAATCATTACCAATAATTTATCTAACATATAATAGAATGTTGTTGTTTGGGGGAAGAATCTTAAAATATTTGTATGATGATATGAAAAAATTCTTGAGATATTATTTAGTGTAAAACCATTCGAGATAATAAATAATTTGAACCTTGAATAAAAAAAATTATTTGGTAGTCTTAATGGATTTATCTTTAATTAAATCATATTTCTTTTCTTCTTGAAAATAAGTGTCCATTTGAAATTGATTTCTAATATCCTTCAAATTGTCCAAAATATTTTTAATTTCATCATGTATATACATTAAAATAAAATCATCATAAATAGATTATAAAGGAGTAGAATAAGGTGTTGATGAATTGCTTGAAGGCCTGGTTGTAGTGGTTATCACTTTTTGATATCTTGTATCCATGATATCTAGAATATTTATGATTCAACTTATAGGGCTCTAATATGGATTCTAAAACATCAAATATATCTTTTTAAAGATTGAATCACTTCAGTTATATTTTCTATTTTTTGGAACAGTCTTGGCAATATTTGTTTAGCAACAAATTTAATAGTGTATGAAAAATATTCCCCTTTTTCATGAGTATTGTCCCAACTAATAGAAAATAACTTATTTCAAAACATCCAAATAGTAAATATTGATCTAAATGAAATTTTTAGAAGTTATTATAGGAGGTTTATCAGAATAGGGTTCATCTTGTTGAGATGGACCAACATGTGTTTTAGTAGGAGAACCATCACAAGAGGAATCATTTTCTGGATCAGAATAGGGAGAACATATCTCACGAGTCTTTCTGAATGATTCTACATTAGGATAGAAATGATAAGTAGGTTGAAAAAAATCTCTAATGGAGGCCTCACATTATTCATCTAAATCATCTATTACACAACTATTTTTTGAGAAGATTCATAGATATTCTATTATTGAGAGTGACTTACATGAATATTTATAGAAGAAGGAGAAGTGGAAAAAATCATTAATATATATTCATAAGATCCACGTCAAACCAACGTTTCTAAAAAATGAGTATAAATAAACTTTGGATTAACAAATTCATCATTACTTTAAATAATAAGAAGAATAGTTTTTCTATATTTAGAGGATTTTCATCATCATCATCATCCCTTTTTTTCATCACTTGAATTATCATGCTTATCAACATTCTCATCCCCTCTATCATCCAATTTATCATTTTCTAATCATCCTTGTCTCCATAAACATAATATTAGAAGATACATTCATATCATTGAAAAAATAATCTAGAATGGCATTATCACTAAATGGAGAGGAATAAATATTCAAATATCCCCATATCTCAATGATTGGTGGAATCTCTAAAACAATTGAATCCATATCCTCATCACATTATAAATTAGTCAGATTTGTTCCAAATATCCAGGATCTATGAACTCTATCCTCCCTTAGGAGGTCCATATTCTCATACAAATTCAACAACAAAGGGTAATTCATGTTCCTAGGTAGCTTGAACTGAAATTTTAGAGGATTGTACAACAACATGAGTATGAGACACCTACTCTCTCAGAATTTATCCCTCATCTAGAAGATATTCATTCATAATAATATGCTATGATAGGGTTCAAGGATAATACCTTATGAAAACCATTATCTTTAAAACATTATATAAAGAGGTAGAGGATGAGGCAGATGCGGTCGGGAGGAGGCGGGGTAGAGGCTTCTACAGAGGAGGAAGCAAGGATTAGGAAACAGAGGCGGAGGTGTCTGTGGATGGGAAGAGGTAGAGGTGTCTATAGAGGTGAAGGTGATGGCCAGGAAAAGAAGGAGACAACAATGGATGAGAGGCAGAGGTGAGGGATGGGTGGTGGAGGCGGGGACCAGGAGTCGGAGGTGGCCGAAAAGGCAAGAAAGTTGATGGAGGGAGGTGGGTCCGGGAGGTGAAGGAGAGTGTGGGAGATCGAGGTTGGGGATGGGAGGAGAGGTCGGGAGGACAAGGTGTGGGGAGATGTGGGGGAAGGAAATGGAGAATTGGGAGGTGGTTCCCAAAAAAAGTATCAAATCAGTTTTATTATTCCAATGGTTTTAACAAAACGATGGTAATAGGTCAAAAAATACTATATATACCAATGGCTTTTTAAACCGTGGGTATAGATCTGTGGGTAAAAACCCATTTTCCAGTAGTGATGGGCTTAAGATTTCAGTGAATTCTGAAGTCCCCTCCAAAAGTGACAAGTGAATCAAGGATCCTTATTAGAGACTATAGTAGATGTAACATCATTAAAATGAATAGTCTCTTTCACAACGAAATTTTCCAACTCCTCAATATTGGTTGTATCATGAATGGTTAAAAAGTGAGCTTACTTTGTCATCATGTCTATCAAAACCCATATCACATTCTTCTTTCTCTATGTAAAATTCAACCCAAAAAAGTCCCTAAATATATCATACCACTTTGATATAGGGATCAGAATTGGATGAAACAAACTCGAAGGATTTTGGTGCATACCTTGACCTCTTGTCATGTATAATAACGAGAGAAAAATCAACAACGCATCATCTCATACATGGAAACCAGAATTTATACAGCATGTCCTAGAACATCTTCATTATTTTTGGGTGCACATCCCTTTGGTAATTATAGAAATCACCCATAAAATATTTCTCTACTTCTAAGGGCACAACAAAGTGATTCTTATAGAATAGAATTCCCTATTTGGAGGATGACCACTCAAAAAGTGCCCCTCCATAAAGAGAGTCTCTAATGGTATGAAAGTAATCATCAAGATAATATTCTGGAAGAATAAATTAGAGGAGAGTAGATTTCAACTAGAATCTAGCCCATTTAACCTCATACAATTACTCTTAGACTCAAATATGCATACGTGCAAAGAGAGCCATCATGTTTTATTCTTATGATGATTCTTTCACAGCTTGGGTCAAAAGTTTCCTTCCCAAATAATCTTCAATGAAATTTCATTTCACAAGGGTGAATGAAATTTCAAGTTCAAAAGATTGTAGGTATTCCACTCAACACCTCTAACAATGTTTTTGATCTTTTTTAGAGAATATATAACTCAATATTTTGTGTTTGGAAACCATGGTACAACGTTCTCTAAAAATATAATGCCTAAAACTCTTAAGTTCATGCAACACATCATCTAGTACAAGGTTTTGAGATGAATAATTATTCTCAGGTGGCCTAAGAAAATGAGAGCCATATGAAAATAAAAGCACAACCTACATAAGAAAATATCCCAAGACTGAACTCGATGCATCATAGAAGACCACGTAGACTTACTTGGCCTCTTGAAGAGTCATCTGCGATACCGTAGTCAAAATTATTTTCATCTTAATAAAAGAATTATGAAATTTCTCATCCAAAAAAACATTACCCTATTCCTGTTTATTGTAGTCAATAGAGAATACAACATTGACAAGTCCATAAAGAAATAGAAATACTACCCACGTAGACCCAAGAATATCAGAATCTCAAAAAAATTTCATGTTTGTTCCCATGTCATGAAAAAATTTAACTTTTAAGGATCAACCAATATTATATGTTTCAACACCACATGTTCTAATAATTTCACTTCACAAATCTAGAAATCACATTTTAGAAGCTTGGTATAAAGATGATTATTTCTTAATAATCTCTAGATTTATCACTGATGATGCACATGATCCTCCTATGACATAGAGTATTCATCCACAAAAACTTCCATGAACGTATCAAGATACTCTGGGAAAATCCTATTCATCAAATCCATGAAAACTACATGAGCATTTTTTAGACCAAAGGGCATAATGAGGTACTCCAAATTATTATACCCACTCTGAAATGTGGTTTTATAAACATATGATTTTTTATCCTCAATAGATGGTAACCAGATCGAAGATAGATCTTTGAGAACCACTTATCCCATTTCACCTGATCAAATAGATCAATAATATGTGGAAATAGATACTTGTTATTTATCATAACTCGATTTAGTTTTTAAATAATCAACACAAAGATGAATTTAACAATCAAAATTCTTAGAAAATAGAATTGGCGCTGCATTTGGTGAACCACTTGGGTGTATAAATATTTTCTCTAGAATAACATGAAAATGAGTATAAAACTACTTCATTTTAGCTAGATCCTTGCAGTAAGAGGTGATTGAAACTGTTTGAGTACCAGACACTATGTTTATAGAAAACACTACCTTCTTAATGGTGGAAAATGGAGAAGTCATAATGAAACATGTTAGGAAACTCAAAAACAACTGTAGGAAGATCACCACTCAATGGTTCCCACTCAAGATCAAAATCGGACCCATATATTAGTTTCCACAGCTCTGGATAAAAAGGTATCACTATACTCAACCTTCGGTTCGATTCTCATTTGAATATATGGACGACACATCAGGTTTAGTAAAGGATACCCATTAAAGATAACAATTAATCTGGGATTTATTTGAAATAATCCAATATATATTGAATATTATATCATGAGGTTTCATGTTAAAGGCCATAAAAATGCAATCCAACTCTATATTTAATAAATAGAAAACACATGGATGACTATAGAGACCTTGATCTCTCATCATTTCAATGGGTGTAGTAATATCTATCACATTAGAAAAAAGATCTATTGGAAGATTTAAAAGATTAACAATTTTTTTTGAAATAAATTAATGGGAAGAACCAGTACCAAATAAAGAATTAAATAATGATTAATCAATAGTGATGGTACTTATCACATTCACTGGACTCGTATTTGCCTCCTCTAGAAAATCTTTTTTTTTTTGTGAAGAAGATTTCTTCCGAATGCCTTTTGGTTGGAGCCATTATATACAAGAAACAACAAATTTAACTATAGTTTTAGAATGATAGAATGATCATGTTCCACTATGATGAGTATAATAGTAATGGAAGAACATTTGTAGGTGAACTGAGAATCCATAGGAGCCACATATCTTGTGCACCTCAGTGAAACTCCTCGTTGAATGCCTTGGATTTCCACACTGGAAATAAATAAAAGGACCTCTTTGAAGAATTTTAGGAAGTTTAGAAAAATATTTTTGTTGAGAGACAACATGAGAATCATCATGATTTCACTTTAAATTTTAGGACCATTCATCTCCACTAGTATAGAATGAAACTCTCGATAAAAATGACTTTTCAACCAAGTCCATTTCGATCATCAGTGCTCTATCCAACACATCAGCATAAGAAGGAAGGTTCAATAAGAAATAATGAGAATGAATATATGTTCATAATCTCAACACAAACTAGTGATCCTTAATCTTCTCATTCGATACTATCTCATGTGAAAACTTCACAAGCTCAACAAAACAATTTTCATAAACCATTATGATACTGTCAACCTCCTAAAGCATGAAAAACTCTATAACCTTGTCCGATAGGCTCAAATCTAGATAGTAACTAGTTGGTGAAATGTACTATTGATTCTACCCAATTAAATCTTTAATCCATTTTTTCCATCACCATCATGCCCCACCATCTCCTGCTCGTTCCTTCAAGCATGAAGGTGGAAAACTTTACCATGATTTCCTCTTATGTCTCTATGAAATTTAAAAAATACTCAATTCTACTCAACCATTAATAAACATCTCGAGGATCATTGGATCATTTTAATTACGGAGGATTATAGAAAAGTTACTATTAATAATGTTTCGAAATATCATCCTCTTGTGGTTACATAGCTGGATCCAAAATGGGAGTTGGGGCAGGTCCCTGTCCTAGAGCAAGGATAGCAAGTACGATCACCTCAACCAAATTTAGACCCAAGAGAGGATTTTATCACTGTGGCTCAGTAGTAGATCCCTCTTGGATATGATTCAAATGTATTCTTAAATGAATGATGATACACACCATTAGATGAAAACATAGAACACATCAGATCAACACTTAAACTAAGAAACATGGGAAATTAATCCAAACAGATAGAAAAATAATATTTTGATTTCAATATATCCAAATGAAAATCAAGGAAAATACTATAACTATGACGCAAGTCATATTTACATAACCACCCTTGGTGAAATAAGGTTATTTGTGGTGAGAGATAGTCAGAAATTCAATCACAAATACCTCATCAGTCCTGATAAGATTACACATTTCATACTAACTTATTGACAAGAATCCAAAACTCCAATGATACAAATTTCTCACGAACCAGCCAGGGTACCCTAGTAATCCAATCACTATTACACCACTTACATGTCCTAAAAGGTGTTCCCAATCTCGATGAGTTCGTGACTAGTACCTTTAATCATACAGAAACAAAGTGGGAACATTTTTTCCACAAAAATTACAGATAAATTAAACAAGTCAATATGAATAAAAGAAAAAATCCAATAGGAGTAATGTACCCGAATTCTAATAGACATAAACAACCCAAAGTACTACAGAAAAGTACCACAAAATAAAATAAAAACCCAAGTCCCAGTGGAATAAACTCTTAAAGACCAAGGATCAACATGTACTACCACCTCCAAGTGGATCCGTACCATTTCTCAAACCTGGAAGAAGACAATCCAAAAATACCCAAAGGTACAGGTTGGTTGTAAGATAAAATCCCAATAGGGTCTCAACATGGATTCCATAAGAGATTCCAATATTTAATTAAACATTTTTATCTTTTAATTAATAGGTTTGTTATTTCAAAATCCTATTTAAAAAAAAACATGTTTTACATTTAAAATGGTTGAAATACTTTAAACTGATAACTTAATAATTTTTTATAGAAAATAGTTTATATAAAATAAAATTCTTGTAAAAAAAGTTAAAAAATTGAATATATCCATTTCATATAAAACAACTGAGCTTCATGGTAATATGCCTAAAAGTTATGATATTTCCATTCTATAGGAATCCACACACCCAAGGTGACATTGAAATATGTTTATACACCTGCCCCATTCAACCCTAGTCAAGAGGACTTCACAACCATCCTATCAAGTATGTGACATGGAGTATTTATGATTTAAAACATTAGAAATTATATAGTGTGGTCCACATAAATCATTAACTACCAAAGTCTTAAATGTGTTATAATAACTATCAATAATGGGAAATTTAATTTACGACTTCATAAAAAACAATTCATTCCATTCTTCATTTCAAATATTCCAATTATTTTTTAAAAACCAAAATAGGTTTTTAATCAAAACATTCCCTTTTCCAAGATTATACCCTAAGGTTTCTATAAAAACAATTTTATATCAATTTTCATATATAATAATTTGAAATAAATTTAAAATTTAATTTCATAATTCACATTCAAAATTTAAAATATAAAATTTAAATTCCAAAAAATTCCATAAATTTCAAAATCACACCACTATTTATTGGAATTGGGGGGTTTCTCCTAATTTCATACAAAAAATACAATTTCCAAAAACATTTCCCCCCCAATTCAATGTAATTGGGTTTTCATCAATTAAATTTAATATGAATCAAATTATACATATTTAACTAAAATAAATATAATCAAATCAATTAATTTAGGGTTAATTAAATTGTCTAATAAAAACAGAACTGCATTCTTTTTCTACAGAAACAAAAATCCCAAAACATAAACCTACAACAAGAAAAAAGGTTAAGATGATATAGGATTTAAATATAAAAACAATATTAAAAAACATAGAGTTTAGATCTATTAATTCCAAGATGATCTAACAAACTCCAAGAAATGAAAGAGAAAGAGATGAAGAGACAGGGAAAGAACAAGCCCAAAAAGCTACACCAAAACTACAACAACAATCAACCACTGAATGAAATGACCATGAAGGGATATATAATTCCAATACCATGCATAACATAACTAAAATCACACATAAGTGTTACAAAAGATCATAAAAATATTTATCATAGCATAACACATGGAAAATAAATGGGATTTATAAATATTTCATAATAATTAATTAACTCAAGGGAAATAAACAAGTTTCCTCAAATAAACCTTGAATAATCATCATAAAAACACATCAAGAGATATAAATTTAATGATATCGTAAGATCATATCCCTAGTAAAGCATAAAAATATTTAAATTATGTTGAAATATATGAAAAATAACTTTAAAATATAATTAACTATTTTCATTGAAAACAAGAAAAATATCCTTTTCTTCTGGTATATTTTAAACAAGAAAATTTCAAAAAATTGAAAAAATTTATTTCATTAAAAATTACCATATAAACTTGTAAGGAAATGTTTAAGGAAATAAATATTCATAATAGTGAGAAAATATATTCATGTTGTATATAATAAAATAAAACATTATTTTCATACCAATGTAAAAAAAATGTAATTTGATTCATAAATAAAATTTTCAAAAGAATAATTTTAATAATATTTCAATAAATTCAAAGGTATAATAAATAATATCTATAATACAATTATGTATCAATAAAAACATTTTCAATTTTTTAACAACTTAAACATGGAGGAAAAAGATTCTAGACATAAAAACAAGATAAATTTTTGTTTTTATTTAGAAAATTATTAGTTATTTTAAGTTCTAATGAGAGTAAAATATTACTAATAATTGAAAATTATAGAAATAAATAGTGTATTTTAAAATATATTGGTCTTAAAAGATAAGGATTATATAATTTCCCTCAATGGAAGTTTAACATAATTAATCCTGAAAAGAAATGAGATTATAACATAAAACCTTACCCAAGTATTTTCTTTTTTCATATGTGTTAAACTATCATATATATAATAAATATATATTGATTATTAATAAATTATAAAACTGTATTAATGTATACATTTCTATATATCATTCCCTTATAATTTATAATTACTCTTTTATTGAAAATGATACATTATAATCATATTCTTGTAAAAACTGGTCTATTTATCATGCATGTTTTGGTTCAATTGTTCCACATAATTCAGCTTAATATTTGACAAATGATAACTATAGTCTCAAAATTTTCATAAATATCATATTTATTCATTATATACACATTTAAACTATCCATAATATGCGGTGATGAAAAATAAATTATATGAATTTGTGGAGACGGTATACCGTACGTACACATTAATAATACTTCAAATTTTTTATAGATGGTAAAAAATAATGGTAAATAATAATTAGACTTTAAAGAATAATTATTATATCATAAATATCATATATATTCATCAAATATATCCATATTATATTCCAAACAAGAGAAAAAGTTAAAAATATATCACATCACTTCGTAAAGGTGGTAGTCCACACATACCCCCAAGTGGAATTATCATTTTGTAGTGGATGAAAGGGTAATAATATGAAAAATATATTATATATATAGAATAATAATTAGAATATGAACACATCATAATATCTAATAAATTAGTGATTATAAACTTCAAAGAGAGATGATCATAAAAAATATAATATATCGTTTAATACAGGCGACAATCTATATTTACAAAAAATAAATTATTTCATTATAATTAAATATAAATGAGATATAAAATGGATGTAAGATTTACAAAAAAATAATTAAACATATTAAAAATACTGATGTTATCATGATAATATGGTGAATGAATATTTGGAAGAGGTAGAATAATAAATAAGCATAAAATGATTTATTGAAGATAATTAACTATTCATTTAGAATACTCCTTTAAATATCTTCATTATTACCCTTGTTGAAACACCCCTAGATTTTAAAAATATTTCTCTTTGAATAATATTAATTCTTCAATATATTTAGTTACACTCAACACTGAGTTTAAGAAATTCACGATATACTATTAAAATATTATTATGAAATCCTTATAACCTAGTTGTTAAATTGATAGGTTTGAATAGGATTAACAATGTTATGATATATATATATATAAATTTCATTCCCATTGTAACTGTATTGATAAATATTTAGTAAATAGTCACTTAAATTTTTGTAAAGATTTTTTATTTTTGAAAAATATGTTTTTCTAAAAAATGGGGTTTGTAGATTTTGTGAGAAATAGTTATAATTAATTTATGGAACAATTGGAAATTTTAATTTTTAAAAATTTATAATTTATTAAATAATTATATCCAAATTTACTTATGATAAAATGTTATATTTTTTCATTAATTTTTTATTTTTCAATGAATAGTAAGAATACTAATTTTTATTGAAAAATATATGTGTTTTTAAACCATTTCTAAATTTATATTATATGTTGGATTGGTTTTATAAATTAAATAGTTTCTTTTAATTAAATAAAATACAATTATTATATTTATAATGAATTTTATACTTGAATTTAATAAAAAACATTTTTGTACTTGAAATGGGTTTTTCTAAAAAGATTGTTTCATCATATTCTAAGAACCTATTTGAAAATAAATTTCCTCCAATTTTAGATTTTTAATTTAATAAAATGTATTTCATATTTGGAATAAAAGGTTTTATATTTGGTTAGCATTCAACTTTTACTTTTGGTGAATATAAATAGTAACCATAGTAATGTTAATCACCTTTTTAAAGGGTAAATTAGTATAATATAGGTTAAGACTAAGTGATAAGAGAACTTTTTTTCACTGTAATCATTATTGGATGAATATAATTCTTCCATTATCACCATAGGATTAAAATATATTTGTTTAACATAAAATTTTCTATGAAAACGACCTATAAAAATTTTTAAGCAAGGAAAGTTACAAAATGACACTCTTTTAGTTTAAAATATCTCTCATGTATTTAAATATAGAAGAAATACAATTTTGAATGAATATGAGTCTATATTTTGTGTATAGTTAAATTATATTCATGTTTTTAATTTATTTATAATTTTAAATGATTAAATAATTACCTTAAATTCTTGCACAAATCTAATAAAATATTAATTCTATTAATAAAAAAATGAATTTAAAAATATTATGAGTAATATAATTTTAGTGATTTATAGTTTTACATGGTTAATTTAGATAAATATAACATATTGGTGTTGTTTAAAAGTGTTATATTTGAATTAATACTTTTTATTTATGTCTTTTAATTCAAATATAATAAATAGTTCTAAAATATATATTAAAGATATTTTATGAAAAAAGTATTTAATTAAATTATTTAAAAATTATCAAAATATTAAAATTGTAGATGTTGGAAAATATATGGTCCAAAATTTAAAAAGATTTACATTTATTATTCAATTGAAAACATATGTAAAATTATAACACATTAATAGAAAAAATGATGATTCTATAGTTATGGTTAGAATAGGTTAACAAAGGGGTTAAGCCAAATTATTATGTTTAATACACCACTTAAAAATTTCTAAAATATATTTTTATGTGATTAAACCGAAATCCAAAATATTATTCAAATTTATTGACATTTGGATGTATGTTTCTTGAGAATGACTTTATTTGAATTTAATATTGTTATAAAATTCCAAAAGTGCACCTCAACTCAATTAAAAAATGAAACCCCTCCTTTTTATTATCCACACAAATTGTATAATTAAATACACCATATAAGCTAAAAAATACCTTATAAAATCCCTTGGTAATATTTTAGAGGTTATGGTATTCCAAAAATACCATCCATAGGATACTGAAGTAGAGATCTAAAGGAGTTATTTCAAAGAAGAGGAAATCACATTAACCAATCACCTTGTTTTTAATTATCATATTCCCTCATTTAAATTTGTATGATTTATCATGAAATTATAACTTAATTATAATAAATATACTTAAAATTTATTATCATTATGAAATAACCTTTATTTACCCTTTATAAAAAAATGGGAAGTTGAATTATCACTCCTGCATACACACGACTTACCATCTCCACATTGTAAAACAATTCATTTTTCGTCAAAGTATTTTATTGAAGATTATTATTTATGATTTAAATCATATATTATATATTTATAAAATGAATATTATTATTTAATTATAATATCACTTCTAACTTATTATCTTCTAATTCTTTGTAAAACAATAATGTTGATTTTGCGTATGTGTAGACTAACTCCTCCATGAAGCAATTTAATTCATTTTCTATTACCATTTTACATGGATGGTAAAAATGATGAATTTATTGAATATATAATATTTTTTTATATAAAAATCTTTCTATGAAAGTTAATTTTTATTTACCATTCTTTTTTCCATCTGTTGGAAAGTGAAAACAACATTAACATGTATATACAACTTACCATATCCATTAATGGTGTCATTAATTTCTCTATTTATTATTTTTATAAATGACATTATATATATATATATAATGGAAATATTTGATATTTATATCATGATTAACATTTCTTAGATGAATGAACCTTTGTCAATGCATAAGGACCAGAACACTGTACTAAAATTCTCCTGATAAATTAAATAGTGAACACCCAGAAATGACGATTTTGATACAGAATTATTAACAAATGGGTTGTGAAATATTATAAAGGTATAATATATAGTATTATAAGTATATAAATTATTCTATAAACTATTTATAATCAATTTAAATTATTATAATGTATGATAGAGTTCTTTCGAATCAATTGTAACTCGTGGTAATATATTTTCTTCTCACTTATATTTTTGTGAGACACATAACATAACTATCACATGATTATTTTATGTGGTTAATATATTTAAAATGAACTAATTTAAATATTATTAAAAATAAAATTATGGGGATTTTAATATCGATTAAAATTTATCTATTTCATTGAATTTATTATTTAATAGATACTAAAGGTGTAAAGGGTTTTATGATACAATCTCATTGTTTACTGATATTTTTTATGATTAAGATTCTGATGATGAAATATTTTGACTCACCACTAAAAAACTGATTAATTTTATTCTAATATAGTTATTTCTTGAAATTAATTTTTTTCCTTTAATTTTCTTCACATTCAGTAATCATGATACAAAATATATATTTTTAATTAAAATCGACATTATTTTTCCCTTCAATAGAAATTTTTTTTCATTCATTTATATGTTTGGTAAAAATTATTTATAAAAATTATTTTATATTACACTATAATTCTTTTAGTTTAACTTTTACCCATTTCGTAATTTTAAAAAATAGTTTTATAGGAATTTCATTTTCATTTTATAGATACGGTATATTTTTATTCTCTATACAAATGTGTGAAAGGATGTTTTTATTTTAATGTATATGACATGAATCCAATTAAATAATATTATAAATGATCAAAGACATGAATATTTGATTATATTCTTATAATATTATTTTCAAAGTAAACTTTTTACTTAATATTTGAGAAATTATATGTTTTCAAATGGGGTTTTCAAAGTTAAATGAATATTTTTCCCAAAAAAAATCTATAGACAGTGGAACCAAATGTTTAATCCATGACGACATACATTTTCGTTAACGATGATTTACCAAGGATATGATCCAATGATACTATCGTTATTATTTCAAAGGGAGTTTTATTATTATGATGATAAGATTCTTAAAAATTCATTTATTTTTTTGGGGTTATGTTATGATGTTTTAATTTATGCTTTTATGGAATATATATATAATACTTTGGTCTCTTAAATCCCTCCAAATAATTGGGTAAATATGGTATAATCCTAAGGTAAATATGTTTGTAATAAATCTGATTTCATGTTCTCAATTTCATTGACAGGTATGGTTTTTATTTTCATAATTTTATGCATTGACCTAGATTTCATGTCCTCAATGTTATGCATGGACCTAGCTTTCATGTCCATAAGATTATGTTTGGACATGCTTTTCATATCCGTAAGTTTTTTCATGGACTGAGATTTCATGTCCATATGGTTATGCATGGACCTAGATTTCATGTCCCCAAGATTATACATGGACCATGTTTTTATGCCCATAAGTTTAATAAAAAAAGCAAATTTCATGTTTATATTATTATTTATGGACCTAGTTTCATGTCCATAATTTTATGCGAGGTCCTGATTTCATGTTCTTAACTTAATGAGTGAACCTAATTCTATTTATACATTTTCATAATGATATTAAATTATTTTTATGAAAAAATAACTTATCTTATTCCAATAAAAATCATTTTATTTTATTCCATTAGTATTAATGTCTTATAAAGTGTTAATTTTTATAAAATGACTCAAGTTTATGGTAGATGATATACAATATATGGTTTTACAATTTCAAGGCCATATTATTATACTCTTATTATCATTTTATTGTTATTTGATCATTGATATCTGTCTTTTTTACCCTATAGAGCATCTAATCTGACATTTTTTATGATTCCCTTACATAGGTTATGAATTAAGTTATTATGTAAGATAGGTTTATGAAGGGTTCTAGTTATTAATATTTTATTGGAATTTGATGTAGATCTTATACGCTCTTGTTGTTGATGTTTTTATGTTGCCAAAAATACTAGAATGATATGATTAATGTATGTATAATTATGATTAGTTATGAATATTTATCTAATAAGATTTTAATATCTATGTATGAAAATTTTGGGTCAATAATGTTTATATCATTGTAAGTTTTAGTTAACCAGTAGAAACTAGGATAAGAAAAATTTGTGAGAATATTGGGGATAGGTCTAAATATTAGATAACATCCTAATTTTTAGTAATGATTAGATGTGTACTTGGTTAAAAAAAACGTTTCATAGATTTAATACAAGATTTCTGGATTTAAACATCTAATAAATTATTTTCTATGATTATGTGACTTCCCAATAAGATTATTTTTTATAATACTATGATTATTGGTTTTAGTGATTACATGTAACCCGAATGATTCATGTGAAAAATAAATGTGATGGGCCAGGAAATGAACACCCTCATGATAAACCAAATGTATTAAGAGATGGGATGCGTTATATAATTATTATTCTCACTCAAATATCTCAATATATTTGTGGTAACTTATAACATTTGTAAATTATGAATACAGAAATGATGGAGAAACATGTTATTAAATAATTTACTTTAAAATATCCACACATATTCTATTGGTATTCTAATTCACTAGTTTCTAGGAAATGGATCATTGTGATCAAAATGATATTTTCTATTATATAGTGGTTTATCAATGAAAATTTTGTCCTAGTCATCTATCATTTTGAATGTGGGGAAGATAACTGGTTTAATATTACTAAGAATACAATGAAATAAGATGAAATTGACTCAATATAATGGAGTGGGTTTAAGAAGATAATTTTTCAGTATGTACTTCTCTCATATTGTACATTCAAAATTAGAGATTTAATTCTATGTTCTTAAGAAGATGGGGGATGATTCCAATGGTACATATGATGAAAATTTAAGAATAATTTTTAGGTATGCTTCTGGTTTAGTAATCATAATTGAGAAAAATTTGATTGTTCCATTTGAGGTCTGAAAACAGGTCTTTAAAAATGATTATCTATAATAGACATCAAAAGATATAACTAAATCTTTGGATGTTCAATAAAAGTTGAAATGGAAACTAAAAATCATCATGGTTCTTGTGATAAAAAGGGTGATGTAGTTTCATTGAAAATCAAATGGTATGTCAAATAGAGGGAAGAAAATTTTTTAGACTCCTATATGTTGAACACACGGGAAGGATCAATCAGGTGCATACCTGAAAGGAATGATTAAATGTTTCATTTTTAAGAAGCCTATCTATTGAGAAAAAGAATGTTTATATCATTTTAATAGGAAAATATTTGAAATAAATGGATAGAGAACTCAAGAGAATACACCACTAAAAATATAGTTATATTGATTCATGGAATTTTTGAATTATGTGAATTAATGATCTAATCAAGGGAATAATGAATAAAATTACTAACAATAACCTATAATATCAATGAAAAATGGGAAATATTTTGAATCCACAATAGTTCAAGTAAATTATTATAGTTAAGGAATACTTATCCAACATTCTCTTATAGAGGATTTTTAATTGGTGTTTTAAAAATAATACCTATGATAATATTACCCTCTAGTGAAATGTCATGTGATTCTAAGAATTAGTTATCTCTTCCTAAATATATTTTATATAAATTTATTGAATAAGTTAATCATATTTGATATTCCCAAAGAACCTATGATCGTCTATTAGTCTAGTGATGAACTCGAACTTGTAATGGAAATTTCTGTGGATAAGATAAAAGTGAATTTAAGGAATAAGGTTTGAAATATCTTTTGTAAGAATATTTTATTTTATTGTAATTTTATATTGGGAAATGTATAATATATATTATAGTATTTATTATCATGGTATAAAATTTTTTCTTTGAGTATTTATGGCTTATTAAAATTATTGTTAAATTGATCATTGAAGGATATGAGATCAAATCATCATTGGGTTACTATCTTCTTCATAATTTATTTAGGATCATTAAGGATAAATACTTATTGAATGGATTTTGTTGAGGTTTTGGTGGTATTTTTTAGGTTAAATTGTGATTTATCATGTTGTATAAACTTTAATAATAATTTCTATTTTGATAAATATATATGTAGAGGTAATTAATTAACATTATTTTATGTCTCTTACGATACAATTAATGTTACTTTTAGTGCTTTGGGAATAAATAAATTATCCCATGTATTCTATTTTTGGAGAATGAAATGTTTTTGAAATTGATAAAATTACACCTGAAGGATAAAATTATGCTTATGGTTTGGAAAGAACTCAACTAATTTTATTTTATCATTTTCTCTATCATAGTCGCTAAGCATTTGGAAAATTATTTCAAAATAAGATTGTATACTTTTACCTTTTTGAATAATTTATGGTGTTTTAATCTATTATAGGTTTATGGTTTTGTTGTCATTAAATTTACCCTTACTTTGTTCTCTAGAACTCAATATAGGCACTTGGGTATTACTTTTCTCTTCCATGTCTATATTTTTACTTTTCACTAATATTCTTCTATTAAGAAATCCAAATTTAATTTTTTTGTATGAACTTCAAATTTCCCTTCCCTTTTTAAGAGGTTATTTTTTTAACCCTTTTTAAGATGTGGGTTTCAACAAAAAAATTTGTTTATCGAGCATAATTTCTAATTAAAAGTACATAATTTATTAATTGGTGGGAGACTGTAACACCTTAATATTTTTAAAAATATTTATCTTTGAATAATTTTATTTTTTTGATGTCTTAAATAATACAAAACACAAACATTAAACAAACCGTTATATACTATTAAAATATTACCATGAGGTTACTATAACCTTATTATTAAATTAGTTTCTATGATTAGGATTAACTAATTTACGATATATATATATAAATTTACTAATCACTATAACATTATTGATAAATATTTATAAAATAATCAATTAATTTTTTGTAACGTCATTTTGTTTTTCCAAAATAGGTTTTCATTAAAAAATGTGTTTTATTGTTTATGTGAGAAAATATTATAATTAATTTTTCAAAATATTATATTTTTTTTAAAAAAACTATATCATTTTGGAAATTAGAGTATATAAATTATTATACGATTAAATTTTATGATTTTTTAGAACATTTTGACTTTTCAATGAATAATAAAAAAAATATTTTATATTGATAATTGTATTTCAATTTAATTTATTTAAAAGGTATAATTATATTTGGGATTCGTTTAAAAATTTAATTAGTAAAATTTATATTAACATAATATAATTCTAGTACAAAGAATTAATTTTAGTCTATAATTTAATAAAAAATCATTTTTGTACATAAAAAAGAATTTTTTTTCTAAAAATCGGTTTTCATCTCAGTTTGTACACTTATTTTAAAATTAATTTCTGATATATACAATTATTTTATTTTGTAAAATGGATTCCATATTTTTAATATGTATCTAATTATTTGTTTAATATTCCACCCTTTTTGGTAAAAATAAATAGTAACTACAGAAAACTTTATCACCAGTGTAAAGGGTAATTTAAGTTAATCTAGGTTGAGACTAAGTGATAGGTCCATAATTTTTCATCATAATTCATATTTTATGAAATTATTTCAAATATATTCACCTTATTCTTGAGATTTATTTTTTAAAGGGTAATTTTCTATGAAAATAAACAGTATGATATTTAATTTAAAAAAGTTACAAAATGTAATTATATTATATTTAAATATCACTTATACATTGAAATTGGTAAAAGAATTTAATAATGAAGATAAATGTCGAGTTTGTTCATAATAAAATTATATTAATCATATTATTTTTTTAAAAATTTTAGTGACTTTATAATTAACTTAAATGCTTGTGTAATTCAAATACAATATTTAACCAATTAACAAAAAAATAAAATAAATGATTTTAAAATATTAAAAGGATTATAATTGGATTGATTTATAATTTTATATCATTTTTATAGATAAAAATAACTTATATATAAGATATATAAAAGCATAATATTGTTATTTGAACATTTTATTTTAAAATTTTAAGTCAAAATTAATTAATAGTGTCAAAATTGTGAATAATAATATTTTATCAAAATAATATATCAAAAAATTATTTATAAATAACTAACATAATTAAAGATTTAAAGGTGGAAATTATATTGTATATATTCTATTTCCTTTTTCTTTTATTATTCTTATTTCACCTTATATGTAAAATTAAAACATGTAAAGTGTGGAGAAGACATTACTTCATTAAAATAAGATAACTAAGGGGCTAAACCAAAAGATAATAGTTAAGAAGACACTTACACCTGTAAAAATATTATTATTTGAATGGATTATAACCAAATACCACTTTTTAATTGAATATATGGTCATTAGATTGCATTTTTTTTGAGAATGGATTTATTATAATTTAATTTTTCAAATAAATTCATAAAGTTCCTCTCACCTCAATTATAAAAGGGTGCCCCACATTTCTATTCATCACAAAACATTGTGCATTAGATATCAAATATCCCCAATAAAAATTACTTCTTTGTTTTCTTATAATCATTATATAGGTTCTATTATTTCAAAAATACAATCCCTATGATCCTTATGAAGAGATCTAATGAAGTTGTCTCAAAGAAGAGGTAATCAACTTAACTGGACACTTTATTTTTAATTATTTGTTTATCACCTATAAATCCATATTAGTTATAATTAAATGATAAATATAGTATTATAAATAAATTTAATTTGTATTATAATTATTAAAAAATCATTACCTACCCTTTTTTGCCTTCGAAAAAAAAGTGACGGTATCGCTCATGCATACGTACGATTTACAGTCTCCACATAGCAATGCAATTTATTTTTTTCATCGATTATATGGTTGAGTATTATGATGGGTAAAAATTTTATATATAATATTTATGAAATTATTAGTCTTATTTAATGTTAATATTATATCAAAAATATTACCTTCCAATCAGCTGAATAATAATAAGGTCGCTCATGTGTATGTGTGGACTACCACATTCACAATGTGATTTGCCTCATTATCCATTCATTTTCTACATGGATGGTAATAAAATAGATTTTATAAATATATATTATTTATGTTATATATGAATAATTATAGTATGTTTAATTATTATTCACCTTACATTAATTTCATATATCAAAAACTTAAAAAAGCGTTTAGGTGTATGTATGGCATACCATCTCTATGATGGATATAATTCATTTTTGTATATAAAACATTTATGTATTAATACACACACATGTAAATATATATAACAAATATATATGATATTTATATCATTATTAATACTCATGAAATTATGGAACCATGATCAATGTACAAGTATCAGAAATATCGATATGAAATTATTTTGAAAAATGAAATGGTTAACACCCAAAAATGATTATTTTTATAAGTATTGTCGATAAATGGTTGATGAAATGGTATAAATGAACAATATATGATATTATAAGTGTGTATTTAATTCATTAGTATAGTTAAAATTTATTAAAATTTATTATGCATGTGGATATAGTGATTTATAAGCAAGTGGACTCGAGGTAGGATATTTTCTGTCTCGATTTTATTTCTTTGAGACACATTAAATATTCAGCACTTTTTTGTTTAATGTGGTGTTTATAAAAACCATTATGAATTTAATAATTATTCTCATGAAAATTATGGGGATTTAAATATCAATTACAGGTTCTCTCTTTCATGGGGTTGATTATTTAAATTATATTAAATTGGTAAGATTTTTATGATATGATATAATTTTTATTAGGATTATTTATGAATAATTTTATATTGATAAAATATTATGATATAACTTTTATTAAATTCATTAATTTTCTTATCCTATATTTATTTCTTGATAGGACACGTTTATATTTCATTTTCCACCCGTTAATTTCTCAAGAAAAAAGTTTTGATTTTAAGGAAAATTGTATTTATCTCTTTCTTCGGTCGAAAATGCTTCTTCTTCCATATCCATATTTTCTAAAATTGATTTAAATGTTTATATTTAAAATATAATATAATTTTTCAAATTCATTTTTTTCAATGTATTAATTCCATCAAATTTTTTAAAGTAATCTTATTATAACTTTTAAAAGGAATTATTTTTTACCTTTTCCTGCAATAGTGTTAAAGGGATATTTTATATTAATGTATATGAAATGAAAAAATCCCTCTATCATGGATGATCAATGATTTTAATGTTCTATTACCTTTTTTTAATGTATTTTTTATAAATTTTTGCATCCCTTAATATTTGTGGATTTTTTAAATTTTTTTTTCAAATTAAAAAAAATAATTTCCTTACAGAAATTTCAAGTGATCTTTTAATGGAAATATTGATCCATGATAACAACCTTTAATACTAAATATTATTTACCAGTGATATGATCCAATGATAATATAATTAATATTTCTTTGGGGTTTTTACAATTATAATAAATAGATGATTATGAAAACTATTTATTTTCTATGAGTTATGTTATGATGTTACAGTTTATGATCTTGAGGAATTTATTTATAATGGTATAGTCTATTAAATCCCAAAAAATCATTATGTAATGATAAATAACTCATAAGGTAAATATGTTATCTGTGAACCTAATTTCATGTTCTTAATTTTAGTAATGAACATAGTTTTTATATAAATACATTTATGTATGGACCTATATTTCTAGTCCATAAAGTTATGTATGGACATATATTTCATGTCCACAAGCTTATACATGTACTTGGTTTTTTGTCCATAAGTTTATGCATGGAACTGACATTCATGTCCATAATATTATGTATATACATATCTTTCATGTCCAAAATATTATGTAACAACTTAGTTTTCATGTCCATAATTGTATGCATGGACCTGGATTTCATGTTCATAAGATTATACATGGACCTCGTTTCATGTCCACATGTTTACGGGAAGGAATTATTTCATGTCCATAATATAATAAGTGAAATTTTTTCTATTTATGCATGTTACGAAAGATATATGCTTATGTGTATGCCACAATTGTATTTCTTATTCCAATATGGATCATGTTATTAACTTTTTTTGATTCTTGAATTACAAACTGTGAAGATTTATTCCATGAATCAAGGTTCTGATATTTGATATAAATGATATAGTTTAAAAATTTTATGTTTATGTTTTCTTACTCTTATTCTAATGTTACTGTTATGTGATCATTGATATCTCCCATTTTTAACCATACTGATCATCTGAGAAAACCCTATAGATATTTAATTTCCTAAGGTATGAAAAAATTAATTAAGTATGATATGTCTAAAATGGACTATTGTTTAGAATAATTTAGTGGGAGGAAATGTAGATATTTTATGCACCTATTTTTTTCTAAATTTTTAATGTTACTAGACTAATATGATTATATAATGGATTGTATTGATATGTAATGAATATTTATCTTATAAGATGTAATATATATTAATGAAATGGATGGGTTATTATACTTGGGTTGTTATTTTTAAAAAACCCGAACCTGTATAATGTTACAAGGGATGTTCAAAAGATATCTAGGTATAGTATTTTTGAGTTAATTGGATCAAGAAGGTATAATGAAAAGGGGAGATTATGTTCCATTTTATAAGTGAGATGAGCGATAAACTTGTAATTATTCTGAATATTAAAGTAATATAAGTTCAAATTCAAGGTCAAGTGGCAGGAAATTTTCCCCATTTATATTATAGGTAAATATAAGCCCAAGATAAATTTAAAAATTATCATTGAGATATGATTTTATGTTATTATAACAGTTATATTTTCATTATAACCCCATATTTACCGTTCAAAACATTACTGTAGTAGTGTATTTTTACCTCATTTACTATTAATTATGAAAAAGCTTAAATTTACCTATTTATGAAAATTTATATATGGTTATTTAAAATATGGAAACCATTTCATCAAAATTAATACATATAATTCAATAAATTTAATTTAAAAAATAAACAAATAAAACCTAACCGTTTTATCGATAGATGAATGCATTTTCGAAGCATAAAATAAACACAATGTAATTATTTTCCAAGTAAAAAAAATTATATAAATTTTAAATAATTAATAAAATATATAATCTATACATTAAAAAATTAATCCAAAGAGATAAATAGTTTAATAAAATAGAAAAAAATTTCACATAAAATGACATTTTAGAAAAAAATGCCCTTTTTAACTTCAAATGAAATTTTGTTTTTTTAAATTAAATTTATAACCAATGTATAAATTAATTTTCATCCATTACTAATATATTTAATCAGAATCAAATTTCATTAGTTATCATGATATATATCGATTGGAAAATTGAAATGTCTTGAAATTTTTTTCCATTAACGTTAAACTATTTTATTCTTATCATTTCAAATTGTGTATTCATTTTCCTTCATATTAAAAAATATATTTTTATTAAGGAAAATTTTAATTCATATATTACATATTTTTTCTAGTTCAATTCATTCTCACTAATACAATTATTGGGTTACCTATAATATAATATTTAAAATATTGTTCGCTTAAGATTATTGTTGTGTGTAAAAAATCTATAATAAAATTTTATAGAACAGATTATATTTTAGAAATTATAAATTAATTAAAATAAGTAAAAATAGAATGAAATAGCGTAGAGTCCAAGGTATTTTATTTTAAGACCTCATCCTAGGACCCCTATTCTCTCAGATATCAATCCAATACATTCTATGCATTTGTGACTATTATAGAGAGAATCTCTATGTGCTTAGTAGCTAGTGATGCCTAATCCTAGAGCCATACCAAATTTTCATATGTGTAGTTAATATTATATTATTTAGAAAATTATTTACAGGGTGTATAAATCCTATAAATATATTTCCTAGTCATCTAACCTATAAATCCAATGTTCTTATAACTTCACTGCCTGCCTGACCACTAAACAGGTTTTCGGGATGGAGAGTCACATGGCCTCTAGCCCGTCTCCCCATACAATACAACCTGTAGACTAGTAATGAGGGTCTAAAGAGGTGATTGTGGTGGGACTATACCCTCATGATTAGAGTTTCACAACGATATATAAGATAATAAATAACATGAATCAATAAAAGTAGTAATAAATGAAAAATAGAGCAGTGGAAGTATAATATAAACTAAATAATAAATGTTGGCCATCACCAATGTATAAAATGCATGAATTTCAAAATGGTGATACATAAACCAAAATAGTATACATATAACAGGAAATAAGATACAAGGTAGTATAAGAATGAAGAAAAGAAATAAAAACCCTTGAGGGGAAACTCTACAATGAACCTCAGTTCCAGATCATTCATGTGATCCTAACTCACACAAAAATGAAAAGAATAATAGGAAAACATACATTGTCCTAAAAAGATGAGATCTACTCAGGTACCCCTGTAAAATGGCTGCATCAGCAGGATGTGAGATATAAATCCCATCAGGGTACCACCAATGGTGTCTATAACTATAACCAGTGAAAAAATTAATACAATGTGTAGGTACAAATTAAATATAAAAATTTGATGAAATAATAAATAAATACCGATCAACATAGGTTCTAATAGGACACATGGATGACTCTACCAACTTTGTCTTGTGGCTAGAATTAGTGTCTGATAATTAACTATATATATAGAGAATATATATATAGTATAGTTATATATTACATCTAACTATGTGAACAAAGTACGTTCAGACATAAGTGTCTATATACCTGGAATACAAGGTACTGGTTAGACTAGGGTGTAACTTAGTCATTCATAACCAATTTTATGTAGCCTATAATCTCAATAAAAAGGTTTCATTCCCTGCATATCATAATTATTGGGAGATGTCATGATCTTCCCATGAGATGTTGAGTGTTCCATCATGTGAACACTTGATTAGTAGTGAGTCCAAGATCATATCAAAACTCACAAGTGACATGGTGCATCATTTCCACCACTTATATAGTATCATTGGTGCGAGATGTCACACTCAACACCCAATGTAAGGGAGAGTGATAAAGTTATTCACAACAAAACCCTTAACATCATTCTATAGTCTATATGAATGTGTAATCCTTTTTATAAATTATATCCATGAAGAATTAACACTTATCCCTTAAATTTTTCAAGCGTATTATATAATCAGGGGAACCATAACTATAAAAATTCACATAATCCATTATCATTAAATTATAATAAGAGGTGTGGTTGTACCACCCAATTCTATTCTATCTTAACTAAAAAATTTCATTCATTAAATGGAGAAAACCCATCATGAACATTTATTCCATTTAATACGTTACATTTAAGTAAGAAAAACCTGGATATTTAATCATTAATGTTCAATGAGTCACTTATAATATGCCATAGTTATATAGGTAAAATTCAATTCATAAATTAGGAAAATCATGCAGGAGGTTCTTTTGTACGGAAAATCATTTATATGAAAGGAGGTAATATCTAAATATGAATTTTGAAAGACTCCATGTACAAAAAATGCCATATTTCTAACCATAAAAAATCATAGGGCAACTCTCAACGCCATAAATCCAAGATATCTGCAATTCACTCATTACCACTTTTTAAGTTTAAAGATAGCACACCTCATTCGAGGGTTTTTATTATAAAACATGTAATTTTTTTATCGAAAATTCATTTAATCATAATATAACAATTAATTCATATGACATAATTCAAGACACCAAAATAATCATTTATGAAAGATACCATATATAGAAATACAAATTCAAGGGGGAGAAACAATTATTAATATAGTATGTCCACCTAGATATAATTATAGGAATTTTTTCATTTAATTATAAACTATAAATTTAAGTATGCACAACGAAAGGGTTTCTATGATTGAGGTTTACATCCTAAAACTAATAAAAATGATCGACAAGTGTAATACAAGGTGCTTTTACCAATTTCAAATGAAGAACACAATTTTAAGGAAACACAAGGAAAATATCATCATGCATCCCAACATCTATAGTAATTAAATGACAAATAATTGAAAAAAATCAATAGAACACCTACATTATACTTAAGACACTTTACACATCTAATATCAATGTTTAATTTGGTATAGTTTGGAAGAACATGATGAAACAAAAAAATTCCTTGGAAATAGGGAAAATGATCTCACACCATGAAAACATTATTGAGAGAAGATTAAATAAATAAATATATATAAATAGAATTGATAGATCTACTATGTGGATCTATAGGGACTGATGAAATTCGATTCGTACATTGGAAAAAGAAGATATTACCATGCATAGGTTAGTGTTGAGGATAGATCAAAGTGGGAAGGGAGGAACTACACATAGCGGGAGGAGAAGAAGAAACAAAGAAAAGGAAACATAAAGTCCTTAATGGGAAAAGGGTAAAACAAACTTCAAAACTGGGTCACATGGTTTAGCTGCACGGTTTGAAAAATTGTTCACTATACATGTGGTTCCCACTTCCATGTAAACCCATCTCGCATGGTTGTACCACATGGTTTTAGATAACCATGCACCAACCATGTGATGAATAGTTCGAGGTTACTGTCTAAGTGGAACTAATCATGTGGGATAGGTTCACAATTTGGTTAAACTGCATGTAGAACATATGACACCTATTGAACATCCGGTTCAGGATGCACGGTTTACTACAGAGGGACACATGATTTTAGGCAAAATCTGTGGCCTATTTAGACCTCCCATACTTCATATTTCAGAGTCTGACACTCCTTAAACTCAATGGGACACTAAAAGGACCCCTCGGGGCTTTTCCCAAGTAAAAAAAACACTTTGAGGTGTTCAAACTCCTAGAATTACATTTCAATGCTAAATTCGAAGAACAACCCATCCAGTAAATTCCATCATTCTAATTCCCTTTGGATTCTACCTTAGCTCAAAAACATGGGCAATTAAAATCTTCCCATCGTAGAAGTTCTCATCCATAATAATCATTTAGGAATAATTAAAACGTCACATTACCTAAAAGGGTAATGATTTCTCATTCAAACGGTCACATTTTGTTTCAAAATTCCCAACACACCTATAATAATTAAATAAGAAAACGACACATAAGCTATCGAACCCCAAGAAAACATTTATTTTATGATTAAAACAACTAAAAAGTTCTTTCCCAAGCCCATATATCTTGAGACACGATCAATTCATCATCTCTTTAAACATATGACCATGATGCTCCACACCATATGTTTTTTAATAGTAAAAGGGGCCAATTTCAGGCCACGAGACCTCTAGTGTTAGAATTTCCTTACAAACATACCCAAATCATTATAGTAATGATCATGAAAATATTTCATTTTCTAGGTGAACCTGATCACATCTAAGGTCATATTAGGGTGCTCATTGGAAATAAACCATTGAGTACCAATCGTCCAGACTAAAACTGGTTGCATAATATTTCTTTAGAAGACACAACCGACCTTCAAAAAAACCCACCTTTACCAGGTGACATGTTTTAAAAAATTTCTCCATGATCATACACATCAAATAAGAATGATAAAATTTCAAACGACCTCCACCTGACCATTATCCATATGATCGGATTAGCCGGCCAATGTATTGCAACTAAACCATAAAGTCTACGTCCAAGGAACCTAGAGTTACCATTATAATGTTCACCAAAGACCATATCCATCTTTCATTGACTCTCCCTAATCAAACCATCACGTGACCATTTAAAATGTTGTGCCTCACCATGAAAAAGGGTGTAACATAGATCCACTACAATGGAACACATCACCCTTTAAATAATAACCTCTAAGTAAAAAGAAATCAAGGATACCATCATATTCATTAAACCAGAGTCCAATTAACTTACCCAAGGTAAACCAAACTCTATTTTTACAAGTGAGATGTTGGTACAAAGGAAATATGTCAAAATGAGATCATCTATTGAGCCCATAGTGGCATCCATCTGGTAGTCATGTTAAAAGAAGATGTCTTGTGTCCAAGAGTTCATCCAAGGTGTTCCTACATAGGATCCATGGAATAACTCATGGCTAACGCACCTCAATAATAAAACCACATTTCCAATATGAAACTCATATAAAGTATGTGTACTAAAATAGAAGGGCATATGAAACTTTTATCTTGGTATATAACTCATTCCCCCATACTACATCAATAGTGATGTCAGTATTGGGGGTATACTTATCACTAAGTGAGGTTACACAAAGAGGAACCAAATATTACCAATAAGATCAATCAAACCACTACAGATTGACCACTGGGAAGAATCATTGCTTCATCCACTAATGCATCAAAGAACCCCCCCCCCCCCACAATGTCTTTACTACAAATGAAATTTCATGACCATTATAGATTTTCCACTGAAGTCCATTATAGACCAACAAAATTTCCGAAGGTTTCATACATAGATAAAAAAGTTAACATCATGCTATCGATCATGCATCAATATGATTTAAAACTTGAAATCCCCAAGGGAATTCAATAAAGACCAACCATTTCCAAATGGACCTCCTCGGTTAAGTTCCTTCTACATGGAAGGGAACATATTCAGCGGAACTGATGAGATTATCCCCACCTTAGGAGTGTACTATTCATCAAAACATGAGATATACCAGCCACTCATAAGTGTTTTTGGTTAGATTCACCTTAAACGCAAATGATAATAAATTCTGTAAAAGATAATGCGGTTTATGAGGGTTCTTTTTAGCCAATATGTGTTCTTCAGAATGAATCCCAATTAATGTTTCTTAATTATTAATGTTTCATAATACTCGTAGTGGGTTATCTCTTGTGAAAAATTCCCCAAAAGACCTACTTGGGTCTAGTTTTTCATTTATGACGCCAATCACATGATCTCTTCACCCATGTGATATAGCAACAAGGCTTTATAGAGGAAACCATAAATAGTTTGAGATTTTAAAATTACATATAATGGGGTTTTTGTGAATATATTAAACATCATAACTGACCAAATAGGTCTAGTCACGTGTGTGTGTGGGGGGGGGGGGCTACAAGAAACCAATTGTTTTCAGATTAAAATTGAACAAATTTCACAATTTTACCTATTAAAAATAATATACTTGGTTATAAATAATGGCTCATCCATATAGATTTCCATATACTGATTTATAAGGTTTCCATACACATTATGCTTTGGAATTTACCTCCCATTAACTTAAATCATTCCATTTCAAAAGTTTAACTTTAGTAGCATTTACATTTTAACAATGTTATTGAGATAATTACAAATCAAAAGATGGTTTGAATACACATGTTACCTATTCCTAATTATAAGGAACTGATACATTTAATAAGGATCAATTTATAACATGTAAATAGGAAATTATATACACCATATAAAATATCATGTGGTGAATATGTTATAATTCTCCAAAAAATAAAAGTAATGCTAGAAGTCCCTCAACTCTAGCCCATACTTTTTGGGTATATCATTTATATTATTTTTAATAGTATTATATAATTTTTTTCCTTAATAAAATCTTCTAGTATTAATACCATATACTTAAACCATTTAAATCATTTTTTAATGACATATTTAATTACTTAATCAATTTTTTCCACATTGGGTGTTTTGAGGACATTCAATTTATAATTTAAAATTGTCATTTTTGAGTTAACCATGATCAAAGGGATAGTTATTTCATAATTTCTAGAATAATAATAATGAATTTATTATCATTTTTATTCATAAATAATAATTTTAATAATAACTATGAATTATAGTTATGAAAAATGAACTATGTTATAATCATGGAGATAGGAGGTCGTGCGTAAGCATGTGTAACATTTCCATTTTTCATGAATAATGAGGGAAATAAGGGAAGTGATATTTTATATTTATATAATGATAAATATATCATAAATATAATATTATTTAATAAAATATAAATAAATATACCATCCATGTGATGCAATAATAAAAAATTAATCACATCGCTTCGTGGGGTAGTAGTCTGCCGTACACATTAACGATGTAATCAATCTTTTGGATGGTAAGGTATGAAAGTATAAGATATATTAATTTTATAAAAATATAAATATGTCATGAATATAATATATTAACATTAAATATATCTTCATTGACATATGGGATAGAAAATTATTGAAAATTAATTATATTAATTCGTGAGGTGATACTTCCACATTCCCATAAACGATGGTTTTTTCCATTTGACGAAAGAGGATATGGATGTAGGTTATGAAATTAACACAATAAAATATCATTATATGGGATATAATTATTTTTTTATATCTACATTTGTCAGTTATGTTCTATAGAGGTGTAACAAGAAACCAAGAAAATAATTAGTAATAACAATACTTCTTGTCTGACCACCTCTTTACGAATATCCCTATATCCATCCTATATTTTATTTTCGATAAAAAACAATATACTATGTGGTTATGGAATTATGGAAGTTATTTTTAGGTATTATCCAAACAAAATGATTTTATGTTGGGAAATTAGAGGATAGGTGGTTCTGTTTTATAAGATGTAGGGAGTATAATTTTTATTAATACAAAAACTATTATGTGATTAGATGTCACTACCACGCCGTGTGCCAAAATTTTTTGGAAAATAATGGACTGGAGGGGTTATATGATAAATATAAAACTAAAAAAAATCACACAAAAACCTTTTTTTAAACAGTTTATTCTATTTTCAAAAGGTTACTCACTTTTACAATTTATGTTTTTTCACCATGGTAACTAGTTTTTTATTATCGTTACTATTCATCTTGATGAAAAATTAAGTCTAAATTATTTCATAAAATAAATTATTCTGATTTGAAATATTTATTCCATTATACTAGATTCAAATAACATTATAGTATGAATTAAATTTAAAAAAAACCTGTCAAACATGTTGAGAAACGGGTTTTCATGAATGAATCTTTCAAGCAATAAATGATATTACATTAACTAAATATCTTGAAATAATTATTATAAGAATTTAAATAAATATAAATATATTTATATTGTATTCATTTAATTTAAATTCTTTATTACTAGGGGTAATTTTAATTAATTAAAATGGATATTGATTATGCACTTAAAAATAGTTTTCAGAAAACTGTGTTTTTAAGCAAAAAAATAAACTTATAAAAAAATCATGAAAATTAATTATTGAAATAAAATTAATTTTATTATTAAAAATTAATTGTTTTATATTATACTTTTAAACCCAATATAAAACATTATGGGACTTTTAAATTACTTAATTTAATAAAAATAGCCGATAGTATTTGAGAATTTTACAATTTCCACAATTCATTGAAAAATCTATCATTTTAGAAAAATCAAAAAATTTCAACCTATTATATTATTGATATTATAATTTTACATTTATATAATTTTATATAGTAAAATTTAAAAAATATATTGAAATTAATTATAATATTTTCCCACAAATATTCTTAAAAAACATTTTCAAAGGAAACATGTTTTCTATAGAATCAAATGTACTTATTACAAATTGAGTTCTTATTTATTAATATTTTATAAATAAAAATATAATTATTAGTAACTTTATATAAATTTCATAAATCTATTAATAATATTAATACACACTAAATTAATGGCTAGGTTATATCAATGATGTTTAAATCATAATAATGTTATAGTATATCAGAGATCATTCAAACTCAGTGTTTCATGTTTTATAAGTCATTGAGCATACAGTTTTTAAAAATATAATGATTTTACATTATGAATCCCCCAATATATTTTTAACTTTAAATTTGAAATTATTATCATTAATGAAAGGGTTGACATTAAAAAATTCATTTGTGGAAAACCTACATTAAATAAAGGGTTAATATAAATTCTTCTTAAAAAGAGGTAAACTAAAATAAAAAGTTAATATTGAATAAAAAAACATTTTTTTCATTATTATAAAATTATAGGGAAGTGAAAAAATGTATATCTAATGAATATACATTAAGGATATAATTTTATTATTTTTAATAGAGAGTAGACCCTTGATTTATCAAAAATGAATAAATTTTTTTTCAAGATCCTTTTACTATATATACTAATAAAATAAGTAAATATACTAAATTGAATAGTATAACCTAAACCTTTAATCAATTTTCACAATAGTTTCATATATTTCACCAAATAAGGAGTATTCAATAGTTTGTTTTAAACCTAAATCCCAAAAATAATCTTTTAATAAGTATACTAATCAACCGAAGGATAATAATATATTCCAACTGTATTTAAATATTTACCAAACCAAAATGGATACCACAAGGTAAAATAACATCTAAAATATATAAAACTTAAAAATAATATCTATGCCAAATTTTAACTTAAATAATTCCATAAATAAGTAACTCAAAATTCTGAACAACCCAAACATTCAAAAAAAATAGTGTGTTCTTCCCAAAAATGATTTCATGTTAAATCATATGTTAGACCTAAGAGTTATATATACCTCAACCTGTTGAAATATTACCTAAAATATCATTATCCACCTAAAAGTCTTAAATATTCTAAAAGAATTGATCCTAAAATATATTTTCCAAAATAAACATAATATGTATCATTGAAATCATTTAATAAAAAAATGTATACTATCAAGTACATCATGCAGGATGGTGGTAGTTAGTACAGCCTTATATCCCTTTGGTTGCGGGTTCACGCCCCATGAGCATACTAGATGACATAAGTTTTCACTTGAATTTTATGTTTCCCTTTTTTTAAATATATTGAAAAAAGTGATAATCATATTAATAATTCTACATGATCTAATAAATTACTCAAAAATATGACGAAAATAGTGAATGATAATAGTAGTCTTTAGATATCCCACTTTTATAACCTCTAAGGTTTTCTATCCAACTAATTCCTTTCATCAAAAAAATAATAATTTTAATTGAATATATTTTACATAATAGCAAGAACATATTAAATATTATATCTTCCTTAATCATTTTTCTCTATAAAATATCACAATAAAACTAAATACCAAATCCAAGTTATTACTACCATTAAATATACTCTTGAAAATCCTTAAATAAGCACCACATTACAAAAATTCTTTGAAGATTCATTATTCTTAACACTAGAATACCATTAATAATAATAATCTAACAACATTATTATTGACTTCCAAAAATTAAAAACATAAATCATTAAATGTAAACAATTTTTCTAAAAAAGAACCTAAGGAATTAATCCATGGAATTTGGAATAACACCGATAATGACCAAATTCACCACATCTATGACATTGAAATATAGTGGTGCCTTAGGTTGAATATTACTTGCTTGTGTTTTGTAAAATAGATTCACTATTTTTATTTGGAAATTAGAAGCTTTATAGACTATTTTTCTAGAAAAAAGTACTCTTATTATTCAATTAATATATTCTATAAGGTTCCTTTTAACACATTTATGACATATAATAAAGTTAATCTTATTTTCATTATCATCTTTAAAAATAGACCTTTCAAGAGATTCAATCCATCTCTTCTATGATGTGTTTTTAAATTGAACTCTATTATAGTTCTAAATAATAATTTATCATATCTCATTCGACTTGATCACAAAATTTCTAAATTTAATTTCTATTAGGTTAGGAATATGATTAGTAAAATCATTAAATTTTCCATCACATTGGTTATTGGTATGCTTTCTCTTATATCCATCTATAAAGTAAAAAAAGAGTAAAAGAAACAAGACGAGAACGCCTTAATATAAAAAAGTTGAAAATTATAAACCAATAATGAATAACTTACAAATGATAATTATATTTTGACTTATGTGTTTCTTGGATTCAATCTAGCTTATTCATGGTAATGTTTCCTATTAGGTTTTCTAAAATTACATTTTTCTCAATTCGTTCAAAATAGTTTGTAAAAATCTTGTGAATCATCAGAATATATCTTATAAGAGTTTGAAACCAGTTGTGAAGTGAGACCTGTTTCAACCAGGTGTCAATTGAGTCAATACCAATGATATTTTAGTAAAGTTATTACCCCTATGTATAACTATGCTAGATCCATATCCACTTTTAGTATCTAAATCGGGATGTAATTTATTGGAACCCACTCACTATATAATTCAAACAAATTAAAATATACTTTCCAATATGTAGACATTTACTCTTACATATCCCTGGTTTTATCACTAAATTATTCTATTCATAATCCCAAAAAATAATTATGCCATGCTATGATACCAACTATAATGACCCAAGAATTTTACACATATTATTACATGATTTTTAACATAAACATACATTTATGTTAAACCCTTGTTTCTTGAGTCTTAGTAGATTTTGATTGAAAAGTAAGTGAAACATAAAAGGAAACTGAAATATGACCACTTTATTTTATATTTCTTTTCTTGTTCATGAGATCAAGAATATCATTGAGCTCTTGAAAATATATATGATAACCTCGGGAATACCTAAAAGAAACGGGTGAGCTAAAAAACTAGTTAGTGAAAAAAATGATAAAGAAATGTAATGTGTAATTCAAATTTATAACATGGTATCCTAAAATAGAAGGCATCTTAATATTCTCATGGAATCATAACATATATAATGTTGTATCATTAGATCATTAAATTATAGGAAATGTGTCAAAAAGATCAAAAAATGACATAAACAAGAGTCATGCATAAATTTCAAGATAATATCACATGGAAACAAGTACCATAATTGATTAGGTTTACCCAAAAAAAATCTGAAATTACATCTCATGATACTGAAGCTTTACCTAATTCATTAGAGTGCTATTTAGGAGAACCTTTCATAACTAGTTCATGACATATGCATTCCCTAATCTAAATCAGTCATAATTTATTACATAAGAATTACCATGGAATGAAAATTGGTTTGATAATATTCTATCACATCATAATCAAAGGAATATTTATCTGTATGGAATTTGAGAAATGGTCATAAGGCTTTTATTAACCCATAATTGAAGGAAGAAAAAACTCAGTATATATGTGAGAGAGATATATAAAAAATAAAAAATAACTAAATAAAAGATGAAATAGTGAATGTGAGTTATATAGGGAATGGTCTTAACCAAAAAAGGATGGTTTTGAGATATACAGTACACCCATAAGAATAAAAATACAATATATCATAATATCCATCCCATTTAAACCCATTTTAGAAAATAATTTAATCAAAGAGAAAGGAAAATTTTATTTGAAAAAAATATTATAAATAAATTTAAAAACCCAATAATGGTTATCATGGATGGAAAATTCATTTTCACCATCTATGTTTAAATATAAAATTTCTTTGTTCTTTTGTAGGTAATGTAAAAACTTTCCTTATATAAATTTTATTAATATGGTATAAGTATCCCTGAAATACAAACGAGAATAGAAATCCCTTACCTAAAGTCCAAAAATCCATATTCATGTCCATTATCTACCATATACTAAGATTATGTAAATTATTTTGGTTATTGAGAACCTATTAAAGTTTTAATCCATTTTTATTAAACCATATACTTTATTTTTTAACAACACATTTAATTACTTAATTAGTTATGACGATGTCATGTGTTTTGAATATGTTCTGTTTATAAATTAAAAACCACATTACTATGTTAAATATGGTCAAATGTGTAATTTTTCTATAATATCTTTAATAATTATCTTGAAATAATTATTAATTTTTTAAAATATTTTTTCTTTTAAAAATAACCATGCAATATTATTATTAAAAATGAACGATGTCACAATCATTAAGACGGTAGGCCATACGTACACATGTGTAACATTTCAATTTTTCAATGATCATGATGGAAATATGTTAAGTGTTATTTTATATTTAAATAAAGATAATTATATAAAAAGTAACATATTATTTATTCAAATACCCATAGATATATCATCCATGTGGCTTGGTAATATAAAACGAATCACATTTCTTCATATGGTGACAAAATGCCACACATGATCGATGTTATCATTTTTTAATATACGGTAAGGTGAGAAAGTATATGATATATTATATTTAATGAATTATTAATATTTAATTGATATAATATATAAACATTAAATAAATATTAAATAATATTCATGATAGGTGACAACGTAAAAACATATTACATCAATTTGTGGGGGGTTAGTCTACGGTACATATGAACGATAGTGAGGTTTCTCATTTGATGGAATAGGAGAAGGATATTGGATAAAAAATTAACAAAATAAAATATCATTATATTAAAGATTATTTATAAGGCCTCGGCCTTAAAACTTACTTAATATTGAGTTATTATAAGATTACACATTGAGGATCTTTTCCGGTTTAGAGTTTTAGAGAATTAGATCATGAAACTTGCATTACATTCCACATTTAAAAAAAGTGGTTACATCAAAGACAGTATTCATTCTTCCCATCAATAGAAACATATTTAAAATAAAACACAGATTCTTTCTTGACCCATCCTTGACACTATCATCACATCATGTACCTTTCCCTCGACCTGTGAAAAACATTTCAAAAACTTGGGATGAGCATAAGAAGCTCAGTAAGGGTTATAAAAAATATGGAAAGGAAACATGAGTTCATATATACATAAGAATGAAATCATACTTTACCCATAAAACATAAGTAATTTAACATACCTCATCAAATCATGAATAAATCATAGAAATCATAAGACATAAAGGTAACTTGAGGCATTCATAACATTCTTACGTAGGGAGTAACCCTCTTGGTTATGTTTGGAATACCCATCACAGTATATTCCCTAAGTCTCTTCGGAGAAACCTTAACATTTCACTCCTTCACATTACCCAATGCATTGGAGAGCTATATCGGGCTCACCCGCCCTTAGTTTATCACGGAACCACTCGTCTTCATAATAATGCCCAAGAACCTCAACATAATCGTATCACATAAAACATGCATAAAGGAAACATAACATTTCCACCTTTCAATCACAAGATATCAATACCACACATTGATATAAAAATATTATGAAAACCATTTTCAATACCAAAATAAAAGAAAAGTAAAACATGGTATTTATTTTTCTTTAAAAAAAAAGGTATGGCTTGTAGAGGAAGCTGAAACTCAAATAATGGTCACGACGGTGGAGAAGTCATTGTCCCCGTATACGTACGACAAAAACATTCCCTTTTGTCATTTAGTAAACAATTCATAAAAAAAACATTCCTTTTTAATAAACGTAAAAGTCAAAGGGGTTTATACACCGTATAAAAGAAGGTTGTGTATAAAACAAAATATGCCTCAATGAAAAGAGATTGAGACTAAGTCCCATACAAAGATGGTATCCTTGGTTTAAGGATAAATCAATTACATAATTATGTGTGACAAACGAATACACCAAATATAAGTAGATATTAAGTGTAAAATAATCAAAGTTCATTCACACATATTCAAAGGATGACATATTCAATAACTACATATTGAACCCAAAGAAATCAAAATTGGGTTAAGAAGTTCCCTTGACAGCCTAACATCGCCACATCAAAATGAGTTGATGAGAGATAAAAAGTGTATCTCATCACTTGGACATACAATTTACATCAATAAGGATATATGATAACATATCCCAACATAACAATATGTAATTTAAAAGACCCAACAAAAGAAGTCTTTTAAAAAGAGGAAGGTGAAAGGTTCCCTTACCGACTTGGGTATCTTTCAAAACATACACCCGATGAAAGAAGGACAATACATCATTGATGTAAATACTCATAAACGAAAGTATATTACACAAAGAGTATAATAATGGGAAGTAAATAAACCACTCAAAGGAAATTGTGGCAAATGTAGCATAAATCTCACAGGAATAGAAGTGAGATGAAAAATCCCTTACGAAAACTCGGCAGCCTAATGGCGCCACATAAAACTTACAAAAATGGATTGATGAGATCAAATTGGGTATCTAATCATATTAACATAAAGTTTATATAAAGAGTAATATAAAATAACATCCCCCAACATAGCAAAGAGGAGCTTAAAATAAGTGACATAAAGGAGAGTACTTAAAAAGAAAGAGAGAGGTTAGATCTCTTACGAAAATTCGGCAGCCTAACGACGCCACTCAAAACTTCCAAAATGGATTGATGAGAGAGAATAGGGTCTCTAATAAAATGTACATAAAAATTACAGTAAGATTAATATAAAAGAACATCCCAATAACAATAAAGATGATCATTAAAAGGAATGACATAAAAGAGTGTACTTAAAAAGAGAGGAGTAGGATCCCTTACCTCGGGTCCGACTTGACTCGATCGTTCTTTAATCTTCTAAATAATAAACATGAGTTAATTTGTACTTGATTAAGAACCTTTTTCAAGCTTATTATTCCTTTTATATAACTTATTTCTATGTTATAAACATTATGTAATCATTAAGTTAATAATGTTTGTTTTGTCGATATTTGGTTCTTAAGTCGAAAGTGGACTTCTTACAATTACATGTTGTTTGTGGGGTCAAAGGTTCTTTATATCCAGAATGAAATTCCTGATTTGGATATCATATATATCATATATATCCATCATATACATGTATTTATAATATCACATAATCATTTATAGTAAAGAAATGAAATGCACCGATCATGGAGATGGTAAGCCGTACGTATGCATGAACGCTACTTTCATTTCTATGTCATATTAATGGAATTAAAACTATATGATAGGTATGTATATTTTAATTCCAGAATTATATTAATCATTTATATGTAACATACATCATATATATCCATTATATATATGTACTCATAATAATACATTACATTTGGGGATAAGAAATGAAATGCACCGTTCATGGAGACGGTAAGCCGTACGTACACATGAACGCTACTTTCATTTCTATCTCAAACTTTAATGGAAAGAAAATAATAATGATATAAAGGTATATTATAATTCCAGTATAACATCAAATATAATAACTTTTAATCCATCCTTTATACGTCCCACATATGGCATTAACGAATCACATCACATTGAGGGGGCGGTAGTCCGCACTTCCTTAAATGAAGATATCGTGTTTACCAATAATGGAAACCATAAAGGTATGACATAAATGAAAAATACAGAAGATTAAGTAAAAAATAAACATATTATATATCATATATAATTATATTGTCATCTTAATGTCCACCTTTGAAGGTGTTAAAAGAATGTTGAACAATCATCGTTTCGGGAGGCAGAAATTCACCATCCACGGAAACAATATGTTCTTTAACCATTAGATGAAGGTGTGTGTAAGTGTAGCTAGAATAATTATTATAGAAACATCCTAGTATATTTATTATACAGTATTTGTTACAAAATAAATGAATAAAAAGAGTTTAGGGGGTTTTATAAGCAAAATAAAACAAAAGGACTCAAGTGAAGACATTACCTTAAAATCGGGTAACTCTCTTAGATTTGAGCTCAAAGGCTTTATTGGGAAGACTTCTGCCCAAAGTGAGGCTTCAAGGAGTATGATAGTGATTTGGAGAGACAAAATGGTCATGGTTTGGCCGAGACAAAGGCTTATGAAGTGTGGGTAAGGGGGTAGAGGTGGGGGCCTTTTATAAGAGGAGAGGAGGGGCACTCTTGGAAAGGTATAAAATGTAACTTTATTTGCAAATGCGTTTCGGATTTTAGTGGTCCCAAATTGATGTGTTTCGAGGATAAGATGATAAGGGTTCGAAATCCACCCATCCAATAGGTTTTCGACATGTTTAGGTCTTAGATTTTACATTATCTTTCCATTTTATTTAAATCGTTAAATAATGAGGTCATCGCTGCATCATCATGATGTCATAAATAATTTAATTTATTTAATGTCTAAAAATTATAAAAAAATACTCTGATGTAGGAAATCATTTATCTTTCCAATTAATATTTATAGTCCAAAATATCATTTATGTAGACAAAATTAAAAATATTTTACTTAGGTGATACCTTCTTTGTTACATTTAACATTCTTTAAAAATAAAAAGATAAAAAGTCACTTCCTTACAAAAGTGATTCCATGGGGCCCCCAAGTTTGGCACAAGGCATCCCATGGTCGGCCATGAGACAAAAAGTAGCCTTAGGACACATTTTGTGGTCATTTTTCATTATTATGATATTATTTTATTATCTTTAACTACCCGATTACTCATTAATCAAGATAATTAAAGATAATTACCGTCGTTACTATTCATAATGTCCAAAAACAAAAGAGTCTTAATTAAATAATTTGTAACTTCTGATTACAAATATTTAATCCATTTTACCAAATTCCAAACACATAAATTGCAATAATTAATTTAAAAAAACATCCCGTTGTCAAAAAAAATAGCGGGTTTTTTGGAAACAATATTTATGAAAAGTTTGGCACTTGTTTATGCATAATTCCAAAGTGAAATTAATCCCAATGACCATAATTTAATTACATGGTAAATATATATTCTAATTACACTTTAAAATAAATTAAAAAGATAATATAACCATATAATTAAATTATATGAAAAAGCAGTTTTGATGTAAAATGCAGTATTTTTCACTATTCATTGAAAAATGAACATTGTCAGAAAAATACCAAAAATTAACCCAAGGTAAATTTGAATGTCCCAATCATAAATAATATATTTATTTTTAAAAATAGATCTTATAAAATTGTCAAAAGTTTGATTTAAAAAAATGGTTTGCCATCAAAAGGTAGTAAAACAATCTTTTAAAAATACAAGTGTATTCAATGCTTAAGATGAGATTCATTTGTATTTTAAGCCTCTAAAATTTATTGGATAAAAGTAAAAACATTTATCAAACATATATACTCATATTTTAGTTATATCTATTCATTACTTAAAATACAACGGCTATGTGTTAACTACCATTTAAAATAATATTACTTTATTATTAGAGTGCAACATATGATTTCAAAGGAACTCGTTGTTGGGTATTGGGTAAGCCATCGAGCATAGCATTCCCATTAAATTAATATTGACATTTTATTCAAAAATAGGGATAAATATAAAAATTTCATATTCTTTATTTACCTGGGGTGTTACATTATTATTTTATCATATCATCATGGTTTAATAATATTTTATTTAGGTGAAATAATAAATAAAATAAAAATTCTCGGTTAAGAATGATACGTCTAATTCAAAACACCTCTTTTGGAAAATAACTAAATACTTAATAAATTGGATATATGATAAAACCATGGACTCTAGTAAGTGTGGAGGAAAATAATTAAGGTATTAAGGTGGGTATTGGATGAAACCAATGTTTTTTATGTGTGTAATTGATAGGATAATAGGATCCCTTTTATAAGTGAGAGGGTGTAACATTTTTGTAAATACCCAAAACAATTCAATCATAAGAAGTCACTCTCAATACTAATGACTCAAAAATTGATAAATAATAGATTATATAGGTGACATGGTATGTAAAAACCTCCACTATTAAAATATAAAAATATTTTATGTGTGTTATTTCATTTACGTCTAAGGTTACTCAGTTTTAAAATTTTAGTTTTACACAATGGAAACTAGTTTTTTTATTTTCTACTATTAAATATAAAAAAATTAAGTTATAATTAAATAATATTAATTATTTTAATTAAAAAAATTAATACATTTTATTAAACTAATATCCCATAATTGGAATTATTTAATTTTAAATTAAATCTGTAAAGCGTATTGAAAAATGGTTTTTGAAGAAATATATTTTTAAATTAATGTATGATCTTATATTAACTCAATGTCTAGAAATAATAATTATATGGATTTTAATTAATTCAAATATAAGTATTATATATTCATTTAATTGAAATATTTCTCTACTAGGGGTTATTTTAATTTATTAAAATGTATAAGCATTATGAACTTAAAAACCATTAGCCGAAAATTTCATTTTTATTCATAAAAATAAACTTAAACAAAAAAAATGATAATTGATGATTCAAATTAAATTAATGAAATTATTATAAAAAAATGTCTCATATTTCAATTTAATACCAAATCCAAAATATAATGTGGATTTTATATTATATTATTTAATGAAATGAAATGATTTTTTTAAAAAACTCGAAATTTTTTATATTCAATGGAAAAATAATTCTCTTTTAAAAAGTAAAAAATTCTCATCCTATATTAATTTACATATATTTATATAAAAATTAATTTCAATTTTAAAATTAAAATTTTAAAAATTTATTTAAATAAGTAATAATAACTTCTCAGAAAATGTAATAAAAATAATTTTTGAAGGAAACATTTATTTTAGAATAAAATACTATTATTACAAATTGAGTGATCGTTTCATAAGAATTTAATTGTACAATTTTATTGATTATGAAATTTTTGTAATTTTTTTTTAAAATATTGAATCATATTCATACCCACAAATTTAAATGATAGTTTATATTTGAAATATTTAAACAATAATATTTTAACAATATATTATTGTTTATTTTAATCTGTTTCATGTTTGGTATATACTATTGAACATAGTGTTATTTTAAAATCTTGCAGGTGTTACACTTTATTTCATTCCACTAGTTTCCATACCTACTTTTATTTCAAACTAATTCAACTCTTCATGTATAAATGGGACTCGAAATTAATCATTGATAGATTCTATAATGTTTTTAATTTCAATTAGTGAGATAAGAATTCTTGATGTTCAATATGTTTTCTAAGAGAAGATTTAGTATAGTTCCTTTATCTAGATATCCAACATTAACATCTAAATGAAAGCCTTTATGGGTTATAATTTTATTAGTAACATATGTAATTGATTCGTCCAAGTCTTCCTAAAAAATAAGTTTATCAGATTGGTCATCTTTGGATGCTTTAATGTGTGAATCTATGTATTGGTCAGTATACTTTGAGGGTTTATTAATATTGTAATTTTTTATACAATCCATATGGTTTTATATATATGTTTTTGTATCCTGTGGATTTGATTGATAAAAATTGATTTTTATAGATTCTCCCACAAAATTGTTTCTTTTGTTAGATACTCTGTGGGATTTTCTTAATGTTAAAAAACCTAGGAAAATTCATTCATAACTATATGGATCAAACTTATCAAACATCAATTTTTTATAATGAATGAAGAATTTAAATCAACATACTTTAAATTAATAATCATTAGGTTTTTATTACATTCCTATATTCAAAATAATTTTTATTAGGAATTCATCTGATAAGAATTTTACTGATAATATAAAATAGTGTATAGATATATTCAACCAAAATATTTATAGGTATTTCATACTCATTATGCATTGTCTGCTAAATTTATTAAAGAGTCCTATTTAATCTTTCATCAACTTCATTTTAATGGGGAGTCCTAGGAGAATATAAGTTGTGATTATAGCTTTGTTTTAAGAATAGAGATTCAATGTCATGGATTTTCAAACATAGGGCCATGATCACATCTTAAATTCTTAAAGGTATATCCACTATGGTTTCCAATAGACTTTTCATATTCTGAAAAAAAAAATATACAGGATTAAACTGTGTAAAATAGAATATAAACCAATGGTAATCTTTTATAATCATCGATGATCAGAAAAAATAGCTCATTCATACAAAATATAAAACTCAAGTTGATCCAAATTAGTATATCCAAACTTATTCTATGGTTTGAGAGTTCAAAACCACATTCAATTTTTTATAAAAATTCTATTGTTCTTTCACTATATGATAAGGAATAAAAACATTATTTTTTAGAAACTATAGATTTGGAATATTCTTTACTAATCCTTTCTAATTTACCATTTTAAGAGAATTTATATTGGAGAGTATTAGTCTACTATACCACAACGAAGATTCTATCTGAAATAACATTTTGAAAGAATGATTTTTGAAAAAAAAATATTTTAAATTACAATATTACACAATATAATTTCTAATAGAAGTATATATTAAACGTTATTGGAATCATACATTTTTCAAGAATAAAATTCAATCATAACATGAAAACAATAAGAACATAATTTATAAATACTATATATCGTATAATTTAATCCAAAAAATAGAAATTAATATGGGGTTAGAATTACTTATTTGTTTAAGGACCATAATTTTCCTACAACATTATCAGCATTAGTTATATTCCCTATATCAACATTTTTAAGAATCTTTAAACTTGATAAATCCTTAGTCACATGTCTGGAACATCCACTATCCAGAAAACATAAGTTCTTAATAGAGCTCTTCAAGGATTGTTTCTTATAAAAAATTATTTGGAAATGATTTTGGAACCCATATACTATTATGACTTGAAATGTAATCACATTTTGGAATCCTATTTTTATTAAAATTTCTTTCAATAATAGTTTTTATAGATTTAGATATGTATACATTCATTGGCCTATATCTATATGAATTAGTTATAAAATTGGAAAAAAATGAAGTTGAAAAGAATTTATTAATATAAATATTTATATGGATTCTATGTTATACAATTATGGTAGTATACATTGCTGTGGTTAACATTCCTAGAATCCTAGTCAAGGTTTCCCAACCCAGAATGAACTTCCGAATGTCCTTCTTGAGTATTCCATTAGATAATTTATGATTATTGTATTATTTTAATAGTCAAACATTATTTTATTTTTGAATACAATTATCAGACTTTAAATTTAAAAAATATTTATGTTGTTCCCTCAATAATATTTATTTAATTAATTAATGTTTTCTTCTATCATATTATATTATTTGAATAATTATTCTAAATATATGACAGAACCATTACTATTTTATTTTTTTGAAGGAATAAGAAAATAGTTTATTATGTTAGTTTTTATTCTCAAGGTGAATTATTTTGTTTCTCATAGGAATCATTTGTGTATGAGTTTGAGTCACGTGAGCTATCCTCATAAGCACTTTATGTTTACCTCAAAGTCTTATTGTATTTAATTCACCTATCCTCACACTTGTTATTGTATTTAAACATTACACAATAATCTTAATTATGTATTTTTATATTACACTCATAATAAGAAACTTCCCCAAGGATATTATCCTTATTTCAATATCATTTCTAGTCATATTTTCCTTTGATGTATGATTTCTTGATGAACTTATTATTTCTATAATTTTCTTTACACTGCCTGTCCAAATAGATAATTTATTTATCACTCTCTGATTTACCATAACCTCTTATGGTATTAACTATTTTTTAAATTTCATTTGATATAGATTTAGATGTTTTAAATCTAATTGACTTATTAAATTCTATATCTTCATTGTTTAATTTAAGATATACTTCATAGAACATTTATTTTCATATCTTTTATTGTCTTGTAATTTTCTAATTTTGTTGTATCCTCTAATAGATAATGATGTTCCACTGCTATGATCAGGTATAAATATTATGATTCTCAATGTATCACCCCTATTTCAAGTAATTATCCCTTTATTTATTTATATTAAGTGTATATAGTTTTTGAGTGATTTTTAAGAGGGTTAGAATACTTTTGGAATGTTTTTGAGGCTTTTATAAAGGTTCATGGCTTGATAATATTTAGTGAAAACCATGCAACTCATATAGAAAATTTTATAATTTAAAACATGGGCATCTAGGTAGGCGCACAGTGAGGAACACAATTTTTCCAGACAATAAAAATTCAAATGAGATACTTGCAAACATAGAAATATAGAATCTACACTGTAAGCGCATGGCTTGTATAAACTTTTATGCCAACCATGTGAGGTTCTCCTTTGAGGTAGTGGATAGTTCAAGGTCAGTACATAGTTTTCCTAACTATGTGAAAATCCTTGCACAATTAAAAAGTGAGATATTAAAAAATTAGACCACACCTGTTTTCACTTCCAAGCCTCTTGTTTTTTCACCACCCTAAGACATTTTTTATTCCTACAAGAGGTTGTAGAGTATTTCCCCTTAAAACATAGAGGGATCCAACTAAAATTCATTATGTGTTGAATACCAATTCACTTGGAAAGTCTTTGTTTATGGTAATTTTTTTTCTACTTTACTTCCCTCTCTCTAAACCCTAGATCTAGTCCGTTTGGGATAAATTAATGATGGGTGATTCCAATAATGAGTAGATATGGTTATGTTGATTCCAAAGAGAGATCTAAGGTGAGTTTTTAGAGATTCAACCGGGTTTTGTTGAATAATTCATGACTTTCTTCCTTTTCATCATAATTCGCATGGTAGGTGGATTCACCCTCAAATCCTATTATGATAACATGATGGATTTTTACATAATTATTAAACTGTTTTAATTTAATTTTTAAATTGATGTGAAAATCTTGGCAGAACCCTTATTGAGTAATGGTTTGTGGATTTGTGTATTGGTGGTTCTATGGATTTGTGGAAATTAGATCTGCAATGTGCTTTGTTTTCATGAATTTGAAATGCTGATTTTAAAACATGTCTATGTTCAATTTTTGAAAATGTTTTTTAATGATATCAATAAAAAACATTTTTATTGAAATGTCTTGAAATGGTCTTGGCATACATGGTTTTGTGTGATTTCATTCTTTCAATGTCACCTTGAATTAGGGGTGTGTCCCGTTAGGGTACAAAGGTACATGACCCTAGATAAGGGGTTTGTGTCATTAGGAAACATAGTTATTGGACACTTTTTTGATGATTTTGTGGTTTGATGAGAAATGAATCATGAGTATTGAATTTACCATGAAGCATGCATGTGTGGGGGTGTGTGTGAATCCTGGAATGGGTTTGCTAAAATTAAATGTTAAATCATTTAAATAATTGTTTATATTAATTCATGTAAAACTATTTCAATTTATTATTTATTTTTGAACTATTTAAAAGTGTTTTATATAACGTTTTTTATATAAATGTGGTGACATGTTTAATTCTAATGGTGTGAGTGAGAAATTAATTTGGGAAAAGTATAATGAGTTTCATTACTCACCCCTAATTTGTAAATTTGGTGCTTTTTCAGATATTTTTTAATGATATATAGTTAAAAGAAAAGTATCAAATTTATTTAGTGGTGATTTTTGATACATGAGAAATTTTTTGGAGTTGGATCATGGAGAAATTTCGGAGATATAATGTTATTCCTTCAGAGTAGTTGGTATTGTTGGTTTTGTTTTCCACTTTTTTAATTTGTTGTTAGTTGTCTTCCATTATGGTACTTTGTTGTAGTTGGGTTTTGGTATCAATGGTATTACATTTAGTTTTATTACCCTTTTACCATGCATAATTTAGTTGGTATTTTGTTATGGAAGTGTTGGTTTGACAGTTTTATCTCTCAAAGGGAAAATCATGCCCCAATTAGATTGGAGCCCTTTGAATTTCATTACAGCATTTTCCATCTTGGTTATGACCATTAAGGCCAAGTAACATTCCATCACCTCCTCAAGACAGCGAGTAGGGGAAGGATGTTATAAATGGTATCATCTTGTTCATTAATTGACTAACAATTCGAATCAGTTTAGGTCTGTCTGAATATCAATTCAGAAAAGGTTATTGCATACCGATGGTGGGATTTAGAAATTTAAGATAAATTAGACTACTGAATTACATGGAAGTATTTTGATGATTTTTTCAAAAAATAATTCAATCCCCACACATTCAAGATTTCATGAATGAAATTTTTTTTATCTTTAAGCAAGAATGACTCTAAGTGTGAGAGTATGCAGATAAATTTATGAATTTATTCATCTTTTCACAAAAAGTTACTTCAAGTGAATCCTTGCAAGAATCCATCATTGAATTTCCAATGATACATGAGATTCAATAAATGATTTTTGTTTTATGTATAATGTATTATACATAGATGGTTAATAGAGAAATAGTGGAACAAAGGGACATTTTAGTGGATATGGGTGGAGGAAGCATGTTGATACCTAGAGAAAATGGTGGGAACTCTAATGATGGGAGAATACAAAAGAGGGACACCTATTTTCATTGTATGTGGATGAATCAGAATCAGACATCTAGATCAGTGAATCTTATTTGATGTACCAAGAGTAAAGATGGATGTTTTCAATGTAGTTCTGTTGACCACAAGAAAGTGTGTGTAAGACACCCCATACAACATGCCACAATTTCAATCAGATTGGGAATCTTCAGTGAAATTTTTATATTTATTTGAGGGAGAGTGTTTGGGAAACAACTCATGTGTCACAAACATTGTTTGTTTCAATTGGGTGAGGGAAGCCGAATACATCTTATTAGTAGAATCACACTGGACATGGTGATTCCAAGAACACCATGACTCCTCAGAAATGTAAATATCAACAAAGAAATAAGGATCAAAGTGTTGTGAAAAAGAAATTATAATGAGATAAGAAAATTGTTTTTTATGATCATTATAAACTATCAATGCTGAGAGGTGTGATTGTTTTGAATTATACCACTATGTAAGATTTTATTTATACCGATGAATCCAAATTTTTTCATGCCTCTCATGATGTTCATTTATGGGGTATAAATGATGATATGATTCCTTCCATGTTGAATATTCATACTATTCTTGGTTACAGATAATGACAAGACTTTATGTGTATATCAGGTTCAATAACCATTAACAAAAATGGGTTGATGTAGTATTTATCTTTTCTTGATATGGATGGCTATGAGATAATACAGGGTATGGGTTGGTTGACTTTGTTTAAGGTTCACCTCAATTGTTATACATATAAGGCTACTTTCATAATAGAGGGACGCGCCAAGAACCTCTTTAGAAGAAACCTAAATGTAACAGAAGGTGCAATGGGATAGATGGAACTAGAAGTTGGAATGATCTCATACAATTTGGATTAATTTACTTTTAAATCGATGGAAGATATCTAGAATAATAGTTTTATAGTGCTATTTGATCAGTTCTTAGATTTTTTCCAAAACAACTATCAGGGTTCTAACCCACAATATAATTTGAGTATATGATAGATCCTCTTTAGCGGATTAGTCATCTTTACTTTTTTTCATATTAGATGGAACCAACCAAAATAAACTAACTAAATTGTTATTCAGAAGAGCTGGATAAGAAAGGGATCATTAGCCTGATCATGTCTCTTTAGGAATCACCGGTCTTGTTTGTTATATTTAAAGATAGAACTCTAAGTCTATGTGTTGATTATCATAATATTACCCAAGTTAAGTTAAACAATATTTTTCCACTTCAACAAAATAGAGATCTATTTGATCAATTGAGGGGATCATAGTGGTTTTATAATATTAATACGCATTCAAGATACCCCAAATTGTTGGTCTAGAAGTAGGATATTCCAAAAATATCTTTCAGAAGAAGATATGGCCATTATTATTACATGGTTATTCCTTTCAGTCTCATGAATGAACCAAACATATTTTTGGTATTGATAAATCATATATTTCAGAGGTATCTAGAAACTTTTGTGGTGGTGTTTGTGGATGAAAAATTGGTGTATTAAAGGATAAGGGATGAACATGAGAAATACTTGATGGTAGTGTTTGGAATCTGTAATATAATCATATATATGACAAACTATCAAAGTGTGATTTTAGATTCAAGTGGTACTCTTCCTTCTCCATCATCATCATGCAAATTTTTTATTCCAAGAGAAGAAAAGAGACACATAAGGGACCACAAAATAATGTCTTCAAGATACACAATTTTCCGGGTCTAGCTAGTTGTTACCAATATTTTGTTCATGATTTTTCATGACTAGCATCACCTATTATATATTTTATAAGGATAAATTTTCCATTTAAATGGAATGATGAATGTCAGAATAATTTTTAAGTGTTAAGTTTCACCTTACATCAACACCAATCATGATATTTCTAGAATTATGATAAGGGTACAGGTTGTATTAGGGATCCTTGGGATATGATTGGGAAGTGTTCCATGTAGGTAGAAAATTTTCATATGTATGGATCAAGGAAGTTATAGTTTCATTAGAAGAACTTCAAAACACATGATTTGGAGTTAGCTATCGTAGTGCATGATTTGAGGACATTGTATCATTGCCTATTTAGTGAGAAATTTACATTGTTTATGGATCATAAGAGTTTGAGATATATTTTCTACCAAATGAAAATGAATATGAGACAAAGAATATGGATTGATTATCTATAATATTTTTTCATTAACAGGATATATACATTAGGTAACAACAATTCGGTGGAAGATGCATTAAAAAGAATGTCATATGACTAGTTTGAAAAATAAAATTCAGATCCGTAGTAGTTGATGTCTATCCTAGCCAAAATTCACTTGTAATGTGAAGAACATGGTGAAGTTTTAGTTTTAATCCCAGTTCCATGCATTCCAGATTTGGTTTAGACGGTTCAAGAGCCATTGGAATCTGATTCAGATTGTCTTAGTATGAGGTTAAAACTCAATGGTGGGGAGACCATTGAGAGATGGCATCTGGATATGAGTTTAGTTGTGTGGTTTTGAGATTGTAAGTTCATACCTATGGATTTTTATGAAATTAATATACATGATTATCACCATTCGAGATGGTATGTTCATCCTAAAATATAGTAGATGTATAAATCATTTAAATCAATGTTTTTGTGGATCGGTAAGAAAAAGATTGTGGCTGATTTTTTTTGAGATGTTTACCTTTTCACCATGATAAGTTAGTTAATTAGTGTCTAATAGGTGTGTGGTAGTATTTTCTTTTTCCTATTTGAAAGTGCGAGAAAATAGCCATTAATTTTTTAATAACTCTCCCATGAGTGGTTAGAAAACACGATTCCATAGGGGTGGTAGTGGATCAAATCACAAATTAGAATCATTTAATACCTATTCTTGAATCTCATATATTAGAGGACTTATCAGAAATATATAAATGAGAAGTGGTAAAGATTCAAGGTATTCATGTTTTGATAGTATTTGATAGAGATTTGAGTTTTACGTGTCATTTATAGAAGTCCTTATAGTAAGACCTTGGGACCCAGTTTACCATGAGTACGATGTATCATCCTTAGATGGATGAACAATCTGAATAGACAATACAAACATTAGAAGACATGATGTGGGACTATTCAATGGGATTTTTGGTTCATGGGAGGAGCACATACCATTAGTGGAGTTCTCATATAACAAAATATATCAATCCTCATTACAAATGGTTCATTTAAAATCATTGTATGGTAATTATTATATGTATCCACTTTGTTTGTTGGAAATATGTGAAAAATCACTTCTTGGACCAAATAATGTCCAAAAAACAATAAATAATCTTCAGATGATTAGTAAACAGATTGAGATAGCTCAAAGTCATCATAAATCAAACATATATCATCAACTATGGACGTTGTCATTTGTGGTGAGTGGTCATATTTTTTTGAATATCTCCAAGTCTTGGGTATCATCATTTTGGAATGTAGGGAATATTATTTCCTCTATACATAGTTCCTTTTGAGATAATTTAAGGGGTTGTTGAGGTGGAATATTGGTTGGGTTTGTACCCATGGTTTAGTGATATGCAAAATTAATTTCATATATCCATGTTGAAAATTTATCATCCTTATCATATCCCTGTGATTCGATGTGATCACACTGACCTAGAGAGGAAGGATTCATTTAGGAACATGCTGGTGAAAATTTTCCATAGGTAAGATAATGTCTTGAGTGGAAAAAGAATCAGTCTAGTACGGGTTTTGTGGAAATAGGGACAGACTCAAGAAGAAACATGAGAATGAGAGAAGGAAATGGATAAGGAATGACTCAAATTATTTTAGGGAAATGCATGTTTTTACATTACAGGGATGGAAAGGAAAATTATAGGGAGAATGTGGCACCATCATTTTTATGTAAGTTACCCTTCCATTAGGTATTTTAATAATTTAAAGTGATTTGGTGATGTTTCAGATGGTTTGTAAGAATTTTGAAATGTTTCTAGTGATTTTACAAGGGTTCACAATTTGAGCATGGTTAGTGGAAACTGTGGAACTCCTAAATGAAATTGTTGAAGGTGAAATAATGGATTCTAGGTAGGTGCACGATTAGGTTCGCAGTTTGGCTAGACCATATGACAACCTAGGAGAAACTAGAAAAAGTGACGAAGAGGGATTCAGCGTGGTTGGCACATAGTTTTTCTAAAAGTTTTGGATAACCATTCATGGCTCTCATTGAGGAATAGGCTGGTGTATGGTCTTCACACATTTTTCCAAACTATGGGACTAATCATGCACCATTTTAAAGTGAGAGCCTAAAAACCATTATCTCACTTTTTTCACCCCCATACCTCTCATTTTAAACAATTTTAACCCTATGATTGGTTATCTTTCTCCCAATTTTTCTTTAGTCTCCTCCCTTCAAAATAAAAGTCATATAAAAGGGATTCTTCATCCATTGAATCCCAATTCCCTTGGCATGTCTTCATTTGTGATTGTGTTTCTTAATTCTACCTTCCTTCCATCACTTGAAATCCTAGATCTAGTCAGCTGGTAATAGATCTGTGATGGGTGATGCAGATCATGACTAGATATACATTTATTTATGTTATAAAGTGATATCTATGGAATTTTTTAGATATTCAACCCATTTTTTTGAATAATTCATTTCATTCTTAATTTTCATCATAATTAACCTGGTATGTTTCTTTACTCTAGGCTAATCTTAATAAAACATGAAGTATTGGTTTCAAATTTCCTAATTAGATTTAATTTTATTGTGAATATTATTTGATAATAATGGTAGATACCTCATTTAGTGTGGTTTCTAGATTTTTGGATTTTTGGATTAGTAGGATTGTGTATTTTTTGTCCAAAGTGATTTTTCATGATTTTAAAATGTTTATTTTAAAATATGGATTTATAGGTTTTTTTGATTTTTTTTGAAATGTTTTCAATAAAATAATGGTTATATTGAAATGGATTGAAATATTATTTGAAATGGTTTTGGTATACATGGGTTTGGTTGAGTCCATTCTTTCAACATGACCCTAAATAAGGGACTTTTACCATTGGCGTACAAAGGTAAATGACACTGGAAAAGGGGTGTGTGTCATTTGAGAACAAGGATATTGGACACTTTTTGATGACTTAGTGGATGTATGAGAAATTTTTCATGAGTATGGAACTATTAAGGAAACAAGGGTGTGTGGGTGTATGTGTGAATCATGGAATGGGTATGAAAAAAATAAATATGAAATGGATTGAAAAATTGTTTATTTTATTTCCTATGAAACTGTTTGGATTTTCTATATACTGTTGAACTATTTATAATGGGTTTGTATAAATATTTTAATATAAATGTGCTATCATGTTCTATCATGGTGGCATGAGTTGAATACCCATTTGTGGAAACCCTACTATATTTCATTACTCACAAATGTTATGGAACATTGGTTCTTTAGTATATATTGTTTTTTAGGATACAAGTAAAGTGAAATTATCACATTTCATTAGTGGTTCTTCTTGATACTTGGGTTTTTTTGTGGATGTAGAGTGTGGATCATATTTGTAGAATGGTAGTTATGACTTTAGATTCTTTGGGTTTTATTGGTTCTGTATTCTTCTTTATACGTTGATGTTAGTAGTCTTCTATTATGGTAATCTATTGTAATTTCTTTTTTGGTATCAATGGTATTAATTTATGTTATCTTAAATTTTTATTATGCATAATTTAGTGTTTATTCCATTATGGTTGGTTGGATTTGGTATTTTTATCCCTCAATTGGATAATAATCCCATAATTTTATTGAATCCCATGGCATTTATTTATACTTTTTGGCATCATGGGGATTTTACATAAGGCCATGTAATGTTCCACCACCTTCTCAAGCCAATAGAGAGGGGTGAGTTGTTACACTGAAGTTTATATCTTTGTCATCTACTTTATATCAGAGAGAAAACATAGTGTTAATAATTTCATTAAACCTAAGATACATATTATAAATAGATCCATCAGTGTTCATTTTGGATATATCATATTTAATTACATAAGTATTTAGTATAATTTTTTTAACATTTGAAGTTATTTCATGAGATTAAAAAATGGTATCCAAGATTTTTAAATTAGTATCACAAGAAAATTTTATTCTAAATTCATTCTCTCTTAAATACAAATACAAATTCATCATGGATTTACAGTTACCTCTATAGGTATCCCTAGATTCATCACTCTAATCATATCTACAAACGTTTGTATTTTCATATTGATCTTATATTACTATCTATATAATCCAAACCCATAATCTCAAGATGAATATTCATTTTAATTTTCCATTGTGTATAATTTTTACCATTAAATTATTGTGGTCTATTTATAACATCACCTTTAAATATTGAGTTATCCATATGTATAGAAATATAATATTAAAATAAAATAGTGATTATGTCCATGTGACTTGATCAATGTCTGATACAAAAAGATGAACGTAAAACAAATATTGATACTAAATTATGGTCATAGTGGATTACTAAAGAGGGGGTGAAATGATTATTCAAAAAAATTATATATTAATAAGTTTTTATATAAAAAATACCCTAATTTTTAAAACCTTAAATTAAATAATATAATAAGTATATCAAATATTATTTTTTAAAACAAAATTTTAAAATATTGGAAAATAATTAGTTAGAATAACCTTAGGTTACGATGATATTTTTTGGATTTTACTAATTACATTACATAGTATATATATCAGACATAAAATATAGCTGTCAAATTATAGTTTTTAAAAAAATTTGATAAATATTATTAAAAATAGATAAAGTTAAACATTAAAACACAAAATGAAAATACAAATTGAAGAGGTTCAGTCTGAAGTCAATAACTAGTCCTATACTCTTGAAAGTATCCCCCTTCGAATCATTTTTAATAGAATTAAAATAAGGATCCAAAACATGATTTGGGTATAAGTTACAACATCACAATGGGATATCTATGATTATTACATAGTCTCATCTATTGTATTCATGGGAGTACAAATACGAAATAAATATGGGAAAGAGTGTTTTTTATTCTATTATTTAAAAGGTAATGTTATTTAAAAGATAACCAAATATATTCTATCAAATCTAAAATGTAACCTAAAATAGAGTTAGAGAAATGAAAGATAAATTTAGATTTATATCTATGTTCAGTTATTCTATGAATCCAATTCTATTCTCAAGAACTTCATTAAATTATAAGATAAAAAATGATAATAATGTTTTCTCTAATATTATGAAGAATTAAACGTAAAAATACAGATTCACAATTGTTTGAAATAGGGTACATGTTCATTTTTTCCATATTCACACTTTCTCTATCATCACTGCTCTTTAAAAATAAATCTTCATCTAGAAATATATATTTGGTAATGATCATTACTAATCTTGATGCTCGACATGAAATCTTGAAGCATTAGACTCCAGGGACTCATCATTTAACTTTTCATTATAGGAGGTTAGAATATATTTTAAAAAAATATAATCCCTACTTAGACAAATTTTCATGAAGTGTACCATGAAAAATTATCCACACTCACTCTTACACTTCAAAAAAAATGTGTCAAATACCATGAAAATTCATGTGGTCAATCCCAAAAATATATGGATAGTTCAACTTATCTTTTGTGTGTTATAAGTACATAAATTATCATTATAACTTCTAAAAAATTTCAAATGTGTTATATGACCACTTGTAACATCCTAATCCAAATGTCACACAATGGTTCCCTAAGATGATTCCCACATAACATCAGGCACATCTCCCATATGGTAGAGGCTGCTGACCAGTAGTGAGGGTTTTGTAAGTCATTCATTGGGAGACTGTACCCTCATTAATCATAGTAAAATACAAATGTAAAAAAGTAATCATAAGTGGAATCATATATAACTAGAAAATAAATAATCATGTCCTAAGATAACCAGACAGGAAATAAAATACTATGCGGAAAGTGAAAACATTCTATTCCAGAACAAGATTCAAGTGTCTAATATGCAACTAAAAATAATGTCACTACAACTCCCCAAGTGGGATCCAAACCATGTCTAGTTCCCCCTCCATGATCCAACACCAATCATCCACATATCCCATGGAATTTTCCCTTATCTAGCATGGAAACAATATAATCTATTCAGGTACCGATCCGGTAGCCCGAATAGGGTGTGAGTACAACTAAATAGGCCACCACCAATGGTTTATACAACAATTCCAGTCCAAAGATATTGTATACAGTTCTATACGAAATAAGTATAATACATAAATAACCAGTTATTACATTATTATTTATTCTTATCAAAATACACTAACTTCATCTTGTACCATAGCCTAAAGTGGTTCATAGGTAATTCCATATCTTAATATCATCTTTTTCTAAAGCATGAAGTATTAAAGGTTCTATGATATCTCAATTCCTGATTCGACTAATGTCAGAGTTCAAATATTTTCGTGTGAGGCCAAAACTCGGAGTCCCATTATTAATATTATTTAATTTCACATTTATAAACCACATTTCCAAAGTTACCAATTCAAAAAATGTAAGTAATATTGCAATGTTACCATGAATACTCCTCAATACAATGACCCTGTTCCCATTATCTTTACTCATAAGTACAATGACCATGTTACCATGTATACTTCTCATTTTAGAATGACCATGTTCCTATTCACTTCACTCATACGTATGATAACTATGTTACTATTTGTAATTATAAATTTAAAATAATGATGTTCCCATTATTTATCACATAAATTATTTACCAATTAATTATCCACCCTATTCCCATTACTGAATCAATAATTAGTTAAACAAATTCATTCAATTATTTGAGTAAAAAATAAACTAAGTGATTCAAACCATTAATTAATTCATCAATTAATTAATAAATATCATAGTTCATATTCCATAATTATTTTTCTAGAAATAATTATCTCATTGTAATCTAGAATTTCCAAAATTAATCCCTCAATTAATTATCTAGATCATATTATCAAAGACACATATTTAATCCACAACTAATTATCTCAACTTATCTATTTCAATATCTAATAATTAATCCCCTAATTATTTATCTAAATTACAACCCCAAACTATTATTAAAAATTCCCCCAAATTAATTAGTTAACAGGGAATCCACATAGCCTCATGAATAATTCCCTAGATAATCACTTATTTCAACAAAACATCGATAACTCAATGGGTCAATCTAATAAACCCAATTCCTGAAAATCAATTTCCTAAAGGATGTTTAAAATTCCATAATCATTCATATACATATAAAATAAACAGCTATTGTAATTTGATTTATACCACCTACAACGATTTTTTGATGGAGGTTTTCTAAACTGAAATCCCCAATATCCAAGAAATATAACAACATTTTTATATGAGTTTCAGATCTAAATCCATAAATCAAGATCCCGATATCAAGATAAAATCAAAATATATCTAGATCTGCTGTCCTAGATCTAGATCTCCCACATGGGTTTAGATATATGAAAATAGAGGATATCCTCTACCAAAGGATAAAGGATAGAGAGGATAATGAATAAGAAAAGCATTGGAATGAGATCCACTTACTGGGTGGAGAGAGGAAATTTAATTCAGGATTTCAATTTCAAATAACGGAGTTCATATATCCTTGGAATACCTCCAAATCAATGGGATAACCATCCCTTAACATTTGGAAAGCAAAATAATGAGTTAGGTCAACATTGGAGGAAAAATAGGTCATTAATAGTTGAGAATGAGTGAGATCCACAATTTTAGGATCTCACGGTTGGCCCTCACATGGTTTAGTCACACCGTTAGAAAAACCAGTCTCTAATCACGCGTTAGAAACTACTTCAAGGGAGAAAATCACAAAACAACCTTGCACAACCTATCAAACCGTTCATTAAATATGTCAATGATACTACCTCAAAAGACTAGAGATCAAATAGTTTCTTCAAGGATTATGCAAGGTTTGTACAAAATGGTGACCAACCATGCACGTACCATTTTTCTCCAATATTTTCTTAGACTTCAACGAAACTCACCCCAATCAATAACTCCCATCAATGGTAATTAAATAAAAAAAAATTACCTGAAATTTCACCCATGATAACTCCAAAAAAGGTCATGATCTTACACAACATGATTTCATCACGTATTTAATTAGATTAGTTGTTAGTTTTATATAATACTTAGAAATTTAGCTGACAGAATGGATGAATGGCACAACTGATTCACTTGGACTTATGGTCACTTTATTACTCTTGAAATCAATTGATTCATTTTCTATGGGGTTACAACAACCCTTTGTAAAAACACTATATAGTTATATATTTTTCCATTTGATTTATGTAATCATTATTTAGGTCGATAAATTACACTTAAAGTCACTTAAGAACATAGAGAATATTATTTTATCATATGAATCCTGATAACTTATCTAGTTTCATAGTCGATCAAATACTTAGGAATATTTATATACTGACCATAAAATAATTATTTTGAACAAAAACACAGAATTCATTAATAATAAAATTAACATGATTTGAGACGATGAAAATAAATAACTGTTGGACTTATCCAACAACTTTACTCAGGAAAGATACACCGTAATATCTTCTATCGTGTCTGATTTTCATAAGTCCATTCACAAAAATCCTATATTAATAATAGTTTTCTTGGGTATGGTTAATGAATATACCTTAATATCGATCAGTTCCCCCAAGTATGTATTATATAACACCTTCACTCTGCACTGTTCAAAGAACTATGTATAAACATATATGTTTATTAAATTTCATATTCAATAAAATTTTCCATCATCCAATTTATTAAAAAAAAATTGGGTATTTTTTTACGTAGGTTTATTCACACAATAATCTTCTATAAATTACATTACACACAACGTCCTTCCATAATATATTACTCCCATGTACTATTTTTGAAATTCCACTTACATGAAGATAGATCCCATAATCCTCTAAAAATTAATTAATTTCAAATGTTGGGTTAAATAGATATTTATAGGAAAACCAATTAATTCATACAAGCTGGGTTTATTTGAATATTGTGGAAGTTACCCCTTCATAATTGACATAAAAATACACCTACAAAATATATTTATTCAACTTTCATATTCCTAAGATTCTAACATACTAAATTCAGTAGAAAAATAGTGGGAATCATACACTAACTAGTGAAAGACCATCACCAGTTGAACAAATTTACATCAAATCATATGGATATACTCTATTTGAATTTACAATTACTCTATACATACACCAAAAAACATTTAACCTCTAAAAATATTTCCAATTATTCTATTTCTAAAAAAACATCATGAACAATAGAACCATTATCGTCAACAAGAAAAGTGAAGAAGATATAAATGAAACTAATATATTACACTATAATTTATTTCACCTCATCTATCTAAATTATTATAGAATAAATCCACTATCATAGTCTCTAGATAAAATTATGAGAAACTCAATTTAAATTATATAACTATCATAGATCCTCAACAAATTTAGTATCTATTAAAAACATATCAAAGACCTATTTTTTAAAAAATTAAACACACAATCCTATGGTTACAATTTTATCCCACATAAGATTTTTGTTAAAAATATAAACATAAATCCTCAACCATAATTCAACTAAATATTCATCATAAGAAACATATGGATTTATGGAAAAATCAACACATAGGGAATTTTTCACAACCCCAATTAGATCTCCTGCTCATTTTCAATAAAAAACTGTTTTATCATTTCAAGACAATGATTTTCATAATGTGCAACTTAGCATTGAAATTCATGGGTTCCACCTCATAGATTTTCTACCCCATTGTTAGTATAGATCTGCCTCACAATTTTCTCAATGATCCCTATAAATAAATTTTTTGGTGAATATAATACATAGAAAATTATATTCCATTGGTGTTTCGGACACACTCTATGTATCTATTATTCTTACATAGAATTAATTATTTATAGATAAATTATTTTTTGGGTCTTCTATTCTTAATTTAGCATGGGAAATAATTTCCTGCAGTTTGGAAGATTTAGATGATCCTTCTCATTCATAATCTATAATCAACCAAATTGCATGACTATAAAATATTTTTATATAACTAGTGATTACATAATAAAAACACATATTTTCAAGTTCAACTTATTGAATCAACTTTTTTGATTCTTGTAATTTTTTCTCCTTAAATATTTATATTCACCATATATCTTTTTAAAATACTCTAATACCTTTTGTGTAATTATCTATATTCTTCTCAACTTCTTAGGATTATAGGATACCAAACTTCCAATCGACCTCAGTCATAATAAATAGAATTTAAGCTTCAAGTACTAATTAGTTTTTAATTATGTATCAACAAGGGAAAAATATTTTTTATCATTAGTTTGAATCATGTATTTATACCTTTTTAGCATAACATGTAAGAAGGAATATCTCAAGTGGATCCAATCTATTTTATCAAATAGATATTTTATTTTATCCCCATACACTTTTTAATTAGCTTAAAAGTATTTCCATTTAATTTATGGAATAAATTTTATCCTCTATCAAGTACATTAATCCTTTTTTACTTTAATAATAACTGGGTATTCTAGACTACAATTATTCATTTCAAGGATCCTTACACTGCTATCTATTTTTAATTAAACACCTTGATTGATTATTTTCCACCATCTCAATTATTCTCTTTTAGTTACTCATCATAGAGGAATATCTATTTAACATCTTTAAAAATTTGATCCTTTGAGTTTATTTCTATATAATCAATATATTCTCTCAATAGAATCTGTAGATGTTTGATCCTTTTCTGAAATAGTTTATCACTACCCTTTAAAAATCTGATCTTTGATTCTAGAACCATGATCTTATTATGTTCATATTTAAAAATGGTATCCATTTATTTATACATTGATTCATATTCCTTTCTAGATCTTATAAATTCTTCATTTTTTATCTTTAGAGGGATAAATATTACTTTTACCTCTATCTTAGTGTCTATCTAATCTCCAAATTCCTTTGAAATTTATTCAAGTAGGTTGATTTTCTCTTCTATCTTTTCACCTATTTTCATTATATACACATTTAAGGCCACATAAGTTATATTATTATATATATGCAACATGTATTCAGTACAGTATAAATATATGCAATCATATTAAACATCATGTGTGATCTCTAGTTTACCCACATTTTTATACATTGATTAGATCTTGTCTTGATTACAATAAAAATATTCACCAAACCGATGACATGAAAATATTTCAAATTATTCTATGGTCTCATATAACTTGTAAATCCCAAGGGAGGAATATAAATTTATATATTTTAATTATCATCCAAATAAATTTCAATGACATATTTAACATTGATATCAATCCCACTTACCTCATTTTTCTCCTTCTTAGGATTTTTCTTCTTAATTATCATTTTCCTTTTACCTTAAGTCATATTTCAGTGTATAATACATTTTTAAAAACATATATCCATAATATTTTATTTTATTTCTTTGTCATATGGAATATCATCACTATTTCAAATCTCAAAATAAGTAACAAAATGATAGGTGTTCTCAAGAACCTCATTAGAAATAATTTAAACAAAATATTACCTCTCATGGAATCTCTAACTCTCTCACTATAATTTTTCAAATCAGTATAACTAAAAACATATTCCTCTATATCATTTATAAAAGGATATAAGAATATAATAATTTCTTTTTTATATCCATAAAAATTAGTTCTTATAAAAATTATAATATTTATTATTGAATCTTTAAGTTTAATAAAACCATATAGATCAAGAGATTGATATCCATGTCAGAACCATTTGGTTCTAAAACAACTTGTTAGAACTGGGTTGACCTCAATAACCTAATGAGGGGGATAAATTAATGTGATATCCAATTATATACTTTATATTTCTTAGTTCCATTATATTGAATGTATTTTAATACTTTTTATAATTGAACACTTTAAAACTATATTTCTAAAAAACATCTACTTTCATATAATAAGTCATACGAATGTAGAAATTTAACAAGTTCATGGGACCTATGGGATTTACATGGATAACTATAAAGGTATAATTAAAGGATAAGAAACAACAATATATGAATATACTCTCTAGGAATACAAATCATTTTAATTAACACAACTATTTTGGTAAGTCATACTAGAAATCCTAGGGTCATTCCGTCTTCTACCCTCTGGTCAATGCCTCTATAACAACCCCATTATTTATTACATATTAATTCACAACTTTTTAGATAGGGTTATAATTAATAAAACCTAAAGATAAATTATTATGGTTTTTTTGGTAATTAGTTACACATTATAACATCTTTCTCATGTGATACTACAAAATTATTGAAATCTTCCTTAACATGCTTATAAAATTCCATGTCTTTTAAAACTAAATAGGATAACCTAGGGAAATAAATAATAAAGGGATGATCTATAAATTTCAATGAGGGAATAATAATGGAATATGGTGATACATGTTAGAAAATATGCATATTAATGGGGAATAAAAAGAGTGATAATCATAAACATGAATAATAAATGATATGGCATGATAATCACAAAATGGGAAATGTGATAACAACTTACAAATTTGCATCATAATCATAGGTCAAGGATAAATAAAATAAAATCATGATAAAATAATTCCCATAAGGTAATTTGGTTTACTCCCATTCCTAACATTATTTCTCATGATACTAAAAATTACCCAATGCATTAGAGCATTATACAATTTTGGGTGCACTTGTCACTTTCATTTCATTATCATGCTAAAGTGTGCCACATAGATCATAACACATGGCTTCATTCAAAATAATATTTTATTACATGATCCTAGAGTGTGGAATAAATAAATTTAATTACCAATTAAAAGAATTATATGTTTATAAAAGGGAACAACCTTGATAGGAAATGGGTATAGTATTCACTACACAACGGTTTTGGCATCGAAAATCGTGATGAAATTTTGACAGCATCATAGCATCACAAAAAAATTCATAAAATGCTTTGATGTGATTTAAATGGGCCTCTCATAATTTATACTTAAAATGGGTTGTAATAGGGATTTATAAATACATATGAAAACATTAGTAATTACATATAAAAGGCATAAGATAACAATGAATCTTGAAGTAAAGAAGATAAGGAAAAGATAACTTACTTTAGTGTGTGACTCCAAATTCTTGGGATGAGATTATTGAGAGTTTGGGGGAACCTTGGGAGGAATTTATAGATTGTATGGAAGAGTATGTAGGTTATCCAAGTATTTTTATTTATTATAAATGAGATACTGTTTGGGATTATATTGGAGTAGAGTGGGTAATTTTTATCATTTAACAAACATATATTTTAGACCATATATAATAAAATAACCAGAACCAAAAACCACCAAATTTTCTTGTCCATAGTTTCTAAAAAATGGTAATGTTTTTCATTATTCTATAATTCCAATGGAATAAATTAATAAAGATCTAACATTTCTTAAGTGCAGGTTACTCATACTCTTAGAGAATGGATTTTAAAACCATAAAATATATTATAAGTTCTATATGATCCATGATTTCTTTATAAAAGAAATAAAATTGAATTAAATTCGAATTATTTTAAATGGAAAACATATTTTTCATCATGTATACCTTTTATAGTATTTATTACATAAATTTTGGGTCATTATGATGTCATAGTAGACAATTTATATTTATATATATTTAAGTTTTACCCAAAAATTCTATTGTCTTACAAAATTATGAAAAATTTAATATTGTTAATTTCCACATTATGATTATAGAAATAATATTCATTTTATCTAAATAATTTTCAAAATATGTGAATTTTTACTTTTAAAATACTAATCATGATTTATTGGTAAATACTAGGGTTTTTTTGATAATAATAGTTATTGAACCTTCATAATAATTACATTTTACTTCATAAATTTTTTTATCATTTATATTTAATAATAATATTTTATTAATATATTATTTATTTCATAAATCCATTAATTAATCACAATAAATTCCTTAATTTAATTTTAATAATAGACAACAATAATATTTTTGGTTTGTTGTATTAAAATATTTTTTAATGTAAAAATAATAGGATGAAAATATATTTATTATTCTATAAAAAGTAAAGTAAATACTCTTATTACTAGGTTCTGGATATATATCCATTTAACACACTAGAAATCACCCTAAGAGTATGGTGCGTGATGGTGAGACTTTCATGTGATGGTTCAACATACATGGTTTGGATGTCATCTCGATGAGCCTGGACATCTCCCAGAAATGGCTTCTGTCATTATTTAGATGTTAGATCTTATCTTTTTCTTGGTAAAGGGATAATCCTAGTGATGTTATCTCCCTCGTAATCTCTAATAAATGGGATTCATAGGGTATGGTCTAACTATTTGATGGAATCACTTCCTTGGTTTGTGTCAATTGGATTTGTTAAAACCATATATTCATATGAATCATGTGACTACAATTAAATGACTATATTATCAATGGTAATGATTCTAAAAATTTATTTAAATAGTATATGATAATACCAAATAAGTGTATGTTTTTTCTATAACCATAATACATAATAATAAATTTAAATAAATAAAAAGTCAGAGTTTATTTATAATAGTTTAGATTGTTACAAAATTCCCCCTTATGAAAATTCCCCATTGAAATTGTATTTTCCCACACTAAAATAGTATAGGGTAACTCTCTTTCATCACATCCACCAGTTACCATGTTGCTTCTTCAAACATTTGGTTTCTCCAAAACACTTTTACCTGGTGCATTGTCTTATTACATATAATATTGTCTCTATGATATAAGATCTTCACAAGATTATCCTCATATTAAATTTCATTATCTAATGATAAACCATATTTATTGAGTACATGTGAGGGTTTTGGTATTTACTTTCTCAAGAGGGATACATGAAATATATAATGTACTTAAGAGAGGTTTTTTGGGAGTGCAAGTTGGCAGGCCGCCGCTCAGATGCGATCAAGAATCTCCAAGGAGTCGATTTATCATGGACTAATAATTCCATTCTTTCAAAATCCCATCACATTTTTACATGGATATATATATGGAGGAATACCATGACTCCAATGTAAAAATATTTGACTCTTTAATTATTTTTATCATTAGTGTTCCCAAAAGGCATCACTATGAACTCATAATGCTTGTACCTCATACTAAAATAAGTCTTTGTAATATCCTCAGTCTTCACCCTAACATGGTAATATCCCAACCACATATCCACCTTGGAGAAGTATTGTACTCCATGCAGCTGATCAAAAAAATCACCAATCCCTGGTAAGGGATACTTATTCTTTATCTTGATCATATTAAGATTAGGATCATTGATGCAATGGTGCATTGACCCATCCTTCTTATTAATGATAAGGGCTAGTGCACCCCATGGTGAATCACATGGATGTATGAACCATTTATCTACATTATCACTTAGTTTATTCTTCATCTCCTCAAGTTCCTCAGTATCAATTCTATAGAGAGTTATTGATAATGGTAATTCCCCATGTATAATATTAACTGAAAATTTAACCTCTTATATGAGAGGAAGACAAGACAGTTACTAGGGAAACACATTAGTGTATTCCCTCACAACAGTCATGTATTCAAGGATAACTCTTTCCTTAGACTCAATCATTTGAGATAGATATGTTTTATTTTTGGGAAATAATATACATTATTGAGATTTTGGGGCTAAATAAGGTTCATCCTTATCCTTTCACTTTTATAGAATCAGGGGTCGATTCCCGATATAGAGAGTGATTTCCTTCTCATGTAAATTTATGTTGGATCAATATAGGGAAAGCCAATCCATACCCATAATTTCATCAAATTACCCCAAAGGTTGGATAAGAAGGTTCTATAGAATGTTCATCCCAAAAAATGTGACATGGTAGGAGTTATATACTAGGGATGGAATAATTGCCTCATTTTCCATTTTCACAAACATCTCAACTTCCATGATTTGGGGTGGTGTTTGAATAGTCCTAAAAAACAATAAATATATAATGGAATTAATAAAACTATAATAAAAAATTATGTTTTCTATCCTTGAATTATTAACTAGTATACCTATCCCCACATTGTTTTCAAGATCCACCTCATCAGTTGTGATGGAAAAAGCTCTCCCTTTCTACCTAGAAGTTTTTTGTTGTCTATGAAAACCCTTGACTTAGTACATTGATTAGAATAGCGACATGGTTCATTATATCTTAGTTAATGAAAAATATTTTAAAGGTTTGATGGTGCATTCCCCTCTTCCAACATATTAGTGGTTTTTTTACTATGCTCAATCGTTAGCTAGGTTTCATTCCTTCCCATTCCTAAAGCATTTATTTTCCCCCCTTAAAAAATTGATATGGTGATTATTTCCACACCTTTGAAAAGTGGTTTGTGGATTTTTATTGGAACCATTATATTTCTCCATCAGAATACAAGAACTAAACTCCACTTTTCACTTCTTATCCCCTTAATACCCTGATGATTTTCCAATCTCCATTTTGAATTTGTGGGAGCATCAAACAATTTCCTCATAACTATCAAATTCATAGATCTCTATGTTTTTTAATAGACTTGGTTTATCCCACCAAATAAGTGGTCAACCTTGCATTCAAGGGTAAAGTCAAAGCCTGAGGCATATTGTAAAGTCTTATGAAGTTTCCCTTATATGTGCTGATATATTCATCATCTTTTTTCTGGAGGGCATGACAATCCCTTTTGATTTTAAGTCTGAGAGTGTCAGGGAAATATTTATAAAATTATTTTTTCTATATTTTCTTCAAAACGATGGCTTCAAAAACTTCCTCAAGCTTTTTATTATTTACCAATGTCCACCAATTATTAGCTTGTCCCTCAATATGATATGTATCCATTATAGCCTTCTCTTATTTGTAAAATTGAAGGATGGATAAGATTTCTCAATAGAGTTTATCCATTGTTTCGTTATAAAGGGATAAAATGATACCTTTAATGTTAGAGGACTTTATTACATAACGATATAAATTAAATCTTGTTGACTATTTGGTGGAATTTGGTTCTCCTCCTGATCTATGTTCTTATTGAAAACATTACTCATCTGAGAAAGTACCATCATAATGTTTTTGATTCTTTCTCCCATTTGGTTGGGCATCTCGTTGGAGAGGTCATCACATTTCCCTTCACATTAATTGTTTACCTAATTCATTGAATTTTCATCCATTGGATAGATTAAATGGAAATATAAGAGTGTGATATTTTAAACTATTAAACACATAAAATAGAATCCAATGACATTTAATCGATAGATTTTAAATTTATTTGACTTCATAACTTATGAATTTCTAGGTTTCGATCTATGATATCAATGATCTATCTCACAACAGCTATTATAATGGATTTTACTTATTACCTTAATAATTTTTTATAGTGATCTTATTAATTTAACAAATAATATCCCCCATGAGTGTCAAACCAGGTGTACAGTAAGGCTCATTGTTATGCACCATGTTATGTTGAGTCAGGACCGATGTACCTTGTCGGAGTTGTTACCCCTAGGTGCATATGTTCCATAACAAAATCCACTTATAATATATAGATAGGGAAGTATTTGATTGATAAACAACTTAATCTACATTTTGGAAAATTGATTGATGTTTTCTTATACTTAGTTTGTTTTCTATATATTTCTCCAGAGTTTTCTAACTATAATCCAAAAAATAACTAACCTTTTCCATTGATGCCAAATATAAAAACCATGTTATTTACTACACACTAATTCATGATTTATTAAAAAAGGTTACACTTAATAAAAAAATGAATATAAAGAAGTATCACATATTTTTTAATTAGGTATATAACATAATATTATGCACATGGGATGAAACAACATTATTGAAAACATCCTTAACAAGCTTAAAAAATTCCATGTATTTTAAAACTGCACGGCATAACCTAGGGTTATAAATATTAAAGGGGTGAGATACAAAGACTAGTAAGAGAATAAACATGGAATAAGGTGATACATGTTAGAAATTAGGCATATCAATGGGGAATAAGAAGAGTGATAATCATAAACATGACCAATAAGGGATGATATAACATGATAATCACAACATGGGATATGTGGTAACAAGTTATAACATTGAATCATAAACATAGAATATGTATAAATTCCAATGAATCATGATGTAAAATGTACAATAAAAGAATCAGGTTCACCACAATCCCAACATGACTTCTCATGTGACTAAACAATACCCATTTCATTGATGTGATCTATAATTTCAGGCGCCCCCATCACTTTAATTTCATTCTAATGCTTAAGTATTCCACATAGATCATAAAACATGGTTACATTCATCATCATATTTTATAATAAGATAAATGAGTGTGGATTATAACTTTTATGTCGCAATTAAAATATTTTTATGTGTATAAAAGTGAACAACATAGAGTGTAAATGGGCATGATATTATTAAATGGTTGTTTTGGTAGAAAATTATGGTGAAATCTTTTCAACATTACAACGTCATATAAAAATTCATAAAAAGGGTTGATGAGAGAAAAATTGTTATCTCATAATTTGAAAATAAAATGGGTATTTTTAGAGAAATAGAAAGAGATATCATAATATTAGGAGTTGGAAATAGAGGGCATAATATAATAAAGTATATTAAATTAAAGAAGATGATAAAACTATACCTTACTTGAATGAATCACTCCAAATGCTTGGGTGGAGCATTTTGAGAGAAAGTGGAACCTCAAGAGGACTCTAGAGAGGGGAGGGAAGAGTAAGGACATGCTTCTAATTATTTCTAGTGAAAATAAATGCCATATTAGGTGGGTTAATATTGGAAATGGGTGGGGATTTTTGGTTATCATTTCTCAAAATTAGATTTTGGACCCTCTATAATAAAATAACCAAAAACACAATACTTACAATTTTTTGACCCATTTTTTTTCTAAAAATATGGTAGGGATTTTATTTATTTTATAATTCCAATGGCCAAAATTAATAAAATTATACAATTTATTAAGTGGATGTGATTCATACTCTTAAAGAAATTATTTTAAGACATTAAAATATATTATATGTATTTAATGATTCATAATGGATTTATAAAATAAATCAAATAAACATAAAATCAAATTATTTTAGAGAAAAAATAATTTGTGGTTCTTGGATACCTATTATTGTAATTATTACATAACTTTTGGGTAATTATGATATCATAATACATGTCGTATATTTATACATTATTTATCTTTCATTTGAAAATTTTACTACTTCAGAAAACTTTGACAAATTTACATTTATTAATTTTGAAGATATTATTAAAAAAATAATATTCATTTTACCGAAATAATTTTCTAAATATTTTCGTTTTCTCTTTTAAGATAATAGTAATCGTCTATTAATAAATTATGTTTTTTTTGAAAATTATAGTTTTTGAACCATTATAAAAATTACATTTTACCTCATAAAAATTTTATGATTGTTTAAGTTTATCAAAAAATATTTAATGACAATATTTTATTAAAATATTATTTATTTAAAGAATCCATTAATTTATCAAAAATAAATTCATTAATTTAATTTTAGTATTATGCCAAAAAATATTATCTATGATTTATTTTCTAAAAATCAAATGTAAAGTTACAATAATGGATGATAATATATTCATTATTCTATAAAAGGTAAAGTACATATTCAAATATCTAGGTTTTTGATACGCATCTCTTTAATACACTAAAAAAAACCTTATAGTATGGTGTGTGATGGTGATACATTAATGGATGGTTTAGTGTACATGCTTTTGGTCATGATCTCAATGAGCATGAACTTATCCTATAAAAGTTTCACTCATGCTTATGCTATTTGATCTCATATTAGTATTAGTCAATGGAAAATATAAGTGATGTTGTATCCCTTAGAAGCTCTGATAAATGGGCTTCATGTTATGTGATCCTACTAGTTGGGGCCATCATATCCTTTGTTTGCGTCAATTGGATTTGGTAAAACCCTATATTTATATTAATCATGGGATCAATATTCAAAGACTACATTGTCAAACATAATGATTATTAATGATCATTTAAATAGGAAAAAATAATACCAAAGAAGTGAATGGGATTTCTATAACCATAATAAATTATAATAAATTTAAGTAAATCAAAAAGGGGAATTTAATTTATAACAGTTTGGTTCGTTACTAATTCAGTTAAGGTAACACATATTTTATATAATTTAAGCCCTCTTCAGTAATTTTTTAGCATCATATTATATTCTAGATCAATGTGGGATATTGATATACCTTATATCCTTATCTCCCTATAGTATCTATGTCATGATCTGTTATTGCGTCTCTCCTCCTTCAATACTAGAAGTGTTTTAGTCTCCAAATAAAGAATTTATCCTTTTTAATCAAAAATATATTGGAAAAAATATATTATTATGTACACGAACTAAACTAGATATGTCAATGGAATTTCATGTGGTTCCATTCCTTCTTATTCATTTTCCTAAGAGTCTTCTATCACGTATGGATTTCCTAAGTACAATTTCGAAGGTATGTTATTCTTCAGTCCCTTCACACAACTACTTACCTATGATTAGTTCACTCATGTATGGTTCCTATAACTCCATTCCCTTAGGATAATTTTCCCATCTATGTCTCATGGAACTCCTTTTCTCAACCATGTTCGAGGATCCATGTTATTAAAATAATGTTCACTAAACTAAATTATACTGCAATTATTTTCTCATACCTTTCATAAAACATACATCATTAAAACTAATTTTATTAGGTTTATAAAAGTTTCTATATTCATGAAACTCCAATTGAAACTACTTTTTTGTCCAAGATATTTCACTCAAATACAGTTTGTTAAAATACCACTTATACTAATAGAAATCCCATAGTCTATATAATTTTTGTTAGATTCTAATAATTGTTGTAGGAGTAAATTTATATGAAAATAACCAAATTAATATAATTAAGAATGCTCCGACTAATAGGGAACCTCCTCTTTCACAATATGTGTAAAATTCCACTTACATACTATATTCACACAACTTAAATTTTCCCATGTGTATTCATGATTATATTTCACATAAAAACATATTATGAATCAATACCTAATAAGAATGAAATAACCACCCCCTTTTTCAATGTCTATTTAAAAGTGAAAATTGTCTCCATTAAAAAAAACAACTTTAAACTTTTTTAAAATAATATATATTCCTCGAAACTACTACAATTCCACAATATTTTCATTGAAACCTCTAGAATATATAGAATCATTAATTTCTAATGAAAAAATGGATCATATATTATTAAAAATTATACATCATGATACTTTTTTACTTCATTGAGTCTCTCCAAATTATTTTACCAGATTCTACTAATGAACATCTGAGTTACTCAATACCAAATATATAACTGGAATGATTCCATTAAAAATATACCAATTATTATAAAAATCCAATATTTACAATTAAAAAATATAAAAATCCTCTAATTTAAATATATCCATTTTTGAAACCTCTAAGTTTAATTTTTGGTGAAGTAATGACATAGAGATCATGTGTTATGGGGATAAAGTGTTGAGATAACTTTGGATAAAAGGAATAATCAGTATAGTTTGATTTTTTGGATTTGTGAACTTGTTTTTATACCTTAGAAATATATCTATAATTCACTAAATTTGATTATTATTAGGAATAACTAAAAAATTGAGAAAATGTATTGTAATATCTGAATTCTCTATCTTATTTTTTTTAAACATTGCCTTTCATTCAATATTTTTAAAATAATATTTTCCGTCATGTTTTAGGGGAAATGTGAATTTTATATTTTATTTATTTCTTTTATATTTATTGAAATCAATAGATTGGTTTTCTTCATGAAATATTTTTTTAAGGATAAAACATGTTTTAAAAATTATTAATAATTTTAATTCAATTGATGTTTTTGGGGAATTTTCTAAATTTTGAAATTAATATTGGAACCTGGTTTTAATTTTGTTTAAATAAATTAAATTTTTTAATTAAAATTAGTTTTCTATTTATCATTATCAATTATCATTTCATATTGATATTTCATATTCATGTATGTGTGTTGGATTTTTTGCGGGAAATATTACAATGTATATATATACCCATACATAAACACTTGAATGGACATTTAGACATGGTTGGTTATAATTCATATAGGGGGTGGAATATTTATTCATAACTGGTGATTTGTAAAATCATGTTTAATAGATGGTTTTGGAAATTTTGGATAGAAGTTCAAAAAATTTATTTTATCACATCATGTGTATCGTTTTTTATTTTTAATTTTTGTTTTTCTTTTGTAATATAATTGTACTTCTACAAAGAAATATTTAAAATGTTACATTTTAAATATATATTATATTAACATTAACATTTTTTATTTTTAATAAAAATCCTTCCCCAAGGGGATTATTTTAACCCAAATAACTTTTTGGAAGTCTCTTATGATCATGGAATATGATTTTTGTCAACTAGAATCCATGATTGGGCCTAGATAGTTTATATCCTATTATGAGGTGTTGCAAAATAATATTACCAAATATTTTTTGGCCAAATCATGAGATTTATGGTGGGTATGTAGAATTGGATGATTTAGACTCGAAATATACCCTTAAAAGTTAAATGTTACCATTTTGTGATGAGGATAGAGTAAATGTGATGTCTGTGTAGAAATAGGTTCGTGATAACCTTATAATATTATTATTTTTTCAATGTAAAATCATAATGTATAAAGATTGGATAATGTTCATTTATTAAAGTAGTTGTGATATGGGTTTCATCATATTAAATGGTTTTAATTAATTTTTTATATAAAATAGATTTGCAATGACTTAATTTTTTTAACCTTTTAAAAGTGATTTATAAAATGAAATATGTTTTATTTTGATAATTTTTATGGAAAAATATTGAGAATGGGATAAAAATATGGAAAAGGAATCCATATTAATGTAGTAAAAAAAATTTCATAGTGATGAATACTTTATAGGTTAGAAGATTTTAATGAGATATTTTTTGTTATATATAACATAACTCATTGATGAGGTTCTGTTAGACATGGATTAGTGAAAGTAGTTATATAATATACTTTAGTGTGCCCTTATTGGTTAATACCATTATAATAGTTATTCAAAATATTATATGGGATACTAATTTGTTTAAACAAAATAGGTGGATATGGATTTGATATTTTAAAATAATAACTATCATGATTCTGGGGAGGGGTTGGAATAATGTTGACAATGGAGTAGTTAGATAAAATAAATAACATTTTATAGTTTTTCAAGAAACTAAAAACCTTTACTGATGAGTCTGGGACTTATTTACTAGTGGTACTGGCTAAAAAGTTTAAATATATTATAAATGAATTCAGTTGTATACATGGGATTTCAAAATAAATTTAAGGATACATTCTTCCTAAAAGAGATGAATTTAACAATTTTCAATAGTTTTAGGAGTTTTAGTATGGTATAATGTAAGTTTTAGAGTGTGCATTGATATGATTTATGTTTTTCAAGGGCATGCAGGAGTTGGTGATGAATAAGAACCCCAATTAAAGAAGGTTTTAGATGAAGTTTTAATCAGATATATAATTGATTATAATATTTTAATACTATGTTTCTATTTATAATTGGTTTTAATGATATCTTCAATGGATGTAGATATGTATTACATATAAGTAAAAGTATATTTATTCCCTATATAGATGAAGGGAAGAATTTTTATAGTGGATAATAGTGGAAGAAAATGAATTACATTGAAGTTAGCTAATAAATCTTCCGATGTTTTTCTAGGGAAGGGTTCATTATAGTTATTGTAGTGTGTAAATGGACAAAAAAGAAGAATTATTGGAATCCTCCTCACACATTATTCCAGTAGGGTAATTCGGGACATCTAAAAACGTTTTTAAACTAGCTATCATGAAGGATTATTAGTGGTACATCCTCCTAAGTGTAGAGATTTAGAATGAATATCAATGCACTACCACATGTTGAGATAGGAAGATTTTGAAGAGTGGGAAGGAATGTATAATATAATATGCCATCATATCATAAGTATCATGGGAAATTCCTTTTTATTGAGAAATAACCAGGGGTGGTTGAGATTGGTTCATGTTATACCATGATGAGAGTTATGATTTTCATAACTTTTATTATTATTTATACTCCATTTGATATTATAATATCACATTCATCTGTCTATTCCTGATTGGTTTTCAAATTTGGGACACACAGATATCTAATTCAACGTTTAACGAGAATAGACACTCCACTATGTAATAGAAAAAAAGTCAGGATTTTTGTCTACAAATTTCTTGATTTTGATTAAAAACATGGAAATCTCAAGATTCCTTTGGATTGATGATATGAAAAGGTATTAATTGATCATTGACATGGATTATATGTTAAAATTCATAGCTTAAATTGAGTTCTATTATTGATAAGTTATCATTGTATTACTATATTGGACTATCTGTATGTTCAAGTAATGGTAGAATATTCATATAAGATATAAATGGAAAATGGATAGTATAATATGATCCATATCAAATTATTTTTTTTGTGATTAATGTTTATATCAATATAAATAAATAATTTACCACCACTTCAAAGGGTAGTGGATCTTTATTCATATTAATTTATAGAATATTATTGGGAATTTCCACATAGGAGAGATGCGGAATTACCTATTAATATGGTGTATGAGACAAATCATATTTAATGATAATATTATTAAATTGAATAATCATATTTTTGAGGGTTTAAATTTTAATTGTAGGATCATAAGTAGACATGTTTAATTTGAACAAATGTTTCTCCATGGGTGGAAAAAGTTTTGTTTTATGGGAAAGATGATGATATATTTATTTTTTGATTTTAATATCAAAATTTGAACCGCTAATGGTGAAAAAATATCACATTTATTTGAAATAATTATTTATTTTCTAAAAAATTGTACATAATTTTTTTCCAAAATAGATCTTTTTTATCATTATCATTAATTAAGGGAAAGGTAGAGGATATTCAACAAATGGATATAATTGAAAGAATTTTTTTTACAAAAGAGGGGGAGGGGAATAAAAAAAAGATGAAAGAAATCTAGAAGTCCAAAATGAGGAAAGAAAATTATGATATAAATATCAAATTCAATGATCTAGAGTAGAAGGAACAATGGAATATTTGTAATATTTATTACTGTTTTTATATTAACTTCATATATTTTTATTTTTCTGTAATAATTATAATTAGTGGATAGTTTTTATTGTGGGATTTGGGGATAAGTATTGAATTCAAATAGAGATTATTATTTAATAAATAGAAGATGCATTTATTATTATTATTTATTTTTAATTCTCTATTTTTAGGATCATTATGTAGTTTATCCTTGGGTTTGGGTGATGTAGGAATTTTGGAATTATAATATGTGAAATATGAATTAGTACATAGTTTACTAAATTTAAAAAATTATAAATGGGACTATAGATAATTTAATCATATTAAATATTCCTAATTACATTGTGTAAGAATTTTCCACAATCTTTTGAGGTGGGCGAATTTATTAAAAAATGCACCATAGATTTATGGAGTGAATAAGAAACAAGATTTTTTTTTAAAATTATAATATATTAGATGATATAATCAATTATATGATTAATAAAATACTATCGAGAAATCCATATATTCAACAATGTAATCATCTCATTATTATTCTAAATAAACATTAGTTTACTATTTTATAAGTGATTTTTTGTATTTTTATTTTTTTACCTAAATTATGTTTCATGAAAATCACTCCACAGTAAGATATTTTTATTTTATTCCTTATATATAAGTAAATCAATTTAAGGCATTTATTATCCATATTGATTCACAATCTTCAAACACATTTTATTTCACTGTGTTTTACCTAGATTATCTAAAAAATACAGTCAAAGGATCTAGAGGTCATGTATCATTGGTGATTATATCCATAATTAAATCATAATGAACATAAATTACATCATTTTTATTTAAAACTACACATATTTATATTAACCCACATAGATCATATAAAACTACCCAAGATGACCTATTAAAAAATTCATAAGGAAATGGGTAAGACAAAAATACTAGATAGGGAATAAACATAATAATGAAGAATAACATTTGATACAAGTAGATATAATTATTTAATAAAAGATAATGACTATAATAATGGGAACAAGTTAAAATGAAATGATATCATAAGATCATGTAATCATAATCATGTGGCATAAATATAAAGAATGATATCATAAATGTAGGTTAAGGTTCACTCTAAAGTCCATCATCAAATAGTGTATAAAGTCCCAGAATGGGTTAGGTTCACTCTTTATACCTATATATTTTTTATCAGGAATTGAAAATGGTACACAATTCATATGAGGTATATATAATTCCCATCCTAGCCATCGCATAATATAGTGTGCTTAGGCTAACCCATAATACCCCATACATTGTATCTCATGAGGTGAAAAAAATATTATGTTAATTTCAGGTTTATATAATTATGGTACCAACCATTTAATATTTAAAATCATAATATGTACATACTTATGTGTTCGACATGGTTAAATGAAACCACACTTAAATCATAAGCATGATAAAAACATTGAGAAAGTAGTGGGGTTTTATATATTTCTTCAAATAATAATCAATGCATATATCATAAGAAACCCTAGAATATGTGGTTTAATATTTTTTAATGTTTTATAGGATCATATTTCTTTGACCATCTAGTAATAATATTATAAAATTTATGGTATGGATTATAGAAAAGTAACAATAAAAATGGAATTTATATGTGGTCCATTTCAAAATTAGCAACAAATATATTACATAAACAAAGGATTAATAATTTTCTTTTAGACATGAATTGAAATAGGATGTATATAATTATTATATTTTAAGCTAATAATTTTTTAAAATATTTTTATGGAGGTGAATACTTCCATTAAATGAGAAATGGGAATGTCAGCTTATGTTTGGATTAAATAAAATTGTGAATTTAGAAGGGAACAAAAAACATGTATTGTCTAAAAATAATTTAAATTAAACATGATATATATATATATATAAATAAATAATATATATAATATTTATGAAATATATGAGAATAAATTATATATATGTAAAATAAGAAAGAGAATTCAAAATCTAAATGTATCAATGGTGGTTTAGAAGATCCCTTCCCTCTTGTCTTCATTAGCTCTCCACATTCATTTAAATCCTTGAATAATTAAATTATTTTTATTAAATTAATTTACAAGAACATTAATCATCCTTATTTAATTTTTGTTGGACTCCTCATGTGTTAATCATGTTTTAATGATCACAAATCTTATTACTGTTAATTAATCTCGATCTTCATTGCACATCTTGCTAATGATCTTCAATCTCTATAATAACTACTCATCATGTTTTAATGATAACAAATCTTATGGATGTTAATTACTCTCTTTATTATTTACAAGTCTCATGCATGATCACAAATCTCACATATATTATCTATCCTTTATGTTTATGATTCAATTTCTCTTACTCTTAAATGGTTAAACTTAATCCATATTCTGCATATTACTGTCTAAGTCTAAATAAAGATATTGGTCTAAGTATGGACTCACTGTGACCCAGACATCGTGAAGAAATCACCATGACCCAGACACCGTGAGCTAGACACCGTGACATGGACATACCATGAATCTCATATCGTGAATCTCATACCTTGAATAACACACCGTTTACTTAATCATTGTGACACCGTTTCTTACCTTTTTGTCAATATTATTTAAATAATACTAACAGTTATATTTGATGTTTTTAATGTAATTAATGTTATTTAATGATAGTTGTTGGCATGTCAGGAAACCGTATCTCGTACCTAGGAAAAGGGAATCATTCTTACTGCCAGAAAGTGTGGAATATAAGGAAGATTAAGATGCAGTACATGCAATGCGGTGAATAAAAGAAAAGTTTGAACATACAACGAGAAGAACTTACATACTCCAGAGAGAACTGTGCTGAACAAGAAGTACAATCCTAAGAAAGAAAGAGACTTCTAGACTTTCAAAGAATTATCATGAATGCAATCTAACACCACTTAAGAACACACAATGAATCAAGAGATTAGTTTCATTACTGTAGAAGACAAGCTGACTACGACACTCTGTTTTTTAACAGAAAAACCAAAGAAGGACTCAGAAGCATTCATGATGAATCCAACGAGTACAGAGCTGCATTGATAATCACTAGATCTTTCTAAACTCTTATCTGCTCTCTCTAAGTGATTTATTTATTAACTTTCGAGCAGTGTGGTGTACTCTATATTTCTTATACACACACTGTCTCATGCACTGAACTGGAGGATATCAAAATCATCACTCCAAATCTCTTATCTCTTGTTTACCCACGTCAACTGTGGAAGAGGTCCTTGTGTGGCCTTGTATTTGTTTTGTTTCCCACGAAGAACAGTGGTAGAGGTCCCTACATAGCCTGGAACGTTTTGTAAACTATTGTTAACCCCAATCTGGGGTGTAGATCAAATTTTATATAAATTTGAGAGGACTAAGTCTCAGCTTGAGACTGAACCTCTTGTTATATCTGCTGTGCACTTTTAGTTTAAGTTCAATGTTTACTAAATATATCTTTTTTATTCCGCTGTTGTTACTTTGAAATAAAAAACTATTTTAAAGTTACTTTGATAGTTGAATTAGAAAGTGTTTACACTTATTGTAAATCAGTAGGTTAGTTTCAAAAGATAGTTTAATATTGTTGTTAAATTAACTGAGACCTAATCAATCTTTGAGAAGCTATGTGGACATTTACAATCTGTATAAATTCACTACAGTTTAACTTGTTTTATAAATTGGGGGATTTTAGATAGACAATATTCAAACAGAAATTTTAATTGGACATCAATTGACCCCCCTCTTGAGTATCCACTCCGACCAACATTTGGTATGAGAGGAATTGTTTTTGTTTAAGGATTTTTGAAATAATCTGTTTTTAAACTGTTATTTTAGTTTCATCTTTAAATATCTTATATTTCTGTTAGTTCTAAATTATAGCTCTTTAAATTATCTTTCTAAAATCTAGCCATGGACAGTAGACTAGAGGGTGCTGATACTAACAGGCCACCTTTCATCAATGGTACAAACTATGCTCAGTGGAAACTTAGAATGAAAATTCATTTAGAAAGCATGGGTTTTGATATCTGGACTGCTATAGAATCTCAATATAAAATTCCCGAAACTGAAAGAATAACTTGGGATGAACCTACAAAGACTGCCTACAATAATAATTATAAAGCTATCAATTCCCTGTACTGTGCTCTAGGAGATGATGAGTTTAACAGAATTTCTGCTTGCAAAAATGCTTTTGAAATTTGGGATACTTTGGGTGTTTCTCATGAGGGAAAAACCAATGTTAAAGAAATGATATTGAATACTTATACTATTAAATATGACAATTTTAAAATGAAGACTGATGAACCTATTTTTGATATGTATTTCAGGTTTAATGAGATAGTCAATACATTGAATTCACTCGGAAAGGTTTCCCCAGCAAAGGAACAAATTATGAGAATCTTGAGATGTTTACCAGACTGATGGAGAGGCACATCTGTTTCAATCAGAGTGTCATGTGACATTGCTTCTCTACCTGTCAAAGAACTCATTGGTAAGCTCATGATGTATGAGGAAGAACTGAAGGTGAATAAAGCGGAAGATGATGAACCTAAGAGAAAATCTGTGGCTTTCAAGACTACTGCTTCAAAGAGCAAAGACAAGGAGAAAATGAAAATACCTACTGAGGGTTCAACCAGCGAAGATTCTGATTCTGATAGTGATGCTGAAATGGCTCAAACATCTAGAAGGTTTATGAAATTTTATAGGAAGAAGATGTTTTTCAGAAAATCAAATTACAAAGGTAAGTATGACAACAAGGGACACTGGAAAAAGGATTGGAAGAAATCTGACAAATCTGATGAAGTTGTTTGCTGTGAGTGCAAAAGGAATGGACATATAAAAGCAGACTGTCCAAAGATAAAATACAAGAAGAAGTATGAGTATAAATATAATAAGTATAAGAAAGCCATGAAGGCTACGTGGAGTGCTTCTGAGGATAGCTCCAGTGAATCTGAAGCTTCTGAGACTGAAAACAGAAATAAAGAAAACATGTGTTTTATGACAAACACTTCTGAGGTAACATCTGAAACTCCTGATTTAAATTCATATTATTATGAATATGATTCTGATTATGAAAATATGTCAAAATCGGAACTGTTTGAATACTGTGATATGTTGGATGAAACCTGTAATGAGCTGAAAGAAAAATACAAGGGTTTAAAGAAACATTATGCTTTAACTATTAAACATAAATCTGATATTGACATTGAAATAGAAAAGAATGCTCAGTTTCTTAAAGAAAACACTGAACTAAAAATGTCTAATGAGCAACATAGTAAGGATTTAGAAAAATTCACAAATGGAAAAGATACCCTAACTCAATTTATAGGAAAGAAAGTTGCACCAAAATATACTACTGGAATAGGCTACAAACCTGGATAGAGACAGATTACCAAGAATAGATTTATTCCTAAATCTGGACAGAATACTGGTAGTTCTAGTTCTGGACATGTGTATGCTTCAACTAGTTATTCACTTAGTTATAAATCTAATAGAGTTTATCTTTCAAAATATTTTGATTATGTAAATTATATGAGACCCATAAGAAAAATTTGGGTACCAAATGCTTTGATTGCTAACCTGTCCGGACCCAAAAATATTTGGGTACCAAAATCATTTCCTATTTAATCTATTTGTAGGAAACCTTCTTGAAGAGTTCCCACAAGAAGACATGGTATCTAGATAGTGGATTTTCAAGAAATATTTCTGGGGATTACTCGTGTTTCAAAAGTTTAATAAAGGTTGATGGTGGTCATGTCACCTTTGGTGATAATTCTAAAGGAAAGATCATCAACCTAGGTCAAATTGGTAACACTGATTCAGTTTTAATTTCTAATGTTTTATTTGTTGATGGACTGAAATATAATCTGTTAAGTATTTCTCAATTATGTGATGATGGTTTTAATGTTAAATTTGAAAATGATTCTTGTAATTTTTTTAATTCTAAAAACGTTTTAGTCTTTTCTGCTCTAAGAAATGAAAATGTTTATGCTATTGATTTAAATTCCTTAGCTAAGTAAAATGTTACCTATTTTAATGCTTTTCATAAAGAGTCTTGGTTATGGAATAGAAGATTAGGACACTTCAATGTACAGTCACTTAGAAAACTAAATAGGAAGAACTTGGTTAGAGACCTACCTATTCTTGAGTTTCCAAATAACAAAGTTTGTAATCCCTGTCAAAAGGGAAAACAACATAAAGTTTCTTTTAAATCAAATAAAGAAGTTTCAACTTCTCAACCTCTCGAGGTGGTTCACATGGATTTTTTTGGAACATCTAGAGTTTCTAGGTTAAATGGGAAGCACTATGTCTCTGTCCTAATAGTTGACTTTTCTAGATATACTTGGGTATACTTCTTAGCTCACAAAAGTGAAGCTTGTTCTTACTTCGTTAAATACTCCAAATCTGTAGAAAATTTAGTGGACATAAGATTAAAACCCTAATAAGTGATCATGACCGTGAGTTTTTGAATCATGAGTTTGAATCCTACTCCTCACACAATGGATATAGTCACAATTTCTATGCCCCTAGGACACCTCATAAAATGGTGTAGTAGAAAGGAGGAATAAAACCCTGCAAGAAATTGTTAGAACTATGCTTAATGAATATGACCTGCCTGTTTATTTTTGGGCTGAAGCTGTCAATACAGCTTGCTATATTATTAATAGAGTCTTAATAAGAACTGTTCTTAAGAAAACCCCATATGAGTTGTAAAACAATAGAAAACCTAAATTTAGTTACTTTAGAGTCTTTGGCTGCAAAGTTTTTGTTCTCAATACAAAATATAATCTTGATAAGTTTGCTTCTAAGAGTGATGAAGGAATATTTTCAGGATATTCTTTAACCATCAAAGCCTATATAGTCTTTAATAAGAGAACCAAGTGTGTGGAAGAATATATTCATATAAAATTTTATGAAACTGATCCACATGAGCCTAAAACCTCTCTTGATAATCTTGAAGAAGATTTATCTGTTCTGAACCTTAATGAAAAGTCTAATGAACCTTATATAAAGACAACCAGTACTGGACTTATTCCAGAATCTGTTCCTAATGAACCTGAACATAGAGAAGAACCTGGAATTTTTAGCCCTACCTTTACTAGATCAACTAGAATTCTAAAGAATCATCCTTTAGATGCAGTTGTAGGAAATCTTGATTGAGGGACACAGACTAGAGCTTCTCTTAGAAATCAGGTTGAACATCAAGCCTTCTTGTCATTGCATGAACCTAAAAACATTGATGATACTATTAATGATGATTTTTTTGTAATTTCAATGAAAGAAGAACTCAATCAATTTGAAAGAAATAATGTTTGGAATCTTGTTGAAAGGCCTAACGACACTTTCACAATAGGCACTAAATGGGTGTTCATAAATAAAGTATATGAATCTGGAAACATAGTTAGAAATAAATCTAGGCTAGTTGCATAAGGCTATAGTCAAGAAAGAAGGTATTGAATACGAGGAGACTTTTTCTCCAGTAGCCAGATTAGAAGCTATTAGGATTTTACTTTCTTATGCTGCTCATCTAAATTTCAAACTATATCAAATGGATATCAAGAGTGCATTTTTGAATGGATATATTGCTGAGGATGTTTTTGTTGAACAACCACCTGGATTTTCAAACCCTCATTTTCCAAATCATATTTTCAAATAATCAAAAGCATTATATGGTTTAAAGAAATCTCCAAGAGCTTGGTATGATAGATTAAGTACTTTTCTAATTTCTTAATGTTCTACAAAAGGAATAGCTGACCCTACTCTGTTTATAAAACGAATTTATAAAGATGTTTTAGTTGTACAAATTTATATAGATGATATTATTTTTGGATCTTCAAAAACTACATTATGTACTGATTTTTCCAAAATGATGCAAAATGAATTTGAAATGAGTTTAATGGGTGAACTTAAATTATTTCTTGGATTTCAAATATTTCAAAATGATGATGGAATTATTTTAACTCAAAGTAAATATACTATAGATCTTTTAAAATGTTTTGGATTGTATAGCACACAAATTAGTGACACTCCCATGAGTACCACCTGTATGATGGATCTTGATGAAAATGGTAAATCTGTTGATCAAACCACTTATAGAGGAATGATTGGAAGTCTACTCTACCTAACTTCTAGTCATCCTGACATTATGTTTAGTGTGTGTATGTGTGATCATTTTCAATCAAACCCTAAAGAGTCACATTTAAATGCTGTAAAGAGAATTTTCAAATACCTCAAACATACTCCCAATTTAGGACTGTTCTATCCCAAAGGACAACCATTTGAATTAGTTAGTTATTCTGATGCTGATTTTGCTGGATGTAAGCTAGATAGAAAAAGCACCTCTGGAACATGTCACCTTTTAGGAAAGTCACTAGTATCATGGTGTAGTAAGAAACAAAATTCTGTTGCATTATCTACTGCAGAAGCTGAATACATAGCTGCTGGCAGTTGTTGTGCACAAATTTTGTGGATGAAACACACATTACTAGACTATGGATATCAATTCAGACATGTCCCAATAAATTGTGACATTAAAAGTGCTATTAACATTTCTAATAATCCTATTTCTGATTCTTGGACAAAACATATTGATGTAAGACATCACTTTTTGAGGGATCATTATCAAAAAGGTGATATCACTTTGCAATTCATTGGTACTGAATATAAACTTGCTGATATATTCACTAAACCATTAAATTTTGAAAGATTAGACTACATCATACATGATCTTGGTATGATTAATCATAAGTAAATATATTACTGATCTTAATGTTGAATACTTTATTGTATTTTACTTTACGGTTTCATAGTCACTGTTTTTAAGTTACTGTTTTATGTTCACGGTCTCACCGTCAAGACTTTATGCTAACCATCTGTTAAATCACTGTCTCACTGTGACTACACATAATGCTCACTATCTTACCGTGATGACTACCAACTGTCTCACCATGATGACTAGTTTTCAACACACCATAATGCCTACTCACGGTCTCACCGTGAAGATTATTTATATTTTTATTTTAACCTGTATCGCGTAATTTTTATTTTACCGCTATTTGATTTCCCACGTTTTTTTATGATGTTTGACATTCCCAAATGATAAAACTTAAGGGTTTCATTCGATTACTTAATCGAACTCTCTCTTGAACATTCTCTTCCCTCTCACCCAAACCTTCAGTGGATTCCAAGGATGAAGCGTCCATCTTCACCCTCGTCTGAGAAGCACCGCACTATGAAACAGAAGAGGATACTGAGGATAGCTCCCGAAGGACCTCTAAACCCAAACCTGGTAAGCCGTATAGTTGTACCTGAAAAAGAGGTTTGTGCAGAGTGGTTGTTGTCTAGAAGATCGTTAGTTTTGAAAGTTTTAAGCGAACAAGGATGGCTTGGATGGTTCACTGGATAGAATAGACCAATTTACCTGATATTGGTATATCAATTTTATCAGTATGTGAACTTTTCTTTTGAGATTATAGAAAGCTTTATGGTGACAAGCTGGATAAATGGTCAAAAGTGCTCTTTCTCTTTGAGGCTGTGGGCTGTATGCCTAGGGATTCCCCATGAAGGAGTTTGTGAGGATTACCAGAGAGACCCTCATCCAACAACCGACATCTTTGACCCGGAGACTGCTTTGGAAAACCTGACTGGAAATGGCACCAAGCGCAAGGCCATAGCTGCTGAAATAGATGGGGAGACTAGACTTCTATTCAAGTTTGTTCAAAATTTGATTAGCCTAAGAAAAGAAGATTTTGCTGTGATGAAGTATCAGAATGTGTTCCTGATTCTCCTATTGATGAGTGGCCATAAGATCAACCTATGAAAGTATGTTATCAACCATATCTGTGAGCTGATCAAAGTCACTTCCAAGTCCACCTCCTTGTTTTACTCAAGGAAGATTTCAGCTATGTTAGTTGCCAAAGGGATGGTTAGACCGAATGAAGAAAAGTTAGAGGACATTGATTTCTGCCTATCCATGCCTATCATTAGAAGGATGAATATTAGAAGGAACCCCTGGAAGAAGAAGTGGGTTGAGGATAATGATCATGTGTATAAAATTTTTAATCCTATTGACTATCCAAGAAGGCCTAACAATCTATCTGATCCTGGTTTGGAACCAGATGAAGTGGATGAGTATTCAGAAGAAGAAGATGAAGGGGAAGTAATAGTTGAAGTATCTCCTAGAGAAGAGGTTGAAATACCACCAATGGAAATAGCTCCTGTTGAAAAATAAAGGACTGGTGTCCCTGCTATTGTCCCTACTGAAACACCACAAGAGGAGGAAGTTTCTATTAGTTTGAGAGAAGAGGAAGCTCTTGCTTATAGTGCGGATGTCAATCCAGAAGCTCATCCTAATGCAGCAACGAAGTTGGTTTTTACTAATTCAGAACAACAAGTAACCTTAGAGGTAGATCCTGTGGAAGATGATTTCTCTTTTGAAAAAGAAGCAAGTCTGGAAGTTCAACCAGTGGAACAATCGGTTCTTGAGATTATTCCCTCTTCTGAAGAGAGGATGGAAATTTCCTTTTAGTTGGCAAGGCAAGAGTTTGATGAAGAGATTAGAGATGATCTTGTGGATATTTTCCATGTTCCTGAGGATCAAGAATCTGAAAGGGAAGCATGATTTTAGGGGGAGGAACCTCAAAACCTTGAGATTAGAGAAGCTGGATCTGCTGAAGCTTCTCAACCATCTGTCTCATTATCTATGCACACCCGTTTTGTTTTCCCAAGCTTTTATGGTGTGATTGAGTCAGAGAAAGTGTCTACAACTAGAATGGATCTCTCTTCTCTATTTCAACTGAAGTCTATCACTCATCCAGAACCAGAACCAGAGCCCCAACCTCAATCCAATTCAGAATCTGAGTCTGATGATGACTCTGAACCTCAAACAGAATCTGAACCACTACCTTTACTTGCATCCTTACCCAAGCATCACTCCTTTGTGACCAAAGATGATCTGAATGTTTTTGGAGATACTTTGTTAGCTGGAGTTGAGAAAATTGTCTCCACTCAACCTCATCCAGTGACTCAGTTAAGTCACGAAGATGCATCAATTCTCTTGGAAAATATTATCTTGAATATTAAACCAAGAATGATCCGACAAATTCAATAAGTCAGATTTGAGAATAAGATTCTGATTGCTGATGTGGTAAATCTGAAAAATATGACAGAAAATTTTCAGAATGAGTTATCTTTGTGATATGAGACAGCTCCTTTTTCTGCTCTTGCACCTGTTGCTTCTTATCCTGAGACATCTGATTCCCTCCTTTCTAGGGAGATTATTTCTCAAGTTCATCCATACCTTCTTTAATTTGATGAAAAGATTGGAAAAAGACACACCAAGATGCTGGAACTCTTGAGAGAGTTTGTGGAAAATCTGAATAAGATTACAGATGAATACACTGGATGCCTGCAAAAAGTGTTGAAACAGCTCAAAGTTCTAACCGAAGCTGTCAAGGATTCACCTGCTTTTGGTCATATCTCCACATCTTCTTTGGATGATTTTATGATAAGATCCATAATCAAGGAAGAACTTCAGAGTGCCTTAAGTGGCTTGGATCTATCTTATTTTTCATAAGTGGTTAAGAATAGTGATAGAGCATTGGACTTGGTTAGGATTAATTCTAAGATATCCAATGATGCTCAATAAGAGATCACCAAAAAAATAGATCTTTATCTCTCCCGGATTTTCTCTAAAAGTGATATGACAGATCAATTTAGATATCTAGTTGAAAATTTTAGAATCCCTCTTGTGACTAAAGCTTTTAAAGCCCAAGTTCAGAAACTTACATAGTTCACCAGATTGTTGGACAAGTTTATGGAGAATAAGGATGATTTTGAAAAGTCTATACAATATGGTGGTGAAATCATTAATGATTTCATAAATCTTTTGAAGCCGTATCTTCATGTGAAGAGTACTTCTATAGTTGCTCTAGCTGTTGCACCCCTTAGTCCTGGTCTACCTACCTTACCCTCAACTACCATGACAGTCAGCCAAGCTCTTTCTCAAATCCGACCAGTCATTCTTGACCAACCTAAGCCTAGATCTTCTACAACTCCCACTTTGGCTCCATCTGTTTTTGAAGGTCTACCCTTACCCTCTTTGTCTACTGCATATATGCCTTCTTCTACTTCAGCACCAACTCCTACTGCTGATAAAGGAAAGGAAAAGATGGATCCCTGAAAAGTTCAGGAACTGTTTTCTTTTTGATGGGATGTCATTTCTTATTTACTGTTTATACTTCTCCTGTATGTTCTATTCTGAACCCTTTGATTAATGAAAAATGTTAGGTTTCATTTCATTTCATTTTCTCTACTTTTTGATAATCCCAAAAGGGGGAGAAAACTCTACAAGTATAAATGGGGGATAAAAGCTAAAAGTGTCAGTTCTATAATTTTTTTTTCTATTCTAGTATCTTTAATATTACATGTCATTTATATTCTGCCTATATCTGATTTGTGATCATCAAAATGGGGGATATTGTTGGACTCCCCATGTGTTAATCATGTTTTAATGATCACAAATCTTATTACTGTTAATTAATCTTGATCTTCATTGCACATCTTTCTAATGCTCTTCAATCTCTATAATAACGACTCATCATGTTTTAATGGTAACTAATCTTATGGATGTTAATTACTCTCTTTATTATTTACAAGTCTCATGCATGATCACAAATCTCACATATATTATCAAGCCTTTATGTTTATGATTCAAGTTCACTTACTCTCAAATGGTTAAACTTAATCTATATTCGGAATATTACTGTCTAAGTATAAATACAGATATTTGTCTAAGTATGGACTCACTGTGAGCCAGACACCGTGAAGGACTCACTGTGACCTAGACACCTTGAAGGACTCACCGTCACCCAGACACAGTGAAGGACTCACCATGACCCAGACACCGTGAAGGACTCACCGTGACCCAGACACCGTGATCTAGACACTACGACATAGACATCCCGTGAAGCTCATACCGTGAAGCTCATACCGTGAAGAAGACACAATTTACTTAATCACTGTGACACCGTTTCTTAATTTTTTTTCAATGTTATTTAAATAATACTAACGGTCATATTTTATGTTCTTAATGAAATTATTGTTATTTAATGATAGTTGTTTCCATGTCAAGAAACCGTATCTCGTACCTATGAAAAGGGAATAATTCCTACTTCCAGAAAGTGTGGAATATAAGGAAGATTAAGATGTAGTACATGAAATGTAGTGAACAAAAGAAAAGTGTGAATATACAACGAGAAGAACTTACATACCCCAGAGAGCACTGTGTTGAACATGGAGTACAATCCTGAGGAATAAAGATATTTCCAGACTTTCAAATAATTCTCATGAATGAAATCTAACACCACTGAAGAACACATGACGAATCATGAGATCAGTTTCATTCCTCTAGAAGGGAAGCTAACTACGACGCTATGTTTTTCAACAGAAAAACTAGAGAAGGACTCAGAAGCATTTCTGCCGAATCCAACGAGTCTAGAGCTGCATTGATAATCACTAGAGCTTTCTAAACTATTATCTTCTCTCTTTAAGTGATTTTTTTATTAACTTTTGAGCAGTGTGGTGTACTCTGTATTTATTATACACACACTGTATCTTGCACTGAACTAGAGGATATCAAAATCCTCACTCCAAATCTCTTATCTCTTGTTTACCCATGTCAACTGTGGAAGAGGTCCTTGTGTGTCCTGATCTTTGTTTTGTTTCCCACGAAGAATAGTGGTAGATCTCCCTACGTGGCCTGGATAGTTTTGTAAACTGTTGTTAACCCTGATCTAGGGTGTGGATCAAAATTTATATAAATTTGAGAGGACTAAGTCTCAGCTTGCGACTAAACCTCTTATTATATCTGCTGTGCACTTTTAGTTTATGTTCAAAGTTTACTACATATATCTTATTTATTCCACTGTTGTTACTTTGAAATACAAAACTATTTTAAAGTTACTTTGATAGATAAATTAGCAAGTGTTCACAATTCTTGTAAATCAGTAGGTTAGTTTCAAAAGTTAGTTTAATCTTATGGTTAAATTAACTGATACCCAATCAATCTTTGAGAATATTAGTGAACATTTACAATATGTATAAATTCACTACAGTTTAAATTGTTTTATAAATTGGCGGATTTTAAATAGACAATATTCAAATAGATATTTTTATTGGAACTCAATTCACCCCCCTCTTGAGTATCCACTCCGACCAACAATTTTATATGGTCAATTTCATATAATTTTATTAATTTTAATAAAATTTCATCTTTTGTTGGTTATTTGGTGTTCGTTGGTTAATTACCCTATTATCATTTAAATTTTGTTGAACATGGTCAAAAATTTTGTAAAATTAAATCATGACATGCACAATATTGGAGGTTTGTGTATTTTATTTTGAAATTGTCACAATATTTACATATTATATATTTTTATACAAAAATGAACTCAAATTAAGCCAGGTGCCTTGATCGGTTCATTTATGGTGGTTAAAGTTAATAAGACCATTTGTTTTTATTAATCCTTAATTATTACAATATATTTTCACTAAAATAAATAAATTTTTACATAAAAATAATTTTTATACATTAGATATATTTTTAAATTGATTCATGTTATGTATTTTTATAAAAATGAAATAAATCATTCTGTGATGGTGGTAGTGCACATGTACACATTAGATTCTACCATATTTCATGGAATGGTAAGGGGGTAATGAATTAAATAAATATTTTTTAATCTTAATCATGTTATAATTATTATATATTTTAATTATATAATCCTTTTCGACCATAAATATATATAATTTATGAAAACTTATCCCGAAACATCCTGGATGTGGTAGTCCGCCCAAATACAAGATGATTTTTTCATTATTCTGAATTATTTTGGATTAAAGTATAATATAGGTACTAAATTAGTATAATAACATTAAATCATTATAAATTTTTTTTATACAATAAAGAATATATTGTTCTAAATGTGTTTATAAGAACAAATAATCTATGAAAGTTTGGGTAAGAGGATTACCAATTCCTTTTGAAGTTCTCCATTGGGTGGCTTATTAAGGTTATGTGTCCATTTGTTAGGGAGAACAGGGAATATTGAAATTGGGAGGGGGATGAGAATATAATTTGGTATATTTTTGGTTAATTTATAGGTTTTTAATGGGTGAATAAAAAGATATCAGGTTATCTCCTTTTATAAGTAAATGGAGTTTATTTCTTGTAAAATCTTATCACTTATCAATAATGTTATTGAATTAATTAAGGATAATGAATAAAATAATGGTAAATAATGGATTGGGGAATAAATAATATCAAGAATCCCTCATACTCCTATTATTACAAATTTTTTACATGTACTAACATTTTTGGTTAATCATCTTTTTACCCAAATTTTCCATTATTGGGGTAACACCAATTTACATTAGGTAAATAATTTGACTGACCAAGATTGAAAATTTGCAAGGCCCATATGTTTATTCAAATATGGATAGAATTGTTTCCTTCTTCTCCTCTAATTTTCTTATGTTTATCCATTTTTGGGTGAAGGTTTTTGAACCTTGATAATAATGTAGAAACATTAAAGTGATATTAGTAACCATTATGGAAAAGACAAAAGCCGAATTCCATAGTGGAGGTGGTCATTATATAGTGGTTCATTGTATTTGATTCCAACCTACCAATGAAATGATAACATTTTTGTGATGTTGAACATATTGGTTTTCATCATATTCTTTACCATTGTGTTCTTTTAAGGGATGTTGTTCTACAATTATTTAGACCACACCAAAAAACCTTCTCATCATTAGTTACATAGTCAAACCCACTGTGGTTCATCAGGTGTTATGCATTTTAATATTTAGATACATAATTGAATCAAGGAATCCATTTTTGGATCTATGGGGATGTGTTCATATATAGTTAATTACATGGATTTAGATCCCAGATGATTCCCAATTTACACCAACATTTCCTCTAGATTTATGAAATGTTTTGAGATAATTCCAAAGGGTTATAAAAAAATCCATGATATATGACCTCTCCTTACACCATAATAGTACATGAACCAATACAGACCCACACCATTGTGATAAAAACTATTTTTAGGTCTATTTGTAGTGTTATCCAATGTTTTTGTGGCCTCTTCTTCATTGTGGTGTCCAGTATTTGTCATGGTGGTTTTTCCAAATACACCACTATACTATAGTGGCCTTCTTTCACTATGGTACCTTCCCATTGGGATGTTTTGTTCCCTTTTACCATTTCACTATTCTGAGATCAATTATCTCATTATTCCACCTGAATATAAAGACTCTTTTTGACATGGTTTGACATTGAGAAATAATTGGTTCTACACTTTATCTTATTTCTCTTTTTATTTCTCTAGAACCCTTATTATGTTGAATTAGAATCTGTTCTAGGAGTCCTCAACATGAAAGGTTTTTCAATTGTCTTGTGAGTGAGATTTGATGATGACACCACTGAAGAACCTTGATATTGGTGTTAGTAAACTTGAGGTAGCGAGTAAATTAGAATTTAGGTCACTCATATAAACATGTTTTTATTGTATATTTCTAATTTTAGGTTGTCTATATTCCCTGATTTATTATGATCTATTATGGGTGTGTGTTGTTATTTTAATGTTTGATGATTATCACATGTACTTGTTTATGTTTCTTCTATCTTTATCATGATTTCATACTAGGTTTTTTTTATTTTTTACTTTATTGGGTATTATCTTTCCTTTGGAGGTTTGGATCTTGGTGAAAATGATAAGTGACCATAGTTGTATGATTACCCCTTAAAGGGGGAGTTCACATGATTAGTTATGATGATGACTGTCCAAAATGATGGCCTTGTGGATTGGCCATTTCTAAATGAAATTTGTGGATATAGAATAGAATGATAGCCGTATGGTCCGACCATTACTTGATGAACCTTGTAGATACAGAGTTACATTCCATTACTCATTGTACCTTATAGATACTGAGTATCCTGATAATATTGATGAACCTTATGGATATTGAGTAAATCTTTCACCAGACTTGTGGCTAGTTATGATCATTTGTGAAATATTTTATCATCATTATAATAAGGATATGAAGAAGGAATCTCCCGGGGTGTGAGACATATTGGTTAGTGCACACACTCTTGGTACATGATTGTGTGTTTGTTATGGTTTCCTTCACATTAATAATTATCCTAAAATTCCATTTTTTATACATTTTCACATGTGTTAAGGATGCAGTGGTGGTTTCTTATAGGGTTTTACTACTCACACCCAATATGAGAATCCTAATATGCATACGGTCTTCATGTATAGAGATTAGAGTAAGGGACAACATCCTATTGGTGATGGTTGTTGAGTGGAACATAAAACTAATTACTATCTTTGGATAGACTCTAAGATACATCATTAGTTTACTTATTTATTTATTTTCTCCCTTTGTGATCTATTTTTTATTTCCACTTATAAAAACCTTTTACTAGTTCTTTGAATATTACACCATCTTGAGAGTCTCCACATGGTTAATATGAATATATATTTATTTATAATATATTATATTATTATATTTCCTATTAAATGATACTAATGGTATATTATCCCGATGGATAGACTAAGACTGCCACTTCTTGTCTACAACCTCTTGTATATAGGGAGGCGTGCTTGATGTTAGGTGGAACTATAGTTGGGACCTAGTGGTTTTTTTCAGGGTTTTATAGAATGGTATCAAAGAGAGTTTTATAATTTTTTATTTGGAATTACCTACGAAATTGTAGAAAGAAGATAGTTGAGGGGGAGTGACGTAGGATAATTTCCATGTGCCTGACTAGCTCATGTATAATGGGCCTCTGAACTACCATTGACTCTATTTCTGTTATAGTTTTATAAGATTCTCGAGTGAAATCATTCATCATTACTTGGAATGTAGGATCAAAATCCATATATATACTTATTATTGTACTACCTATTATTTATTAATTTTAGTTATTGGATGTATGATTTCAGTTTGGGTCAGTTATTCTATTGTGTGATAAAACTGTTTTGTCATGATATTTTGATATATTTCTTTTGGAATTAAAATTTTTTAACTGATCATGCTATTATGTTATGTTTTAATATATATAACTAAGAATAACATTCAGGTATGATAACTTTGAAATTTCTAGAAGGGATGTACCTTAGGTTCTGGGAAGAATCGTAGGAAAACCTTGTGTGATCACATAGAACCATTAGGAACTGTCTTAAATGGTAAAAATTTAACATCTGAGTTATAGAAGATATAATAACATAGATTAATGGTGGGACCACCTATTCTACAGATGGGTTCTATAGAGAACATTATTTCCCCTACTTCAATAGTTTAAGAAGGACCACTTAAACTAGGTGTTTTTCTCAGAGTTCACAACCATGTTGGGGGAGTTACTAAAAATATGGAAATCTATGATCAAGACTTTCAAAGCCATCATCCTCATAATTTCTAAACAAGTGGATTCCCTCAGGATTCCAGGGGATGGATTCAGATTTTCAAGTATATCTTAGACCTAGTAAATACCTCAGACAATCATAAAGGGAAGATTTTGTAAATTTTCTCTAGGTAACTACTAGAAATTAGTGGTTTATAATTCTCTTGGATGGAAGGAGATAGGTTATCATGTGAGAAATTATCGAGGACCAATTCTTTGGGGAATTATATCTGATAATTATAAAATTTGACTAAGCATAAGAGTTCATAGAGCTTCGTTAGGGAACAATGAATGTGTATTGTTAATTAGCATGATTCAAATAGTTTCTTTTATATTATTCTATTTTCGCTAGAGATGAGGTATATGATTCCACAACATTTGGGAACAGTTTTTAATCAGAGTTATGATTCTAGTTCTGGAGAATTGGTCAGAAAATTTATAATCAGGTTCTCTATAAGGCCCTGATGATTGATAAAAGTTTATAATAGGATTAAAAACCAGTTTCCATTCACTATTATTTATATATAATGGTGGAAATATTAGAATGGAAATTAGTTAAACCTTTAGAAGTGTGACGATTAAGTCTTGGTAGGTGCAATAGGCCAGTGGAACACCCTTAATGAAGAGTATGGCTTCATCCGCTCTACTCAGAGATGTTCTACACTATTTCAACTATGTAATGGTAAGACACTATCATAAATCATATGCATATCCTCAAAGAATGTTTTGGTAGTGATGAAAACTAGGGAATATCCAACATGTTTTCTCTATGGCTTCAAATTAGATGTTCCATATAGATTGAGGTCTTACATGATCTATGAGCCAAGGATCTGCTCTAGGTCCTTAGCGGTTGACTTAGATGATGACTCATACTTTTCATGCATCATAGGGAAGGGTCAAAATGCTAATGGATGTTGTGTTTACAAAGTGGAATAGACTATAACTGATGAAGGTGAGATAACAATTAGTTTATGAGGTACCGTTTTTGTCATATTTTCTTTATATAGTGCAATGATTGACATTTTAACTACCAATTCCTTTATATTTTTACAATTAGTTAATGGAATTGACATAATAGAAAAGTTATCCTCTACATTATTTTTCCTAGATACACCAATGTTCATGAATTTTGAACATATCTAGTGATTCTTTGAGTTTCCAATAGTCATTTTGGTAATGAAAGTTTATGGGACTCAATGATTTTATAAATAAAATGATTTGATGTTATTCATTTAATGGACTGGTTGACGAGTATCAGAGATCACATTGATTTCTATCGTATATGGGTGTCCATTTCATTGATTAAGGGATATATTTTATTGATGATTAAATAATGGGAATTAAGATTAGGTAGAGTTAGTCATGACTTGTAACACCCTAAGATTTCATAGTGTGTTATTTCTTCAAAATAATTCAATAACTGGCACTACACGCAATACCGAGTTCAAGCACACCATGAATTACCAAAAAATCTGTTCAAAAGAGGTTATGAATAGTATTAACTAAAATTTTAAACTTCATATAATCCTTATAATTTTAGAATCCATATTATCAGTTTCTTAGACATAATGTAAGAACAAATTCATTTTCAGTATTGCACTTTTACCAACTTTTAATAGTGAACCCTTTTTAAATACAATATTTTAAACTTTTTGACTAAATGGGGACATCAAAAATTTAAAATGTAACACCCCAATCTTTTACGGTACGCTTCTCTTTGAACAATGGGATAGCATGTGTTGTACGCAACACCGAGTTCTAACACACCACAACCAATCAAACTAACCATTATGAATAGTAATACCTAATTTTTGAAATTATATATATTTTATATTTCAAAATAGACTTCATTTTTTGATTTGGAATATTGAATTTAGTCGAGGGTAAAATTTTGGAACTTTTCGGATAACACTTATATTTTGATGAATAGTGAAAATTACCAAATTTTAATTAAAAACAACTTTTTTAATCGAAATAATTTATATTGATAAATTATGAATTTGAGTGGTTTAAAAGTATATTTAGAATATATTTTTACCATTTAATATAATTTTGGTCATTGTACATAATTTTACAATTAAACCAGACATAAACAAGTGCCAATCTTTTGATAATTATTATCTCTTAAAAACACGCTTTTTGTTTTAACAACGGGAATTAATTTTAAATTAATTTGTGCCACTTATGAGTTTTGAATTTTTAAAAATGGATTCCATATTTGTAATTAGGATGTTAAAATTGTGTAAATAGGTAACTTTTATTTTTAGACATTTTGAATAAATACTTCGGTAAATATTTTATTTACCGTGGTTAAGGGTAAATCCGGTAAATAAGGGTTAACAAATAATATTATATTAATACAAAATTACCCTAAAACGTGTCCTAACCTTATTTTATGATACATGTTCGACCATAGGCATCTTTTGGTCGATTTTGGGACCCCATGGTGCCACTTGTAGGTGATAGGGACACTTAATTTTAATTAAGTTAAAATGAATACAAAAATGACACAAGCATATATCTTTTAGAAACAAAATTTTTACATAGGGTTATATATGTTGGATTTTCTACTATAATAATTCATTAGAAATCTAAAATTATTTCCTACATAATGATATTTTATTTATAATTTTTAGATATTAAATAATTTAATTTATTTATGACACAATGATGATGCAGTAATTCCCATAATAGTGAAAATTTAAAATAATTGATATTATAAATACCCAAATAAATATAATTTGAGACTTTTAATGAATTAAAATAATTTTCTAGGATAATATGACATATTAGGATTGATTTAATTAAATTTTTTCGAAGCAATAATTCTGTTATGAGTTTCACAAAAATCAACTATTGAATAGTGTCAAAATTGACATAAAAGGGTTTTTAAAACAAGTATTATATTATTAATTGATATTAAATTCCTAAAAATATAAGGTTAGGCCAAGGGACTTATATCATGATATTTTTATCATTAATGGACCACTTTGGGGTCTCTTGGATGTATATGGTATGTTTATTAGCCATATAATATAAAATACAAAGAGACATTGTAAAAGTGAAACTAATTAACTTAGTGTTAATAATTAAAGATAAGGTTAATATAAGTACCCAAACCTGTCTAAATTCTATTTGTTGAGTGGTTTTAGACCCATAACCACCTTAAATTTTGAATAATAAACTTTGGGGCCTTTAGAAACCGAATATGAATTTATTATAAACTAATATTTCCTGCTTTTCCAAAAGTTCCCCTCACCCCTCTTATAAAAGGGAACTCCTCCTTCTCATTTCTTCACACCTTAAAAGCCTTTTGGTTCGGCCAAACTCTGACCAAATACTCTCCCAAATTCCCTCACTACAACCGATATTCCTTATTTTGATCATAGATCCAACCTAAGGAGCCCTTTTGATCAAATCAAAAGGAAGAACCCGAAGAAGAGGTAATGATTTCACCACCCCTTTCCAAGTTCCTTTCTTCTTCCACTTCTTCTTCCTTGGCTGTTACCATTCTAAAATAATAACTCCAGTATCATATATATACTGTGATGTTATTATAAATATGGTACAACCATATTCAGTATTCTATCCACCCTTTGAATACCATGTCACCATACGTGCGTACGTACGGCTTACCGTCTCCAAGTCGTGGTGTAATTGTTATTCAATATATTATTATTTGGATAGGTATAATAATGATGTGTAACTCATGTAAATAATAAATATAAAATGTTAATGATTCTGTATATATGATATACCATCCATTTATATATTATTTTAATATCAGAAGAATGATATTGTCGCTCGTGCGTACGTACGGACTACCGTCTCCACGAACGCGATGAGATTCATTATCCATCGTATCCATTCAAGTATAATTATCATTTGATGATTTAAAAATGATGTTTAAGGACTTGATGTCATTATGGATATTAATAATATACAACCTATCCATTACAAACATGGCTTACGCAACAAAACATATAAAAGAAAACGAGTAAGTTAACACCTGAAACAACGATAATACTAAGATATTATTAACAAAGCAATGTTAAAAGATCATATATGATATCATATTAATGTGTATGATTCTTGTATAATTTAATAACAATTATTTCACCATTATACAGGAGGTTAACCTACCCCAACCAAGGAAAAGTACAAGGTAAGGGTTATTTCACAATCTCTTCATTATCCAAGGTTGTTTATACGTAATAATCTACTGGGATCTCTTTATCATCCACATCCATGTTTCTTAAAAATGTATTTCAAAAAAAAATTACTTTTTAAAATAATATGGGTTAAAGTCCTTTATAACCTTGTTTGACATTTTATAAGTGGTTTATAAAGTAATCTTTCCATCGTTTTCCAAACAAGGTGCTTTTTAACCTTTTCGATAGAATTAAGGTAAGAATGTTTTTTTAACTTATACGGCGGGTGCAGTTATTTTCCACCGTTATAAAATCGTCAAAGATTCCCTTATAATCTTATAAGAATATTTTCAAAGTAAATGTTTTATTTTATAATTATGTGACTTTTAAATGATTTCAAAATGAATATTTTAAGAATTTGTGAAAGGTACTCTTTATCAAGATCATAATTTTAAATGTTTTAAAGATTTATCTATCTAAATCTTTTTAATTAATGTCCATGTTTTCAAAATGATTTTAAGGATTTATTTATATGGACATGAATGTTTTGAAATGATATTTCTTCTCAAAAGTCTCAAAGTTGTATGGGACACTTTGATTCAAAAACCTCTTTTAAATTACTTCCTTTATAAATGTGTGACTTTTCAATGATTTCGAGAAAAGAGATATTTCTCTCAAATAGTTTTGATTTTCATCTATGTCAACATCCTTTGATGGATTTTAAGCTTATTTGAAGTTGATTTATTATGATACAAACTTTTGTAATGTATTGAAGGTTTTGTGATATGTTTTACTATGGATGTGTTATTTTCTTTACCATTCATGGTTTATGGTGAAAGTATTGACATTTCGTATGCTATTTTTAATAAAAATGTTTATGTTATGTTTAAACCTTTTCATATGGGAATGAATTGGACTTAATATGTGACGGGTGGAGCCCGCTATAGCTCCTCGATGCATCGGTAGGTCTCATGAGACAAACTAGTGTCCTGGCACAAGGCCTTGACAAAATCTTATTTGTAGTCTTGGCACGAGGCCTTGGCTATGTGGTTATGATAGTCTGGAATTATGCATTCCATCATTATGAAAGTGGTTATTGATATTTCATGTGATTATTCGATTAGTATAATATCCATGTGAATAAGTAAATGGAATTATTTCATTTTATTTTTGTCATACTATGTTTAAGTTCATGTTTAAAAGGATTTTGTTTTAGTTATACATTGCCTTAAATGTTTATTCTTAATTATTAAAGTTTCCGCTATATTGTTATCCTTACTAGGCATTTGAGGTCACCCCTTTTCTATGTTTTATTTTTCCAAGGATGTGAAGAAGTAATTTATGAATGACCTACAAGGATAGTATGTGGGGATATGAGTGTGGACTATGAAGAAAATATGTTGTTGTAGTTTTCATTTTTATGATGTAATGTAAGACTTTATAAATATATCTAGTGCTTCCAAGGCTACTAAACCAATCGGTCTTTCGAGATTTGATCTTTCTTGTGATCATGCCAATGTTATGTAATAATGCACCGACTCTGGGTAACTGGGGTCGGGGCGTTATAGTTGGTATCAAAGGAAGTTTAGTACAAACCTTGGAAGCTATATTTAGATAAAATATGATTAGAGCACATAGAACTAAGATGGATTTTGAGGATTTGTATAGAATAACTTCCTAGAATTTTGGTATTGTAGAGATTTTCTGAGCTTTATGAGCAATACATCCCTGTTTGGATACGAGCAGGTAGAGGCAGCTCGGGCACAGATGTACCTAGGGGTAAAACCCGAAAACACCACTTTGAGCTAAACTCGAACGGGAACTAGTGCACGACAACGGGCCTTGATGCACTCTTGGTTACGACACTCCCGGGGGATATGCTTAGGATAATTCTCATTTTCTTTACAAACCATTATAAAGGGTTTATGAGTATATACTTCCTCAAAGGAGACATTTTTATGATTATGGATTATATCAACAAACTATTTAATTTATGTTATGTGTTTTACAAGTTTGGGATTAGGTATTATTATTCATAAACTAATCTAGTGTATGCCATTGTTTAGAAATGGAACCCAGTAGAAGGAATGAGAACTTCAGCAATGCACATGATCCAAAGAGAAAGAAGGATAATATCTTTCATGGTATTAAGCCAGAATTTATAAGAGAAATAGTCTCCCATGTATTATCATCATATGAAAAATAATATCATGTGTTGATAAGATAAGTAAAGAGTTTACTAAGTCCTATGGTTTTGAAGGGAAGCAAGAGAAGAAAAGGATAGAAGAGAGAAATATGGATAAAGGGAAGAGGGAAAAGAATAATTTTCCCATATGTGATAACTGTGGGAAGAAACACCCTAGAACTTGCCTGAAAGGAATGAGAGTTTGCTATAAGTGTGGAGGAAAAGGGCACAAAGTACGTGACTGCAAGGGTAAGAAAATGGTTTCAAATGTACTATCCTTCATTTTAAAGGAGTTTGGACACTACGCGAACCTATGTCCCAGTAGTCAGACTATGCCGCAAATGATGCTATTGGATAATAATCAAGTTATGATTCTACCACAGATGAAGAGGAATGATTAGAGTTCTTATGTTGATTATGTCATTTGAGTGTTGTATCAACAATGTACTTGTTATAATTAGTATGGAGTATATAAGGATTGTACTGTAATACTATTTCATTAAAGACTTGAGATTGTGTGGAACAAAGAAAAGTGACTCAATAACAGGTTAGATTTTTGGAAAATATATGGTTGAGAGAAAGATAAACCATAATATGGTTCTGATACCGAGGTAGTGATTTTAGAATAATACATGATTGATTTGGATAAATTATATTGGATTTTGTTGACTACCTTGAGGCTAATTAATGATTTTTATATTCCATCATTGTTGGGGGTTTAATTTTTTTTTGGATTGATGAAGTATATACAACATTCTATATAGAATAAGGGAGCATGAATGTAATCAATAAGAACTATGGTAATTCAGGATGTTTCAGTGTTTTAAAAGAATACATGATGAAGGTATTAATATGCTATTTCGGGGTAAAAAGGATCTACATTATGTTTACATTCCTTATAAATGTTGGACTATGTGTTTGGACAGAAATTTTTTGGATAAATTCTAGTTTGAGATTAAATTTGGATTGCCATAAAAGGACAACCCGGAGGTCGGGCGGCAACCCGTCGCGACCGGCAAGGCCGCGGGACTTGAACCCGCAACCGAAGGGCGGCAAGGGTGTATCACCTACCACTAGACCACGAGATGTCCTAGATTAAATAATGTAGTTTTTTTAAAAGATCTGGTAGATGAATTATAAATTCGTTTATTTTGGAACCCTGTACGAATAGTATAAATATAATTTTATTTACGTTCTGTTATCTTTTAGAGTGAAAGATGAGTTTGTGGTAGAAATTTATTAATGGATAAAACTCTAATTATAAAGTAATTATACCTTCTTATTATCTTAGCCAATCTCCTAAACAAATTCCTGAAAATTAAGAAAAGGAACTTAGAAAAAAAAATGTTGTCCTAGATGGTACCTTAAATCATCACTAATTTATGGCTTTGGGATTGTTGGCCTTTTCATAGCCATGTTCTCTACCACTCTCCATCCAATAATTGATGGTTATATTTCTCTTCCATATCCATGTTTTCCTACATAGAACCCTAGTAGGTGTTATTTTCGGTAATCTTCATACATTCCACTCTTTATTTTAAATAGAGGCCTCATTAATTCAATTTTCGATGTGGGATTTCAACTAAGATATTTTGAAACATCAAAAATGTGTTAACCTAATACCCTATGTTTTGTTGAACCGATGGTAATTCAAATCATCATAGATTGATGAATTTAAGGACCTCAATTTTACACTTGTTTTTGATTGATGACCTCAATCACTACCTATAAATATTTACATTTTCCCTCTAATTATATGTCTCTAATTTCCACCAATGTTCTCTTAATCGAGATCATAATTTATTGGTGACCCTCTCATTTCTCTTTTCCTCATATTAAGACTAAATTTTAGTAACTCAATTTCCAATGTGGGGTTTCCCACAAATATATTTTCTATTTTCAACCTTTTATTTTCGAAGAACAATTTCAAATTGTGAGGACGCAATTTATTGAAGGAGGGGAGAATGTAACACCCCAAGATTTCAAAGTGTGTTATTTCTTCAAAATAATTCAATAACTGGCACTACACATAACACCGAGTTCAAGCACACCATGACTTACCAAACAAGCCGTTCAAAAGAGGTTATGAATAGTATTAACTAAAATTTTAAACTTTATATAATCCATATAATTTTAGAATCCATATTATCAGTTTCTTAGACAGAATATAAGAACAAATTCATTTTTAGTATTGCACTTTTACCAACTTTTAATAGTGAAACCTTTTTAAATACAATATTTTAAACTTTTTGACTAAATGGGGACATCAAAAATTTAAAATGTAACACCCCAATCTTCTACGGTATGCTTCTCTTTGAACAATGGGATAACATGTGTTGTACGCAACACCGTGTTCTAACACACCACAACCAATCAAACTAGCCGTTATGAATAGTAATACCTACTTTTTGAAATTATATATATTTTATATTTCAAAATAGACTTCATTTTTGGATTTGGAATATCTAATTTAGCCTAGGGTGAAATTTTGGAACTTTTCGGATAACACTTATATTTTGATGAATAGTGAAAATTACTAAATTTTATTTAAAAACAACTTTTTTAATCGAAATAATTTATATTGATAAATTATGAATTTGAGTGGTTTTAAAGTATATTTAGAATATCTTTTTACCATTTAATATAATGTTGGTCATTGTACATAATTTTACAATTAAACCGGACATAAACAAGTGCCAATCTTTTGATATTTATTATCTCTTAAAAACACGCTTTTTGTTTTAACAATGGGAATTAATTTTAAATTAATTTCTGCCACTTCTGTGTTTTGAATTTTTAAAAATGGATTCCATATTTGGAATCAAGATGTTCAAATTGTGTAAACAGGTAACTTTTATTTTTAGACATTTTGAATAATTACTTCGATAAATATTTTATTTACCATGGTTAAGGGTAAATCCGGTAAATAAGGGTTAAAAAATAATATTATAATAATAAAAAATTACCCTAAAACGTGTCATAACCTTATTGGTTGATACATGTTCGACCATAGGCATATTTAAGTAGATTTTGGGACCCCATGGTGCCACTTGTAGGTGATAGGGACACTTAATTTTAATTAAGTTAAAATGAATACAAAAATGACACAAGCATATATCTTTTAGAAAAACAATTTTTACATAGGGTTATATATGTTGGATTTTCAACTATAAATATTCATTAGAAATATAAAACTATTTCCTACATAATTATATTTTATTTATAATTTTTAGAGATTAGATAATTTAATTTATTTATGACACAATGATGATGCAGTAATTCCCATAATAGTGAAAATTTAAAATAATTGATATCATAAATACCCAAATAAATATAATTTGAGACTTTTAATGAATTAAAATATTTTTTTAGGATAATATGACATATTAGGATTGATTTAATTATCTTTATTTAAAGTAATAATTCTGTGATTAGTTTCCCAAAAATCAACTATTGAATAGTTTCAAAATTGACATAAAAGAGTTTTTAAAACAAGTATTATATTATTAATTGATATTAAATTCATAAAAATATAAGGTTCGGCCAAGAGACTTATATCATGATAGTTGTATCATTAGTGGACCACTTGGGGGTATCTTGGATTTATATGGTAAGTTTATTAACCATATAATATAAAAATACAAAGAGACATTGTAAAAGTGAAACTAATTATCTTAGAGTTAATACTTAACGATAAGGTTAATATAAGTACCCAAAGCTATCTAAATTCTATTGGTTGATTGGTTTTCGACCCATCCCCACCTTAAACTTTGAATAATCAACTTTTGAGCCTTTAGAAACCGAATATGAATTTATTATAAACTAATATTTCTAGCCTTTTCAAAGGTGCCCCTCACCCATCTTATAAAAGGGAACTCCTCCTCATTTCTTCACACCTTCAAAGCCTTTTTGTTCAGCCAAACTCTTCCCAAATACTCTCCCAACTTCCCTCACTACAACCTAGAGGCCTTAGTTTGATCAGAAATCCAACCTAAGGAGCCCTTTTGATCAAATCAAAAGGAAGAACCCGAAGAAGAGGTAATGATTTCACCACCCTTCTCCAAGTTCCTTTCTTCTTCCACTTCTTCTTCCTTTGTTGTTACCATTCTAAAATAATAAATCCAGTATCATATATATACTTTGATGTTATTATAAATATGGTACAACCATATTCAGTATTCTATCCACCCTTTGAATAATATGTCACTATACGTGCGTATGTACGGCTTACCGTCTCCACGTCGTGGTGTAATTGTTATTCAATATATTATTATTTGGATGGATATAATAATGATGTGTAACTCATGTAAATAATAAATATAACATTTTACTGATTCTGTATATATTATATACCATCGATTTATATATTATTTTATTATCAGAAGAATGATATTGTCGCTCGTGCGTACGTACGGACTACAGTCTCCACGAACGCGATGAGATTCATTCTCCATCGTATCCATTCAAGTATAATTATCATTTGATGATTTAAAAATAATGTTTAAGGACTTGATATCATTCTGGATATTAATAATACACAACCTATCCATTACAAACATGTATTATGTAACAAAACATATAAAAGAAAATGAGTAAGTTAACACCCGAAACAACGATAATACTAAGATATTATTAACAAAGAAATGTTAAAAGATCATATATGATATCATATTAATGTGTATGATTCTTGTATAATTTAATAAAAATTATTTCACCATTATACAGGAGGTTAACCTACCCCAACCAAGGAAAAGTACAAGGTAAGGGTTATTTCACAATCTCTTCATTATCCGAGGTTGTTTATACATAATAATCTATTGGGATCTCTTTATCATCCACATCCATGTTTCTTAAAAATGTATTTCAATTTTTTTTACTTTTTAAAAGAATATGGGTTAAAGTCATTTATACCCTTGTTTGACTTTTTATAAGTGTTTTATAAAGGAATCTTTCCGTCGTTTTCCAAACAAGGTGCTTTTTAACCTTTTCGACAGAATTAAGGTAAGAATGTTTTTTTAACTTATACGGCGGGTGCGGTTATTTTCCACCATTATAAAATCATCAAAGCTTCCCTTAGAAGCTTATAAGAATATTTTCAAAGTAAATGTTTTATTTTATAATTATGTGAATTTTAAATGATTTTGAAATGAATATTTTAAGAATTTGTGAAAGGTACTCTTTATCAAGATCATAATTTTAAATGTTTTAAAGATTTATCTTTATAAATATTTTTAATTAATGTCCATGTTTTCAAAATGATTTTAAGGATTTATTTATATGGAAATGAATGTTTCGAAATGATATTTCTTCTCAAAAGTTTCAAAGTGGTATGGGACACTTTGATTCAAAAAGCTCTTTTAAATTACATCCTTTATAAATGTGTGACTTTTCAATGATTTCGAGAAAAGAGATATTTATCTCAAATAATATTGATTTTAATCTATGTCAACATCCTTTAATGGATTTTAAGCTTATTTGAAGTTTATTTATTATGATACAAACTTTTGTATTGTATTTAAGGTTTTGTGATATGTTTTACTGTGGATGTGTTATTTTTATACCATTCAAGGTTTATGGTGAAAGTATTTACATTTCATATGATAGTTTTAATACGAATGTTTATGTTATGTTTAAACCATTTCATATGGGAATGCATTGGACTTAATATGTGATGGGTGGAGCCCTCTATATCTCCTCGATGCATCGGTAGGTCTCATGAGACAAACTAGTTTCCTGACACAAGGCCTTGACAAAATCTTATTTGTAGTCTTGGCACGAGGCCTTGGATATGTGGTTATGATAGTCTGGAATTATGCATTCCATCATTATGAAAGTGGTTATTGATATTTCATGTGATTATTAGATTAGTATAATATCCATCTGAATAAGTAAATGACATTATTTCATTTTATTTTTTCCATACTATGTTTAAGTTCAAGTTTAAAAGGCTTTTGTTTTAGTTATACATTGCCTTAAATGTTTATTCTTAATTATGAAAGTTTCCGCTATATTATTATCCTTACTTGGAATTTGATCTCACCCATTTTCTATGTTTTATTTTTACCAGTATGTGAAGAAGTAATTTATGAATGACCTATAGGGATAGTATGTGGGGATATGAGTGTGGAATATGAAGAAAATATGTTGTTGTAGTTTTCATTTTTATGATGTAATGTAAGACTTTATGAATATATCTAGTGCTTACAAGGCTACTAATCCAATCGGTCTTTCGAGATTTGATCTTTCTTGTGATCATTCCAATGTTATGTAATAATGCACCGACTCTGGGTAACTGGGGTCGGGGAGTTACATGACTAGATTCAACTAAGTAAAATCACAACCCAAATGGTGGGATTCACTTTTACAATAAGATCAATGGAAACTACCTTGATTTTTACTCAAGTCATATATCTCTAGAAAGATATCTTTCCAGATGGCTTTATGGGAATTCATTCCTATATAGAAGTATAATTTGTGAAAGACCCCAGGTTCAGTGCACAACCCAATTATATACCCCCCTTATCTAATGGAACTAACTGAGATTAATGAGCTCTAGGTATTTATTATTGATGTAAAGAAAAAGGGACTTATCAAGTTAATAACTTAATAATGGGGTGAAACTATAATTTTCATCAAGAATTTATATGATATTATAACAAATTTCATTTATTAGAAAATATAAAAATTGGTGATGATGAAGGACAAATATTCTTTTCGCTAGACTGATAACCATTTCTATAAGTTACTGGGAGCCTAGTTGTTTTCTAAAATTCAACTTCAAATATGATTTCATCATATTTGAGTTAGGTAAGTGGAAATCCTAAATATAAATTTTTTGTGTAGGAATAGGTTGTATTAGTATTTGGTGATTTTTTTTGGACCACGAAAAGTGCATATTGTGTTTCTGGTTCCCATGAAAAAAATCTTCCAACCATGGACTTGTTCATCATATCATTCATTAATGACATCCAAAAATATTAACTAAAATTATAGAAAAAAGAGAAAAATGGTCATATTTTACTAATTATACTTTGAGAACATTGAAATTTTGACATGGTTTCTAAGTGCCTCTTTTGGATTTATGAAGATTTGTTCTTGAGGAATGCGGTGTCAATGATAGGTATATCCATGGACCTAGAACATGTAGAGGAATTGATGTAAGGGACACATATCAAGAAGGTGTTCAAGATTAGAATATTTCTTTTCTTATATGGATATTACTAATATTTTATCTCAGACTTTCCTTAGTTAATAGATCATATGGCTGCACTGATAAAGAATGGATTGATGTTACAGTGGTCAGAATAGAGTAAAGAAGTTATTAATGATCTTAAGAGCAGATTGAATAAATCAAAAGTATTGATATTTCCTAGGCATGATATCATATATAATGTATATTATGATTCATTAGGCATTGTTTTATGAGTTATACTAAGGTATAACCATTCGATAGTATCTTTTGGGTTACAATAGTGATAACTCCATTAGTGAAACAACCCCACTCATAAGCTAGAGTTGGAATCCATGGATTACGCTCAAAATTGATGGAGATACTATCTCTTAGGGGATAGTTTTTTTTCAAAATAAACATAAGAGACTCCATCAAATTTCACACATTGGGAACTAAACATAAGGTTGAGGTGATAGGTGGACTATTTTCCAAAGTTTGACATTGAGATGTTGTATGTGAATAAGAATGGTAATGATCTAGAATATTCTCTTAGTCATATGATATAGGCAATTAGGGATCTTGTCAAGTATACTTATGTGGTTTAGTAGTCCATGATGAGATAATTGGATGAGTGAATTATGTATGGTTTTGTGGATCAAGGATTGATAACTTTTTTCCCACTATTGGTGACATATTCTCTAGTAGACCATGTAAATGATGGATATGGGAATAGCCCGAAATGTATCGCAATTAAATAATATATATATGTAGGGGATCTAATAAAAAGGTAGAAATTGGGAGATGATGATATAAAACCTTTACTTGGTATAGTTGTAGTCATCGATTCAATTAGGGGTGAGATGATGAGATACATTCATACCTCTAAATGGACGGCATATCTCAGTGAAATAGTGATTTACCACAACCTGAGATTACATTTTTGGTAGCCATATATGAAGTGGGACATTCTTGGTTTTGTTTCCCGATGCCTTACCTGTCATAGGGTAAATTCCAATTACTATTATCCTGGTGGGTTTCTCCAGCCACTTCCAATTCCCATGTGGAATTGAGGAGACATTATGATAGAATTTTTGATAGGGTTTCCCAAAACCCAAAAGATTCATGACACTATGTAGGTGATTATTGATTGGATTAAAAAATATTCAAACTTATTAACCATATATGATACACACTTATTAGCTATGATTGGAGATATTTATATCCATAAGGTTTAATTCTTAAATAGAGTTCCATTAAGATTCATTATTGATAGAGATGCATGTTTTACACTTCTATTTTTTCATGGATTAAATAAGTCCTTAGAGATTCAACTGAGATTGATCACAGTGTACCATAATAATACAGATTGATAGAATTAATAGTTCATATGTATACTGAATGATATACTTTGATCTTTTATCTGAGAACATTATGGATCATGGAATGATTATATATAAATGGTTGTGTTTTTATAAAAAAAAATAGTTTTTGAAATTTTATTAATATAGTACCTTATGAGGGATTGTATACATTGAATATGGGGCTACGTTTTTTTAGGATACCATCCTAGAATGTGGAAATTATTTTGAATTGGTTTTTCACCACTCAAATATATATAGATATTGTATGCTAATGATGGGAGGAGTCCATTGTAAATTGTTTTTGGTGATTGTTTTTTATTGAAAGTGACTCCCGAGTTATGGTAAATATATTTTTTAACGGAAGGATATATTTGACAAGTATGTTGGATCCTTTGAGATCAACGAGTGGGTTGTGATAGTGTAATATCTTCTGGATATTACTTCTCATTGGCATTGTATACATGACACGTTTCATGTGTATGAACACGAGAGGTACATATTTGATAATATATATTTAATTGATTATGAAGAAATTGAGTTGGATCATGACACATCATTCAAAGATTTCCCAATGAAAATTGTATAACATAGAGATAAATTCCTTCGATGGAAGATGGTAGAGTGTTCTAAATATTATTACAGCATGGGAAGATTAATGAGGACACTTGGGATAAGGAAGCTGATGCTCGAGATCATTGCCCTATGTTTTTCAAGAATGAAAACTATGGATGCATCTTGGGTACTATAATTCCTCATTGGAGGGAGATTATTTGGTCCCAAATATTGTTTTTCAAATATATAAAGGTTTTTCCATCATATCCTTTGAGTATATATGTTGATCCCACTTTTATAAAGGATTTAGGACCATGAGAAAAGTGTTGAAGCTTAAAATTGTTTCAGAGATCATGTTATAGTGGATTTGTTTGGGTTATAGTGGTGATGTGGGTTTGAGTACACACTATAGGTGAAATGGCTGCACCATGGTGATGCAGACCTTTGGATTTTTCACTGTATACTTCAACATGAATGGATATTGAGGGAGGCTTTGTGATAGTGATTTAAACTAAATTTCAGATCCTTCTTCATGTCAGTTATAGAAAGTGAGACTAGTTGTTGGTCTTTAGGTATTATGATTTTTTATAGGCAGTTTCATAATTAAATTTAGGGATCGATTTTTGTTTTATAAGGGTGTGCAGAGAGGGGGTTTCTCATATAGTTCTAGGTATTTTTTGATCTCCTATAAAAAACCCTTCCTCTTGATTGAATAATAATTTGGAATTAATTTTGAAGGTTTAATGAAATTACATCATGTTGTAGTGCCCCTCCTTACATTGAAATAGTTCATGAGACAATGCCTTTTCATTCCATAGTGGTCCCTTATACATCATAGAAGTCGATTTATAGTTTTCTCTTATTACATGGTGGTTCATCATATATCATATTGGTTGTTTCTAGTACACCTCAACACCACATTTCCCTATATACATCATGGTTACTTCGTTTTGGGATATTTTTCTATTGTCTCTTATCACTATTCTGATAGTGACGTTCTTCCTATTCCAACTAATCTTATAGACTCCTATTTATGATGACCGAATTTGGGAATGAAATGGTTCCACACATTGGATTGTTTCCTCTTTCCATACTCTAATACACATGTCATGTGGGATTAAAACTATTTTAGTATTCCTTGGCATGATTGTTCTCTCAGTTGGTGTATGAGTGAGATTCAATGATTACACACTGGATGAACCTTAACATTGATGTTAACAACCCTAAGGTAGGACGTTCCTTAGAATTTGGGTATCTCATATACACTAGTTGTTATTGTATAATCCTTTATATATATTATCTCTATTCCATTCATAAGTATGATCACATGTTGGTGTGTATAGATTCTTCAATGTTAGATGATTATCAGAGGTAAGTTTTTATGATTCTACTATATTTATCATGATTTCATGCCATGTTTTTTAATAAAATTTTACATTATTGTGTATTATCTTTCCATTAGAGATTTATATTATAGTAAATATGATAAGTAAAAATAATTGTATGATTACCCCTTGTAGGGGTAGTGCGCTTGATTAGTGAAGATGATTATGGAAGAAGATAATAATATTATGGATCATTTGTTACTCAATGCACCTTATTGATACCGAGTATCATGATAGCCTGGTTTCTTGACCATTACATGATGCACCTTGTGGATACCCATTAACGTGTCATTACTCAATGTAAATTATGGATATGAGAAAGGAGGATTATACAGATGAACTTTGTGTATATCAAGAGACATGTCACTAGGGTTCGGACATTTTTTGATCATTTCTAATATATTAGATCATTATTATGGAATAGAGACAAAGAATGTACTACTAAAGATTTGTGGTGTCTTGGTTACCCCAAAACCATTCAATACATGATTGTATGTTTTTTATTCTTACTTTCACATTTATTATTATCTTATAATACTCTAGTTGAACATGTTTACAAATCTTGAGGACACATTTTTGGTGTCCTACTATGTTTTATAACTCACACCCGATACATGAATCCCAACATGTATGTCTAATTATTGTATAGAGTTCCATAAAGTGGAAAGGGGACCAAGGTAAATGGTGAAGAAATTGAGCATAGAGTTGTTTGAAGGATTTTGATATACTCTATGAGACACTATATTTTACTTATTTAATTATTTTCTACATTTATAATCAGTTTTGGATTGTCACCTTAAGATCCTATTTACTTATTGTTCAGATAACATGCCATATTGATAGTTTCTACATGTTTACTATGATTATTTTTTGTCTTATTTAAAATTTTTATATTTTTTTCAATGACATGATATTGAGTCTGTAGTATCCTCACTAATGGACTTAGACCCTCATTACTAGTCGGTAGCCTATTGCATTTGGAGAGGTGCATATATGGTCATGTGGCTCTCTAGTTGCAACCCGATGGTTCGATTCTGGGTATATAAAATTGACATTATTTAAAAATTGAAAAACCATTATTTAAAACATTAACATAATTTTATAAAGTAATATTTTTAGTTTTAAGGGAAATTAATTTTATTACTATTTCACGTAACACATAAAAACCGTGTTTTTATTGAAAAAGTTCACTATAAGCATATAATTTATTTGTAGGATATGATTACGAAATATTTATAATTCCATGGATAAAATTGGTATATTATTAATGAAATAAATATATTTTGACTTTTATGAACACCATAACCTAATTTTACAAAAAAAATATTGAATTTAAAGTGGTATCAAACATAATATTTTTATTTGAACTAATTTTAATCTAGATTACAAAATTATTAGAATATGTTTTCTAGCATCAATATAATATTTGAAATGAATTATATTTTTAATCCATATATATATCATTAAGGTTTTGTAAACTTATAATTCAATATTATCCTAAGACAAAAACATAAAAATTACTGTTCTGGTTTGAACAATATTTTCCCTCATTACATTTTAAATGAACTATTTTAAGAAAATTATAAAAATTAATCCTATTTATATATTCACATTATGAATATGAAAATTTATGTTTTTTCATTTTATTCAACTCACATGAGTGATAAAAATTAGTTTTGGAAGAAAGTTCTTAAAATGAAATAAAATGAATTTATAAAATGAATTTTAAACCATATAACATACATACGAATATATATATATATAATTTCTATTCCATAAGTTGTATTGGTATCTATAATACAATATTTTAGAAATATTATGTTTTTAATAAATGATATGTAGTTTTTTGTTTTATTTATCTATATTACCTAACATGACAAACATATATATTCATAAGGGAATATATATATATATATATATTGGTTATTTCATTCTTTACACCTTTAAAAAAATCATGCTCAAGCATTTGTACCATACACTAGGGTGAATTTTTTTGGGAATCATATTTAGTATCTCTTTAGGTTCCCATATTTCCTCTTCATACATGTGTTTTCTCCAAATTTCATTGACATGGTGAGTTTTTATATTTTTATTAACGTTGTCGTTATGGTCCCAGATCTCCACTAGTCGATCCATGTAAGAGATATAATTATCCAATTATATAACCTCCAGATGTTATATATATGAAGGATCTGAACTGTACTTCCTAAAGAGAGATATGTGGATAATATCATGAACATTATCTAGGTTTTGTGGAAGTGTAAGGTGATAATCCTCTACACTAGTGTGATCAAGGAATTTCAAAAGATCCAGGGAATCTAGGACATTACATATATTTCTTATAAAAAATCATGACATTATTACAAAGATATATATAGATGAAATCTTTTTCCAACCATAAAATTCAACTCTCATTGATGATTATTAACATATCTTTTTTGTCTACACTATGTTTCCCTAATGTGTTTTCAATAATATTGAACGATTTCACAATTTCTTTGACTATATGAGGTCCTTAAAACTTCCATTCACCAAATTCATATTATTAGGAAATTTTTTCACATCTCATTCCACAAATATCTCCACATGGGGTAATTTGAATTACATAATAGAAAATGTTTTTTGAAAGATAAGTTGGCCAAAGGAAGATGTTGGTCCCAACCTCATGTAAAGTCAATAAAGGAGGATATTAACATATAATCATGTTTTTGTATTATTCATTCACATTGGACATCATTATGGGGGAGATAATCCATAATAAAGATCAAATATATGTTAAATTCATGTAGAATAACTTTTTAGAACATTTAGGTGAACCTTTGATCTTAATTAGTTACAATTGATAATAATGTTTCGTGATGCCTCACCACTTATCAAATGTATATAATGGCATGTTTATCAAGTGATAAGTCCTATCATATATATGTAAAGTGAACAGTCTTTAAAATAGATTCATCCATGACCTGTGAAGAGTTATTCTAATTAGATGTCTCTGAATGAGCCGTGAAAAATCCATAGTCATTTTCTCTCCTTCCCATGTGTGTATGAGTGATGGTTGCATCATCCCTTTATGATTTTTAATATCAACCTTCATATACTGACACACTAGAAAATTTAATGTATAGTCCTCAATCTAATTCTTATCCCACAAAAATATTTTTTGGATATATCTATTTATCTTCATGATCCATTGATGGATGATTAATTTTGATCAATGAGTATCATTTAATTTATTCTTTTTTATCTCATGACATATTTGAACACATAGTCATTTTAAAAATCACACGACTCATTTATCATCAATATTGAACTTCAACAATTTTCTCCTTCTAATAGTATCCATTTTTTTTGAATCTCCACACAATTCCCTTAATATTTATTAATTTTATTTGAAAGGGATGCTTGAAAAATAACTTGAGAATGGTTAGATGATTTCCCTTAACTATTGATCACCATGTTTATATTTTTCATGTCTTTAATATTGAATCCTTCTTAATCCTCCTCATATATAAGGATTTATGATCTTTTAAATTAGTTAATCCTCAAATTATTCTTCTTCCCATGATTGTAGTGGTTTGGTCACTCATAATCCCTACTCATATATAACCATATTAATTGGATCATATTTATATAATTATAAGTAAATATTTATTTTAGTCTCTTTTGAATAAAATATATATAACTATATAACTTTTCTCCAACGATACAATGCCTTGAAATCATTATCATGAAATTACTATAGCTAAATCTAGGCCATGTGTGGGATAATTGTTATTATACGGCTTCAACTACCTTGAGGAATAGAAAATCAATTTATCATCCAATATGAGTACTCAAACAGAACCCTTCTTTAAGGAATCGCTATATATCCCAAATCATTCCCCACTCAAGGGTAGTTTGACTACATGTGCAATGATAATCCTTTTATTTAGAACCATAAATATATATTTACATTCATATATCTAGACATAATTCACTCCATTCAAAGTTAGTGTGGTTTAAAATTTCTAAAATCATGAGATTTTACTAAAAAATCATCAATAATATCTAGAAAATCCAAGGAAATTATGGATATCTATAACAGATGTTGGTATAGGAAATTCCCCAATCACCATCATCATTTGAGGATAAACACATATCCCCTTTCTAGTGATAATATTCCCCAAAATGTCATCTTTATCCAAAAAAACTCACTTATAATATAAATTACATATATCTTCTCTATATTTTATGACTCTGGGATGGAGAATAAGGACACCTTTTGTTAGTCATTAATTTTGGTGTATACCAATATATCATATATAAAGACTACCAAATATTCTTTGAGGTAATCTATAAAGACTATATTCATAATTCCATGAAGATCACTAGATGATTCATTATTAAGAATGGAATGAATATAAACTCATAGTTTCTATACATTTTATGATAGGATGTTTTGGAAATATCTTCATTATTTACCTTTAATTGATAATATCCTAACTAAAGTTATATTTTATAGAAGTATTATGCCTCACACAACTAATCAGATAAGTCATATACCCATGTAAATGGTTATTTATTATTTATCATGGTTTATTAAGATCTTGATAATTAATTCATAGGTTTATCGACCTATCTTTATTTTTGAAAAAGGGAACTGAGGCCCATAGTGGTGAAAAACTAGGGGGATGAAATCTTTGTCTTGATTCTATTGTATCTTATTATTTAGTTTTTCCTGTTAAATTGGGGATATTCTATAATGAGTATTATATATTGATATATACTGTGGTATAAGTTCAATTGATACCTAAACGTCTCAATTAAGTAAAAGGACAGATAACTCTGTTTCGAATATAGCTGCATATTCTCTTACAATGCTAATGTCTTCAATAGTGGTCTTATGATTTTCTTTGATCATTTAATCTAGATATGATTTCTTAAAATCCAAAAATTTTATTTCATGTGGAAATTATTTCAACCTATATTAACCATCTTCCTAAATCTTTTATAGAATCATAAGATGATTCTAAAGATTGAAAATTATCTTTTATCCTCAGTGTTGATGTGGGATTTATATAAAAATAGTAATCACATTTCTAGAATAGCATAAAATTATTTTATATGTAGTATGAGAAGGTTTAATAAAAAATTTACCCACATAGATTTATTTTGGACGATTTAAATACATTATATTCAAAAATTACATCTTTTTCTTATTAATGATAAACCAAGATCTATGATTTGAATTTGTTGTTTGAATTACTCTACTAAAATTTTATGATATGATATAATGCATATAATCAAGAGAAATATTGAATTTAATATAATTTAATGAATAACACACATACATATGTCACCTCATTTTTTTTCTTGACCCACCATAGTAGAAGTGAAAACATATCCCTCCCATAACTCCATTATTATTGGATGGGGTAATAATTGGTTATCTTCAATTATACTTTGATTAGTGTACTAGTTTTCATAATTTACAAGTTCCTTATAGTTGAAACATTAGACCAAATCTAGAGAATGGGTTAGGAAATTATTTCCCATCATCATTTTTGTATGATTCTTCATATCAATTCTATATTTATTAGCTTTATTCCTCTCTATTCTATGTAAGAAACATTTGACGGTCCCCTTGAGACTCTTCCCAGGATGTTTCTTCCCACAATTTTGACATTTGAATAGTTGTTTATTATTTATTCCTTGAGATTTATCAAGTGAACCTTCATACTTAAATTAAATTACTATATTTATATCTCCCATAAACCATGACCATTAGAAATATAGCATCCTGCCTTTTTATCACACAAACATTCATTACATTTTACAAAACCGAGGATCTTTAAGGTTTAGTGTCTTGGAAACCAGGAAAATAAAACATGAAAAGAACAAAAACACTCTTCTTAAAAATTTAAAAGGATTCTCCTTATGTTCATCCTAGGTTCATTACTGCATCTCATAACCTGGGGACATACATCAAAAGAAAGGATGAGCAGAAGGCCCAACAAGGGAAACAAGTGAAACATTTTACATATGAACTTGAGATACATCAATAAAGTCATGAAAAGAACTTTAAGGCATGAAAATGAAATCATGAGGCATATCATAATAAAAATAAAACTTTTTCATAACTTGAAGATGTGGCTGCAACATTTAATATTGACAATCGTTTCGTTTCACCAAGGTCCATCCCCAAGGTGTCGTTAAAAAATTACCAAGGTTATTCACCAAGGTGTCGTTAAAATGGTCATCTCTAGATATTAAGACTTTACCCAATGCATTGGAGCGCTATCAGGGCGCACCCTTAAATTTTACTTTATTATCATGTGAGCCACATATATAATCATCAATCATTTCATAAATAACCCATATAGCATAAAATAAATGGGTTTCATTTCATAATCATAACATTTTAAAAACTGCTTTAAAGACATGATCTTTACGTCACTTTAAACCCATGGAAAGGGAAAGAGGGTTTTATTAATGTAATTCCCAGAATTTAAAATAGAACATTTTGATATATATGTGAATACCCCTGTAGAAATAAGAGCTTTTAGTATTCACTTTATAACATAAAATAATTTTTAGAAAAGAGAGAGAGACATTTTGAGACGAAAATTCTGCAGCATAACGGCTATGTTACAAGGTTTTAGAAAACATTGAGAAGAGAGGGGACATGGGTCAAACATTCATAAATGACCCATCAAACCGTAGAGGGACAAAATATAAGGGATTTAAGAACATGGTAATGAAATTTGAAAATATACCATATGAAATGAAGAACATGAAAGGAAGAAAAAAAGATTTCTCTTGTGAGAATTCGGCAGCCTAACGACATCACTTAAAGTTCAACAAAATTGAATTGACAAGGTCAAATAGGGTCTCTCATCATATGAACATAAGAGTCCAGTATGATAGATATAGAGGTAATACCCCAACATAATAGAAAGGAACTTTAAAGAATTGACATGAGAGTAGAACTTCAAAACAAGAATGGTGAAGAACCACTTAAAAATTCAGCAGCCTAACAGCGCCACTTAAACTTCAACAAAATACTGATTTGAAGAGATCAAATGGGGTATCTCATCATATGAACATAAGAGTACAGTATGATAGATATAGAGATCATACCCCAACATAACAAAAAGTAACTTGAAAGAATTGACATGAAAGTAGAACTTCAAAACGAGAAGGGTGAAGAACCACTTAAAAATTCGGCAGCCTAACGACGCCACTTAAAACATCAAAATACTGAATTGAAGAGATCAAATGGGGTATCTCATCATATGAAAATAAGAGTCCAGTATGATAGATATAGAGATCACACCCCAACATAACAAAAAGGAACTTGAAAGAATTGACATGAAAGTAGAACTTCAACACGAGAAGGGTGAAGAACCACTTAAAAATTCGGCAGCCTAACGGCGCCACTTAAAACTTGAAAATACTGAATTGAAGAGATCAAATGGGATCTCTCATCATATGATCATAAAATATCAGTATGATAAATTTATAGATCATACCCCAACATAATAAAAAAAAGGAACATGAAATACTTTACATGAAAATAGATCTTGAAAAATGAGGAGGGAGAAAGAATCCGTTACAAAAATTTTGGCAGCCTAACGGCGCCACTTAAAACTTCATAAAACGAAATAATGAGAGTAAGAGGGGATCTCTCATTATATTAACATGAAAAGGGAAGTAAGAGGAGTATAAAAGAACATCCTCTAACATAAGAACATGGAGCATAAAAGAAATGACATAAAAGAGATCACTTGAAAAGAAAGAGAAAGATCGGATCCCTTACCTTAAAATGTAACTCTTAAACCTCAAAGGTTGGGACCTTGAGGGCTTGGGGGAACCTTGGGAGGGCTCCTTGGGAGGTAATGAGACCATAAATTCGTTGGGAATGAGTGGGGAGTCGAATGGATGAGAGGAGGGCTTGGTATTTATAGGGAAAGTGAGGGGACAAGGCATTAATGGCCAAAGGACACCTCACATGTGCTTTTCTCAAACCCATGTGCTCTCCCTTGGCATTTATCATGGAGTTAGGCCACATGGGGCCCCCAAAACAATAATTCATCACCCTTGGCCGGCCAACCCTTAAAATAACTCATGAAATCATCATGACACAGCTATGATGTCATTAAACATACCGAAACTCTAAAACTGCATTTTTACTATTCACTGAAAATTCAACTTTCTCAGAAAGATCCCAAAATTTCACCATAATTAAATATCAACTCTCTGAATAAAAATATGAACTCCATTTTATAAAAATAATTTTCTAAATATTTTTAATTTAATTTTTAAATAAAAACACTATTCAATGAAAATTCGTTTTTTTTCAGAAAAAACCCCAAAAATTACCATAGCATAATATCGGTGCTCTGAGTTCAAAAATGAAATCTGTTTTATAAAAATAATTTTCTAAATAATTTTAATTAAATTTTTAATTAAAAAACACTATTCACCCGAAAAAAACTAATACTTGAATAATAATTTATGAAACCATTATTTAACCATTTTATTGGATCACATTACTTAATCAAGGTGCCTAGATTATTTTAAAACTTTCTTTAAGTTAGATTACTAATCCATTTGGTCATATCACTAATCCTAATCATAAAATCACTATTCATAATTTACTATTCATCAAAAATCATGTTGATCTTATTAGACTCTAAATTTCGTACTGGACATAATTGTAGAAGACCATTTTTTGAGAATCATTACACATTTTAAATTATTTAAGGTTTACACAAACATTTTTTTTAAAATATCCTTTTGAAAATTCATCAAAAATATGTATACTATTTTTATCCAGTCATTTGAAAATTCATAAACATCATCATAATAAGAAATCCCAATTTTTATTTAAAATAAGGATTACACAAGGCAGTTATGGTCTCATTACATAACCCCTTATAATACCAGCATAGGACCTAAGAGTAAGGTGTGCTAGGGTGATAGAATCTTGGGGCGGCTCCGTCAACATTGCCCGAGTAGTAATTTCTATCAGTTTGAACTTCTCGCGAAGACGATTCCGTTCTAGCTTCACATGATGAAGTTCAGCTTGGATTTGGTCCAGAGCAAAGCCCAATGGTGCTACCTCCTTCCCAAGCTCTGTTAGATGGGCTTCGATCGGTCCAAGACTACTAGGTGAGGCCATCAAATCTTCTTTCTATAATAGTTAACCAAGATTACTTATATTTGGAGACAATAATCAAAACATTTTGTTCACAGTGGTCATATTGACCGATTGTCATATAACAGTCAAAACCCACTGGTCTCATTTTAATTATAATCATGTTTATCAAATAAAACATTTTTTTTGAGTATAAAAATAAAATAAAATAAAATAACACATGAAATTAGGGAACAAGATTTATTCAAAATTTCGGGCCGTTACAATCTTCCCCCTTAAGAAATTGCGTCCTCGCAATTTTTTAAAATTGGGTTTTGAAATTTCATTTAAAGTCCCACATCAGAAAAAGAGTCAGTAACACCATTACTTTAAAAGAAAGAAAAGGAAGTACAAAGGCCACCCAAGTTTACTCATACTAGGATTCCATGTAGGAAATATGGACATGGAGGAGAAAACAAAGGGTAACGTTCTTAAAGGAGAGTGATAGAAAACATGATTAGGGGGAAGTTAACCACCATAAAATCCCAAAATTATGATGTGTGTAAGCGGTCTTTGATTACCTAGTAGGAACGTAAACCAACAACGTTTTTGTTTTATGTTCCTTTTAATAACTTTGAGGAATTCATTTACAACATAGAACAAAAACATAAGGAAATATATCTACCTTCATGTAGAGTTTCATACATTAATAAGTTTCTACCAAAACTAATCTTTTCTCCAAATGATGAGCATTCAAAACTACTTGGTCTCATCAAAACACAAGAATCATCTTCTAGAGAATCTCGTAATCCACAAAAGATCAACTATCTATTTCTTCTATCTTTAAAAATTATCCCAAAAACAGAAAGGGTAAGGTAAAACAACTCTTCAAAAAGAAAGAATCCCATTGGAATGGAAACTACTTTTAAATCTTCAAATTCCCATGGTACTACCCAAAGTTCATCATAGTCCATTCCATAAATAACGGTCCTTAAAATTCCTCAAAATAAACCAAACTAAGATTGAAACCCAAATACAAGAAGGATTTGATAACATAGTCTTCCAAAATAAACTTCATTTTTCATCTCCAAATAACATCAACCGCTCCTAACATCTTATAACAAAAGTATCTAATCTAAACATATTTAACCCAAGATAGGTTAATCATTCCCAAAAGTAACCTAAATTACTATAAATCCACCTTAAATTCATCGATTCTTCAAATATAAATCAACCTTACTCCTCAATGAAAATACCGTTGTAATCTATTTACCTCGATCATATAGGGTCCCCAAAATAGTGAATGTATTCCAAAATAAAAATCATATTTTAATCCCCTAATCATCTCTGTCATATTAATACGGAAATCGTAGCATTTCCTATCACATTGGTTGTTGAGACATGTTCTTCCATTTCCCGCCATTAACTAAGAAAAGAAACTATAATTAGGGGCTTAAATACTTGGCCAATAATCATGAAAAGAAACTTAAAGCATATAAGGATAACTTGTAGTTGAAAAGTATACCCTAACTTGTGATCCCCTAGGTTCCCATCTAGGTTATCCATGATCATATATTCTTATGTGAATCTTCATTTTATTTTATCTTTGTTCCTTTAACAATGGTTCATACTAAGCTTATGAATTTACCAAAGCATATCCCCCGGGAGTGTCGTAACCAAGAGTGCAGCAAGGCCCATTGTCGTGTACCAGTTCCCATTCGAGTCTAGCTCAAAGCGGTGTTTTCGGGTTTTACCCCTATGTACATTTGTGCCAGAGCCACCTCTACCTGCTCGTATCCAGACAGGGATGTATTTGCTTGGCAACCCCTTACTCAATACTCACCAAAATACCAAGAATATTTCCTATATTTTAACTTTTCTATAGGCTTCTTCCTAAAGTTTTCATATCTTAATTTCCACAAATAACTAAACCATCCTTTGATACCAACTATAGCATCCCGCCTTTTTATCACATAAACATTCATTACATTTTACAAAACCGAGGATCTTTAAGGTTTAGTGTCTTGGAAACCAGGAACATAAAACATGAAAAGAACAAAAACACTCTTCTTAAACACTTGAAAGGCTTCTCCTTAAGTTCATCCTAGGTTCATTACTGCATCTCATAACCTGGGGACATACATCAAAAGAAAGGATGAGCAGAAGGCCCAGCAAGGGAAACAAGTGAAACATTTTACATATGAACTTGAGATACATCAATAAAGTCATGAAAAGAACTTTAAGGCATGAAAATGAAATCATGAGGCATATTATAATAAAAATAAAACTTTTTCATAACTTGAAGATGTGGCTGCAACATTTAATATTGACAATCGTTTCGTTTCACCAAGGTCCATCCCCAAGGTGTCGTTAAAAAATTACCAAGGTTATTCACCAAGGCGTCGTTAAAATGGTCATCTCTAGAGATTAAGACTTTACCCAATGCATTGGAGCGCTATCAGGGCGCACCATTAAATTTGCCTTTATTATCATGTGAGCCACATATATCATCATCAAACATTTCATAAATAAACCTTATAGCATAAAATAAATGGGTTTCATTTCATAATCATAACATTTTAAAAACTGCTTTAAAGACATGATCTTTACGTCACTTTAAACCCACGGAAAGGGAAAGAGGGTTTCATTTATGTAATTCCCAGAATTTAAAATAGAACATTTTGATATATATGTGAATACCCCTGTAGAAATAAGAGCTTTGAGTATTCACTTTATAACATAAAATAATATTTAGAAAAGAGAGAGAGACATTTTGAGACGAAAATTCTGCAGCATAACGGCTATGTTACAAGGTTTTAGAAAACATTGAGAAGAGAGGGGACATGGGTCAAACATTCATAAATGACCCATCAAACCGTAAAGGGGCAAAATATAAGGTATTTCAGAACATGGTAATGAAATTTGAAAATATACCATATGAAATGAAGAACATGAAAGGAAAAAAAAATATTTCTCTTGTGAGAATTCGGCAGCCTAACGGCGTCACTAAAACTTCAACAAAATTGAATTGACAAGGTCAAATAGGGTCTCTCATAATATGAACATAAGAGTCCAGTATGATAGATATAGAGGTCATACCCCAAAATAATAGAAAGGAACTTGAAATAATTGACATGAGAGTAGAACTTCAAAACGAGAATGGTGAAGAACCACTTAAAAATTCGGCAGCCTAACAGCGTCACTTAAACTTCAACAAAATACTGATTTGAAGAGATCAAATGGGGTATCTCATCATATGAACATAAGAGTCCAGTATGATAGATATAGAGATCATACCCCAACATAACAAAAAGTAACTTGAAAGAATTGACATGAAAGTAGAACTTCAAAACAAGAAGGGTGAAGAACCACTTAAAAATTCGGCAGCCTAACGGCGCCACTTAAAACTTCAAAATACTGAATTGAAGAGATCAAATGGGGTCTCTCATCATATGAACATAAGAGTACAGTATGATAGATATAGAGATCATACCCCAACATAACAAAATGGAACTTGAAAGAATTGACATGAAAGTAGAATTTCAACACGAGAAGGGTGAAGAACCACTTAAAAAATCGGCAGCCTAACGACGCCACTTAAAACATCAAAATACTGAATTGAAGAGATCAAATGGGGTCTCTCATCATATGATCATAAAAGATCAGTATGATAAATTTAGAGATAATACCCCATCATAATAAAAAAAAGGAACATGAAATACTTTACATGAAAATAGATCTTGAAAAATGAGGAGGGAGAAAGAATCCGTTACAAAGATTTCGGCAGCCTAACGGCGCCACTTAAAACTTCATAAAAAGAAATTATGAGAGTAAGAGGGGATCTCTCATTATATTAACATGAAAAGGGCAGTAAGAGGAGTATAAAAGAACATCCTCTAACATAAGAACATGGAGCATAAAAGAAATGACATAAAAGAGATCACTTGAAAAGAAAGAGAAAGATCGGATCCCTTACCTTAAAATGTAACTCTTAAACCTCAAAGGTTGGGACCTTGAGGGATTGGGGGAACCTTGGGAGGGCTCATTGGGAGGTAATGAGACCATAAATTTGTTGGGAATGAGTGGGGAGTCGAATGGATGAGAGGAGGGCTTGGTATTTATAGGGAAAGTGAGGGGACAAGGCATTAATGGCCAAAGGACACCTCACATGTGCTTTTCTCAAACCCATGTGCTCTCCCTTGGCATTTATCATGGATTTAGGCCACATGGGGCCCCCAAAACAATAATTCATCACCCTTGTCTGGCCAACCCTTAAAATAACTCATGACATCATCATGACACAGCTATGATGTCATTAAACATACCGAAACCCTAAAACTGCATTTTTACTATTCACTGAAAATTCAACTTTCTCAGAAAGATCCCAAAATTTCACCATAATCAAATATCAACGCTCTGATTACAAATATGAACTCCATTTTATAAAAATATTTTTCTAAATATTTCTAATTTAATTTTTAAATAAAAACACTATTCACCGAAAATTCGTTTTTTCAGAAAAAACCCCAAAAATTACCATAGCATAATATCGGTGCTCTGAGTTCAAAAATGAAATCTGTTTTATAAAAATAATTTTCTAAATAATTTTAATTAAATTTTTAATTAAAAACACTATTCACCCGAAAAAAACTAATACTTGAATAATAATTTATGAAACCATTATTTAACCATTTTATTGGATCACATTACATAATCAAGGTGCCTAGATTATTTTAAAACTTTCTTTAAGTTAGATTACTAATCCATTTGGTCATATTACTAATCCTAATCATAAAATCACTATTCATAATTTACTATTCATCAAAAATAAAGTTGATCTTATTAGACTCTAAATTTCGTACTGGACATAATTGTAGAAGACCATTTTTTGAGAATCATTACACATTTTATATTATTTAAGGTTTACACAAACATTTTTTTTAAAATATCCTTTTGAAAATTCATCAAAAATATGCATACTATTTTTATCCAGTCATTTGAAAATTCATAAACATCATCATAATAAGAAATCCCAATTTTTATTTAAAACAAGGATTACACAAGGCAATTATGGTCTCATTACATATCCCCTTATAATACCAGCATAGGACCTAAGAGTAAGGTGTTCTAGGGTGATAGAATCTTGGGGCGGCTCAGTCAACATTGCCCGAGTAGTAATTTCTATCAGTTTGAACTTCTCGCGAAGACGATTCCGTTCTAGCTTCACATGATGAAGTTCAGCTTGGATTTGGTCCAGAGCAAAGCCCAATGGTGCTACCTCCTTCCCAAGCTCTGTTATATGGGCTTCGATCGGTCCAAGACTACTAGGTGAGGCCATCAAATATTCTTTCTATAATAGTTAACCAAGATTACTTATATTTGGAGACAATAATCAAAACATTTTGTTCATAGTGGTCATATTGACCGATGGTCATATAACAGTCAAAACCCACTGGTCTCATTTTAATTATAATCATGTTTATCAAATAAAACATTTTTGTTGAGTATAAAAATAAAATAAAATAAAATAACACATGAAATTAGGGAACAAGATTTATTCAAAATTTCGGGCCGTTACAAGAAATCCATAGTTTCCATATCGACATTAAGGGAACATTGGACAACATCGTCCTAAATATTGAATCCCTAAATTTAAAAATTTCTCCATAGACCCAGTCTTATCCAACTAAATAAAAATTTGATATTAAAATCAATTTAATGAAAAACACAAAATTTTAATAAGATAATATTGGAAATTTCACCACATATGACATGATTGATTCATCATCATTTTTATTATGAATAAGTATTTCCACTTCATTTTAAAATGGAGACTATGATGGAAATATTTATTGACAAATATCCACTAGAATCCATCCTAATCCATTAATTATATGTATTTCGTAGGATTTATATTATTAATTAATTTCAAAACTAATTGAGTTAAACATTAAGATTAAATAACTTTTATAAAGTTCTCTTGCACAATAAGTTGATGGATTCATAATATATTCGTGATGGGATTAATCTATTTGTAAGAACCAAAATTTTATTTGAGTTTTATATCTTTTAAATTAATGTTTTATTCTATTTCTTACATTTATAAACATAAATAATCACTAGAAGAATAAATTAAGAGTTTCAAGGGAATTTTTTGTGCTTGGATCTCTGGTTTTGGAATAAAATAGAAGATGTACACAAGTAGAGCACAATCGGTGATAATTGTTCACATTAAACTATGTTCCCATGTATGGGCACAAAAATGTTTGTATAAAATAGGAACATGATGATTAGAACATATAGGTATTTTGAAAATGGAGCACACAGAAAACGTATTGTTTGTCTAACGTTGTGCTACAAGCTGTGTGGGGTGATCTCCCATGGATTTGGGGTGTGCATGGCTGGCGCACATTTTGGATAACTATGCAGCCAAACCACAAAACCACAAAAATTTACTGAATTATAATTTTCCCCTATTCCTATATAACTCAAAGACTTCCTCTACATTTCTCTATAGTATACTATATCCTCCACTCCTCCCATTTGTGATACATTAATCCTAATTCAAGGTGTTTAATCTATTATTCTATCTAGACTCTGATTTGTGTGTCGTTTGTCACATTTTGATTGAAACTGGTAAGCTCTCTAGTCCTTTATCTCATTTATTTATTATTCTTCTTATAAATAGATTTTCTTTGGCACAATCTCATATGCCCTATTTTAATGTAATTCATCCATGCTTTATTTTTTATCTATTCTAGTATAAATTAGAAGTCGATACTAGATAAGTACTTCTCCACCGCCATATGGTAGGTGGTCTATTAATTATTCCTTGAGTATTCTTACTTTATATTATGTGTCATGATTCGAAAAAATATATTTTCCATGAATTTTATTAAACATACACCAAACCCTTGTTTAATTTATTATTCTTGTTAAAAATGGCATTGTATCACCTTGTTCTTGTTGTGTTAGCTTCCCATCAACTATTTCTACTCCTTGAGGTTTGCCTATGGAAATAACCTTTCTAATATAAATACTTATGTGACCAAACCATCATCTATATAGGTTTTCCATGAATTTAATATGTAATGACCATATGGAATTAAATGGAAAGTGAGTGGTACGACCACATAACAAGATTACATAGAATTAATGGTTATTCCCTTGTTAAATTGGAACATTAATACATTATAAATCCTATATGAATATTATAAATATGGTAATTTGGAATGGATTATATTACATTTTTGATACCCAGGAATGGATTCCCTTATATTTGTGATACTTTGGGATGTCGTACATTAAACTTGTGATACTAAGGCATGAAATCCCTTAAAACTCTGATACTCTTGCATGGATTCCCATATAATTCTGATACTCAAGCATGAAATCCCTTATACATGTGATACTTGAGAATAGAGACCCTTTAACTTATGATACATAGTAATTTAAAACCTTATGTCTTATGATACCTAGGCATGGAATCCCCTAATACTTTATGAAACTCTTGTGACTTGACATGGATGCCTAAGTTACACATTAGGTTTTGGGTAATACTATGCTTGTAAATATATGTCTATACACATAATTACATATATAGATCATATATATAAATACATGAATATATTATAATATATATAGTTTTATGAAGACATATATTTATAGGTTTTCCAAGAATATGTTGAAGTAAGTTGGGTCATACTAGTGTACTTTAGGAACCACAAATTACCATTTATAGATTACATTACTATTTTACCATTATTATATCTACACACTACTCATGTTTTATGCACTAGATGGTAATTTATCTAAACCATTGGTGGTGGCCTATTGAGTACATCTCAAACCCTATTCAGACAACCATTTGGTACCTGGAAATACTTCATGGATAGAGGTAGGGATCGGGAAAATTGCCTAGTTTTCAATGCTTGATTGATTATTGAATAGGAGCAGTGGAGAGTAGGATTGAGCTAGGGATCATAATTATATATAGTTATAGTATGTTTTTTTAATTTTTGGTCTTTTTTATATACGTTTGTGTATACGAACCTGCTACCAAATTTTTCTATTACTTTCATTACTGAGATGAAATTACATCATTTTGTATATAGTACTAGATATTGATTTTAGTGAGTTTTTCTTATTATTTTTTGAATGATTCACCTATTGTTGTTAGTTGAAATTATTCTTCTAGTATCTATTCATACATTACACTGATGTGATACTATGATTACGATGGTATTTTATGCCCACAGTATTACCGTGGACCCTCACTACTAGTCGAAATCCTCTAGTATACAGGGAGCTTTGCATGTGGCCATGTGACCAACCAGCATAGGGAACCATTTAATAGATTTTGGGATGGGACATTACAAAGTGGTATAAGTGGATTTATTTTCTATGTCGTATATTTTTTTATTGTATAAATGAGACAGGTACATCTTAGAATTTAGAAATGAGAATATCTTGGGAGTATCTAAACCATGTATAGAGAAGATCCAAATTAACAGGAATGGGAATTTTGTATTTATATTCCACTTATTACATTTTATTTTATTTCAACATAGGGTGACACAAATGATGTGTAATTTTAATTATTTTGATTGAGGATTCCATTTACCCCTTAAACTGGTCTAGAAAGGGAATGTTTACTCTTTCATCATTGTAGCCACTTATATATTCACATGTCATAAATTATTCCATGCCATATAGGTACATGCCATTACTTATATTTCTTATTATTACTATGATTGAATTGACTTATGTATATATGGTTTTATGATAATGTTTTTAGGGGAATTATTTATATACTTTATTACTTAATGTTGATGCATTAAACTAATAGTGTATTCTTACAAAGATTGTTGCTGACACCTTATGTAGTCAATTATGGCATGTCGATTCATGGACCATTGGTTGCATGGGATGGAATGAATTTATGGCTGGGATTAAATTGATTCCATATTTCAACTAATTATGTTAATTGGCCTTTATAAATTGTAAGTGGTGATCTATCTAATTAAATGATAAAAAAATATAATATATAAATAAATAAAAATATAAAATGGATTTAAAATATGAAATGAATTGGTCACCATTAAATGGGGATTCCAATTGAAACATAAAGGGTGTTTCTTATGTAACATGAAATTTAAAATCATTATATTCTCAATGATACTTACAAGTGATGGAGAGATATTATTACCCATGAAGATCATCATCAGACTATGTATTGGGTTGGGTTTTAGACAGTCTATTATGAATTTTTCATTCCTCAGATTTTGAGAGAGGAACTGGATATGAGTTTTTTATCTATAGTAGGGTAATATGTTCATTATAGACTATTTTTCTTGGATTAAAAATATCAAGTGCATCGCACCGACTCTTACGGGTGATGTGTTGGTGGAAACAATATGCTTTGAGGATGGAGTCCCATATGCCATCTGATCCCATGTAATGTTTTTTTGGTTTACCACCATTTTTTAAATTCAAAAATATTCCCTCATCAATAAGAAGAATCTAAGGGAATCTGATGGTGTGGTCCATTTTAGTTCGAAACCATTACATGGAGTTCATTTGATTAGTGGTCTGAAACAAGACATTGAGAATGCACATGGGTGTAACTACATCCATATTACACCCATTGACTATCACACGGGTTTTCATTATTATGTCAATCTAGGGGATATAGGGCCCTAGTGTCCAAGAGATCTCGTTGAGTGCTGGGGAAGTGGAAGGGTGGGGAATCATCATCATTTTTATAGGACCTTTCCATCTATTTCTAATGGGTGAGGATCCATTTTAGCTACACCTTTAGGAATAAGATCTGTATCACCTTAGTATATAGGTAACTGTAGTAATACATAATATTGAGTAAAAATAAATAGTCATGCAAAAGGTATCCATGGCTCATATTTGTATCGCCAATTGGGTGGATAATCCTAGGGAAGTGAAGTTTTATCTTAGAGCTACATAATATGACATATCTTTATAGAAAAACTTTTTCTTGAGGAGCAGAGCGTCATTCCATCTAAAGTTTGAGGTATATTATTTCTAGCCTATACATTAGTATATTCCATTTTAGATATAGGCACTTCATATTCGTTTGTCTATATGAAAACTATGGAAATCCTTGGGCTTAATATTCAGTACTTCTATGGGATAATGGAACTTGATACTTTGTTGAGAATTCAATCAGAGAGTGTACTGTAATGAAAAGAATGTACCCCTGAGGTAGTTAGTAATATTTTATTATGGGACCACTATAACCTCGAGATGATGAGATTTGATGTGATTTTGAGGATGGACTAGTTGGTTTACTTTCCTGCCTATGTGGACTGCTATCACCACATGGTATTGTTTACATCACCTAAGGGTGATAGTTATCTAAAAATAGGTGAATAGGATATCCAGGTGAGTTGAAATGGATAAAAACATCAAGTAATGAGTTTAGTGATGGTAAATATTGATAGATTTTTTCTATACTATTATGAAATAAATGATTAAAATTTATCCCCAGTGGTAGATCGATTCAGAGAAGCCTTTCTTGAAAGCATTTCTAGACTACCTATATAGATATAAATAGTGTTTTCTATGACGATAATACTATGATAGAGATTAGTATCCATTTCTCCCTATTGGATGACTACTATTGATCTGCAAGACATCAAGAGGTAGTTGAAGGATGAGGAGTTTAAGGGTTTTATGCAACCCATCACTTCACCATGGGTCGCACAAGTTCTTTTTTCAAAGAAGATGGCTAGTTACCTAATACAATTCATGGATTATCATCAGTTGAACTAGATTGTTGTCAAGAAACAATATCCACTACCTTATATTTCTAAACTCTACAACTAGCATTATAGATCATGTATTTTCTATAAAATTCATTTCTGGTTTGGTCACCATTACGTATGAGTTATAACATTAGACATACCTTTTACATTGTTTTGTTGTAGATATAGTATTTATGAGTTTCCCATTACACTTTTTAGTCTAATGAAAAAAACAAGATATTTTCATGGATATTATGAACTAGGTTTTCCATCCATATCTGAATTCATTTATGGTGGTTCTCATAGAAAATATCTTGGTTTATTTCACACTCAACATGACCATGAAAAAAATATAGAGATCATATTGGATACATTGATAGTGAATTAGTTATTGTTTAATCTCGAGAAATGAAACTTTTGGATGGATAAATATTATGTGTTTGGTCACATTATCTCAGAGATAGAAGTATCGATTGACATAGATAAGGTGAGAGATATAGTTTCCATGGATCATTATAAAAATATCTTTTATATATAGAGTATTATTATGATAGGTTGTTATTATAGGTAGTTCAGTTATGAATTTTCATTCCCTGTTTCACCTATTATGGGATTGACGAATAATGGTTTAGATTTCATTTAGATAGAAGACTATTAGATAGGTCTTAGGATAAGAAATAGAGATTGAGATCAACATAAATATTGATTATTCTAGAGTCGAGAAGAATCTATATAGTTTATTGTGATGCATCTATCGTCGTTCTAGGAATAGTAATGATGTAGGAGGAGTGATACGTGGAATACAAGTCTTATGAGTTGATTCCACATGAGAGGAACTACCTGATGCATGATCTCGAGTTAGTTGATATTTTTTACACCTTGTGCTATTTGGGGCATTACTTATTTGTAGAGTGTTTTTTCTATGTATACAGACCATAAAATACATAAGAATATATATATATATATTGTGTGAATTAAGTATTATAAAATGATGTTTTATTGAATACCTGTAGTCATTCAACTTTGATCTTGTATATGTGTTCGGAATGGAAAATGTGGCTGTTGATTCTCTGAGTTGGGGGACACATAAACTGGTGGTACATGAGGCTAGTAGTGAGTGGAAATATATGGAAATATTTTCTAATATTCATTTAGAATATTAGGACCATCATGGATGATATTTACTTCTATAGTTAAAATTGAACTCTTCACTACTAGAGCGAGTGAAGATGAGGTAGTTGTCACATCCAAAGGGCTTGGTCCTTACAGATATTATTTTAGGTGATGACCCTCTACATGGTTGGTTCATTCATAATAATGAGATATTTCACATTCTTGGATGCATTTGGGTCCTTATATATGTGTGGTAAGAGTTTAAATGATAATTTCAAGCCATTATATTTAAAGTACATCTTGGATTTACCAAGATATATTGTGACTTATATCTAATAATGATTTTTGGGGATGAAAAGGAGATATATGGTTTGTTTACTCGGTGTACCACCTATTAGTATGTGAAGGCCTAACACCAATGACTTGTGAGGATTTTACAACCATTACCTATTCCTGAGTAGAAATGGGACAATGTCATCATGGATATTATGATTGGTTTCCCTAGTATCCATGAGGTAGTGACTCCGTATGGGTTATCATAGACATATTGATGAAGGTAATCCATTTCATACTAATTCATGAGGACATTTAGTGGATGATCTAATGATTTTATGCATTGGTGGGATCATACACTACCAGAGAGTTTTATATTTTATCATGTCAGAAAGGGATTCTCATTCCACATCCTGGTTCTAGATGTGGTTATATAGGGCACTAGATTCACTGGCACTACTGAGTATTTCCTATCACCCACAATACAATTGTTAATATAAGGATATGATAGAGGTTTTAGAGGATTTTTGTTGATCATACTTCCCATATTTCATATTTTCTTTAGAGAAACAATTACCTCTCACCATGTTCTTATACAATAAATGCTTCTAGCTGACCATATATATTTCTCCTTATGAGGACCAATATAGTTGGCCTTTTCATTCACCCTTTTACATGTTAGAGGAAGGTGAGGTTGAACTAAAATCTCCTTACCTTATTTATGAGACTTCATAGTTGGTTTTGTTTATTATGAGGTGCATGTCTACAAATTAGTCTTGGAAGAAGTCATTCAATGATCATCATCACAGACCTCTGGAGTTTGAGGTTTGGAGTTAGGGTTTCTTACATATTTCACCTAGACTCAACAAATTATGTATTCATAATAAGAGGAAGTTATTTCCTTATTAATTCAGTCCCATTTTTGATTCTATTAATATTTGGGAAGATAGCCTGTCATTTGCAATTACCTCAGATGTACCCTACCACACATGACGTCATCATTGTATATGAACATCGATGATATCATTTAGATCAATATCATGTTCTTAAGCCTAAATATGTTTAATTAGAGGTTGATTCATCATTTTAGGAGAATAATATCTTTGTTTTTTAGCAGATAATTTTTTTTCAATGAGGCTAGTTAGTTTCTCTAGTATAGGTGAAATGGCAGCACAGTCGTGTACGTGATAAGTGAGGGGAATGGGAGACCGAAGTAACTTCACAAAGGTCGTATGTAACATTATGTTATATTTTCATTAGGTTTGTACTAGTATTTTATTTTGTTTTAATTTTATCTTATGGGAGGGTATTGTCAACCCTAAAAAGGGATGATACTTTTAATGGTGAATTTAGGGATTTGTGGGATTTTCAACATGAGCCTATAGTTTTTGGAATTTTTGGGCAGTTACATGAGGTTTAATGGGGTCTTATGATGTGTAATGATGGTAAGACTCACCCCATGAGTTAAATTCTTAATTTTATAATTTACACATCGTGTAATGTGAAAATCACATTTTTAATTAATATGGAGACATGTTTTTTGATATATCTTATAATAAAAGGGATTCAAGATGTGTAAAAGATTAAACACCATCTAATTCCCTATGTTACCATCTTATGGTGTTTTGTGGGGTCTTGATGCTTAATTTATTTTTCATCATCTTCCTCTTGTTCAAATATTGTGCCCTAGTTGAGTTGGGGTGACATCATTCCTTACTGGTCGATTCATTTAGTGATTGATCGTTGTTGGGGTCAGAAATCTATTCTTCGGGTAAGTGCTCCTCTTGGTCTTTAAATGGTTCTAATTGAATTTATGTTTAAGATGGAATTTTTTGATAGAATTGGTTTCTCTATCAACCCTTTTAATATTCATGGTGTTCCATTCTTTTTAATGGTCATTCTCTTAGATTCCATTCCTTGTTGAAAAATTTAGTTAGGTTTTTTTCTTTTAGGTGGGTTGATTTATTAAATTGTTCTAATTTATTGAATTGCTCATTTTTCTTATTGATTCATTAATATTCAAAATTGAATTTCATGAGTTGAAATATAAAAGGTTATCTGTTATTATTTTAAAGGGATTTTTATTTGAAATAAATTTTCATTGATTTGAAAGGGAATTTTTTTCAAGACCTGAAATAGTTTCTCTTATCATTGATATTATTTTATAAAAATGTGAATATGGGTTTTAAAATATAATTTGACTAACATTGAAAAATGAGAACCTTGGGTATGTTGAGATAGAAACACAGGTAGCCTTAGTGTATGTGACACTACTTGGAGGTAACCTCTTGTATTTCGATGGTCTATGGTTGGCCTTGATGTATGCTGGATCCAACCATAGGATATTTTAGGCTCGTGAGTTTCTTATACGTATTTTCCCAAATCCTAGAGCCTGAATGGTAGATACATTATTGTTTCTGGTAGTTTATTACATGATATATTATTTCATTGATGTTGTATAACATCTATAGATATATTTAAACATTTTTACCAACATGTTTTCTATATTTTTAAAGTATGATAAGTGATTTTTGAAAACACAAAGTTATTTTTTAGAAGGGGGTTTAAGCAATTTTTTTAAAAAAGCTCATAAAACTATTTTTCTATAAATCTCGGGCTTTTTCATTCTTTTTATGAGAATGTGTATAGATATCTTGGTCATATCCTAATGATATCTTTTTCTCATACCCTACATCATTCTATGGATGGATGAATTCCTTGTTTAAAAGTATTTAGGTAAATGGAAAATAATTCTACAACACACATGTTTCTCATTATGTTATAGTTTCATATTGGGATAGTTTTGAGGTCATGTTTTGTTACATGGAGACATTTTTTTAAATAATTATATTTATTTGTATTTTATCATATTTGGATTAGTTGTATCTTCCATTGTTTTAGATTTTTTCATTGGTTGTATGTTTTGTTTTCATTAAATATATTGCTAGTTTTTTATCTTTTTTTTTACTCCACCACATGAACGGTTGATTTGAGTGAATATTTAGGTTGACATGGGATAGTCTATTAAAATTTAGTATCTTAGGGGTTACTTATCTTGACATGTGTTAGAATGACCTAATTGTGTTCTAATTCTTGGTTAGATTTGAATGGGTTCATTTTAATATGAACAGTAGGTGTGGAAAAGTTTCTTGGCTCGCTCACTCTTGTTACTAAATCTAATTTTCCATGGGTGGTCAAAAAATAATTCCTTAGTCAATGAATGTGTATTTAGGTTCATATGAATAAATTTTATTTAATATTTATTTAAATTAATGAATATAAAATTTCTATGGACTTGGCATGTGTATGGTAATTTGAATAATCAAAGTGGTGTGTTTCTTTAGATGGACCCGATCCATTAAAAAGGTGTTTCCTTTTTGTAACATGATTTATATTTTCTTTAAATTATTATTATTTTAAATAATTTTTCAATATTATTATTTTTATTATTTTTATTTTTTAAAATTTTTTAATAATATATTTGTTATTGTCTTGTGTTTAATAGAAAATGAATAATAGAATAGATCTTCCAAATAGAAGATAGGAAGCGATGGGGTAGGTTATATAAGAAGATCCTCCACTAAACCCTTCATTGGTGGAATTAATGATCTGTGCCATTTAGACTCTAGGGTTAGGTAGCGTAATTAACTTGGGATGAGCAGTGGATCATTGATTTGAATTTACCAAAAAACATCCACTTGACTTCTGTGGTGAAAATAGACCACAAGAGTGAGAGTAGTGCCTTGAATGGATTTAGTGGATCTTCTACATTTTGCGGACTATTGAGGATTTTTAGGAGGGTTTTTCCACATACATTCTCCAAGGAATAGGAATAAAATGGTGAGACTCTATAGTTCATTCTTTGTTTCATGAACGTCTTACCTGGGTCTCTCTCAACAAAATTTTTAATCAAAATTCTTATCCTTGGACTTAATTTCTAATAAATACTAATGAGTTTTTGACATTGGATCAAGGGAATCCTACCATTATGGAAAAAACCACTCGATTTTCTGATTTGGAGAATCTGGAACTATAATGTATCACAAATTATTATATGAAGGCTTGGAGTTTTGAGATGGGGTGAGGGATGATATTCAATAAAATATTATTCTCTGTTAATTCAAAAATTTGTGGATGTAGTAGATAAAACATCTTTGGTTGAGGCAGACATAGATGTAAGGGATGTAAAGTGTTGAGCTTTAGTGGGTGCAGTAGTTAGCCAATGTTCTTCTTTTGTTCAGAATAAAAATAGCAATAGAGGTCTATTTTTTGTAGGGCTTGATTTAGGAACTACTATAATGAAGAAAATGGTAATTTTATACCAATGTGGGTGGCGTGGTAATCCTAGGTCTTAGTATAGGGAGGATCCTAGAACATCTCTTCTTGGTAGTGATCTATCCATATCAAGTGTTTCTGTGACATGATGTCCCAAAACAGTAAAGCGGGATCCACTTTCACCAAGGAGTTTTATGTTTATGTTCAGGCCTACAATGGTGGTGGGTATCCTTCTCAGGCCTAGGGAGATGTATGGGAGTGTATTTCTAGAAGCATTTATTTAGTAGAGTGTACACTGGAGTAATTTAATGTAGGGACAAATACTATTGGAGGTGGGATGTTTATTTCAACTTCTGCAGTGCTAGCTTTGTTCGATACAATTATTGATCATTTTTTATATCATCTATGTCGGTTATTTTTTATTATGTTTTACGTATATATTATTCAATTCTTGTTAGTTCCTTGAATCCCTTAGGGAAAGAGGTTTGAACGAGGTCTAAAATGTCCCACATGTCATGTGGTCATGGGAGACATTGAGGTGGTTTGGGACATCATAGTGATTGATCTTGATATATTTGACATGATTTTCAACATGGATTATATTATTAGTGTAAAGGTAATGATAGAATATTATCTCAATCAGGTATAGTTCTTATCTACCTATGGGGTCACTCATGTTATATAGGGAGAGTGTGACTGTAGATAAGGAAGGGAAGGGATGGTTGTTCCTTATGCGGGTTTAATCTAATTATGGTTATTATAAATGTTTATTGATGTTGTTGACCTATTCTTGGTTATTCATCTAACTTTTTTGTGTGTTAATTATTTGAGGTATTTAGAGATGATTTCTATGTTTTTCTACCACAGGGATAGGTCGAGTTATTGATCTTTTACCTAGAAATATGCCCATTTCTATGCCATCTTAACTTAAGGAACCATATGAGTTGGTGGAATATAAATTCTACCATGAGTACCTAGGTGTTAATGGATATATTCATCATAGAGCGTCACCATATGAATTTACTATTATCTATGATAATAAAGATGATGGGGGCCTGAGAATTTGTATCAAATATCAAAAGTTGAAATATATGACCATTAAGAATATGTATCCTTTCCCCTAAATTGATGATACATTGGATCTACTGAGCATGGATCATAGGTTTTCTAAGATTGAACTATGGTTGGTGTACCACTATTTTAGAGTCTGAGTAGAGGTTTTACCAAATATAGTGTTTCAAATTTTATATTGGAATTTTTAGTTTTTGGTTAAGCCATTCAGACTCACTAATTATGTTGTAGTATTCATGGATTTGATGAAGTGAATATTTCAATGGTTCTTAGACTCTTTTTTTCTTATGTTTATATATTATATCTTGGGGTACTTCATGATAGAGGAGGTGTACATAGAAAATTTGGATATCATTCTTCAAACCTTGATTGAACATCATCTATATGGTATGTTTTCCATGTCTGGGTTTTGGATATGAGAAGTAATGTTTTTTCTGAATGTGATATCATATAGGGGTGTCACAAATGATCTTGAAAATATTCAAGATGTTTTGTCTTGGGATTACCCTTCAAACATGTTTGATTTTTTTACATTCTTGGGTTTTGTAGGTTTCTATATAGGGTTTGTTCATAACTTATCTATGCTCACATCTTCACTGACAGCTTTAACCTATATGTGTGTAATGATTTAATGGAACTATAGGTGACATAGATACTTTTTGGAGATGATGATAAGGTTTAATGATATTCTAGTTTTGATTCTTTCATTTCCAGGTTCTGAGTACGATGTTTTTTGTGATGACTTGGTACTAGTTTGGGTTGAATTTTGATGTCTGGGAAAATTTTTGTGGCTTATAGATCACACCATTTACACCCTCAATTGATGAACTACCATAACAATGATATTGAGTTAGTAGTTTTTATGAATGCACTAAAAATGTGGCAATACTACCTATTCAAAGAGAAGTTTATAGTTATTTCTAATCACAAAATACAAAAGTACATTTTTACTCAGAGATATCATATCTTTTGATAGAGAATCTAAATAGAGTATCTTCATAAATTTTATTTTGATATTTTATATAACCTTGATAAATGAAATGTAGTATCTGCTTCGTTATTCAGAAATGTTTTGATACAATCCAGGAAGGAATCAGTTGATCAATGAAATTTGTTGAGTTTTTTCACTTGGATGATCTTTGGAGTAAAATAGCTTGGTGGAAAGTGTTCTTCGATTCGGTAAAAGTAGAATCATCCTTTTATGATTGAGTTAAACTTGATCATATGATATACACTGAGATCTGATGATTTGAAGAAATCCTAAATGGTGGGGAGACCTCATATGAGTTGTCTCGGTCTACTAGTGGAGTTTGTTCTTTCATGGCAGGTCGTTTATTCCATTTTCCATGATACAAGAGTTTCTAGATAGTGGAAAATGATAATGTTGGTCCATGAACTTGTTGGATACTAAGATGTACAATGAATTGAGACATCAATAATGGTGGTTGGGGATGAGGAATTAAGTTTCATATTTCATATAACGATGTCTGACTTGTCAGAGAGTTAAAGAATAACACCAGATACCTGCAAGTTTATTAAACCATATACCCATTCTGGTATGGAAATAAATGATATTTACATGGATTTCATTGTTGGTTTACAAAATAATCTTTATGGGAAAGATGTGATTTGTGGGATTATTTATAGAATTACTAAATTTGAACATTTTATACCTATACAATAAATTATTAAAGTTGAAAATATTGGAGACTTGTATGCCTGAATTATTGTGAAGATTCATGGGGTTCCCTCTATAATCTTTTTTTACATATACTTGAGGTTCACACCTAGATTATTAAAACGTTTTCATAAAAAATGGGTTATCAGTTTGAATTGAGCACGACATATCATCCACATATGGGTGGACAGACAACGAGGGATATTTGGGTTCTTGAGGATATGAAACGGGCATGTGTTATTGATTTTGGGGGATCTTCGTATATAAATATTCCTTTTCATGAGTTTTACTATAAAAATAAACATAATACTTTAATCAGTATGGAACCCTTTGTGGCTTTATATGGGAGGCCATGTCGATATCCTTTATGCTTGGTAGAGTTGGGAGAGAAGTCCTTAGTTGGGATGAGTGTTTTTCATGAGATGAAAGAGGTGGTGAGGTTGATCAAAATACATTTGATAATGACATAGAGTTATCAAAAATCTTATATATACCATCTTCATTAGCCCTCAGATTTTTGGGTTAGTGATCGGGTCTTTCTCAAAGTTTCACCTCGCATAGGACATCATCAGTTGGATATGTATTGTATATTTTCAATGTGGTTTGTGGGGATATGTGAGAACATTGATTAATTGGAGAGGGTGGAACATCTGTTGATTTTACAATCTATATTGAATTCTATATATGACATGTTTCATGTTTCCCAGATGAGGTGGTATATACCAGATCCCTCCCATGTGATTAGATGGGAGGCTATTGTTCTTAAGCCCAATAACACATTGGTTGATTAGCCACCTCAAATTAAGGATCACCAGGATAAGGTACTGTGTTGTAAAATGATCCCCGTTCTCCAGGTACTATGGCAGTGTATAAGTGATCACCACAAGACATAGGAGTGACTTTCATTGATTAGAAAAAAATGGCCTACTCTTTTTGAATATTCGGGATCTTGAGCTACTTCATGGAATATAACTCTTTAATGGTGGGGATATTATAACACCCCTTTACCTTTCTATCATGTATTTTCTAGAATTGGATTTTGTTTTCATTTTTCCCTATTAGGACAGTATTTTAGACATTGTTTTGGGATGATACCTGTAATGGTGATATGAGTGATTTTTTCGATTTTCAGCTTGAACATATAATTTCTTCTATTTGCTGGGTAGTTACATGATATGTAATGGAGTTTCACAAAGTGTAATTATAGTCATAATAATCCTATCAAAGGAATTATAACCATGATAATTTACATGTCATGTAAATATTACACATTTTATAATGTAAAAATTCAGTTTTTAATTAAAAATGTGATGTGTTTTCATTATAACTTAAAATTAATGTGATTTACAATGTGTAAAATATTACATGAAATATAATTCCATGAGTTACATAATTTAGTGCATCATGTGGGTGTCTATGTCTTAATTTTTATTTATCCTCCTCATCATGGAGATATCTAATTTCCTATGAAATTTTCATTGAATTCCTTTCATCTAGATCAATTCACTCAGTGATTGACCACCCTTGAGGTCAAAATTAATTTTTATAGTTAAGCACTCTACTTGGTCCTTATTTTTTTCATTTTGAAACAATATTTATGATATGTATTTGTTATTTAATAGGGTTTCTTATCATTCGTCTTCATAATCATGGTTTTCCTTCATTTTTGAATGTTGTTCTCTTGGATTCCAGTACATGTGGTCAAATATGGTTAGGTTTTCTACATTCTTGAGGTACGTGGATATCTTAAATTATTATAATTTCTTGAAATGATCATTTTTATTATTCATTCAATGATATTAAAAATGGAATTTCATGTGTTGAAATTGAAAAGGGAATGGGTTCTTAGTATAAATTTGAGTTTCATTGAAACTGAAATGCCTATATTTGAAATTTAAAATGGTTTTTTAATCCTGGAAGAAAATTGGTTTGGATTAAGAATTATTTCATAAAAATTCAAGATTTTTTTTAAAATATTATTTGACAAATATTACATCATGAGAGACTTGGGTACATTGAGATAGAGTCACGGGTAGCCTTATTATTCCTAAAACTCTAGGAGTTGACCTCCAATTTGTCGAGGGTATAAGGTATGAATTGATGTTAGTTGGATCCGGCCTTATGCCATATTAGGATTGTGAGTGTCTAGTATGTATTACCCTATAGTAAAGAGAAATAATGGTATGTGAATTATTGTTTTTAGTTGTTTATTACATGATATATTATTTCATGGATGTTGGATCACATGTATATTTATATTTTGGTATCATTACCTACATTATTTCTATCTTTTTCAAATATGACATGTAATTTTAGAAAACTCAGGTATTGTTTACGAAATATTTTCTAACTATTTATTTAAAAAATATATTATAATAAAATTTTGTTTTAAAGCCTGAAATTTTGCATTCTTGTTATAAGAACTTATATAGATCTCTTAGTGGTATCATACACGGATCTATTTGTTACAACCTACTTATGCCTATGGGAAAACATAGTTCTTTTTTGTAGGATCTAGGAAAAGGGGAGAGTATTCTATATCATATATGATTGTATTTATGTTTCTCTTTCATTTTGGGATAATTTTTATGTAGTGTTTTGTCACATGGGGAATTTTTTCCTAGAATTTTCATTCTTGTTGGTTTAGCATGTTTGGATCAGTTGCATCTCCCATTATTTTTAGTTTATAATATTATAGTATTAATTGTTTTTCTTATATATGAAACTTATTTTGTTAACTTTTTTTTGTCCTACTCTATGATGGGATGACTTGGGTGAATCATCTTGTTGACCCTGGTTGGTCTGTTACACCAAAGTTATTCTTAGATAATACATTAACATCTTCTAAAGGGAAACTCATGGATGAGTTTCTTTAAGAGGGGATTATTGTATGAACCCAATTTTTATATGAAGTATGTGTCTTCTATATCTTGGTTTTAATCCTCTTTTTTATCCTTATGATCATGAATATTCATTTAAGGATGGTTTCAAGAGTGTAGAGGGCTTTTTCATAGATTGGATATCCTTGAATTCGAATATGAATAATAAGAACATAATTTTTTCCTCATTACTAATAACAATTCCCCTCAAACCATTCGAGCATGAAAGGGTTCCACCAGGTTTGTATAAACCATGTGAGGGAGTCTTGAGCCTTATAGGGTTGAGAATGAGTGTGTTCATGGGCTATGCATGGTTTTTCTAACCATGAACAATAAGCCACATGGGGTGCTCTCCCTAGGCATTTGGATGTGTATGGATGACACATGGGTTGGACAAACGTGTGGTCAAACCATTAGACCACATAAGAGTGTCGAATTCTCATTTTTTTCCCTCTTCTTATTTAACTCAATCCCAAACAGTCTGTCTCTCTCTAATAAATCACAACATTACCTACTCCCATTTTAGATCCTCTAAATCTGAAGCATGGTTTTGATGTTTTTCTTTCACCCAGACTTTGATTTGAGTGTCGTATGTCACATTGGATCACCACTGTAATGTTACATGTTTTCAACTGGATAAAAAAGCAGTGGAAATATTTTTTTCCATTAACTGGGCAGGTCAATTTTAAAACCGAGCACCGTAACTTTTTGTTTCAGATAATTGACACTGCGATGTGTCTTTTAAATAAATTTGATTAAAATAACTAAATTAAAATTAATAAAATAAAAATAAATGAAGTGAAAAATCCATATTAAAACTTTGGAATAATCTATGATGTATTTTCAGAGTTTGACGATGTGTCAGCACTGAATTCCAAGACCTGAAGACTCTCAGAGTTGATAGAATAAAAATATTAAATTTATTTTTATTCATACGTGTGTTTGTTTCCTTTTATAAAATAATATAACTCTCAAATGGTGCATCGTATGAAAAATCTGATACCACTGTTAGGTTCAGAACACTAAGTTTAACCTAGGAAGTATATTACCTTGATTCCTATTGGGTGTTTGGATCCCTCACATGTGATAATACCCTATTTATTTTTAATTAATTAATTATTCCATTTTTACATACTAAATATTTATTTTCTCACAAAATTTGCGTTGAATGAGAAATCTAAGACCACCGATAGTTATGGGATGTGGGGTTTACACTATGCAAGATATAACCATTGTGAGTGTTGGACGTTTGTTCATATCGCATCTGAAGATAATTTATTTGTGTTATAAATATTTTTGTTGGCCATTAGAAATAATAATCATAAATTTATTATTAATACTATTATTTTTTTAATGTTCCGGCCTTAATCAGGTTTGGACCCTTTTTAATTCTGCTGTCCTTTTTCTCAAAGCCACCCCTGGCGCGTGCCTGCGCAGCCCGATGTGGGTCCATGGCATCGTTATTTAAATTAATTAGATAACTACTGAGATTTATGAGATGTTAGGTCATGCTTTAGAATGGTGTTTGGGATTGAAAATAAATAATTAATGTTTGAAAAAGAATAATAAGAGATTTAAAGAATATTTAAAAGAATGAAAGAAGGTATAAAAGGAAATTTTGAAATAAAATAGAAAGGGGGTTATGAGAAAAACTAAAAGTAATTAAAATAGAGTATTTCCATTTTTATTTATTTTTATCTTTTTCCATTCCATCCTTTTATTCTATATTATTTTTATTTTATTTTCCCTTTTATTTTTATTTTATTTTTCTCTTATTTTTTATTTTTTTCTTCTTTTTTCGTTTTTTTTTCTTTTCCTCGCTTCCTCTCCTCATCTCCCTCATGTTGCACTCCCCCTCTCCCCTAGGTTGAACACCACCCTCCATACCCTTTAGAAGACCGTCGCTCCTCTGTCCGTCATCCGTTTTATTCATCGTCAGGTGTGCGGTAAACCTTATGGGAAGGCTAACCTTGCTCAAGTAAAAGAGTAGGTTTTTGTTGAGTATCTTGCACGCGGTTCGTCGCGAGATGATTTTACCCTATTTTGGGGTTTTTATATAAAATTTGTTGTTTTCTTCTATTTTAGGTCAAATAAAAGTCTACCCTGGATCATAGAGTCATCTAAGATTATAAGGTACAATGTCTACTCTATTTCCCTCTGTTAGGTTGCAATTTTTAAAAATGAATGGTTGTTCTATTCGTCGGTGCCTACCGACGTTGTGAAAATTCACCCAATCTTTTCAATTTCATTGTTCTACTTCATTGTTGCAGCTCTATTAATTATAAATTAAAGTTTTTAAATTGTTTCAACGTGGTCGGACACCCCTTTGGGTGTGCCGACGTGGCCTATACAAATTCTGTTAGCCCGAACATTCAATTTAATTAACTTCATGTGTTGCAATGCCTATTTTTGTTGTGTTTAATTTACATAATTAATTTAGAATAATTGTGAACCTTGAATTGTTGGAATTTTGGTTGTTGTTTGTGCAGATTTTTTTATTATTATAAAGTGCCTTTATATGCATGTGTTGCACAGCCTTTTTTTTGTTGTATTTAATTTAAATAAATAATTTATTTTAATTATGAACATTGAATTGTTTAATCTTTGGTAGTTATTATGCCAATTTATTTATTATTTAAAAATATATTTATCTTCTTATGAGGATATGGTATCTTGCCTCTTTATGTTTTTACAGTGAAATATTTAATTTATACCTTGTGATGCACGGGTGTATCAGTTTATTTTTCAAGCTACAATTTCATATCATTATTATTTCATATCTGCTGTAGTGAAAACATTAATTAAATTCAAGACGGGGAAAGGATGTCAGTCCCATATTAAGGTTCACTCTTAGACACTCCGTTCATGACTGGTTACCTCTATGTACTGGGGGAAGTTTCCTTGGCTTTACCGGGCTGAGTCTTCCCTGATATTTTGAATTCTTATGAGTGATACCGACTCTAAAAGGTTCCATCATGGAGGATCCGTTGGCAATGTGGCTAAGCCATCCTCAGATGGTTCTTGACCCCTTCTTGCGAGATCGGGACAAACTCAGGGTAAAGACAATCCTCCAGTGATACATGGTCTTCTGAAAGATTGCATTGTACGGGCCCGGTGTTATCAGATAATTTAAGAATGTTCTGTAAAAATTCCTTCGGGACGGGCTCAGAATCCAACTATCAACATGTACCTTAATAATGATTCACATAAGGTTATGTTAATGCTGCTTTGGGTATCTTGAGAATTGTAATATTTTTCTAGTATGTTGAAGCACACCTTGTTGACACATGACTTAGACCACAAGATAAAGCACAATCTTGGTGTTAGGTCTCTTCCTTGTTTTATCTTACTCTTAGAGGCTTTATATATGAGCATATGTGTATTATGCTTACAGAAACTCCTTTTAGACGCCTGCCTTAGGCCGAAGTACATGACTAGGTATGGGTTCCATTTGGAACCCGGGCTGAGTTATTTATTTCATTGCATTTAATTAATTATCTTCAATTGTTATATAAAGGCACAATGCATTTTATTATTGAACGAAATGGAATGGTTCAGACACTGTGGGTGCTGGCCTACTCAAATTTTATCTCACACCCTACTCAGGAATCATTGACACCTGAGTATATTATATGTTTGTAGGTATTGACAAAGGTAAATGTGCCACTTCCAATGATTGATCATTTCTTGCTACTTAGGATGGAGGCATGGGCATAGGATCGAGCCATTCTCTTGATGCAGTTGGTACACTTGGTGTCTTTTCCATTTTGTTGATAGTATGCTTTGGATTCTTTTTTCCATGTTCTCATTTTAGAAATTCATCATGGAATGACATTGTTTTGTGATCTTCCACACTTGATTCTTATTCACTTGGATTATCCATATTGCTTCTACTGTAGTTTATTCATTTATATGCCTCTGCTATTTATTATTAATTGTTGTCTACTTCTGTTGTGGTAATACCTATTACCTATGAGGACATAATCACCCCCTCATACACAAAAAGGACCTCCCTGCTAGTTGGCAGCCTCTAGCATTCGGGGAGATGCGTTTGAGGTAATGTAACACACCAGTCCAGCCACCGTCTTAGAGGTGAGTTGGGTCGTGATGTTACAAAGTGTTTTAAAAGGTGGTATTTTCCTTCTTTATACTATTTTGGGTTGATAGACAGGAGACTAGAAATGTTTCAGCACTTGGTTAATAACTATGCCTAGGACTGATCACCCCACGTAAGGCAAATGACCATGTGGCCAGGGATGGGATTACTGTTCATGATTTTTCGATGCTACAATTTATATGATTTGACCTCGAGTGATTGGTGTACTTTCCACTATTTATGAATTTATGTAATTTATGGTATTTTACCTTTGGCCTTTTAAGTTTAGGATGAAGCATTGCATGCATCATAATAGGAACATTGGAATTCACATTCCATACATAGTTCCATGCCATGTAGTTGAATTTTAGGTTTCATGTTGATTCAAATTAATGCCTTGAATGAATCCCATGTCTTGTAATTATTTAGATTTACTTTTTAGATACCATGTTTAGGTGGGATATGTATCATGTTAGCCTATTTCCACACTACCTGTTTAATACCTTGTTTTCCTTGTATCATGATTTTCTGCCTATTAGAAAGTCTATGTGATTAAAATGTCATGCTTCAATATGTTGCTCTCTGTTAGCTTCTTATGGGGACCTGCTAGCGTGTTTGTTATGTAATTAATTTCTTTGCTAAAATTTATTATTTACCTTTAAATGAGAGCCAAATTCCTATAACTATAAAGTGTGTAGTCTCTTTAGAGGTTGATATCCATCCATATATCTAGGATGATATGTGTTTTAGCATGTTATAATTTGAAATGAATTGTTTAACTACTTAAAGGCACAACCTGACATAGCAGGCTAGTTGAAGCATGTTCCTTATCAGATAATCCAGTTAGGGTGTTGTGAATTTTAATAATTAAATAACTTTTTTTGTATTTCATTCTAATGAACCCAGGTCGGCTTAGTGGGACCCTTGTAGGTTGACTTATCTTCTTAAAAGGAATTTATTTGATGGATTTAATAATTAAGTACGATATTTCAATTAATGTAAAATGTTTTAAAATAATGTTTTATAAAACTAGCCTTTTCCTATGAGGCATTGTTTAAGATCAACTACCTTGTGTTTTGTTTTTTAATAATGGTAATTGATGTTTTGATTAAATATTTTGATGATTAAATATTGAAAATGATTAAATATAAATGGATTTGTTATGGAACCTATTGTGATGTATTCTATTTAAGACCCTGTTATAAGGGTAGTTTGAGTTTCTCCTTGAGTTACTTTGGAAAAGAACCATTCACATGTCCTTGTCCCAAGTCAAACCCCTTTCTTAAAATGACACCCTTTTTCGGATGGGTGGTCTTGTTTTCCTTGACTTTTGTTTCAAGCTTGATCCTCGGGAAATGCCCTTTTCCATCATGTTAGTCATGCCTTAGGGATGGTCATTTTATACATAGCTCATTCAACCGTCTCTTCTCCACAAAAATATATGAATTGATACATCGTCATCCGAGTTAAAATCCATCTTGCTTCTGTATCACCACAGGGTATTATGCGTTCACATACACGGTGCCGTCGACTGCTTAATGTTGTGACAAACCAGCTGAGTTTAGTGTAATCGTCAAGAATTTTACTGTTAAATACGTTTCGGGTCGTATATGTAGTACATTGACTTCTATGTTAAAGGAATCATGTGTGTCCCAATGCTCATGATGACATCCAGAGACTCAAGTGTTTTGACACACCAGTTAGTTTTGTTTGGATTTCATGCCAATTGTGTAAACTTTTTCCTTGTAGTAATCTCCCAATCCTTTTAGTGTACTCTTCCTTAAGTGCGGAGCTTGTTCCATATCTTTCATTCATCCATGATTCACTATGATAACATCATAATTATTCCATAATAAATCTTTAATTGTTGTTGAGCTTGTTTACGGTGGTTTTCCTAAAGTTTCATACTGACGCGTTGTTCTTACCGAGGCTTTGATTAGTTTTAGTGACCCTTGGATTTCCATGTAGGAATTCTTGATGAACTAATACAAACCATCTGTTTCATCTAACAAGACCACCAGAACAATGCTACTCTGGGCTTGGTCAATTTTTTGATATGGGCATCTTACCCTTGTACAAACGTCTTACTCGTAAACGTGGTGTATGAACTACCTATGGTTAGTACCTTATACTCATGTTGTACCGATCCGATGTTACCCATGACTTATTATCGAGCTCGATGATGCCTAAATCAAGGGATGTCACTAGAATTCAGGAATGAATTTTTGTGCATGTGTTCGTGCTCAATGAGAGATACCTTGGAAGAAGGCATCGAAGTTCAGCTTATAAAATTCTAGATGTTTAAGTCGGGCGCCTTCTGAAAAGGTTGGACAGAGTGGATCGACTAGTTATCTCTCTTATTCAATGATGCAGGTTGCAATAGACCATTTTCTGGCATGTTTTCAGGTGAGATGAGTGTGGTTTTCGTAGACCAGGGAATTTCATAAAAGGATGGATCGACATAGGTTTTATGGGCGATGGGGAATTGATCATTTATCCGTTTTGGAAATAAAGTAAGGAGCATTGCTATAACGCTTAAAGTTATGTCTTATAGGAAATTACAATGGAGGAAGGTGTCGTGAATCAGAATTTTCCTTTTTCTAACTTTAAAACATAATGTGGGATGCAACTTTGGCCAGAAGTTAATGAGACCATGACAGGGTCGTGTATCTAGAAAAAAAGGCTTGGATAAATATTTTCTGGATGTTTCAGTTAGAAAATGGGTTTTCTTATGATCATAGTGGATTTTGTGTCATTTTCTTAACCAATGCTTGAATTTTCATTAAGTATTTTGAGACACAAGACAACCTTTAGTGTGATACTTCATGACCCTTATACATCAGATGATGGTTACGTTGTTCCTGAAGGTTTCTCGAGGATGAGAAGTTTTGAGGTGGAATGGTTGTAATGTTCTGTTTTTTGAACCGGATGAAAAAGTGCATGGAATAATTTATTTTCATTTTTAGGGCAGGTCAGTTTTAAAACCGAGTGCCATAACTTTTTATTTTGGGTAGTTGAAACTTCTATATGTCTTATAAATAAATTTTATTCAATTAATTAAATTAATATTAAAATATAAACAAATTAAATAAAGAGTAAAAGCCCTATTTAAACTTTAGAATATTCTCTGAAGTATTTTTAGAGTTTGACGATGTCTTAGCATGAGATTCCGAGACCCAGAGACTCTCGGTGTTGATAGAATAAAAATATTAAATTTATTTTATTCATACGCTTGTTTGTTTCCTTTCATAAAAAATTAAATAACTCTCAAATGGTTCATCTTATGAGAAATCTAAGACCTACATTAGATCCGGAATGCCGGTTTTACCTTAGGTAAGATATAACCATGATTCAGGTTGGGTGTTTGGATCCCTTGCACATGATAATACACTCTTTATTTTTAATTAATTAATTATTACGCTTTTACATAATAAATATTTATGTTCTCACAAATGGTGAATCTAATGAGAAATATGAGACCACAAACAATTCTGGGAGGTGGGGTTTACCTTAGAAAAGGTATAACCTTAGCGAGCGTCGGACGTTTGGTCATATCACAGCTGAAGATAATTTATTTGGGTTATAAATATTTTTGTTTGCTGTTAGAAATATTAATAATAATTTTTTTATAAATATTATTATTTGTGTAAATTCACGTCCTTAATCAAGTATGGACCGTTTTTAATTATGTTTTCCTTTTCTTTAAAATGACCTCGGGCATGCACCGGCACACCCCGCTGCGGTTCCAGGGCAGCTTTATTTAAGTTAATGAAATAACTATTGAGATTTATTAGATGTTAGGTCGTGATTTAGCATGGTGTTTGGGATTAAAAATAAATAATTAAAGTTTGAAAAAATAGAAGATTTAAATAAGATTTTAATGAATGAGAGAAGAGATAAAAAGAAATTTTGAAATAAAATAGAAAGGGGGTTACGAAAAAAATAAAAGTAATTAAAATGGATGATTTCTATTTTTCTTTATTTTTATCTTTTTCTTTTTCATTATTTTATTCTATTTTATTTTTATTTTATTTTCCCATTTCATTTTTTTTCTCTTATTTTTTCTTTTATTTTTATTCTAATTCTTTATTTTTTTTCTTTTCCATTCTTCCTCTTCTAATCTCCCTCACATCGCACTCCCCCTCTCCCCTTGGTGGTGCACCAACCAACAACCCCTTCGGAAGACCACTCCTCCCCTTCCTGTCGTCTATTTTATTCATTGTTATGTGCACAATACACCATAGGTAAAGGATAACCTTGTGCAAGTGGAATCGTAGGTTTTTTTTGCGTATACTATGCACGGTTCGTAGTAAAAGGATTTTACTCTATTTTGAGGTTTCTCTAAAATATTTTGTTTTCTTCCATTTTAGGTCAAATCAATGTCTACCACGGATTATAGAATCATCTATGAGTATAATTTAGGGCTTATACTCTCTTTCCCTCCATTTCATTACAATTTTAAAAAATTCATGGTTATGTCGTTCGTCGGTGTCTACCGACGATTTTCAAATTTACCCGATCTTTAAAATTTAATTGTTCCGTTTAATTGTTACAACACTATATATTATTATTTAATTTTTTTAAATTGTTTCAATGTGGTCATACACCCCTTTGGGCATTCTAAGGTAGCTGGTACAAATTTGGTTCGCCCGAACATTTAATTTAATTAACTGCATGTGTTGCACATCCTATTTTTGTTGTGTTTAATTTAAATAATTCATTTAAATTAATTATGAACCTTGAATTGTTTGATCATCGATATTTGTTTGTGCTGATTTATTTATTATTAAAATGTTCTTTTATCTGCATGTGTTGCGCATCCTATTTTTTTGTCTTTAATTTAAATAATTAATTTAGATTAATTACGAACTTTGAATTATTGGATCTTGGGTGGTTTTTGTACTGATTTATTTATTATTTAAAAATTCATTTATCTACTTATGCTGATATGGTATCTTGCCTCATTTTCTATTTTCGCTACATTTTTTTAACCTATACTTTTTGATGCATGGGTGTATCTGTTTATTTTTAAAGATGCAATTTCATATGATTATTATGTCATATCTTTTGCTGTGAAAACATTAATTAAGTTCAGAGCGGGGAAAGGAGGTGGGTCCCATATTAAGGGTCACACTTAGACCCTCTATTCATGACTGGTTACCTATATGTTCTAGGGGCGGTGTCCTTGTCTTTGTCGGGCCGAGAGTTCCCCGGGCATTCTAATACTACGAGTGATACCGGCTCCAAACAGGCCCATCGGGATAGATCTGTTGGAAATGTGGCTAAGCCATTCTCATATAGTGCTCGACCCCTTTTTCCGAGATCAGGAAGGACTCAAGGTAAATTCATGCCCCCGATGATAGTTGTCCTTTTGAAATATTTCCTTGGAAGGGCTCAGTGGTATTGGATAATTGAAAGATGTTCTGTAGTTATACCTTCGGGATAGAATTAGACTCCAACTTTCATCTTGAACCTTTATAATGATGCACTGAAGGTTTATGTTAATTCCTCTTTGTGTCTCTTTAGAATTGTGATATTTTTCTAGTATATTGAAGCCCACTTGGTTGACATATGACTTAGACCCCATGTTAATGCACGATCTCAAGGGTATGCCTCTTCCTAGTTTTTTCTTTCTCTACTAGGCTATATGTATGTGCATATGTGTATTCTGATTACATGTACTCCTTTCAAGCTTCTAGTTTAGGCTGAAGCATGTGACAAGGGACGGGTGCTGTTTGGAACCCGAGCCGAGTTATTTATTTCATTGACCTTAATAAATTATCAGTAATTGTTATATAATAGCACACTGTATTTTATTATTTCATGAAATGGAATGGTTTAGACACCGCAGGTGCCGACCTGCTGGGATTTTATCTCACACCCTGCTCGGGCGTCGTTAACACCTGAGCGGATTATATGTTTGCAGGTATTGACAAAGGGAAATGTGCCACTTCCAATGCTTGATTGTTTCTTACTACTAAGGATGGATACTGGGGAAGAGGACTGAGGCTTTATCGTGATACAGTTGTTACACTTCATGTCTTTTTCTTTTTTGTTGATATTATGCTTCAGTTTCTATTTTCCATGTTTTTAGTTTAGAAAGACAACATCCTAGGACATTGTTTTGTGGGATTCAGCACATGATTCTTATTCAATTGTATTATCCATATTTCTTCTTCTGCACATTATTCATTTATATGCCTCCTCTATTTATTATTAATAATTTTTTACTTCCATTGGGATAATACCTATTATCTATGAGGGCATAGTCTCCCCCTCGGACACAAATAATCCCTCGCTGCTTGTCGGCATCATATGCCTTTTGGGGAGATGCATTTGAGGACATGTAACCCACTGGTCTGGCCACCGTTTTAGAGGTGAGCCGGGTCAGGAGGTTACGACCTCGTATCAGAGTTGGTATTTTCCTTTTTCTTTCTATTTTGGGTTTGTAGACAGGAGACTATGAATGTTTTGGTGCTTGGTTAATAGCCAATCTTGGGACTAATCTCCCCACTTTCGGGAAATGACCATGTGGCCAGGGATGTGATTACTATTCATGATTTTTCGATGTTATAATTGATACGATCTCACATAGAGTTATTAGTTTAATTTCCGTTGTTTTTGAATTTATGGTATTTTACCCTTGGTCTGTTATGTTAAGGATGAAGGATTGCACACATCATAATAGGAAAATAGGAATTCACATGCCATGTAGAGTGTCATGCCATGTAATTACATTTTAGGTTGATTTCCGATTCAAATTTTTTTCCTTGAATGTATACCATGTCTCATAATTATTTAGAATTCCTTTTTAGAAACCACATTTCAATGATATATTTAGAATGCTAGCATGTTGCCACACTACCTGTTTAATACATTTTTTTCCTTGTATAATGATTTCTGCCTATTAGTATGTCCATGTGATTAAAATGTTATGCTTCTATGATTACAACATGTCTCTCTCTGTTATCTTCTTGTAGTGACCTGCTATCTTGTTTGTTATGTAATTGGTTTCTTTGCTAAAATGTATTGGTTACCATTCAATGAGAGCCAAATGCCAAAAACAATAATGTGTATAGTCACTTTAGAGGTTGTTAGCCACCTATATATCTTGGATGATATATGGTTGAGCATGTCATAATTTTAATTGAATTGGTTAACTAACTAATTCCACAACAAGGACCAAGTAGTCTATTGGATGTATGTTCCTTATGAGATAACTGAGTTTGGGTGTTCTGACTTTTTATAATTAAACAGTTGTTTTTTGGTTGCATTCTAATGAACCCAGGTCAGCATAGTGGTACCCTTGTAGGTCACCTTATCTGCTAAAATGGAACATACATGATATATTTTTTAATTTAGGATGGATATCAATTAATATAAAATATTTTAAAATGAAGTTTTATAAAAAATTCATTTTTCCTTTGAGAAGTTGTTTAAGATTATGTAACTTGTTTTTTCTTTTGAATAATGATACTTTATGTTTTGATTAAATCATTTGACGATTAAAGATTAAATGTCATTAAATATAAATGGCATAGATATGGAACCTGTAGTGATGTCCTCTATTTAAATCCCTGGTATAATGGTAGTTTGATTTTTCCATGAGTTTCTTTGCAAAAGAACCATTCACATGTCATTGTCCCTAGTTGGACCCCTCACGTAAAATGACACCCTTATTCAGATGGGAGGTCATGTTTTATTTGACTTTTGATTAAAGCTTGAGCATGGGGAAATGCTCTTTTCCATCTGGTTAGGCATGACTTAGGGATGGTCATATCCTTCATAGCTCGTTCAACCCTCTCTTTTCCACAATGATGGATGATTTGATACATCATAATCTAAGTTAAATTTCATCTTGCTTCTAAATCACCTCGGGGTAGTAAGCATTCACGTACGTGGTGTAGTAGAGAGCTTAATGTTGTGAATATCCGGCTGAGTTTAGTAGAATCGTCCAGTCTTGCACTGTTAAAAACATTTCGAGTCATCTCTTTAGTACAATGAATTCTGTGTTAAAGGAATCAAGTTCTTCCCAATGCTCGAGATGACTTCCATCGAATCAGGTGTTTTGACACACGAGCCAGTTTGGTTGGGATTTCATGCCAATTGTGTAAATTTTTTTCTTTTGGGTAATCTCTAAATCCAATTTGTGTACTCTTCCTTAAGTGACGAGCTTTTCCTCTATCTTGCATTCGTCCTTGATGTACTAAGAGAGCATCGGTATTACGCCTTGCTAAAGATTTGAAAGTTGTTGGGTTTGTTTAGGGTGGTTTTCCCAGTGTTTCATGCTAATGCGTTGTTCTCATCAAGGCTTTGATTAGTCTTGAGTGACCCTTATTTTTCTGTGTAGGAATTCTTGATGAACTCATCTAAACCATCTATTTCATCTAACTTGGCCACCAGGCTACTGCTAATCTGGGCTTGGCCAATGTTTTGATTTGGGAATCTTTCCCTTATACAAACGCTTCACTCTAAAATGTGGTGTATGGACTATCAAAGGTTAGTTCCTTATACTAATGTCATGCCAATCCGAGGAGACCCTGGACTTGGGCATCTTTCCCTTGTACAAACACTTTTATCGTAAACGTAGTGTATGGACTACCTAAGGTTAGTTCCTTATACTCATGTCGTACAAATCCGAGGATACCCTGGACATGTTATCGAGCTCGATGATGCCTAAATCAAGGGATGTCATTGAAAGTTACGTTTGAATTTTTGTGGACGTGTTCGTGGTGAATGTGACAAACCATGGAAGAAGGTATCAAAGTTCAGTATATAAAATCCCAGATGTTTAAGCTGGTCACCTTCTAAAAAGGTTAGTGAGAGTGGCTTGACTAGTTATCTCTCTTTTTCAATGAAGTGGTTAGTAAAATACCTTTTTCTGGATTGTCATCAGGTGATATGAGTGTGGTTTGCGTCGACCAGGTCATTTCATACAATGATGGCTCAACTTGGTTTTTATGGGTGATGGGGATTCGACCATTTTATCCATTATGAAAATCAAGAGGGAAGCATCGTAAGAAATCATAAGAGAGTGTCTTAAAGGAAATTCTGACAGAGTAAGGTTTTGTGACTTGAAATTTTCCTTTTTATAACTTTAAAACCTAAGGTGTAATGTAACTTTGGAAAGAAGTTAATGACATGACGAAAAAGACATGTATCTAGAAAATAATTTCTTGGATAAATATCCTCTCGATGTTTCAATTGGAAAATGGGATTTCCTATGATCATAATGGATTTGTACTGTTTTTCTAACTAATGCTTGAATGTGATTTGAGCATTTATAGACACAAAAAAACATTTTGTGTGAGACTTCAAGACCCTTGTGCATCAGATGAAGGTTTCGTTATTCCTAAAGACTTCTAGGGGATGAGAATTTCTAAGGTGGGATGGTGGTAATGTTCCAAGTATTGAACCAGATGAAAAAGTGTAGGAAATAATTTTTTTCCATTAACTCGGCAGGTCAGTTTTAAAACTGAGCAACAAAACTTTTGGTTTCGGATAGTTGACATTGTGACGTGTCTTTTAAATAAATTTTAATAAATTTACTATATTAAAATTAAAATAGAAAAAATTAAATGAAGAGTAAAAGCCTTTTTAAAACATTAGAATATTCTATGAACTATTTTTAGTGTTTGATGATGTGTCATCGTGGAATTCTGAGACCTGCAGACTCTTGGTGTTGATAGAATAAAAATACTAATTTTATTTTATTCATACATGTGTTTGTTTCCTTTAAAAAAAATTAAATAAATCTTAGACGGTGCATCATATGAGAAATCTAAGACCACTGTTAGGTCTGAAATGCCTGGTTTACACTAGGCCGAGTACAACCATGATTCGTGCCGGGTGTTTGACACCCTCACACATGATAATACCCTATTAATTTTTAATTAATTAATTATTCCATTTTTGTAAAATAAATATTTATTTTCCCACAAATGGTGTGTCGAATTAGAAATATGAGACCACCGATATTTCCTGGATGTGGGGTTTATCCTAGCCAGGGTATAACCTTTACGAGCGTCAGACATTTGGTCATATCGCATCCAAAGATAATTTATTTGGGTTATAAATATTTTTGTTGGACATTAGAAATAATAATAAAAAATTTATTATTAACATTATTATTTTTGTAACATCCAATCCTTAATCAGGTATGGGCGGTTTTTTATTCTTTTATTCTTTTCTTTAAAGTGGCCAAGGGCGCGCGCATGCGCACCCTACTGCGGGCCCCAGACAGTATTATTTAAATTATTAAATAACTTTAGTGATTTATGAGATGTTTGGTCGCGCTTTATCATGGAGTTTGGGATTGGAAATAATTAATTAAAGTATGAAAAAGAATAATAAGATATTTAAAGGAGATTTAATAAAATGCGAGAAGGGATAAAAAGATAATTTGGAAATAAAATAGAAAGGGGACTATGAGAAAAATAAAAATAATTAAAATGAAAGATTTCCATTTTTATTTATTTTTATCTTTTTCCTTTCCTTCCTTTTATTATATTTTACTTTTCTTTTATTTTTCCTTTTATTTTTCTTTTATTTTTCTCTTATTTTTTATTTTATTTTTCTTAATTTTCTTTATACTTTTTTCTTTTCACCTCTTCATCTCCACCTCTCCATCACATCGTACTCCCCCTCTCTCCTAGGTGGTGCACCACCATACAGCCCCTTCGGAAGACCACCAGTCCTCCATCCATCATCAGTTTTATTCTCCATTAGGTGCACAGTAAACCTCTGTGAAAGGCTAACCTTGCGCAAGTGGAACCGTAGGTTTTCGTTGAGTATCCTTTGCGCGGTTCTTCCCAAAAATATTTTACCATTATTTGGGGTTTCTCTAAAATATTTTGTTTTCTTTTGTTTTAGGTCAAATCAAAGCCTACCATGGATTATAGAATCATCTACGAGTATAAGGTTGGGTGTCTAATCTCTTTCCCTCCATTTCCTTGCGATTTATAAAAACCCACGGTTGTCTCATTAGTCGGTGCCTATCGACCTTGTACAAATTCACCTATTCTTTTCAATTTAATTATTCTGCTTAATTATTGTAGCCCTATTTATTATAAATTAAATTTTTTTAATTGTTGTAACGTGGTCGAATACTCATTTGGGCGTGATGACGTGACCGATACAAATTTCGTTAGCCGGAACATTTAATTTAATTAACAGAATGTGTTGCGCAACCTATTTTTGTTGTGTTTAATTTAAATAATTATTTTAGATTAATTTTGAAACTTTAATTGTTGAATCTTTGGTAGTTGTTTGTGATGATTTATTTATTATTAATTTTTTTTATCTGCATGTGTTACCCAACCTATTTTTGTTGTGTTTAATTTAAATAATTAATTTAGATTACTTATGAACTTTGGATTGTAGGATATTTGGTAGTTGTTGTGATAATTTACTTATTATTTAAAAATGAATTTATCTACCTTTGTAGATATGGTATCTTGCCTCGTTATGTTTTTACACTACAATATTTAATTTATATGTTGTGATGCACGGGTGAATCTGTTTCGTTTTCAAGCAACAATTTCAAATTTTTATTATGTCATATATAATACTGTAAAAATATTAATTAAATTTATGGTCGGAAAAGGAAGTGGGTCCCATATTAGGGTTCATACTTAGACCATCGGTTCCTGACTCGTTACCTATATGTGTTGGGGGTGGTGTCCTCATCTTTGCCGGTCCGAGACATCCCTCAGTTTTCTAATACTTATGAGTGATACCAGTTCCAAAAGGGCCCATCGGGATGGATCTGTTAGCAATGTGGCTATGCCCGCCTCAGATGGTGCTCGACCCATTTTTGCGAGATCAAGAATAACTCAGGGTAAAACCATGCCTTGAGAGATACTTGTTCTTTTGAAAGATTTCCTTGGTAGGGCTCGGTGGTATTGGATAATTAAAGGATGCTCTACAGCGATTCCTTCAGGACGGTCTCAGAATGTAACCATAAAATTTAAACTTAATAATGATGCACTGAAGGTTTATGTAAATGCCTATTTGGGTCTCTTGAGAATTGTGATATTTTTATGGTATGTTGAAGCGCACCTGGTTGACACATGACTTAGACCCCAAGTTAATGCACAAGCTCGGGGGTATGCATCTTCCTTGTTTTACCTTAGACTTACAGGATTTATATATGTGTATATGTGTATTCTTCTTACAGTTACTCCTATCAGACTTCCAGTTTAGGCAGAAGTAGCTGACTAGGGACGGGTTCTGTTTGAATCCCCGACAGAGTTATTTATTTCATTACACTTAATAAATTATTTGAAATTGTTATATAATATCACACTGCATTTTATTATTGCACGAAATGGAATGGTTTAGACACCGCAGGTGCTGGACTACTGATATTTTATGTCAAACCCTGATCGGTCATCATTGACACCCGATTAGATTATATGTTTTTAGGTATTGACAAGGGAAAATGTGCCACTTCTATTGCTTGATTGTTTCTTTATACTTTGGATAGATACTAGGGCAGAGGACCGAGCATTTCTCATGATTCATTTGTTACAGTTCGTGTATTTTAATTTTTGTTAATAGTGTGTTTGGGTTTTTGTTTTCCATGTATTCAGTTTAGAAAGACATAACCACATGAAATTGATTTGGGAGATTCCGCACTAGATTCTTATTCAGATGGATTATCCATATATCTTTTGCTGCAATTTATTCATTTATATTCCTTTTCTATTTATTATTAATTGTTTTTAATTTTGTTTTGATAATACCTATAATCTATGAGGGCATAGTTCCCCCCTCAGACACAAAAAGGACCTTGCTGCTAAATTAAGGGATGCCACAGAAATTCAGGTATGAATTTTTGTGGACGTGTTCATGTTGAATGTGAGATACCTTGGAATAAGGCATCACCATTTAGTTTATAAAATTCTAGACGTTTTAGGTGGGTGCCTTCTGAAAAGTTCAGTCGAAGTGGTTGGACTAGTTATCTCTCTTGTTTAATGAAGCAGTTAGTAAAATGCCTTTTCCCTGTATATCATCTGTTGAGATGAGGAAAGTTTTCATCGACCAGGGCATTTCATAAAAATATGGCTCGACTTGGGTTTTATGGGTGAATGGGAATTGACTGTTTTATCTATTTTTGAAATCAAGCGAGAAGTGTCACTAGAACTCTTAAAGGCGTGTATTGTAGGAAATTCTGACTAAGGAAGGTGTTGTGACTCAGAATTTTCCTCTTTATAACTTTAAAACCATATGTGGGAAGTAACATTGGCAAGAAGTTAATGAGATGATGACAGGGTCATGTATCTAGAAAAAAAGGCTAGGATAAATATTATCTCGATGTTTCAGTGGGAGAATGGGCTGTGGCTATGATCATAATGGCTTTTGTTACATTATTCTAACAAATTATTGAACGTGAATTGAGCGTTTAGAGACACAACACAACCATTTGTGCAAGACTTCATCACCATTGTGTATCGGATTAAGGTTTCATTTTTTCCAATGGATTCTTAAGGAATAGAAGTTCTAAGGTGGGATGGTGGTAATGTTCTGTGTATTGAACCAGATGAAAAAGCATCGAAAACAATTTTTTCGATTAACTGGGTAGTTCAGTTTTAAAACAAAGCACCATAACTTTTTGTTTCGGATTGTTGAAACTACAATGTTTCTTTTAAATAAATTATATTAAATTAATGAAATTAAAATTAAAATAATACAAATTAAATGAAGAGTAAAAGCCTTATAAAAACCTTGTAATGTTCTACGAAGTATTTTCCGAGTTTGACGATATGTCAGTGTGAGATTCCCAGACCCTCAGACTCTCAGCATTGATATAATAAAAATATTAAATTTATTTTATTCATATGTGTGTTGGTTTCCATTCAAAAAAAATTAAATTACTCTCAAATGGTGCATCGTATGAGAAATATAACACCACCATTAGGTCTGGAACTTCGGGTTTACCCTTGGTAGGGTATAACCTTGATTCTCTTCAGGTGTTTGGCACCCTCGCACGTGATAATAGAATATTTATTTTTAATTAATTAATTATTCAGTTTTTACATAATAAATATTTATTTTCTCAAAAATGTTGTGTCGAATGAGAAATTCTATACCACTGATAGTTATGGGATTTGGGTTTTAACCTAGTCAGGTTTTATCCTTCGCGAGCGTCTGACGTTTGGTCATATCGAAATGGAATATAATTTATTTGGGTTATAAATATTTTTGTAGGCCATTACAAATAATAATAATATTTTTATTATTAATATTATTATTCTTGTAATTTCTAGGCCTTAATCAGGGACAAACCATTTTAAATTATGTTGTCCTTTTCTTCAATGTAACCTTGGGTGCAAGCCTGTGTACCCCGTTGTGGGACCCAGATAGCTTTATATAAATTACTTAAATAACTACCAAGATTTATGAGCTATTATGTTACAATTTATCTTGGTTTTTGCGATTGAAAATAATTAATTAATGTTTGGAAAATAATAATAAGAAATTTTAAAAAGACTTAAAATAGTGCAAGAAGGGATAAAAGGAAATTTCGAAATAAAATAGAAAGTGGGTTACGGGAAAAATAAAAGTAATTAAAATGGAAGATTTCCATTTTTATTTATTTTTATTTTTTCCTTTACATCCTTTTATTCTATTTTATTTTTCATTTATTTTCCTTTTTTTTTCTCTTATTTTTCTATTATTTTTTTCTTAATTCCTTTTCTTTTTTTCTTTTCCCATGTTTCTGTCCTCCTCTCCCACATGTCGCACTCCCCCTCTCGCCTAGGTGGCACACTACCCTGCACCCCCTTCATAAGATCGTCACTACTCTATCCGTCATCTGTTTTATTCACCATTAGGAGCGCAAAAAACCTTATGGAATGGCTAACCTTGCACTAGTGGAATCGTAGGCTTTTGTTGAGTATCTTGTGTGCGATTTGTCACGAAATAATTTTACCCCATTTTGGGGTATCTCTAAATTCTTCAGTTTTTTTCTGTTTTAGGTCAAATAAAAGCCTACTGGAAAATCATAGAATCATCTATGAGTATAAGGTAGAGCGTCTACTCTTTTTCCCTTTGTTTTGTTGTGATTTATAAAAACGCACGATTTTGTAGTTCATTGGTTCCTACCGACATTGTGAAAATTTAAAAAATCTTTTCAATTTAACTATTTCGCTTAATTGTTGCATCCCTATTTATTATAAATTAAATTGTTTAAATTGTTGCAACATGGTCGGACACCCCTTTGGGCGTACTGACATGGCCGTTAAAAATTATGTTAGCCTAAACATTTAATTTAATTAACTGCATGTGTTGCACAACCTATTTTTGTTGTGTTTAATTTAAATATTTAATTTAGATTAATTATGAACCATGAATTGTTGGATCTTTGGTAGTTGTTTGTGATGATTTATTTGTTATTAAAATGCACCTTTATCTGCATTTGTTGTGAATCCTATTTTTTGTGGTTAATTTAAATAATTAATTTTGATTAATTATGAACCTTGAATTTTTGTATCTTTGGTAGTTGTTGTGCATATTTTTTAATTTTTTAAAATTGAATTTATCTACTTGTGTTGATATGGTATTTGGCCTCATTATGTTTTTACGCAGCAATATTTAATTTATACAATGTGATGCATGGTTGTATCTATTTAGTTTTCAAGATACAATTTCCTATGTTTATTATGTCATATCTCCTGCTCTGAAAACATCAATTAAATTCAGGGCAGGGAAGGAAGGTGGGTCCCATGTTAAGGGCCACACTTAGTGCCTTTGTTCCTGACTGGTTACCTCTATGTGTTGGGGGTAGTGTCCTAGGATTTTCTGGACCAAGACTTCCCCGGGCTTTGTAATACTTATGAGTGATACCAGTTCCAAAAGGGAACGTCGGGACGGATCCATTATCAATGTTTCTAATCCATCCTCATATGGTGCTCAACCGCTTTTTGTGAGATCTAGAAGGAATTAGGGTAAATCCATGCCTCAATCGATACTTGGTCTTTTGAATGATTTCCTTGTACAGGCTCGGTGGTATTGGATAATTGAAGGATGTTATGTAGCGATACATTCAAGACGCACTCAGACTCTAACTATCAACTTGAACCTTAATAATGATGCACTAAATGTTTATGTTAAGGCTTATTTGGGTCTCTTGAGAATTGTTATATTTTTCTGATATATTGACGCACACCTGGTTGACACATAACATAGACACCATGTTAAAGCACAAGCTTGGAGGAACACCTCTCAATTGTCTTACCTTACTCCTCAAGTATTTATATATGTGCATATGTGTATTATACATACATGTACTACTTTTAGACTTCCAGCTTTGGCAGAAGCAGGTGACTAGAGACGGGAGCCGTTTGGACTCTGGACCAAGTTATTTATTTCATTTCACGTAATGAATTATCTTTTTTTGTTATATAATGTCGCACTGCATTTAATCATTCCATTATCTAATTTTTTTTCATTATTCCTCCCACCGATGTAGTTATTTTAGTGTGATCTCATATGCTATATTTTAAGGGCGTTAAACCATTCTTCTATATCATTCGTTCTAGGTTGAATCAAAATCTAATACTGGATAAGTACTCCTATACCACCATAAGGTAGGTTTTCTTGTAATTATCCCTCATGTTTTTATGCTTTACATTATTCATTGTGATGCCACATGAAATATTTCTCATGAATTTACTTAAACATATTCTTAAACCATGTCTAAATTATTATTCATGTGGGAAATTATCTTGTATCACATTATTATTATTGTGTTAGGTTCTAATCGACTCATTCCACACCTTGAGGTGTGATTATAGAATTAACCTTGGTAATATAAATTCTTATGTGACCAAACAATTTTCAATATGATCTTTTCCTTTTTTCTATATGTAATTCCTATAAGGAATTAAATGGAAAGTCAGTGGTATGACCATGTCACACTCTGAAATTTAAATAATGGTTTTAACGTTGTTAAATTATAGCATAATATATTATAAGGCCTACCTGACTATTATAATTTGTATACATTTATATGGAATCCCTTATACTTTTGATACTCAAGTATTTTGTTGCTTATACTTTTGATACTCAAGCCTTGAATCCCCTATAATTGTGATACTCGGGCATGGCGTCACATATTCCTATAATAATCAAGAATGGGGTCCCTTATACTTTTGACACATGATCATGGCCTCCCTTATACTCATGATACTCAGGATTGGATCCCCTTATACTTATGATACTTGGTAATGGATACCCTTATTAATTATTATAATTGGGAATGGTGCCCCTACTAGTTTTTGTGACCCCAAAAACAAGACATGGATGCCTGAGTTGTGCGTCGGGTTCTGACTAGCTCTATATATGAACATATAAGTATTTAAATGTCATTATTAATGTAGAACACATAGAAACATATATATATATATATTCATATACACTTATATGTATAAGATCATCGAGAAATCCTTTTAGAGGTTTTCCCAGCATGGGGTGAAGTATGTAGTGTTAGCCAGGTGTTCTTTGGGAACAAGATCGAATGCATTACAAATTACATCAGTTATATACCACTTTAATATCTACACACTGCTCATACTATATGAACTGAATCGATAATTATAGATATCGTTGGTGGTGACCGAATGATAATATCTCACATCTCATTTAAGCCACTATTTGGTACTCAGACAGACTTCATGGATACAGATAGGGAAAAGGGAACATGCCCAATTTTTGATGTTTGATTGATTAAAGCATGGTAATGGGGGATCTCAGGACCATACTATGTTCTAAGATTCTATCTAGATATAATATTTTGGTCTTTTTGGATATTTTGATATACCTATTTGTATGTGAACCTACTTCTATGTTTTTTGTTCATTTTTAGATAAATAAAATTACATCATTTTGTGTATGGTAATAGATAATTCATATGTTTACTATTAATTATTGTTTGTTGGACAATTTTCCATCTACTGATAGTTGATGTTATGCTTACACTATCTATTAATTTATTAAACCACTGTACAACTCTGATTATAAGTGTCTAATCTTCCCACCATATCACCATGGACCCTCACTACTAGTCGATATAATTTTTCATATCGGGAGGCACACTTGAGGCCATGGGACCAACCATATTGGGGAACCATTTAGTAACTTCTATTCCAGGATGTTACACCATTTTCATCGATTATGGGATCATAAAATTAACTAAAAGGTGGGGGTCACTATTATATAAGGTACTTAACTACAACATTATCTCTTATAGGGTGTTCAATGTTATTCTAGTTATTATTCATAACATGAGTCTATTGTTCCATTACTTTCATGATGTTCTAGACTATCACTCTCATCATGTTCAACATTTCATTACTGTAATCATCACATTTCCAATTGAATTAGTTATTAACAAGGATTATCCTATTTCTATTAATTTTCTAAAATAAATGAAAGATGATGATGAGAACAAAAAATCTAATGTTATGAATTTATAAATAATAACATATAAATGAAATATATAACATATTCATGAATTTCAAGGTTTAATATAGGTTATCGATGGCATATTTCATATTAAATTCTCTAAACTAACATTATATTAATATATTTCTTAATGATTTGTAAATAGAATAAGAATTATCAAAAGTACACCTCCTAAATGTGTCAAACCAATTGTTTAGTTATGCATATTTTTCATGCATATGGTGATGATCAAATTAATATCGAATCCACATTTTGGGGAAAATTACCTCTAGGTAAATCTATTCCAGATCATAGATTAAAATTTAGTATCTAAATATGGAATTAATTTCTAGGAATTTATATACTCAAAACATTTACACATTTTTAGGATGGTATCCTATATATAAAATTATCAATACGTTTATCACTAGTGTCCTCTAGGTCCAATAATAAAAAATAAATAGACTTTCTTATGATTCAAACTATATAAACGTAAGGATGAAATAAATTTTATATTATCGGTTTTAATACAGTATACCAAAAAATAAAATATAAGAGTTGGGATGTTTAGTGTCTTGGGATATTAGACACATAATTACATCATCTTAATCATACACTAAAATAAAATATTCCTTTAACAACACTAAAAATGGCCTTTATCAGGGCTAGTGTAGCGCTCACTACAAGAGTGAGATTAAAATACCAAGGTTTTTTCAGTTCTAATGAAGAACTGATAAAGGGGACCTTTATCGATGCTTTTGGAAAACATTGATAAAAGGAAATATTGTCGAATTCTATAATAGGACACTGTAGAACTAGTGAAATGTGTTGTAACAAAAGAATACAACACTAGAAACACCACTCCAAATTAAAAAAATTTAGGTACCATAATTTTTTTAATGAAATAATTTTTGGACACAAATACAAAAAAAACAATATCAAAGCTTAGTTTATAGAATTACATAATAAAAATTAATTTATACATTATAAAACATCAATTATTTGTTTTCTTTTGATCCTAAACCTGGATCATGTTATTTCCGGATAAACCAACCCTACTCAAGAAAAAGAACGAGACTATATAAGAAGAAATTTATTATTTTCGTATTAATATAGATAAATAAGTTAACATAATGTTTTAATATTAAACATAATGTTGAGTCATATGAAGAAAAATGTGTATCACACTGAGTTGAAGTTGATTCATTTACATCACATCATTTCATGACCATATTCAAGCATTGTATTTCTGAGATTTAACTAAATAATTTTAAGATAAAAATGATAAGGAAATTAATTACGTAATTGTAGATAGTATGATGGGAAAATGAATATAGGCTCATTTCGTCAATTTTGACATTGTGATGCATGTTTTAAACTAAAATGACACTTATATATTGACAGGATACAGCTAGAGTCATACCAGTCACATTAAACATTGGGTTGAGGAGAGGATGATTCCAACACACCTCAAATTACTTATAGATCATTTTCCTACTATATGAAATAAATTTAGTACATTTTATCAGTTTTGAGTATGTCACTTGTCTTTTTTACTAAGATGTCTTTTTAAACAGGAAACACACACTTTGAGTCATAATAGTCAAATCATGTTTGAAATAGATGTGAGTCAAATTCCTACAAATCAAAAAAAGACTTATGAATCGTTTTCCTAAATTATCAAAAGAATCTTAGTGTCTTTTCACATTTTTAAATGATTTAAACCTTATGAACTAAAATGTCAATTTTAAACTCACAACATACACTTTGAGTTGTGTTGGGAACATCGTATATCACATTGCATTGAAATTGATGCCTATACATACAAAATGACAAGGATCGTTAAACTAAAGTATAAAAAAAATATGAATGAATTTTCTCTATTTAGAGTATTTCTGTTCCCTTTTATACTAAAATTAATGCCAATTTTAAATAAAAAGACACGATTAAAGTCATACCGATTACACCATGCATCAGATTGAGTTATAGAATATTTATATAGATCCAAAATGACTTATATAACATTTAAAAAAAGTATCAAAACCATATGAATGTGCTTTCTCAATTTTGAGTATGACAATTTTCTTTTTGGTAAAATTATTTTAAATTTAAAATAAATAGACACACTTGGAATTATAATGGTCACATGGTGCATCATATTGTGGTGTGGAGGATTCATAATTTTTTTAAATGACATATTGTTCAAATTAATAAAGTATCAATATAATCAAAATCTGTTTTATTAGTTTTGAGTATATCACTTTTTATTTTTACTAAATGTCAATTTAAACTAGAAACATACACTTTCAGTAAATCTAAACACATACTATATTTTTTTTATATGAGACCAATTCCTACAGATCAGAAATGAAATAAAAATAATTTTCTAAATTTATCATGAAAATAAAAACATGTTTAAATGGTTTTCAGTGAAGGATTATTTTTGAACTAAAATGGAAATTTTAATATGGAAATATAAACTCTGAGTCATACCAAAGAAATCATGTTTCATATTGATATGTGGCTAATTCCTATACATAAAAAATGACTTATTTATCATTTTACATGGTTATTAAAACATCCTGAATGAGTTTACTCAGTTTTTAGTATTCTAGTTGTCTTTTTTTTAGAATTAATGTCAATTTCAAATAAAAAGATGAACTCTGAGTCATTACAGTCATACTATGTATCCGATTGAGGTGATGAGGATTTTTACACATCCTAAATGACATATATATCATTTTATGAATGTATAAAAATAGTATAATATCATTTTCATAGTTTTGATTATGTCACGTGTCATTTTTTACTAAAATATCATTTTAAAGTAGAAATACACACTTTGAGTCATACCTGTCACATTGTCTATTAGTTTGATGTGAGAAATGTTTTATATGTCACAAATGACTTATGAATTATTAACAAAATTATCTTGAAAATATGATAATTTTTTTTATTTTCACTAAATGGAAATTTTTGAACTAAAATGTAAATTTTAAACAGATAACAAACTTATTGATTCATACTAGGAACATCGTATTTTGGATTGAGGTGAGAGTGATTCCTAAAAATGAAGAATGAATTATGGATCATTTTCATAAATTATCAAAAAATATGAATTTGTTTTGAATGTTTTGGAGTATGTAAGTTTTATATTTTACTAACCATAATGTAGATATTAAATAAAATGACCGACATGGAGTCATACTGGTCGCACTGTGCTTTTTTGGATAAGAACATTGACTAAATATGAACTGTTATAGTTTAAGAAATAAAGAATATATATAGCGTGGTAACATCGGAAGAAAAGAACATGTTATCTCTTTTCTAAATTTTTACAGATAATTGAACGATACATATGAATTCATTAGAGATCTATGAAAAAACAAAATAAGTATTAGATAAAAATGATAAACAAATTTAAATAAAAATAATAGAAAAATGACAAAAAAAATTAAACAAATAAGTATTAGAAATTCAATTTTTCATGATAGATGTATACATTCGTGGATCATTTCCATATTTTCAGTATATGTGTTGCAGTCTCGAAGTCCAATCTTTCTCAAGCATGAGAAGCTTTAAAAAATATACTACAACTCGAAAAAAAATATTTCAGATCTATAACAAAACCATTATTATATAAGTAATACTAAAAACTAAAAAAGTAATAAAAAATATGAAAAAATAAATTAATGTTATGGGCCTTGATTTTATTATGAAAACATCAAGATTACCCTTGTGATTGAGTTGATAAAAGATATTTTCTATTCCTGTTACTTATGTGGAGGGAACATGAAATAATGTGATAGATTCTAACATTGCTATGGTTAAAATGTTTTGAGGGCGAAGAATTCTGTGGAATTTTATGTGCTAAAATGCATGATATATGAAAAAAAATATTCTATGATAAAAAAACTATGAAAATATGAATTCTAAAAAGATATATGAAAAAACATAATAAGTATTTGATAAAAATGATAAGTAAATTAACCTAAAAATAGTAGATAAAATGAATAAGAAATTAATTAAACAATTAGTAGTAATTCACCATTTCATAATGGTTGTATACATTGTTAACCGTTTTCCTAGTGGTGATTATCTCAGTTGTGGTCTTGAAGTCCAATCTCTCATGAGTATGAGCAGCATCAAACAACCCAAACCAAATTGAACAAAATAATCGACCATTATTAGACAATTTTTATGAGAGCAATTCAAAAAATAAATAAATAAAGCATAAATATGAAACAATACATTAATTCTATAGAAAATTATTTCATTGTTCATCCCACAAGAATACCTCTAGGATTTGGAAGAGGGAACATTGATTCTCTTCCTACAAAGGAAGTGGAGGGAACACGGAGGAAAGTGATAAATTTCTACACTGTTGGGGTGAAAAAATATTTTGGGAGAAGAAGTCTACGAATGTTTTCATGTAGAAAGTCATAAAATTTCTCAATAAATAAACTGAAATATATGAACGCCACAAGTAATGATGATAATTAAATAAATGATTCATTATATATTTTTTTGGTAAAATAGAGAATTCATACCATTAAATTACCTTTAAATATTCCCAAAGAATTAACTTAGTTATAGTATATTCTTCTGTAGGATTTGTAACATCATCATGCACATAAGGAATCATCTTCATGGGTAGTCAACCATTTAATTCATATTATTTTAATGTGTTATAGTATAGATAATATTACAAGGAAAATATTGTATATTAAAAAACACATTTACCTTATCATTGAACATTATTTATTTTTTAATGGTTTTAGGTAGTGGGTTCCTCTATCGAGAAACCAAATCCCCTCACTGTGCTCCCCTCTAATATACAATACCTTGTATAAATTAGGACGATCATGCACTTATTATTATCTCTCCTATGAAATGGTCATTATTGATTAAATTTTCTTTTGATACGACCTATGATTTAGTCGTTAGCTAGTCAATCGACAAATTATTGATTGCTGGATCTGATACATAAAATACGTTCACTTCTTGTGATGCCATTATGAACGTCTCATCTTTACCCCTTCTACTATGAAATTCAACTTCATGAATCCCATTTTATCAACTTTTATTTCACTCATATTGTTAACCCATTTGTAATATAAAATATAACATAAATTTTTGTATAATAAAAATCTTATATCAATTAGATATCGCCAAAATATGACAAATTTCATTAAATTTAATTTATATCCTTGGAAATAGATATGTGCATCACTTCCATCACAAGAGTAACATCACTTTTTTAATCATACTATAGTAATTGTGTTTTTTTGTAGGATTTATAACCATTTATTACATAACTAGTGTAAGATATAATATTTTCATTCATTCCCAGGGCTAGCGATCGACAATTAAATACATATTTTTCGATAACTCTCTAAAAATTTGATCTCCAAACCATCCTATAAATTGTTGATTATGTGTATTTGATATCCATCATTTATTCCTTCATTGATTCAAATCTCAAAGAATTTATTTCTAGGATTCAACTAATACATCAACATGGTTACTATTTTGTAAATTTTTATCATACTTATTCTATCAACATATTATAGTAAATTTCCATAGAATTCATCAAAATATTTAAAAATATATCATTCCCCAATAATACATTCTATATAACATCAATTCTGGACATACAATTTTAAAATATTGTTATACCATTATGTGGGTTGCATTTATCCTTAATGGAAATGAACTCATAGTTGAACTTCTCTATGAAAGAGAAACATCATGTGGACTATAATATTTAAGAATAATGGTGTGAATAACATCTCTAATTCACATAATATTACTAAAACCTCATTATTAATGATTTAAAACTTCATCGAGTCTATAAACTTACTGCATATGGCTTTGAAAACAAATCAGAGTCTAGTTAATGTATGCCATATATTTTGAGGAAGAACGAAATGGAAGGAAACAAACATGAAATCATGCATAGACACAAGATAGTCATGTGATTTTATTCCCTATAACATAAAATTAGTTATTAACATGAAATTGTTGATATTTTATGAATTCCCCTCTAAAGATTTAACACTATTAATGAAAAAGAAAAAATTTGGAATTTTTCTTATCTGGATATTGTGAAGATACTAATGGAAGAGAACACTACCCATTACAATTACCTAGTGCCAACTCTTCCCTAATACCCATGTCAATCATGCCTAACCTATCCACGATTCTCTCTTATATTTTTCCAGAAACATTTAGTAACATTCCAATAACACTATCAATTTCATTTCATTTATATATTCACGAAATCATAAAAATGAGTGACATAAAATCAATTCTAATACATAAATTTATATAAAATTGATCTCTTCATCCAATAAGATTTTTTATGGTTTTTTGAAAATGTATTATAGAAAATAGTGTCAATATATTTTACTTTATGGAGCTGTTGATCACCTATTAGTGGATATGTTGTTTTACCTTGTCTGATATTCTAATCGAATGATGTCATCTAGGGTTAATATTAATATCATTGAGGTTAAAATTTCTGATGTTCTTAAAGCACAGTCTTCTGGGAATTTGTTTACCGAACTATCTCTAAGCATTCTTCATAAATGGCACACCCTAACATTCCCTTAATCCAGTAGCATGATAAACTTCTATAATCAGGGATTTCATTTATCATCATGCACACAGTGGACCTCAATATGAATTCATCACTTCTATGAGAGTCATACATTGTACCTCATTTATCCCACACCAATTTTAGATCTTTGATTAATGTATTGAAATAAAGATCAATATAATTACTAGATTACATTGGTTCAGATATATGCAGAGACAACATAATATATTTTTTTCGTTATAAATAACCATGGAAATAAGTTATAATTTACCATCATGACAGGCCATGTACGGTGAGTACTACTAAGTATTGTAAAAGGATTTATTCCATATCTAGATAACACAAAATGAAAATTTCACGGCTCAAATTCACATTTAAGCTACTCATAATCAATTTTATTCCATTGAGGAGAATCTGGGGGATGTCATAGTTCCCATATTTTATTATTTTATTTTAATTTCATTATAAATGTCTCATAGTTTCCTAACATCTATATCGTCTTCTGATCTATGGAATTATATTAATGAAACATATATATTTCAAATAACTTGATAATTTTTTTTATCAATCTGTTACACACTTAGGGAATTTATGAGTGATTAATGGTACATGAGAAACAATGTTCCATCATTTGGAAAATAATTTATTATTTTAAATATCATTCCCATTGAATGTAGAACTCATTTAGAATCCTATGTTTGACATGGTATTTCAATTTCTTCTAATGTCATATCATTTAGGAGATGAAGTAGTTCTATAAAGCTGGTGTCACTCCATCTTCTGCAAACATTTAAATTATATGACTAAAATATTACTAAAAATGATGTGTATTCATTATAACCAGTATATAATGTTCTCTTATTAGATCTATTTAACATCTCAAATAACATTGGAAAATAAAAAAACTAATTTTCATGTCTTCCATGTGATTTCCATAATAATTTACACTGGTATTTATATAAAATGATCAATAAACCATATTATCATCCAAATTGGTGTTCACCTTAGTTTTAAACTATGTTTAGTCCAATATTAATAGCTATGATCTATTACCGGAAAAATAAAATGTTCTTCAAAATTATTCAGACTAATTTTTCATCAATAGAAACAACATAAACATGAACACATGATTGGATAAGGGTCTTATGCATGCTCTATTGAAAACACGATAAACTCTTTAACTACATCTCCATACTAGAGTGTTAAACTAATAGTCTACATCCATTTCTGATTCATATCAATCCCATTGGGTTGATAAAATATTCATTTTATATAATAAATATTTAAATACAGATATGATATTCATTATTAAAGAAGACAGTTACATATAATTATAATATGGGAAGCCCCACATTTGATTGTTTCAATGAATTTAAGTATAATTTAAAGAAAATGGGCATTGAAATTAATTAAATAACTAATACACCAGGGTAGGTGTTATCCTCTAAATTCATATAAAGGATAATATTATAGAGAACTGTCATCCCCATCATCTCATCTCTTGAACAGTTATCATTATATTCTGTTTTTTGACACTCATCCTTCACATCTTGTTGAAATGAACCTATGTTTCTTTAAATACTATAAGAATTAGTCATTTATGGTTCATCTAATTCTTATATTAGTTAAGTAATATAGAATAATTGAGGGTGATTCCAATGTAATAAATTTCAATAAAAACTATTTAGGAGATGAATCTAATGAGGATGATAGTTGTTTTCTATTGTGTTCTATAAAAATGACAATGCCTCCCATTTTTGAGATTTACACCATTATTTATAGTTATTAACTTCCGGCCTATTGGAGGAGATATTTGGGAGGTATGTATATTTTTGTATGTTATTCAAGGATTCTCAATAGGAATATGTTACAATCCTTGGCGCCTCTATGAGTTCTAAATTTATTAGCTAAATACACCTTTTAGGAATTTCAATCATCTAACTATAACTACTCATAGCTCTATTAAAACGATCCATCATGTCTTTATTAAATACCCAAATTAAATGAAAATATAATTTAGGTAATTAAGGAGTAATAATAAATCCAATTATGATAAATAAGAACAATAAAATCTCATTCCATTAATTATAAGGTATATAAATGTATTGAGAAACAATTTTATTAAATAAAGAGTTATTTTATATACCTGGATGGTTAACAGAGATTCCTCGGGGTGGAAGGAATACATGTATAATTTTTTATTGGAAGATGTGTCCTTTCCCAAAAGGACAAGACTTTTTTATTAGAAAATAAAGGAAAACTACATAAGTCTAAAAATGGGAAATTGAAATTGATTCCTATAAATAAGAGGCGGGAGGTCATCCAGAACTACATCAGACCATAGATATTCAATATCTTTGACTACTTTATTTGAACATACATCTGCCACTAGATTGGAATCTCTATAGATATGAGTGATGATATGATTCATAGATGAATGGTAATCCAAGCATTTGATCCACCGATTAGTAAACTTCCAAGATAAATAAAAAGACATAGACTTGATATCATGGAAAATATTAGTGGAACCACATTCAAGAAAAGTGGTATTCCAACCATTATGATTGGGTTGCTACACCATAGTGATAACACCCATTATTTCTACTTCAGGTGAAGAATAAAAACCATACATTCCATTAAGGTAACCAATGAAAACACCCCTATGATCTCGCAAAACCACTCCATAACAATATGGACCTATATTTCCTTGAGATGAACTATTAAAATTTATTTTGACCCACCACAAAAAAATATCCTACGAGAAATCGTTAGTTGTTCCATTAGGAGGGAGAAAATTAACTCATTTACCAACTTTATTGAAGATAAAAAATGATGAACTGAATTATAATGATAATGTGTCATTGGGTTTCTTGATTCTTATATAGCTTTAAGGATCATAGATTTAGCATCCCCGGTTGTGAATAGAAAGTGATCATGAATTGTTTTATTAATGGAAAACAAAATGTAATGGATATGTTTCCCCATAGAAAACAAAAAATGTTCCATGAGAAGAGGATATAATTCATGATCGTTACAGCCTTTGAGGAAGTTATGAATGAAGACATCCCAAGGTAATCTATATTTGAAGTTGTCAGCATCAACTTTCCACATAGATGAGGTGGTCACAAAAGTTAAAAAATGATTAATATGTTTTGTAGGTTGATTATAGAGATAAATGCAGGCAAAAAAATAAATATCATATGATTGAAAGAATCTATTAGTTAAAATATTACCATGTTCCAATATCTAGACAATAATGGACTGAGATGGTTTGATAAAATTTATTCTCATTTAACGAATCCATTGCATGTCCAAAATATTGTAGGTTGATTGCCTATAAAAAAATGTTGATGTGAAAATTATTTTGGCATTAGGTTACCAGGATGAGAAGTCATCCCTAAAAGAGAAACAATAATTATCCATAACATTGACAATGTGTTCCAGGAAAGTCTCCATGTTACTGAGATAATCATTGATTGAGATGTCTAGATTAAGATTAATCTCTTCGCCCATGAGTGAATCAATTAAATGGATTTTGGTCCATCTTCCTTTTCAAAATTTAAGGGAAGAGTCCCAAGAAACAAGCCACATAGAATGTGAGTCAAATAAGAAAAAATCATGTTTTAATACAGGCCATACTGTAGAGCTAATGTTATTGAAATTATGACTCTTGATTCTATGCATGAATCTAACCAGAAGAAAACTGATGGCCTTAGAGTTACCATTGATGATTCTCCATATAAATGAGGCCTGTATAGAATTTATTAAGAGTCTATTATTCTTAATTCTTAAACCCCATGTTTCATATGGCTAGAAACCAGTGTTCCGGGAGATTGTTGCAAGCTTACTCTCTACAATTTTACCGCTCCAAAAGAAATTATTAAATGAAGTATTGATACTTCTAATAAGATAAAAAATCCATATTTACACCATTAATGGAAAAAAATCTATGAAATGATAATATATTTCACCATGAAAACAAGACCCTCCATGGATAAAGAGTTTTCCTTCCAAGAAGAACATTGTCTTCAAATGTTACTAAGAATCCTTGAAGAATAGTATACCTTTAGTCTACCCCAAAACATTGGGACACCAAGATAAATAAAGGGAAGAACTCCCTATTGAATACCCATCTCTTCACAATGTCATGTTTCCTATTGGAAGCGATATTCCTTCCTAAGTGAATAATATATTTCCCCCCATCTAATCTCTTGACCAGAGACATATTCGTAGTGAAATAGAACCCTCTTAATTTTATTAATATTCCTCTTATCCCATTATATAAACAGAATTATATTATTTTTATACAATAGATGAGTAGGATCATAGTTTCCCCTAACAACACATATAGATTTAATTTTCCCATTTCCAGCCATGATTCAAAAGATTCTACTGAGACAATCCTCAATAATAGAAAAATTAATTGCATATAAAGGATCGCATTGCATAACACCTATCAAGAAATAAAAATAGCCTTCAGGATATCTATTAATGAGAATAGAAATGTATCACAACATAATATGGTCTTCACCTAGGTGAATAGAACACTATCAAACCAAAAAAAAACAAGTTGAAAACGAATCCCTAGTCCATAGTATCAAAATAATTTCTAAAATCATGTTTACGGGAAATATTTCCACCCACGGTGGATTTATTGAGAAGATTAACACATAATGAGGTAGTAATGATTAAATATTTAATGGATCTTATCTTAATAAAAATTCTATTTGGAGACAAAATTTTACAAGAAATAGAGGAAAGCCTACTCAATTTTTTTTAATAATCATAAAGATGTTATTCACTAGACCAAATGGGCTAAAAAGATTAATCTCATTGGAATTATCCATTTTTGGAACAAGTTAAGTAACAACCAAAGGAATTATTTCATTTAATAATAAGGGTATATAATAGATTTGAAAAAAATATCAAAATAACAATTTTAATTTCAATGAATAATTGATAAGGAATAAAAAAAATAAATTTATGAAAAGACTATATCTAATAACTAGAAATGTTTTAAACATCTCAAAATTATTATTTGATAAATTGATTCTATAATTTTGTGTAGATAGGTTAAAAATAAGAATTATTTTCAAGTAAAATAGGTGTATACTTTGAATGAAAATTTTATTTTCTTAGAAATTATGGGTTCAATTGTGATTCAGGGCCCATATTTTAGAATTTTATTCATAATGAGATAAATAATAGTAATTATGGAAGATATTGAGATTTTATGTTAAAGGGGAGATAAACCACTCATAAAAAAAATTAAAATTGAGAAAAATATTTATAAGTCAAATTCGGGGATGATTTTTAACCACATAATGAACTATATTGAACATATGAGAAATTAAACAAATTTATGAAGGATTGTTATTATTTTTTAATAAAATATACAATTAAGAAGAAAGAATTATAAATTTATTATATGAAAAAGAAATGAATTTATAAGAAATTTATTATTTATTTCAAAGTAGATGATTTAAAAAATAAACTTCTTTTCATATTAGATATTGGTTGTTCATCTCACAAGATAGTAAAATTGAAATAATTAATGATTTTTTACATTTATAAATGGTACTTATTATTTTATTAATGTTGGAACTCATATGATAAAATATTTGTATTTAAATGATGATGGAAATAAAAGGAAATTTTAATGAATGGTCTATTTTAGATGTATTAAAGTATATAATTAATAATGTTTCTTAGATGTGGGATGAAAGAAATGATGTGATTTTATAGAAGTATAAATTATTGGGTTAATATTTCAATGATGACTATATTTCTACAAAGGAATAAAAAACTATCAGAACCATATTCTAATATGGTGTTGGTAAAAATTTATGGTTTTGGTTTTTGGAAGAGGAAATTGATTTGTGGTAGTAATGAATTGATCATTTTTCATAATGAGACAATTAAATACAAACTCAAAAAGGGTGGGATTAGTTGTTTTAATGATGAAAAGATAAAAATGATAGATAATTTTAATAGTTAGAATGAGGATATTCTTAGTAATTAATATAATAAATTAGAGATTTAAATGAAACAACACTTCCAGATTATTCACTAAGATATACATGGACCCTCAAAGTATAAATAAATTCATAGTGATATGTATTTTAATTCACCCATTTATAATTATACTTATATCATATTTATTATGTTTTAGTAATATATATATATATATATATATAAATATATAATTCTATAAATGAGATTTCAATTTTGAGAATAATTGTAAATAATGAGTTTCACTATGTGGTATAGAAAAATATAATAGATTATGGGGATGAGTATATGAAACACCTATTATGGGGTTGTAAAAAATAATATTAATATTCCTTATTAGTACAATATAGTAGATATCCATGGTCATTACCTTAATTATTTTATATTGAATCACTTACTACTCCCACCACATTATTACATTTATGAAATTTTATATATATTTTAAAAAAAATGAAAAGTATTGGGGATTTTGAAAATTAATGTAAATAAAATAAAATAAATAATAAAAATAAAATATCATGAATATAGTATTATCAAAAAATAATGATCATTACTTTGGTCATTTCCCATATATGTGTTTGATTGTTTTCATTAATTGTTGTCCCAACATAATTATCGCTCAATGGAAATGGTCAATATTATCCACTGAACTGCCTTTGAAAATTTATCATGTGTAATAAATTAGTGAATTAATATAACAAATGAATTGGGACAAGTATTTACTAATTCAAGTGGTAGGAGGAATCCCTCAATTGTGTAGAATATGTAACGACCCAAAGTTTCATTAATGGAAAATCCCTCTTGATCCAGTTAAGTATCTCTTTATAAAAAATTGTTTTTATAAGATGTCAACTTCATTGGTTTTATGATAAGATTTGTGACTGTTACTTTTATAGCCGTTGAATAGTGATCACATGATTAGTATAAATATAAGGCTTTAACGAACCCGATTTTTACTCAGACAAAGGAAGCGATGGCCTCATCCAGTAGAATTTCCCCTTACGAAGCCCATTTGTCAGAGCTCGGAAAAGAGGTGGCATCTTTGGGCTTCACCCTTGACCAAGCCCAAGCTGAGCTTCATTATGTCATGCTCGAACGGGACCGTCTACGGGAAAAGTGGAAGTTGATAGAGATTACCACTCGAGCGATGCTATCTGAGCCACCCCAAGAGTCTGTCACCATCGCACACCTTACCCTTAGGTCTTACGAAGCTGTTTTAAGGGGTTATGTAACAAATAAGTAGTACTATGTTCATGTACATTATTTTTTTATATAATAATGCATATAATTTCTAGTCATTTTTGATACATTGTAAATAGTTTTTAAAGTACAAATGGTGTTTTTAGTTATTATTTAACTAAGAAATCTATTTTTTTAAATTAAGGAATTTTTGAATTAAATAATATTTTAATAAAATAATAATATTATTATTAAATTAATTTTTATTATATATAAATGATCTTATAATTTTATGAATGTGATTAAATTTTTTATTAAGGTTTGAAATCCATTTCTGTCAAAACCCGTGAATTTTCGATAAATGTTGGTTTTTATTTTAAAAGTGAAAATTCACATTTATAGAAAATTATTTAGATAAAATAAATGTTATTTTTGGAATCAGGATGTCGAAATTATCCAACGGTGAATTTTTCATAATTTTCCGAGACAGTCAAATTTTTGGGTAAAAATTAAATACCGTTTAAATATATAATGTGTTTTATGACATAATAATGACCCAATGGTGTTGTAATAAAATACCATAATCCTTATGTTCGACCAATATATGTTTTACCATTAAAATAAAGTGATTTTGGGTTTGTTTGACTTACCTTTCAAAGCATTAATGAACCCCTCAAGACTTATTCAACACTTTGCCTTTTTAAATTAATTTCCATGGGAGTGTGACTCACCTCCACATAAGCAACCTTATTATTTTAATAAGTTAGGACCTTGGCCTTGTAAAATATTGTTTTCCTCTTTCCTTTTCCAGAAACCCTGGGCAAAAACCATGGGATGGTTTTTGGTTTGGATTAGTTTAATATAAGGGGTCCCAAACCTAAATAATAAAGAATTCTCTCACCTTTCCTATATAAACCCACCCAAGCTCTCACTTCCTCCTCACTAAAATCCTTTGGAGTTCATCCAACCTCTACCCTACTCTCTCTAGAATGCTCCCAAGGTGACCAAATCTCCCAAGAAGCCTCTCACAAGCTATAACGACCCATACTTTACATACATTGTTATTACTTCAGAATTGAAGCACACTTATTACAACATATAACAAAACCAAGAAAGGACTGTATAGGTATAGTGTCTTTAGAAACTGGGAAACATAAACAACTGGTTCCTAAAACATTAACTTTTCCTCCCACTTATTTCATCATATCTAGAGTCCTTTTTTTGCATATCCTACTTAATAACCTTCTTCCTGACCTGGGGAAAGAAAACATACAAAAGGGTGAGCTCAAATTCTCAGTAAGGGTAAACAAAAGAAATATCAATCACATTGTATACACAAGCACATAACTTATGGAAATATTAACCTGCAAAAGAGATCATAATTTCATAACATGGGATAAATCATGGCAGTGAAATGTAATCAAAATAATCATAACTTAAAACATGAAACTTTGTGGCATTCACACATAATCATAGAGAATCATTTCTTGTTAGTCAAGACTCATTGCCAAGACTATCTTAGTGGACAAAGTCCATTTCTGAACCGAGTCACCCTCGTTTCAGTCCTGTTTCACTGAACCGGTATAACCTACCATTCCGGCCATGTCTATCTCATGAGATATAAAATCTTTACCCAATGCATTGGAGGGAGATATAGGTCCCACCCATCTCATAATGATACCATTCTTATGTGTGCCACAAAATCATAAATCATACATCATTACATAACGCATGTAATAAAAATGGGAATCTTAAAAATAATGAAATCATAAAACAATTCACATACAATAAAGGAATTCATAAAAATAATTCCATCACAACATAATCAAATCATTGTAATAATAACAGGGATAAAAACAGAACCCTTTATTATCTTAGATGGAAAATAATTTTGATAAAACACTTGAACTTCATTCTTGAGGAAAATATCCTTTCTACTTCAATTTTTTTTCCTTTCTTAACATGTCATACAATTTTAAACTAAAAGAAGTTGATTAAAAATATACTTGAAAAATTGTAAAGGAAGCTTCATGGAAATAATGTTTTAAAAATCCATTCATGCCGTATAAGTTAAAAAAACATTCTTCTCGTACTTTTGTCAGAAATGTCAAAAAGCACCTCGTATGAAAAACGACAAAAGATTCCTTTCATATCTTTTACCAAAAACTCACTGAAGGGTAAAATTGGATTTAAAAAAAAATTAGGTGGATGGAAATAATATTACATATTGAGGAAACATGGATGTGGACGATAAAATACAACCCAGTAAATACCAAAATATAAACAATCTCGGATAAAAATGAGATTGTGATATTTCCCTTACCTTAGGTCCGACTTGCTTTGTAAGTGTCCGAACCTCCTATATAATGATTTAAATAATGTTATTGAATTATTCCAGAATCATACTTATTTTTAGGATATCATATATGGTCATATTCTTAGCTTCTTAGTAGTAATATTTCATTGCTACTTGTTATTCGGGTGTTTATAACTTTTTGTCCTTATGCGTGTTTTTTTGAATAAATTATTATTCTTTTCTTTAGGTTATAGATACCTCATTTCCAGAATGGTATTAGTGTAATATATATCATATTCATTCATTCAATTCATTTATATAATCATTATGAAATGAAGATCATGTAGAACGAATCGCATCACATCGTGGAGAGGGTATTCCGTACGTACGCACGAGTGATGATATCGTTCCTATGATCGTGGAATTGTATTGGAGTATATTTATACTATTTCAGAATCAATATCACTTTATAATAGTCATATATAGTCATTATTTACACCATTATACCCATCCAAGTAAGGTGGTGGTGGAAAATAGATTACACCACGGCGTGGAGACGGTATTCCGTACGTACGCACGCACGGTGATTTTTTTCCGTAGGATGGATAGATGGTGAAATAGGGTTGTTTCATACTTATAATAACATATCAGTATATGAGTGATACTGATGTTATTACTTCATAATTAAACAACTAAAGAATAATAAGTGGAAGAAGAAATAAAGATGAAAGAATCGGTAACGGACATTACCTCTTCTTTGAAGTGCTTCTTTGAGACCTTCTTTTAGGGCACTAAAATTGGTCATTGAATAAGACCAGAACCTCTAAGATATCTATAGGGAAGTGGAGAGGAGAAAGTGGAAGGGGTTGGCCGATCTTGAAGGCTCAATGTGGTGTGAGGAAGAGGGGGAGGAGGTGCCCTTTTATAAGGGAGGAGAGGGACACCTTTGGAATAACAAAAGATATTATTTTATTATAAAGTCAAGTTCTCTTTTAAATATCTCCAAATTGATATATATTGAAGCTAAGGTGAGGATGGGTCGAAATACTCTCATCCAATAGAATTTAGACAAGTTTAGGTTCCTATTTTAACCTTATCATTTAGATTTAACATTAAGTTAAATAATTTTACTTTTACCATGTCTTCTTGTGTTCTTATACTATAAGGTTAATAAACTTACTATAAGCAGCCAAACGAACCCCAAGTTGTTTATTATTAATATATATAACCTTATCTAAGTAATTTGGCCGAACCTTAGATTTTTAGGAATAAAATAACAATTACCAATATAATATTTGTTTTAAAAACTATTTTATACCAATTTTGACACTATTTAGTAATTGATTTTTGTGAAAATCATAACAGAATTATTAGTTAGAACCAAGTTAATTAAATCAATACTAACATGTCATATTAACGTAGAAAATTAATGGGATTCATAAAAAGTCTCAAATTACATTTATTTTGGTATTTATAACATCAATTATGTCAATATTTCATTAATAAGATAATTACTGCATCATCATTGTGTCATAAATAAATTAAATTATTTAAGGTCTAAAAATTACAAATAAAATACCATTATGTAGGAAATCTTTTTAGATTTCTAATTAATATTTATAGTCGAATTTATCTTATGTATAACCCCATATTAAAAATTATTTACTTATTAAACATTGATTTTTACTATTTTAACCCTTCTTCAAATAAATTAATAATAAATGTCCTAATCTAATCCAAGTGGGCCTAAATGGTCATATTTTATTCCTAAGTTTGTTTTTGGTCGAATTAAACTTGTCCAATAGAATTAGTACATGTGTTAGGGTAATAATAATATCATCTTTACCCTTAATTACCCTATTTACTTTTAACCGTGGTAAAAAAAAGTAAAAAGTTACTATTCACCAAAAAATTATTTTCATCTCATTGAACCACATTTTTATTACTAACATCAACTATGTCTCTCGGATTTTTGGAATTCCACTCACAGAAGCGGTAAAATTATGTTTTATGAAAAATTCATTTTTTTAACTACCACTTAGTGGTTTCACTATTCATTAAAAATTGAAAGTTTTCAGAAAAATACCAAAATTTCACCCTAGGCTAATTTCGATATTCCGAATCAAAAAATGAAGTCCATTTTGAAAAAGAAAATTTATAAAATTTCAAAAATTGGTTATTACTATTCATAATGGCTAGTTTTAATAATATTTTAATAGCATATCGTTGTTTAGTGAAACTCGGTATTGCGTACGACGCAAGCTATCGAGGAAGGTCGCGATTTCGTGTAAAGCAAGCCAAGAAAGTGTTGTGTAGAAAAAGATTCCTTTGATGATTTATATAATATAAAAGTCTCGGGTGTTACATTCTACCCCCCTTAAAATGAATTTTTCCCTCGAAATTCGTCACTTTGTAACAAACAGATGAGGATACTTTTCCCTCATCATATCCTCAAGCTCCCATGTAGCTTCTTCTAATTGGTGGTTCCTCCATAAAACTTTCACCAATCGAGTGGTCTTGTTTCGTAGGACTTTTTTGCTACGATCCAGAATCTCTATCGGTTGTTCTTCATAAGAAAGATCTTGCTCCAGCGGTACAACTTCTGAGATGAGTACATGTGAAGGATCAGGTATGTACTTTCTCAGGAGAGATACATGGAACACATCGTGAACTTGAGAGAGATTAGGTGGAAGCGCCAATCGGTAAGCTACCTTCCCAACACGATCCAGTATTTCAAAAGGACCGATATATCTAGGGCTCAACTTCCCCTTCTTTTCAAATCTCATAACCCTCTTCCAGGGAGATATTCGTAAGAACACTTTATCACCCACTTCAAACTATAGGTCTTTTCTTCGGTTGTCGGAATAACTTTTCTGTCGACTCTGAGCTGCTCTTATGTGTTGTTGAATAGATCTGACCTTTTCTGCCATTTCATCAACGAGATCAGGTCCTAATAGCTTTCTTTCCCCAACTTCATCCCAGCAAGTTAGAGTCCTGCATTTCTTTCCATAGAGAGCTTCCTAAGGATCCATCTGAATACTGGAGTGAAAGCTATTATTACAAGAAAATTCCACCAAAGGTAGGTGTTGATCCCAACCTCCTTTGAAATCCACAAAGAAAGCTCTCAACATATCTTCTAGGGTTTGAATTGTTCTCTCAGACTGACCGTCTGTCTGAGGATGATAAGCAGTGCTGAAACTCAACTCTGTATCCAGAGTATGCTGAAGACTTCGCCAGAACTTCGAGGTAAATCTCGGATCCCGATCAGATATAATAGAAAGTGGTACTCCATGAAATCTTACCACTTCCTTTACATATATCCTGGAAAGCTGATCCAGAGAGAAATCCTCTCTAATAGAAATGAAGTGTACAGACTTTGTAAGACGATCAACTATGACCCAGATAACATTATTGCCATTGGATGTTTTAGGAAGTCCTGTGACAAAGTCCATAGTAATGTTTTCCCATTTCCATTCAGGTATGGGTAATGGTTGTAACATCCCCTTTGACTTCTGTCTCTTAGCTTTAACTTGTTGACAAACCAAGCATCGAGAGACATATTCAGCAACATCTCTTTTCATGCCATCCCACAAGAAGTACTCTTTCAGGTCCCTATACATCTTCGTGCTTCCAGGATGAATAGAGAATGAAGAACTATGAGCCTCATCCAGCAGCACCTTCTTTAATTCAGGTATGGGAGGAACAAAAACCCGATTCCTGAACTTTATTATCCCATCACAATCAAGGTTGAACTCAGGAACATTTCTCACCTTGTTTTGTAACTCGACATCTTCTTTCTGTGCCTCTTTAATCTTCACATGTATAGATGGTTGAACATTCATTTGAGAAAGATAAGACTTTTCCCCTTCCATTATAATTCCAAGATCCATCCTTTGTAAATCCATAAATATTGGATCTTTTGTGATCCTCATCATGGATAAACGAGCATGGTCTTGTCGACTTAATGCATCTTCCACCTTGTTTGCTTTCACAGGGTGGTAATGGATTGAGCAGTCATAATCCTTAATCAGCTCCAACCATCTTCTTTGACGCATATTTAGATCCTTTTGTGTGAAAATATACTTTAAACTTTTATGATCAGTATAAATATCACACCTTTCACCATAAAGGTAATGCCTCCAAATCTTTAATGCAAAGATTACCGAAGCTAACTCCAAATCATGTGTTGGGTAATTTTGCTCATGGATTTTCAACTGTCGCGAGGCATAAGCTATCACCATATCATTTTGCATAAGAACACACCCTAATCCCTTCTTGGATGAATCACTATAGATCACAAACCTTTCTCCACTACAAGGCAGTGTGAGCACAGGTGCACTGGATAACCTTCTTTTCAACTCCTTGAAATTCTCTTCACATTCTTCTGTCCACACAATCTTAACTCCTTTCTGAGTCAACTTGGGGAGTGGATTAGATAATTGTGAAAAATCTATCAAAAAACGTCGATAATGTCCAGCCAAACCAAGAAAACTTCGGATCTCAGTTACTGTTGTTGGTCTCGACCATCTTTCGATAACCTATGTGTTTGCTGGATCCACATATATCCCCTCTTTTGAGATTATGTGACCCAAAAATGCAACTTTTTGAAGCCAAAATTCACACTTGGTAAATTTGGCATAAATCTTCTCCTTTCTCAGGGTCTTCAATATAATTCTCAAGTGATCTTCATGTTCTTCCCTGCTCTTTGAATATACAATAATATCGTCTATAAAGACTACCACAAATTGATCAAGATAGTCTCTAAAGACACTATTCAACAGATCCATGAAGATAGCAGGGGAATTAGTAAGACCCAATGGCATCACTATAAATTCATAGTGTCCATACCTTGTACGGAAAGACGTCTTGGGTATATCCTCCCTTTTGACCCTTAATTGATGATACCCTGAACGAAGATCAATCTTGGAAAAGTATTGAGCTCCACGTAGTTGGTCAAATAGGTCATCAATGCGCGAGAGATGATATTTGTTCTTGATAGTGATCTTGTTAAGTTCTCGATAATCAATGCAGAGTCTCATTGATCCATCTTTCTTCTTAACAAATAGAACAGGTGCTCCCCAAGGTGACTCACTAGGGCGTATGAATCCCCTATCAAGATTCTCTTGGAGTTGCTTCTTCAATTCCTGCAACTCAATCAGGGCCATTCTATAAGGTGTCTTTGAAATAGGCAAAGCACCCGGTACGAGTTCTATTGAAAACTCAACTTCACGATTTGGTGGAAGACCTGGTAATTCCTCCGGAAAGACATCATCAAACTCCCGTACAATGGGCATATTATTAATCGTGAGTTTCTCACCAACCATTTGAGATAAATAACCTTCATTTAGTGGAATCAATACCCATAAAATGGAAGAAATTTCCACTGGAAGGTTATGTTCATCCTTGCATTGATAGACGATCATAGATTGATCTGGAATATGAAATTTGTCTTCCCTTCTGTGGAAATTGATATGAGCTCCATATAAAGAAATCCAATCCATGCCAAGAATCACATCAAATTCCACTATAGGAAGGATCAAAAGATTTTCCAGAAGCACTTTCCCACAAACTTCGATCGGAGAAGAATTATAAACTTTTGATGCGACTGTTGTGCAATTAGGTGTTGTCACAGCTAACTCAACATCTAATTTTTGAGGTAATACGGTGATACCCTTAGAAAATTCTTCAGAAATAAAAGAGTGGGTGGATCCAGAATCAAATAAAACATTTTCTACTTTAGAGTGGATGGTAAGTGTACCTTTCACCACATCGTTATCATACCCCACATCACTGATAGAAATTGCATGTGAATTTCCTTTGTCTTTAGCCTTAAGAGTTTGTTGACGTCGACCATCATCATCAACCCTTGGATTAGGGAATTTATTGGCATAATGCCCCATCTTCTTGCACTTGAAACATGGAAGTGTAGTAGGTTCATTCTGTGTATCCCTTCCTTTGTTTGCATCATTAGACATTTTCTTCCCATCATCGCGGCATTCAAATGCCCGATGACCTTCCTTTCCACATTTGAAACATTTACTTGTCCCTTTAAGACAACTCCCTCCATGTTTCTTTCCACACTTTGAGCATAAGGGAAAGATCATCTTCTCTTCAGTGTGCTCTTTAGATTTTCCTTTGAATTCCATTTTCCTCTTCTTATCAAACCCATATGACTGATGGGTTACTCCAATCTCCATCTCGACTTTGAGAGCACATCGAACGATTTCCTCGTAGCTATTGAAGTCCCTTATGGCTAACGCCCTTCGAAGACTTGGTTTTAAGCCACTAAAGAATCGATTGATCTTACGCTCAGGTTGGATAATAATACCAGAAGCGTACCTTGCAAGTCTTGTAAAATTTTCTTCATAGGTACCAACAGATTCATCATCCTTTTGCTTTAGTTCAAGAAACTCTTTCTCCATCTTTGTTCAGAGAATACGAGGGAAGTACTTATTGAAAAATAAGTTCTTGAACTTGTCCCATTCCATGGACTCAATTTCATCCCTTTGCCTCGTATTCTTAATAAGATTCCACCATTGTTCAACATCTCCTTCCAAAAGATACACTGCTAGGATGACTTTATCATGTTCAGAACATTTAAGAACTGAAAATATCTTTTCAGTAGTACTAATCCATTGTTTAGCAACTAATGGATCAGTAGACCCGTTGAAAGAAGGTGGACGCTGCCTCATGAAGGATTCAACAGAATGTTGCTCCTTCCTTTTCTCGTTTGGAAGTCCCGCATGATTGATAGCTTGAGAAAGTTGTGTGAGCATGGCTACAAGATTTTGCATTCCAGCTCCCATAACGTTTGGTTGCTCTGGGGGACAATCATTGCATTGCCCGTCGCATTCCGCATTAACATTGTTCCTTCGGGTTCCATCCATTGACTAAAACCAAGAATAATAGTGTGAGCAACACTAATTATAATAGGAAAACCACATAATCAAGAATAAAATTTCACACTAGGTTATTCATGGCCATTTCTAAAACACTAGTATTGTGTTCTATGCTTAGACTTATCCTTAGGGTTCTTACTAAGGCTTTCACATCCTAGTTTCCAAAGGTTTACTATACCTTTCCTCTGATGCCAACTATAACGACCCATACTTTACATACATTGTTATTACTTCAGAATTGAAGCACACTTATTACAACATATAACAAAACCAAGGAAGGACCATATAGGTATAGTGTCTTTAGAAACTGGGAAACATAAACAACTGGTTCATAAAACATCAACTTTGACTCCCACTTATTTCATCATATCTAGAGTCCCTTTTTGGCATATCCTACTTAATAACCTTCTTCCTGGCCTGGGGAAAGAAAACATACAAAAGGGTGAGCTCAAATGCTCAGTAAGGGTAATAAAAAGAAATATCAATCACATTGTATACACAAGCACATAACTTTTGGAAATCTTAACCTGCAAAAGAGATCATAATTTCATAACATGGGATAAATCATGGCAGTAAAATGTAATCACAATAATCATAACTTAAAACATGAAACTTTGTGGCATTCACACATAATCATAGAGAATCATTTCTTGTTAGTCAATACTCATTGGCAAGACTATCTTAGTGGCCAAAGTCCTTTTTTGAACCGAGTCACCATCATTTCAGTCCTATTTCACTGAACCGGTATAACCTACCGTTCTAGCCATGTCTATCTCATGAGATATAAAATCTTTACCCAATGCATTGGAGGGAGATATAGGTCCCACCCATCTCATAATGATACCATTCTTATGTGTGCCACAAAATCATAAATCATACATCATTACATAACCCATGTAATAAAAATGGGAATCTTAAACATCATGACATCATAAAACAATTCATATACGATAAAGGAATTCATAAAAATAATTCCATCACAACATAATCAAATCAATGTAATAATAATAGGGATAAAAACAGAACCCTTTATTATCTTATATGGAAAATAATTTTGATAAAACACTTGAACTTCATTCTTGAAGAAAATATCCTTTCTACTTCAAAAACACTTTTCCATTATTAACATGTCATACAATTTTAAACTAAAAAAAGTTGAATAAAAATAAACTTGAAAAATTGGAATGGAAGCTTCTTGGAAATAATGTTTTAAAAATCCATTCATGCCGTATAAGTTAAAAAACATTCTTCTCGTAATTTTGTCGGAAAAGTCAAAAAGTTCCTCGTATGAAAAACGACAAAAGATTCCTTTCATATATTTTTCCAAAAACTCACTAAAGGGTAAAATTGGATTTTAAAAAAATTGTAGGTGGATGGAAATAATATTACATATTGAGGAAACATGGATGTGGATGATAAAATACACCCCAGTAAATACCAAAGTATAAACAATCTCGGATAAAAATGGGATTGTGATATTTCCCTTACCTTAGATCCGACTTTCTTTGTAAGTGTCCGAACCTCCTGTATAATGATTTAAATAATGTTATTGACTTATTCCAGAATCATACTTATTTTTATGATATCATATATGGTCATATTATTAGCTTCTTAGTAGTAATATTTCATTGCTACTTGTTATTCGGGTGTTTATAACCTTTTGTTCTTATGCGTGTTTTGTCGAATAAATTCTTATTATTTTCTTTAGGTTATAGATACCTCATTTCCAGAATGGTATTAGTGTAATATATATCATATTCATTCATTCAATTCATTTATATAATCATTATGAAATGAAGATCATGTAGAACGAGTCGCATCACATCGTGGAGACGGTATTCCATACGTACGCACGAGTGATGATATCATTCATATGATCATGGAATTGTATTGGAGTATATTTATACTATTTCAGAATCAATATCACTTTATAATAGTCATATATGGTCATTATTTAAACCATTATACCCATCCAATTAAGGTGGTGGTGGAAAATAGATTACACCACGGCGTGGAGACGGTATTCCGTACGTACGCACGCGCGGTGATTTCTTTTTCCGTAGGATGGATAGATGGTGAAATAGGGTTGTTTCATACTTATAATAACATATCAGTATATTATTGATACTGATATTATTACTTCATAATGAAACAACTAAATAAGAAGAAGTGGAAGAAGAAATAAAGATGAAAGAATCGGTAACGGACATTACCTCTTCTTTGAAGTGCTTCTTTGAGTCCTTCTTTTAGGGCACTAAAATTGGTCTTTGAAGAAGACCAGAACCTCTAAGATGTCTCTAGGTAAGTGGAGAGGAGAAATTGGCAGGGTTTGGCCGAGCTTGATGGCTCAAAGTGGTGTGAGGAAGAGGGGGAGGAGGTGCCCTTATATAAGGGAGGAGAGGGGCACCTTTGGAATAACAAAAAATATTATTTTATTATAAAGTCAAGTTCGGTTTTAAATATCTCCAAATTGATATATTTTGAAGATAAGGAGGGGATGGGTCGAAATACTCTCATCCAATAGAATTTAGACAAGTTTAGGTTCCTATTTTAACCTTATCATTTAGATTTAACATTAAGTTAAATAATTTTACTTTTACCATGTCTTCTTGTGTTCTTATACTATAAGGTTAATTAACTTACTATAAGCAGCCAAAAGAACCCCAATTGGTTTAGTATTAATATATATAACCTTATATAAGTCATTTGGCCGAACCTTAGATTTTTAGGAATAAAATAACAATTAACAATATAATATTTGTTTTAAAAACTATTTTATGCCAATTTTGACACTATTTAGTAATTGATTTTTGTGAAAATCATAACAGAATTATTAGTTCGAACCAAGTTAATTAAATCAATACTAACATGTCATATTAACCTTGAAAATTAGTGGTATTCCTAAAAAATCTCAAATTACATTTATTTTGGTGTTTATTACATCAATTATGTCAATATTTCATTAATAAGATAATTACTGCATCATCATTGTGTCATAAATAAATTAACTTATTTAATGTCTAAAAATTACAAATAAAATACCATTATGTATAAATATTTTTATATTTCTAATGAATATTTATAGTCTAATTTATCTTATGTATAACCCCATTTTAAAAATTATTTACTTATTAAACTTTGATTTTAACTATTTTAACCCTTCTTTAAAAAATTTAATAATAAATGTCCTAATCTAATCCAAGTGGGCCTAAATGGTCATATTTTATTCCTAAGTTCGTTTTTGGTCTAATTACACTTGTCCAATAGAATTAGGACTTGTTTTAGGGTAATAATAATATCATCTTTACCCTTAATTACCCTATTTACTTTTAACCGTGGTAAAAAAGTAAAAAGTTACTATTCACCAAAAAATTATTTTCATCTCATTGAACCACATTTTACTTACTGACATCAACCGTGTCTCTTGGATTTTTGAAATTCCACTCACAGAAGTGGTAAAATTAAGTTTTATGAAAAATTCAGTATTTTAACTACCACTTAGTGGTTTCAGTATTCATCAAAAATTGAAAGTTTTCAGAAAAATACCAAAATTTTACCCTAGGCTAATTTCGATATTCCGAATCCAAAAATGAAGTCCATTTTGAAAAATAAAATTTATAAAATTTCAAAAAGTGGTTATTACTATTCATAACGGCTAGTTTTAATAATATTTTAATAGCATATCGTTATTTAGTGAAACTTGGTATTGCGTACGACGCAAGCTATCGAGGAAGGTCGCGATTTCCTGTAAAGCAAGCCAAGAAAGTGTTGTGTAGAAAAAGATTCCTTTGATGATTTATATAACATAAAATTCTCGGGTGTTACACAAGCCTCTCTCCAGCCTTTGGAAGCACACTTCCATGTAAGGGTTTTTTCTTCTTTTCTCATTTTTGTCAATTATTCTTTAAGATGTATTTCCCTTTTAATTTCAATTATGAATGTTGGGGTATGGTTTTGAACCTCCCCCATACTGCCCTACTATTTTTTGAATTATGGGAGACCCCTTTATCTCTCATTAAATGCCTCCCATGTACACCCGTTACTATGCCGAAATTCCGAAAGGAACTTCTCTCTCTTCTTTTACATTCAAGCAATACTTTTGTATCATGAATCTAAATTCCTTTTCAATTGTTGGGTCATGTATCTATATGACCTAATTACTGTACATTACATGTAAATATGACGAGGAACCCCTTTCTCTCTCATCAACCATTTTTATTAATTCTTAAGTCACGTCGTTATGCTGCGGAAATCACACCAATTTTCTAAGCCAATGTCATTGTGTAGTGAATACCATGCCCATTTCTCCATCAAGGGTATTCACCTTTATGAACATTTACTTATTGATTATAAAGTTTCATGTATGAATTCCAGATTCCTTTATCATGGAATAAATTATTATGTTTTATGAATCCATGTTTTATGATCCATGTGGCACACTTATGCATGAAATGAAATGTTTAAGAAGGGTGCGCCCTTATAGCTGTCCAATGCATTGGGTAAAGTATAGTATCATGATACGTCATGTGCAATGAGTGTTGACTCATGATAATTCAAGTGAAATGAGGGTTTACTCGTGCTTCATGTGCAATGAGGGTTTACTCATGCTTTATGTGCAATGAGCCTTAGATCATGCAAAATCCATGTTAAGTGTTGTTGCCACATTTCCATGTTATGATTATCATGCTTTATCATGACTTTATTTTCATGTGTCAATTATGATCTATTTATATGCCTATTGTCTAACTTATATTGTACTCCTCATGTTATTCCATGTGTACTCCCTTACTGGGCTTTATAGCCCACCCTTTTCTTATGCATGTCCTCAGGTTATCCGATTAAATGCTAAGTATGAGGGAATGTAGTGGTCATGTAAAAGATGTTTTCAATAAAGATGATGTATTTCATGTTTTAAGTTTTTATGTAATGATCCTAAGCCCTAAAGACACTAAACCTCTCGATCGTTTTTGTTGCATCATGTGAAGTTTTATGTATTAAATCATGTTTAAGTTGTAATAAAATCAGGGTTTTCATAGTTGGTATCAGAGGATAGGTTTAGTTATTTTCGGGATTAGGAAACCCTAGTAAAGCCTTAGATACATGACTAAGTATAATAAAGACATCCCTAAGTTTTGGTAAATACTAAGTAAGTGGTTTATCAAACAAATACATCCCTATATGGATATGAGCAGGTAGAGGCGGCTCTGGCACAAATGTATCCTAGGGGTAAACCCCAAAAACACCTCTTTGAGCTAGACTCGAACGGGAAATGGTGCAAGAAAACAGGCCTTGATGCACTCTTGGTTACGACACTCCCATGGGATATGTTTTGATAAATTCACAATCTTGGTATGAACCCTTATTAAGGGAAAAATGCCCCTAAGAATATATGTTAGAAAGTAGATCATGAAAAGCCTAGATTGAATCCTATAGACTCTTGAGTTAAAGAAATTAATGTTTATTTATAAGTCATCAACTTTTGTCTTTGGATTACCCTTTATGTGTTACCCCTAACTTTCCTTTTATTCCAGCCAATGGCCGGTAATAGGAGGACTCGGGCTAACAACCGTTGTGAAGATCAGTGTGATGATTGTACTAATGAGATGCCAAATCCAATGGGAGCGGGGATCGAGAACTTTGTCACACTTCTCTCTCAGCTAACTCAAGTTTTGAATAGAAACATAGGTCAAGAGGAATGTTCAACCCCCCCCCCCCCTAAGAAAGAACAAATTGCTATCGAGTGCTTCATGAGGCAAGGGCCTCCAACTTTTAGTGGATCATCCGATCCCACGATCGCTGAACAATGGATCAACTCTATTGAAAAGATATTCTCCATCCTCTCATGTTCTGAGCAAGAGAAGGTTCTACTAGCGGCTTAATGTATGGAGGGTGAAACTGATAAATGGTGGACGTTGATCAAAAATACGAAGCCTGAGGAGGAGATTGATGCTTTGGAATGGAAGGAACTACAGAAGATGTTTTTCGATAAATATTTTCCGCGCACCCTCCGTCTTAAGATGGAAAGGGACTTCCTTTCCCTCAATAAAAAAGATGAAGAATCTGTGGGAGCATACGAGGAAAACTTCACAAGGCTTGCACGACACGCTTCCGGCTTTGTTGTTACACCCGAATGCAAGGTTGACCGCTTCTTTGGTGGGATGAAGTCTAGCTTGTAGAAAGCATTAGCGATCCGTGAGTTCGACAGCTATGAGGAAATTTTTCGATGTGCCCTCAAGGTCGAAATGGAGATCGGAGAATCACATGGGTATCATGGGGACAAGAAGCGTAAGGTGGAGTTCAATGCTGGTGATCCGATGGAAAAATCCAATGGCGCTAAGAAGTTCCAGCACCCCACTTGCCAAAAGTGCGGAAAGAAGAACCCTGGAAATTGCCTTAAGGGGACGAGAAAATGCTTCAGGTGTGGAAGAGAAGGGAACCTAGCTATTAACTGTCGGAAAGAAGGACCCGCGGCTGCGATAGAGGAGAGGAACGCTCCGTTGAAACCTCAATGCATTTTTCAATGCTACAAATGCAAATAACCTGGTCATTTTTCAAATCAGTGCGCTAATCCAAGGGTTATCGGAGGCAACCAACAACCTCCAAGATAGCAAGGAAGAGCTTTTTCCATCACTTCTGCCGAAGTAAACCCTGAAAATGAAGTGGTGATAGGTACGCTAGTTATTCATTCAAGAATAGTGAACATACTTTTTGATTCAGGTTCTATGCATTCTTTTATATCTCGAACGTTTAGTAGAACAATCCCAGCACCACCACAAATCATGGAAGTAAAGATGTCGGTGAGTACGGAAAATGGGGCAATCATTGCATCCCATGAATATAAGTCCTCCCATGTTATAATCTGTGGATTTAATTTCTCGGCGAACCTCATCATACTCCCTTTGGTGGAATTTGATGAAATTCTTGGCATGGATTGACTTTTCTTATATAGATCCAACATAAATTGTCGGGAGAGGGAAATCACACTTCATATGGAGAATCGACCCCTGATTCTTTACAAGTGTCAGGGGGAAGATGAATCTCCTTTAGCTCCATCATCTCAAGCACATATATTATTTCCCTATGAGCATGCGTATCTGGCTCAGATGATTGATTCCAAAGAAGAGACCATCCTTAAAGAAATGCCTATTGTGAGGGAATTCGCAGAAGTGTTTCCCGAGGAACTGCCTGGTCTTCCTCCTAGAAGAGATGTTGAGTTCTCAATTGAACTTATACATGGGGAATTACCAATATCCAAGAATCAATATAGAATGGCTGTTGTTGAGCTTGAAGAGCTGAAGAAACAACTACAGGAGAATCTGGATAAAGGGTTTATACGCCCAAGTGCTTCACCATGGGGTGCAACAGTCCTCTTCGTCAAGAAGAAGGATGGGTCAATGCGGCTCTGCATCAATTATCTTGAACTTAACAAAATCACGACAAAGAACAAGTATCCTCTCCCAAGAATCGATGAATTGTTTGATCAGTTGCGTGGAGCACAATACTTCTCCAAGGTGGACTTGCGGTTGGGATATTATCAAGTAAGGGTGAAGAAAGAAGATATCACCAAGACTGCTTTTCGTACAATGTACGGGCACTATGAATTCATAGTAATGCCTTTCAGACTCACCAATACTCCAGCAATATTTATGGACTTGATGAATAGAATCTTTAGAGATTACCTTGACAAATTTTTGGTAGTATTTATAGATGATATTCTAATATACTACAAAACTAAGGAGGACCATGAGGAGCATTTAAGAACTGTACTGGAGACTTTGCGTAAGGAGAAGATCTATGCAAAGTACAGCAAGTGTGAGTTCTGGTTGAAGGAGGTCTCATTCTTGGGCCATATCATCACAATCAATGGGATATCTATGGATCCCTCCAAAATAGATGCAATTGAGGGATGGCCGAGGCCAACATCGGTAACAGATATCCGTAGCTTCTTAGGGTTAGCTGGATATTATCGACGATTTGTGAGAAATTTCACACAATTGTCCGACCCTCTTACCAAGCTAACTCGAAAGGGAGTAAAGTTTTCTTGGAGTGATGAATGCAAATAAAGCTTCAAGGAGTTGAAAAGGAGGCTTATCACTGTGCCTGTGCTCACTTTACCCACAAGTGGGGAACTTTTTGGGGTATTCAGTGATGCCTCAAAGAAGGGCTTAGGCTGTGTGCTGATGCAGAATGATAAAGTGATATCATATGCCTCAAGGATGTTGAAAATACATGAGAGAAACTATCCAACACATGATCTGGAGTTGGCAGCGGTGATCTTTGCCTTGAAAATCTGGCGGCATTATCTCTATGGAGAGAAATGTGAGATATATACTGACCACAAGAGTGTTAAATATATTCACATAGAAAGAGCTTAATATGCTCTAGAGAAGATGGATAGAGCTCATAAAGGATTATGACTGTTCAATACATTACCACCCAGGGAAAGAGAACAAGGTGGCGGATGCCCTAAGTAGAAAGGATCCAGCGATTCTATCAATGATGGGAATTGAGAAGGAACCAATCTTCTTAGACTTGATGAAGATGGACGTGGGAATCATAAAGAAGGGAACATCATCAATACTTTCACAAATGATTGCTCAACCATCTCTTTTGGAAAGGTTAAAGGATGTTTAAAAGGATGATGTGGGAATGCAGGAAAAAGTGGAAGCTATCAAAAAGGGGAAATCCATGGAGTTTAATCTTAATGAAGAAGGAATTGTGTGGTTTGGGAAAAGACTATGTGTTCCATCAAGTCTGGAGCTGAAGAAGGAACTTTTGGATGATGTACATAGTTCAAATTTCTCTATTCACACAGGGAGCACAAAGATGTATCATGATCTCCGAGAAAACTTTTTTTGGGATAATATGAAGAAGGAGATCGCTGAATATACATCAAAGTGCCTGGTGTTTCAGCAAGTGAAGGCAGAAAGGCAGAAGTCTAAGGGGATTATGCAACCATTTCCCATACTAGAATGAAAATGGGAGAACATCACCATGGACTTTGTCACCGGACTTCCGAGGACATCCAAAGGCAGCAATGCAATCTGGGTTGTTGTGGATCGTCTTACAAAGACTACACACCTCATTGCTATTCGAGAGGATTTCTCATTGGATCAACTGGAACGAATATATATTAGGAAAGTGGTAAGGTTTCATGGAGTACCACTGTCTATTGTGTCTGACCGTGATCCAAGATTCACCTCTAAGTTATGGAAGAGTCTTCAACATGCTATGAATACTGAACTGAACTTTAGTACGGCCTATCATCCTCAAACTGAGGGCCAATCCAAGCGGACTATCCAAACACTTGATGATATGTTGAGAGCGTGCTCAATGGACTTTAAAGGAGGATGGGATCAACATCTTCCTCTGGTTGAGTTCTCTTATAATAACAGTTTCCACTCGAGCATCCAAATGGCACCATATGAAGCCCTTTATTGGAAAAGGTGCAGAACACCGGCATGTTGGGATGATGTCGGTGAACGTAAGCTGCTTGGACCAGAAATGGTTGAGGAAATGGTGGAGAAGATGAAAACCATTCAGCAGCATATCAAGGCAGCCCAGAGTCGACAGAAGAGTTATTCAGATAATCGTCGACGAGACCTTGAATTTAAAGTTGGAGACATTGTGTTTTTACACATATCTCCGTGGAAGAAGGTTATGAGGTTTGGAAAGAAAGGGTAGTTAAGTCCAAGGTACATCGGCCCCTTCGATATTCTTGATCGTGTTGGGGCTATGGCCTATCGACTAGCACTTCCACCTACCATGGCCAATGTGCATAATGTCTTTCATGTATCCCTCTTAAGGAAGTACATACTGGACCCTTCACACGTACTCTCTTCTGAGGTGGTACAATAAGAAGACGATCATTCTTATGAGGAGCAACCAGTGAAGATCGTAGATCATAGAGAAAAAGTTCTACGAAATAAGACAATGCCCCTCGTCAAGGTATTGTGGAGAAACCACAAGTTTGAAGAAGTGACTTGGGAGTCGGAGGATATGATGAAGCTAAGTTACCCACAATTGTTTTAGTGCGGGAAAAGGAAAATTTCGAGGGCGAAATTTCTTAAGGGGGGAATATTGTAATGACCCAAAGTTTCATTAATGGAAAATCCATCTTGATCCACTTAAATGTCTCTTTATAAAAAAATGTTTTTATAAGATGTCAACTTCTTTGGTTTTATGATAAGAGTTGTGACCGATACTTTTATATGCGTTAAACAGTGATCACATGATTAGTATAAATATAAGGCTTTAACAAACCCAATTTTTACTCAGATAAAGGAAACGATGGCCTCATCCAGTAGAATTTCCCCTTACGAAGCCCATTTGTCGGAGCTCGGAAAAGAGGTGGCGTCTTTGGGCTTCGTCCTTGACCAAGCCCAAGTTGAGCTTCATTATGTCAAGCTCGAACATGACTGTCTATGGGAAAAGTGGAAGTTGATAGAGATTACCACTCGAGCGATGCTATCCGAGCCACCCCAAGAGTCTGTCACCATCGCACACCTTACCCTTAGGTCTTATGCAGCTATTTTAAGGGGTTATGTAACAAATAAGTAGTACTATGTTCATGTACATTATTTTTTTGTATATAATAATGAATATAATTTCTAGTCATTTTTGATACATTGTAAATAGTTTTTAAGTACAAATGGTATTTTTAGTTATTATTTAATTAAGAAATCTAATTTATTAAATTAAGGGATTTTTGGATTAAATAATATTTTAATAAAATAATAATAATATTATTAAATTAATTTTAATTAAAAATAAATGATCTTATAATTTTATGAATGCGATTAAAATTTTTATTAAGGTTTGAAATCCATTTCTGTCAAAACCCGTGAATTTTCGATAAATGTCGGTTTTTATTTTAAAAGTGAAAATTCACATTTATAAAAAATTATTTAGATAAAATAAATGTTATTTTTGGAATCAGGACGTCGAAATTATGCAACGGTAAATTTTTCATAATTTTCTGAGACAGTCAAATTTCTGGGTAAAAATTAAATACCGTTTAAATATATAATGTGTTTTAGGACATCATAATTACCCAATGGTGATGTAATAAAATGATATAATCCTTATGTTAGGCCAATATATGTTTTACCATTAAAATAAATTGATTTTGGGTTTGGTTGACTTACTTTTCAAAGCATTAATGAACCCCTCGAGACTTATTCAACACTTTGCGTTTTTAAATTGACTTCCATGGGAGTTTGACTCACCTCCACATAAGAAACCTAATTATTTTAATAAGTTCCGACCTTTCCCTTGTAAAATATTGTTTCCTATTTCCTTTTACAGAAGCCATGGGAAAAATACATGGGATGGTTTGTGGTTTGGATTAGTTTAATATAAGGGGTCCCAAACCTAAATAATAAAGAATTCTCTCACCTTTCCTATATAAACCCACCCAAGCTCCCACTTCCACCTCACTAAAATCATTTGGAGTTCATAAAAACTCTTCCCTACTCTCTCTATAATCCTCCCAAGGTTCCCCAAGCTCCCAATAAGCCTCTAACAAGCCTCTCTCTAGCCTTTGGAAGCACACTTCCAAGTAAGGGTTTTTTCTTCTTTTCTCATTTTTGTCAATTTTTCTTTAAGTTGTATTGCCCTTTTAATTTCAATTATGAATGTTGGGGTATGGTTTCGAACCTCCCCCATACTGACCTATTATTTTTTTAATGATGGGAGACCCCTTTCTCTCTCATTAAATGCCTCCCATGTACACCCGTTACTATGCCAAAATTCCGAAAGGAACTTCTCTCTCTTCTTTTACATTCAAGCAATACTTTTGTATCAGGAATCTAAATTCCTTTTCAATTGTTAGGACATGTATATATATGACCTACGTACTTTCCATTACATGTAAATATTATGAGGAACCCCTTTCTCTCTCATCAACCATTTTTATTAATTCTTATGTCACGCCGTTACGCTGCCGAAATCGCGCCGATTTTTCTAAGCCAATGTCATTGTGTAGTGAATACCATGCCCATTTCTCCATCAAGGGTATTCACCTTTATGAACATTTACTTATTTATTATAAAGTTTCATGTATGAATTCCACATTCATTTATCGTGGAATAAATGATTATGTTTTATGAATCCATGTTTTATGATCCATGTGGCACACTTATGCATGAAATGAAATGTTTAAGAAGGGTGCGCCCTTATAGCGCTCCAATGAATTGGGTAAAGTATAGTATCATGATACGTCATGTGAAATGAGTGTTGACTCATGATAATTCAAGTGCAACGAGGGTTTACTCATGCTTCATGTGAAATGAGGGTTTACTCATGCTTTATGTGCAATGAGCCTTGGCTCATGCTAAATCCTTGTTAAGTGTTGTTTCCACATTTCCATGTTATGATTATCATGCATTATCATGACATTATGTTCATGTTTCATTTATTCTCTATTGATATGCCTATTGTCTAACATGTATTGTACTACTCATGTTATTCCATGTGTACTCCCTTACTGGGCTTTATAGCTCACCCTTTTCTTATGCATCTCCTCAGGTTATCCCATGCAATGCTAAGTACGAGGGAATGTAGTGGTCATGTAAAGGAAGTTTTCAATAAAGATGATGTATTTCATGTTTTAAGTTTTTATGTAATGATCCTAAGCCCCAAAGACACTAAACCTCTCGATCTTCTTTGTTGTATCAAGTGAAGTTGTATGTATTAAATCATGTTTAAGTTGTAATAAAAGCAGGTTTGTCATAGAATAACCCCTAGATTCCACATTATTCTGGATGAATGAATGAAGAAAACCCCATTGTACATGTCCAATAATCATTATGTCACTCCTTATATTATCAAACATATCAATAGTAAACAATATAAATCTTTAAGGGGAAGCATTTACCATACTATAGTTTGAGAAGAAATAGTTTTTTAATGAATAAAAAATAAAAGATTATAAAAAACTCAAATTGATATCACCAAAAAATAAATCAATGAGTGAGGAGGAGGATAAAAAACATATCTTGGATAGAAGCTTTGAATCATGAGAGAGAAAGTATAAATATCACCATATTTGGAATTCGTTCAAGACTTAGATTCGTTCAACCCATGACTAATTCAAGCCTTGGATTCAAGACTTGGAATTGTTTGATCCATGATTCGTGCATGGATCCGATAATTTGGAGTGCCAATAGTAGCTTGCTTCAATAGAATACATCATATATCATGACTGGGTTCATGAATAGTTTTGGTAATTAAAATAGGATGGTACATTTATATCATCACTTCTATAAAAGAACTGCTAATTATAAAGTTTTATTAGCAATAACAATGTTCTTATAAAATCTATATTTATCAGCTCTAATGTTTTGGAACCAATAAAGATTGATTTTATCATCAGTTTTTAGCCCAAATAAAGACCTATCTCGATTAGTGCTAAAAAAGTGCTGATAAATATTCATTTTATCAGCGCTTATTGCTGATGTTTTGATAAAGGATTTATAATTATAGTTAAAAATAAAAAAATTTGTAAATATTTTTATATAATAAAATATATATTTAATATATATATATAGTGAATATATTCCTTATTTAAATATATATATTATAATTCTCTATTTATTTAAATATATAATAATTTATTTATTATTACATAAGTAATTTCTTAAAAATAAATATTTATATATTTATATATTGAAATCATTATATATATATAAATTAAATAAATATATATCAATATATATTGAAAATCTATTAATTATTTAAATAAATTTATTATAACATTAAATTTATTTAAATATATACAATTATTAATTTATAAATATGTAAATCACTTTAAAAAGATAATATTTATTTATTTATGGGTATAAATATATAAATCTATAAATATTGTAAATATAAATTTATAAATATTTTTTATAAATATATTTATTTATAAATCTTTATTTACAATTATATTTTTACCATTATTAATGAATATTTAATATTTTGTATTCTCATGTAAAAATGAGTGAAATTGAATAATTAAAAATCAGTAAACTTTGAAAATATTTAAAAAATAGACATGTTTTATTTATTAAAAACAAATTACTGAAAAAATAATGATATATATTAAAATAAATATGAAAATATATTGAAAATATTAAAACATTTCATATATATATATATATAAATAATAGAAATTCACTAAATTCCCACAAAAATAAAAAATAAAAAGTAAAAAAATATTAAAAATTAAATAATATATTGTTTTAATAAAATGTAAAATAGATTAATAATATTTATAGATTAAAGATATGTTGTATTAAATGTACCATGTTACAATTTAATTCTTAAACGAATAGTAAAATTTGAAAAAATTTCATAAATTCTACGTGTATGGGTTTATATATAAGATATCATTATTTACATAAATATTTCTGTTTGTGTACTATATATAAAAATGAATTAATTTTTTATATGTATGTTTAATCAATATAAAACATGTTTGATATAGGTATAATTGAATAATTGAACGACATACAATTATTTCCATTACTCGATGGAATTAGTCAATATTTTTAATTATAAACCCTTTTTCACTAAATATATGACTATTTATTGAGACAAATAAGTATTTTGTATTATATAAATCATATTTATATACACACATATATATCTATATATTTAACATATATTATTTTTTAATATTGTCAATAATTATTTAACTAATAAAATTTTTAATAATATTCATCATTTACTTAAATTAATTTTTATTTTTTTAGTTTTTAATTATAAATATTTACCTATATTTAATATATAATAATTATTAGTATTTATATTTTATATATAATATAATCAATTTATTCATTTTTCTGAATAATTACTTAATTAGTATATTTTTCAATATTTTTTAATGAACACATTTTTATTTTTAATTTATTATTTGATTTTATTCCGGACCATTATCGATGGTGAAAATGTGCTGACAAAGGATCCATTTATCAGCACTAGAAATAAAGCATTGAGAAAGGTTACCCTTTATCGGCACTTAAAATAATGAACTGATAATGGGTACCATTTATCAGTGCTAATGAAAATTGTTTATCAAGAATACCCCTTACTAGTGCTAAAAAATCAATGATAAAGTGTACCATTTATCAATGCTAAAAAAGAACTGATAAAAGGTACCCTTTATCATTGTTTGTTTGAGAATAGATAAAGGGATACATTATCAGAAATTTTTTCCAGCATTGTCAAAGGCCACTGCTGTTAAATGCATGGTTTGTAGTTGTGATAAAGTAAATCACCATTTTTTAAAACTTGACTGCAATGACCTGGAAATTTCAAGGAAATTTTTTTCCAAAATACTTTGAAATTTTACAAGTCTCTAGTTTCTGACGGTACTTGATTCCGAGGCACGGTGTGCCTGGAATCAATTTCAGATGTTTTGTTCGGGTACGTTCAGAAAACGTACGTGCGAGTTTTTCTATCTTTTGAACCGGTGCTCAGAATTGAAATCCTAGGACACTGATGAACTCGCAGCGCCAATATTTTATTAAGGGGACCTTTACCACAGTTGCGTTTTATGTGGGTTGAGAGTTAATATTTGGGGATTTAGAATAAAATAAATAAAATTTGTGGAACACAATTTTATTTTAAGGATGTTAGTTATTTCCTACATGGGGAGTTAGTGGTGGGGCCCACACCCACATAACTTCCCATGAGAAGAATTAGTGTGGTGGGGCCCACATGAGCCCCAACTTATCACCTCCCATCAACACCCTTGAAACCCCCCATTTAACTCCCCTTGTATTTATTATGACAACTCTCCCTCCATAATTATGACTCTTCGCTTCTTTCTCTCTCCCCCATAAACTTTGCCAACATATTTCATTTATTAATCAATTATTGAATTGAATTCTCTAATTTTTTATTCTTTTTGAATTAAATGGAAATTTTATAATTATGGGGTAATCCTTAATTTAATATTTTCTTGGAAAATATTTTTGTGGAACCTTTGGTAAATTAGAGTGAACGTCGTTCTTCAATGAAGAACAACTCCAATGAAGAGGTTGAAGGACTTCTCCATCGAAACTTCCCTTCGGACGCACCCTGACATCAACGAAATTGACGTCCATATTTTACGACGCCCGACCTCCGTGACATTTGTCTTCCGTTACTTGTTGACGTACTCCTCTCTTGAAACCAAGGTAGGTGTCTGTACAATTTTAGAAAAATTATTTGTACCCTGTTCTTTGTTGAATTTTCTGAATTTTCCATGGATGATTGTTACCGCCTAACGTGGAGGGTGCGGGCTGAACAAACACTGTCTGATGACCCTCCGTCATTTCTAGTTTATTTTATTCGCAAAGGGAGGGGTGGTGAATGGAGGCGATGGCGAGCGATGGCAGCGGCCGCGAGCCGGCCACATGCAGAAGAACCGCGGCCCGCAACTGCAGGCCGTTTGGTTGACAAAGAACCGGCCGGTTAAAGCTAGCCGGAACGAAGAGACCGCGATGCCACAAAGGAAGCCGCACTGCAGAGAACCGTGGCCCGCACTCTGCAGGCCGCTTAATGGGGAACCGACCGGCTCATCAGCCGGCCAGGATGATGGTGCCGCGACGCAAGGAGGGCACCACGCTGAAGGGACCAGGGCCCGCCCGTGCGGGCCGTTCTGAACAAGAAGGCCGGCCGGCTTCGGCCGGCCAGTTGGGAGGGCGGTGCCGCCAGTTCAAGAAAGCGGGGATCCCCCCCCCCCCCCAGACCGCTCGGATAGCTGGCTGGGCTACAACCAGTTGCACCGCGCCTAGCTGGGCCGTGCCGCGCCGTACTGGGCCACGCCGTACTAGGGCGCGATGCACTGGGCGGCGTGATTCACTGGGCCAACCCAACCCTCTGCCAGGTCTGACCTGCCAACACAGGGTTGATCTGACCTGCCATCCCATTGGGCTTGACGGGCCGGGCCAATTTTCACTTAAACATGAATAACATTAAGACCGTGTATCTGATCGACTCTCCGTCTGCGGCACTGATACCCTTTCAATGAGGCGGTTATTTTGCGATAATCTAAGTGAGTTTTGGATGACTTTGTAAAACAGCCGGGTTGGAATGAGTGTATTTCCAACCGGGCCCCTAGAACAAAAAAGCCATTATCTCTCAGACCGGGTGTCCGATTGATGCGCGTTCTGTCTCGTTAGGTTACTTTTGACGAGACAGAACTTCGGGATACATCAAATTAGAACATCATTATAGTTGATGTATCGACCCCTTTTCTCAAGAAGTGGACCCTCCCAGAATTGAGCGTGCTCTGTACGGGAACCCTAGAGCTGGATGCGACTACGACGACTGCCCTACTGGAATCCTCTATGGGTTCGGCGACGACGACTACCGTTCTGGAATCCTCCGTGGGTTCGGTGACGACGACTACCGTACTAGAATCCTCCGTGGGTTCGGCGATGATGACTACCGTACTGGAATCCCTTGTGGGTTTGAAAATGATGATTATTGTTCTAGTATCCAACATGGGTCTGACCGTTTGACTTCTTTAATAGAATCCTACATGGGTCCGACAGAGTAGCTGGTCCAGTATCCTACGTGGGTCCGACAGCTTAGCCGGTCTAGTATTCTACGTGGGTCTGACAGCATAGATGAATTAGTGACTACATATGATCATCTTTATCACTTTACAAAAGATGTATACTTGTGTCAACTGAGTCTTGACTTTCAATCATTATCATCGATGTGATTGACTTCTTTTGTATGTAGACTGGGTTGTGTTTGGGTTCGATAGATGGAGTCGAACTGGGATTTATGACTTAGGTATATGTATGGGAATATACCTAAGTATATTTGGTTGATACTTCGTGATTGTATCTTTCCATTGTGGTTTATCCTTCGTGGATTCTAGGAGACCTTCAGGGGTCTCGGGGTCCCTACTGAGTATTGTTATACTCACCCATGTACGGACTATGCCCGCACTAATTTGTTTTGGATGCAGACAACAGACATCACTGATCTTGGTAGTTACTTGTGGAGTTGGACGATACCTTAAGGTGGACCACTCGACGAGATGTACACGGAGCAGATGGATGAACCCGAGGTGCCGAGGAGGCCATCTGTACACGCCCTTCAGGTGGCATTCCCAGAGGAGGACTGAGTGGTTGCAGCTTTACTTTAATGTTGTTGTACTAGTCCTTCAGTGGTACTGTATTCACTGCTGGCTTGTATTTCCGGCCCCTTTCTTTTCAGTACTTACCTTTGGATAAAATTTTACTTGTTCTTACTTCAATTTCATACTCTGTTGTGTTTGTTTACTTCTATAAAGGCAATGCCTTCCCAGTATAAGGATTTATTCCTTTGGTGCTAGTCACCAGCCCCTAGCCTATGGAAGGCGGGCTTGGGGTAGTCACGACACGTACCCTAAGGACGTGTCCTGAAAAATTGGTATCAGAAGAGACGATCCTACCGAAGAACTCTGGAATCTGATTATTTCTTCTCTATAAAGAAATTTTGTTAAGAGTATTGAGTGTGGTTATCAGTCCAGGGAGTCCAGTGTTGGTGCGGTGACCGACGTATCCATACACCAGGACCCTGACCTCTGATTTCCGACTCGGTGCATGAAAACACTGATTGCTTGTGTGTTTCAAAAGATTTCATTGTGATTACTTTGTGTCGGCTCACCAGGTATACTGTTTGACAGTGGAACACCTGTTTCTTTTCAGGATGGCCCCATGAAAGCAGCCAGCTAGGGTTTCGAGTCGTGTACGAGATGGAAGCCCACCGAGCAATGAGGCCTCGGTGCAGGGCCCCATCACAGCGGAGGCACGAGCGGTACCACTACCTATTGAGCCACCGATACTACCATCCCATGCAGTAGAGAGTGCACGCAACCTGAGTGTGTTGCATGAGTTTCAGCGACAGAGGCTACCCAGGTTCCTCGGAGAGACGGACCCACATGCGACCGAGGATTGGATGGAGGCTGTTGTCAGAGTCTTTAGATTGGTTGGGACGCCAACCGACCTTATGCTGATCCTTACCGCAAGTCTCCTGCACGAATCAGTAGGTAGATGGTGGAGCCTCATGCTCTAGGTGCATGAAAAGGAATCTCAAAATTGGGCAGACTTCGAGAGTCTCTTCCGCTCAGAGTTTGTCCCGGCCACCCTTCATGCGGTGCGGATTCAGGAGTTACTTCATCTGCGGAAGGGCAGGATGACAGTAGCTCAGTACTCAGCGAGCTTTACTGACCTCTCATGATACTCCATGGACATTGTAAAAGTCCCATTCTTCCGAGATCAGACCTTTGAGTAGGGACTCAGACATGAGATCAGGGCTTCGATGATCTCCCTCAACATTCCAACGCAGGCGGTAGTGCTGGAGCGAGCCCTTATTGTGGAGAGCTTTCTCACTGAGCCAACACCAGCGGCGAGACCCACCACAGGGTGACATGTAGCAGAGTCTTCTGCAGCCCACAGTAGATAGTTGAGGCAGAGGTCTAAGCGGACCAGGCCATCAGAATAGTGACTTTAGGATACAGGTTCAGTTGTGTAGGGCACCGAAAATAGAGCCAGTTATATGAGAAGCAGACAGTGCTATGCATGCGGCGGGCAGGGTCACATGGCTTGAGACTGCCTGACCCACCGTGAAGATGAGTAGCAGAAATTGGAGGGACCTCTTAGGTAGAGGCATAGGTTCGACTGTGGTGGTCCTCAAGGAGCAGACAGATGAGGTAGAGGGGCTGGCCGAGCATCGGGTGGTGGACGACGTTTTGAGGCTCTACCACCACCACCAAGAAGTCCACCCCGACCATAGGGAGCTGGAAGATAGAGGCATGCTCTACTCCAGGCAGTCGAGCCTTATGACCAAGACGTACTTGATATGATTCGAGGTACTATCTGTTTCTACTCTACCCTTGCTGCAGTACATATAGACATAGGTGCGAGTCATTATTTTATTGCTGCTTCCCTTGTTCAGAGCTCGGAGATTCTGGCAGAGCCGTTGGCTCGATCCTTACAGATAAAGACTCCTATGGGAGAAGACTCGATGATTACACACTGGTGCTGGCAGTGTGAGCTTTGTTGTACCTCTCGTTCCCCTCGTTGTTTAATTTTCATGATCACAATCACTTTCATGTTTATCTAATTGTGTTTTAAGTGTTTTTGTTGATAGGCAATTGATTGCCAAAGGATTGGCCCAAGAAAGTTGGCAAAATGGACTGAATTGCAGTCCACCAGCCAACCGGTGTGATAGCACCAGCCAGCCGGTGGACCTGGCAGAGGCATTGCCCACTGCCAGGTTCCACCGGTCAGCCGGTGGCTCTGTCACCGGCCAGCCGGTGGCACCCAGATGAATAGTGTGAGTTACTGTCTCCCCACCGGCCAGCCGGTGGCTCCTCCACCGGTCAGCCGGTGGTGCCTGGACCAAATTTCTTCTCCTCTGCCAAGGCACCGGCCAGCCGGTGGACCTGTACCGGCCAGCCGGTAGCCCAGTCAAACTAGCCGTTGGCTTTGACCAGTCAACTCCCTTTTGGCCTCCAACGGCTCCGAAGACTTCTCCAACGGCTCCGAAGACTCCCCAAGGGTTCCTTGCCTATAAATAAAGGCCAAGGAAGCCCCGGACACCAACCGGAACCATAACCAAGCCAACGGACACAATTCTCATCAATTGGCCAACCTCCGGCGACTTCCTTCAAAGGAACCTCAAGTGCTCCAACAACTTCCACATCCAAGGAGCTCCACCAAAGAAGCTTGGAAGCGGCCTTCAACATCTCCAATCATTCAAAGGCGCCCAAGGCTTCTTCTCATATACGGTTTTTATTGTATTATTTTTTTTGAGCTTTAAATTTGGGTTTGTGCCTACAAACCCCAACAACTCTTTCTCATCTCCTCTTTCTTTTGGGTTTCACATCACCATTAAGGTGTGAAGAGGTTTCTTCAAGCCTTTCCTTTTAAAAGGCTTGTGTCATAGGTGAGCTAGCCTTCACCTGTAAGAAGGCTAGTGGGTTCTTGCTCAACCATTAAAAGCAAGTGGGTTCTTGCTAAACCACTAAAAGAAAGCTGTAATAGGTCCTAGTGCTACCTCAAAGCCTAGTGGGTTTATTGCTAAAACCATTGAAAAGCAAGCAGTAGGAATCTCTCAACGGTTGAGTTGGGAGCGGAGACGTAGGCCAGGTTTTGGCCGAACTCCGTTAACAATTTCTTGTGTCTTGCCTCTTTATTTCCGCTGCATTCTTTACTTTGATTTTAAATTGTTAATCATTTTTTAAAAGGCAATTCACCCCCCTCTTGCCATCACTCCCGTTTTTCTCCGACCCAACAATTGGTATCAAAGGGAGGTTTTGAGTAATTCCTTAACCGGTTTCAAATTAAAGATCCTTTTTGATGGCTTCTACCGCTTCAACCTCTTACACCCCCGAAGGCTCTTCTTTGGATCGTGCTCCATTCTTTGATGGAACTGATTATAGTTTTTGGAAAACCCGCATGACCACATTTCTTAAAAGCATTAGCTATCCTATTTTTAGAATTGTTATGCATAGTTTTACGCTCTCTTCTCCCGATGAGTCTAAATGGACCCCCGTAGACATTGTAAATTTTGAGCTTGATGGCAAAGCCATGAACGCTCTTCATTGTGGTCTTGACCGTAATGTTTTTAATCGTATTTCTTCTTGCACATCTTCTTACGATCTTTGGAAACTTTTAGAACTAACCTATGAAGGTACTAGCGAGGCTCCAAAGCAAGAATCCGATCAAAAGCAAGAACCCGACGAAAAGATCAAGCCCGTTTGCCCACTTCACAAGAAAAGGGCCAAGAAAAAGAAGGGAAAGAAGAAGGCTTCAAAGGCATCTTGGAGTGATAGCTCCTCCTTCTCCTCCTTCTCCTCAAGCGACCAAGGTAACAAATGCCTAATGACAAAACATGAGGTAGACTCTTCCTCCTCTTCCTCTTCTAGTTCTTCTAATTCATTTAATCATCTATCTTATGAAGAACTCTCACACGCTAGAGACCAACTAGAAAAAGGTTTTCATGCTTTATCGTCAAAATTTGTTGCTTTAAAAAAGTATTTCAAAAAACTCTCCTCCGAAAAAGAACAACTTCTCAAAGAGAAGGAGGAGATGTCCCTCAAAATCCAGAATTTTCCCGATGTTGATTCTTTGGAATCAACCATTAAAGACCTAAGGGAATCCTTAGCCAAGTTCACCCAAGGTGAACAAAATTTGTCCAAACTCTTAGGTTCTCAACGAGTATCTAGAACCACCAATGGACTTGGCTATACCAATGTAGCTTCCTCCTCCCATGCTCCAACTGTTTTTGTAAGGGGGAGCTCTAGTTTTAAATTTTTCAACTATTGTAAGAAACCCGGGCACCTCATTTATGAGTGTGATTGCAAAAATGCCCGGTACGGTCAACCCAAATCTATTTTTTATTCAGACGAGTTTTATAGGAGAAGACCCGCCATGAAACAAATTTGGATTGAAAAATCCCTTTTGGCGAGTCTCTCCGGGCCAAAAATTGTTTCGTTTCCCCGTTGATCTTTTGTTTTATTTAGGGGGAGAAATTTTCTTAAATTCAAAAATATTTTTCGATTCATTTTTCAATTTAAATTTTCAATTCATTTTTGATTCAAAACTCTCAATTTCAAAAATTTCATTTGGTTTCAAATTTCAAATTTCAATTGGCTTTTGATTCAAAACTTTCAATTCAAACTGTTATTCAAATTTTCTTTTCAATTTCAAAAATCTCAATTGATATTTCAATTCTCATATCTAGTTTTTCAAACCCTTTCCCTCAATCAAGTATTATGCCCCGAGCTATTTTGATAATCACAAAGGGGGAGAAATTTCTTGATTGATTGGGGGAGAATCCTTTTCATCATACTTAGCATTTCCTTTCAATTTCAGTATTTTACATTAATTGTTTTGGTGATTGTGATCATCAAAATAGGGGGAGATTGTTGTACCTCTCGTTCCCCTCGTTGTTTAATTTTCATGATCACAATCACTTTCATGTTTATCTAATTGTGTTTTAAGTGTTTTTGTTGATAGGCAATTGATTGCCAAAGGTTTGGCCCAAGAAAGTTGGCAAAATGGACTGAATTGCAGTCCACCGGCCAACCGGTGTGATAGCACCGGCCAGCCGGTGGACCTGGCAGAGGCATTGCCCACTGCCAGGTTCCACCGGTCAGCCGGTGGCTCTGTCACCGGCCAGCCGGTGGCACCCAGATGAATAGTGTGAGTTACTGTCTCCCCACCGGCCAGCCGGTGGCTCCTCCACCAGTCAGCCGGTGGAGCCTGGACCAAATTTCTTCCCCTCTGCCAAGGCACCGGCCAGCCGGTGGACCTGTACTGGCCAGCCGGTAGCCCAGTCAAACTAGCCGTTGGCTTTGACCAGTCAACTCCCTTTTGGCCTCCAACGGCTCCGAAGACTTCTCCAACGGCTCCGAAGACTCCCCAAGGGTTCCTTGCCTATAAATAAAGGCCAAGGAATCCTCAGACACCAACCGGAACCATAACCAAGCCAACGGACACAATTCTCATCAATTGGCCAACCTCCGGCGACTTCCTTCAAAGGAACCTCAAGTGCTCCAACAACTTCCACATCCAAGGAGCTCCAACAAAGAAGCTTGGAAGCGGCCTTCAACATCTCCAATCATTCAAAGGCGCCCAAGGATTCTTCTCATATACGGTTTTTATTGTTTTCTTTTTTTTGAGCTTTAAATTTGGGTTTGTGCCTACAAACCCCAACAACTCTTTCTCATCTCCTCTTTCTTTTGGGTTTCACATCACCATTAAGGTGTGAAGAGGTTTCTTCAAGCCTTTCCTTTTAAAAGGCTTGTGTCATAGGTGAGCTAGCCTTCACCTGTAAGAAGGCTAGTGGGTTCTTGCTCAACCATTAAAAGCAAGTGGGTTCTTGCTAAACCACTAAAAGCAAGCTGTAATAGGGCCTAGTGCTACCTCAAAGCCTAGTGGGTTTCTTGCTAAAACCATTGAAAAGCAAGCGGTAGGAATCTCTCAACGGTTGAGTTGGGAGCGGAGACGTAGGCCAGGTTTTGGCCGAACTCCGTTAACAATTTCTTGTGTCTTGCCTCTTTATTTCCGCTGCATTCTTTACTTTGATTTTAAATTGTTAATCATTTTTTAAAAGGCAATTCACCCCCCCTCTTGCCATCACTCCCGAGATTGTTGTACCTCTCGTTCCCCTCGTTGTTTAATTTTCATGATCACAATCACTTTCATGTTTATCTAATTGTGTTTTAAGTGTTTTTTGTTGATAGGAAATTGATTGCCAAAGGATTGGCCCAAGAAAGTTGGCAAAATGGACTGAATTGCAGTCCACCGGCCAACCGGTGTGATAGCACCGGCCTGCCGGTGGACCTGGCAGAGGCATTGCCCACTGCCAGGTTCCACCGGTCAGCCGGTGGCTCTGTCACCGGCCAGCCGGTGGCACCCAGATGAATAGTGTGAGTTACTGTCTCCCCACCGGCCAGCCGGTGGCTCCTCCACCGGTCAGCCGGTGGAGCCTGGACCAAATTTCTTCTCCTCTGCCAAGGCACCGGCCAGCCGGTGGACCTGTACCGGCCAGCCGGTAGCCCAGTCAAACTAGCCGTTGGCTTTGACCAGTCAACTCCCTTTTGGCCTCCAACGGCTCCGAAGACTTCTCCAACGGCTCCGAAGACTCCCCAAGGGTTCCTTGCCTATAAATAAAGGCCAAGGAAGCCCCTGACACCAACCAGAACCATAACCAAGCCAACGGACACAATTCTCATCAATTGGCCAACCTCCGGCGACTTCCTTCAAAGGAACCTCAAGTGCTCCAACAACTTCCACATCCAAGGAGCTCCACCAAAGAAGCTTGGAAGCGGCCTTCAACATCTCCAATCATTCAAAGGCGCCCAAGGCTTCTTCTCATATACGGTTTTTATTGTTTTTTTTTTTGAGCTTTAAATTTGGGTTTGTGCCTACAAACCCCAACAACTCTTTCTCATCTCCTCTTTCTTTTGGGTTTCACATCACCATTAAGGTGTGAAGAGGTTTCTTCAAGCCTTTCCTTTTAAAAGGCTTGTGTCATAGGTGAGCTAGCCTTCACCTGTAAGAAGGCTAGTGGGTTCTTGCTCAACCATTAAAAGCAAGTGGGTTCTTGCTAAACCACTAAAAGGAAGCTGTAATAGGTCCTAGTGCTACCTCAAATCCTAGTGGGTTTCTTGCTAAAACCATTGAAAAGCAAGCGGTAGGAATCTCTCAACGGTTGAGTTGGGAGCGGAGACGTAGGCCAGGTTTTGGCCGAACTCCGTTAACAATTTCTTGTGTCTTGCCTCTTTATTTCCGCTGCATTCTTTACTTTGATTTTAAATTGTTAATCAATTTTTAAAAGGCAATTCACCCCCCCTCTTTCCATCACTCCCGTTTTTCTCCGACCCAACAAGCTTACTCTAGGAGGCAAGAGCTTCGGCTGGGATCTTCTTGTAGCGGTGTTGAGGCCTTACGACGTCATCTTTCGTATGGACTGGTTATCTACAGTCCATGCTCAAATCGACTGTATTAGCTGCAAAGTAAGGTGTGTCTACACGGATGGGAGCAGGCTCACCTTCACCGGCAAGAAGGGATCCTTGGTAGTGTAAGATGGACTTACATAAAAGAGAGGGCAGCCGATCACACATCAGTTGGCTAGTCTCATCCTCAGAGAGATTGATGTGCAGAGTCCACGTTTTCCAGTTACAGTGGATCAATATGCAGGCATTTTCCCAACGAAGTTCCAGAACTACCTCCTCACAGAGAGGTGGAATTATACATAGACCTGTACCACTGGAAAACACTGATATCTACTCTAGTATATCGAATGGCACCCATCGATCTCTATAAGTTGCGGGTACATCTGGAGGACTTGCAGGGGAAAGGAATTATCTGACCCAGTGTTTCACCCCGGGCTTCTCTGATTTTGTTTGACAAGAAGGCGGATGGGAGCTTGCGACCGTGTTTCGACTACCGTCACCTGAATCATGTGACCCTGAATAACAAGTACCAACTCCTGAGGATTGAATACTGCTTTGATCAGATAAACGGGGCACGATGGTTCTCGAAGTTAGAACACAAGTTAGGCTATCACCAGCCCAGAGTTCGAGACGAGGATGTCCATAAGATGGCCTTAAGTTGTTGGTATGGCCACTACGAGTTCATGGTTATGCCCTTCAGCGTAACCATTGCACCAGAAGTGTTCATGAGTATCATGAACATGATCTTCTAGCCTTACCTCAATCATTTTGTTGTAGTCCTCATTGATGAAATACAGATTTACTCGACTATTGAGGAGGAGCATGCCTACCACTTTAGGGTTGTATTGGATACAATCTGAGAGTACCAGCTTTACGGTACTCCCTCAAAGTGCCAGTTCTGGATTCGAGAGGTTCACTTTCTAGGGCACGTCATCTCAGAGGAGATAATTGCAGTGGATCCAGCAAAGATCAAGGATGTACTTTCTTGGGAGACACCCAGGAGCGTGACAGAGGTGCGAAGTTTCTTGGGTCTGGATGGGTACTATCAGAGATTTGTTCCAGAGTTCTCCAGAGTTTCAGCACCATTTTCAGCCTTGATGATGAAGTGGAAACCCTTCGTGTGGTCAGATAGTTATCAACAGAGCTTTCAGGAGCTATGGCAGTGGTTGACCTGTGCGCCCATCTTGAGGCTACTAGAGGAGGGCATTGGGTACGTAGTTTAATGCGACACATCAGGGACTGTAATTGGGTGTGTCCGGATGCAGGAGTGGGCAGTGATTGCGTATGATTTACCAAATTTGAGATAGCACGAGTAGAACTTCGATACCCATGACCTGGAGTTAGCAGTAGTGGTCTTCGCCTTGAAGATGTGGCAGAACTATCTGATGGGAGAGTGCTTTACAGTCTATTCTGACCACCAGAGTCTCAGGTATATCTTATCCCAGAATGAATTGAACCTGAGACAGCGGTGATGGCTCGAGTTCCTCCAGGACTATGAATTTGAGATAGTCTATACTCCTCAGAAGGTGAACGTTGTATATGATGCTCTCAGTTGGAGATCGGGCATTCAGCTACTAGGAGAGTCGATGAAGCAGCTAGCCGCATTGCAGATATCCTTTGTGGATATAGATAGAGAAAACTTTCTTCAGTCACTCACAGTCACTCCTCCACTCCTTCAGAAAGTTAGAGAGGAACATTCTGGGGACGTTGACTGTGAGACGTGACATGCTCAGATATCCACAGGGCAGGCGCCTGATGGATTTTAGGAAGGAGGGGAGCACATCATCCTCTTCAGGGAATGTACTATGGTACCAGTTGTACTGTAGCATGAAGTGTTGAGGGAGTTTCACACATCCCCTCTAGCTGTACATCTAGGAGTGGCAAAGATGTACCAGGACCTCATACGACAACACTGGTGGCTACGTATGAAGAAGGTTGTAGCAGAGTTCGTTTCACGATGCCTCGCTTGTCAGCAACTGAAGGCGGAGCACTAGGTACTAGTGGGCTTGGTTCAGCACTTAGAGGTTCTAGAGTGGAAGTGGGAAAAGAAATCCATGGATTTCGTGAAGGGGCTTCCACGTACATCCAGAGGAAACGACTCTATTTTGGTGTTCATAGACTGACTCACCAAGTTGTCGAATTCCCTACTGATCATAGAGATAGGCTAAGTGGAGAGATTCAGACGTCTCTACATTAAGGAGATCATACAGCTTCACGGTGTGCCATTGACTATCATTTCCGATCGGGATGCTCGATTCACATCCCGACTATGGAAGGGGTTACAGGAGGCATTTGGGACGTAGTTACATCTAAGTACCACCTTCCATCCTCATACGGACGGCCAGACAGAGAGGACTATTCAGACACTCGAGGGCATGCTTCGTGCATGTGTCCTTGACTTTGGTCAGAGCTTAGAGGATCACCTACCCTTGGTGGAGTTTGCGTACAACAACAACTACCACTCTAGCATCAGGATGGCACCTTACGAGGAACTGTACGTCCGACCATGAATATCACCTCTATGATAGACTGACCCAGGGGAGTCCGCACTTGTAGGAACAGAGATGGTTCATGCTACGACGGAAAGGTGCAGATCAACCAGGAGCGGATGAAGACTGCACAAAGTAGACAGAAGACCTATGATGATAGGAGATGAAGACCAATGGAGTTCGAGGACGGTGACCACGTTTTCCTAGGGGTACCTCCTTGATGAGGTCAATAGAGATTTGGCCATGGCGGCAAGTTATCTCCACGATTCATCGGACCTTTACAGGTCCTCAGTAGAGTAGGAGAGGCGGCTTACCGCATGGCCCTACCTCCTCAGTTGCACTACATGCATGACGTCTTCCACATATATCATATAAGGAAATATGTGCATGACCCATCCCACATTATCGACCATGGGGAGATGGACATCAATGACAGGGTGACATTCTCGGATGTTCCAGTGGAGATCAAAGATCGATAGGAGCGAGTCCTACATGGGTGGTCAATTCCTTTGGTGCGCATTCACTGGCAGCACGGGAACATCAAGGATAGCACTTGGGAGTGAGAGGCTTATATGCGAGCTCAGTACACCCATTTGTTTCCCTAGTGTGTGTTGTATCTTTACGAGGACGTAAATCCCTGAGTTGGGAGTAATGTAAAGACCCGAAAATTTCAAGTAAAACTTTTTCTTTAATATTTTGGAATTTTATGCTTCTGTGGTTTCTAACGGCACATGATTATGAGGCCCATTGTTCCCACAATCAATTTCTTAATTTTTGTTCGGGTACGTTCAGTAAACGTAAGTGCGGGTTTTTCTATCTTTTGAACCGGTGCTTGGAATTGAAATATGGGGACACCAATGAACTCGCAGCACCGATATTCGCTTAAGGGGACCTTTACCACAGTTACGTTTTATGCGGGTTGAGATTCAATATTTGGGGATTTAGAATAAAATAAATAAAATTTGTGGAACACAATTTTATTTTAAGGATGTTAGTTATTTCCTACAATGGGGAGTTTGTGGTGGGTCCCACACCCACATAACCTCCCATGAGAGGAATTAGTGTGGTGGGGCCCACATGAGTCCCAACGTATCACCCCCTCAACACCCTTGAAACCCCACATTTAACTCCCATTGTATTTATTATGACAACTCTCCCTCCATAATAGCGACTCTTCACTTCTTTCTCCCTCACCCATAAACATTGACAACTTGTTTCATTTATTGATCAATTAATGAATTGACTTCTCTAATTTTTGAATATTTTTGAATTACATTGCATGATTATAATTATAGGGTAAGCCATACTTTAATATTTGGTTGGAAAATATTTTGGTGGGAGGATCCTTTGGTAAATTAGAGAGAACACCGTTCTTCAACGAAGAACAACTCCGACGAAGAATGGGAATAACATCTCCCTCGACACATCCCTTCAGATGCACCCCGACGTCAACGAAGTCGACGTCTGTATTCTGCGACGCCCGACCTCTGTGATGTTTGTCTTCCAGGACTCATTGACATAATCCGCTCTTGAAACCGAGTTAAGGGTTTGAAAAATTTTAAATGAATAATTTGTACCCCATTCTTTGTTGAATTTTCTGAATTGTCCATGGTCGATTGTTACCGCCTAACGCGGGGGCGCGTGCCGAACAAACACGGCCTGACGACCCTCCATTGGTTCTTGTTTATTTAATTTGGAAAGGGAGGCGATGGAGAATGGAGGTAGTGGTGAGCGAAGGCGGCGGCCGCGTGCGGAAGAACCGTAGCCCACAGCCGCATGCCGCTCGGCCGACGAAGAACCGGCCGGCTAAAGCCAGACGGACCGAAGAGACTGCGGCCCCACAAGGCATACCTCGCTAAGGAGAACCGCGACCCACACTATGTGTGCCGCTCAATGGAAAACTGGTCGGCTCATCAGGTAGCCGGGGTGAAGGAGTTGCGCCGCTAGGAGGGTACCGCACTGAAGGGACTGGCCGGCTTTGGCCGACCAGTTAGGAGGGAGACACCGCTCAGTGCCCCCAGTTTGGGAAAGCGCCCCCCACCCGGACCGCTCGGCCACCCAGGCTGCATGATTCACCAGGCCGGTCCGACCCTCTGTCGGTAGGGACCCGCCAACACCAGGTTGACCCGACCAACCAGCCCACTGGTCTTGACGGGCCAGGCCTATTTTCACTTAAACGTGAATAACATTAAGACCGCACATTTGATCGAAGCGATGTATGTGTCACTGAGACCCTTTCTACGAGGCGGTAATTTGGATATACTCTAAGTGAGTTTTGGACTAATTTAGAAAATGACCAGGTTGGAACGAGCATATTTCTTACCGGGTACCTGGAACCGAAAATCCAATATCTCTCAGACTCGGCATCCGATTGAGGCACCGTCTGTCGCTTCAGGTTCATTTTGACGAGACAGAACTTTAGGATACATCAACTACGAACTTCATTATAGTTGAGGTATTGAACCCTTTCCTTGAGAAGAAGACCCTCCCGGAATCGAGCATGCTGTGTGTGGGTACCCCAGAGCTGGCTGTGACAGCAACGACTACCGTACTAGAATCCTCCGTGGGTTCGGCGACGACGGCTACCATACTAGAATCCTCCATTGGTTCAATGATGACGACTATAGTACTGGAATCCTCCGTGGGTTTGGCGATGATGACTACCGTACTAGAATCCTCCGTGGGTTTGACAGTGATGATTACTGTTCTAGTATTCTACGTGGGTTCGACAGTTTGACTCTTGTTCTAGTATCCTACGTGGGTTTGACAGAGCAGGTGTTCTAGTATCCTACGTGGGTCTGACATGTTAGCTGGTTTAGTATCCTATGTGGGTACGACAACTTAGATGAATCAGTGACTACATCAGATCATCTTTATCACTTTACGAAATATGTATATCTGGGTGAGATGAGTCTTGACTTTAAATCATTATCATCGATTTGATTGACTTCATTCCTATGTGAACTGGGTTTTGATTGGGCTTGAGAGTTGGAGCCGAACTGGGATTGATGAATTAGGTATATGTATGGGAATATACCTAAATAGAGTTGGTTGATACTTCATGATTGTATCTTTCCTTTGTGGTTTATCCTTCGTGGATTCTGGGAGACCTTCGAGGGTGTTGGGGTCCCTACTGAGTATTGTTATACTCACCCCTACACGGGATATGCCCGCACTATGTTGTGTTGGATGTAGAAGAAAGACAGCACTGATCGTGGTAGTGACTTGTGGAGCTGGATGGTACCTGGAGGTAGACCACTCGACGGGATGTACACGGAGCGGACGGACGGACCCGAGGTGCTGAGGGGAACATCTGTACCCACCCTTCAGGTGGGATTCTCGGAGGACGACTCAGTGGTTGGGGATTTACTTTACTGTTGTTTTCCTAGTCTTTTAGTTGTACTGTACTCACTATTGGATTTTTATTTCAAGCCCCTTTCTTTTCACCACTTACTTTTGTATACAGTTTTACTTTTTCTTACTTCAGTTGTGTACTCTGTTGTGTTTGGTTACTTCTATAAAGGAAATTCTTTCCCAGTATAGGGATTTACGCCTTTGGTACTAGTCTGTAGCCCCTATCCTATGGAAGGCCGTCTTGGGGTAGTCACGACACAGGCCCGGAGGATGGGTCGTGACATTGAAAAATTTGACTTATCTACCATAGAAATTTTAAAACTAAATATGTTACCCTAGGGTAAACACATATGGAAAAGGGAAAGATAAAAATCCCAGTAATGGAATTAACTTGATAATGAAACATAACTTGTGTGACTAGAGGAAAATATAATATCATAAAATTTAATGACCATAAGCATGGTAACATCTAATAAAAAATGATATCATAATAACAACGAATTAAAAACATTTGGCATCAACATAAAGAATCTACTCATAATCACAGGTAAATGTTCACTCCCAATAATAACATAATTGTTTACGAAGTCACATAGTGGAATACGTTCACTCCCTAATACGATACGTTGTATCTCATGAGATGAAATTTTTACCAAATGAATTAGAGTGAAATATAATTCTCGGCCCACCGATCACATAACATAGTGTGCTTAGTCAAATTGCATGTTCACCATACATAGAATATTAGGCGATGAAAAAATTATCCAATGAATTAGAGGGATATATAATTCAAGTCCCACCTATCACATAATGAAAAACCTAATATGTTCCTGCATACATGTGACACATGAGTAAAAGAAACCACACATAAAGCAACTGCATGATAAAACCCATGAGATATATGTCAGTTTCATAACATTCTATCCAAGAACAGTGAAAGTATATATCATAAGTAATACTAAAAGAATGGGTTACAAAATTTGTATTTTTATAAAGGAATTTGAGTATTTTAACACCTGATTCCATTATAATGAAATTCATCAAAAGAATTATGGATAAATAAGAAACAAATTAACCACAAAAGTGATGTTTTTCAAAATGAGAAATATATATTTTAATTAAGGAATGAGAATATTATTTTTATATAGAAAAAAATAAACTATGTGAGTTATGCATAAAATAAAGTTGATTTAAATAATATATTAATGGTTAAAAACATTTTTATCATGGAAATTTTTTTGATGAAGTAATAAATTGGAATGGTTTATTAAGATTAGTTTACTTAAAACTTGTAATTTCAAAGGGAACTCAATACATGTATATACCAAAAAATGTAAATAAAAGCTTTTATATATTTATAAATAAAATATATACAGAATATTTATCATGTTTATTATAATAAAATATAGATATATGAAGAAAAATAATGAGAACGTGTAATTTGAAAGTAACGATGGTGGTTTTAAATATCACTTACCTAGGACTCTAATTAGCTATGCACATGAACTTAAATCCATAAATAATCAAATTAAATCTATTAAATAAATTCTGAATAACATCAGTCAGCTATATTTAATTTTTTAATGAATTTAATTTATCAATTATTTATTTTTAATATAATTTATGCTTTCATCGTTTACCTGGGGTTGTTCAATTAATTCCTCCATAACACTTTCATTTTGTTGATTGTAGTCAATGGTGTTGTAAAATTACTTTATGATCACTGAAATTTTGAAGGTTAAAATCCATTGAAATTATATTATAACTATATTTATTTATTTTCCTAGGTTATCCTCAAATGAACCCAAATTAAGAGAGGGTCCTTTATCAGTTCATTTAAAGTGGTTAAAGTTAATATATCTATTTAGTATTAATATTACTTATATAATTTCATATATTATCATTACAAAATATTTGTAGAGTTGATAATATATTTTTTATAAAATATATATTTATTTAAAAATAGTCATTGGAGGTGGTTGTGTAATAACAAAATACACCATTCCATGGATGTGGTATTCTGCACCTACGTGGATAAACATATCGTTTTTTGTAAAACATGATGTGGGTATAAAATAGAATAACAATAATTTAAAAATCATAATAATTTTATAATTTTTTTATTTTTTAATTAAATAATTCTCTTTTACATACAAGTAATGAATTTTTGGAAAATAAACACATTTCTTCAGGGAGGTGGTAGTCCGCAAAAACACATGACAACGATTTAATTTTTCATAATGATTTTGGATGGTAGTATAAAATGGTTATTCTATTAGTATACTAATGGTTGATATTATTAAAAATTAATATATTATCTTACCTTAATGTATATATACTAATTTATGGGGGTAGAATAAGAAAAGAACTACAAATATTGAGTTTAGATAATTACCTCTCCCTTTGGATGTTATCCCATGGGGGAGTCCATAATTTTCTATAGTATTGTATTTTGGGAAGAAAAAGTATGATAATAAGTGGGGATGGGGCTCAGTATATTCTTGGGTGGAGTTTTTGTTATTCTATATATTTGGAATGAGTGGATAAATAGAGAGGATGTGAGCTCCTTTTATAAGTTAAGAGTGTGGAATTTCTGTAAAATCAAATAACTTTTTGATAATGATAATGTATTTTTCATGGATAAAGGAAAAAATAAATTTCGATAATAGTGTGAGGAATATTTAAGGAAAATATATATCTTCGACCAAATGTTTTAACATTTATCGGGCTTTTGACCTAGGTAAAAACTGTTTTTTCACGAATTTACCATTTGGTAAATCAATTTTTACATTGTTGAAAATTTTAATCCCCAAAATTGAAATTTAAAATATTCTATAATTTGAAAATATTTATTTCAAAAAATTTTATTTAAAAAAATACAATATTTAATTGTTAGAGATATTAATTTTTGTATTAGAGCACATAAAATGTTTTTTAAGATTATATTATCCATAAAATCTATATGTTGAATAAGATTATAATTGTTTTTTATTCTCATGACCAAAATTTGTTCATTTTAAAAAAATATTTTTTTTTATTTCAAGAAAAACCATAACTAAATTTTTCTGTATTTTTTATAATTTTAAGAGTGATAAAAAATACTTTGTTTAATAAAACTAATTATTATTTAATTTCAACAATGCTAAGAATATTTTTTCTATGTTAAAAAAATACTTTGAAATATATAAATTTTCATTCCATAATTTCATATTAGAGTTGAATATATTTATAAATCAATTATATCTTATAAAAATGTTATAAAAATTACATTCTTGTTAATTGTTTTTTCAATATTTACCTTAAAAATCAACTTATTTTTCAAAACCCTAAAATTTAATCATATGTTCATTTTAACATGTTGAATCATAGAATGATAGTAATTTTATTATATTAACCTAATTTAACCCCTAAAAATATCCTTAGATATAAGTATATAAATAAGAAAAAACTTTTTTTTAAAATTTATTTCAATGAAATACATATATATATATATCATAACTATTCTATAAGTTAAATTTTTATCCAAAAGGTAATATAATAAAAATATTATGTAATTAATTAAAGATAACTTGAATTTTTCTTTTATTTTCTATGTTACCTAATTGAAAACTCATATATATATTCATGAGGTAAAAATATATATAAATAATTTTTTTCATTAAAATACTTGTAGAAATTAATTGGTAAAAATTAATTTATGTTTTAATATATTCATGTTCACTTTCAGGTGTGTCAAATATTTTCAATACATAATAACCAATTAATAATTCTTTAATATATAGGTGAACATGTGTCATGATCTATTTTTATTAAGGTATTTCTCATATTCAAATGTTTGAATAAATGTGTAACATAGTAATCATTTCGATGTGGAAGAATTTAGTTACTTATGATGGTGTCTCTCAATTTTTTCTAAGGTCAATATAGATTTTTGTTTTGATGTTTTGGTTATAGATATAATAGAGATAAATTTTTTGGTTGAGTGGAATAGATGGAATCATTTACTAGAAGACTATAATAGTGGTGGAAAAATTTTCAGAAATTTATATAATAATGGTTTGGAAGTTTTTATTATAAGAAGATATTTTTATTTATTTCAATAAATCTATGTCATGTAGATTTTAAGTGATTCTCATATTAGAATGTAAAGGAATATTGTCTCCCCAGATTTCATTTTATAAGGGTTTTAAACTTTACTATCTTATTTTTTTTTGAAAAATGTTGGTGAATAATTCATTTTTCTCATTCATCATACTGCAGATCATTTCAACTGATATTTCAAGGTTAATCTTTATCATATTTTTTCTTTGCTATTATATTTTACTGTGAATATGAACAATAGATAAAACCATGATAATGTGGAAAAAATTATGTCATGAGTTGAGATAGTGTAAACCATGTCATACTGAGGGTAAACAATTCATGGTTTGGTGAATGGAAATGCATAAATTTAGACATAACTATTTAATTTTTATATTATTCTACCTAAGATTTCATAATCAATTTAGAATATAATTTTTAAATATTAATAGGATATTAAAAATATAACCGATTGATTAATTGTTAGACAATCAACGATATGAATTGGAGTGATATTTATAAATAGTTTTAGTGTTTTAATTGTTTATGAAACATATCATGGATTGTTTTACTATTAATGAATCATTTTAAATCCTATAAAAATATAATTATGTTAAATAAATTCATAATATAGGGAATTTGAAAACAAAATTAATGTTATGAAAAAATACTCGAACTATCAAATTATTTATCTCATTTTCATCATGTCTATATACATTGTTTCTAGTAAATGTTTCTTTATAGAGATATAACTCAATAATTGGAAGATTCATATATCTATTAGAAACCTCAGGTGGAAGAAACCCATTTTATACATATTATTTTATTTATTAATTTAATGTGTATATGATTAGAAAGATTTGGTTCAACTATGAAATTATTTGTGCTAACTATTTATTCTATTCCTAGAAATTGTAAGGACATTTCTTATAAAAAAAATATATTTGTTTGCATATTTATAATTTTTTTATACCATTATTATCCCAAAAAATACCCTTAGTGGTATTAGGGAAACAATTATCATGTTTGGATTTATTTTTGAATAGATGATGTAATTGAGAAAATATGATTTTTAGAGGCATGACCCCTTTTCATTAAAGCCCTCCTAGATTTTGATGTTTTTTACACCATGACATAGTTATTAAATAAAATGAGTATATTTTAAAAAATTATAACCTGTTTTACAAAAAAAGAAACTTGTTCTTAAATTCTACAAAATCATATGTTGCTTTAATAAATATGGGTGTGGAAAAATATTTTCAGAATATTATATCATAAATGATAATTGTATTATTATTTAAAATGATCATGGTTTGTGTTTAGATGATATTAATTTTAGGGAAACATGATTTAATTTAGTAAAATAAGATCATAGTCTAAAAAATATAATTTTTAAAAAATCTTCAAAAAATAGATTTGTCTAATTAAAATGGATGTGATTTTTCATTGAAAATAATTTTAACCAAATATGAACCAAATCATTGTTTTAGTTAAAATTACCATTGTTTTTATGTTTTGAAGAAACAAAATTTATAAAATTTTTAAAAACCTTCAAAACTTCATGTTGAAATAGACCATACAAACATTTATGGTGATTTAAAATACACATTATTATTTTGTTGAATTTGATATAGATTTAAATTTGATGTAAACAGTTGAAATTTTTTTACAGTATTTATAAATTATGATATAAATACAAATATAAAATTATTAGTATTAATTAATAATTTTTTTTAAATGATTATATGAAACATTAATATTAAATTATTTTTTCGTAAAAATTAATATAAACCATGGAAAAAATATTTTGTGGCTTTGAAAAATACTGAAATTAAATAAAATATATAATATTTGTGTTATGTGATATGTTTATATAAAATATGCTATGTTTATATGATGGTAAAGTTTTCGTAAATATTGTTTTATTTATATAAAAAGGTTAACACCAAATTCTTTTTAAATTTATATAATGAAAAAATTAAAATGCAAAAGAATTTTAAAATTTCAAGTTTATTTATTATTTAAATTCATATAATACATTCTTAAAGTTCAAATTTTTTATAACATATTTTTTTGTGAAATGATCATAAATTTTTACTTCAATTCTATATTTTTGAGAGGTTTATTTATTTTTATTTTTATAGTATGAAAGTATTAATTTGTTATTACAAATAATAAAAATAATTTTTATTAATGTAATACAATAAATATAAGGAGTTACATGATTTGAGAAACATATAGTTTAGTTATGATCAACCATGAATGTTATTTTTTATGGGTTATGAATACCAATGTAATTTCTTATCCTTATTTATGAATATTATTTGATAATTTCATATTTAAATTAAGGTCACTCTTGAGTAGTAATCCATGGAAAGTGTGACTTTAGGTCACATGTTTAACAATCCAAGGGTAACAGTCTTTGTCTAGAGAAACATGGTTCAACTGCTATATCTCATTGAATTATAATATGTGTATTTTGGTTTTAAATGATTATATAACATTCCATGAAATCATTTATTATACCCTATATAAGGGATTCATTTTGATATATGTTTATATAATTATATATTTCTTTTGGGAATGAAAAATATATTATGACTAGCATAAATAGTTAAATTGTAATTTGTTTTAAACTTGTCAATTTAGTTAAAGGTGTATAATATAAAAACAAAATTACTAGAATCATGCCTATATAACAAGAATGGAAGAGATAATATAGTGATATTTAAATACACATATAAAAATTAAGGGTTAGATTCCTTTTAAAGGGAACACTTTTCAAGAACTCAATTATCAAACCATATTGGTTTTTCCATATTAGACTTCTCATGGATTATCTTATGTAAGGAAAAAATTAATTCATGAACCAAATAGGATTAGAGATATATATTTGGTTCATGGTTTGGGTTATAATTATAGGGTAACTGTAATGGTTTTAAGACTAGTATAATAGACTTATGAAAATCAAAATGATGGATTTTGGGATGGATTTTGTTTCTAAAATGTCCAAGAGTCATATAGGATATAATTGAAAATATGATCTATCTAAATATTTAAGAAATTAGAGAATTTATGAATAAATATCAACGATTTGGTGAAATTTGGATCTTATCACACAAATAGATATGATGTAATGTTAAAAGGTATAATCATTTTAGTGGGACCATATTTTAGAAATATTATTATTGAATGATTAAAACATGAAGCTTCTCTAATAAAACTAATATTATATAGAAAATGACATCATGTAAATCAAACATGGATTTTATATCAATTATGAAGAATCATAATATAAATGGATTGAACTTACTAGGAAGGTATAAGAGTTTAAGTATTGTTCATAACCAAGAAGAAATATTACATCTGTTAGTGTGACAACATCAAGAGAAAAATACTATTAATAAATCTCGTCCATAAGTTAATTTTATATAGAAATAATTTTAAATATTATATGAACATTTCCACATTGAATATTGTTCATATAGATCTTAGGCCTTAAAAATATAGATTCTTTCGGGGTGATAGAATTTGTAACATTTATCTATCATAAACAAGATAGATGTGAGTGATATGCACAAACTAACATGAAATTATATGTATCTAAGTATGAAAATGTTATTTAAATGAAATCGTGGATTATAAGGATCCATCTAGTATTTACATTATATATTCATCTTACGAATATTATATTTTTATAGAATAATTTGGGTCCTTTTAAAAAACATATAAAATACATTGATCAATCAAATAAACAAAAAATAATATGATGAAAAAGAGTATTGTGTTGAGAATTATTAAATAAAATATTTCATATTATTAGAAACATTTTATTAATCTGTTTTAGCAATTTTGAATCAAATATGAGTGTAAAACATATCTATTTTATTTTCACTATACTGGGAGAGAAGATATAATGTCAATATTGAAGAACTACTAATATTTTCTATGGAAAGGTTAAAAATTGTCATAGGGATTAAATAAATATTAAAATCTCTCATCCTTTGACATTTTTGGAAAATTGTTTTATGATATGAAAGGAAATAAGAGCCTTAGTACAGTTCCATCTGACAAGATACCTACCTATAAAACTAAATTAGTTAATAATTTTTATGTCCATGTCATTCCATTAATTATCAAATGGTTATAATTTCTTTCAATGTAGAAGAGATATATTAATAGCTAAGAAACCTTGAAGTCAATTTCCTGACATATCAATCATGACTTCACATTCACCAAAGACTATATCATGTTCTATTATTATATTATCTTTTTGGAAAAAAAATTTAATGGAGAATATATGTACACTCAATAGAATATGAACAAAATTTCTATGAAAAATAATGAATTACTAAAAACTCTATTAGAGTTTCAAAAAATACACCTGGTTCTGTATCTATACCTAAACCCTTTTACTAGACCTTAATAAGTTATTTTTTGAAACATGACCCCAAAAATTTAGATCCAAAATATTTTAAACCTAAAAAACTATATCCAAAATAAAAAATATTAAACTATTTCTTAAATTATAATTATTTCATTATTTACATCATTTCATAATTCAAAATGTTAGAAAAAATATATTTTAATTCTTTTTCATTTTACGAAACAGTTTACTTTCCTTTAGTTATGACATTATAAAAAAGATAATATTTTATTTGGTTATATCAAATTTATTTTCTGTATAAAAAAAATTCTATAATGATACTATTAATATTAAATTAGAAATTGTTATTATTATCTAAACAAATTTATTATCTGCAATTATATGGGTCTTTTTATCATAAAAAATGGGATATTTTTGGATAGTTGTAATGATCCAAAATAATCCAGAATATCATAATTTTTATGATCATAAAGACCTTATTTTTTTAATTATTACTTTTTCGTTGAAGGAATTTCATGTTAATTATTATTTTTTAGAATATTATTTTACCCAAGTGAAATTTAATTATAATTTATATATTTGAGTTAAAGATACACTTCTATATATAAAATATTTCATACATAATATTTATTCCTATGTATGCTATGAAAATTGGAAACTATCTTAAATATAGTTTATTTATAATGGAAATGTTCTAAAATATGTAGTATTAATTTGGAAAAAATTATTTTTTATCAAATTTTGGAAAATTATGGGATATTAAATGAGTAAATTTTATTTTTACATAAGTTAATGTTACGCATACTTATGAAGTGTACGTTAGAGTAAAATCATTTATTTCAGTAATTTTATAAATTATGACATCTTACATATCAGTACAAGTTGTCATGTGTAGATAATTTACTCTAATATATTTGAATTTATTCTAACATATTAATAATTAATATCTTAATTATTATACTGAAGTTAAAAACATAATCATACATATCGATGACAATTATTCTTATCTATGATTCAAGAAAAAATTATTCTTATGTATAAATATATAGTTAAATTATTAAAATATATTTAAATTTCAATGATTTTCATAGATAATTTCACATTTCTATTTTGTAGGAGAATATTTATCAGATTTCAAATGGTTTATAATGCATGTCATGATTTTGGGAAGATTATGGCCAAGATATTTATGATAAACTATTTCCATATGATTGATTCTCTAATATATATGAAAACTACTAAATTCAAGGGAAAAATGGAGTATCAATCTTTGCTCACAAAAATTTAGGATATTCTATAAATTTGGTTGAAATATATATATATATATAATTGGAAAATATGGATATATATGATCATTAAGAGAGGGAGTGGTGAATTAATGATATTTTATTTTATGTTTTCTTTCTTAAGAGAAATCATTCATCTCATATTTTAGATATAGTAATAATATGGATTGTTAGAAAACATGAATAATTATTGGAACAGAAGTATTTACAAGGTTCATGAATCAATATGAGTAGAAAGCCATTAGAATTGTATAAAAATATTTCAATACCAAAAAATCACCCAAAAAATCATCATTTTTATGTGTTTACATCAATAATAGAATATCCATATACTTAAAAATCACTATTATTTATAGAAAATGCATGTTCCCCTCACATAAATTATATATGTATCAATGTTTTTTAATAATTATATGAACCTTCAACATGATTAAATGTGTTGTCACATTGTTTATTATACTTATTTAAACATTATTTTATTGACTGTAATTTCTATTTTAATGTTCTTACTTAGTATTATACAAGACCATTATCCTTGAACTTATTTATAAAATGATTTTCCATTAACATTTCCATCTGGTATGCTCTATCTAGTAATCAATCCAGTAAATTTCATCTAGTTCTATCTAAAGACAGATTCCAATTTTTATACATTTTTTATCCTCTCACCATAGAATATTATCAATTTGATACATAATCATATCAATAAAATTTTGGTATCTTTTTATTTATTCCATTATAACTTATTTTAATGACATCTTGATCACAATGTCTATCTAATACTAACATGGTTTCAAAATCTATATGGTATCATATTTATGGGTGATCTTAACCAATTTGTATGATCATCTTGATACATCTACAATGCTTTACCGTTCACCAATTAAAAATTTAACAAATATCATTGAAAAAACTATCCCATTTACATATGATAGGTTTATATGAGAAAGTAGGGAAACACACTAACTAAATTAAAAAAAATCTACATCTCACACTGTAATATTCATCTATTGAAATCATTGAAAACTCCTTAAGACCAGGTGCCAAAAATCACTATCAACATTCCTTCATACTCTATAAGAATCACAACTCCTTCTGCCTTGATAATTGTTGTTTTAAATGATAAATATAGTATAATCTTATTTAATATCTTTATGAAATATTTGTAAATACTATTATACCATTATAACTATATTCTAATAATCTATTTCGTAAGAAGTTATATATGAAATTTTGATGCATGTAACACCATTATATTTTCTTGAAAAACTATGGGGGAATGTCTTGAAAGTATTCAATATAAACAAATATTGTTCGATTAATTGAATCATAACACTCTATCATTTTACATCACTCACCAACCTCTAACCGATAAACATCACAAAGAAATATCCATCCTATAACTTCAACCAAATCCATCTATTTTAAGACTCAAAGACTTATTAATCATCATCTTATAAAACATCACATATTAAATTCATATATGTCCTATGATATACATTTATTAATATGATAACATTGTCCAAAAATTTAAAAGTTCATCTGGTGGAATCAAATAGATAGCATTGTGACTGAAAATTTAAAGAACTCCATATGATAACAATTTTGAGTTACATATCTAGGTAATTTATTAAAATTCCTCTAACTAGGAATATTGAAAAAATATTTTCCAATAACACTTTGTACCTTTTAATAAACCCTTACACAATGTTTGTGAATTTTATTATAGTTGTATACATCTTGATAAACTAAAATTAAAAAATGCATAACTTCATACTACTGTTACATGAAAATCAACATAAACATTGAACACGAACACTAGTCAATCAAACCTCTAACTTAGAGCAGTATTCTAGTGAAATCTCTTAAAAAATCATAGTATAAATTTTGTATATAAATAATTATTCTCAAAATTTCTATATAACTTGGGTAATTAGGTCTTTAAACACTCATAATGTTAAAAACATTAATATAATAAAATAATCTCTATATTTATTCATATAAAAAATTATCCAATGGAACTTCTAAGTTTCATAATAAATAACTTCAATATAACACAATTGTCAATCACATCTGTCTAGTAAAGTAAATCTGAAGGACTCAAGATTTTAGACATAGGATGATCTCCCTCAGTCATATGTACCATTTAATAATTCTTACTAATGAAGGGGAATTAATTTTAAAACAACATATAACACTTTTGATAAACCTACCTTAATCAAGGAAAATTCTAAATTACATCTTCTAAATTTGTTTCATCTTATTTAAAGCACATAAAAATTTCTTGGTCAAAAAAATCTCCCCATTTTGATTTTTAATCAACCAAGGCACCAAAATCACTGAAACATTATAACTCATGTAATGAATTACTCATCCAAATATTTTATTACTACATAAGTGAGCTTTGTGTAGTAAATAAAAATCATGAACATTAATACAATTTGACCATAAACATTGATTAGGAATATTTTTAATTTATTTTTAACTTTTCATTTAACTTGAAGAATTCATTACAAAAAATAATCTTATAGGAATAACAATTACGGTATCCACAATAACAATATGTAAAAATAGTTCACACATAAAGAAATAACTACTTAGCCCTTTTATAAACAATCCTTAAATACATGAATTTCTATGAAATATAAAACACATAATTATTGATAAATTTTTGTTGTCATATTATTCTCCCCCTTTGACAGTACTATCAAATGAAAATATATGATAGAGGATAGATTCAAATGAATTTTCCTTGAAGAGAGTAAGGTTGTACACCCATTATTAACCTTAGATTATGATCTGTTTCTTTCAACAACGGTTTTGTGAAAATATCAGCAAAAAGATTTTTTTTGGGAAAAACTCTTACTTCAGCACATTCATTTCAACATTATCCATGATGATGTGATATTTTATATCAATATTATTATAATTATAAAGTTTCAAATTATTATTATTATGATTTAGTACACATGTATTATGACATCCCAAGAAATAGGGAAACGTCACATCAATAAAAAACATCATACAAATATGTCTTCAGATATTAAATTTGTATTATATATTGATTTATAGAAACATACTGAACATTATTGGTGTTCATAGTTACATAATATTTTTTTTATACCAACACAATCATATTTCAGCAAACGTTAATACTATAATACATGGGAATCTTCTATCAATAATCCAACCTTCCCAATACACATCTGTATATCCAAACAGATCAATATTTCCTGATCAATCATAGTTTATTCTAAATATAGTTTCACCTTTGATATATAATATATTTATTTCTCCACCCATGAGATATAATTTTTTTGTAGTAATTTGATACATGAAACATAATGTTACAACACAAACAATATATAATGTTTAAGTCATTAGACATGATAATCTTCTAACCGTCTTCACAAACTCTTTAAGATCAACTTCCTCACCAATTCAATTTTTTAACAATATAGTTCCTATTAAAATAGTTATTGAAATTTACTTTGAATCTTAAATGTAAATATTATTTATAATTTCATGAGCATACTTCTCATGAGATAGGAAAATTCATTTCTTATTTTGAGAGATATGTAATCCAAGAAAGTATTTCATTTCTCTTAAAATGGAAATCTAAAAATGATTATTCATATCCTTAATAAATATTTCTCAAGTTAATTAATTATTACATGAGAATATAATATCATCATTATAATTAATCACAATGTGGGAAACTTCTTGATTTTTTTATATAGAAGTTATTATCAACTCTTCCTTTCTTAATGTTCAAATTCAAAAATAAAATATCAAATTTATAATATGAATATCTAAAATATTTCTTCAACACATACAATAGATTCTTTAACTTTTATATATATTTTTCATCTTTCTAAAGAAGGAATGAAGAATTATTTTAAGTATAAATTAATTCATCTATCTCTCTATTAAGAAAAGATAACTCAAAGACCATATGAAAAATGATATATTTCAATTATCCCGTGACATCAAGAATGATTATGATGGTATTAAATATTTCTATTCTAGGAAATATAATTTTAAAATCAATTCATTCAATTTTAAAATATAATTTACAAAATAGTAAATACTTGTTTCTTATCACTTCACCTTTGTCATTCATATTTTTAAAAAACACCAATTTTTTAACAATAAAATATTTATTGTTTAGTTTTGGTACAAGTTATCATGTATCATTCTTTTGAAAATGATATATATCTTCATTCATAGAACAAATTCACTCTAGATTCTCTAAAGCATCATCAAAATATTTTCGATGAACATGTGAATTTAAATGAAAGTATATGATATGAACCTTGATATTCCTCTAGTTTAAACCTATTGTAATTGATCTTTAATGATTTTTTGGATTTCCACATGCCTCATTATCCTTGTATAATATGAAAATAATTTTTTTCATCAATTGATATACCTTAGTCATAATATTTATCTTTAAAAACTTCAACATTATAATAATCATTTTGAACTCTTTCATGTTTTTCAACTACAACAATGTCTTCATTAATTTCCAGTCTATATATAATCAATTGTTAACATTTATTATCATAATATTAATGAATTATAAAAAATTAAAATTTAACAATATTTACTATTTATTTATCATACCATATGTATCCTATACTATTTTATGGATAAACAAGAATGATTCCATCAACACCTCTCCAATAAAAAATCCAAATATTCTCATTGAATAAATTTATAATGAAAGGACTTTGGAATACCCACAATAATTTTAAACATGGGATTTCCTTAGGACACATATCATAATGAGTCATATTAGAGTTTTTCCTATAGAAAAAACCATTTTTAATATTCCATAATGATTTATATCTTACCTTATAAATTATTGATAAGTATCATGTTTGATCATCATTGTTCATTCAGTATCATCCAATCATCTATTTCAACATTATAAAAAATTATTTTTTGGGGGTGTGTATAGTGAACTAAATTCATGAAAAATTCAATGTTTTTTAATATTATCTATATCATTTTCATATTTTTATTCCCCTCTATTATTGGTTTGGATCATCTTCAGGAAATATCCAAATTATTTTTCTACACTTCTCCGAAAACTCTGAAACATTTTGAGAGATTTTGATTTTTGTTTAAAAAACATAAAATAACTAATGTGAGTAAATTATACAAAAAATAAAATAAAGAAATTACTTTTATATATTTATGGATTAAATTATCATCAGCTAAAAAATTCTAGAATATATCTTCTCTAAGGGATAATAAAAATATATGTGAACATTATTATATATTGAGGTTGTAATATTCTTTTCCTAGTATATGGAACAACACCAATATCATAGTATTATCATGATAGAAATATCATGGAAAATATATCACTATGTTATATATATTATATTTCTTTTTACACATTTTAAAAAAATAGTTTCTTCTAAATTATATTTTCTTCCACAATAATCAGATAACTTGATATTTTCACATCACCAACCTGGATCAATTCTCCTCTGGTTTGTTGTCTTTTGTAATAACCTTCCCATAATGAAATCATATAACAATAAAACCATATCAACTAAAAATAAATGTGTTACTTTTATAATTTTTTTTCAAACAGTCAACAATTTGGGTTTCATCCCATTAATAAACAAGGCATTTTTGGATTTTGACTTTTCTTCCCCCAAGATAGCAGATTCAATTCCTTTAATTCTATGGGACTTATAATTTTCAAAATTCTATATAACATAATTAAATTACTATAAATTAATCAAAAAAACTTATCTATTATCCTATTTTAATTATAATGTCTATCTAAAATACATGGTCATTCTCCTTTTGTGGATCTGAGATCATTTTCAACAAAAAAGGATTATTTTTTAGATGATTGACTCCCCCTACATATTTCCCTATAGTTTCTCTTGGACTCGTGGAAGCATCGATGATTGAACCGACACAAATTTTTTTATATGAAAAAACTGTCAAAATACCATTGGTACCCATATAAACCATATTTCCATTTGTAACATATATACTTCAGGGAGATTTGTACCTTATTTTCATAATCATTATTACCCTACACATTGTGATTTTCCCAACAAATTTTTAGCTACATCCATATATTTTATTCTTTACCATATAATTTTATTATCCTCAAAAGAATCACTCGTAGTATCATCTTTTGGTTTAGGATTTTAATCTAAAGAATGTATATTTATTCTTTTAACATTACTGGTTCTAACTAAATACATTGAATTATTGACTTTAATATTATTTTTTATATAATTATCTTTTTTATTAACCTTTAACGATACTTTTTTATTTATCCTTCTAATGTTTTCACTTCTTATCACTTTCCCAAAGATTCTATAACTTATTTTTGGAAATTTTTAATTAATTTGGAAACATTAACAAGTTTTTGATGAATGAGATATAATTCTTCTTGATTCACCTTAATATTTTAATTAAGAATGATGTTGGGTTTTTATTTTCAAATCATATATTATTAAATAATATATCACTTTTAAAAACATGGATTGTTATTTATGAAAATATTCATGAATTTTTATTAATGATTTTGTTTCTTCAACTTCTTCCACCCTTTTTCAGGCATTATAATTTTAAAAGAAATTATTTTAACACTCTCATGGGCATAAATTACAATGATATCTCTCATTCTAAATCTTTATAGTTACTTTTTTCATCACAGGTAAACATTATATTATTCAAATTTTCGTTGAGAAATTTTTGGAAGACTCATCACATTATTCATCAAATAGTTCTTCAATATGATCATCTTCTTTATGTTTTAACTAAAAAGTTACACTTTCTGTATTTATAGTTCTTATTATCCTTTATTATAGAATCATAATTGGACTTTCCTACATTCTTATTGAGGGATACTATTAATAGTGTATCATATTTATCATATTTTCATTTCATAAATATTCTATAAAAATTCCCTAAAATACTTCCATAGATTTAATTTGTAATAAATATTATGTATTTGATTAAGGATATCAATCTTGTAATGATAAATATTTGGAATCATATTTATCAATAAGAGTTTTTAATACCTATTAAGAAATGGTTGAGTCTCCCTACTTCTAACTAAGAAATCCTACATTTCTTACTGTATCATTAACTATTGAAATGAAGTCACTACCAGATTCATTATCAACGATATTTAGATCTCCATAGTTTGACCTATAAATATGTAATTTTTTGTTCTATAATTATGTATTCCTTTATTATATTTTCTTTAATTTATCCCATATGAATGTTTTCTTTTCAATTATATTAACACTAGGAAAGTCAAATTCAATGTGTGATGAATGTAAGGAATTTTAACTTATCGATCATTCTCAAAATTCATCTTATCATTAGATATTAGGGGAATATCATACCCATGAGGAGGAAAACCATATATATGATCCTTAATAACTTCATAACCAACGGAAATACGATAACACATCATTATATATTTTTATATATGATATTTATTAAATCAAAATCCAAAATCCTATTACTACTCTTAGTGTTTTGAATATCCATTACATCTTTTCTTTTCATAAAACATTAAAAATATTTAACGAATGGACCTTTGGTCTAATGCCACTTGAAATTATGTTTCTGGATCTTTTCAATCACTTACAAGATGACTGGGAGAATTGGTTATCTTTTATTTGGTGTTTTATTTTTTATCAAATGAATTTTTCCTCTTGTTAGAGTGATACAACAATGTTTGAAAGTAAAAAAATTAAGAGAAACCATAATAAAATATTAATTAACATATGTAACTACACTATAATTGTAGCTAGTACTTAGAATGGATGGGAAACAATACAATACCACAAAAAACACTAGAGAAAAATCCTTTATATTTTTGATAATAAAAAGGCAATTTTCTTACAATTGTAAAAAACTATAGTCAGTAGAAAGTACACATGATATTCATATAGATAAAATATGTGACAATGTTTTTCAATACCTAAAATAATAAAAAGATAAATGATTCAGTATTCTTTCAAAATAACACCCTTCGATTCTATGAAATAATGTTTTCAAATAAATATAATTTTTTCAACAACTTTCGTTACACACAATTCCAAGTTTAAACGAAACACAACATATTATAAAAACATTATCATTTAATATGATAGTTATCTTATAGCCATTAGGATAATGAGTGTGAATAGAATAAACAAAATTATGTAATTATATGGTTTAAATGTATATATAAAATTAATTCTTTATATACTAAGTAATTATTAATTAATATAAAAATAATTTAAAAATAAACAGATTTTTTTAAAAAAATACTATTTTATGTGCATAAACATGTTTTATATAAAAAATTAGTTAAAAAAATATATTTAATGATTTTAATAATAATATATATTTTAAATCCAAAAAAAAATTTATAAATCATCTTATGTGAGTTTTAGGTATAAGATAAGAATAAATCAAATTTTATGCTTAAAAACAGTATTTTTTAAAACCAGTTTTATCACATTATTTGTACTTATTTTAAAATTAATTTTTTCTATTTTGAAAAAAATTATTTGAAAATTTTAAATTCATTTTATAAATAATCATTTAAAAAATATCTTAGAGTTATTTATTTTTATTTTTTTGAAATGATGAATTTTTTAATGAATAGTAAAAAGTATTGTTTTTTATTATTAATTTTTTTTCGTTTAATGAAATTAAAAACATTCAAGTTTTTTTTTAAAATTTTTAAAAATAAAATTAGTTAAATTATTCTATGATTAATCTAATTTATGTCATTATGATAAATTTTATGTTGGATTTGTTTATAAAATATTTTTAATCTGATGAGAACTTTTTCTTAGGAATGCTATTTTCACATTGAATTTTTAGGGTTAATTATAAAATAAATTTCAGCATAAATGAAAATGGAATATAGAAAAATTTATTCTATATTTAAAATAAAAATAATTAATAATATATAATAATTTCAGCTTCAGTTTTTTTAAAATTAATAATAAAAAGAGAAACAATTATTTACCATAGTTAAAGATAAAATGGGTTTACCGAAGGGTTAAACTAAAAAAATAATCCTAATTTATCAAATAAAACATTACTAAAACCTTTTAGAAGTAAATATTTTAACTTTATCATATCCCATGTTCAAATCTGTGGTCACTTTGAATCGTTTTTCTTGGGAACGAGTTTATCTATTTGGATTCTTTTTTGGAAATTTCTAACGACTTTCCATGGGGGTTCCTTTCCCCACTTATAAAATGAAACCTATTATCCTATCCACATCACACTTAAAATACCATTTTCATAAGAAAATAAGTAACAAAATTCATTCCTTATTTTTATACCAGCATCCTAAAAGTTATATTTTTATTATTAATCCCCACTAAGAATGCTTTAGGTACTAACCTAAGGAGGTTGTCTGAATAATAAGTATCGATCTTAATCAAGTGTTTTTTTCTTCTTCAAAATCCTTAAAATAATTATAAAGTTTAAAAATATAATAAAATATGTATCTTATATAAAATTATATTTTATTATTCTTATTTAATTAACATCATATATCCCTTATTCCATCAAATGAGAACTGAAATCATAGATCGTGTCTATGGTGGACTACTACCTCACAAATCGATGTCATTAATTTTCCATCACCACCTATCATAAAATGATATAATTATGGATATAATACAATATAATATATAGATTATATTCATAAAATAAATATAATTATTGAATTATAATATCATTTATACCTTTTTACTTTCCATTTTATGGCTATACGATAATGTTTCTCATGTGTATAGAGAACGACCACCTTGTGAAGGGATGTTATTAATTTTTTCATATACACTTTGAATGGAAGGTAATAAGTATAAATATTATAAATTAATTTGATATATATGAAATGATAAAGGTTTTGTAAAGGTGAGTTATTAATCAACTTTCATTCATTCAATCCATTAAAAAACGGAAACAATGTTCATACATATGTATGACCTACCATCACCAGGTCACATGCTGTTCCAACAATATTGATTTATGAGGAAGAAATTATTCTTTTTTTAGAATGTTTTAAAAAGATTATTCGGTTCCCTAAACACATTATTCACCATTGTGAATGTATTTTGGGGCAAACAATCTAATGGTATAAGTCATTCATGTACTTTGGGAACATATTCTTAGGCCCTTGAAAAAGGAATATCTTGTCAGACATTAGTATTAAAGAGGGTTATATACAATTAAATTATCTTGGAGTGAATTTATTCCTAAGTAGGCCTATGTATTTTTCTTTCCCTAGTCTAATTTATCATATCAAATATCAATTTTCATTTTCTAAAGGAATGAATCAATCAGTGGTTAAAAAATTAATCTTGGTTAAATATACAATTGTCATATGTATGGTCTATTTTATCATGATATATAAATATTCCATGGTCTTTATGAATCAAATAATTGTATAAATTAAAATTTTCATTTGGATTTTAATCATTCTAGAGTGGAAAATGGCTATTGTCCCTTTGAAAAAATGATGACATCCACTATCCAATGGGGGCCTGGTTATTAGAACATTCACTGTTTTAATGAATCTATTTTTCTCGGTTCACATGGAATCTCATCGATATTAATTTGAATTCTCTAGTCATTTATAGAGATATATTTATGGAAATAATAAATAAATTTAATGATTCATTCATTAAATATTCAATATGGAATTTTGTAAATCCTCTTATTACAACAGGATGTCTTGTTTAAGATGAATTACAAAAGAGAACCCCTCTCTCAAATTCAATATTGATAATTAGACTCAAAAACTTATCAGTGACTATTATAAACATCCGGTATCCTCTATTGATTCTTATATACATTTCTATGTGTTTTTTGATACACCTCAACCAAAACTATAAGATCATATTAAACCATTATAAACGAATACACTTTTACATTATGTTTTGATTTTCTAGTCTGATTAGATTCCAAGAATGGATTTATAACGAGTCAGTAATTTTACCAACACATTACCAGGGGATCAAATTGAGAAATGTATTGGATTAAATTCCCCAATAAATCATAGATTATTCCCTCCCAAATTAAATTTATTTAGATATTTTCATAAGATATATTACCCACTGATAAATTCTTATAATGGTTTGGTTTCTCTCTTTGTTTTATGTTTTATATATCCATACCACATTTGGAGGATGTGGGGAACCTATTTCTCAGATTTGCTACTACTCTGGTTCTAGGGAAGGTGATTTTCAATCTCTTTGTGTTATGGATAAATGTCTTGGAATCCCTGAATGCATTATTTTAGAATTGAACTGGTTTCATTCTCTCTCCCCAGCTTCATAATTTATTTCTGGTTATAGTTGATGAAATATTTAATTTGGTTTGTTTTGTCTACATTTCTCTCATCAATAAAGGAACCAAATTCTATGATCTTTCTACCTTGGTGAGAATTTTTTTTGACAATTAATGAGTAATATTCCTTACAACATGTTTATTGTGACAACCATGTTTATAATTTCATGGTTCAATTTTTTTGGCTATTTCTAGAATGTACAAGCCACTAGTTGGGTCCTTTTAAGTTTATTAGAAGCCACTTTTTCATAATCAGACAAATATCAATATATATGGATCTTTAAAATTATATCATGGTCCCCTAGGTTACAGTGTCGTATTTTTTTGATCAAAATCAAAATATTCTTTGAGGATTATATGGATCATGTAGATTATCATCATCTTTTAAAGCTTATATATGAGGAGTTATTAATGTAGTTAATATTTAATGGTTATAATGTTGGAATAATTTATGGTTGGAAAGATACTTCACTGTACATTTGTAATCCATTAGTAATGGTATGTCACACCTTTAATGTCTGATCAATACCCAATTGATGTAATGGATCGATTAATTACTGAGTCTCAATTATAATGTTATAATGGTTTATTGGGAGGTGAACATTATAGAGGATGGTCTCACCAACAAAAGAGTAGTTGGGTATCTAATTTTTCAAGATGATCTCATGAAGGAGTTGATTTAACATCATGATAGTGATTGTAAGAAGTTGTAATTATTTATACATCTGTAACTTCTATTTTTCATCAATAAATTTCCTATCCAGTTTTGTCACTGAACTTTCAAAAACAAGTTACAATATAATTTTTTCTTAGGAATTTTTCTGATTAAAATTACGATAATGATATCTTATGATATATATCAGCAAAAAATCATGAATTTTATTATTATATGGTTTTTCTTTAGTTTGCATGTTTTCCTTCCATTTACCTCTCTATAAGAACTCAATATACTAGAAATATGTTTTAAGGGAAAAATGAATTTATTTCTTTCTTCGGTCAAAAATAATTTTTCTCCCATGCCAATGTTTTCGAAAAATGTTTTCATGAAATTTATTACTATTCCCCAATGATTGTTGAAAATACTATTTACCCATTTTGAATTAAAAAAAAGTGAAAAGGAGTTCTTATCATTTTATGAATTATATGTTTTTGAATTTTTTTCGAATACATGGAAGGAATATTTATTTTTAAAAATGTACGACTTGAACAGGATTTCAATGGGTTATGATGTGACAAAATATTTCTGAAACCCACTTCTTATTATGCATTATGATATGATGTATACTTTATGATCATGTGTAACACATTCATAATTTTAATTATATTATTGGCGGGACATATATATCCCTATAATTCATTCAGTAAATCATTGATCTCATCATATAACAAGTTAAAACAAGTTGATAGGATTGATCCGAAATTAGAATCAAGATAATGGGATTGATCCATAGTGGGAAGAAGGTTATGAGGGTTGATCCATCATGTTTTATTTTTTTGGTAGTTACACTTGAGAAACTAATTAGTTTATAGTTCAATTTTTGTGCCACATAGTTGAACAAGATTTTTTAATTAAATAATTATAACTATTTTACACTGTTATGAATAATGAGTTTTGGAATAATAATTCTATATGCCAAGAATCATGTTTACGAGCAATGATAGGTTGGGTAAGAATGTTGTAAGTAATGTTTATAATCTCATACCATTATTATTATCTTATTATTTTATATGATCATATAATTATATCTCCCAGTTTTTACCATCACATTTTTTTAAACTCACCCTTATAATGTTTATTTTCCCTAGGTTAAGAAGAATTTTTTTTATAAGGCATGTTTATAATGAGTATAAAGAGGGGAAGATCTTTATGGGAGAAAATGAATATCATTCATTAAAAAAGAATATTTTTTACCTTGTCTCCAATGACACTAAACTATTATGATCCTTAGGTGTGTATTTGTGAAATATATTAAATATTCTGTTAAAATGATATGATATTTATGTATTAAAATTATGGGTCATTTTAGTTGGTATCATAGAAACATTTACTTAAAATTTGTAAACTTTGATTATAAAAAATTAGTGAAAACCATAAGGATATTTATATATATAGAATGATATCCTATAATTTTGATCAAGGATAGAGTGAGTGGTTTCCATGAAATTACTTCCGTGTCTAGATACTACATGTGGATGAATCTCATGCACAATTGTAACTAGGGGTAATAAATACGAAATATATACATTATGATTTAAATCAATCATCACATAGGGAATGGAAATATGCATTTCTTGACACATGGTGTGACACACCTAAGGGATATTTTTTAGAAATTCAAAAACTCATTGTGAACTATCATGAAGGATTTGAATAGTTGCCAACCATGAATGACCTAGGTAAAATGAATTGTGTACTATATTGAAAAGAATGTTTTATGATCTAAACATCTTACGAATTATTTATAATGATTTTTAACTCTAATAAAATAATCCCTAGGGTCATGATAATAATTTTAGGTCTACAAAGGGATGCATGATTGAATAATAATGTTGAGGCTGTAACATGTATGCTGAAATATTGAATCACCCTAGTTCATCTTAGTTTTATGAACTAATTTATATCATGAAAAGTATCATGGAATACTAATTTATATCCTTCATTATATGATGTTTATTTATTAGTGTAAACACCTTATTTTATGATTATAACATCTTAATTTTATGATTATTCACCAGTTTATGTTTTTGGGAACACACTTCCAGAAAATTGTGTTACTCTCCCACTAGTTGAATTTTATGTTTTCTTTTAAATAGATTCAATCTCTATATATGAATCCTACAAAAATTTACAGGTAATGAAAGACACATATATATTACAATACAACCTATAATCATCATTCATTGAAATAATAAATATGGACTTCTTATTGACAACAAATCCATTGTGTGGGTCTTGATTCCCATTGAAAATGGTGTTTATATGATATTGTTGGAGAGAAACTAATCTTCGATGATATTTATATTATAAAATAATTTTTAATGTATTTATTGAAGTGTTTTCTAATCTTATATTGATATATGATGCTGAGTTCTCAATATAACTAACATGTGGGGAAACACTTATTTTGAACAGTTCCTATAGAATGACCCCAATTGAGTTCCTGGAATTTAATAAGAAACTACATGAATTTTAGAAACTAATTTATTCATCGATGTGTGTCAATAGAGTGTGAAATAATTCCTTTTTTATGAACAAATATGGATCAACAAGATACTGAATGTGTTATTAGGAACTGAATATGAACAAAATAAAAACAAGTGTACTGTATCCCATATTGATAACATGATTGATAAACTTGCCAGGGATCAATAATTTTCCAACATTTTAATTCATTTTTTATACCCTGAATTGAGTTTCAATAAGGAGGATATACCCAAGATGACATTTGATATAAGGAATAGTGTTAATGAATATATATTAATACCATTTGGTCTTACTAATTCCCATGATATCTTCTTGGATTTAATAAACATAGTCCTTAGAGATTTCCATGATCAATTTGGGGTAGAACTTATAGATGATATTCTAATATATTCCAAGAAAAGGTTAAATCATGAAGATAACTTGAGATTGTACAAAATTCCCAATGAAAGGATAAACTGTATGAAGATTTTAAAATGTCTGAATTTTGTCTATTAAAGATTTCATTTTTGTGTCATATAATCTCATTAAAGGGTATATTGGTGTATAGTTCAAAGAAAGAGGATATATTTCATTGTATAATACAAACAATAGTTACAAAGATCTATTTCTAATAGTTTTGGATGAAAATTATAGATACATCGTAGAAAACTTATCATGGATATCCGACCAACTTAATAAAATAACTTGAATGAGATACAATTTCCATTGGATATATGAATTTGATGAAAATTTCAAGGAACTAAAGATAAGGTTAGTTAGTAAACTTTTTTTACATTACCCTATAGTAGAGAAGGGTTTGTTATTTATATTTTTTCATAAAATAATGGATTGGGATGTGTTATCATGTGGAATAATATAGTTATATATTATTCCTCATGAAAATTAAAGGCCCATGGTAAAAATTACCCAATTCATGAATTGGAGTTAGCTGTTGTAATTTATCCATTAAATATATGAATGAATTATATTTATAGAATACGGTGTTATATATATACTATTTATAATTTTTTGAATTTTGTATTCATAGATAAAGAGTTAAATGTACACTGGAGAAGATGTTTGAAGATGATTATTGATTATGTCTACTCAATACATTACCACCCAAAGAAAGCGAACATGATATCCAAAGCCTCAAGTTTGAACGATTGTGCTAGTTTAACCCCAACAAGGATAAAAAATCCAATATTTATGAACTGACAATGGATATATCTTTAAATATTAATGGAATGGGTGAAATATCATGTTACTCAAGTGAATGTTAAACCACCTTTCCAACTGATGCTTAATGAGGCACAAAAGTAAGATTTGGATCTAACAAAGTGGGTGACAAATGATCTTAAGATTAAACATGATTATAATGGTATTAAAGGGTTCAAGAACCATGTATCTATTCTATTGATACCCGATTTAATGAAGGTGTTATTTACAAAAGATCATAGTTTTTTAGTATTTATTTCCCCTATAAGTATAAATATGTGTAGAGATTTTAAAGAGTATTTCTGGGCATAGGTTTTATAGAGGGATATTATTGAATCTTTTTCATGCTGCTTAGTGTGTCAACAATTTATAGCTGAGAGACAAATATATATATGTATTTTATAACCATGACTCATACTAAAATGGAAAATGGAGAAAATCCTCATGGACATTGTTATAGGACTCCCCAAAACCTCTTAAGAGAATAATGCTATAAAAATTACCTTACAAAGTTAGGACACTTTTTTATATCATAGAAAATTTCTATTTGGATCATATTTTTGGAATATAGATTATGGAAGTAGAATAGTTGGATGGAGTACCAAAATATATGTATCTGATCACATTCCAAGAATTACCTCTTAGTTCTAGTAAATTCTTTAGTAATCACTAGATACAGAGTTGAGTATCATCCATGTATATCAACCATAGATAGATGGTAAGTTGGTGGGAAAAACAAAAACAAAAGAGGGTATGTTGAGAACTTTTTCTATGAATTTATAATGTGTTTAAGACCAATCCCTTCCTCTAGTTGATTTTTCTTACAAAAATATCTTTCAATTAATCATTCAAATGGATCCTTATGAATTATTATATGGAAATATGTTTAGAGACATAACTTTTTGGAATAAATTTTGATAATGAAATATTTTGGGACCTGTTAAATCTAATGAAATTTTAGTTAAGGTTAGAACCATTCATAAACAAATAAGGGCAACATAAATTCAGCAGAAAAGTTATACTAAAACTCACTATCATTATTTTGAATTTGAAGTCAGTGACAAGGTTTTCATAATAATTACTCTATTGAATAAGGTAGTGATATTTTGTAATAATGGAATAATAATGCATATGTATAACATTCTCTTTGAAATTCTTGATCATATATGGATTATAGCTTATCAATTGGCACTTCCACCAAACATCTATCAAGTCCATGGTGTTTTCTATGTATCCCTCCTAAGTATGTACATACGTGGTCCATAAAATATACTAATAAAAGAGGTCTTACTAGTAGAACATGTTCTTTATAATGAATAATATTTTGTTGATATCCCATATCATAGAGATAATGTGAATAAAAAATACCACTCACTTGGACAATATTTTTTGGTGAAACCGCCAACATGAGGAAGCTATAATAGAACATGAGGATATAATGATGATGATGAAGTATCCTTTTTTTATTGTATCATAGATAAAAAATTTCAATGGAAAAATTCATTTTAATGGCTGTATAATGTGAAACAATAAGAGTTTAGTAATTATTTTTCTAATAAAATTAATTTCTCCGATAGTTTAGGTTACACACAACATCGAGTTTATATGATACCTGACGCACTATTAAAATATTATTATAAAATATGGTAGTTACTATGTAACTACTTTAATGGTAGGTATGAATATAATTAACTAGATTATGAAAATATTTAATTTAAAAATATATGTAAAATAAATTCTATATTAACCGATTAATAAAAAAGTACAATAAAACCCATTTAAAAAATGGAATTATTTTTGTTAAAAAACTATTCTTAGCCACAAAAACACATCTAATATCAATAAATCAAATAAATAACTTTTTATAAATAATTTTAATGAAATATATATATTATATATTCATTAAAATGTTTCAGATTTAATCATATATGTTTCCTAGTTATGATATTTTAATAAATGTCATTTTAAACTAAAAAGAGCTTTTTTTATAAAGTTATTTTGTCTCAATTTCTGCAATTTTTTAAAATGAGTATCTATAATTTTAGAAAATATATTTGAAAATGTAAACTAAATCTTTAAATCAGGATATCAATATTATCTTAGTGTGACATTCTACAAATATTCAGAAAATATAATGTATTTAGTGAAAAGTGAATAATGGTTTTTATTAAATAATTTCATTTAATTTAAAATATATAAATACAAAACAATTGTTTTTTAGGGTTTAAAAAGGAAGAAGAGTTCAATTAAATTATTATTAATCAAATTTTAGTCATTAAAATCATTTTCATGTTTAATTATGATGTAAATTATTTTTAAACATAAGAAAAAGTTTTCATTGGCTGACCGTTTTTCTGTTCTGTCATTGAGTTTATTTTTTTAAAAAAATTACACTTATAAAAATAAATTTAATAAAATTTATTTCATATTTTGAATAATAATTAATTTTATATAATATGTACTACTTAATTTTTTGTCAAATGAATAATTAAAACTATAAAAATTAATTACAGTTGTTAAGGCTTAAGTGGGCTTAGCAAAGGGTAAAGCTAAAAAGTAGTAGGGTATGTTCACTAATGAAATATGTATAAATATTATTTTTATCAATATTATAAATGTATTCTTATCCATCACTGAATATATGTTCATTGAGAATCATTTCTCATGATAATTACTTTATCATTTTGGGTTCTTTAATGAAATTTCCAAATATTTCTATCTGGTTTCATTTCTCCACTTATAAAAGGGAACCCATATCCTATAATCTTCCCAATTAAAAACTTTTTCTAAAAATAATTTCCAAAATACTTTTACTAATTATCTCCCTGAATCATAGATGCATTATTTTGAATATGTAACCCTCGTAAGAGGGATTTTGGTGCAGACCTAAGATGATGGTTTGAAAAAGCGGTATCGATCTTAATCAATTTTTTTTATTTAATTTATTCTTCCACATCCTTCAAATAATATTAAAATATTATTATAAAATTACAAAATTATGTTTCATATGAATATATTATATTATTTTAAGTACATAACATACGTCAATACCCCATTCCGCCAAATGGGAAATGAAATCGTTAATCATGTTTACGACATACCACCACCTCAAGAACTGATTTAATTTTTTTCCACCAACAATTTTGAAAAAAGAATATAATTATTGATATAAATTATATATATGATATGAATAAAATAATTATACTTATAGAATCATAATATAACACATAAATTCTTACTCTCCATTTCATGGGAATATAATAAAGATGGTCATTTGTACGAAGAACTACACCCTCACAAGGCGATTAGATTTATTTTTCACGTTAGATTTTCATGGATGTTATAAATGATAAATTTAATTATTTTATATGATATATATAAAATAGTATTTATTATTTATAGGTGAATAATTATTTACCTTTCCTTAATTTCATTCATCAAAAAATGATAATGTTGATCATGATTACAAACGACCTTTTGTTTCCATGAACATTTTATTTCATTTCAATACCTATAAAATTTATGAAATTTTTTAAATATATATTTAATGATTATATATAATATTTATATCATGATAAAATTATATATATGATAATACCTTTATCAATATAATATTACTGACAATATCAAATCAAAACATACATAAAAAACAAAGCAGTTTTTACCCAGAACATAATTTTGGGATGAAATTGTTAATAAATGAGTAATAAAAGGTTACTGGTAAATAATATATGTTATGAAATATATTAATATTGTTGAATATTATATTTTGAACAATACTATTCATATTATAAAGGATTTTTGAATGTGTATAAAATAATTTGATACATAAGGTATGGATTTTTCAGTCTCTCTTTTATTTCAAGGAGACATATTCCATATTCACCGCTAGTATCTTTTATATGATGTATATAATAAATAATTATCATGTTAAAAAATGAATTTAATTTTTTATGAGATTTAATTTTTAAATTAATGTCATTCTTTAATTGGGCTTACAATTCAAAATTGTACCTAAGTGTTAAGGTATTCTTTACCAAATTTTATTACTTAGAAAATAAGGTATGTTATGTCCCTATTTAGTTTTACGAGGGGTATATACTATAAAATTGACATGATATAACATAAATTAATTTTTTGAGGATATCTAATGTTTTTTTAATGTTATTATTTCATGGGGCTGAAGGTTCAAATTTTTCCAAAATGGTAGTGATTTTAGGTCACAATCTCATTATTTATCAGGATTGATTATGATTAATTTTTAAATGATGATATATTATGATATATCCCTAAAGAAACTCATGACATTTATTCCCATTTGTTTATTTCTTGATAATACATGTTTTTATTTCATTTTATTATATTTATTCACTCAAGATATCAAAAATAGTTTTTTATGGAAAAAAACTATTTTATTTCCCTTTTCGAAGTAAAATTAATTTTATTCCATGTCCATGACATATAAAAATGTTTAAGAAAATATTATTAATATTAGACAATGATTATTTAAAATCATTTTTTGCAAGTTTTACATTTCAAAAAATAGTTTTAAAGGAATATTCTTTTCATTTTCCTAAGAAGGAGTTTTAAATTTTTACTAGGAATGTGAATGGAATCATTATTATTAAATTTTTATGATATGATGAGAGAAGAATTATTTAAACAAAAGTTAAATGAAAAAAATGCAAAAAAGATGATTTAAAGACTCGTTTAAATGAATCCATGGTTATTTTAAAAGAAAATAATTTTTTAAATGTTTTATAATTATTTAATTTCGGAATTTTATTTTCAAAGTGAATAGGATATTTTACTCAAAAATGATCCAAGTGATATTTCAAAAACATTTTCCATCTAGGATGATATCATTTTATTTTACTAATTATTTAATGGGGATGTTATTCAAGGTTAACATTAATATTATTTATTCAATTTTTTGTGATTATGATGGGAAATTTTTTATGAAAGTTGTTCCTTTTCCAAAGGTTATAATATGATGAAATGTTTATGAAACTCATTTCTTTTCCTGGGATTTGATGTAATGATTGTTCTGTGAAATTAGTGCACACATATGTTTTATTTTCATTATGTTAAGTGTGTGAAATATATGTCCTTCAAATTTTTTGGGTACATCATTATATCTCATGAGATAACACTGGAAAACATTTCTATTGGAATGATCTATAATGGGAAATAAGTTCTGAGGATAGATCCACCATGTTTCGGTGGTTTTGGTAGTTAAAAATTATAACTCTAATATTTTATATTCAAATAATGGTTCCACACTTTTTTTGCATGAGTTTATGGTTCGTTAATTATGAAGATTTCAAATTCTTATGAAACACATCTTTTGGAGTGATGATGATTTATTCCATGACTCATGTTTATAATATATGACAGGTTTTGTATATAATTTTTATGTTATGGTCATGATCTCATATTATTATTATTAAATTTTGATTTCATATGATCATAGAATGATATCCCTATTGTTTACCATTACTAATCATGTGATCTCACTGTTTATTATGTTCCATTTCCCCTTGTTGTGAGTAACTGTTTTTCTCATGACATATTCATGAAAAGTAAAAAATGGGTAAGATATTTATCGGATATATTGAATAACATTCAATAAATAAAATCATTCTATCCCAAGTATATAAATAATCTAAACCCTTAGTGTCCTCATGCATTTATTTTGGAGATGTATATAATATTCATCTAAAAAGAGTGGTATTTACTTTTGAAATTCAAAGGACTTTTGGTTACGATATTTCATAATTTTATTTAAATTTTTTATTTTTTAAAATATAGTAAAACTCTTTAATTTATTTTTAATGGATATTGGAAACATTAACATTGGACTTTGACATAAAAATTTTCTCCATTCACCTGTTATTATGGTATTCTATATCATGTTTTACATCCATTAAACTTTATCTAGTGGCGTTTGAAGACAGATACCCCATTTTTACATTCTGATGAACTGATCACCTTTGTATAATGTCCATCCAATACCACCTAGTATAAATTCTATATCTAGTATCTTTTAAAAAATTCCTCACCAAACTATGTGGCCAATATCTTGATCACACTAACTATCAGACACTATCGTGATGGGAAACCCTTCCACATATCCTCTTGAGTAGTGCTTGATAAACAATTTTATCCGATCATCTAAACAAATTAATTGTTTTGTGACTCACATTACATAAAATTTAAAAATAAATATTCTATTTATATACCCCAATTATATAGGTAAGGATTCTCTATGAAAATATGTAAAGATTCAGAAAAAATTCAAAACTTCCCACTTAATAATTTTACTATACCTCTACAAAACATCATTCAATTGAATTTATTAAAAGAAAATCAGTACATGGTGATAACTAACACCTTTTATATTATTTAAGACCCAATTATAATCAAGGATAATTCATACATGATATTCATAATAGTGAATGATTAGTTTACTATCATCACTTTTGATATCATTATAAAATATTTGTAAAGTACATCAAACTGGTTTAACTTTATACCACTCATTCATTTGGAAAGATTTCCAAGAGTCATTTTTACTGATATAACATCATCTAATGTATATAAATGACTTTATATGAACATCTTGGAAGTCTTCCACTAGAACCATCAATGATATAATGACTTTTATCAGAACATTAAATCAGTTTAATTCATACTCCAACCTCTAATTGATGAATTTCACATAGAAAAATGTATCGAGTATCTTCTTCAAATAATGTTTTTCTGGTGACTATTATACCTGTGTCCAATAATATATTAATAACATCACTTAGTAAATATAAACATATTAATCTTATAGAAATTTTATCAAAGAAAACATATTTTAACAATTTATGCAATTCTTCTGATGAACTTCAACTGATGGAATTTTGAGCTTTCATCTAATTGTCCTCATCTAAAAATAGTTTATATTAAAATCCCATTTTACATCTAAAATATTCCTCTAATAGAGATTCCCCCCCCAATATATTCTGATAACACATCATTCTTTTTCATGTACCCTTACATAGTGTATATATATGGAATGATACCCTTACACAACATTCTCAAACACCATTATTTAGTGCATAACTTTTTACTACCACATCATTCAAAACATCATAAATATGAAGCAAAAACTCAACTCATCCCAACCTCTTACCAAAACATTTTATCCATTGAACATCCTCTAGACATCATTGTATTATTTTTTTACATTGAAATGATTTTCTCCCCCTTTCATCTTGGCTTGGATCATGAGGACTTTCAATACTAATGATGTTATAAATATTATTTTTATAAAATAATCACCATATTTATTCATCAAAAACTATGTATAAAGAAACATATATGTTTCATAAGAATATAATTCAATATACAACTCATGCTGATAATATCTATCTTATAAAGTACACCCGATGAATATGGTTTGGCTGACTCAATTTGAAATTTCACTATTACATTCACCATGTTGGAAATATTACAAAATAAGGTGACTAATTTTTTACAATAACATACAAACCTTTTGAGAAACCCAAAATATTCATAGAAAATCATTTAAAACATCTTCCAAACTTCTTCTAGTATCTTAGAAACACCTAAATAACTATTGGTCTCAACATTTATACATATGTATAATTAATCCTTAACCAAGAAAATATATAATTTAATTTAAAAAATAAAATGTTTTTGTGATTTTTTGATTATTCTGAATGGTATGTTGTTCATTTTTTTAATGGTGTGATTAAAAATAATAGGATAAGAATAATTTATTTACTATTTTGTTATCACAACAATAAATAAATGGTTTTTGATCCTTCAAAACTACACTTTGGATACATAAAACATTCTACAAAAAATATTCAAATACTATATATTTTGATTTAGTAAAACCATGTGTTTTAAATATAATAAAATTTTGAAAGAATTATATATTATTTTAAATATATACTTCTTATTATAAGTGTGGAAGTGATACCATGGAAAGGCCTTGTTGTAATGGAGAGGGATATCCCAATTGAAAGGTCTAATAACAAGTAAACTTCATGAGTCAGATTCTTATACTCAATTGTGTGATCCTCAATAAAAGGATCAATATAAAATATTCAAACATGGATTTGGTATTGGTGGACTGGATTATGGGAAGTTACTCAAAAACCCTACACCACTATAAAAATATATCATGTACTATCTTTGCTTTTCATTATTTATTCATCAAAAACAAATCTAAAAACGTTGGTAGACTAAAAGAGCTAATTGGAGAGGGAATTTAAATTATTGAAGTTAAAATTAAATAACTAATTTCACCTTACCATTGACATATTTTCACTAAAAGTTGGGAAAATATTAGTTCCAAGATGAAGTACCTTAATGATGGTATATAAAATAAATAATTTTTGGATTGATTTATAAAAGTAAAAGTCATGGAGTTTATTTTATGAACCGGCCTGAGATTCCATCCAAGCAGTCACCGGGCTTGGGTTTCTATATAATCCGGCAAGTGAACTATCCTATGAGATGTCCTAAAGGATATTCTCGATCCACATAGGCATGAAACTAGTATTTTGGAATCAAGTAACTGATTTTGGAAAAAAATTCCTATAATAGTAACCAACACCAACATCAATAATAATAATAATCATCCATAAAAAGAACTATAACAAAAGAAACATGCATAAGTTTATTTAATTGCATTGATCATCAATTAATAAAATGAAAAAATAAAAGGGCACCAAAATGGTGCCACAAATCTCCTTGTGACAGAAGGGAAAATAACCGATCATATCACTAGAAAAACTTGACCCAAAATTCCACTAGAATGAGTACCTTACAACACTATATGAATCCTTACATTTATGTTATCCAGAAAGAACATGATCGATATACACCCATTGAGTTTACGTAACGTGTGAGGTCACTTTCCCAGTATGATCCCACTTAGCATATATTATATACAAATTATAATCAAAATAAATGATGTTTGTTTTAAATTAAATACATAATTTTATTTATGAAATCATATGTGTTTATCAAAAAGGTAAGGAAATTTAGAAAATGGTTGAATATGTAAAAATCCAAACATAATAACCTTAGGGAATCCATATGTAGATAGGGTGATTGAGGAACAAGGATCCTTATATTCATGGTGATGAAATAGTAACGATATTCATAATAAAGCATGATCCAAAACAATCAAATCAAAAAAATTTAGTTAGTCTATGAAATGCTACATCATCTAGCATAGTTGTTTTAGTGTACCCACTATATACCTAGGGTTCCAACCTAATTTTACCTTTTTATAAAACCATTAAAAATCATCTTTTATCACATTCCAAACATCCAAATGCTGAAGCACAACATTTCCATTCATTTCCATAGGGGAATTTTATTTCAAAACATTACAAAAGATAATTTCCTTTCAAATCTCTCATTAAAATATTTAAGAAAATGTAGGATATATTCAAATATGTATGAAAGAATATTTATATTGTCAAGCAATGGAAGATAATTAAACCGCCTAATGTTTCCCTTGAAATCACTGGGAAGAATTTGGAAACCATAGGACAAGAAGATAGAGGATTCAATGGAGTCTATATAAAACCATAAACACCAAACCCCATAGAATAATGTTTAGATTAAACAAATATTGGGTCTTCATAACTACTAAGTGGGATTAAACATTGAATGTAAGTGAAAACAAACCAAAGGAATGGGGGTGAAGTCACTTATATTGATGTTTCATGAATAACCAAGGAAAAATTCCAACAAAATGGATGTAGTAGGGGTGGGTATTATAAGGATTCCATGCCTAGATCTAGGAGGGCTGAGAATTAAAAAACATGCAGTGGAAGGGGTTATATTATGCCTTGGTTATTTTATGATTTTAAAGTATTTTAATTATTAGGAAGATTACATGGTTGGCTATATAGTTTTCCAAAATCGATTCCAACCATTCTAGAACCTATAATTCCACTGGAAAGGCCACACAGTTTGGTCACACTATTTTAAAAACCATTCACCTTCCATAGAGGTTTTATGGTGCCACAAACTTAGCTTGGTTGATTTTATGGGGTTGGTGCATAGTCTTTTATAACTATACATCAATCATGACCCATTATAATTTTCTCTAAATACTTCATATTTAAATGAAAAATTCGAATAATTCTAGGGATAAAAATGATCACTATATGTCAAAAATAATTACATGAATATGAAAATGTGGGTACAAAAATTCTCCCCACCATGTCCCTTTCCACCCCCAAAAACTCAGTGCATTGTATGATGAGAGAGTTAGTGAGTAAATTTTTCTTCTACCCAATAATTATTTTCAATCATCTCATTCCCATAAATCCTATATTTCCATAAGACTCAAACACATAAAATAAATTTACATCAATGGACCTTCACTTGAGAATTGAAAATTGGAACTGGCTACTTGGTCACTGAAAAATCGGCTTAATGTTCAAAATCATACCAACACAAAAAATGTAAGGTATCCAAAATATTCATTTTCAACTAGAATATATTGAAAATTTCATTAATTAATTACAAATGAGAATGAAATTACATGTGGTATGCAACCTTACCGATCCTCTCAGTGATCTCAAAAGGACTTACATACCCTAGAGAAAAAATCCCTTGCTTCCCAAGGTGACAATGGCCCAAAAGGGATTTCATTCATAGAAACATCTGGATATCCATTTAGAACTCAAAGGGTCCACGTTAATGGTCAATATATGACTTATATTGACCATACGATATCATCAAATGCCTTTTAATTTTCTAGTTCATTCCTGTTGGATCTTGAATAATGTGAGGTCCCACTACATAAGTCTCGCCCACTTTCATCCAATAATGATTGGATATGGATGGAATTCCATGAACGAGGGTTTAGAAAATTAGTGGGACATATGAAAGTATAATCATGGTTAATGCATGGGTACAAGTGACATTTCATATTTTAAAATTTCAATGTCGGATACAATTTTTGTCCACACAGTTTACCAAATTGTGTTCCAAACATGAGGATCATCACTACATAGCCTATTCACATGAAAAGATGGAACACAATTCTATATAAACCATGCACCAACCACGAAATTTAAAAATTTTAGAAATTAAATACTTAATACATGGTTACGCCTAACAAAGCTCTAACCACACGGTTGCAATTTTTTTTCAACTGTTAAAAATTTCAAAGATAAACTTCCTTGAAAAGGACTGAAAATGAATGTTAATAATTTGATGAACTATACCTAAAAATGATATCACTGGTGTTAGATGATCATTATTATCACTTATATTTTTTACTATCCTTTTTCAATTGAGAATATTTCATTATATAGTATTCATGTCTATTCCTTATCTTTAATCAGTTTGATGATAATGTTTCAATTTTATAAAATTTCTACCAATTATTTCTCTATTAAATTGGATTCCAAATCTATGTTTGTTTTTTCATCCCATATACCCTTAATATACTCTAATATGAAAGAGAAAACATTATTAGAGAAAATTTTAAAATATTTTTTGACTTATAAGTGAAAAATAACAATGTGATTTAGTATACAAAAAACTCTGTAATTCAAAAACAAGATTAATCAATATTATAATTATAAAATGATATTATAGTTATATAACCACTTTGTTATATTCAACTCATGGTGAAATATATTTCAATTTATTCATAGGTTATTGTTTTATATTCTTATCATCATCCCTTTTATTTTATATTCTTTAATATTTTTTTAAAATATTACTTTAATGTTTACTCTAAAGGAATCATTCATAATTCTTGAAATATTCATTTCATATATTTTAAATAAAATATCTCAAAAAAATTGATCTATTTAGTAGATGAAACTTTATTATGATACCACATGATATGCCTAGTCGGATCATGAAATTACACATTGAATGGGTTGAATCAATGTGATATATGTTTTTACAAACTCAATTCAACTTATTAACGAGAATCTATAAAAATATAAAGATAAAATATATCTCATATGAATCATGAAATAAACAAAATCACATTCTTAAAAGAAAGTGAAGCGATCACAACCCATCATATGTTTACAAGGTTCTCCCCCTAGTGTGGGTAACTAAGAACATTCTTTCATTGGGTTGATTCTGAGAGACTAAGTGTTTTATTATAAGAAAGTTATCATACATAACCATTGAAATTATTTACCAATAGTTATTTTTCCTACTATAAGTAATTTATACTATCATCACCAAGAAGATAATACACCATTAACCCTCACTAATGAATAAAATCTTTATTATATCTTCGAATTCCATAGTATTATAATAGTAAACCTTATTACACAAAAGTAGGTCTTCAACTACCACAGAATGAATTAATTTTTCATCACACACATTTTAATTATTCTATAAATATTTATAATTTTCAACATAAGAATAATATGGTATCTCCAAGTTATCTTCTTCCTATACTCCACGATAATTATGAATGAAATATTTCTTTTAAAAAAATTTATTCTAATCAATTGTATGTATGAATATTGTTTTTCATACTAGAACTAATTCTAAACTGGATATTCTTTTGAAACACTTAGATATATGGATGATGAAAGTTCATTATATTTATTATTTTATCAACTCAAATGATATTATGAAATCTTTATGATAGTCTCACTTCTTTATATACTCAAAATAAATTCTAAAAATACATGTTTGTTTCAATTTTTCCATGACACATATAATCTTTTATTTTATTCAGTTAAATATAAATCTATATCCTTAGTCTCTCTTTCCCTCAGCACTCCCCCATTATACGAACAGTGTTGAGTTTTTAAATTCCTATGAAAATAAATTCATGAAATCAATTAAATTTACCAAATTCAAAATCTATTAATATTCTCATTGAATCCTCCTTAAATCTTTTTTATCGCTCCTAAAAAATTTATAATAACAAATAAGTATTATTAATTAATACTAAATCATCCTTTTATAACTCTTATGAAAAAGTAATCTTGAAATTAAACGTAAGAATAATGATATTCAGATAATTAATAACATTTAACCATCTTAACATTCAATATTTTAGAAACATATAGATTCATTATCATTCATTTTATTACCATACATAGCCTAAAGACTATTAAAATGTTACCATTTTATCATATGAATAAATCCACCATATATTATATAATATTTCATAGTTACACTTTTATAGTATCAAATCATAATCTATGTTTTCCTACTAAAATATAGGACTATAATTTATCTTTTGTTCTACATGAAATTCATGATATGACATAGCCTCTGGTATCCATAGCTTCTAAACATATGGACATTGGCATATCATCTTCTAGAAAAACCATTCATGATAACACATGATTACTCTGAAATTTCAGAGTTAATATTTCATATTAATGATTATTTTTTAATTAGGGGTTATCTATATTATGTTATTCTACGTTACATTTTACTAATGAGATTCAATGTACTCTTAATATCCTTTTCCACCTTCATCATTTTACTACATTCCAGTATTTCTCAGCAACTTGAACTAACATCATCAATGAATACATACATGGACTTATTCTTTATAAATTTTATTCTTATTTGGGAGTCACCTCCCAAAACATAATTCATTAATGGTATCCTCAATATTTAATAATTCTATCCACTAGAATCATCTCCTTGAACCTAATGTTTTTATCTTTCTCTATTATAATTTATTTCATTGTAAATGTTCTTTAAACACATGACATATCAAATTTATTCTAATATAGAACATGTTTATAGTTATGTAACAATGTAATTGTTGTTTTAATCTATTATAAGACAATATTAATTCCCATCATTTTCAAACTATATTTAAGAACTCTCATCAACTAATTCCACATATCACTTGATGGGACCATATTTCCCAATCACTTATATTTTGATTTCATTACACCTTTAAATTTTTATTCAACTCACTATGTATTATAATAAATGTATATTCTGAACACTACTACTCTAAAATACATTCCTTCTAGATAAAATATGTTTTTAGCTATTTCAACATCAACTTAACTTCTTCAAGAGAAAATTTCTTTTGATTCTGTTTGGTTCTGAAAGAATTATTCCAAGAATAATATTTTAATATCCCAATCACATTATTATGTACTCCTTTTACAAAAAATAGTATTTCTATAATAATGTTCTTTCACAGTAGTGTATCCTTTATGATAAATTAATATATAGAGTTGTATCAATTCCTTCATCATCAATCAATATTAGTTTCATAGAAACAATAACTCTCTTACTAAATATTCATCAAGACAGATTCTCATAAACATCATCATGACCATGTATTTGGAAATGATTTCAATAACCATCATAATTTTTAACAAATTCTAACTATTTTTATAAAAAATATCAATACATTTACTATAAAATTTATTGAAGTGAGAACAAAATTATCTACATATTTAATTTTTATTCATAATTCTTATGTAAATACATCCTATTATATCATTAGAAATACTCATGAGAATTAATAATTTTTTAATGAGTTACTATCTGATATCAGGACTATGAATCTTCTAGAATCATATCATTCAAAATATACATTTAATACTTTAATTTCAACATCTCATCATAATATTTAAAAGATCAATTCAATATCTTTCATCCTTGAAATGGTTCATTAATCATGGAGTTCTTTAATCTCTTCATTTATTGTGTACTTCATCAACACCAAATATTTATTGAAAAAAATACCTATTAATTTTACTTATTAAAAATAATGGAGACCATCATCATCATAGTCTTTTGGGATCTTCACTGGGGAAGAAAAGTGGTCAAAAATATTTTTACACCAAAAAAATGACATTAAAAAATTATAGATAGATTAAAAATGAAAATAATCTTTCTATAAAAAATATCTTCAAATTATAAAAAACATTAAAATGATAGAAAAATTTAAAAATATAATGTTTAAAAATTCATATTCATAATAGTTATAAATAAAATATTTTTTTAAAATATAATTCATTAAATGTAAAATTAAAAATAATTTTTTTGAAAAGGAGTTCAAAATTCCATATAAAAAATAAATCCATTTTTATCTTAATTTTTTAAAATTTTTATTAATTCTCATACTTTATTTTGACTTCATATGATTACATTATAATATTTTTTAATAAAAAATTTCATATGGTTATTTTTATATTTAACATCCCCATATAGTTTTTAGAGTTTCTTTGTTGAATTTAGATTTTTCAATGAATCAAGGAGAGACATATATTTTTATAGTCTTTAAAAGAATAATATGCATGAAAATGATTTATGAAGTTGATTAAAAGTATTTTGACATAGAGTCATGGGAACCATGTAAAATAATTATGTTTCATCAAATATATATTCAAGGTTTACCTGTTTGATAGGTACAAGGTTCTTTAGACCAGGTGGGATAACCATGTGCATCAAGATTAACTTCAATATTTCCTTATTTAAAACATGATATTTATCCCCTAACAACAATTTTACCCATTTTTTAGATTTTATTTATTTGAGAGATATATAAGACATATATTTGAGTTTCTATGTTGATGAAAAAATATTATAAATTATTGATTTATTGAATAAACATCATCTCAAAGGTAAGATCAAGGATATCTCATCAATTCATGGATTACTTTTATGTATCTTTTAATATATTGATTTTAGTCTTTCATTCAGTCTTTGAGATGTTTAATGCATGGGTATATTGGAATAGGATAATATTATTATTCATCATGATAGGGATTGGGGGATTTGACCCCATCATTAGACTAGTACATTGGTCATGGGATGCTATAAGCCTCATAAAAAGGTCTCACTTGACCTGATTGTTTTTTCCTAATTATAAGACAATCCTTTTTTAAACCTGATTAATATTAGGTTTAATATTAAGATTAAATAAGTGACTTAGTATATAATATGGATGAACCAATTATCTAATATTATAATTATATTTTTTTTAAAAAATATCATATTTTATTTATTTTTCAAAATTAGTGATTATTGAAAATAAACAAAATTTAATTTAATAATATGTTATGTCCCAATTAATAATCCAAAAAACAAATTTAAATAATTAATTTTTATCATCTCTTAATTAATATATAAATTAGGCTCGATTCATCCTATAACGGCCAGAATAATAAATATTTCAGTTCTTTTCTTTTCCAAACACAATTAGTTAGACCTATTTATATTTTAGACTGAAAAATTTAATGATTCTCTAGATATATTTCATTCATGAAACTAGATGTAATCCCATTTTTGAGATTGGATGATTTCATGTATTTTCAAATTTATTATAATCAACCAAGGAATACAATTACTTCCATTATGTAAAAAAGATATTTATATAATTTTTTGGTTATCAATATGGTAGTGTTTTCTGAAAATTTATCCTTTTCAAAAAAGTAGTTGATATGATTATTTTTTTTTCCAATTGGAATTAAATTATTTAAAACCAAATTATTTTTTAAATTAGTAACATCAGTGGTAGATTTTTTTTGTTAAAATTTATTTCATGTTTTATTTTATGAGTAATATCTTAGTGTATGGGTTTGTTTTATGATATATATATATATATATATATGAATTTTATAGTAAACTGATTTGTATAAAATTACCCATGTAATGGGTTGAGTGTGTCCAATGATTTAATTTTCTTGAGATTTATCATATATTGTGTTTGAATTTATAAATTATATTTTTATAAAAATGTGATGGATCCGGCTGTATGTGAATTACCCAAAGAGGTGTGTGAATCATGGTATGCACCAATTATGAAATTTCATTTATGTAAGTCATCTTGGTCATAGAAATATCATGCCATTGATAGAAATAACATGTTCAATAGATTGTTCTCTTGTGAAAATAATATAAACATAAAACATATTTTAATAATTTAATGTAAATACTTCTTAGGATAATGAGGTTTCACTTGTTTAACCACAATGAGATAGTACACAGAGCATATATCGAAGGTTTATTAATGTAACATAAGGTTATATTAGTCACTACAGTTATAATATTTTTTTTGAAAAGTTATAATATTGATCTGAGTGTTTCTCCCTTTGCATTCATCCACTGACAAATTTATTGATGGAAACTCTCATTTTATTTAGTTGAATGTTTCTATAATTGTTTATAGGCATGATGGTCTCCTAAAGGTTAGAATAGGATTTTGATAGACCATACATCATTTTTAATGATAGATACCATGTTATGGTATATGATCATTTATATCCTCCTTAATTATTTGATGATTTCAACTCTAAAAAGTGAGTGTTTAGTATTTCTCTTTCATAATATGATAGTAGAAATAAAAAATTATCTACATAAGTTAAACCAAAATATATTAAGGATCTCCACTTCCTCTACTAAAAAAAATATATAAATCTCAAACAACATATTTCATCATTTTCATTAATCGAAGTTCCTTTTTTACCAGAATGGAGTTCTTAATAGGGGTGAATTTAGTATTCAACAAAATTTTATATTAAATACAATTTATGAACCAAAATATCTCACTTTAATAAACACCTTGCTAACTAATATAATATGTATATCTAATTTAATGTTTTGAAATATCCTCTTATAATATTAACCAAAAGTAAACAGGAATAACTAATTATTATCGTAAATTTTTTATTATTATTTTACTTTCACAAAATTGTATATATATCACATGTTTAATCAAGTTATCAAAGTATAGTTTTGAAAAATATATTTATTGAATATTTTTAAACACAGGGCAAGAAAACCATTAAAAAATGTTCAGTATCAGTCCAAGCCCCAGTCCACTTTAGTTGAAAGTAGCTTAATGTCAAGTACGTTTATTAATATAAATAGGACAATCCACATCCTAAATCAGGTGTAGGTTACAATAACACATAGGATCATCTAAGATTATCACACACCCTCATTCATAGTTTCCATGGGATATAAATATTTAAAAAATAAGGAAAAAATTATATGAGTACTCTTATATGATCTAATAGAGGTTGTGATTTAATAGATATAAAAATACATTTCCTAAAAAATCAAATGTAACAAAAAATACGAAGATTGAAATTAATATTTAATGCATTGTTAGATCAAAAGTCAACTGTTCAGTAAAATTAACTTCTCTTATTCATGTCATCTATTAGTTTTTATATCAATGAATATTATTATATAGTGTTATATGATATTTTAGAGAAGTTCATGTTAAAATAGAGTCATAGTTGTTTTAAACTAAGAATTTTTTGGCATTTTTCACTTAAACATATTCTCTCTCACCGGTATTATTTAAAAATAAAATCTTCCTAAAAATTTCAATTGGAGATTGATCATTACGAATCCATATATTTAGCAAGAAACATGGGAGCATTAATTGATTATAACTTAGTATTCAATTCTACATAAATTGTGGATTGAATATATATTACAAAAATATAATCCAAATTTTGAAATTGTCACTCGATGTTTTCCGTGTTAGATAATCAATAGTTTCTCCAACGCAAAGAAAACAATTTGGTTGAATCCCTTGATAAGTCATATGGTAAATCCATAGAACATGAATTCTCTTTATCTAATTGTGTTGTCACTCAAATTTTATAAGACAGATTCATCACTTCTATAAAATAACATATGAATCATATGGTTTGTTGACTTCATATTGCGTTTGATCATAAGAAATGTGTTTTATTTATGAGACATAACTATTTAGTGGATGAAATAGAAGAACCATGTGGTTTCTTCGCATAGACTTTTGGTTTCTTGGTTACGCTTGGGGTCATTTGATTCACAATCAAAGTGGTGCCTCTATCCCTCTATGAAAATTAAAATGATTTATAAGTTTTATCACAAGGTAAACCAAATAATTATTACAGTAGATTGATTACAATTATGGTTGCTTCAGAACATATAGATTTTTTTCTTCTATATCACATATTCTTGTCTTGATTCATAGTAAATTTGATATGTATGAATATTTTTATATTGAACAAAAAATAAGAAATCCTAACACCAAACAAAAAATTTATTAAACATAAAATAAATGTGATTTTATATTATTAAAACAATAGCTTTATTGTCTAAGGTAACAATATCACCTTTTTAATGATGACAAACCATTATGTAAATAAATTTAAACATTTTAATAATGAATAATTTTAAATAAAACATTATAATGTATTATATGATGACATATAGGGTTTACACCCACATTTGGTGTTAAAAATATGATTAAATATTAAATAGTGATAATGTAAAAAAATAAAAAATTATAATGACAAAAATGGAAATAAGGGTCCTATGAAATAAGATGAAGAAAAAATTGATATAATTTATCTTAAAAAGGAAATAATTATTTACCATTACCCTATCAGGTCCCCTAATCTAAATTAGAATATGATGGGTATAGATTTTCTGAATGGTCAATCAGTACATTGCCTTCATCATTGGATGAGGTAGAGGAATGAGTAATTGGTTCAATGTGATGAATTTATTGGGGAATAATAAAGATGAAAGAAGTGTAAGTAGGTGTATAGGCTAAAGTGGTAAAATCTACGGAATTAGTCACTATAAGAGTATGAGGATCCAAAATATAGATTTTATATGTATAGAGGTATATTTCAAACAACCTATTGATATATGAAACTAATATTTATATATGATCACTTATCTACATGAAATAACCATTAATAGTCATAAATTGATTCAGAAACTGATCTATAACCTGTATATTATCTACAAAATATTTGAAGTCTTAGATTAATGAATTTTTTTAGTCTTTATCCATAGACCTAAAATGTTTCTTAAAAACTACAATAATGACAATCATATAGATATAATACTTTATTTAACACTTAATTACATCATTATTCTAGAAGAATTCACTATCATTAATTTATCAATGTCCGAAGGATTATCTACATGAGATGTAAGATCCATTTAAATCAATATATTTGCATCGAAGAAACTATCTAAGAGACTTTGGATTTCCTCATGAAAAATATTTCATAAAATATAATTATCTATTGAATCAATTATAGGATATTTGAGATCATTAAAAGAAGGATTTATAGAATAATATGTGAACATAGAGAGATAGCTCTGGTCAAGCCTTACAAACATGTCTACTAGATCTTCCTGATGAACCCCCACTTCATCTCTAAATAAGTTTGGTTCAAGATCCATGTTATCAAACATAAGAAATATATGTGGATGAATATTAGACAAAACAATTTCAATGGTAAAAGAAATATCTTCTTCACTACCTTATTCTGCAACAATGCTCAACCCCATTAATATTATTTTGTAAACATCTAAAATATCATTATTAAACTGAATAAAGTCAATCAACGTTTTGAAATAAGAGGGAGTGGATGTAACCAATGGGGATGAAGTAGGGATAGGTTTTGAGACATTGAAAACCCTGTTAACGTGTCACAATATTTATTCTTCATTATTCAAGGAGTCATGCATAGGGTTATCAGTCTCCTAAATCAAACTATTAGGATATTCAAGTATTAAAAATTCTATTTGAAGAGTTTATTAATAGATATAATCTCCATAATAAGATACATCTAAATATTTTCTTGAAGTAGAAGGATGAACACAATGTATTGGAGTGGATCCTAGATTATCACGTAGGATTTCATCAATTAAAATCTGAATACTACCTTGTTCTTTATGAACAGTACATGAAGGACTCTTCAAAACATATTCCATATCTTTTTGAAAAATTGAAATGACATTTTATCCAATTCGATTATACTACCCTCATCCTAATCATTTATACCATCATGATTAGGTGTAGGTTCATCTTTTTTTATGAGAGGGGTATCAGGATATTTACCCTTCTTATAAGGTGTAGTGTTAAAAATAATTTTACCCCAAATTTCAAACATTGGTGGGATTTACATAACTTTAGTATCATCAAAATAACTTATAAATTTAGGAATGTTATTTATAAATAGAAATGATCCCTGAGACTTCTCACACTTGATTATAACTAATCCTTTAATAGGGCCTTCAATTATTACCACTACAGGATACTTAGTGAATATTTCTTCATAAGCTATTCAAGTTAGTCAGCTATATCTACATATACATCCTCCTTATTTTATTATTAAGATTAATCAGCCTCAACCACTTGATCAGGTCAAAACCAAGATCAGTTTTATCTCTTAGTTAGTATGGGTTATTTTTAGTATTATAGTTCCTATATAATTTCTCATTATTAGTAACCCCCATTTTCATCCAAGGTTTCCAACAAACATTCATCCCATTGCATGTTGTTTCATATAGGAAAATACCACTAAAGGGAGTTGGATTTTCTTACTCTTGATAAAAAAATTCCATTAAGATATAGTAATCTATAGATAAACATGGGATATGTCATTAAGTTAAACAAAGATGGCGAATTTCTCAAATCATCAATGTGCCATATACAAAATCCTGGTAGACATATCTCCACCCCTTTCACCGATAAGTATAGAAAGATAAAATATCGATCCATGAAATTGTTGATGTCCCCTTTACTGGGTGAAATAGATTGTTGGATGAACTTCAATAATAACCTACATTCACCAATAAAGACAATTTCATATAGCATTCTAGGAGTTTTATTTCTAGTCAACTCCTATAAGGAACATTCAATGTAAAAATGAGGATTATTTATTGTATAAAAGATTTTAAAATATCCATAATTACTTTTTTATGGTAACTAATATGTTTAAGAACAAAAATTGTAGGATAATATTATTTATTTACCATTATTAATTATCCAAAGGTGATAACACATTTAGCCATCTTAAAAACAAAAATTTAAATAAATATTTTCTTCCAAACACATGTAAAAATCTCAATAATTTTCCAAGAAACACTTTTTACATTAATTGTTTTACACAACTCTCTATACTAGAGATTAAATAGAATTAATCCACTTTGAGTACACTTGCTTTTCTATAACAAGATCTTGATTAAATTGGTGAATCTTTAACAGATTTGTAGTTCTGATGGTCGTATATTTAAATATTTTAGAGTATCTTAAGTATTCTATAGTTGCATCATCAAGAAATGGAATCATCTTAAATAATATTGGATATGAATAATGGGTTGGATGGCCCAGGTGTTGTGAAGATCGATATTGATTTGGGGTTTAAGGAATGATATTACTCTTATTCAATTGGGTCCTATTAAAATCAATATGGGATTGATATGAAGTAAAGGATATGAAAGAAATTAAATATAATTAAAATAATATAGAAATGATACGATAGATTTTAATTTTAAATAAAGTATAATTTATTCCAATATGAGAAAGGAAAACTTAATAAACCATCGAAAATTTATTTTGGAATGTCTGCTCATCATAAGAAGAAATGTAACAATAAATTTTAATTATTAAAATAAATTGAATTTTTTTTAGAATAAATACCAAATAAGAAATATACCATATTAATCATAAGAGAATTAAACATATTCGATCATTCCCAAATCATATATAATGTAATTCATTCCCTCATAATTTACAGGATTTATAAAAATTTTATCATTTTGATGTTTAGCCTTAATGAATTCAACAGTAATATACCATTTTCAAAAATCATCTTTCACAATGTGATGTATTATATCAATTTATTTATATCTGGAATGTGATAGAGGATTATTAGATATGTTAATATATGTAATTTTGTCATAGTTTTATAGGGATATGTGTAAACTAATATACACCATCATGGATAGTGTGTTCCATCCACATAATATTTCCAGAAAACCCTTTTCTATCTATGCATTCAACTTCAGAAGTTGATAATTCATTATAGTTATATATCTTACTAAAACAAGATATTAGTGAAATTAAATAAATGTGACACATTCTATAGGTTATTTTCCTATCTAGATTACAATAATTGAAATCAGTATCAGTGTAACAAACTAATTCAAATTCATGTCAACTTGAATAAAATAATCGAAACCAAAATTTATTCTTGAGGTATTTAGATATAATTTTCAATATATTTAAATGATATTCTCAAGATTTTTCGTGAAAATTAGCACAAACACACACACTATACATATTATCTATTCATCTAGTAGTTATGTTATTCAATTTTCTAATCCTACCATTATTAGTTGTTTGGTCAACTTGATCCCAAGTGTCTTCCAAATATATCTTACTCTATGTACTCGTGGTATTAAATATTTTTTTGAAATATCCATAAAAATATATTTTAATGTTCCTTCATTTATGTCATTTTATTTACTATCATTATCTCATTAATTTGAAAATTCTAAAAACCAAGGGATAACATTATCAAAACCATTAAACTCATTTCAAATTCATTTTGATTTTTTTTAATTCTATACAGATGGAATTTTTAGTTGATCTGAAAATAATATCCTAAACATATATTTGAACTAAGAAACTTTTTTTTTGAAATTATTTTTAAAAATAATATAGTTTCGTTAATCTCTTATACAAAAACATAGAAATCAATAAAGATATGATCCTATTATAAAAACAGTTGGACACTATTTTAAACTGTAAAGGGATTTAGAATGGATAAAAATATTGTCAGAAATTTTTTGGTTTTGAAATAAGATTTATATTCCAAAATAAATAATTCTAAAAAATAATACCTTTCAGAATTTCACTCTTGAAATCCATTTGAAATAGTTTGAAATTATGATGTGCTAAATAATAATGAAGTATTATAATGGATTTATGTATAGATATTGGTGCACTTCTTTATAATCATTCTCTTATTCTTGATTTTTACCTTGTAAAACCAATAAAATGTAATTTGTAACTATGGTTCCATTTTCATCATCATTGTCTATATACACCCACTTAGTGAAAATAGTTTGATAGTATTTATATCTTTTTATTGGTTTCGATAATTTTTTTCATTAAAATATATTCATATCTGTGTGTATATTTATAACAAAAAATTCATCATTGATAGATTTCATAATTTTTTTGGCTTAATATGTGATAATAAGGATTTATGATCATATTGGTTTTGAATATATGCTCGTGTTTGAATTCCCTTATCAAAATATCCATCAATATCATCTAAATGATGGTCTCAATGGGTTGTGATTTTCTTAGGAATAGTGGTACATAGTTCTTCCAAGTCTTCCTCAAAAATAGGTCGATCCTATTAGTCATATTTTGAAATATGAAAATATGAATCTACACATTAGTAAGAAAAATTTTATGGTTTATTTACATTCAAATATGACATAATATCATCAAGGTTTATAAGAGATGTAATAGGCTAATGTGGATTTGTGTCATCAAAAGTGATGTTTATAAATTCATCCACAATATTATTTATTTTATTAAAAAATATATAGGTTTTTATATGGGATTAATACTAAATTAAAATACCATCATTATTCTTTAGATCATATATGTCCAAATCATATTTTTTAAAAATAATGATTACTTTACAACCAAATATTTTAATGTAATTAACCTTAGGTTTTCAACAATTCCAACAATAATAGGGATTATTCTTTAAAAGTCATGTATAAGAACCCTATTGATAGTATAAATTTTTTTATAGATATGTTCATAAGAAAATTAAATACGTAGTTCTTACTTATAATCATGTTCTATGAAATATCATGAAGTGTCTTTTTTTACTTCTTTGAAAAACACAATAATTTTGGGGAGTCATGGGATCATGGAAGATATGATTTTATCCATGTTCAGAGAAGAAATATTCAATGTAGTAATTTTAAAACTCACATCCATGATAACTTAGGAGGGACTTAATAGTAATCCCTCTAAGGCTTGATACAGTCTTACAATATTTTTAATTACATATATATGCTTCCACTTTGGAAGGTAGAATATACCCCCAAGTGAATCATAAAAACTCACAAAAAATAATATAAGTATATTTATTTCATGATTGATATGAAACTTGATATGTTAAAATTAATATATTTGATCCCATTCTTGAGATTGATAGTTTGAACAAATATTTTTGGTTTGATAGAAATCTTATACTGATTCCCTTTTTTATAAGGATTGTATGTTTTTTTTTTAAAAATTATAGCTTAGGAAGATGCCTAACTAATTTTTTTATATTGCCAATTTTGTGGGATTTTATATTATAAAAACCTAACCTACTATTCTATAACTAATTATCTCAGTAAAATTCACTTAAGAAAGAATGTTTTTATGAAATGAAAGATTCTATTTTAACAACATATACATTAGAATATTTAAGTGCAGTAAATACTAAAACAGCCATGGAATCATAAATCTTACTAACATAATTTTCCAACATAACATTAAAACCATCATAAAATAATTTAAAAATACAATATAAATTATACTTTAAACCATAAACATGAAAAATGTTATTAATTTAAATAGATATAGAATTACTGATTTGTCCATGGCCTATAATTTTTCCTATATAATTGTAACAAAAAGTGGCATGTCCTCTATGAAGATTTATAAGAGTCTTGAAACATGTGAAGTACCCATTCATATGTTAGAAAAAAATGCTATAAAGATACCATAACTACTTACGAGTACTCTTCATGCATTTTTCTTATGAAAAACTAGTTTAGAAAAGAGTTTTATACCCGGGTTATTTTATGAAAAGAAATTTTAGAACATAAGGATTTTGGAATCCAATTTTTTTAAATAGTTACATTAATCTTATATTTTGGATATTTTAAAAAAATCAATTTCATTGGTTTATAAGTATATTAATTTTCTATAGAATTGGAAGAACATGAACTAGGAATAAATTTGTTCTTATAAATTTCTCTCTAACAAAGCTTGTACCCAATTAAAGTAGTTTACATTGTTTTTTTATAATTTTCAATCAACATGGTGATAGTTTCTCTTCTATGAGTGAACTTATCAAGGTCATTTTCTAGATTTAAATTTTATAATTTACTTTTATTACTATATTTTAATTATAAATAATTCCATTCTCATTCCATACAAAGATAAAAAATATAATTTAGAAAAAAAAGTATACTGTTTCTTCAAGATTTTATATTTATCCTTTAATTAATTATATTTTTTCTTTTATCATATTATTGTGTTTCAAAAAATATTCAATAGAATTATAATTTTATTTTTGATTTTATTCATTTTTTAAAATTAATAGGTATAGATTTTTTGACATAGATGTTATTCGCATAAAATAATAGATTTTATTTTTCATGTTAATCATCTATGGATGTGTCCATGTCACATTAGATGTCCTTATAATCACTCCATGTTGAATTTTTGTATTTCATGAATTTCATTCCCAAATCCTTACACTTTTTTCTTCAATTTCATCTTTTCACAATTATATTTGATGATAATTTTTATTTTACACTTATAAAAAATAAAATTTCTAAAGATAAAATCCTTAAGCTAATATAATTTAATGTTATATTTTCTTTCAATGATTAATTTCATAAAGATTATATTCTATATATAAAACAATTTAAACATTCTGGATAAATCAGATATTTCATTATCACTATCTCAATAATCTTAACTTTTACTTTTATTTTCAGTTATATAAACTTAATTTGTTTTAGATTTAGTTAATTTGAATGAAATTGAACTTTTTGGTTCAATATATATTTTTTTAAAATAATAACTTCCCTATAAATCTTTATCTTCTTATTCAGGTCATTGACATGTAATCATCCAATGTCACATGATTCTCTGATGGAGGAAATGATTTAACTCAAGTGATCAGGTATAAATATCATTATTCTCAAAACATGAGATTCATTAAATAATTTATGTCATAGAGAGATAACGGGAATAATAATTTCATTAAACATGATATACATATTATAAATAGACTCATCAGGTTTTATTTTTAATGTTACATATTTAATCACATAAGTATTTAATCTCATTTCATTATCATTTAATTTTTATTCATGAGATATAGAAAGTGTATCCCATATTTGAAAAGTGGTATCATAAGTATATTTTTTTCCCAAAATTCATCCTATATAAAATCCCAATACAAATAATAAATGGACTTACATTTATAGTCATTGGAAGCCTTCATGGTATCACTCATATTGCCCCTAGAATATTTGGTTCATGTTGATATAATTTAATAATTAATATCTCAAAATACATACATGAAAAATTACTTTTCATTTTTATTTTAAATTATATTAATTTTTCTAATAAATTCTGGCATTTCATTTATTTCATGATCTTGAAATCAAGAGTTATCCCTAATTTGAAAAATCTAATAATCAAACAGAATATTTATCATGTCCATGTGACCCAATTAAGGTCTAATATTAAAATAATATTGGATAGTAAGTAAAAATACCATTAGCACCAAATGTTGGTTGGCATTGAAAACATAATAAGTGTGAAATTATTATTCAATTAAAATATATAATGAATATAATTTATAAAATAAAATACTTATATTTGAAAAACAACCAATTAACTATTATAGTTGGTATATATAATTTAATGTTTTGTAATGGCCTCTAAAAAACCTGACCAAATCATAGTTTCATTAACTTGACATTATGATAATCTTTTTTGACTGTGATAATTAAATTAAATATTATATATACAACATGTAATAGATAACTATCATTGTATGGTTTTTCAAAATAGATTAAAATCACGATTTAAAAAACAAATAATGAAAAAATGAAACACACAAAGAAAAAATTACAATAGGTTTAGTCTGAATTAGAGACATGACTTATCCACATGATAGTAAACCAGATCCAATAACATTTATAATAATATATAGGATGATCTAAAACCTATATCTGGTATATGTTATAACATCATATCAGGCAGCCCAGGCTTATTACCAAACCTCTAATATAGTTTTGATGGGAGAAAAAATATGAAATATATAATGTAAATAATATAAAGGTACTCTTATTTGAGCTATAAGGGTATTTTATTTAATAAAAATTCTAAGATAATTTTGAATAACATTAAACTAAAGGAAAATAGAGAGAGGGGGAGAGAAATTAACATTCAATGCAGCATAAGATTGAAGTTCAGTTGTTCTATATAGGTATCTTATTTTCGAGATGTCTTCCACCAATTAAAAGGCCATAAATAACGAATGGAAAGTGTTATACTATCTCACAAACAAGTAAACATGAACATAGTTTAATGTATCATAATTTCTGTGTAATTTTTTTTAAATTATATGGAATTATTTTGAGTCTACATGCTCTGATGGAACATGATTCCGAAGCCTGATGAGCCTGGAATGTAATTTTGAACTTTATTGAAGGTACGTTCAGAAAACATGCAAGCGGGTTTTTCTATCTTTTGAACTAGTGCTTAGATAAATAATACAAGGGAACCGTTAAACTCACAACACAGGGATTCACCATGAAAGGACATCACATCAGCTGGTAAGGGCCGACGAAGAAGTTAATTATAAGACTTTTTCAAAAAAATTATAAAATTAATTTAAAATATATTTTATTTCTTTTCTCATCGACGAGAAGAGACATAATGATGTTGTGGTGTAGTGATGAGGTAGTGGTGAGGTGAATTAATGGAACTCCTTAATAGCTCATTAAACCGCACTATAACGACACTTTAATGACATGTATTGATTCAATGTCGCAGCATAACAGAAATGCCATGATGTATTTTCTTTTTAACAGTTGACGTGTTGGTGGAATGAGGATTAAACAATGAGGATTCTATGACGAAACTCCAATGGATTTTATCCCCACTAAAGAATAAAGGATGCCAGCGGGACGTCATCGAGTTAGACATAACTCGAAGAATGAAGAACACTAACCACCTCTTGGACCCTCGGGGATGAGGCGCTACAACAATGAATGTCAATGAGGTACGGGTTTGATTATAGATTTATGATTTTTCCCCATTCGTATTCCAAATGAAAAACACAGATTAACCCAAGAATAGGTTAATCTATGGATTGTAAATTCTTGCAGGAGGGTGTCGTTCTTCATATTTTCCCTATTCAGAATTGAATTATTATTTTGTTGTTTGAACTGTAATCCCCAATTCTCACCATTTATTTAGACTTCTAACATGGAGGGTACAGTTCGCACGAACAAGGCTCGAGCCCCTTTGCTTATGTGTTTTTCATGACCAAATTTTCAAGAGGACGGAAAGGTGGAATCAAGGCCATAGATAATAAGGTTAAATCCCTTAGAGGCCAAAGGTTCAAGAAGAATGGAGAATGGACCACCAGAGCGTGTTTGGTGGTCCATCGAAGACCCTACCAGTACGCCGGTACCGGAGGGCGGTGCACCCCAGTGGTGTGTTTCGGTGACCCGGACAGCTGCATCAGCGGCTTTCCCATGTAGAGGTGGCTATGTAATTTTTTTGCAACATAACATGAGGGGCCTCTGGCCTCCGAGCTAACATATGTCGGCGAGTCGACGTGGCGTCGCGCCGCATCACACGCGGAGGAGCCTTGGTAAACTGACCATAGCTATGGAATGGCCCCGCGAATGACCTACATGGAAAGAGGTCTCGAATGCAGCTCTCAGCCATGTCCCAGCTAGACAAGACAGGACCGGTCCACCGATGGAGAATCAAGCAGGAGGGTGGGATGGACCCGTGCACCGCAAGCCGGACCCCGCGCCGGCTTTCCAGACCTGCTCCCATCGGGTCAAACCCACACCGAGTGGGTCGGACCCATACCAGCAGACTGGACCTGGGCTGGTAGATTAGACCCGTGCCATTCGGGCTGGGCCAGATGAGACTGGTTCACCGAGCGATCCATTGGGCTGGATAGCCAGCCAAACAGAGTCGGTCCTAAAAAGGCCAATTGGGCCTTTCCCCCAAGTGAGGCTGGACCGGACCTTCCCAAACCCAAAATATGTCAGATCAGGCCATTCAAATTAATGTGGGTTATGTGGGACCCTGGTCCTTGTTGTTCGGGTCAGTCTGACCAGGTAAGATCAGGTAGAGATGCAACCAACCCCTAATTACTGAAACATTAATAATTTATAGACCATCCATCCGGTTGACACGCCTTCTACGGCATGAGGACCCTTGTGACGAGGTGGTGCTTCTAAGATACACTACATGAGTTTTTTTGGGAGTTGGAAAATGGTAGGGATGGATCAGACTCGAATCCTACTGGGCCCTGTATACAAAAATGCCGATATCTTACAAATTGTGTGTTCATTGGAAGCGTCTTTTGTTGTATTGGAACCCCTATGAGGAGACAGTCCTTTGTCTTATTTTATGTGGGACTTCATGGATTGTGAGAAATGTCTGATGGCTCAAGCATCAGCCATGTGGATTCTTAGGGACCCTGAAGATGAGAAATAGTCATGTGGATCACTAGTGGCCCGACAAATGAGCAGAAACCATGTGGATCCATAGGGGCATAGCAGACATATAGTGATTCATGAAGGATAATTCCATTAACAGTACTAAAAATTCATCACTATAGTTGATGAACCTTCTTCCAATTCTTTATATTGTACCTAGTGTGACCTATCCTTTCTTTGTGGATTTTCCTTGTGGTTTCTTTGTGGTATTTCTCTTTAGTAGACTGGGGTACCCTACTGAGTACTGAGTTACTCACCCTAGAATATTCTTTTCCCAAACATGTTTTGGCTATTGTAGATGGAAGATGTTTCGATAGAGGACATGGACTAGGAGCAGGCGGGGCCTAACAGGATCTGGAGAACATGACGTACTAACTCAAATTCCAATAGCTACACTAATCTTACAATCAAGTGGGGTTTTCAGCAAATGGATACCAGATTCCTTTAATACTCTCTTATTTTTAGAATTTTTGTTGGGTTTGTATTATATTTCACATGGTCTCAATTGAACTTGTACGAAGCACTTGTTTTAGTATATTTATATTCCCCTTTTAGTTTGTGGGACATGGACGGGTGTGTGTGTGTGTGCATACAGTTACTCTGTAAAATTCCTCCCAATTGAAAGTTAATGACTTCGGTTCTAGTTTCCAACCATTATCATTCGGGATGCTTTATTGGTGTATGTCACAGCATGGGCCCTAGGGGGCAGGTCATGAAAATGTGGTATCATAGGTGGTTGGTTCTACCTCAATGACCAAGAGTCTATTGTTTTTTGTTTCGGGGTAATAGTGATAAATGATTCAAGTGAAACTTTAAAATTTTTGGATTCAAATGTTGGTGTGGAGGTCAACATATCTAAACACTAGGACATTGAATTTTTCTTTTCGACTCAATGCATAAATACAATAGTTTCGAAAGAGTCTCCTTATGTTCTATTGTATAAGATTCAGATCAGCTTGTATAATATATTTGTCATGGACTATCATGATATATTTTAGGATTCCACTATGCAGATAGCCAGTTAGGATTCTGATACATGGTCAAGAGGACAATCTTCTTTGTAACGATGCGTCCGTTCAAAGACCAGTTCTCGAGATGGACCCACCTGGTGGTGCACCAGTACTACCACTACCCATTGGTCAGCAACTACTACTAGTGGTACCAGTAGAGAATGTGCACAAACTTAGTACCATGTATGAGTTTTAGATACAATGACCTACTAGGTTCAGGGTTGAGATGGATCCTCAGGTCGCTAAGGATTGGCGGGAGGCAGTGACACGAATCTTACACTTAATGAGGACACTGCATGACTAGATGGAGATCTTAGTTGCAAGACTTCATTAAGTATCGATAGGGAGATAGTGGAGCCTAAGGATTCAGACTCATGATGAGGATATCCTCACTTGGATGGACTTCAAGAAGCTTTTTCGGGAAGAGTTCTTCCCATAATCTTTGTGCTTCGTGTGCATTCAGGTGCTCCTTCACCTTCAGCAGGGCAGAAATACGGTATATGATTACTCAATGAGGTTAACAATGATTTCCCGATACACTATAGACATGGTTAGAGACCCTTTACATAGGTATAAATCCTTTGATAAGGGTCTCGAGTGGGATAATAGGGCGTCGATAGTGTCTCTCAGCATCCCCATGCAGGCTGGAGTGCTGTAGAGAGCTCCACTAGTAGAGAGCTTCCTCACAGAGCAGGAAAAGACAATGGGTGCCTCCACCCAGTGACAGGTATCTAATCCATATGTGGAAGGCTGCTGATAGATGGCACAATTTTCCAATTAGGCTAGATCATCTAGTGGATGACCCGAGGACTTTGGATCAGTAGTGGGAGGTTTCAAAGATAGTTCAAAACAACAGATGATCAGAGTCTACTACTTGTGTGGTGGGCATAGACACATGGCTCTTGAATGACCAACCCATCATGTAGACAATTAGAATACGGCCAAGGGACTACCAAGATAGAGGTAGAGTATAGAACTAGGAGGGCCACATGGTGGTGAATATGGTGGGAGATTAGGTCGAGTAGCAGCTGGTGGGCGACAATTCGTGGTACTACCGCCACAACATTCAGGAGGTCCTCCCCGGCCTTAGAGAGCATGTAGACAAGGGATAACTCAGCTTTAGGCTGTGAAGGCATATGAACACAGTGCTCCAGAGCTGATTCGAGGTATGTTCTGTGCCTGATCCACCCCACCTGTAGTTTTTATAGACACAGGTTCCACTCAGTTTTTATTTTCCATAACTCTCTTTCAGAGCTAGGAGATTCCGGTGGAGCCATTGGCTATATCCCAAAAGCTAGAGACTCCTATGGGAGGGGATCCTATGATTAAACACCAGTTCCGGTAGTGTGATCATACTCTTGGAGGTGAGATCTTTGGCTAGGATCTACTAGTTTTAACATCGACCCCTTATGACATCTTCTTGGGTATGGACTAGTTATCTACAGTCCAAACCCAGATCAACTGTTTTAGGCACAATGTGCGGTGTGTCATCAAGGATGGGACCTGGTTTTCCTTCAACAGTGGGAAAGAAACCTTTGTAGCCCATGATGGAATTTCTTGAAGGGGGTGCAATCGATCACTCATCAGTTGGATAGCCTCACCCTTGGCGCGGTGGAAGAGAGGAGTCCAAGCTTTCTTGTAGTGGTGGATGAGTACAACGATGTTTTTCCTGAGGATGTTTCGGGACTTACTCCTTGCAGAGAGGTAGACTTTTTCAAAGACCTGTATGCCAGGACGATACTGATATCGACCCTGACATATTGGATGGATCAGGAATAGCATTGTGTGTTGAGGGTACAACTAGAGGACTTGCAGAAGAAGGGGTTTATAAGGCCTAGCATTTCCCCAAGGGAATCCTCATTGTTGTTTTCCATGAAGTAAGATATAATCTTGAGGCTATGCATTGACTTTTGGTTCCTGAACCCAATCACCATGAATAACAAGTATCCACTTCCAAGGATTGATGACTTCTTTGATCAGCTGAAGGGAGTCAGGTGCTAATCAAAGATCGACCTTAGATCAGGGTATCACAAGCTTTTGGTATGAGATAAGAATCTAACAAAGACATCCTTAAGGTACCGGTATGACCACTATGAATTCTTGGTGATTCCTTTCAGTGTGACCATTTTCCCAACTATGTTCATGGGACTCCTGAATAGGATTTTTCAGCCTTACCATGACTGGTTTGTCATGGTCTTTATTGAATACCTCTTCATGTACTCGCCTTTGGAGGAGGAGAACGCTATACACCTGCAGATAGTCCTGGATACACCCCGAGAGCACTGACTTTATGTTATGCTCTCAAAGTTATAGTTTTATATTCAGGAGGTCCAAATTCTAGGACATGTCATCTTAGAGGTTGTAGTTGCAGTGTATGTGGTAAAGATATCGGTAGTGCTCACTTTGAAGCCAACATGAGCATGACTGAGGTTCAGAGCTTTATGAGGTTGGATGGTTACTATCAGAGGTTTCTTCCCAACTTTTCCTGAGTAGAAGAACCCCTATCGGCTTTGACATGGAAGGGAGAGCACTTCATGTAGACGGAGAAATGGCAGCAAAGTTTCTAGGAGTTGAGGCATAGATTGACTAGTGCCCCCATATTGAGACTACCAAAAGGGGGCATTGAGTATGTAGTCTTCTGCGATGCATCAGAACTCAGACTGGGTTGTTTCCTGATGCAGGTGTGAGAAGTGATCACATATGGACCCCAATATTAGTTCCAGCATGATAAGAACTTTGTGACCCATTCCCTTGAGTTAGCAGTAGTGGTATTTTCCTAGATGATGTGGCGACCCTAATTTATGGGTGAATGGTTTATAATTTACTCTGATCACAAGAGTATCCCGTAGATATTCTCCCAAACAGTCCTAAACCTAATACAGCAGTGATGGCTAGAGTTCCTCTTGGACTATGAGTTTGTGATAGTATATACCTCTTGGAAGGGGAACATGGTAGCAGACACACTTAGCAGGAGGAATGGTTTTCAGGTGCTGAGTGTGATGACAGAGTATCTAGGTGTGATGTAGATATACTTTGTGGATGATGATGAATAAACTTTTCTTCAGTTGATGACTGTTACTCTTCAACTCTTACATCGAGTCAGAGAGGCTTGGATGGTGGATGTTGAATGCGAGGCTCGATGTACTCAGTTTTCCTCAAGTCATGATCGTGATGCATTTTCGATATGTGGGGAGAAAATCATCCTTTTTAGAAGGAGACCCATAGTTCCAGTGGAATTTCAGGAGGAGGTTTTGAGGGAGTTACATACGTCCCCTTCGGTGATACTTCCTAGAGTGAAAAAGTTGTACCGGGACCTCTGACATCGGTTTTGTTTGCTAGGAATGAAGAATGAAGTGGCTGAGTTCATCTCACAATGACTCCCTTTTTAGAAAGTGAAGGCTGAACATCATGCTCCAATTGGATTCGATCATCCACCTGAGGTACTGGAGTGTAAATGGGACGGTATCTCTAAGGACATTATAATGGTGTTAACACATACATTTAGACGCCATGATTCTATCTGGGTGATCGTTGAATTAATCACAATGTCGGCTCACTTACTACCCATCGCATATCAGGGACCAGTAGTGGCATTAGGATGCCTCTATATCTAGGAGATAGTGCAGCTCTATTAAGTTCCTTTGAAAATTTTGTTAGACTATGACACATGCTTTACATCCCCCTTAGGGAAGGGATTACATGAGGAATTCAGTACTCGGCTGCACTTGAGCACAAAATTTCATCCACAGACTGATGGTTAGATAGATCAGACCACACATACCTTGGAGAACTTGATTTCGGCTTATGTCCATGATTTTGGTCGTATTTTGGGGGACCAGCTGTCAGGGGTGGATTTTTCATAAAACAACAACTATCACTCCACCATTAACGTGGAACCGTTTGAGGCCTTGTAAAGGAGGCCTTTCAGATCACCTCTATGTAGGATAGACCCAGGGACTCAATACTCATGGATCCATAGTTAGTATGTGATACCACTGAGAAGTTGTAGATCATATAAGAGAGGATAATGACTACACAGAGAAGGTATAAGTCTTCTGATGACATGAGATGGAGACACTTGGAGTTTGAGGAGGGTGACCACGTGTTCCATCAGGTCTCACCCCAACTTGGATTTCCGATATTTGGCTGGGGTGGAAAGCTATATATGAGTTTCATTGGAACTTTTTAGATCATGAGCATAGTAGAAAAGGTGGAATACCTCTAGCTCTCCCCCACAGATTCTCCAGGTTCACAATGTTTTCCACATATCACAGCTGAGGAGATACTTGCATGATCCATCGCACGTCGTCGATTGTAGAGAGTTGGAGGTTGACAATGGGGGAAAATTTTGAGGAGTTCCTAGTGGTAATAGAGGATCGACAGGATCAGGTCCTATGGGGGATGTTGATTCCTCTAGTGAACATTTGGTGGTAGAACATGAATCTTTATGAGAGCACATGGGAGAGGGAGCCTCAAATTGTTGCTTAGTATCCCATTTTGTTTGATTAAACCTTGTTTTGGATTTCGGGAATGTAAAGCCCTATGGAGGGTAGAATGTAATGTCTCCAGATTTCCGTGTAATTTTTATTTAATTATATATAATTCATTTGAGAATACACGCTCTAATAACACCTGATTTTGTGTCCTGGTGAGCCTGAAAATAAGTTTTGAACTTTTTAAGGTACGTTCAGTAAACATGCGAGAAATATTTTCTAACTTTTGAACTGGTGATCGAATTGAAAATCTAAGGGCACCGTTGAACTTAGAATGCGGGGATGCGCCCAGAAATGGTTTAACATTGGCTAGTAAGGGCCAAGTGGAAATGTTAATTTTCATAATTTTCAAGAAAAATAATAAAATAACATAAAATTTTATTTTATTTCGGTTTTCACCGGAGAGCGATGACACTGCGATGTTGTAGTGCAGTGATGAGGCACATTATTGGAACTCATTAATGTCTCATTAACACATATCATAATGATGCTTTAATCATGCATAACGATGCGATGTTTCAGTTTAATAGAAATGCTACTGCATGTTTTAATTTTTATAATTGACACGTTGGTGGAAGGAAGATTAAAATGTAACGATTATATGAAGAAACTCTGATGGATTCCCTCCCCATCAAAGAATGATGGATGTCGGTAGGACATCATTAAATTTCATGTACCAATGAAAGGGAAAAATTCCATCAAACTCATGGACACTCAAGGATTAAGCACTAATGAAACAAATGGCAATGAGGTTGGGGTTTGATTTTTGGTTTTATGATTTTCCACATTCTAATTATAAATGACGAAAACTGATTAACCCAAAAACATGATAATCCATGGATCATATAATCATTTAGTAGGGTTTGATTCTTTGGATTTTATTTATTCAGGATTGAATTTTTATATTTTAGTTAGAACGGAAATCCCCGAGCCTCTTCATGTTTGTAAAATTCTAACACTGAGGGAGCAGGCTGACATAAACAATGCCTGAGCCCCTCTGCTTATGTGTTCTTCGTGACTGAATTATCAAGTGGACAGAAAGAAGGAATTAAGTCCATCATAGAGAAGTTGACATCCCCCGGAGGCCATCGGCACATGAAGCATGAAAAACGGACCATTGGAGCACATCAGGTTGTCCTCTGAGGACTCTACCAACATGTCAGTGACAGCACACCACGACTGTGGGATGCTGTGATACAGAGTGCCATGTCAGCGACTGTCATATGCGAAGGGGTCCATGACGTAGTAGGAGGGGATGTCATCCTCCAATCCGGCAGTTGGAGGCGAGGCGAGCTGGCTCTATGTCGGGTCACCCGCAAAGGAGCCGTGGTCAACAGACTATGGCTGGGGAACGACCCTGTAGACAACCTGGGGGGAAGAATGTGCTGAAAGCAGCTCTGAGATGCGTCTCGACCAGACCAGACAGGATCGGTACACCATTGGGAGACTGGGTAGGAGGGTGGGATGGAATCATACCTATTGGGCCGGATCTGCACTAGCGGGCTGGACCTACACTAGAAGACTAGACCTACACCCTTCAGGATGGGTTGTATGAGACCTGGTTGTCTGGAAAACCCGGCGAGTTGGACCCCCAGCCAAACTAGGCCAGGGTTAGCAAGGAACATTGGGCTTAGCCCACTAACCATGAAGAACCAGACCTATCCTGTTCTTAACCAGGTTAGGTCTGGCTAGCCGAATAAAACTGCGGCATGTGGGATGCCTGAGCCGGGTTGGTTAGGATGGTCTGACCGGGTCGGACCGGGCCTAGATCCAACTATCCCCTGATTTCTGAAAAGTCAATAACTCACTGACCAAGTGTCTGATTGATGCACCATCTATGGAGCGAGGGAACTTGAGATGAGGGGTTCCTTTTGATGTACTCTAGGGGGGTTTGTTATGGGTTGAAATATGGGTTGGTTGGATCAGACTCAAATCCAACCGGGACGTTTTACTAAAATGGCCATATCTTACAGATCATGAATCTATTTGATGCACTGTCTATTGCATTGGAACCATTATAATGATCCGGTACATTGGGTTATTATATGTGGGACTTCATGGTGGTTGAGTTATGACAGATGGATCGAGAAGTATCTATGTGAATCCATAGTTTCTAGGAAGACGAGCAGCAGCCGTGTGGATCCTTAGTGGCCAGGCAATCGAGCTGCAACCGTGTGGTTCCTTAGTTGTCCTGAAGAGGAGCGGGAGCCGTGTGGATCCTTAGAGGCCCAGCAGCCAAGAAACAGCTATGTGAATACATAGTGTCCTAGAAGATGAACATAATCCGTTTAGATCCATAGTATCCCAGTAGATGAGCAGGGATTCATCATGGATGAGTCCGTCAACAGTATAAAATGTTCATCACTATAGTCGATGAACCTTCATTCCATGATTAAGATTTTACATGGTGTGATATTTCCTTGATTTTTGGCATTAATTGTGGTTTCTTTGTTGTGTTTATCCTTAGTAGACCTTTCATGGTCTTTTCCCGCACTTGTTGTGTCTTGTGAAGATGATGGACATTTTGATGGAGGACATTGTGGACTAGGAGTAGGCGGGGCCCAGTAGGATCAGGGGGACATGACGTACTACCTTGGATTCTAGTAGCTACACCACTCTTACCATAAAGAGGGGTTTTTAGAGGATGTGTACCTCAGTCCTTTTGTACTTCAATATTTTTAGTCTTTTTGTTGGGTTTTTATTCTAGACCACTTGGTTTCAGTTGTATTTTTACTCAGCACTTGTTTCAATATACTTGTTTTCCCCTTTCAGTTTGTGGGACATGGTTGGGTGTGTGTGTGTTCATAAAGGAACTTAGGAAAATTCCTACCACTTGAAGGTTGACACCTTCGGCTCTAGTCACCAACCTCGGACTTTGGGAGGTGGGCCTAGGGTATGTCACGGTACGAGCCATGAGGGATGGGTCGTGACAAATAGTGACTCATATATTTTTGAAATATGGATATTGTTTATGTTTTTTCATGTACACTTAATCTCTATCACATTTCATCGTAAAAAATAAATCTTCCTCTAAATGGATTTGTATGAGAATGATCATTATGAATCCTCATACATTGAATGAAATATTATAGAATTAAATGCTTCTAACTTTGTATTCAGTTTTTCATAGATGGTGGAAGGAATTTGTTTTATAAATATATTGTCTAATTCTACACACAGTTTCTTGATTTTTTTCCACAGCAAAAAAATATACCGTTGCTATAACTCTTGGTAAAAACATTGGTCAAATCCCTTGATAAATTGTGTGGATGATCTATAGAGCATGAAGAAAATTCTACTAATATTTTTCTTATTTGATATTCATTTGGTCTCTTTATAACATCCAAATATTTCATATGGTAACTTGAATTTATCATTTGGTCAATCTTAAGAAATGTGTGGTTTCTCTAATACATATATATTTAGCTGACAGAATCGAAGTACCACACAGTCACTTCACTTTGAATTCATGTTTCTTGGTTACTGTTTTATCTTTTTTAATCCAATATTAATTTGTGTACCTTAAACAATTGTAATAATTCAATGGTGTTATAATTCTATTTATGTGATCAATAGGATCATTCATACAGTCAATCGATTACACTTACGGTCAGCTAATCACTTAGGGATGTTTTTTGTTATCCAACTTCTAATCACTTTTCTATCTTCATGGTTAATGTAATACTTCAGAATATTTCCATATATACCCTAAAATACAGATTTCTATCACAAAAAATATTGTTAATTAATAACTAAAAAAATTATTTTAGATCCTTAAAATGTGGAATTTCTATACTAATCCCTCACATTTTCTCATTTATGGCTCACCAAAGTAATTAATTTTAGGTATGGTTTAGTTAAGTCCATTTACACAATTCAATTTCTAATGTTAGTTACCCCATGTTTGGTTCATGAAGATATCAGGACAGAAGCGATTTCCCCCAAGTATGTATCATGTATCCACATAAACCTACCCTATTTAAATAATTATGTTCAAAAAAATATTCTAATTGAGATAAAATCGTACATCCTAATTCACTCAACCAATTTCTAGAACATTATTTTTATAAGCCCATTTATTAGGTCAATTGACATTATTATCTTTAGGAAACTAGCATTCACACAATTTTGTCACACAAATAGTTTTCCCAGGTCTTGTTTTTACATGTACCACTTATAGTAAAACTGATCCCTTAAACCTCTTAATATTCATTAATTGGAAATTAAGGGTGTAAAATAATATTTAAAGAAAGTCCCCTAACTTCATATAATAAAGGGTTATCTGATTAATGTGGAAAATCCCCTTTCATAATTTTTTACAAATCTACATATTTATCAGATACATGAAACATCAATTTGAATGATATTTTAACTAACTAGAAAGAGTTTCCAGACAAAGTGTGAATCATGATATGAATAGGGAAAAAACACCAAAACTTAAAACAATTCCCTTTGACTAAAATAATATAATCCCTTTTCACAAAAAAAAAAGAACAATAAAATTATACAAAAAAACATTGAACATCTATTTTTTTTTAAATTATTCCATTTTAATTAAATCATAAGGAACATATAAAGTTTTTTACTTTTCCTAGAAAAAATGTGAAAAATATGATTAAAACTAAAATATCAAACTATAGTGTAGTTTACCACATCTCTCTTCCATCTTCTAGAATCACTCCACTATTATAGTCTCCTGATAATCATCCTAAAAACTAAATTCCAAGTATGGTATTGTCATGAGTTATCAAAAAATTTAGCATTAATAACGAAAACATCCAATAGAAATTTATAATGAATCAAACACATAATTCTATGGTTACAATATTATACCCCCTTATATTCTTGTTAAAAATATAACTGTAAATCCCCAACTACTATTCAAATCTATATTCCACATTAACACAATATAAATTTATAGATCATTCTAAACACAGTTCATTTTACACACCCTAATTTGGCTCCCTTCGCTATTGGAAATAAAATAAACAAGGAATTCTCATTTATAGACAAGTATTTACACAATTTCCATTTTTCATAGAATTCATGGGGTTAAACCTATAGCTCGACTCCCCAAATTTTAATACAAATATATATTCTATTTTTATCAATGTTATATATATGGTTATTTTTTGTTTAAGATGATAATTACCTACTACTAAGCCTATTTATTTTTTAAAAAAGAAAATGTGTGTGCTATTATAGCATAGAATTACCACATTATAGATACATTTATTTTGGGAAATTATGTTCTGAATATAACATGGAACTACATTTATTTTGGTTTAGTTGATTTAGATGTCCATTTTTACTAAAAAACTTTAATCCACTAAATTTCGTATCCATAATGGTATTTTAAGGACAAATTTTTACACAATAAAAACACATGTTGTCATGTTTCACATGTTCAATCCACTTATTGGATTCAAGGTCATTATTCTTCTTCTAGATTTATCTTCTTAATTTATCTTTGTAATATCCTATCATGATACCTCTTTAAATCATTATAACATTATTAGATTCTTGAATGATGTAGAAGCAAACTCTAAACCTACACCACTCCTAACAACTGGTATTTAGTCTTCAAGTCACTACATTGTTTTTCTCTATGTATTTAAAAGGAATCACTAAATATTATTATCATTTAAAATCATAAATTAAACATTTTACAAAATAACCACTATGATGAAAGAGTTCAGATTGATCCAACCTCTTTTATCTAATTCATATTTTATTTTATCCATATAAAACTTTTTTAATAGCATCACTTATTTTACGTCTCCTTATTTTAAGGAATATTTATCACATTCATGTTCATTAATCATTTTTCCCATTACATATAACACATAATTCTTGACTAAAATTATTTATTTCAAGGTTCCATTCACTATTATGAATTTTTTATCAAACACCATGATTAATTATTTTTCTCTATCTCCATTATTCTATTCAAGTTTCTGATCAAGGAGGAATATCCCTTGAACTAATTTTTCTATGTTATCCCCTGAGTGTATTAATATAAAACCAATATATTTTCTAAATATATTATATATATGTCCAATCCTTTTTAATATCTTCCTTACTACCCTTTCAAGATATAATCTCTTCTTTAATTGTCATTATATTCATGTATTTATCTTTCTAAAGGGTTTAAATTTTTTCTTCCATGAGTCGTACTCCATTTTTGATTGAATCCACTATTCATGTTTTGTCAAACCAGGTATAAATATTAATTTTAGAAAATTTTTCATGGAAATCTCATCTCTAAATTCCTATGAATGTTATTATTGTAGGTCACTTTTCTCCTTCATCATTGAACTGATTTTCATTATACCCACCTTAATGGCCACCTACCCTATCTTTAGAATTTTGTTATCATTGGAAATATATTATATAAAACCATATTAATCCTCATTAATGATCTCCTATCGATCAATATTTTTATATAAGTATTGTATTATGTCTTGATTATATCATTACCATTCACTAAACTGGTGGAAGGACATCATTTCCACTTCTTCCATGGACTCATCGTTCTTATATAACACTGTGGAAGTATATGAATTTATATACGTATAAGTGTAATTCAAACAAAAGTTTGAAAAATATTTAAAATTGATATCAATATCACATAACTTGGTAGTTTTTTCCTTTTACTCAAGAGTCTCCTTATTATTTATCCTTTTATTTTCCCATTCAACCATATTATAGTCTGTAATAGATATTGAAGTAGTTATCTTCATGTGATTTTATTTTATTTATTTTTAATAAAACATCTTGGATTTATATCAATTATTGAGATAAGTATCAAAATTTTAGGTTTTCTCGATAGCTTCACATGATAAGGATTTAATAAAAATATTTTCTCTCTTAAAATTTTTAAATGTTTCACCATGATTTTTCAAATCGGTATATCTGAAAAATAATTCCATCAAATCATTTATAAAAGAGAAAAAGAACATAAAAATTTCCATTTTCATTCTAAAAAAATTAGGGCCTATTAAATGTATATTTCTTATAGTTAAATACATAAGAACAATAACTCTAAATATATCTGAACTCCTTATCAGAACAATCTATATATCTAAGTACATTTTGAAACCTAGTTAACCTAAAGAACCCTAGGTGGGGGGATGAATCAAGGTGATAAAAAAGTATGAATTTTATATTTCATAATTCCTTTTTATCATATTTATTATTTACTTTATTATAAATAACAACTTTAATATATTGTTCTCACAAATATATAATCTCATCAAATATCTGATATGATGCAAAAAATTTAAAACATGCCAGGTACATTGGGGCACCACTAGGTTCCCTATAATGTGATAATATAAGGATAATAATACCATAATATAAAAATGTAAAATATGGCAATATGACTTAGTTTAGTTATATTTTTTTAGTAATGGAATACATTAAATACTATAGTCACTCATTCATCATTTTTATGGTCACTACATGGGTGAAAGTAACACTTATTTATAGAAATTTAGGTCTCTATTTAAATTTATAGATATTACAGTCTCTTACAGATCAATACAGGATACTGATACACCTTTTAGCCTTATCTTCTTATAGATTTTATGTTACGATCAATGATTATTTTTATCATTATTCAACACTGGATGATGTTAACTCGTCAAAGTGAGACCTTAGCCTTTGTCATCCATAATATTATAGCTAAAATAAATCCTTATCTAATTGAATAAAACTAGAAATTTCAATAAAATTACTTGTGGATATCTTATTCTTATACTATACTAGATAAATCAATTCTGAAACCTATATATCCTTTTATTCATTTTCCCAATGTGTACTAATCATGTATTGATTTGTTTTTTACCTTTAATCAAGTATTTCTTTTAATCCACTATATAAAAATAAATAACTAAGACGAGTTCACTCTTATATGGTTTCCATAACTCCCATCGTTTAAGTGAGTTTTCCCAAGTTCGTATCACACAACTCCTTTCTTGTAGCATGTTCAGGGATCTTTTTTCAAAGAAGTACGTTCACTGAACTTCCTCTAACCTTCATTACATACTTATCCTATTCAAATAAAATCTATCACACATATATTTTTATTATATCTCTTCATGCTTCATTCTTAATGAAACTACCAATCATGCAGATCCTTTCACCAAGATATTTCACTCATGTCCAGTTCATGAATGTAATAGATATTCAAAGAATGATCCCATAGTATATGTAATTTTAGTTAGTTGAAAATGGATTCTGTAAGACTATATTTATAGGATAAACGTCAACATAATGTATTCTATCATGCTTCAATTAACATAGAACCACTTATTTCAAAATCTCAATTAAACTCTTATCTCATACTATATTTTCAACTCATCTATTTTAAATGGAGTCTTCCTAACCTGATTGAGAGTCTAGATATAGAGTTATTAAATCTTTTACTAGAATGAAAGCACTACCAAATTTTAGAATATTATATGACTAGTAATAATATTCTTCCTTTTCACTAATAAAACTCTGAACTTTCACCAAGAATTTATGCACATGTAAAATACTACAGGGTCACTATGTTTTCTTTAACACCTATAGAATATTCATAACTATTAACATCTATAAGACCAATTATCAAATATAATTATAAATTTTATATCATTCCACCATGGATTTCATCACATCTTTTTTCATTATTTTAAGATAACTCCACTACCCGAGTCTGTAGATGAACTTTTGATCGACTCAATTTCATGTATTCCATCGAAATTCATCCATAAAAATTATTAGTTGAAGTCCACACATCCAATTGTTATTTTCAATCAATATAAAAAAACCCTCTGGTTGCAATCAATCTATTTTATAAACTTATACATTTTATTTTTGGTTAATAATTGACTTAAACATCAAATGTTATTCTATAAAAAATATGGGAGAACTAGGGGTAATGGGATATAATCATTTTAGTGTGATTTTTTGATGTCATAATGGAGTTTCAAAACATTAAAAAACTATCTAAAATATTAAAATTGGATTATGACTAGTAATTTATTGTCATGGTGGATTTATAATATAAAGTTAGAATTCCCTATCATAATTCTGTTTTGAATAAAGCTTATTCTGATTTTGATTTTAAAAAATATGGATTTTTATCAGATTTTTTGAAAAATTTGGATTATGAATTGGTTTAAAAAAAGATATTTCTTGGAATTTGTAGTTTTCCTTATCATTAGAAAACAAGGTTTTGTGGATAAAATAGTTTTTATAAATTATTCATAATTTTGTTTCATTTGATGTGTTCTTTGAAATTGTGGAATTTTGTAAATGAAAGTTTGAAATTTTTTAAAATTATTTTGGATAAAAAAAATTTATCATTAAAATATTTTTTTGATTTATCATTAATAATTAGCATTTAATAATTAGATTTTATATTAATGGATATTTATTGGATTCGTTGGGAAAATTCTACTATTCTTATCCTCACCCATACATGAGAAATTAAATATAAATATAGACATGGTTTGGAATGATGCATATAGTGGAAAGTATTGTTCTTCAGAAGTGGTGCTTTTAGATCAATATTGAATATATGGAGTCAAAAATAGTGTTTTACAGCTAAAAAAATTATTTTATGTCAGCATGTGTCTCATTTTCTGTTATTAAATGTCTATTATTCTCTTATACTAAAAATGAATATCAAGAAAATAAATATTTTAAATTATATATTTTAAAGAGGCATTAAATTCACATGAATCATTTGGTTTCAATTTTGAGTAAAAATCAATTTTGAAGAGGTTTATTTTATCTTATATTACTTTTTAGAATCCTTTTATTACCATGAATCATGATTGTGGTCATGTGGAATTCCAGATCGGGACTAGAAATAATGGATCTTTTGTCAAGGTATTAAAAATGGTATCAGAGAATGTTTTTCGTAAAATATGGAAAATTCAAGTGGATCTAGGGAATATGTTGATCATGTCTCAGAATGTACCCTTAAAAGGTCCTAGCTTATTACATTATGGTGATATTTGAGTCACAAGGTTGTCTTGGTAGAAAGAACATGGTGATTTCCTTGTAGATTATTATCTCTTCCATGTTAATACACAATGGGTTGAGATAGGAAGTATTCCATTTGTCACAGTAGTCATGGTATTGATTTCATCATAAGAAAAAATTTTAAAAATTGGAATTTTAATATAAAATAGACTTCCAATGACTTAGTTGTTTTTTTACATTTAAATATTTGTTTAAAATTAATGATTATACAAAATTTCATTTATTTTTTTTATGAAATTTGGTTGATAATGGTATTACAAAATGGTATTATGAATATCTCTAATCATATTAAAAAATTTAAATTTTAACAATGATTATTAATAGATAGGTTCTATGTCTTTAATGAGAAAATTTTTTATTACATATTATTACTTATATAAGAGATTCTATTAGATGTATATATGGTAATAGAGAGATATAATATAATTTAGTATTCCTTATATGTTATTACAATTATTAAACTCTTCTTGATATTATATGGGTTACAATTCAGGATAGGCCAACATAGGTGGATAATACCTCAATGTTTTAAATCGTAAATCCTTCATTAATCAGGGGTGGTTCTAGGAAATAGTAGGGAAATATAAGGTTAGAAAAAATAAATTACATATTATAGTTTACAAAGAAACAAACACTTATGGTGTTTTGTTATGTACTTATTTAATAGTGGTACTTTCTAAGAAGTGGTGACATCTAGTCAATTAATCTGGGTAAGATAAGGATCTTGTATACCTGAGATATTAGAATACATTCAGTGATATTTATTTCCCAAAATAAATAAATTTATGTAGATAAAAATAAATTTTAGGGTTATTTTATGGTCACATGTATGTTTAATTGTATGCATGGAATTTCTTAGATGTTTTAATGGACTTATTAGAAATAGAGTTGAATTGCAACCTCGATACAAAAAGTTTTTAGATGCAGTTTCAATCATATATTTGATTTGGGATCAATATTTTTAAGATGGATTCTTATATATAAGTGGTTACAATGTTATGTTCAAATAAGTAGTACATTAATAACACTTGAAAGAATGTTATTTTCTACCCCAGATAGTCAGATGGGAAAATTTATCCGGTGGAAAAAAGTTGAACAAAAAGTACATCCAAGGGAATTTAATTGAGACATCATCCCATGTTTCTCAAGGGAATTGTTAAATAAAGTTCTTCCAATATGGGAATGGACAATGAATGTTTGATTTTTTTTAATCTCATTACACATTCTCCATGTTTGGTAAAATAGAACTCCTGAATAAGTTTTGAAATGTTTTATTATAAGTGAGTGGTGTTGGAACATCTAACCAAGTGTAGTGATTTAGGATGCATGTCAATACACTATGACTAGATGAGATAAGTACTATTAAAAGACTTGGAAGATATCTTATAGATTATATGACATAATATCATAAGATTCAATGGGAAATGTTTTTTATTGATCAACAATTAGAGGTTTTTGATATTGATGAATGATATTTCATGATGAGAGTTATTATTCTGATTACTCCCCTAATTATTTATACATAATTTGATACTATAATATCACATTCATTTATATCTACATGACTAGCCGACAAATCCAGGTCACAAATTGATCTAATTCTATGTTTAATGTGAACATACACTCCACTAGGTGATATAATCAAGTGAAGATTTTAATATACATATTTCTATATTATGATTAAAAACATGGAAATGTTATTAGTTCTTTTGAGTCTTGATATGAAAATGTTTGAAATAATTATAAGGAAATATTGGTTTATAAAATTATTAGCTCAAATGGAGTATTATGGTAGACAAGAACTCTTTCTATTTTGGATGAGTATATATCCACATTCAATAAAAAGTTGAATAATTGTATGAGTTGGGCATGGACAATATATAGTATATTAGGATCTATATAATATTATTTGGTAGGATTAGTTCTTATATCTATAGAAGTAATTAATTTACATTTACTTATAAGGGTAGTGCATTGATATTAATATGTATTTCTATAATATTTTTGGGCATTACCAACTTTGATAGATGTAGAATTTTAAATTGACTTGACGGCTGAGAAAAATCCCATATCATAATCATATTATCAAATGGTACTATCAATTTTATGAGTGTTTAAACTGATGTTAGATGATCAAAGTAATAAATAGTTAATATTACTGAATTTCTCACCTTATATGACAGTAGTTTTGTTTTACATGAATTTCTATAGTATCTTGATGGTTTTTACTATCTAAATTTGGACCAATAATGTTGATAAAATATCCCTTATCTTTTATTTAGGTATTATTTTAAAAAATGAAGGGATATCACCAGTTTTAAATGATAAAACATATAACTCGGTATCTTCAATTAAGTGTAAAATATAGTACATTCACAAAATGAATATCCAATATTCATATATCAAATATAAGTATTTAGTACAAAATTATTTAGTAACTAATACACCTTCAATTTTTATGTGATTTTTGAATTGAATATTTAATAAGTACCTAGAAACCATTTTGGTTTTATTTTTTAATGACATTCATTTTTATTCATGGTCAAATGAAAAGAATGTGTGGAACAATGATATTTTTTTATAGATTCTATTGGAAAATTGATTTATTTTTAATTTATATAAATTAAATTTATAGATTAAAAATGTTATGGTATTTTCTGATGTTGTTTCTGAAAAAATAAGTTTTTATTGATCCTATGAATATTAAGGTTGTGATATCTTATGAAAAAAAATTATTACATTCCTGATTTGGATTTTTATAGGTTTCAGTAGACATTAAAAATTAAAAATTTGGGACCTCTCAAATTATAATCCTCCCATATTTTCCTTCACTGAAAAAAGTGTAAAGCATGAGTAGAATAATGAATTATAGGAGGTTTTTTTGGTTTCTTGTAGAAGATTCACTTTATAAACATTTTTAATTATCCTTCAATCACAAATAAGGTATGAAATATTTTGTGTTGAATCAATATTGGTCATGGTATAGGTCTCGATGATGGAAAGTATTTTTTTGTGTATACATCTAGGAAAATAAGTCCAGAAAAGAATTAATACCCTATACATGAATTGGTGTTAGTTTTTTATTCATGCATAGAAAAATTTATAAAAAAAATTAGTGAGAAATTTCTTACTCAATAAGATCATAAGAGTTTGAAATAAATTTTTTCTTACCTTTATCTTATTATGATATAACTTATGTGTGTAGAATACATTAAAAAATTTAATTTTTAACTTATGTAAACATTGAAAAAGAAAAATTATTGGGATTATTTTTTGAGAATAAAATATCCAAACCCAGAAATAAATTAATCTAAAGTGATGTGGTAGTTGATGGGTTTGTTAGTGGGAATTTACATTGATGTAATAGTGATGAAGGATGACATTATTTTATATATAATATGAGTGAAATACATTTTATATTAAACATGTATGTAAAATAAATTTCTTAATAATAACAATAGAAGGAAGTGGAATTAAATTAATAGTTGAGGTTCTGCTGAGGGATGGTTAGTTAATGTGAAATAATTCGTCTATTTTATGGAATAGTTGGTTATTTATATGGGTTTTAGTAAAGATGTATTGAAATATAATATCCAATATTGTTAGGAAATACGTAATGGGACTACCAAAATGTATAATGAATTAAATTCATATTTTTTGGTCAGTAATGAAGAATAATTTTATTAATTTAGTTTGAAATTATATAAAATTGATGTACACAATGTAATAACATAAATAATTTGTTGAAATATTATATCTTATACTTATTCTAGAATGAATATAGGAGGATATTTATATGGATTTTTATAATTGTGTAATCATGTTTTCTAGGGAAACATAATGGTGTTATGGATAGACTAACCAAATTGATCCATTTCATTCCTAATTGATAATTTTTCTGGATAATGATCCTGGTAAGGTTTATATAAAGGATATTTTTTACACAATAAGTATTTAAGTCTATCAACTCATACATGGCCCCATAGTTTTTTTTCTAGATTCGAGAAGGTGATATGATGTAACATGTTCTAAAACATTAACTCAATTATTAGAGAATATATGGAATATGAATAAAGGGAAATTGTTGTTATGGTATGTAGTTACAATTGAATATATTGAACTAAAAAATAATATTCTTTATCTATTTTTATTTATATAATGTTATAATGTGATTCATAAAATTTTCCATGTTTATCAATTGAGTAAGTATCAACCGGACCCAAATCATGTCTTGAGGTGACAGACAATTAATTTGGATAATTATCCATCATATATGGAGAATCATACATAGGTCAATGATTTGGAGAATATGATCCATAAGCGATGAAATTTTTACATTGGTATAGGTACTATGACAATACATAGAAGTAAAGAATAGAATTTAGAGGGAGAGGCCATGATTCAATATAAATAGACGGAGTAGTTCATAGAGAGAAAATCTAGGTGTACCTCATATTTATAATATTTCCCATATCAAAACCCCCGTATGCCTTATCCACTTCTAACTATAACACAACCCATATCACAACCCAAAATCACCACAAAAAATATCACATCCACCATGTATCAGAACCACCCACATCAAAACACCTATTAAACTATTCATTTATATTTATGGTTTAGAAAATATTTTTTTCACCACTTTCACTTAATTATTTTAAAATCATTCCCAACAAATCCATAATTAAAAGGGAAACCATTTCATTTACTGAAGATAAGTGGTTGGAAAATTTTCATTTTAGCTGATAAAAAACAATAGAAGAAATGGTTTCCATAATCGTGATGATCACAATGCATAAAAAACCCCAAAATAACTTAATCTTTAGAAAAGAGTCAATATTGTTCATTCAAAATTTCAATAATATAAGAGATATAAAAACATTATATTCCATCCCCCTTCTTATTTATTTTCAGTTAACCCAGTTTTTTTTTTATTTTTTGGTTGGATATACCACATCCCAAAGATAAAAAATGTATATCCCCTCCCACAAGATACACTATGTCATAAACTATATATCCCCTACCAAAAAAATAGATTTTTTATTTTTCACACAAGGATTGAGTAAGAGGGAACAACGACCAGGGAACACAAAAAAGAACAACACCTTGATCACCCTAAAAACAACCATATCATTTTTACATTAAAATAAAAACAAACCTGATATTTTATTTTTAAAAAACCATTACAATAAAAAAAATTGGGGAATAATCAGAAAAGGAATAGGGGAAATTTCATAAACCACTATGGATATATCAATAAAGGATGAGGTTGAAAGCCACTAAAATGGGTATAAAAGATATTATTGGGACTCACTTGGGATTCCCAATGAATGGGAGAAAAGAATGAAATTATATGGGGTTTTAATGGATTTGGGAATTTATTTTTAGTCTATAATATAGAAAAGAATAGTGAATATTTTGTGACCATGCCATATAAGTGATGGAAAAGTAGGGGAATGTGGCGTTGTTTAGATGGTGATTCCTTAGTTAGTCTAGTGAAAATATCCTATGAGATTCATGGATATTCATATGATATAAATCCAATAGAATAAGGGATATAATGAAATATCTTGTAACACTACTCTATGAATGAACAACAACCAAAAAGATGTTATGCCATAGCCCCATATCCATGAGATAGATACCCAAAAAAATAGAACCACTTCAACATTCACACCCAAAATCCACACCATAACCAACATCCCTACTCAATTTACCTCATCCATATAGAAGGGAATATTCCATTTCCATGATCCATGGATAAGGTATTATGATTTTAGTAGATTCTCAAAAATAACTCCCATGGATCCCTACATCAAAACTAACACATCCATGACATAACATCTACACCTAAAGTGCATCTTAAGGCTCAAAAATGTAGATAAACTGTAGATAGATTTTCTAGATTCAACCTCATATCTAATATCCAACTCCTCATGACACCCCCTATACACCTCCACTATCATAATTCCCATAAAGGAATGTATTGATAGGTTTGGGCCATTATTCCATATACTTCTAAAACTATTATCACCATCATGAATGAAGACCAACTATGAAGGAGAAAAGGTAAATCTCTAGAAAACCCCCCCTCAAGGTACTTCTCAAGTATCACATTGCAATTGAAACACCACCACCAACCAAACACCTTGAAACTGATGAAAAATATTCACAAAACTATTTAAAAAACCACACACCCACACCACTTTACAATCCTCCCCACATGAAACAAAACCAAAAAAATTCATAAAAAATACAATCCAACTATGTTATACATAACCTCATAGTCCAGAATCTTACCCCCCATAGATACCACTCCAACATTCAATACGAACACCACACAATATAGCCTCAGGCAAAAATATCAATGCATTAAATATCCCATGTAATGATATTATCTTATTTGGGAAGAATTGACTTTATTTCATGGTTTTAATTGTGTCCATGTATAACACTTCTTGATTAAGAATCTGGACATCCCCTTTTCAAATTCTTGAATATGTTAGACCCAAATCACATAAATAAATAAGAATAAAATCTCATAAACTTGCAAGATTCAAACCTCTTATCGTCATGAAAAAGAAAAGAAAAAATGGAAAAATCAGGACAACTCAAGGTATTGGGTATTCTTCTGTGTATCTCTCTCCCATGTACTCTTCTCCAGTCCACCATACCTCTATAGCACATAGATTAAATTATTGGTCCTTACTCACAACAGTTTCTCCCAATGAACCTAGATATGTACTTGCTACTCCATGAGTGTCCCATCATCTTCGATATCTGACTCTCCAATTTAAATGACCCGAGAGTCATCATGAAAACACCATTTAAGCGTATATATGTAGAAGATGACATGAATCTAGTCTAGTTTTGGGGTATGATCTACCTGATAAGTCACCATTACTATTTTCTACAATTACCAAAAATGTCGAAAATGAAATTGGAAAGACCGTAGTCCCCTTATTAAACCTCTACATCTCAAGAGGAGGGGAAACCTTCATGAACTTATGGTTTCCAACATTTAACCCCAAGATATTATTATAATTTACTTACGACTTATACTAGTCATGTAATACTTTAATCCTCTCATGAATTACTAGAACATTATATGTTCTAATATTCCCCACACTAGGATTGAGAACTAATGACTCCCCAACCTCGTCCATGAATTGTGGGGAATGAAATGGACTATTGCCTAAAATGGGTACATACCAATGGATAGATAATAACAATAGTTAAAAGAAAACTCAAAAAAATTAAATTAGTGAACCTAAGATTTTTTATGTCTATGACAAAGGCCCACAAAATTTCCTTTGACATTGAGATAGTTTTCATTATCTTTTAATAAGTTTGACAGTGGAATGTTTTGATGAGGCATAACTGAGAACCCATAGTGTGCTTTATTCCCCTCAAGAATCATGAGATAAAATATTCATTATGATTAGAAAAAATGGACCTCAGAACTCCTTTTATTCTCACCAACTCATCCACATGAATATTAGACAAAACACCCATTATGCTGGACTCACTAATCTCTAAGAAGTGATATAGTTTAAAAAACTAATCTATGACTACATGGATAGTTTCACTACCTCCTTGATAACTGGGTACATGATGAAAAATTATCGATAAATGTAATCCCATTCCCACTCACGAACATCCAAGGGATACAATAAACCTTTAGGAACATGATTCTATAGACTTACCTTCTGAAAAAACAAGTTAGATACAGATATTTTTGCCTCCCCTTTAATCCTGGTCCACTAAAATTACATCTTACAGACAAGGTACATCTTTCAAACCCCTGTATATATCATCAAAGCTGAGTTATGAAACTCATAAAGGACTCCCTTACACATCAATTCTAGAAAAAACTATTCCCAAAACAATATTGAATTCTATCCATCCTCAGGAAATCCTTATAGATTATATTTTATTGGGAACACAATCATACATCACTTATGCCTCTAAATCTCCCCACCTAATCTCCTCCACTTGACCTATTATAAATCATTAAATTTTCATATATAATCAGAAACCTCCACCATAAAAAAACTTTACATCCAATTTTAGGAATTCTAAATCCTTTATCACCCTCCATGTACTTTATATTTTCAAACAATATCCCTTCACTACTTTATCCTAAAATCACCAGCCAAAAAATATCCTTTTCCTATGGTGTAAAATATTATAAGGTCATAATTCTGAAAAAACATCATCTACCACTCTTTTAATAGATTCAAACCATACTGATAAAATATATACCTCAATATCATATCATCAATAAAGTCCATAAATACCCCCCAATGAGGTAATTTCAACATAGATTCAGTGAAAATACATCTAATGATTTATCTAGGTCATGGGTGACATAATTACACTAGAGCGGGAATAACTAGATTGAACCATAAGATATAAATTCCTTAAAATGCATCATGACTCATCCAAATACAATACAATAATTTTCATGAAACACCTGAAACATCACCCCTTCCTCTTCAAATTGGCGCACCAGATCACTCGTCAATTTCCCCTTGAGGTATTTGAAAACTCTCTAACACTAATCAATATCGATAAATTGCTAGTACATCCCTATAAAATATTTTATAAGGGATGTAATCCATGAGAATTTAGATAATATCATCTAGTAATATATCTCGTGACTAAAGAACCAAATAACTTCATCAACATTCTTGGGCGTTGTTTAAGAATCACCTACCTCTACCTTGTTGGGCTTGTATTGTCTCAACTATACTATATAAATCTTACTGATATTGATGCTCCCAAATACCCTTGTTTGTTTTACTAATGATATTACATCAAGTTTATTTCTGGAAATTTATATTCATTAAAATCCTTATTTTGGAATTATATTTAACGAATTTATTTGTGTGGAATATTCGTCAAAGTGTTTGAAATGCTCTTATGTGTATTATAGAAACAATGTTCATCATATTCTGGAAACATTATTCAAACCCAATGATGAAGAACATAATGTAAGGAAAAACCCAATTTTTGTATTAAAATATATGTCGAAAGATCAACTTGAATGGTTAATCAACCCTACATTGAGAGAAATATATGGATAAAGAACCTTACATTTTGATGGAACCTTACGTTTGACAAAGAGAAAAAGTATAGTTAATGAACCTTGTGTAAGTATGGAACTATAAATTTGAGAAACAATCATATGGATCATCAAACATACATTTCTAAAAAATATTATATTGTAAACCCTAAATTTGAAGAATTAATTATTTGTAGCTGAACCCTATGTTTGGTATTTTTTTCATTTTATGAAGGAACTCTACGCTTAACTTTTCAATATCGGAGATTTTAATTTACAATTTTATCAGAGTTTTATGCAATGGTCTTTGTAGAATATCAGGAAGATTTAAATCATGTTTTCAACTAATTCAAATCTTGTTATGACTGATTCAAAGAATAATATTCAGTGGAAAATTCAATCTTATTATTAAGGGAATTTAAGACTACTATGAGATGTTTTATGAATTTGAGTTCTTGTGATCTATTAAGAGATTTTCTAGGATCTAGAATTATAGAGTAGTTTCTCTGCTTTATTTATTTATTCTATCGGTATATTTTTTCAATTTATATATATGTGTGTGTGTGTGTGTGTGTGTCTGTGTGTGTGTGTGTGTATGATTCATATAAAAAATAGACACATATTATTATTCAACTACATTATTATGAACATCTTTTACAGATCTACTAAAACAAATTATCAGACACGTTTATCTTAAGAAAAGGATGCACTTCGGAGATATACATATTTTAAATCTCATATTTTCTATAATTATGTTGTTTCTATTCATTATTTCCTTTATTTAAAGATATTTTGCAACCGGATCACTTCAGAATTACTCTTTCATGAATATATTACTTTCTTAAGAAGATGATCTATCTAATATCAGCTGTTGTTACAATTGTGAATTTCAATTAGAACCTTTTAAATAAATATCTTCATGTTGAGAGTTTCAACTACCCATACTTAGTTGTGGTGGAGTATCATCTTTTCGAACAAAGATATGGATATTATGTTCTATTTTAATGAACTAAAATTATATATTTTTTAGCCTTATTGGTAAAGGTGTCAACTGCTAGCACTCTATTTTGAATTGGTTTTACGATATGAGGACATGACTAGTGAAATTCACCATGATCTTAGAGGGGGTCATTGGTGGAGTGGACTAGTGGATCTTTGGGCCTCGAAACACTATAAAAAATCCACATTCTGTATTTCTATTTTATTTGCAGCATAATGTTTTATACGATAATATACACTGCTTATCCATATAATCTATAGTTTATATCAATAGAAAGATTTTTGGAGGATTTTTACAAGACATAATTCACCCCTCTTGTGTATATTTGTATAATATGACCTAAAAAATGGAATCGAATGAGAGATTTTGGATAATGATATTGAAACATGAATGTTTAATGGCCTATACAATGATATTAATGGAAAATCAAAGAGAAGGGATGTCCATGGTTTGTGCTCCAAATTTCATTGGGAAAAAATACTGGTGTTGGAAATAAAGGATGATCATTTGTTTAAAAAATCATGGATTTAGAGTTTATTTAAATATTATTACTCCCTCTATGATTCCTGAGAAAAAAGAATCTTGGGATGCTGTAACCGAAGCCGAATATTATATGACCTCAAAATCTATAAATTAAATTTTCTACAGTTTTGGACTAGATGAATTCAATCAGGTCTCACAATGTCCTACTGCTTATAAAATGTGGAAAACCATTTGCAGTTTCCTATGAAGGAACATATAATGTAATTCTAATTAGTAATGTAAAAACCAATATGAAATATGACACATTTATAATGATTGATGGAGAGAGTATCACTCAAAATAATGTAAGTCCTATAGATATTTTCAATAATATTATATCCTTATGTTATCTTATCAAACAAGTATATCAATCATTGAATGTACTAAGAGTAATACATACTAAATTTAATGGAATATCATCTTTAATTCATTAATCATCACCTTTAAAATATCGGTTAATGAGATAATTAAGTGGGACAAAAATGATATATGAAGCTGAAATGAATGATGAAGCTGAAGGTCATATTATATTAGTGAACAAATATAATAATAGTATAATGTTATGATATCAAAAGCGTAGGAGAATAAATAATCAAGAATAAGATAAAGGAAATGAATTCTGATTCATATGATTCTGAAATAGAACTGGCTTAGTTAGCCATACAGATTAGAAAATTTTATAAGAAATAGAATATATATAGAAATCCATAAAAAGGATGAGAAAGACTCAAGAGAATTTAGATGATATGAATGCAAGAAATTGGGTCATATAAGTCTTTATTATCCTCAACTGAAACGTGAAAAGATAGAGAAAGAAAAAAAATCATAAAAATGATAATTATTAACATAAAGGTAGAAGAGCAATGAAAGAATCATGGAGTTTTTCTGAAGACTCCATAATCTCATTAAAATACGATTTAGAAATGGAAGAATAATGTTTGAAAGAAAATATGTGCTTTATATAAGAAGAAGATATGGTAAAAATATATTATTCCTCTAATTGTGATTCTGATTCAAGTTTTTCAAATGATAAATTGGCTTCTTACAACCCAATTCAGGAAGAAAAATATGGATCCGTATTAAAGAAGCTCAAATCTGTAAAGAATATTCAAAATACTATTTTAGGATAAAGAGATACCTTAGTTAAACAATATTAGAAGTTAATTTTAAAATTAAACTCCTCTAACACAAATTATTCTGATCATGAAAATAAGATTAAAGCATTACAAGATGAAGTTGATACTTAAAAAAGAGATTCTGTCCTCATTAAAAAAAGGAGAAAATATCATGAATGATGTTTTTGTAAGAATTTATTTAAAAAATAATGATACTGTATTTTATGTAAGGTTGAAAAGTCTAAACTATATATGAATTATTATTTTTCCAACTCAAAAAGTGTTATTTGTCATTTTAGTGGGATAAAAGTACATATAAAAAAAACTGGTATTCGAGAAATCCTCAAATAAGTGGAATGAAAATATATTTTATTTCAAGAATATTATCTGATAAAAATGATATGAGTTATGGAAAAAAATATTTGGATTTCCATATCTCTGCTAGCAAATACTACTAGACCAAAAAAGAATATGGGTACCAAAACAAGATTTTGTCTAATTTCCATTGCAGGAAACATGTCACAGAAAGAGAAAAGATATATGGTATATGGATAGTGTATGCTTCAATAAAATTAGTGTAAACTCATCAAAATTCAACACACTAACTCAAATAGATGGATGCATAGTTACCTTTGGTGATAATTCCAAAAGAATGATAATTGAACTTGGATCTGTTGGAGATCCAACAACAATATCAATCAACAAATTACTATATCTACAAATGATAGAGAAAAAGTTTGTAAGATTCTCTCAACTCTGTGGTGATGGATATTATGACGATTTTTCAAACAATTCCAGATCTGTGTTTGAAGATGAATTTCTTATTCTTATATCACCTAGAAATGATAATGTTTATACTGTGGATTTAAATTCCTTGGGTAAAAAGAATATGAATTGTTTAAATGATAAGATAAATGAGTCATGGATCATGTATATGAGACATGTCCACTTTAATATTTATGATTTTCTTAAATTTTCTATGAAATAGTCACTTTCTGATTTACCTAGTCTTAAATTTGATTGTGACATATTCAGTGATGCATGCCAATTTTTCAAGCAACATAAAAATTTATTCCAATCTATTAATAAAATTTATATATCAAAACCTCTAGAGCTTATCCACATGGATCTGTTTGAACCATCAAGAGTAGAATGTTTGGATTTTAAATTTTATGTATATGTTTTAGTTGAAAATTATTCTAGATTTACTTAGGTCAATATTATAAATTTAAAAAGTTAAGGATTTACTATTTTTTAATGTTTTTGTAAAAGTTTTCAAAATGAAATAGGTTTTAGAATAATTTCATTAAGATGTGATCATGGTGGAGAATTTTGGATTTAGAAATTCAATTCATTTTTTTCAAATCTGGGTATTAAATACACTATTTCTGCACCACAAAACCTCAACATAATGAAATTGTTCAAAGAAAAAATAAAACTATTCTAGAAATGGATTAAAATATTCTAAATTAAAAAATTATTCATACCTACTTCTGGGTAGAATCTGTAAGCATAACCAGTTATATAATGAATAGAGTTTTTATTCTCCCTATTTTCTAAAAGACATCTTATGATCTTTGGAATAACAAAAAGCCTAAATTTAGGTACTTTCATGTTTTGGGATACAAGGTGTATATCCAAAAGACCAAGGGAAATCTTTGTATGTTCGATCCAAAATCTCATGAAAGAATATTTTTAGGATATTTTTCTACCTTTAAATCCTATAGAGTGTTTAATAAATAGTAATGGATTGTTAAATAATCATTTAATGTTATATTTGATGAAACCAACCATTTTATTAAAGAGAAAGATCAAACTGATGAAATAAATGACTCTTTTGACAACATGAGACTTGAAAACCTAAAAAATGATTTTGAAAATAATGTAAATAAAATTCTGTCCAGTTTAGAAGAACGTGATACTGATGAACTTAAAAGTGTTTTTCCTACACAGTCTAGAAACCTAAAGAATCATCATTTAGAAACTGTTATAGGATACCTAGACATAGGAATAATAACTTGAAAAAATGTAGGAAACCTTGTTGAATTCTCTACCTTTTTATCATAACTAGAACCTAAATAATGTGAATAATCCATAGAAGTTTGGAGATGGATTTTATCAATGTAAGATGAGCTAAACTAATTCAAAAGGAATGATCTTTGGCAGTTAGTTAAAAGACCATCAAATTATCCAGTTTTATGAACTAAATGGCTATTTAGAAACAAACGAGATGATCAAGGGAATATAACTAAAAACAATGTTAGATTAGTACCCAAAGGATATAATTATGAATAAGGTACAGATTATGATGAATCCATTTACCATGTTGCTAGATTAGACACAATTAGAATACTTTCAGCTTATGCATATCATATAAACATTAAATTATATTAGATGGATGTTAAATATTCAATTTTTAATAGTATTTTAATAAAGGAAGTTTTTTTGATCAACCTATTGGTTTTGAAAATTCTAAAAAACATGATTCTATTTTTAAACTTACTAAATCCCTCTATGGTCTTAAATAGGCACCTAGAGCTTGGTATAAAAGATTAATTTTTGTTATATAAAAAAGGGTTTTATTATTAGTATGGAAGATCCCACACTTTTTAATAAAATAGTTATTTATAATATATTATTAGTTCTTATCTATGTTGGTGGTTTTATTTTAGGTTCAAATAATGAAAAACATTGTAATGATGTTTCAGAACTCATGCAAAAATAATTTGAAATGAGTATGATGGGAGAATTGAATTTATTTTCAGGACGTCAAATTTATCAAAAATATTATGGAATTTTCTTAACCAAAGTAAATATATTATTTATTTAATAAAAAAATGGTTTTGAAAACTGCAATACATATACAAATCCCATGTGTACTAATATAAAATGTGATTTAGATGAAGCTAGAAAACCAGTGGAAAATAAGATCTAAAAAGGTATGATTAGTAGTTTATTATATCTTACTTCTAGAAAACATGAAATTATGTTTTATATATGTTTATGTGCTATATTTCAGTCAAATCCTAAATAATACATCTTGTTTTTGTAAAAAGGAATTTCATATATCTAAAAGATACTATTTTTCAATATCTTTTTTATCCAAAATATTTTTATTTTATTTTAACATCATATTCAGATTCTGATTTTAGAGGTTGTACATTAGATAAAAAATACCTTAGGAACATTTAATTTTTAGGAAACTATTAAGTATCATGGTCAACTAAGAAACAACACTAAATTGCCATGTCAACAGGTGAGGAAAAATAAGTATCTGTAGAGAGTTTATGTGCACAAGTATTTTGCATGAACAAAAACAAATATACTTTGGATTAAATTTTAATAGTAAAATTATTTTATGAGATAACACCAGTGCAATAAATATATCAAAAACTCTTATAATAAATTCAAGAAATAAACATATTGATATTTGAAATCATTTTCTAAGAGATCATGTTCTAAAAAATGATATATATTTACAGTTTTTCAAAAATTAATTTCAATTAGCTGAAATTTTCACTAAACCACTTCCCAAGGTATGTTTTGATTTTATTAAGTGGGAATTAGGTTTACATTAAATTTATTTTCTGATTACTTTAAATCTAATCTGTTATTATTTTTTTAAATTTTATATTTATTTATTAAAACATGTTATCATAAATATATTTTAACTACATGTTTTAAAAATATATCATAATGACCTTATTTAACCAGAATAGGAAACGAATATATGACATCACCTTTTAGAAACATTTCGAAAACCTTACCCTTCATTTTTCAAACATTTTTAACTATTCCTAACCATTTTTTACCTTCCAAACCGTAGAATCAGAAAATGTTAGATATTCATATCATTAGAAATGATGAAAATGAAGCAAACTTAAGAAGTAGATTCTAGTTATTGGAATTGAGAATGGGTTTCTGGATGAAATATTCTTCAAGGAGAAGTGGTATATTTTGAATGACTCAACTATAAGAATCTACTCTTGAAACTTTCATTTTCATTTCAAGGTATGGAGTCTATGTTCAATGAATCGAACTTATAGTATCTCTATGAGGTAGAACAAAAATATTTCTACAGAAGTGTATAATTTAGTTTTAGTGATTCTGATGATACTATTTTTGTGATAATAGAAGATACGTATTTTTCAATTTCTTCTTATAAATTTCCTAAATTTTGATCTATCCTCATGAAAGAGTCTTTCACTTTGATCTATAGTATATTAGATATAAGGATCATATTTCTGAAGACATTATGTGTTTTATTTTTTGTTAAAAAAAATAATAAAGTTTTTTGTCAAAGATATCGAGGTAGACCAGAAAATATTGGTTAAGTTTATTCAAAGAAGAATTTCTCAAAGGATGGCATAAATGAAGAAAATTCAAAATCCAGACATGTACGTCATGTTTTTGTTTATAAGTGAAATAAATCAAAATTTTCCATGGTGTTTGTTCAGATAACTTCAATACTTTTGTCAACCAGATGTAGGGATGAATTTTTATCCTTATGGAAGGATATATTCCCAGATTCTATTTAAGAAAGATATGATATGATTAATTGATTCTTTAATAATATGGAATCATAGTAATTTACATAATTTAGGAACTCTAAGGAAGATAGGGTTTTTCTAGAGTATTCTGAATGTAAAATTGTTACCTATTGGTGCTGATGATCAATAGAGTTCTACAGCTTCTACTAAAGGAGAGAAAGGGTCTGTTAGAAAAGAATGAGTTACTGAATCAAGAATAGAAGGTATTTACAAGAAAAATAATATTATGGTTTGATATAATACTGAATAATATAAAATATTGGAGGGAATTGTCCTTATGAAAAGAAATATAGAAGGACAACAAATTAAATTACTAGTATTGGGTTCAAGAGAAGCCACATGATTGCTTCATAAAAAAAACAGTTCACGATGAAGATCATCAAGAGTGCAGTCACGCTAGAGATCTTCTAGATGTACCAATGATAGTTGATCATGTAGAATATAATATTCAAGAGAAGAATATTCAAGAAGAAAATGACCAAGAAGAAGATTCCCAAGAAGAAAAACCAGTGGAGAAATCAGTAACTAATGTTACAGATTTTGTTGAGCATCAGTTAGTGCAGAGATAAGGACCTATCTATAGAGAGAAAACATATGTACTTAATGATAAATCATGATCTAGTAAAAAATATATGTAGAAATTAACTTAATATACTTTATAAATTATTGTTATTGATTAGACAGAATATTCATATGAAGGATCATATGATTAATTTCAAAATCATATTAAAGAGATTGTAATTAAGTACAGTAAATATCAGGAAGAAAATGTAAATATTCATAAAGATCTCGAAGTTTCAAGGAAAAATCTTCATAATCATAATGAGAATTTGTTTTCCAAAAATAATTTGTATGCTTTCAAGAGGGAAATTTGGGATGGGGTTGGAAATATCAGATCAAAATTTGTTTCTAAATCATAATTTGGAGTTCTAAATTGATATCTGGGGATACAATTTTAGTCAGTCAAAATTAGTTTTAGTAAAACCAATATATCTACTAATTTTCCTTAAACACCACCTTACTTTTTTAGAAGATTTAAAGATATAAATTATATCATGAGCGATATGAATGAATGATTGAAAAACCATTAGTGCAATAATGCTCCTTTGTAATTTCTATTGGAAAATCATAAATTTCTAATTAACCAATTGACTCACAGTGAAACTTGTACCAAATTTCAGCTAATCAAATTTAGATATAAGTTATCAAAATTTATGAAAATAGAAGATCATTTACATTATTTATTAAAATTTATTTTAATGGAATTTCTACATGTTACTTAATAATCATATATTTTGATTAGGAAACTATGTGATGATCTTACAGAATGATCATAGGATCATATGGAAGAACATAGAGAATTTTTTCATACAGTTCGGGATCTAAAAGAACCAGTGCCTTCAGCCAACCCTACCTAATCTCAAAAAAACATTCCTTTACTATATTATCAATCTTTAATCGCATATCCAAAAACTATATTTTTTACTGGTATTGTTTTTATTAATAAGTTTTTTATATGTTCATCTTTCTCTCCAAGAATCACTATCATGTTTGTTCATAGAGTATAATCATACATTCATTTACTATTCTATGCCATATTAAAAGTGTTTAATATCTTTTCCATATACATTTATTTTGATCTAAAAAACGGGGGAGAAAATTTCTTTAACACAATACTTCATTTTACATTTTTCTTATCAATGTAAAATAAGGATATTAATATTCATATAAATGATCATATTATATTGATAATGTTAATCATAAATGCAATGTGTTTACAAAACCCTATATTTTCTATTATATATTTTTTTATGAGTATATGGGTTTTGTTATCATAAAAAAGGGGATATTGTTGGGCATGTATTATCTCAACAATAATCTATAAAACTTATTGATTTTGTTTATTAGAAATACTATCATTTTTTAATAATGATATTACTTTAAATGTATTTTATGAGATTAATATTATTAATATTCTTTAGTTTTTAATTATATTCCACCATTTAATTCAGGTGGAATATTTGTTAAATTGTTCAAAATGATCTTAAGCATATTTTGGAAATATTGTTCATCATATTCTGGAAATGTTGTTCGTAACCTACAATGAAGAATGTAATGTAAGGAACAAAACCCAATTTTTTTAAAAAAAATTATGTTGAAAGTTCATCATGTATGGTTAACCAACCCTATGTTGACAAAAACATATTTATAAAGAATCATACATTTTGATAGAACCTTACATTTGACAAAGCGAAAAAAATTATGGTTAATGAACCCTATGTATGTATGGAACCATACATTTGAGAAGAAAACATATGGATCATCAACCTTACTTTTGTGACCAACATTACATTATCAACCATATTTTTGGAGAATTAATTCTACGTAGGTGAACCCTTTGATAGGTATTATATTTTTTTATGAAGGAACCCAGGGTTTTACTTTTCAACCTCTGAGATTTTAATTTACAATTTTATCAGAGTTTCCTACAATCGTATTTGCAGAATATTAGGAAAATTTAAATCTTGTTTTCTATCGATTAAAAGATCGTTATGATTGATTCAAATAATCATATTCAGTGAAGAAATCCACTCATATTCTTCGAGTAACTTACAACTACTTTGAGATATTTTATGAATTTAAATTCCCATATTATATTAGGTGATTTTCATGGATTTGAAATTGCAAAGTAGTATCAATGATTTATTTTTTTATTCTATTGATATATTTGATAAATATATATGTGTGTATGATTCATATAAAAAAGATACACATAGTTATATTCAACTGAATTCTTGTGAATATATTTTGTAGATCTACTGAAACAATCGATCATTATCTGTTATCAACAAAAGAGGGTACACTTTGGGGATATACATATTTTGAATATCATATTTTCTACAGGTACACTGCTAATATTAATTTCAGGTTTACTCTAATATCTATTGTATCTAGATCACTTCAGATCTACTCCTTCTTTAGTGTATTATTTTTCTAAAGAAGATGATTCATCTACTGTCAGTTGATTATTCAACTCTGATGTTCAATCAGAACCTTCTAAATCAATATTGTTTTATTGAGAGTTTCAACTACTCATACTCAGTTTTAGAGGAGTATCATCTTCTCGATCTATGTTGTGGATATTCAGCTCTCTATTAAAGAACCATAAGGCCTATATTTTTAGCCTTTTTTGTAAAAGTGTCACCAGCCCGCACTTAGTTGTGAATCTTTCCTATGATATGAGGAACTAACCAGTAAAATTCCCCAAGATCATAGAGAAAGTAATTGGTGGAGTGGATGATGTGATATTTTTTCCTAAAACCACTATAAAAATTTGTGTTCTGTATTTCTTTCTTATCCGCTACAGAAATTTTTATACAATTAAAAACACTGCTTATCTGTATAATCTATAGTTGATATCAAAATCCAGAAATGTGGAAAATTTTATAAGACACAATTCACAACCCTGTTTTTTATATTTGTATATTCCAACGAAACATCCCTTTGATGGTCCCATGAACACACCCTCTAATATTACAAATTCCTATAGAAATTCACCAATTTTGTCTACAAAATACACTTGGAAAAATTTCCATAGAGTTGGTGGCCTCGAAGATTCTATAATAAAAATATTAGTTGACCAACACACTCCTCCAATGACATTGAGTAGATTAATATTTCATCGATAAAAAAATATAAAATTGTTCTAGAATTTATGGAACAATAGTTCATGAGCCCCATAAATAAAACCAGTTCATTCATGACCCTGAACAAAGTAACTACAAAATCAAAGTTCCCATGCCTTCATCTGAAGGAAGTATTCTAAATATCTCTATCTTCCACCATAAATTATTGTTACTTAGACTATATATAGATCATTGATAACCAACTAAACCCCTTGATCTAGATAAAGATATCATCTATCCTCAAATGGGGGTATTGATTCTTTCTCATCACCCAATTCATCCTTTAATTTTATATACATAACCTCACACTACCATCAACCTTCTTGGAGAATAACACCGGAGAACCCCACAATTACACACTAGTCTAGATGAAACCCTTATATATTAGATAATAAATCTGAATCCACAACTCCCATAACTCGTAGGGTTCAATATCATCTGGACCCATCAAAATTATATAAGCATGAGGCTTCAATTCTTTCCCAAACTAAAACTCATGTTGAGGGCGTATCATCATCAACTCCTAGGAAACAAAACCAAAAACTCTATGAAAAACATTGATGATTATTATATCCTAACATCCACTAATTCTATAGAAAAATTTGACACCAAAATAAAAAGGGGATCTATATGTCCTCTATACAATTGAAAATTACTCATTCCAACAAAAACCACACACTGACCATCCACATTTTAGAACATGTAACTCTCATATAAGAAGTAGATAACAGAATATATATAATTCAACTAGAAGATACTGATAATGAAATCATATTCCATAATCTATAGTAAGTAAATATCCCCATGATACATATGTTTCACTATCATTTGGTTACACCATCGAAACACATTAAAAAATATAGTTTGGCATCCAACTATTATAGTGAACACCAGGGGATCAAGAATCCTCTCAAACTATAGTCCTCATGATAGAAACCATTTTATTACCATCACATTATTTTGAAACTCCAGATACATCGAACAAAAAAAATGTAGTGAAAGCAAACTAGATAGAAGGGTGAGGTGAATCATTATGATTCCATGCTCAGGACTTATTATCGAAAATCCTTTTAAATAAAAAAATAGATCATTGAACTTGATCCCAAGAAACCATAAGGACGAAATCCTTTTTTAGAGAGATAGAAACTCCTACGTATTCATTACCTTTATATTAAATGGTAGGAACTACACTCAAAATTCCTTCAGAATGTCAGCCAATGAAATAATTCTTTGGTTTTAATTACTATGATAAAAATTATACCACTTATATATATATGACAGCATCTAAGAGAATTATAATGAGACCCGATACTATGCTAGGGCCTAATTTAATTTGAAAGAGATATAAAGATCCTCAAACAAGATCTCCTTCCCCAAAAAAGACTCCAATACCTCTTATTTCCCCAAATCCTACATTTGAAAAGTGCATAATTTTTTCTACCATAGATTATACTTTACAATTGGATCAACCCTTCTATGATCAATCACATCAACTTGTTAAACCAATATTTTTTGAAAAACATGTGGTTGTGGACTAAGAGTCATACTAGAAATAAAAATAAATATTTCCTAAGCCTAGTAGAATAGAATATTGTTCTGATTTATTTAATTAATTTTAACTTCCCAAAACCAAAGACTTCTGAATCAAACAAGAACCCATGTCATTCAGGATGAATACAACTCTCCTGGGTCTCAAACCAATATTGAGGATCCCATCACTTGGTTATTTCATAGGCTTAAAGTCTTTTCTTAAAACCACAAGAAGACCTAAAATCTCATTCCATATCCAGTATTCTCTATCCAATGTCATACAACAAGATCAATTGACTTTATCACCATACAAACCCATGAAATTCTCAATATTCCTAACTTTTAATTCCATCATATCCCTCAACCATTATCCCTTTGATATCACTAATTCATGACCCCCTACCTCATAAGGTGTCCCTCATCAGTCAATAATGAAGGAAGAGAGATAATGAACCTAGAGTCCTACCTTCAGTAGGCCCTATGTTAGTGATAGGAACAAAGAGTATAAAAATATCAGAAATTGGAGGAATTACACTATATAGTAATAGGATTAAGATATAGGATACATAAAATACAATAAACTCCATGAGATAATATAAAAGAAAACAAATATAATCCAAAAATTAATTTGAAAATGAAATAATTACAAATAAATCTCCTAATATAACAATGAATAAGAATGTTATGGAAGAAACAAACCAGCTTCTCCAAATCATGCGATAGAAATGTAAAAAAGATTCCATGATTTCCTCCTCTAATCCATAAAATAGTTTTTATATTCATAGGGGGAACATATAAATATACAATTTATGAACAAACTAATATCTCTTATGATCATGTGAAGAGATCATACTACTGCACTTGTGAAAAAAATAAAACCAACATCACCAAAAAGGGTCCTAATATGAAGCATATTCATAATGGGTAACCCACACTGCATTCCCATAGGGTTACAGCTCTCACACCCCAATATTGTATATCTTGTAAATCCCATATCCTTCATATAACATCACATGATAGATCACCAATATACACATTTTACACCACATAACACCATATATAATATCACCCAAAGACACATGACTCATCACATCACATCACATATTTCTTAAAGACTCATGGTCCATCACATCAAATCCTAACTACAACCAAAATAGTATATTATTGTAAACATGTAGGAAATCAACCCCATTCTCTCCACATACCATGAAATACCGCCACTATAATACACCTCATTATCTGATCATGAACACTTCTCTAGATATATGAATTTTCATTTCCACAACACATGAATATACAACTCATCCGGAAGAGAAAGTGCGAATGAGGGGATAGCCATCCATCCATCCTCATCACCAAGATATTGGTAGAAAACTCACCATGTATATATATGGGTGTCATCACAAGGTCCTCCATGGGGGTGGGTGTGTATAGAACTGATAAGGAAAATTAAAGAAACATATATATAACCACATAGTAGTACAACCTATGAGATCAAAATAATAGTAAAAACCATATCACCACATAACCACCAAACCTCACAATATCTTCCACTTTTTATTCCACCTCTATATACATAAAACTAGACAAAAAACCACATGCCACAAATGAAATTACTTTTTATTTTTCAATTTTAATCATTTTTATAGATCTCCCATTACCAACCAATTAAATTCATTAAGTAAATTTATTTTCCAACCCACTAATTTAATTATTTCTTTTTATTTAATTCACATTAAATAAAAACCATCAATGAAACATGTCCCATTTTAATTTTACATTCTTTAAAAGTTTCAAACCATTCCATATCAAATTAAATTAAAAATAGTTATTCCATCGCTACCCAATCCTCTTTCAAAACACAAAATATCAACCCAAAATCAAAATCCCAATTAAAATTTAACAAGTTAGACACTCCCACCATTATATAGACACTAACACATCCTCATCACAACATTTCTTAAATCACAAACACCATCTACCACGTCAAATTCTATCCACATCACTACACACATCACTACTACACATCACCCCTAATAAACCTGACATCAACCAAATATAATTACAAAATACATCATAATACCTTTAAAAACATTGATTTTTTATATAGTTTTATAAAAACAATATTTTCATCAAATTCAGATCATTATTTTTGATGAATTATCACAAAAGTCATAATTCAAGGGGTATCAATTTCATTAATTAAATGTAAGTGGTTGGATAATTTCCATTTTAGGTGATACAAAACACACAACATAGTTTCCCTAATTAGAAAAATTATAGTACATATAAAGACCCAAATGACCATAATTTAAATTAAGGTATCCAGACCATTCAATAATAACATCAATAATAACAAATCTAAAATATGTTCAATTTCAACCCACTTCTACATTAGTTTCATTTAAAAAAAATAATTATATTTTTTAGTCTCGATATAATACTTCGCAAATATTTAAAAAAGTATATAACCTCCCGACTGATACACTATATAAGAAATGGAGGACCCCTACCTAAAATAGATATTTTACGTTTACTGTAAAAGGATTAAAAAATTGGGAAAATCCACTAGGCACCATAATGATGAAAAAGACATTGATCACCATAAATAAAAAACTATAACATTATACCATAAAAAAATTAAACAGATATATGTATTGATCAAAACATTCCCAGATAATTAAATATTGGAGAACATGGAAAAACAAGAGAGAAACCAACCAAAACCACCCATGATCGATCCTTCGTGTTTGAGTTCAAAATCCACAGAATGAGGGATGAAAAAAATTCTTCGGAGGTAATTGTGTCTCCCAATGAAAGAGAGACAATTTGGAAAATCGATGGCGTTCATACATATCCTAGAATTTATACCTAATTAGTAAATAAGAAGAACATTCTATAGACCTAATGGAAAAAGGGACTACAGTTCATGAGAGAGGACCATTCTACATCAATTCTTGTCAAACCAGCCTTCAGAATTTATGGCTCTGCACACACTGCAGATATTGTAATATAGGTTGATACCATGGAGTAGCCCTGATCACTATGCTATAGACCTCAGAAAACCATGACAATATTTCACAACATCCTATGATCAATGGAAAATCTACCACCCCAATTTGATAGAATCGCCCAAACACTCACCCCTGACTCTAATCTCTAACCAACTTCTCTATTTCATATACCACATCTTCAGAGAAGGGACTATGAAACATCCATGATCAATGATGTAGATATGTTGAATTTGGATGATTCTCCAAGGCACATATTTGGTCTCCCTATATCGTAGTCAACTCATCTATGTTGCAGCATCTACCCCTATGGTGTGTCTTACGGCTCCAATGCGACTGGAATCCTCTAGCTATATCTTCTAACTAAAACTACTCCTCCATTATCTAACACCTCAAGACTCCCCCTCAACCACCTATACTACTGGAATTCCCAAACAATAATATGCTAAGAGGGACTGGCCTTCAAAAAAGAAAATATAATAAAATTTAAAACTCTAATTATAAAAAATGATTAGGATAATATAATTATTACATTACTATTAATATAATTTTTTATCAGATATTACCTTTAGTGTTTCTATTTATCCTTCAATATTTCATAGGTGTATAATGAGTATTTTTACTATTTTTATTGAAAATATTTTTGATGTTTTTAAATATTATTTTAAAATATATGAAATTTATTTTAAAAAATATTAAAATTCAATATGTAAAATAATAAATTAACATAACAAAATTAATTTAGTTTTAAATTATAGAAAAGATTCATTTTATGATTATTATTGGTATTGTTTTTTGAAAATTACTTTTTATAATTATATTGAATTTGATCCCATTAAATTTATATTTATTTATATTTTCCATATACAAGGACTATTTAGCATAATAAATAACTTCAGGAAATGTTTGTTTTTATTAGAATATTTATGATCAATTTTAGTGAAATTGAATTAACTTTAACTAAAAAACAATATTATTATAAATCAAGGATCTCAATTCATTAAGTAGGCTTTCCATTATTATTTTTCTATGTTAAATAGTTCATTAATAATTTCCCCTATTATTTAGTCACTATATTAGAATCTACCTTTTGAACTTTAGTGTGATTCTTCTTATAGGGTAGATAGAGATGTTTTTTTGGATGGATAAGATCAATGATTTCTTATGTTATATATTTTTTATCAATATTTTTCAATATCTAATATTTAAATTATACTATAACGGAAAATTAATTTTTCATTTAATTAACTTTATATTAATAAAGATATTAATTATTAGTTTTGAAAATTAATTTTTTAGTGACAATTATACTCTTATGTGTTTATAAGGAATCCTGACTCATAATAATGAATTTTATGAAATTTTTTGAGACATTGGGAGTTAAATTTCAAAATAAAAATAATTTTGTAAAATTTATTTTAGCAAGTTATTTGAGTATAATATATAATATTTATAATCCTGAATTTCTTATTTTGTTTCTTTAACTGAATTTTTTTTTTCATTTATGATCTATATCACCATTAAAAATCATATTATTAATTATATAATTTATTTTTCATTTAAAACTTAATAGGAAATAAAAATTAAATTAAAAAATTCAATATATTTTTTGTGATGATCATTTAGTAAGGAAACATCGATCAATTTTGATTTTGAAAATTTTCCCAAAATAATAATGATATTTAATTTCATTTTTTATTCATGCATTCCCAAGTGGAGGTCATTTTATTCTGAAATGTATAGGATATTATTATATTATAAATTCAGTTATATTTTATTATTTTAAGAATTCATTTTAATTTTTTACCACATATTCTAAATGTTAACAATATATATTTATTTTAAAAAATTGATATTCTCCTAAAAACATTTAATTTTAGGAGGTTGTTTATTTTAATGGAATTGTTCTTATTGGTCTATTTCTATGTTTTAATGATTATTTTTATTATTATAGATTTATGTTTTGTTAAATAAAGAATAAAATCTCAATATTATAATAAAAATGATTTTATGACCATATGGACATTATTGCAATAAAACATATTTCATTGATTTTGAGATTAAAAAACCCCAAATATTTTTCTAACATAATTTTTAATAGGTTTGATGATATTTTTTAAAAAATGATTTAGTAATACATAAAAATATATTATAAATTATCTATAACTATAAAATATAAACTATTTGTCATCTAAAAATAAATGGTCTAACTCATTTATAAAATACAGAGATTAAAAGATTTATTAAAAAAATTAACACAAAAAATGAAATATTGGTTAAAAATTGATTTAGACTCTTTGGGAATATAAGAAAACCTATTAAGTAGTAATTTATATAACACTTTAGGATTTTCAATGCTAAATAATGTTATTACTAAGAAATAATTAATATAAGTTTCCTTAGAGTGTAAAAAAGTGTAATTTTCACTGTGAATTTATTTGTTTAGAAGGAATTTAATTCCAAGATGTATAAGAATTAAAATAATATTCATAAAAAAATATTACTTATAATATAAAAATTTACTTGTTTTAGATCCATATTCACATAAATATTTTCATGGAATAAAACTATGTATTACTCATTAACTCTCGATTTTGACAATACCTTGGTATGTTATGCTCTTAATGTGGCGTACCTTACACTATTTTAATTTTTTAAAATTCGGTTTTCAGGTCAAAAAACATTTAACTACTTTAATTAAAAAATTTAATGGAAAAAGGTTAATTATTTTTAATTTAATACTATAAAAATTTTATATTTTCTGAAATATTTTTTTGTTAATCAAATTTTATGTTTTTGATATTTTACATTACATGTAACACAATGTTTATATTTTGTTACAAAAAACACTAAGTTTATATTGTAATAAGCATAAAAATTAGGTTTTCTATGTTATAAGTAACAATGACTTAATCATGTGTTGCATGCAACATTTTTTTACCTTGTGTTACACAGGACACCAGGTTTTAACAAAACCGTGATGTATTATTTATATTATTAAAACCTGACCATTATAACCAGTATTCGTAACATAGAGATATGAATTGTAATAAATATTTCAAAAAATATTATCTTTGATTTTTTACATGGTGAAAACATATTGATAAAAATTTACTTAGCTGTTCATTAAAGTTTGTATATGATTCAAAAATAATAATTTCCTAAAAAAATTATTTTTTTCATAAATCAAAAAATTAATTTTAAAAAAATTATATAAAATAATTTATAAAATAATTGAAAATTTTAAAATCAGTATATCAAAATGATCTTAATATTTTTTTTTTTGAATTTTCCGAAAACATTAATTTTTTTATGATTAATGAAAAATTTAGAATTTTAATTGATAACTTGATTTTCATTTAAATTTGTAATAAAGGTTAATTAAATTTTAATTTGGATTTAAAGTATAATTAGTAAAAATATATATATATACATATCAATCACTTTTATTCCATTTTAATTATTTTTATATTGATTTTTATATTAAAACATTATAAACTTTTGAAGAATTTCTCTTTGAAACCCCAGTTTCTCATCACCTAAATGGAATTAATTTTAAATTAAATTTTTTATACCTATGTGAATTGTATTAAAAAAATCGATTCCATATTAGGAATAATAATTTTTTATATTATCTAATAATCCCAAATTAAATTTTTAACAACATGAATAGTGAAATAATAAAATTTAGTAACCGTGGTTAAGGTAAAAATAGATTTATTGGGGGTTAAACTAATAATATAATCGGTAAAATAAAATTATTTATTATATAAAATAAATTTTATTGAACCATTTCAACCCTATATTGTATAAGTCTCAATAATACACAATTTGGGATAACTGTTTCATGAGAAAAGCATGGGTATACCATTTTCATTCAAAAAATTAAAATGATTCCAATCACATCACTTATAAAAGACCACCCACTATCCTCTATTCCTTACAACATATAATTCATTTGATTCAGAAAATACCTTCTTATATCCCTTAAAAAATTTCTCCTTTCATCCTATAATCCATATATGGGAAATAAATCCATCTTAGGAATGTTTTTATTGCAAACCTAACGGTGATACCAGAAGAAAAGGTAATGTTGTTCAACGAGAATTTTTATTTTATTTCATAATAAAACCCATTAAATTTTTAATAAACCATGATGATATAACAAACTTATATATTTTAATTATACTGAGGTATTTTATGTTTATTTCATGTCCTAAATCTGTTTCAATTTTTCATCAAATGGGGAATGAAATCATTATTCGTGTGTACGACGGACTACGACCTCATGAACTGATGTCATTTGTTTTTCCATTACCACTACAAGATCCTCAATTTTTATGAAGTCATTTCAGGAATGTTTTAGGTATTATTTGAAGCTTTTCATTACCTTTGATTTTGATTTTTGGCATGGTGTGTTTTTGGGTGAAATTTTAAGAGAACTAAAGAACAGTGGGTTGTGCACAGTTTGACAAACCGGGCGATAAAACCATGCTAGGGATGAAAAACTAGATAGATAGGTTTTCATGGTTGGTGGATGGTTAGAAAAACCATGCAACCAAACTATGCCAACTATGAAAACCTGGATATAGAGATCCGCACAGTTTTCCCATAACCATGCTCCTCTACCCAGGAAACCCTACGCGCATGATTTTAATTCTGAAAATCATTTCTAAAACCACATAATCTCCCATGAACTACATATTTTTGACCTCATGTCAGGATTGATGAATTATAGGTGTTCCCAAGACTCTTGGAGAGATTCCACGGGGATTTAAACACCGTTCGTAATGACTAAATGCTCAAATTAAAGATCTTCTCTCCTCCCTATAATTTGATTTCATCCCGAAGCTTCATCTATTCTTTTTATTATCTTTTATGGATCTTTTCAAGGATGATATCCACTATTTTCTTGGACTAAACCCATGAGTTAAGATATAGATATAGGATTATAGATGTAGAGACCCGAAGCTTGATGTACATTTACATTACATTACATTTGCGGAATACTTTGTACATAACAAAAACACACACACACAAGGATCGTAATAGTTTAGTGTCTTTGGAAACTCGGAATATAATCTTCTAATCCTGGTGAAAGATCTTCAACATCTCCCATAAAGATCATTTTTTTATACCTAAAACCTTTCTTTATATACTGGGGAAAAGTAAACACAAAAGGGTGAGCTCAAATGCTCAGTAAGGGTAAACAAAAAAAATATCAATCACATCGTATACACAAGCACATAACTTTTGGAAATATTAACCTGCAAAAGAGATCATAATTTCATAACATGGGATAAAACATGGCAGTGAAATGTAATCACAATAATCATAACTTAAAACATGAAACTTTGTAGCATACAAACATAATCATAGAGAATCATTTCTTGTTAGTCAAGACTCATTTCCAAGACTATCTTATTGGACAAAGTCCCTTTCTGAACCGAGTCACCCTCGTTTCAGTCCTGTTTCACTGAACCGGTATAACCTACCGTTCCAGCCATGTCTATCTCATGAGATATAAAATCTTTACCCAATGCATTGGAGGGATATATAGGTCCCACCCATCTCATAATGATACCATTCTTATGTGTGCCACAAAATCATAAACCATACATCATTGCATAACCCATGTAATAAAAATGGGAATCTTAAACATCATGACATCATAAACCAATTCATATACGATAAAGTAATTAATAAAAACAATTCCATCACAACATAATCAAATCAATGTAATAATAGGGATAAAAACAGAACCCTTTATTATCTTAGATGGAAAATAATTTTGATAAAACACTTGAACTCCATTCTTGAGGAAAATATCCTTTCTTCTTCAAAAACACTTTTCCTTTCTTAACATGTCGTACAATTATAAACTAAAATAAATTTATTAAAAATAAACTTTAAAACTTGTAAAGGAATCTTCTTGGAAATAATGTTTTAAAAATCCATTCATGCCGTATAAGTTAAAAAAAACATTCTTCATACATTTTTCGAAAAAAGTCAAAAAGTACCTCGTACGAAAAACGACAAAAGATTCCTTTCATATCTTTTTCTAAAAACTCACCAAAGGGTAAAATTGGTTTTAAAAAATTGTAGGTGGATGGAAATAACATTACATATTGAGGAAACATGGATGTGGATGATAAAATACACCCCAGTAAATACTAAAGTATAAACAATCTCGGATAAAATGAGATTGTGATATTTCCCTTACCTTAGGTCCGATTTGCTTCGTAAGTGTCCGAAACTCCTGTATAATGATTTAAATAATGTCATTTACTTATTACAGAATCATATTCATTGTTATTATATCATATATGGTTCACTTATGACTTTATATTACCCGTTCTTTTGTAAATTCATGTTAAAGTAGCGTTTTGGGTAAAATCGTCTCATTTGTCGTTCGTGTTTTAACTTGTAATTATTCATATGATTACTTAGATTATTATTACTTAATTATAGAATATAAAACATGATTTATATATAATATATATTCAGAATATACATATATATAATGGATCGATAAATGGAAATAAATACGCCGTTCATGGAGACGGTAGGCTGTACGTACGCATGAACGCTGTTTTTGTTTCCTTATTGAATTGAGTGGAATTAAGTAGATGACATACATAAATATACACATAAATCCAGTAGCTTTATAATTTCATATATTTCATTATTATTGCTTATATCTACTTTATAATCATTCTTAAATGGTTAACATGGAGAATGAATCTCATCGCGTCGTGGAGACGGTAGTCCGTACGTACGCACGAGCGATGATATCATTTCCATAATTATTGAATTGAATTGGAGTGGATGATAAAATATATCAGAATCATTATGATTTTATAATAACTATGTATAGTTATTCTTTACACCATAATACCCATCCATGTAAGGTGTTGGTGGAAAAAACAGATTACACCACGGCGTGGAGACGGTATTCCGTACGTACGCACGCGCGGTGATTTCGTTTTCCGTAGGATGGATAGATGGTGAATTAGGATTGTTTCATACTTATAATAAAATATCAGTATATGAGTGATACTGATGTTATTACTTCATAATGAAACAAACTAAGAAGACGAAGTGGAATAAGAAATAAAGGTGAAAGAATTGGTAACGGAAATTACCTCTTCTTTGAAGCGCCTCTTTGAGACCTCCTCTTAGGGCACTAAAATTGGTCTTTGAGGAATACCAGAACCTCTAGGATGTTTCTAGGGAAGTGGAGAAGATATTTTGGCCGGGGTTGGCCGAGCTTGAAGGCTCAATGTTGTGTGAGGAAGAGAGGGAGGATGTGTCCTTTTATAAGGGAGGAGAGGGGCACCTTTGGAATAACTAAAAATATTATTTTTTTATAAAGTCATGTTCGGTTTTAAATAGCTCCAAATTGATTTATTTCGAGGCTAAGGTGGGGATGGGTCTAAATCCTCTCATCCAATATAATTTAGATAATTTTAGGTTCCTATTTTAACCTTATCATTTAGATTTAACATTAAGTTAAATAATTTTACTTTTACCGTGTCTTCTTGTATTCTTATATAATAAGGTTAATAAACTGAATATAAGAAGACAAAAGAACCACAAATTGTTTGTTATTAACATATATAACCTTATCTAAGTCAGTTGGCCGAACCGTGGATTTTTAGGAATAAAATAACAATTAATAATATAATATTTGTTTTAAAAACTATTTTATGTCAATTTTGACACTATTTAGTAATTTATTTTTGTAAAGCTCATAACAGAATGATAAGTTAGAAAAAAGTTAATTAAATCAACAATAAAATGTCATGTTAATCTAGAAAATTAGTGTAAGTCATAAAAAGTCTCAAATTATATTTATTTGAGTATTTATAACATCAATTATGTCAATATTTCATTAATAAGATAATTACTGCATCATCGTTGTGTCATAAATAAATTAAATTATTTAATGTCTAAAAATTACAAATAAAATACCATTATGTATTAAATCTTTTTAGATTTCTAATGAATATTTACAATTGAATTTATCTTATGTATAACCCTATATTAAAAATGTTGTAGTAAATAAACTTTGATTTTAACTCTTTTAACTATTCTTTGAATTAAATAATAATAAATGTCCTAATCTAATCCAAGTGGGCCTAAATGTTCATATTTTATTCCTAAGCTTGTTTTTGGTCGAATTACACTTATCCAATAGAATTTTTACATGTGTTAGGGTAATAATAATATCATTTTTATCCTTAATTACCCTATTTACTTTTAACCGTGGTAAATAAAAGTAAAAAGTTACTATTCGCCAAAAATTATTTTCATCTCATTGAACCACATTTTACTTACTGACATCAACCGTGTCTCTAGGATTTTTGAAATTCCACTCACAGAAGCGGTAAAATTAATTTTTATGAAAAATTCAGTTTTTTTAACTACCACTTAGTGGTTTCACTATTCATCAAAAATTGAAAGTTTTCAGAAAAATACCAAAAATTAGGCCTAAGCTATATTTGATATTATGAACTCAAAAATTATTTCTATTTTACCAAATTAAAAACATATCAGTTTCATTAATTAATTTAAAAATTAATTCCCGTCGTCAAAACAAAAGGCGTGTTTTTAAAAGATAATAACTATCAAAAGATTGACACTTGATTATAACTGGTTTAAATGTGAAATTACATCCAATGACTAACATTGTATTGAATTATAAAAATATATTCTAAATATACTTTAAAACCACTCAAATTAATAATTTTTCACTATTAATTATTTCGATTGAAAAAGTTGTTTTTAATTAAAATTTATTAATTTTCACTATTCATCAAAATATGAAAGTTATCCGAAAATCACCAAAATTTCACCCTAAGCTAATTTCGATATTTCGAATCCAAAAATGAAGTCCATTTTGAAAAATAAAATTTACAAAATTTCAAAAAGTGGTTATTACTATTCATAACGGCTAGTTTTAATAATATTTTAATAGCATATTGTTGTATAGAAAAACTTGGTGTTGCGTACAACACACGCTATCGTGGAAGGTCGCGATTGCGTGTAATTCAATCCAGGTCAGAGATGTGTGTTGTGAAAGCTCCTTTTGGTGTAGCGTATAACACAAGACATTAATGAAATTAAAAAGAATATTTTTCATAAAATCTCGGGGTGTTACAATAAATCTAGATCTAGATTTTTAATATCATGATGCCATTAATCTTAATTTATCTTTTTGGAATTTATATTCGGATACTAATTGATGATGTTGGGCCGCTCAGATTTTTGGGATTTCTTTTGGGATAACATCCATCAAGAAACTAAGGTAGGTGTTCTAAATTGGACTATCATAGTCATGATTTATGATATGAGAAAGTGAGTTTATGATTTCTTATATTTCCCTTGATGATTGATTATGAATGTGGAATTTAATTGAGTTTTCTTTAGTGACTAATTGGTAATAGAATCACAGAACAAACTTGGGGGCTTTCCCAAATGAATATTTGGGAGATTTAATTTGGTTTGAGATATTATATTTGGAGATAATGTAATTGAGATGTTTCTTTAATTGTGGTAAGATAATTAATTAGTGGGAATTAATTATGGAACTATGTTTGGTTATGTAAGATAATTAATTTTGAGAATTCATTATGTGCCATGATGTGGTCTACGGTCATTAATTATGATAATTAATTATTATTATTGGGTTTTGATTTGGATAAATAATTGTGAAGAATAAATTATGAAATTAAAAATGTGTTGAGTTATTAATTAATTTTTGAATTAATTAATGGGTTATATGATTAGTTAATTTTTTAATTAGCTTATGGACTTTGAAATGTTTAACTAGATTTTGGATTAGTAAATGAATAATGTGTTAAATTCTTATGAAATAATGAATGATTAAATGTAATTGATTTTGTGGTTCTAGGAATGACATCCTAGATAGATTATAAGTTGGTACATGGACATGGTCATCCTCCCCAATAGTTATCCAAGATTGAGATTATGGGGTGTTAGTCACGAATACCTAAAACAATTGAGAAAATAAATTTAATGAATGACGTCCTATACACAATGATATTTGGGGTGCTAGGAATGATGACACACACCCAATGAATGATAATAATGAACGATGCTTCAATTGATATTTTGGGTGCTAGGCATGACGAACTACACCAATTGGATGATAATAATGAATGGTGATTCATTGGGAAACTTGAATTGAATTTACCTAATGTGATTATTAAAAATTTAATGACAATGTGATAACTATTTACATTATGAATTTTATTTATTACTTCACAAATCTGCATTCACTATCTTATAACTGGACTTATTTTAGACATACTTGGTGGTGGCCTACTGATTTTTACTCACACTCTATTTGGGACGCCTTCTCGGCACCTGACCTATCACTCTTGTTACTGGACATGATAAGGGAAAGGTCTAGGGATAGGTTAATGTTTGGGATTCGAACATGGGAGAGGGAACCAAATATAGTTCAGGAACCGTTTTGGAGTCGTGGTGTCATTACATTGAGTTACATTGTAGACACGTGGAACATGAATTGTTATAGAATATTTTACCTTTAAGTTGATTGTTTTATTTTCTGGTTTTGAGTATCATATATCATGGTATTCTTATGGTTATTTATATGCTTTTGTTTTTGGTTATATTTTTTTGATTTCTCTAGCGTTTTATTTTGATAACTGAGGCTATAGTCTACCAAAAAATGACTCACTAGACCCTCACTACTAGTTGGCACCCTCTGGTGTACGGGGAGGTGCTCTTGAGGGAATGTCACCAACCATATTGGGGCACCGTTCAGTGGCTCCCATGTCAGGATTTCACAATGGTGTATCAGAGGAGTTTTTCTTTTCCCTCTTCTTATTTTTTCATACTGTTTTCCTAAAGGAAGAAAAGAATCTAGGAAGAGTCCTTTCTTGGTATTGAGCTTGAGCGTGGGAGGTTCAAACCCATGTACGGTGGAAAATATGAGAACTCAGGTTGGGTTTTTTGTGATTTCTCTTTGTTCTGACAGTTGGATAATTTTTCACCTTGGGCGATGCACATTTGGTGTGATGTGACATTTGTTTTGAATTTTTTTTTATTTTTATGCATGGCCTAAAGAGGTACGATAGTTGAGTCTTATTGCATATTTCTAGGCACTTAGGGTTGTTGTAATATGAATCACTCTAGGAACTCACAGAGAAATGGGTTAGGGGTATGTTGTTGAACTTGAATGGGTTTCCTTTTTGTAAGATAGAAATAGTGATGAAAAATGTGATTAAATGGGTGTCTAATGGGAACCTTGATTGATGTAATGTGAATGATTAATTAATTAATTTCTAAATTAATTAATTTTATATAATGTTATTAATTAATCTATTAATTAATTATTTAGAATGAATATTCCCTTGTAAAATAATACATAAGAGTTGGATGGTTAAGGTTAGTAATAAGGCCTTAGTGTTAAATGTGTTGTGATAAAAAGTGGGAAAAGACATGTTGAAACTTATTGTTTTAGTTTTTCATCTTAAATAAATGTTATAAGGTTACATTATGAGACCTAATACATGTGTTTGGAATTGTAGGAGTATTCCTCCATGAATCTTGTTGAGGGAGAGAACCAGGGGTGTGGCCCGAAATGAACTTCCAGACAGAGAGCTTGAGGAACCATTGGTGAAAAATCAGTAATAAGGGGAGAAGTTCTAAGAGAACTTTTCTAGTTTAATGAAATTCATGGATATAGACTTGGGACATGTTCAGAAAATCATGTCTGATTTGAAAATGGAGTTTCAGCTGTATCACCCTCTAAATTTTACTAGAGAGGGTGGAACTAAGGGAGATTATTTTTTGATTGAATAACCATAGATTATACTTTAACATTTAGATAATTCGGCTGAGAGGAGTATCAATTTGGCTGCTTATATGCTGCAGGGTTCTACAAAGCGATGGTGGGACATTTGAGTTCGATCTGGGTAGACTAGAGATATTTTATAGACGGAATGTTTGGAGAAGTTCTTGTAACACTTCAATGAAGACACGTTGTGTAAAAATAAGGCTTCCGAGTTTATGCATCGGACACAACGAAGCTTGTCAATAATGGAGTACACTTAAATTTTATAGATTTATAGAATTTTCCCCCTGCTTTGGTGGTGGAAGAGGCTTCTTCGGGAAAACAATTTCGGAATGGACTTAAGTGTGAAATTTAATCCTAGGTAAATATCATTAGGCTGAAGAAAATTTCATAAGTGGTTAATCAAGTTCTCATATCAGAGGGGAAGCTAATTGAGGCCTCCAGTACAGTACATGTAACTGGACGATCAGGAAGTGTGCCTTTTGAGAGAAGGAAACACTGCAATGAGAATCTTAGTCAGAATAGTGGAAAATAAGGTGGACAGTTAGGAGGAATAGTTAAACTGTATCTTTTCTTGTTCTTTTCCACCACAGTAGTAGGCATGGACACTATTATAAATATTGTACTCAACCACCAGTGGAGTGCCAATTTTTTGGAATGCTGGGACACCTATAGAAGTTATACAGGAAGTAACACCAAGATGGTACTTTGGGAGAAACTTCTCAGAGTCAGAGTGTGGGAAGGGGATTTTCTACACCATTTAGGTATGACTGATGGAGTTATAATAGAAGAGGCGGTAGATGCATTGGATGTGGTTATTCAGGGAATGAGTTCCCATATCAGTAGAGTGGTTCAACTCTTTGTAGTTAATAGACCCATATGGAAGATGGGTAGGAATGTTACATGCAGTGCAACCTACACTTGTAGAGAGCGAAGCTGGTCCATCAACTGTGAGAGGTACTATTCTAGTTTCTTATAATTTAGCAACTTATTTTTTTTGATACTGGTTCCACTCATATCATTTTATATAAAAACCATGCTAATGTTTTGAGCCTGGATGTGGAGTCTGTAAGAGGGATGATCAATAGTGATACACTATTAGGAACATGGACTAAGGATATCTGTTTATGCACGGGGTGTTCTATAGAGATCAATGAATATATTTTCTGTTAGGATATCAATGTCCTATATATGACCGTCTTTAACCTGATTATGGGTATGGACTAGATAGTCACATACAGAGCCCACATAGATTATTACTACAGGAATGTGAACTTTGTATCTCTTGAGGATGACCAATATTTCCTTCATGGAGAATGGAATATCCAGGAAGGCAGAGCTGGGACAATTACTCAGCAACTGGGAGATCTCACAACCCAATATTCTCGACTTTTTCTAGAAAATCAGAGTGATAGGAAATGTTTTCTTCCACCAGTAGTAGAACTATTTCAGGATGTCTTTGATGAAGACGTTTCAGGGTTCCTACCTGAGAGGGATGTGGAATTTACTATTCATCTCATGCTGGGGGATGATCCAGTATCTATTCCACCATACATATTGGCACCGACTGAGATTCAAGAGCTCAAAACACTATTGTAGGAGTTTGAGGATAAAGGGTTTATCCATCCAAGTACATATCCATAAAGATCAACTATTTTGTTTGAAAATAAGGTCTGTGGGAGTTTACGATTTTGTCTCAATTACCAACAGTTTAAAAAATGATTGTGAAGAACTGATATCCTCTTTAGTGTATTGAAGATCTGTTTGACCAGATGAAAGGGATAGTGTGTTCTCAAAGATCGATTTGAGATCAGGGTATCTTCAGGTGATAGTTCGGACATATGAAAAGCAAGGAACTTTTTTCAGGAGAAGTTATGGACTCCATGAGTTTATCATAATGTTATTTGGTTTTAATAATGCTCTAGTAGTGTTTATGGATTTTATGAAAAAGATTTTTCATCCTTACATAGATCAGTTTGTGGTGGTGTTTGTGTATGACATCATAGTGTACTCTAAGACTCTTTATGATCATGTTAAAAATATTAACATCATCCTAGGTACACTATGAGATAATCGACAATACTCCAAGCTATCTAAATTTCAGTTTTGGATTGATTGGGAACACTTTTTAGGGCACATCATCTCGATTGAAGGTGTGGAAGTGGACCCAGAAAAAAGGAAGGAGATAGTTTTTTGGGATCATACCAAGAATGTTTTTTATATTCGAAGATATTTTGGGATATTTTGGTTATTACAGAAGGTTTATCTAGGACTTTATCTGAATTGAATTACCACTTATTGGTTTGACAAAGAAATGGATAATGTTTATTTGGACATAATCATGTAATAATTCTTTCTAGGAGATGAAGAAGTGATTGACATCATCACCAATTTTTGTATTACATGAGTCGGGTGAGGAGTACACGGTGTTATGTGATGATTCTGGGATCAGGCTAAAAGCTATGTTGATGAAAGGGGATTGAGTCATTTCTTATGGGTCTTGCCAATTGAGGCCACATGAATGAAATTTTCCTACACATGACCTCATGTTGGCAGTAGTGGTTTATGATCTAATGTTTTGGCGATAATATATTTTGGGTAAAAAAATTTATAGTTTTTACAGATTAAAAAATCATGAAGTATATCTTTTCACAGTGCAACTTGAATCTTCAATATTGAAGATGGGTATAGTATATGTAGTCCTTGTATTTTGAACTGACACACACACTTGAATGGGGGAATAGTGTGTTTATTCCATGAGTAGGAAGACTAAAACGTAGTTTGTACATGAGTCGAGTGTAGAGTTAAATATGTTGGCTCTGCTAGAAGAAATTCATATGGTAGTTCTGGAGAGTTAAGAGAGGATAAATCTGATTTTTCTAGGAGTGGAGTCTGAACTCTAGAGAAAAAATAGGGATATGCAGTACAAGTGTCTAGAGTGCTTATCCTTGAGGTAAATCTTTGAAGGTTGATACACACTTTTAGACCCAAAGATATATGAGGATGAGATCTTCTATGTGAAAAATCCAGTTGTCGTCCCTAAGAGTGTATGAGAGGAACTCATATGAAAATTTCATTCTTGAAGGTGGTATCATGACCTTCGAGAATAGTTTTAGTGGAAAGGCATGGAAAATATGATATCAGGCTTTGTAACAAGATGTTTCACCTGTCAGTAGGTGAAAGAAGAGCATCAACGACCTGAAGGCCTATTGCAGCTGTTAACTATTCCATAACGGGAGTGGGATAATGTGACTACATATTTCGTGGTAGGACTTCTATAGAATCTTATGAATAATGATGCTATTTGGGTTGTTGTGGAATGAATAATCATGGTATCACATTTAATTTCTATCAAAGAATCCTTTACAGTAGAGAAGTAAAGAGAATTGTGTATGAGAGAGATAGATCGTTTTCATGGGGTTCCACATACTATAGTTTCATATTGCAATTCTTATTTTAATTAATTCTTTTGGAAGAGTTTATAAAAGGTGCTTGGTACACAGGTTATATTAAGTATGGCCTTCCACCCAAAGAGAGATGGGCAGTCGGAGTGCACCATATAGGCATTAGAGGATATCCCAAGAGCAACTGTCCTTAACATTGGTGGTTCTTAAGAAAATTACATGGATTTAGTAGAGTTTTTCTATAAAAACGGTAATCAAGAAACTATACATCCAGAACCATATGAGGCACATTATGATAAACCTTGTTGATCACCACTATACTGGCTTGAGGTTGGTGAGTTTGAGCTATTAGGACTGAGCCTCGTTCGAGATACATCAGAGCGGGTGTAGTTGATTCGAAAGCCTATGGCTTCGGCTCAGAGAAGGAAGAAGTATTATGATGAAATATGGGGATAGACCCTTGAGTTTTCAAATGGTGATCATGTTTTCCTTCGTGTTTCACCTAGATTGGGTCACCACATGATATAGAGGCACGGTAAGTTAGCACCCAGGTTTGTAGAACCGTTTGAGGGGTTGGAAAGAATCAGACTTTTGGTGTACCGATTAGCACTTACATAGAAATAAATCTCATTTCATGATATTTTCCATGTGTCATAACTATAGAGGTATCACCCCAACCCACCTTATATGATTGATGTGAAATAGGATTACCTCGAGACTGATGCGTCCTTTGTGGAGCATCTGATACGTGTGCTAGTTCGAAGTGAGAAACTATTACGGGGAAAGACCATGCCGTTAGTTAATGTGTTATGGAAACATGGGAATTTTCAAGTGGAAACTTCTAAACAAGAAGAATAAATGATGGCTCAATGGCCTAATCATTTTGGCCCTGAATCTTAGAGAAGTTTGGGAGTGTAACTTGAGGATGAGCTGTTATAAGGTGTGGAGATTATAAGATACCGAACTTTTTTAGAGTCATATCGGGCATGTTTCCAGGTAATTCAGGTATATTTTGAATAAATTTTATTTGGATTTGTGTCTTGGGGTGCATTTGGTAGAAATTTTATGAAAAATAAAGGACTTTGTGCTATCCACAGTTTGCGAACGGTTTGAAAAACTTTTCCAAGTTTGTAAAATTGGACAAAGAGGTCCGTACTGTTGGTTTGTGGTTTGAAAAACTGTGAAACCAAACTATTCCTACCATGTAAACCTAGATTGAGGTATTTTCACAGTTGGTTCAAATTTTTCCTTAACTATGCGCCTCTTCCCAGGAAACTGTATGTGAGGGATTTTAATTCTGAAAATCCTTTTTAAAATCATCCAAACCCCTACAACTTTAATATTTTCAACCTTTGCTTCATCTTAAAGAATTATAGGTGTTTCCAAATACCCCTGGAGAGATTATAAGGTGATACAAACACCATTCATCGATATTGAAACCCTGAATTGAAGATCCACCCTCCTCCCAGTACACAGATTTCATCCTGATGCTTCTCCCATTATTTCTCTTATATTTTATAGATCATTTCAGAGAATATCTCCAAAGTTTTCTTGGATATAAACCCAAGAGTTAAGATCAAGATCAGTGATTGTATATCTAGATATATATTTTTACGATCTTTATGCCTTTGATCTTAATTTTGGTTTTAGGTATTTAGATTCAGAACTTGATTGACGACATTATACTACTCGGATTTTAGGGATTTCCCTTAGGCTAACATCCGTCAAGAAACATAGGTAGGTGGTCTAAATAGAACACCCAAAGTGAAGATTTATGATATTTGACTGTGATTTTATTATTTACTATATTTACTTTGATGATTTATTAGTAATGTGGAATTGAATTTAGTTTTACTTGGTTATTAATTGGTAATTTAATCATAGAACAAACAACGGGGGGGGGGGGGGTATGCCCAATTGAATATTTTTGGAGATTTAATATGGGTTGAGATATTTTATTTTGAGATTTTTTAATTGAGATATTGATTTATTAGAGATATGATAATTAATTGGGGGAATTAATTATAGAATTATGATTGCTTATTTATGAAAATTAATTTTGAGAATTAATTATGTTCTAAGATGTCATCTAAGATAATTAATTGTGATAATTAAATATTACTTGTTGGGTGTTGATTTGGATAATTAATTGTGAAGAATTAATTATGTAAATAGAATTGTATTGATTTATGAATTAATTTTTGGATTAATTAATTGGTTATATTCATAGGTAATTGATGAATTAACTAATGGCCTTTAAAATGTTTAACAAATTATTGTATTAGTAAATGAATAATCTGGAAAATTCTTATGACATAATGCATTATTAAATGGATGAGATTTTTTGGTGAAAGGCATGGATTTCTAGACAAATTAGAAGTTGGGACTTAGACATGGTGTTCCTCCCCAATAGTTATCCCTTCTTAAGATTATGGTGTGTAAGGATTGTTTACCAACACCGATTGAGAAAAGAAGATCTAGTCATATCGACCTACACTCAACATGATTTGGGGTTCTCGGCCTGATGACCTACACCCAATGAATGATAATAATGAATGATGTTTCAACTGTGATTTTGGGTAATTGGAATAACTACCTACACCAAATGAATAATAATAATAAGAAATGATGACTAACATGGGAAAGGTGAATTGAATTGTCCTAATGGGATTATTAATGATCAAATGACAATGTGATAACTATTAATATTATGAATTGTATTTATTTTATCATAAATTTGCATGCACTATATTTTGAATGGACTCATTTTAGACATCATTGGGGGTGGCCTACTGAGTTTTACTCACACCCAATTCAGGCCACCTAATCGGCACCTGAGTAGACTTTGTTGTTACAGGACAAGATAAGGTCAATGCCATGGGATAGGTTGTTGTTTGGGTTTAGAACAAGGGGGAGGGATCCAGACGTAGTTTGGGAACAATTTTGGAGTATTTGTGTCTTTATATTGAGTAAAATTATAGAAACATGGAACTTTCATTATTATAGAATGTTTTACCTTTCATTTGAGTATTGTATTTTCTGGTTTTGACTATCATATTTCATGGTATTGTTCTGGTTATTTATACACTTCCATAATGGTTATTTTTTCTTCTTATGAGGCTGTTTTATTCTAATAATAGATGGTATGGTCTCCCAATGACTGACATACCAAACCCTCGCTTCTAGTCAGCACCCTCTATCGTAGATGGAGGTGCGCTTAAGGGAATGTTCCCAACCACCTCGGGGCACCATTTAGTGGTTCTCAGGTCGATACGTCACAACCACCTCTAAGGATTGGGTATTGTAAAGGATATAATTTATATATATAATAGTAATAATATACTTTTACCTCGTGAGTACTTATATAGTATATATATATATATATTAATTTTCAATTTGCATGGGATACGATAATATCGCTTGTGTGTACGGCAGACTACCACCTCACAAAGATATGTGATTCGTTTTTAAATAACGCTTTAAATGGACGACAAAAAGGATAAATTAAATAAATATGTGTGATATAAATGAAATAATTGTGTTATTAATGAGATATCTATCATTATTAAATGAAAATATATCATTTTCCTCCAGACCTTTACACTAATTGGTTGATTAGCACATCGTTCTTATACATGTGAACTGCTGCCTTCATGTTGTGATGTGACTCTATTTTCATCAACCTACTATATATATGATATTTCTACGTGTATTTAAATAAATAATATTTTTTATCGTATTTTTTGAATATAAAATATTACTTACCATTTTCCATTATAATCATTTAGAAATGAAAACATTACTTAAACGTACATACATCATACCATCTCCATGATCGAAACATAATTAATTTATGTAAACCAACATTCATGATTGATCTTAAAAGAGTAATTGATGTGAAAATAAAATAAATATTTTACTTTTATGGAATTAATTATAACTAAATTAACAAATGAAAACATATACGAAAAGCAAAACGGTTATTACATGAAATAAAATTTTAAGAAGGAATTGTTAATATAGGGTAATAAATGATCGTAAGTAAATAATATATTGTATAGAATATAAAATTACTATTATATAAAATATGTATAATAATATTATATTTATTATATAGTTGGAATTAATGTGTACAATAGATGTTGATACTTAAGGCATGCGACTTCTATTCTATATTTTATTTCAGGGAGACATATAGAAATTTCCACCTCGTTTCGTATTTATGTTGTATATACTACTCCCTTGACAAGTAATATAATGAATATAATAATTTTAATGATATTAAAATTTATATTTTATGTTATTCTTTATTGGGTGTACTATTCAAAATATTACTTATGTATCAAGTGATTTCCATCTCACTGTTTACTTCTGTGAGATACATACCACATTCACCGCATTAATCTTATATGTGTTGTATATTTAGTATGTGAAATTATTTAATATCTAATATCAATAAAATTATGGGTATATAAATTTCCATTATAGGATCTCTCTTTCACAGGGATTTTGGTTAAAAATATAATAGTAAGGTTTCATTGTCCAAATTTTCCTCTTTAAGACATGTTATATGATACCCCTATATTATTCATGAGGGGTATATAAAAACCCTTTTCATGTAATATAATGAATCTATTTATTATCATGATATTATATATTTCATTTAAAGTAATTATTTTAGGGGGTTTACAATAAAAAATTTCCAAAGTTGTATGGTTTTTATGTTACAGTCCCATCATTTATATGGATTTCTCTAAATTTTTCTTCTAATGATTAAATATTTGGATATACTTATAAATAAACTCTTATATATATTCATCTCATATAGTATTTATGAAGAATAAATGTATTACCTTAATTCTACACTGTAAATGAACTATGGATTTGAAATTAATGTTTATAAGAAAAATCATCCTTATTTTTCTCTTTGGCTAATATCGTATTTTCCTTCCGAAGCCATGTTTTCAAAAAAAATCCAAAAACTTATTTATCATTATTAAAATTAATTATTATGAAATTATTAACCATTTTTAAATTTTTTATATTTTTTATTAAAATTTAATCTTCATTTTATTTTCAAAACAATTCCCATTTGTATTTTACTAAATCATTGATTGGAAATAAATTTACATGTATAACATGAACAAAAATTCCTCCTCATATGAATATATTTTCTTAGAAATCCTATATAATTTATCCAGTTTATCTGAAAAAGAATTTAAAAAAAATTAAAATTATTTTTTAAATTGGAATGGTTATTTTAAACAAAATATTTTTAAATAATTTTTAAATATTCTTTTATATGAGTTTTAGTCTATTTTCGAAGAAAATTATTTTTAAATTTTTTTTTGAAATAAAGAGGGTTTTCATGGTGGTAAGGATATTTTCCTCATGAAATGTTTTAAATGATATTTTAAGTATTCCTTCATAATTTTGAAATTTAATTTTCAAATATAATAATTTCTATCATGTTTTATGAATTTTTTTTTTCAAAAATTGATATTCAAAGAAAATAAATTTATCTCAAAAAATGTTTCGAGTGATTTACCATTAAAAATAATTTTCAATCTATGAATAAATCCTTTTATGTAAATTATTATTTAGAGGGGATATAGTCCAAGGATACCCTCATTATTATTTATCTAAATGGTTTATGGTCATGATGAAAATATGTTTATGAATCCCATTTAATTTCCCTATACTATTCCATTAATAAATTGCAATGAAACCCACTTATTTCTCTACAAGTTATATAATGATAAAATAATTTTTAAACCTTTCTATTTTCCCTAGGTTATGATATGATGAAATATTTTGGAATCCCATTTCATTTAATTGGTTATGATAAAATGAATTTTTTATACCTTTATGGAACACATATGTTTGATTTTAATTTTGTGAAGGTGATCAACTTATAACTAAGGATAGTGGTTATGTTATAACTAAGGAAACCGTTTTAATTATAATAAAATATGGGTGGGGCCAACATCACCCTAAAATAAATTATGTAATGATTTATATATCCTGAGATAGATAGGAATGTAATGGGGGGTGAACGTAGTTAAGTAAGGGACTTTGTTTGCTATGTTGATATTGTGAATGGAAATAGACTACTATGATGATTTTGGGAGTGAAGTCATTCCACTATTACATCCTTGGGAATGATCCTTGAATGAATTAAAAATAATTTTATTTAATTTTGAGAATTCCAAAATTCCATGTCTTTTGAAAACATTATGATCTCATGTATCATGTTATTTTATTTCTTTATCATTCATATCATATGAACATCCAATAATTATTCCTTGATTCAAGATGATAATATTTGATAAACTAGGTAAGGTTTTAATATGCTATTCTCATATTCATTTACCTTGATGTTTATGTTATGTTTACATATCTACCTTTTTACCATTACTGAGAATCCGAGCTCAACATTTTCTTATGATTCCTTTCCCCATGTTATGAATAAGGGTCTTCAGTAGCGTATGATTGTGAAGAGTACTAAAGGATAATATCTTTATTGAATATTTGGAAGTTATTTCACCAAATAAGATGACTTTTTACCTAGTCCCCAAGATATTAAACTGTTATAGACCTCAAGAATATGATTCTTCTATTGTATTGAATATTCATCAAAACAACGTAATATCCATTTGTAAAAATACGAGGTCGCAATATTTGGTATCAAATGAAAGGTCTAGTTAAACTTTGGAAAAAAAGATTATAAAAAATTAGTGAGATCGGTACGGAATTTTCTAATAATATTTACAGGTATTTCTCTAGGGATATATCTAAGTATGATTCAATGTATAGGAAAACGGTCAAGAATTTTGGTAAAGGATAGAGGTAGTGGTTTCCAAGAAAATACGTCTATATTTGAATACTATAAATTGATGTGGCTCTGACACAGAGGTACATAAGGTTAATAACATTGAAAAAGGCCCATCGAGATGAATATAATCATTATATAGAGAATAAAAACGGGACTTTCTACACACATAATTTGGCAGTCCATAGGGATATGATATGGAAATTCACAAACTCTTTATAAAAAATTGAGATAGATTTAAATAAATGAAGATCATGAATAACCTTGGTTAAACATAAGGTTTAATATATTTAAAATATTATGTATTTATTTAAACCTCGTATAAATAATTTTTTTACTATGTGGATTTCTATTTTGATTATTGTTTCTCACACTATTAATTATGTTTCCAGTTAATGGTGATAAATAGAAGAAATTGGGTTAACAATTAATGTGACATACAATTTTATAAGGAGAATCTAATAGGATGATGACTAGAGTAAAGCATATTACTATTATAACTAATGTTTTATCAAAAAACATGATTAAAAATATGTCCCTTAACTAATGTTTGGATTCACTAATAAACTAAACAATATAGTTCAAAGAGAGGTCTCACAGTGGGTACTTTAGTGAAAACAATATATGGTTTCCAATATTTCAAGAATGTGGGATGGAGAACCCAAGTTAATGTTTCATAGGGACACTAAGATATTTCGAGTATGGAAAATGAAAAAATTCAAGTAATTAATGAGGGAAAAGGATGAGTTTAGTTAACAAAAAGGATGAGAATATTGGAATCCCAAAATAATTATCAATGGATGAATTTTTTATATATTGAAATTATAAGAATTATAAAAATAGGTTTTATTGGGGGGAATTCTCTTGAAGAGAACCAGAAATCTAGTATGTATCATAGTTATATTATATATTATTATAAGACCACAGATGACATATGAAATATATGGTATATTTTTAAAGTAGTTTTTATATTAATCATGATTAGCTTGATTAAATTTATTTTTATTTATGTTAATACAAGGTTCGTATTTCATATTTTAGGAAAGAGGTATTATAGAATTAGATAATGAATCCTTATTAATGGTTTATAGATTAAGTGGGATTATTTATTTCTTTATGTTTTGGAATTCAAAATTTTTGTTTTATTAATCATGAAATATTTTTTGATTGTTTAGTATTAGTTTTTAATTAAGTATTTAAAATAATATTTGTAAGGGTACTGTCAAACAAGAACATTACTTTAATGTAAAGGATATATTTTATGAAAAACACAACATTATTTCAATTTAACACTTATTATGACTCTAATATTGAGAAAATGGTGTTTATCTTGGATAAAAATATGATTTATATAGATAAAATAAATTGGATAATATTGATGACCATTGAAATTATTAATTATTTTTTAGAAAAGTGGATTATGTTATCATTTATAGATTTTACGAATTTTTTTTGATTTAATGAATATATTTAATAATATATTTTCTTAATTAAGGAACGATGATGCATGCATGTATTCAAAAAGGTTTTATGGTAATTCAACTTATTAACATGTTTCATGAGAGTACATGATGATGGTATTTAAATATTTGATATGTAAAAATTAAAAGTTACTTTATGACGTTTAGGGGATTAATTATAAGTTCATTTTGGAAATATTGTTACTTTATCTATACACTTTTATATTTTATTATTTTATAAGGGTTTTCAGGTTAACCGTTTATGAAATTTTTTATATTGAAAATTAAATAAAATTTTAAAGATTAATTTATTACTTCAACATATGAAAATTTATCAATATTTGATAAATATTGTTATCCATTTTATCATAACAAGAAATTGAAGGAATGACTTATCATTCTATTATGGAACTTGTAATATATTAGTGATTCATAAATAAAATAAATTCAAAATCATATCTTTGAGTGCAAATTAATTAAAGTAAAACCTATAGATGAAATTTTTCTTACGATATAATGGAATGAAAATCCATAGGTATAGTGGTCCCTAATAAATTCATGATCGTATTAGGATGGTATCCTATTGATTAGTATTTTGACCAACCTTATCTATAGTTTAATACGTGTTCTATGTATCTTTTGTGATTAAGTATATACCAAATTCAAATAATGTTTTGAACTTAGAGGATATACCACTTGGGCATGTCATTTCATTTGAGGGGAAACTAGTATAGATTCTGGATCGAATAGAAAATTTTCAAATAAACAAGACCACTAACTTGGTGAATGTATGGTCAAAAAACTTCTATCTCATGGATATTACATGGGAAGATGAGGATGTAATTTGGTTAAATAATCCTTTATTTCTGTTACAAATGTGATGTATTTCTATGTATAAAATCATATTATGGGGGGTAGAGTGTAATGCCCTAAGATGTTGTGAAATGTTTTTTTAAAAAATTTTATTCATTAGGTATTTTGAGGTTATATTTAACATTTAGTTTAATTTTCATTTCATGAAACATTGTGTTTGGATTAAAATATACAGAACACCAATTTTTTCTTTTTTATACACAACACAGTGTTAAAATTGTGTTATAAACAATAATGGGTTTATTGTGCATTACACATGACATTTAGTTTTAAAAAACTATTAATGTATTATTAATAATATTGAAACATGACTATTATAAAAAATCCATTAAAATTAAAGATATGAAAAGTAATAACTAATTTTAAAATAATAGGTATTATTTTTTTATATAAATATATCAAATTGATAAAAATTACTATATATTTCAAATAAGATTGTATATGTTTCGAAAATTTTATTTTCTCTTAATAGTTTTTTAGGAAATAATAAAATATTTTTAAAAAATTGATAAAATTAAATAAATAAACAAAGATAATTTTTTAAAAAATTAATATCAAAATTATTAGAGGGTGAAACTTGAAGAATTTATTGAAAATAACATTTTTTTATGAATAGAGAAAAATATAAAATTTTAATTAAAAACTTCTTTTTCATTTCAATTATTTATAAAGTTATATTGTATTTTAATAATATTTTAAATTTAAATTATTTAAATTATATATATATATATATATCCAATTATGTTAATTGAAATCATTTCTATATTGTCTTTTTATATAAAACAATTATGAACTTTTCAACATTTTCTCTTTAAAAACCCTCTTTTCTTTTACTTCCATGGGAATAATTTTAAATGGAAATTTTCCAATTATATGAATTGAATTTAGAAATATAAATTCCATATTTGGAATCAGAATAATTTATTTTATCTATAAATTTGAATAAATGTTTTCACTGAAATTAATAGTGAAAAAAATAAATATTTATTGTTTTAGTTATGTTAAAAATGGGTTTACAAGGTGTTAAACTAAAAAGATAAGAGTAAAAATGAAATAAAACATTGAATAAAATATATTTTAAGAAAATATTTATCCTTATAATGACTATGTATCTATAATACACCGTTTTTTGATCATTTTAGAAAGATAAACACATGAGTGAACCTTTAATTTTAAAAATATTATAAGTGTGCCTTACAAATCACTTTTAAGATGCCTCACTATCTCTTCTTTTCATCATTACATATAACCCTCTATTTAAGCATTAACCTGAAAAATTCAATGAAAAAATTCCCTAATTTAATCCTATAATCCTTATTGTTTGAATAAACAAATACTATTAAGTACTTTGGTGAAAACCTAAGGAGGATACCCAAAGAAGAGGTAATGTTATTCAACGAGCATTTCTATTTTATTTCTTCTTACACCTCCTGAAATTATTATTTTACCATGATGATATAATATTATCCATATATAAAAAATTCTTAGATATTTTTATTTTATGTTTGTGACAAGAAACCATCTCTACTTTCATCAAATGGGTAGCAAAGTCATCAATTGTGTGTAAATCAGACTACCTCTTTACCAGCCGGTGTCAATTGTTTTTTTTCCACCTCTCAAAGTTGGATGGGATTATAGATATTAAGTATATATATTATTATATAACAAAATTATAACTCTTTATTAATTATATAGTATATATATATATTACATTCCATTCATTTAGGGACAAAATAATGTCGCTCATGTGTATGGTAGACTACCACATCGTGAAGCAATGTGATTCATTTTTTACTAATGCTTTAAATAGAAGATAATAAAGATAATTTTAATGAATAAGTTTGATATAAATGAAATATTTATTATTTTAATGACAAAATTATCATTCTTAAATTATAACATATCATTTTCTTTATTTTATTTTCCCTCATTGAATGATTATAATGTCGTTCATGTACATGTGGACTACAACCTTCATGTAGAGATGTGACTCAATTTTCATCACGACATAAAATTGATGATATATATAATTATATTTAATGATATTAATGATTTTATAATCATTATTTAAATCTAAAATATTTCTTACCTCCTTTCAATAATGATGTTTGAAAAATATAAAATTTAATCAAGAGTATATATGACCTACCGTCTCCATGATTGTAACATAATTAATTTCTAATGACCATTAATTACTGGAAATAAAATTATTATATATGTATAAATATGATTAAAATTTTGATATTTTTATTCTATATATGATGGGAATTTATGTAATGTAAGAGTAAAAAAATGAAAAATGAAATCATATATGAAAAACAAAGAGTTATTACACAAAAAAGTGATTTTAATAATGAATTTTTAATAAAGGGGTAGTAAATGGTCAAAAGTAAATAATATGTGATATAATATATATAATTATTATATGATAATATAATATATATATAATTAATTTATATTTATTACATTGGATGGTCAAACATGTTTGATGTAATCAATAATTTAAGTAAGAGATTTCTATTCTCTCTTTTATTTTTAAGAGACATGAAAATTCACTAGATGTTTCTTTTGTGTTTTGTATAAACTACATCATTTACATGTTTTTTCATAAATGATATACTTTTAATGATATTCAATGTATCATTTCATGTTTTTCATTGTTGTGTATTATGATTCAAAATATTACTAAAGTGGCATGATATTTCCATCACAATTTTTAATTCTAAAAAATAGAATCTATATTCACCAATCAGTTCATATATGTACAGTTTATAATATCAATAAATGTATTTTATATTTCTTATTATGAAAATTGTAGTTATTTTCATATTCATTTTATGATATCTCTTTAACATTTAAAAATATACCGATGTGGTAAGGGATCTTTGTAAAAAAAAATCCTTCTTTGGGACATATGATATATTTTGAACCTATTTAATTTTTGAGATGTATATACTGCCCCTTTTAAATTTAATAACATTAGTTCATTTATCCTCACAATATTATAAGATTGTTTTAATTTCAATATTTCACTATGAGTAGGAGTCAATATTACCAAATTGGTGTTATTTCTATATTACAATCTCATCATTTATCAATACTTCCCTTGATTATGCATCCAATGATGAAATGTAATGATATAACTTTTATGAAACTCATGTATTTTCTTATCCAATGGTTATATGTTGAGAATACATTTCTTCCCTTAATTTTTTATTCTTTATGTACTCAAGAGTTATAATTAATTTTTGTAATAAAAATTCCCTTTATTTCTCCCTTCGGTTGATTACATTTCTTTCTTCAAAAAACCATGTTTCCTAGAAATATTTTCTTAAAATCTTTATAAAATTCCAAAAATTGTTTCTTAAATAAAATTTTTCCATTTTTTTATTATTTTTTTAAAATTTTTTGAATGGATTCTTCATATGTTTTTCTAAATAAATTATGTAGGAATTTTAACAAAAATGTGAAAAGAATATTTGTTTTAACATGTTAAATAATAATATTAATCCCTGTTGAAATAAATATTAATTTTTTTGAAGCTTATGTTATATTTTTTCATGTTTACTTAAAAAAAATTCAAAAAGTTTTAAAAATTATTTTGAAAACATAATGCATATTTTCTTCAAAATGTGTTTTAATTGTATTTAATGTTACGTTTATAGTTTTATATCGTTATTTTTCAAGGAATGTATTTTAAAAATGTTTATTGTTATAAATTTTTTTTTCAGGGTGGAAAAAATATTTTCCTCAACAAATTATTTAAATGATTTCTAATGGTTCATTTATAAGATTAAATGTTTATTTTCAACAAAAATCTGATATTTTTTATGAATTTTTAATTTTAAAATTATATAGTCAAATAAAATGTCCTGGAGATATATTCAAACTATTTTGTCATTCAAAGTCATTTTTCATCTAAGATGACATCCTTTTTGTAAATTTTCCATTATTAGGGTTATGATACCAGGATTAAATTCTTATTATTATTTATCTTAATGGTGGATGTTTTTGATACCTAAATGTTTATGAAAACCATTTCCCATAAAAAGATTATACAAGGATATAATTATTTTGAAACTCACTTATTTTTCCTTAGGTTGTGATACAATGAATGATGAAATGATTATTAAACTTGTCTCTTTTACATATGTTATGACATGATGAAATGTTTTTAATCCCATTTTATTTACTAGGTTACGATTAGGTGGATATTTTTTTTTCTTGTGTAACACATATCTATAGTTTTCATTATGTTATAGTTGAATTTTTATAACCAAACATGGTGGTTATGTAATATAAAAGGATGTTGGTAACATTATAGCTATATACGGGTTATAAAAATATCCTTCTCTAATGCAATGGGTAAATATTTATATATCGTTATATAGACAATACTAGTATAGGGAGTCGACCCGGTTCATCAAGAGACTTTGTCCATTTATATGGTCTTGGGAGTGAACCTTGATTGCTATGGTGGTATAGGGACTGAACTCATTCCACTATGATCCACTTGGTAGTTAACCTTCACTAATATGGGAATAATTAACTATTATTATGTGTATTCTACAATTCCATGTCTTATTATAGTGTTATTATCTTATGGATCATGTTATTTTATTTCCTTATGATTCATGTCCTATAAACTCAAATCATTATTCTATGATGTAGGATTCTGATATTTGACATTCAGCATATGGTATCTGTATGAGATTATCATGTTCTAATTCACTTAGGTTCAGGTTATGCTTATTTATCCCCCTTTTTTACCCAAAATAAGCATATGAGTGGATCATTTACTTATATTTTTATTTCACTTATAATAAAGAATGTTTTTAGGGTATGTTTGTGAAGAGTACTGAAGGAGAAGGTATTTACGGAAAATATAAAATATCTTCTACAAAATTATACTATTGAGTACCTTTTTTAAAATAAACTAAAATTTCATGATCTTTAGCCTTGTGTTTGCGAAATTAATTTTATATTCATCTAAAAATATGTAATATCCATGTATATGAAAACTTGTTCACTAAAGCTGGTATAAGAGTAAATGATTTCTTTTCTATTTGAGGCTAGGATGATATAACTTACGTAAGATCCCTAAGGATATTTATTATTATATTTCAAGGTATGTCTCTAAAAATATCTATAAGGATGAGACATAGTATAATAAAATTCTCATGAGTTTTGGTAATGTATAGGGAAAGAAGTTTCCCAGAAATTATATCCCTTTATAGACACTACATGTGGATTTGGATCTAACGTAGAAGTACCAATAGGTAATAACTATGAAAAGAGTGTGTTGATCTAGACTCAATCATCACCCAGTGCACACCAATGAGCCTTGTTTCACACATGGTTTAACACTCTATAGGGATATGATTTAGAGATTTACACACTCTTTACAAACCATCATAGAAAATAAAAATAGACGATGATCATGAATGGCCTAGGTTGAACCTACGATTTGATTGATTAAATAAAAGGTGTCTCAATTTAGACCTCCTATAAAAGATTTTTTAGACTATGAGATTTCCATTATGATTAGTGTTTTTCACACTAATCAATTTATTTTTATTCAATGGATAGAACTAGAAATAACTAGGTTAAAATTTATTGTAATGGAAGTTTTTTTAATGGGAATCCAAATGGGATGTTGACTAGAGTAATAGATATATTGACTTTGAGTAATTATTTTTTAGAGAACATGATTAACAAATTGAACATTATAAAACTCTCATACTCACCAATGATTATAAATATAGTGTTTTCATGGAGTTTAGGTGGTGGAGATCATGGAGGAAATAATATTTAGTTTCATACATTTTGAGTATATTGGAAGAATCACCCATGTGAATGTCTCCAGGGAACGAGAAAATGTGTTGAGTATAGAATATAATTATAAAAATAAAGTAGTTATAAAGTTAAAATGAAATATTTAACAAACATGATGAATGGGAATGTTGGGATTCCTAAATTATTATCAACGGATGAATGTTGAAATGTGGGTATTATTGGAATTATAAAAATTGAAGCCCTTGTGGGATAGTTCTTGAAGACAATCTATAATTTGTTCTATGTAATGGTTATATTACTAATGATGTAGAGACCGCAAATGACATATAAATGTTTTGGGATGTTTTAATAATATTTTCTTATGTTAAACATTATAAGAATGATTAAATTGATATTGATGAAAGTAAATACAAGATTTATATTTCATATTTTAGGAAATAGAAATTATAGAATAAGGTTATAAAGCATAGTTAATGGTTTATGAATTATGTGGTGTTATTTATGTATTTATGTATTAGATTTCTTCAAATATGTTATATGAATCAATAAATATATAATTATTATTCAGTATTAGTTTTATATTCTGTATTTTCAAGGATATGATGGATGTTACGAATGAAATAGGAAAAATGATTTAATTGAAATATTATATTTTATGTAAAACACTTGATTATGGGATGGTAACCATTTGAATGTCCTTGATATCAAGAATATGTTTCTTATTATTGATAAATATATGATTGATATGAATAAATAAAATCATATTGTATTAATGAACATGGAATTGATTAATGATTTGGGAAGAAATTGGGTTATGTAATCATTCTGGGAGATTTCTAAATTTTTAGATGTATGGAATATATTAAAAAATGTATGGTTTTATTCAAGTATTGAGGTAAAATGATTTTTTTTCAATGAGTTTTTATAGTAATTAATATTATTTATATATATCAAGAGAGTACATGATTTAGTTATTAACATGTTTGGTATCTGCAAATTATGTTCTAATTCAAGTTGTTTGGGGGATTAATTATTTTATTTCTAAATTTAGTAACCTTATTTCTAATATTTTGGATTGTAATCACTTGGAAGGGTAATAAGGTTATTAATATATGAAATGGATTAAGTTGAAAATTACAAGGGGTTTTAGAGTCTACTATATTATTTCACCATATAATTTATTAAGCATATTGAATTACCATTAGTAACAATTTTTTATTACTAGAGATAAAAGTAATGACTTAGCATTTTATCATGGATCTTGAAATTCATTAGTGATTCAAGAAAAAACCACATATTCATTATTAGAGTAAGAAATTAATGGTAAATTGAATAAATCCCAAAAGGATGATATTATTCTTACGATACAAACTATAACTAACCCTTATGTATATCGAGCCATTATAAATTCTTGATCATATCAGGATGGTAGCCTATTTATTAGAACATACACTGAACTACCAATAGGTTCATGATTCATTCAATATATATTTCTAGAGGATTTAAATAGCTAATACATATTATGAACTAAACTCATAGGTCGTACCACTACATATTTCCATTTATTATGAGGAACAATAGATATAGATTTTAGATCTAATAAATAATGCTCTAAAAAATAGGAAAATGTATATGTTCAATATTATTTAGAAAAAATACCGGCTTGACTTTGTAATGTGGGAATGTAAGGATTCAATTAGGTATAAATATCCCCCTTTTTCCTAATAATGTGATGATTTTTGAGGGATAAATTCATTTTAAGGGGGTAGAATGTAACACCCCAAGGTTTAGTGAAATGTATTTTTCAATTAAATTTAATCGTACAGATATTTTATGTTACCTAAAACTGTGCGTTTATCTTTAGTTATAGGAAACACTGAGTATATATTTCATTACATGAAATACTAAACTTTCTATGTTATATAAAAAACCATGTTATGTTTGTGTTACATGCAAAACTGTGTTTATCTTTTGTTACACATGACACTAATTTTCTCCAAAACCATGATGTATTTTTATTACTATACAACCATGATATCTATAAACCTTCCATCAAACATAAAGAATTGAATAGTATGAAATATATTTTAAATATTATAAATTATGGTTTTATATAATGAAAACATATTTCTATAAAAGTACATCATTTTTTAAAACATGTCTTTATATGTTTCAAAAATATTATTTCCTCTTAAAAATTGCATATTTTTTTGACCCATATCAAATTGGATTTTTAAGAAATTTATGAAATTTATATGATAAAATAAACTTGTTTTTTAAATAGAAATATAAAAATTATCTGATGATTGTATTTTTATAATTGTATGAAATGATTAATTTTTTGATGAATAGTGAAAAATACATAATTTTAATTGATAAATTCCATTTCATTTAAATCATTTATAATGTAAAAATGGAAATTAATTTTTTTAAAAAAGTATAATCTCTTCACTTATATATCTATTAATTTGATTTATTTCATTAGAATCAATTTAATATTTAATATTTATATAAATGTTTTATATACTTTTCGTCATTTTCTCTTTGAAAACCCATTTTATAGCCACCTCTATGGGATACACTTTTAATTTAAATTTCAAAATTTTATAAATTTAATTTTAAAAAATTTGTTCATTTTTTGGAATCATAATAGTTTATATTATATAATAGATTTAACATAGTTTTTTATCAATATGAATATTGAAAATAGTAAAAATTAATTACCAAAGTTACTATATAATTGTGTTTCCAAGGGTTAAACTAAAAAAATAAACATTAAAATAACCTAAAAACTTGTCTAAAATAAATCTTATTGAAATATTTCAAACATATTTTTTTAATTCTCTATAATAATTCATTTTGGTGACTTTTTTAATGGTAAAAACATGGATAAAACTTTTTTTTATTAAAAACATACAAGTGTGCTACTCACCTCACTTATAAAAGCACACACCATATACTCTCTTCTTTACATAGAAAAACAATATTTTGGATAATAGATGAAAAAATACCTTAAAAAATTCCCCAATATAATCCAATTATCCAATTTTTAGGAATAAATCTAATATATGATGGATTTTTGTGTAATCCTAACAAGGATACTGAAATAAGAGGTAGCATTCCTCAACAAGCATTTTTTTCATTTTTTCCTGCACCTCAATAAAATATTATTATATAGTGATGATATAATTTCCTCATTATATCCAATATACTGAGATACTTTTTTGATAATGTAATTAGGAATATTTATCTCCACTTTTAACTAATGTGTAACAAAAGCATCATTTTTGTGTACGGAGGACTACCACCTCATGAACCCAAGTTATTACTTTTTCTATTACAACAAATTAAAATTGTGTATGATGATGGATATAAAGTATATACATGATATTTATAACATAATTATACCGACATAATAATTATATCATAAATAAATAAATATATATATATATATATATAATTTCTCTTCATTTGGGGTTTGATAACATTGTCTGTGTGTATGGTGGACTGCAACCTCACGAAGCGATATGATTCATTTTTCACAAACTCTTTGCATTCAAAATAAGAATGAGAGAATTTATAAACATCCAGCCTTAAAAATTACATAATATTTTGTTAATTTAATAGTTATAATTTAATTCACATTTTGGATCTTTTCAGGTTTATAATTTTATAGAATTAGTCCATAACTATTACATAACAACTCAAATATTTCAAAGCAGTCTCTTATACTCACTATCCATTTTTTCCAAGAAATGAAACTGTTTAAAATAATACTTTATTTACTTTTCTTGATTAGAACAATCATAAAATTCATATTGATTATCAAATTATTTTACTCATATTTATACCATGTGAAAAACATTTCAAAAACTAGGGATTATCAAGAAAATCTTAGTAAGGTAATATAAAATAAGTAAAGAAAATATTATTCCATGAATACTTATAAACCCCTGAAATCATACTTGTCAACCATAAAACATAATTTGTTTAAAATATCTCATCAAATAATAGAATTCTAGAAGAAATCATAGAAATTGCATATCTAGAAGGTAACTTGTGGAATCCATATCATACTTACGTTGAATCATTAATGGATATATATATATTGTAACATTAATGGTTACATTTGGAGTACCCATCGTAGTATATTCCCTAATTATATTAGAAGATACCTCATCATGTAACTCCATCTCATTAACCAATGAATTAGAAATATATAATGGGATCAGTTTCCCTCAGTTTATCAAGGAACCACTGCCATACACAAACAATTCCCATCAACCATAACTTAATCATAACACATAAAATAAGAATAAAAGAAAAATATCATTTCCACATTGCCATAAAAAGATATCATTTCAAGATAATGACATAATTATTATATTCTTAAAACCATTTTCAATACCAAGAAACATGATAAAGGGAATATGGTATTTATTTTTATTTTAAAAACATCAATGATTGTAGAGGAATCCAAATATCAAATAATGGTCAAGGTGGTGGAAAAGTTATTATTGCCGGGTATATTAAAAAAACATTCCTTTTTTAATTTTTCAAAATTATTAATAAAAAATATTCCTTTATAAACACATTGAAGGAAATTAAAAGTAAAATGGTTTATTTATACACTTTATAAAATAATGTGGGGTATATTATCAAAATATGCCTCAATTAATTGATGTTGAGACTATGTCCCTTACCTTGAGTCTGACTTTTCAGACACAATCATTAAATTCCAGAATAATAAAAATTGGTTAATTTATACTTTATTTATAAACTTTTTATGTTTATTGTTATTTTTATATTACTTATTACCATCCTAAAAAAATTACATAATTTTTATGTTCATATATGACGTTTTTTCAATATTCGGTACTTGAGTAGAAAAAGAAATTGTTATGATGTAATTTTTCCATGTGTTCATAGGTCCATCTTCTCCAAAATATAATTGATAAATCAATAATATCTTTTTTACATTAATAAAATTTTATATAAAACCATTAATTATGATAAGGTAAAATGAACAATTTTATCTTCATAGAGACGGTAACCCTTACATACGCATGAGTAACATTTTCATTTTTCTTTGATTAATATGAAATAAAGTGAATTGTTATTTTATCTTTTTTATCTTTACATAATTATAATAATATTACTAAAATATTAAAAATAATTTATATATATATATATCATACAAGTGATTTGGTGAATAAAAACAATGCACATCGCTCCATGTAGGTGATAGTTCACACGTACACATGAATGAAATTATCATCTCTATGTGCATGGTAAGTAAGAACATAATTTAAATACTATTATTTTAAAATGAAAAACAATTAATAAATATTTTATATAAACATTGATTCTATAATTATAACCATTGATCATTTATTGTAATGAAAAAATATCTATATCAGTTTGCGAGGCTGTAGTCCACCATACACATGAAAAAAATATTTATTTCCCATTTGATGAAATTAGTGTTAGATTTTTGTGATGATATTAGAATTATAAAATAACATTATATTTATGATACTTGAGTTAATATTTCATCATGGATGAAGGGTAATTAAAGAAAGTGGAAGAGTAAATAAAATAGAGGCACTTCAAAAATGACACCTCTTCTTCAGTTGGTCATCTTTGAAGAACTAATTAACACCAATAATAATGGTGTTATGCATAAAATAAGAACAAAATAACTTGGGGATAGATTCAATGAAACTTTTTGGGTAGATATTTTCTGAACGAAATGGTTCTTAAAGTGTTAGTATTGTATACGATTTGGTACCTTATTATAGTAAAGGGGAGGGGCCCCCTTGGAATCTCTTAAAATATTAAATTAAGATAAATTATTTTTTTTGTAAAAAGGACTCCAACATGTGAAGTATATGATATAAGATGAGTATAGTTCTATATCCTTTTTATCAAATATTTTTTATACATGTATTTATATTATTTTAGACCTTATCTTTTTGGTTAACCCTGAAATATTCTCTATTATTATAATTATGGTAACAACATTTTAATAATTAAGAGGCTATAAATTTAACATATACAGGGTAAATTTCCCATAATTGGACACTTAATGAAATTTTAGACCTTATCATATACCCTTTTTAATTTTAAAAGTTTTTTAGTATTTTTAAATTATTATTAAATTATTATTTTTATATAATATCAATTATGTCAATTTATACACTATTCAATTCATAGAATTTAAATAAAAATTGAACATAGAGATAACTAAAAATAATAATTTAATAGACTTTTCACATTTCATTTTCACCTAGAAAATTTTTTGATGACATGTATTTAGTCATATAATATTTATTTTAATATATATAAAATCACATGTTTTATTCTTTCAATAATAATGAAATCATTACATTATCACTCTATCATAATTAAATTTATTTACTTAATGTATAAGAATTATAAATAAAATAAAATGATACAGGAAATATTTTTAGATTTATAATTACTATTTATAGTTGAAGAGATTACTTATTTAACCCCATATTAAAATTTTTATAGTAATAATAGACATGTTTATGATTTTTTTCCTTTACCTAAATTTAAAAGTTATAAAAGCCTTATTCCCACCCATGTGGCCTCTAAAAGCAAAACTTTCAGCATAATGATTGTATTGGTCATAAATAACTAATTTAATAAGGTTTTTACTATTATTAGGGTACTTTTTTATTATTATAATTTTATTTTAACCCTTATTTAGTTGATTTACACTTTAACAACAGTAAACAAAATATTAAAGTCACTATTTAACAAAAAATATTTTGATCATATTAGATCACATTTTTCAAACTGATTACAAACATGAATGTCCATTTTTGAATATTCAATTCACAAAAGTGAATATAATTAATTTTATGTTAATTCCATTTATGTATTAAGTAAATGGGTTTTTAAAAATTAAAAACCATTAAAAGGTTGGCATGTGTTTATATCCTATTTAAATATGAAATTACATCCAATGTCTATAATTGGATTATAGGATAAAAAATTAATCTAATTATACCATAAAACCAAGTAATGGTAAAATATAAAAATATAAATAAATTTGATGAAAATAGTGTTTTGAATAAAAACAAAGTATTTTTTCATTATTTTTTACAAAATGAATTTTATTTCAAAAATACCAAAAAATTTAACAAAAGTGAATTTTGATGCCTAAATTCGAAAGAAGAAGTTTATTTTTTGATATAAAACATATAAAAGCAATAAAAACAATATTTAATAAGGGTTCACTATCAAAATGTGCTAACACTATATTTTAAAAAATATTAGAGTATTTTATTCTTAAAATTGGATACATTCACATTTTAAACCTCCAAAACTTATTAGAATAAAGTGAAAACATTTATTAAATATTTGTAAACATAATATAGGTATTTTTGTTCATTCCTACTAAAATAATGACTTGGACGTAACTACTATTTAAGATAGTAATATTAATAATCTATTATTTACTAGTATATCTCAATCTTGTGTGCAACATAAGATTTCAGAAAAACCCATTATAGTGTGTTGGGTTTTCTATTGGAAATAGAATCCCTTTTAAACTAAAATTAATACCTAATTCCTAAAAATTAATATATACAAAATTTTCTTGTTTTATTTTTACCTGGGATGTTACATCCTTCCCCCTTTTGGAAATTACGTCCCCAATATTTTAAACATGGGCTCGGTTAGTAAAGATGCACTTTTCAAAATTACATTATTGAAATCCCACATCCGAAAAAGGGTAAAATAAAAATTCACTTAAAAATTAAAAATGTGATGTAAAAAAGGTCACATGAGATAACATATACTAGGATTATATGTAGTAAAACATGGATATAGAAGAAAAACTAAGCATTATGTTATGATGGAGATTGAAAGAAAACATAATAAGGAGAAAGTTAACAATCAAAAAACTACGAACTTGTGATGGGTTAAACAATAATTGATTTCATAGTAGGAAAATTAAAGATAAAACGTTTTTTTAATATACTTTTCATAAATTTGTGGAATTCATTTACTACATAGACTATGATCATAAGGAAATATATTTACTTGAAAGGTAGAGTTTCATTAACTAATCAAATTCCCCCACAAAATCAACTTTTTCTCTAAATGATGACTATTAAAGTTAAAGTTTTCACACCTGAATCACATTAATAAACTAATATAGAATAACATAATCCAAAAAAGTTTAAATAACTTTTCATCATATCTTAAAAAATTAACCAAAACTAAAAAGGTTGTATAAATAATATAATTCCCCAAATTTAATAACAATTAAATAAAGAAATACTACTTTTAAACTCCAATATTCAACTGTAATACCCAAATATCAACAACTACCATTCAAAAAATTTCTATCCTTAAAATTATATATAATAATGAAAAATTAGATTGAAACCCAAAATTCAAAAGGATTTGATCACATAGTCTTCCATGATAAATAAAAATATTTATCTCCAAATAACGTCAACCACTCTTAATGTCTTATTCCAAGAAGTAATTAAACTATTCACATTCCACAAGATAGGATAATCATTTCCATAAATAACCAAAATCTCTATAAGTCCAAAATAAAAATAATAGATTCTTAGAAAATATAAATAAACCATTACTCCTCATTTAAAATCCCATAGTATTCTATTTACCTTAATCATATAATGTTCCGAAAAATAGTGAACGTATTCCAAAATAAAATATATCACTGAATTGACAAATCATTTTCCAATACCAAAGAAATATATTTAATATAACATATGTTCCCAAAATAATCTTATTCTAATTCTATAAACTAGTTTAACTAAAAATTAAATTCATACTAACCAAGGAATTCAAATTGGCCTACGGTAGGGGATAAATTATTATCACACCTCAGTTGTGGGTTTGATTTGTACTTCTTTATCCGACGTGACAGGTTGGAACCCATCCTATGGGTTGTCCTTTTCCAAAAAATTATAAAAAAATCAATATTCAGAAAATGTGATAAAATCCTAAAAAATGGCCATAACCTATTTTATCCTAAAATTTTATCTCATACCTTTAATTTTGAAACCCAAAATTAAATAACTCAAAATTAATTCAAAATAAAAGATCATATAAAACGTAAAGTTTATTCAGACATATATAATTATTTCCACATAAAAAAAGATAATTCGTACTCAAATACATTTTTCACATAAGATACTTCAGGGTTACACATATTATAAAAATTCATCCGAAGTAATCCTATTATAAAAAAAATATTCAAACTTTTAAAAATATCATCATCCCTAGATCTAACATAACTCTCAAATCCATTATATATAGGCTTCTTAATCATTCAAAATTCATCATGTTCCTTTTATCATAATTTTATATCTTATTCTTTAATACTTATTTCCTAAAAACAGAAACATGAATTTTGTCCTAAGATTCAATAATGTCAAAATATGAGGTAAGAAAATAATCCATACTTTTCATATATCATATTCAGTTTCCTAATCTTCATTTTTAATAGATATATTTATTGAAAAAAAATATTAATACAGTCATACTGAACCCATTCCTGAACCTTATTCATAGGGAATATATTTTCATAATGAACATATTTTCCACATTAAAAACAATCAATTGATAACTCAGAATGAACTTCTTTACTTTTCTTGGAGTAAATGGAATGCTTCCATTTTCCTTGGTAGGTTATTGATTTATAAAATTCATTACCACATATATAACACCTTTTTATCCCTTTAAATCATTTTTAGGTGTTTATTTACTTATCCTTGACACATATGTTGATGAATATACTTACTTTTAGTACTATTAATATATTAACATTTGTAGGGATTTGTTTCTCTGATATATGGTGAATTAAAAAACTCACTATTGTTCTAGTGGTTAATCATGAGTTTTGATAGTTGGTTTAGAATAAACAAGAGAGTTCTAATTTCAACTCCGATTTCATGTGGGTTTTTATTCATAGAACCACAACATTTTCATTCGCAACAATTGTTACTCTGGTTCTTGATGGATCTATCCATTTTTAAAAACAAAAAAGGTGAGTGTGAGTTTATTAAAAAAATCATCATATAAGGAGGATAAAAAATAAGATATACTTATTCATGATATATCAAAATCATTTAATTTATCTAAAATAATGATGACTCTTTGTATTATTGTAACCATTGTGGTTATATATAACTTGTAACTTAAACTTAATCCCTAACTTTAAATCTATCTAAACAGACCATTTTTACAAATTATAAGGCCCAATCCTTAAACATTACATAATCAAGAGACATGTCTATAATTTTACTTTATTTCACAATGAGGATATTTTATGGTTTTTAGTTTTAGATAATTCGACCATAACTATTACAGTACAACTCTTATTTTAAATATTATACAGTTATACTCACTATCCATATTCATCACAAAATGGTACTCTATAAAATTAAAAAATATTTATTTTTCTTGATAAAAATATTTATAACATTCATCTTGACTTATTCCGTTATTTTACCCATACTTATAACCTGTGAAAAACATTTCAAAAACTATGGATGAGAAGAAAATCTCAGTAAGGGAATATAAAATAAATAAATAAAACATTATTACATAAATACTTATAACCCCATGAAACCATAATTTTCACCCATATTATATAAGTTCATTAACAAAAATCATGGAATCGTATTAATTTAGAAAACCGATAAGAAATCATAAATCATAAAGGTAACTTGTTAATACTTACATTGTAGATTCCACAACTTCATAATGAGTAACATTCATGGTTATGTTCAGAATACCCATCACATTATATTCCTAGAATATCTTCGGAGAAACCTTATCATTTAACTACATATTATTACCCAATACATTGGAGAGCTATAAATAGATCAACAACCCATGGTTTATCATGGAACCATCCATATTAAAAAACAAAACCTAATAACCATATCATAATCATGTCATATAAAACAAGCATGAAGGGAAAAAATAATTTCCACATTACAATCAGAAGATGTAATTTCTAGATATTGACATAATCAATCCCTTCATAAAACCATTTCCAATACTGAAATATGTGAAAAGAGAAGATGTTATGTATTTTCTTTTTAAAAGCATTACTGATTATTGAGGATTACAAATAGAAAATAATGGCCATGATGGTAAAAAAATCCATCTCATCATGTACATTAAAAATAAAATCCTTTAGTCATTTTGTAAAACTCTTTTTATAAAAATATTCCTTTTTAAAACCATTGAATGAAAATAAATTTAAAATGGGTTAATTATACATCATATAAAATATGGTGGTGTATATTAATGAAATATTCCTGAATAAAAGAGGATTAAGAGGAAGACCCTTACCTTGAGTTTGACTTATCACTTAAAATATTTATATTCCAGAATAATTAACGTTTGTAAATTACTACTATATTTAGAAACTTTTTCAAGTTTATTATTACTTTAATATCACTTATTACCATGTTATAAAAATTATATAATTATTTAGGATTATATCTATATTTTGACAATATTTGGTACTTCAGTAAAAAATAAACTTGTTATGATGTAAGCCGCCCATGCGGTCAAAAGTATATCTTCTCCAGAATAGTATTCATGACATAATAATAAATTTTATATATCATTAACACTTTTTAAACCAAACCGTTAATGATGGTTACGAAAAATGAAAAATGTTATTTTCATGGAGATGACAGGTCATATGTATGCATGAGTAACGTTTTCATTTTTCATTTATCATTATAGAAATAAGTTAATTATTTTAAATTTAAAAAATGATCATAATATTATTAAAATCATAATTATAATTTAAATATATATGTATATCATAAAAGTGATGTGGTGAATAAAAATGATTCACATCGTTTCGTGGAGGTGATAGTTCACATTTACGCACGTACAACGTTACCATCTGTATATTCACAGTATGTAAGAATATAATTGAAATATTATAATTTAAAAATGATAAATATTTCATAAATATTATATTTAAACATTGATTCTATTATTATAACCATTCTTGATCTACGGTAGTGAAAAATAAACTATATCAGTTCGTGAGGTGGTAGTCCACCGTACAATGGAATAAAATGATCGTTTCTCATTTGATGAAATTGGAGATAGATTTAGGTGATGATATTAGCATAATAACTTTTTAGTATATTGAGGATACTCGTGTTTTTATTTCACTAGGGATAATGTATATTTAAAAAAAGTGGAATAAGAAATAAAATAAAAACACTTAAAAAATATACCTCTTCTTCGGTTGATTAACTTCTATGAAAAACTTTAATAACCCTAAAAAGGGTGTTCTAACAAAATTAAAGCCCCAAAATGTTGGGAGGGATTATAGGTAGAGGTTTGGGTAGATATTGGCTTAACCAAATGGTTCATGAAGTGTGAGTATTAGATAAGGGTTGGTACCTTTTTATTGGATAGGGGAGGAGAACACTTGGAAACACATAAAATATTAGATTAATATAAATTAAATTTCAACTCCAAATGGTCCCAAAATAATTTATTTCTAAGATAATATTTTTTGGGTTGATTAACCATCATCTAATTAAGGTAAAATTAATATATAATTCATTATAATTATTATATATAAAAATTTATTATTCTAAAATTACCTAGGATATTAAACATTTAATGAATATATATGATATTAATGAAATAATTATGATTCTAATTACATATTTATCATTCTAAAATGATAACATATAATTTTAGTTCTTGTTGATTTATTAAATTAAAGATGATAATGTTGTTCTTGTAGTTGTGGGCTACCACCTTCCCATGGTGATGTGACACTCTTTTCATAACCATACCACATTGTTGATATTTATAATTATATTTGAAGAAAAAACATGGAATTAGTGATATTTTAATCATTCTATAATGAATAAATATTACTTAAATCATTCCATAATGTTTTTTTGAAAAATGGAAACATTACTCATTTGTACATACGACATGCCTTTTCCATGATGGTAACAGAATTCATTTATAAAAACCATATTTCATTATTTATACTAACAGAATAATGGATGTATTAATATGATAATGATTTATTTATTATTATTAAAGAGATGATTTTACCATGATCAGTTAAAGAGGACCTAAAATAAAAAATTTAAACAATATACAAAAAACAAATTGGTTATTACACAAAATACAACTTTAATCAGGAATTTATATTAATTGGTAATAAATGGTCAAAGGTAAAAAATATATTTTATCATATATATAAATATAGATATATAATAACTTAAAAATAAACATATATTTATTATACATTTTTTTAATGTGTAAATATGAAGTTGATTCTTAGGGTATGAGATTTATATTCTCATTTTTTGGAGACATGAGAATTCCCCACTTATTTCTTTTGTGTGGTGTGGATACTTTTTCATTTACATTTATATAAATAATATCCTACATTTCATGATATTAATTATTTTATTTTATGTTATTATTTATTTTCATTTACGATTGAAAACACTACTGTTATATTAATGAATTTCCATCTAACTTTTTACTTTGTGAGATAAATACCATTTACAAAAAATTATTCTTATAAGTGGTGTATATAATATCAATAAATGTATTTTATATTTCTTATAATGAAATTAATTTTAATTTTAATATCCATTTTATAATCACTCTTTCATAGGGTTTACTATTCAAATGATACCCAAGTAGTAAGGGATATTTTTCATAATTTTCATTATATGAGAAGTATGTTATCGTAGGCACCTATATTCTTTATGTGGTGTATATAAAACCCCATTTACATTTAATATCATGAATATATATTTTTCTATGATAATATTAATTTCATTTAATGTTATTCTATCACGGGGAATATGATTCAAAGTTATTTAAGTGGTAATGTATTATGTTACAATCCCATAATTTATCAAGATTGCTCTTGATTATGCTTATAATATTAAAATTATATGACATCTATCTCAATAATATAATTTATTTTCTTATTATATGGTTATTTCAGATGAATATATGTTTTACCATTCATTTTCCACTGTTTTTGTACTCAATATTTCAAAATAATGTTTTTTAGAAAAATCATATTTACTTCCCTCTTTTGATGATTTTTTTCGTTATAACCCCTTTTTATAAAAGTTTTATAAAAAATGTTTTTTACACTCTTAAATATATTTATAAAATACATGTTTACCCATGTGTCACTTTTTTAAAAAAATTTAATGGAATATTCATGTCATTTTCTAGGAAATTCTAGATTGTATTTTATGAAAAATGTAAAATGAATGTTTGTTTTAACGTGTACATCATGAATAGAATTTTCCACCATTAGATATATTATTTTATTTGAAGGTTATTCTATATGTTTTTTATGATATTTTAAAATAAATTTATTTTCAATTCATTTTTGATTTTCTTATATCTGAATGTATATTTTCCTCAATTATTGTTTTAAATTATTTTTAAAAAATCCTTTATAAAATTTCAATGTTTTTAAAGGAAACGATTTTAAACACGTTTTATTTTTAAAAAAATAACTTAAGAAAAGATATTTTAAAAAAAATCAAATTGTTATTAAATAATCTTTTAATATTCAAAAAATTATTTTCAAAAAAATAATTTCAAAAATGTTATTGAATTTTTATCTACAAAGAATGATTTTCAAAAAACAGTCTTTGTCCTCAAAAAAATTTCCAAGTGATTTACCTTTCAAAATGACATTCGAACTAATATGAAATAATTTTATGCAAATTTTTCTATACTAGTGATTTGAGCCAAGCATACCTTTCTAAATTTTTTTCAAAATGATATATTTTTATGATGACCGAATAATTTTGAAAACTATTTCTCTTCCATGGTTAATACAAGAATGAAATTATTAGGAAACCAACTTCTTTCTCTTTAGGTTATGATATGATGAAATGATGAAGTGATTATAAATCCAATCCCTTTCCACAGGTTATGATATGAGGAAATATTTATGAAACCCATTTCATTTTATGGGCTATGATTAAATGAATGTTCTATGATGATGTGGAACACACATGTATGATTTTAATGATGTGATGGTGGTTTTGTTGTAACCAAAGATATAATGACATGATAACCCCAAACAGTGGTCAAATTATATAAAATGATGTGTGAGACCTATATCACCCTCTAATACATTTGGTAAATATTTATATCTCTTGAAATGATAGGACTAGAATGGGGACGAATCCCGGTTCACTAAGGAACTCTTTCCACTATGATGGTTCAAGGAATGAACCTTTATTACTATGATGGTTTTAGAGTGAACGCATTCCACCTTTATATCCTTTGAAGTGAGAAATGAATACCATGTAAATGGTTTTCTATTCTTATGTTTATACGATAATTATATGTCATATGACAGTGTTATAATCTCATGGCACTTATTATTTGATTTACTTATGATTCATGTCTTATGAACATCCTATCATTATTCTATGACTCAATATGCTGATCATTGATATGAAGGGTATGGTTTTCCTATATAATGCTCATGTTCTCATGCCCTTGTGTTCATGTTATCCTTGTGTATCACCATTGTTTACACTTATTGATCATCTGAGCACACCATTTATTACATTACCTTTCCCAATGACACAAAGAAATGTCGTAAGTAGTTTTTATTAATGATGAGTACTAAGGTTGAATATAATTATGGGTGACGTTTATGATTATTCACCAAATTACAATATTGTGTGCTTTGAATCCAATGAAACAATACTATTCTTGTCCTTAAGAAAGTGTTTTTATAATATATTTAATATATACATAAAAATTTGTCTGATTCATTGATGAAAATCATGGGTATCTAAAAAACTATTAAATAATGTGAATAAATAATTTTTTACTAGATTGGATTATTTTAAATTTTGAATACTTTAATTCTATTTTATGTTTTTCTTGAGTTTTGAAATAAATTTATTTTTTAATTAATTACATAATTGGATATGATTGTTTAATTAAGTGATCATGCCTTCATTTGTTTGGAGGAATCCATAACTAATGTTATATTTGTGATTTTCTTCATTCTCTTTTGGTTTTTTCAATATTTCCTTAATTTATAATAAATCATTTACATATAAGTTGATTATGTGTTTATTTTTCTGATTAATAATTTTTTTATATTCCATGTTCATCTATTTCTAAAAAATAAAAATGAATATTTTATTTATTTTCATTAGATTGTTTTTTAAGAAAATTATAAATTCTATAATACAAATCATTTGATTTATTTTACATGATATATTTTTTATGCACATTTTATTATTATCATCATATATCAGGCCCTATCATTTAAATATTTTGTAAAAAAATAAACTTATTTTATAAAATTTTATTATGTTTACTTCTATATAAATACTATTATTTTATTATGTATTTTATTTATTATTTTTTGAAGAAAAAAATTATGTTCTATCAATTTTCAGTGAAAAACATTTTCCTTTTTAGAAAATGTGTTGATTTTTTTAAAAAAAGAATAGTATATATATTTTTTAATAGATCATTTTTTTGTTTAGGAAATTTTTAAATAAAATATTTTCATGTTTGTTAATTAATAATTATGTTCGATACATTATTTGATTATTATAGTTATTAAAAATATGTTTAATTTTTTATTACTATATTAATGTGTTTCGAATTTAGTAACCATTCATTTACTTATTTTTTATTATATTACTTATGAAAAAAATATATTTGAAGATGTGATTTAAACTCTTATAATTTTTAATTTTCTTTTTTACAATTTTTGATTACATAATGGATGAGCTTGTATGATCTAAGATAAATTTAATCTCATCATAAAAAACCTTTTGACATATTTTCCATTCCATTTCTCTATTGATCATTTTTGCTATAAATTATATAACTATACCATATTCTCTTTATGTATGGATCATCTTTATTTTTTTATTTTTAATCTAGAATTGATTTAATTTTTTAATTTATATATAAATGTTATAATTTCATAAAATAAAATAGTCTCACTTTCGATAGTAAATGATTTAATTCTAAAAAAATAATCCCATGTACTAACTTTTTTTACATTTTTTACCTCTATTTAGATAATTGTTTTTTCATATATAAGATAATTAATGAACCTAAAATAAAAATATATATTTTCCATAAAATTTTGATTTTTGGAACATAAATTCAAGAGTGGGGATAATGTTTATCCTTTTTTATCAAAGTTTTCTTAAGGGAAAAAATGTTTTAGTGTGAGAGAGATGGTTAGATTTAGTGGGGACAAATTTTGTTTTATTTATATATTTTAATATTTATTTTTGAGTGCCGCTGTTATATTTTACTATATTCAAAAACTATTTTTTTTTCATTGACCATTTATTCATTATATTCATATTATTATTTATTTATTCTTCATATTTTCTGAAAAAAAAATCATTCTGGAAATACTTGCAACATTATTATTTGACATTATTTAAAAAATAATAATTTCATGTTGTAAAATAATAATAAATGATTTTTTTTATTTTTTTTAAATACAGTATAATAATAAAGTTAAAATCTTTGAAATATGATAAAAAGATAATGTAATTATTAAATAATGTCCAAATAATAATTTTCCTAAAAAATCATGATAAAAGTATGAAACATTTACAATAATACCTTGTGATTCATGTAATCATTTCTTATTTCTCTTCATTTTTTTAACTTATGTTATTCTTTTATATTTTTTTTATTTTCGTTTATCTATAATTTTTTAACCTTGAGTCAATAATTGAGTGTTTTGAGACACATGTTCAATTAGTTTTCTTTTATTTTATATTCATACCTCCAAAAAAACGTCCAAAGATCCATTATAAAGATAAATTATGAGTGTCATTAGTATCACCATATTAAGTTTATATGATAATTAAAATATAATGGAATGATCCACCTAGTGAATAATTAATTCAAATTGAGTTCTTGGTTTTTAGTTTTTATTATATTTAATAGTGAAGTGAGTGTTTTTAGAGAGGGTGAATGCCAATGAAAATTAAAATTAAAAAGAATATTAATAACATGATTACAATATATAAGATAATGATTATTCAGAAGGATCTTAATTTTTAATAATTAATCATTTTATAATAATATTTATTTTCAAAATGTGAATTTTGTTGTAATATAGTTTTTTTTAAGTATTAATTTCATTCATATTTTATATTTTTAGTCTCCTTGTGCTGGAGGTCATTCCTAACAATATATTTGGGAGAATTTTTAATTAGATTTGTATTATTATTTATATTCATTGGTGGTATATATTTTATGTCTATTTATATTTATTATTGGGATATTAATTTAATAAATAAATATTTAATTAATTTCTTATACATATTTTGTATTTCTTAATAAATATTAATTATTTTTTAAAATATTTTTTTGACATGTATAATTATTATTTAGTTTTTATATTAATCATATATTAAAATTCAATATAGGTTGAAAAGGAATTGAAATTATACAAAATGAAACATTTTTTCATTTAATAATATTTTATAAAAATTGTTATGTTATTCCATATTGGGGTATGTCAAAGAAATGAATGTTTTTTTAACCAAAACTAAAAAAATTTCCTGAGAAGAAATTTAAAAAAATAGAAAAATTATCTTAAACAATCCAATATCTGTTAAATTTATTCTATATTAGTTATTTTTTCCTAACGTACCATTGTATCTGTCTCATAATTATTTTTCATTAAATAAAACTTCTACATGTAATTAATTAAAATAACATTCCACTATATTTCAAAGAGTGTGAAATTTAAAATATTATATTATTCTAAATTATTCAATTTTAATACATCATATGATACAAAATTGATATTTTATGATAATTGATTAATAATATAGGCATGCTAAAAATTATTATTTTCAGTGGTTTTGAATAAATATTCTTTTTAATATTTTTTCAATTATAATATCCTTTGAATTATGAATTTGGGTTGATTAAAAGATGGATATAAACAATGTATACGGAAATATGTATGTTTTATATTGATAAAAAACTTTGGCGATTTAGAAAGAGAGTATTATACAAATTTGTGTATATAAATAAATTCATATATACATTCATCAGGGATTTGTGGATTTTTTTCTTTACAAGTAGAGATATTTTATGAAGTAGTTAAATCTATGAATTGTGGTTGTATTACATAGATATATTCAAATTACCCTCAATAGTATTCCACTAATTTATATATATTTGTTTCAACATTCAGTCATTGTTAATTTATTGTTAAATTAATTATGATTTTTGGAAGCATTTATTTAAGTTCAATCATTGAATTGAAATTTTTTTTGGCTTCAAATTTCATTATGGTAAATCATTTCATGGGGTTTTATTTAGCCTTCATAAAGAAGATTGTGTATTATATTGATATATAATTCATTTAATGATATAAAATTCCAAATTCTATATCTTTTATAAGTGTATTGATTTGATTCTCATAGTTTTTAGAGAGTTTTATTGGCAAATGATTCTTGGATTGTATGCCATCTAAATGATATTTTGTGAAAAAAGAGTAAAAATATATAAATTCATAAATCATTGGATAGTAGTGAAATATTTTTATATAATATATACTAATAAAGGGAAATTTTATTTTATGATTAAACAATTGAAACATTGATTTTAGATCTATATAATAAAAGTTGGAATATAGATATTTTGATAAAATTACTCATACATGTATAATTAGATTCCAAGGGTTAGATGTTCTATATTGACTACCCTCTATCAAACATTAAAAAATTGAAAATATTATGTTAGATAATTTGTCCAAATTAAATTGACTATATACCTGTTAGCGAATCTTTACAAAAGTAATAAGAATAATAATTTTATTTTCAAAGCACTTTTATAATTCTTATATACCAGTTTAACATGAAGAGTATAGAGCTAGATAATTACTTATGTGATGAATATTTTATTTTAATTATTATATCACATGTGGAATGAAATGTTAGTAGAATGGTATTAGAGTTTATATTAGTTAATTTTCATGAAATTCATTATTTACATATCTTCATTACAAATTTTAAAACATGGTATATTTTTGGGTAATTGGTATTTAAATACTACTTCAAGTACATGAGATCTTCAAGTGATTGTGCCATCTAAAAAGGGTGATCATGAGTAGTAATGGAACTGGTTGTGTACTAAATCACTATATATTCTAGTTTAAGAAATATCCTCTATTTTATTTCTAGTAGGTTTTTGTTATTAAACATGGTGTCTGTTTTTTCATAATTGTTATATTTAATGATGTGACCATGCACCACTTGAGAAAATTTTCATGTAGTTTCAAAAGTGATTATGGATTTATTTCATGGAATGAGAAAAACTATTTTAAATATTTCAACCTACCATCCTTATTTTATAAGTTATTTTTGAGTGTTTAACTGAAATAAACCTACCATTCTTATTTAACCATCGAATTATGATTATTTTCCATTGGATAATTATTTATAATAATTAACAATATTCTAATACCATAATATTTTACAATAAATATGATTACGATTTTTATTATATCATAATCTTGTAAATAACTATGAGAATAATTATTTCAATGAATAATTTTATTAGTATTGGACAAGTATAATTAAAAAAATTATGATAATGCGGGGATAAATTATCCTCTAGGGAAATATGATGAAATAGAATATGCTTCATAGTGGTTTTGTAAATAACTTTAATTTATCCAATGTTCTTGTTATCCACATGTAATTTTATAATAATGTTTTCATGTAGTATAATTCAATGAATGGTTTTCAAATGTAAGGGTTATTAATAAAGGAGGGGAAAAGCTAGGATACTATAAGAGGAATGAGAAGTATGATATTAAGATAAAATATCATAATTCAAAGCATAAGGCTAAATGGGCGATATATGATTTTTATTTTTGTTTTTATATTCACATAATATCATTTCATTTTTTTGTGATATTTTTAAGGAGTTTATAATTTTCATATTTGTGATAAGGGGATGTAGTTAGGATTTTAATGGAGAATATTGTTTTTTAAATAGTGTATTTATTTATTCTTAATAATCTATATCCTTTATCATTAAATATTTTATCCTTGGGGTTTGGGGATGTGGAAATAAAATGAAGTTTTTTTATTAAATATGAAGAAGAAAATATTTAACTAACGTATCAAAATTCCTATGGGCACTATTGTGAAATCTAAATAGAGAAACAATTACTAAGTACTTCGAGTGATGATTTTATTTAGTCATGTGTGGTGTGTAACCTTCGTATAAAATTTTCTATATCTTATTTGAGTGAATGTAAAATGAGTTGTAGTTTCTATGTTCTAATATATGAGTTATATTATCAATTATATGAATTATAAACTAAAATTAAGATATAGATGTATCCAATAAAATAATTATTGCATCTTTGTTCTCATCGTAAAAAAATTTAATATTTTCCAACTAAAGTTTTACCTTTGTATTGGGTTTTACCTAAATTATATTTGATTAAAATCACTATACACTTAACAATTCAATTTTTTTAATATAAGTAAATCAATTTAAGAAATTGATTATCCTTATAAGAAAACAACACTTAAAACATTTACTTTCTTCATTTTTAACACATCTTACCAAAAAAATCAAACCAAAGATCAATACTTCTAGTGTATTAGGAGATTAAATACATAATTAAATTATATTAAACACAAATTACATATTTTTTATTTAAAACTATACATATTAATCTTAAATCCAATACATATTCTAAAACATCACATGATACCCTGATGAAAAATACTTACGAAAAATTGTGAGCAAGAAATCCTAATAAGTGAATTAATATGATAATGTAGCCTAACATGTGAGACAAGAGGATAACATGATTTCATAAATGATATTGGCCAAAATCATGGGAAAATTTTAAAGGGAAATGATATCTTAATATCATGGAATCAAAAACATGATATATTAATATAAATCATGACATCATATGCATAGGCCAATGTTAATTTCCAAGAATATAATAACATAGTGAGAAAATTAACATTGTTGATTAGGAGAACTACCTAATACCATACATGTAATTCAATGAAATTAATTTTTTAACAAATTCATTGAAGGGATATATATTTCCCTGCACACCTATCATGTAATTTAGTGTGTTAGGATAACCACGTGTTCACTGTACAAGGTATGTCAATAGATGAATACATTACCCAATGAATTTTAGATATATATAATTATAAGAACACACGTTAAATAACAAAAAACATAATATTCACATGCATACATTTTAAGAATGAGTAAAATAAACTCCATATAATGAAAAAGAATGATATAACCCATAATAAAAAAGTCAGATTTGTAATCCTTCCTCTAAGAATAATGATGGAATCAATAACACTAATTCCTAAAAGAAGTCTTAAAATAATTTTGAATTATTATAAAGTTATAAACTTCATTTAACATTTGGTTATAAAATAGGAAAATTCTTGTGTAGGATCACGGAGAAGTAATAATAAAACTGAATTGCATAGGTGATGCATATCAAAATGATGAAAAAATATTTTAATTAAATATAGAACTAATTATTACCCATTATAATTTAATTGAACCTAGATGGAAAAAAATAAAATAAGTAGACTTTTTTATGAAGATATTCATGGTAAAATAATATTTTTATGGAGGTGATACATGTCATGAAATGAGAAATCAGAATGTCTTCTTGTGTTTTGTTTACTTTAAATTTGGATTTTTGAAGGGAATTAAAAACATGTATTATCCCAAAAATACTGTAAAATTTATATTGATATATATTTAAGGAATATATATATAATCTGGATGAAATATATATGAACACAATAAATATATATTGTGAAAATGAAAGAGAATGCATGATTCAAAAGTACTCTGGGTTGTTTGGAAGATCCATTACCTTTGGTCTTGATTAGCTCAATACATAGACTTAAATCCATTAATAATTAATTTAATTATATTAAATAAATTATTAATATTTTTATTCATCCATTTTTAATTTTATAATTTCCATTTATTTTAAATATTTGTTTATTTTTAATACAATATCATTTTACTTTAGTTATTTTGGGTTATTCAGTTACTTCCTCTTTAAACTTTTTCTATCTTGGTCAACAATATTGTAAAAATAAATCATTATTTAATAAATTATGATGGTTAAATTATTTTATTTTCAAATTATAATAACATTTATATAGTATCATGGGTTATCAAGAAATGATCTAAAATTAAGAGTGTTGTATTGATCAGTTCATTTAAGGAATTGAATGTTATTATAAAAATTAACTATTATTATTATCTATAGATTAGAATATATTATCATTATATAATTTTAATTGTGAAAAAAATATAATTTTTATACCATAGATACATTTTTAAAATCACTCATGTCATTAATTTATTAAAAAATTGAAATACATTATTCTATAGAGGCTGTAGTCTGCATTCACCCAAAAGATGCACTAATTTTTCTTGAAATGTGAAAGGGGTGTAAAGAAAAATAATTTCATTTTTAGTTTTTTTACTGAATTGTAATTTTTATGTTTTTTATTATATAATTCATTTTTACTGCACATATAAATATTTTATGAAAAATAAACATGTTGTTTCACAGTGGTGGTATTTCTTACAAATGCATGATAAAATTATCATTTTTCTGAAGGATTTTGTAAGAAAGTATAAAATTTGTATTTAATTACAATAAATTTTCTTAAACATAAAAAAAATTAATATGTTTTATCAAATTCATATATAGATCATATTTTATGGGTATAGAACAAGATAAGATATAATATTTTTTAGTTAAGAGAATTACCTCTCCCATTGGAACTTCTATATTGGGAGGCTCCTTAAGATTCATTGGTCAGTATTTATGGGAGAAAAGGGATTCTAAGTAGTTGGAAGGGGGCTGAAGAGTGAATAGAGTATATTTTTTATAGTTCTATAACCTTTTTGTTCTTGGTGAAATTAAAATAAGGTTAAGTATATTTATAATTTTAGAGAGTGACATTTGTTTAACTTTCTTTACATTTTAATATTGTATTTACATTATATGAGTATAAATGCATCATGGAAGGTACAAAATAGAGTGGGTCAGAGATATGGTTGATGATCCCTCACCCACCCATTATCCCATATGTTTTTAACATTTATTAACCTTTTTCACTAGATAAATTCCATTTTTACATTAATTTACAATTAATATGGTAACTCAATTTGTTTTACCTTTGGTAACCAAATTTAGTTAACAAAATTTTGAATTTTAAATTATATGAAGTTTTTTTTAATTTTTTGGAAGTGGTTTCCTTATTATCATATGAGTTTTTAGCTTGATCAGTTTTTAGATAAAGGATTGCGGACATTGAGAAGTCTGTAGAAGATTAAAATTGTGTTTGGAGACCTTTGAGGAAAAACAAGGGCACCACAACATAATGGAGATGGCTATGTGATATGTTTATTTGGATTTTAAGGAACACCATAGATGAAATGGAAACCCCATAGTCATTTTTACCATTAAATATTTCATCACAGCCTTCTCCATAGAGGTATTTTTGGGGTCTCCATGTCCTGGTGATTTAGACCCCAATGTAGATCCTTATCCACACCATTTACAAAAAGTGGTACTTGCAGTTGGTCATCCAGTTTTTTTAATATCTTGTTAGTGAATTAAAATTGGGAATCTATTTTGGACTTATGAGGATGCACTAATAAAGGTTTTCTCTGGTGTATTTGAATCCTCACTAATCCCCTATTGATACAACCATGTCCTCTTAATTAAATAATGGGTTTGAGAGAATTACAAAGATTTCTATATGTGACTCCACACTATAATTTATCTCATTACACCATAGTTGTGTGTGAACTATTGCATCACCCAACTGTATTAACCCATTAATCACCATAGAGTTTGATAATAAGGTTTATCTTATGTCATGGATGTCTCTTTTATGCCATGGTGTCCAATTTATTTCATGGTGGGTTTTTCTTATATCACACCATGCTATAGAGATATGTTTTCACCATGTTACCTTCTTGTTGAGAGGTTTTATACCCAAATATCTTGTCACTACTCCAAGAGTGGAATTTTCAATCTTTCAATTGAATTTTATGACTCATATTGACAGTAATTGACATTTGGTAAGAATTTGTTTTACCCTTTTCCGTGTTTCTCAATTATTTTCTCTACAACACATGTTATGTTAGATTGGAAATGGTTCTAGTATTCCTTGTCATGAAGGTTGTTTTGGGTCGTCTGTGAGAAATTTTCGATGAAAAATCCCCTAAAACCCTGATGTTCACATAAAAAACCTTGATTTGGGGAGTTCTTTAGTATTTTTTGATCTCTAATACACTTGTTCATATGGTATAGTTATATTTATATTTTTCAATCTTCCATGCTTATTTATTATAGGATCTGGTTAAAAGAATCTATTTCCATAATGGATTATTATCACATGTTCTTATTTATGTTTCTATTATAATTATAATGATGTACCATTATGTCTATTTAACATGATTTACATTGATGTTTATTACCTTTACTTTGGAGGTTTTGATCATGTTACACATGACATGCGAACATGATATTATGATTCCCTCTTAGAGGTGGAGTGAACATGATGAGTTATGTAAAAAACAGTTAAGAATGATTTTGTTGTGGCTTGAACATTACTCAATGTAGCATATGGATACCGAGTAGCACGACAGACTAGTGGACCACCCATTATTTGATTTACCTTTTAGATATTGAGTAATAAGCCTTTATGCGATTTACCATGAGGATACAAAGTATGGTGGTAATCTGGATGAATCTTGTCAATATCAAGTGACATGTCACCAGACTACTATAAATTTTTTAACTTTTTTATCATATTTCCTAACCATAATGGAGTGGATCCATAGTTGGTATGGTCAAGGGCTTGAGTAGGCATGGTAAGCATAGAACCACATAGTACATGGTTTGTTTTTGTTATCATTTAATTAAATTTTTTTATTAGTAGTTAATGAACATGTTGTAAAAGTGAATAGTAGTTAAGGATGAATGGGTAGTGTCCAACATGGATTTCATAATCACATCCTACACAAGAATACCATTGTGAATGAATACATCATGTATAGAGTTCTAAGTGAGGAAATGGAGCTCATAGCCAATGGATGATATGTGGAGCACATAGTTTATGGATAGAATCATATGGACTTCATAAGAAACCAGAGATTGCTTATTTATTTTCCAAATTCATACTCTAGATTGGATTTCCACTTTTGGATCCCTTTTACATATTGTATGACTTGTATTATTTATTAATAGTGTACATATATGAACTCTGATTATTAATTCATTTAAATTCTATTCTATTTTTACTTTTCATATGGCATGACACATAGGGTATAATCTCCCCACTGATGGACTTAGACACTCATTGCTAGTAGACATTCTATTACATATGGGGAAGCATATATAATGTCACATGGAACAACAATTTCAACCCAATGGGTTTGGTCATGGTCTTTCACAATGGTATGAGAGTTATTTTTCTATATTTCTATTCAAATTAATCTATTATATGGAAGAATTGAGATATGTATGTGGGAATCAAGTTGGATAGTTTCTATATTATTATCGAACTCATGTGCAACATACCTTTATGTTACCTTTAATGGGAATGTTTTTATAGTTTTATGAAATTATTATGTATGTTCATGAATCATTAGTAGTAATGTAGGATCACATGAAATATGCATTCAAGTTTTTTTGAAACATATTTGTTTATAATGTTAGTTCCTTGGTGTGTGAAATCTATTCAGGATATTTACTCTATTGGGTGATATAACTAGTTTTATATGCTCTTGTGATATATATATATTTGAATTATTTAATTTGAACTATGTATATAATTATTTTATGATTTTATATGAATTACCATTACTAATGTGTAGGAATGAGACCATGGTTAGATCTAGGAGGGATAAACTATGGGTTTTTACTAGACATCGAGGGAAATATTACATGATACCATTGACTATTTAGGAACCATATTAATAGATATAAATGTTACATTTGTGTTATAGAAGATTCCTCCACATAGAAATATGGTGGGACTTCCTTCTATATATAAGCATGATATATAGAATGCTCATATAGTCACTCTAATAGTTAATGTGGACAGACCACTCTAGTTTGGACTTTTCTGCATTTTATTAATCTAATGTAGGGAAGTTACTAGAACTATAGTCATCTTTTCTCCAGATATTCATCTTGATCATCCTATATATTTCCAGTGAACTAGATTTATTTAATATTCTCTCGAATGGAGTAAAATTTTTGAGAGTATCCTTGACCAAGTATAGTCACATGAGGATCATATGGTGACACTTAAAACATTTATGCAATATGACATATTTGGATTTGGTGAGTTGTTATGGACCATGTTGAATGTTGAGAGGTTCTTCCCTGGGATATGATTAATTACCTCCTCATTGAGGAGTCCATTTAAAAAATTATGAAAATGGACTAAGAAGAATAGTTTGCGGATCCTCATTTCGGTGATATGAAAGTGATTTATTACTTGGAATGATTCATAGACCTATTTTTAATTGTTCATATATTAACTGGATGTGAGGCATAGAAATATAGGATGTTTGATATTGGCCATGGACCTGATTTAATATTCTACTTTAGGAACACTGATTTGAAAATGTATACTCAGGTGCTCTGTAAGACCCCGATGATTAATAATGGTCTGGAGGATGATTGACAAACATTTTTACATTCACCCTTTATTTCATGTATAAGTGGAATTAATGATGTAATAATGAATTAAACCACTAGAAGTAGGAAGGAGATGGTTGGGGATGCATATACGAATATTGTAAGATTGTTCGAGTAGATTATGGATTCATCATCTTATCCAGTAGTTGTTCCACCTTTTCTTTAACTATGGAATGGTAATTCACCAATATAATTACTATACAGAATCTTAGAGAATGTGTTGATAGTTAATAAGGATATGTAATATCTAGTAGTTCTTCACTAGTTTTTGAGGCTATGTTTATGCAATGGTAGGGTAAAGACACGATCTTGAACATAAAGATTTGGTATGGGTGGTTAAAATAAATCTAATATGATAACCTGTATGGGCCATACATATTAGGAATATTTTCCTAGAGCTTAGGCATGATATATTTATGTAGTAGAACATAATCTAAAATGTGGTTATGAGGGAAAACCAATAGTAAATGTTACGATTTTTATCACAACTAATTTATTTACTGGAATTTTCTATACTACTACTTTATATTCTTTTATACTGGTAAAATTATTTTCAGGATTTTACATACTATTCATGTTATCCTCTCAGTTACATTCCCTTGATACACTATTTGGAATAAAAGTGGACCATATTTAGAAATTTCTAGATTTTTCTATAGTCATTTGATGTTGTGAACATCTATACGAATTAATGATTTTAGAGATAACATGCTTCAATGTGAGTCTTGGAATGAAAAAGTTGACTAGATTTCAAGGCCACATTTATTTTTATCAGATATGGGTATCATTTAATTTTTTTAAGGGAGAGAGGTTCTTGATGAGCAAAGAGTCAGAAAAACATTATCTATCACAATATTTCATAATGTACGCCTATCTTTTGTTAATTATATATCTTGATAGATTGAAATGATTCTCATATTTGAGTGGATATGCATTTAATGTCCATATATTTTTAGTGGGTTTTTTATATTCCTTCTCTTATATTTGGATATCAATGGAAGTGAATAATTAATTTTTTTCATTCATATTGGTGTTGATTAGTCTAAATGACATTTAATGGTATATTTAAATCATATATTTCAATATTTGTTGTTAAATTGTAATAAAAATATTCACTCAATATAAAACCATGAAAAAGGGGCATAAATCATTTCGTGGATTGGGATAAAATAAAATATGACGTAGTGAGGGTCAATACATCATGGTTTTGTGAATAGAAATGCATTAATTTTGAGATAAAAATTATATTTTATATATTATCAAACCAAATAAATATTGATCACTTTATATGTTTTTTTACAATATTTATATGAGTTTAGAAATCTTACTTTTTATAATAGTATTAAAAGTCAATGTTATGAATTGGACCAATATTTATAAGGTGTTGTAAATTTGTAAATTTTAATGAACAATTTCATCTATAGGTTGAGTTTCTTTTAAACATTTTACATAATTAAAACTCTATATATATATATGTACAATTGTTTTATAATGCATATAATTTGAATACATGATTCATTTTTAAAAAAACTCCTCAAAATGACATTCTTATATCTCATTTTATTCATCCCATTATCATAAGGTTCTTCTAGATAGTGGCCTAAATAAAATACTTCCCAATAATTGGGAAATTTACAAAGACCATGGATACTATGATAAGGAAAGAGTCCATTGGATACTTCTCAGTTTTCTCTATTAATATCATGTGGAGATGTATGTATAGATATAGTTAAATAGAGTTAAGATGTGTGGTAACCATTTTTTTTATTTAATCTAAATATATGTATGGGTATTATAAAATAATTGGTTTTGGTTTTCTACTAATACTATGTCTAGATCATGGTTTTCTTAGTTAAACCATTTTAGTGGTATTAGGTCCACTTCTATCAAGTTTGGATTTATTTTTGAATAGATGAAATAATTGTAAAATATTTTTTTAGATCAAAAAGTCCTTAAATTTAAACAATAATGGTTTTTGATGCTTCTGAAATCATGAAATAGTTAATAAAAAAATGTGTATATTTTGAGAAAGTATTTTATGTATGATAAAAAAAATAAAATTATTTTTTAAATACTAGAAAAAAATATCAAAGTTTAAGAAAAATTCTAATATATATTTTTTTAAAATTGTGCACCATAAATGATATTTTTTTTTGTTTTTAAGAAAAAAATTAAAATAGTTAGTTTTGAAGTTGGATTTATTTAAGATAACCATGATTTAATTGAGTACCAACACATAATAGTTTCCAATATATGATTTTATAAAATTGTTCCAAAAATAGTTTTGAATAATGAGAATTTATATTCCTTTTACTTGAAAAGTGTTTTCCCCATGGATAAACCATGTATTTATTTTAATAAAAATTTCCATAGTATTTATGTTCGAAAGAAAAAAAATATTTTTTAGAATACTCAAAAAATACATCACCACTATGGGCATAGATGGATTATATAAAAAACAATTGTGATTTAAACCATGCCAAAAAAAGTTAGTGGATGTGATATACATTTAAAATATATTTAAATTGTTTACAAATCTATTGTTTTTTTACATTATAATTTACGAATAAATATAATTTTGTCAATTTTATTTATGATATGTTTGTGTTCAATAATAAGAAATATTCAATTTAAATTATTTGATGTGGAAAATTAAAATAAACCACTAAAAAAATTGTATCAGTGTGTTTGAATAGGATTTAAATAAAATAAAATATTTGATGTTTATCTATTTTATAATGTTTTGCATGAAATATTATATTTTTATATGAAGGAAATGTTTTATTAAATATCATTCATTATGGAATATAAAAAAACACCAATTTTAAATTTGTCATATGAAAAAAATCATGTTAAAATAAAATCTTAATTTCAAGTTTATTTATTCGTGGATTTCCCATAGGAAATGATTAAATTATAAAATAGTTATTATTTATTTATTTTTGAAATGGTCATAATATTTTTTTCTATATTGAAATTTTTGAAATGATAATATATTTCTAGTGTTATGTTTTGTATTTATTTGTGTTAAATTATTAATAATACTACAACACTTTGTAAATGTAATACAAAGAATATAAGGATTTACATGCTAGGTGCGCCATAAAATATCATTATGTATAACCATTTCCATGAATTTTTTATGGGTTATAGACATGAATATTATTTTATCAATATATATTAATATTTTTTCTTATTATTATATTTTAAATGATGTGTCTATTTAGTAGTGATCCCCTGATATTGGAACATTATGTCAAATGTTTCAATTTCCTAGGAGATTTGGCTCTCTTTAGAAAAATGGGGATCATCTTCCTATATCCCCTTGAATTATATTTAGTAATTTTTATATACGATTCCATAAATTTACATTAAATAATTTCATAAAACATATATATGGTTTTTATTTGGATACATGTATATATAATTATAATTTATTTTTATTCAAGAAACATAATTTATAAGTGGAATAAACAGTTAAATGATGTCATTTTTAAAAAATATTAATTTAGTTAATGGTGTAGAATATAATATGTAAACATATAAATTTATTAACAAATAATGATAATATTTGAGTTAAGATGGATACATTTAAATCCCCATCAAATTTATGAGGGTTATATTCTTTTTAAAGTGAACACTATTCAAAAACCTTGATCATGCCACCAAATATTTTTCCAAATCATGTTTCCCATGGATTACCTTCTGTGATAAAAAGAGTTATTGATGTACAATATAGGTTTTTATTTATATATTTGGTGCATGGTTTGAGATAACATTATTTGGGAGACTATACTGGTTATAATATCACTAGAATAGAGTTAAGATAATACATATGAAGTATTCAAGGAAGGAGTTCACCAGTCAACTATAAAAGAGTCATATAGAATATGACTAATATAATGGTATAACTAAATTGATAAGTGATAAGATAATTTATAAAGTAGAAAAAATTCTATAGTGAATTTGGATCTTAACACACTGATTGATATAATGTAATTTTAAAAGGGTACATCATTTTAGTGAGATTTTTTTTATGATCAATGATTACTAAATAACTAAAATTTGATACTTATCAAATAAAAATTATATGAAAAATAAAAATGAATCATTAACATAAATAAAAATATGAGATAAATTATGTTTATGGAAAATCTAAACAAAAAAATTCCTAGTATGGTATATAAATTTATGAAATGTTATTAAATATGAAGGAATATTCAATTTTATAGAGTAAAAAATTATAGAAAAAAATGTTATTGATCAAAAAAGATGATGTGGGAAGACCTGTTTATTAATATTGAAAAAATATAACTAAGTGGAAAAGGTAGGGGATAGACAAAGATCCTTCCCTCATTAAAGTCAATAAAACATTAGTAGTCATAGTCTAACTAATAATAAACATCAAAGTCTCCATCCCAATTAGAATAAGATCTTGAGAATCACTACGATCTATAAATCATTGAGTGATTTAGATGATAATATTTTTTTATAGGTTCAACATTATTATGTGGAACAGATTGATACACATTCATTATCATTAAAAAAATTCTTCCCATTTGATAATGATATTATATAATTACACTTTTTAGGGGAGTTAAACTCAAGTCCCCCCAATTTACTTTAATAACTTAGGTCTATATAAACATAATTATTTAATCATGATAATTAGAATCCAATGTTTAAGCCCCAATTCCCCATCATAATCCTCAGTACCATCATTCAGATCACTCTGTTATTGATAAGCTGATAATCCATCAACATCCTGTTAATTAAACTCAAAACAATGAGTACTAGTGACCACCATATACAAAGGATAGATTAGTTCAAGTCTCATAGATAACACTTAATACTCAATTGATTTATTTATAAACTCATAGATACCAGATGAAAGAGATGATATATCATAATGTATACCCATCCATATTTATTTCATTTTAATTCTTTTTTAAAATAAATTAATCTTTTGAAATCAATTTCATTTCAGTACACCATTTACTAAGATTTAGTTATCTGATTATGAAAATGATAACTTTTTATTAGTTTATATCTAAATTCTTTTATATATAGAAATATTTGTGATAATATATTATTATGAATAATGATTATATGGTCAGTATTATCTATCAAATGTATTAACCTATATTTTATCATTTTTGTCAAAAAGGAGGGATATATATTCCTAGATATAGTGATCAATAATACCATAGAATGTCTAAATTTTTTTATGCTTGTGAAAGTCATTATTTTTACTTATTACATTAAATTGAGTTAATTTTATCTTTTATATTATTTTAACCATGATTTTTTCTCAAAATGAAATTTTATTATATGTTATAATATTTTAGTTGATGAATGTTTTCTATATAAGGAATACTTCATTCATAAAAATTATTCATATCTTTTTCATAACAATTGAAGATTAAAATTACATATTGGTTATTTTTTATATTTAATATTATTACATATGTTTTATGAAATAATATATTCATACATATCGATGTTATGAATTTTATAAGATATTACATGAGTAAAATTTATTCTTATATACACACAAGATACATATAACTATACAGCTGAAGTCATGGATCAATAATATATTTCAATATTTTGATAAATTATAATATATTAAATATCAATATAATATTTAAGGCGTATATAATTTAATACTATATATTTTTATTTACCCTAACATTATTTATGAATTGATGTTAAGTATTATATTGAATTCAATATGTTAATCTTACGTATCAATTAAAATTACTTGATGTATGCTTAATGAAAAATCAATTATTAAATATGATTATATGGTCACATTACCATGATGTATTTAAATTTCATATATTTTTATTTCAAATTTAATGTTTCTATTTCATTTTAGAATATCACTCAACGGTGATATTATTCGCTAACAAAGTCATGATTTTTGGGAGTATTTGATAAAAAAATTGAAAACTTATTTCATGAAAAATTATTATTTAATAAAAATTAAAACTCCTAAATTCAAGGGAAATTTTGATTATCATTATGGAATTAATTAAATTAATGATATTCTATAAATTATCTTGAAATATGTGTATATATATATATATAGTGAAAGGACCAATAAGGATCTTTGTGATCAATGATAGTGGGTGGGGATGAATCAGGGATCCTTTCTTCAATATTTAAATTCATATGAAACTAAATCCACCTCCTTTTATAGAGATATGAATTTTATTTAAGGTTAGAAAATAATAACAACCATAGAAACATAAGTATTTACAAGGTTTACTACTCAATAAGAGTCCCTAGTCGTCAGTATGGTATGAAAATAATCCAATAACATAAACCACTAGAAAATGATGCTTTTATGTGGTTACTAAAAGAATGAAATATCATAAAATTTTATAAGAAATATAGTTAGTAGAAAATGACTGTTATCCTTTCATATATAATAGATGTAGCAATGTTTTGTAACAACGGTGAACCTTCACCCCTAGAATTAGTATGTTATCAATGTGTGCCTTATAATTTCTTCATAATTTCTCTTAGTTCAATTACATTTTATATATTCGCATAATTTTTATCTTGTAAGTAAGAACATTTACCATGTACTTCTATATTAAACATTTATCTGTTCACCCGTTGATTCAGTTTTCTTTGTCTAGTCATTTGTCAGGTAAACATTATTATGTCCCATTTTAATAATAATAAAAAAAATTTATGAATTTTTGATTTGGTCAGCTTATCATATTGACTATATGATACCACTTGATAAAAAATTTGGTATCATGGCATTGATTCCTCTCCAACCCATTCGACTGATCTCTTGATGAAATGAAATTTAAAATTATAGTGTGATGTAAAACCATGTCTAGTATCTTCTTGACTAGTGCTTCTTAAACCTATTCATTAGAACATCTTCACACTTCATCAGTGCTTCACCTTAATTTACATAAAATTTCAACATATATATATAAAAATTATAACCCCTTTAAATAGGTAATGTTTCTCCCCAAAAATTTGAAAAAACATTGAATAAATTCAATACATTAAAATAAATATTTTGAGCATCATGTCCATAAATATAATTGCATTTAATACATTGAGAACTCCTAATAACTCATATTTAATAAAGTCCTTCATCACTCCTAAAAACTCAATGATATTAATAGATAATTCTTCCATGGTATTTATATAATTAGACCTTCATTGTAACATCGCGACATTTTATATATTTATAAAAGATTCATAAAAACCATTCAACTAGTATAACTTAATACCACATATTCTTCTTGTAAGAATTGATAGAAAAATTTATGAATGAATTAAAATAATCTGATGTTCATATATAACATTGTATGAATATATCAGAAGTATTTCAATAGTCGCCTCTATCATCCAATGACTTGAATAAGAAAACACCATCCATTTCCTTCACACACCAACTTCTGATTGATGGAATTCACGCAAAAATATTATTGAGTATCATCAAAAAAAATATTAGTCCAATGACATTGATACTTATGTCTGAACAGCATGTAATATATTCTCTTATTGACATAATACTATTCAATCCAATTGGCATTTAACATAGTAAAACATTTTTCAATAATTCATGTGGTTCATCTTATTGACTCCAAATAATGTCATTATGAGAGATCATCTGATTATCATTTTTAATAACATTCCATAGTGACTTCCAATTATGCTTCGGTAACATTCCACTGATTGGGATTCTTTTAAAAAAATTTACTGATCTTAATAACATTATATTTAACCTTATATAATGTATGAAAATTGGATGATACTCTTATTTGGTGTTCATAGCTACCCTTACATGGAACATTACATCAAATTGTTGGAAATTAAAAATCTTCAAACAATATGAAAAAAATATAACTATAAAAACCTATAACTGATAGCTTATATCTGGGGATCTTCCTCAGAACATCATAGTAGAATATTTTTACTTAAAAAAAAAATTCTCCCCCATTCAACATAGCATAGACCATGACGTCTTTCAATAATCTTGATTTTACAAACAATAAGATTATAAAATCTTCCCAAAATTTATTCATCAAAATCTATTTCCTATGAAACATATATGTGTCATAATAAAATAGTGTAGCACAAGACTCATATCGATCATGTCTATCTGGTATAATATGTCTAATGGACTCAGTCTAGTAGACTAAAGTGGATCATTCTCTATCTAATTTCATTTGTTATAAATCATAACAAATATGGTGATTTTTGATTGAAAACAAAATAAAAACGCTTTTAGAAACCTAGATTTTGTTATAACAACCTTAACCAACATCTTCTAAACATATTTGATATTCTTTGAAATTACACAAAAAACTCTTGGCCCTAACAGTACACCCCTTTGGATATTATTGTCAACCAAGGAAAAAATTCACAAAAATATTTTAACTCATTCAATGGATTAATTATTGAAAAATTAAAATTTCTTTTTGAGATAAATTGGTTTGATAAAGAAGAATAATTTAACAACAATATAATGTTCTCCAAAAGAAGATAATTTAGGAACATTTTTAAACATTTTGAACTCTTACTTCAACTTGAATATTTTATCATAAAAATTATTTCATCCTATAAGAATTCCTTTTCCTACTTCCACTTCAAAAAATAATTAAAATGATTAACAAATTATGAAATCCCATCCTACCACTTTTAAGTACTTCCCTTTAATACATGATTTCCCATGAAATTTAGAAAACATAATTGTTGATTGATTTATGTTACATCATTGTTCTATTCCTTTGATAGTATTATCAAAATATAATATGGGAGAGGGGATAGATTCAAATACCTTATCCATGAATAGGGTAATGTTTTACACCCATGATCATCATCTATTTCTTAAATGTTTCCTTTGGCAGTAGTTTTGGATAAAAATCATCCACTTGCTTTATCATTAGAAAAAACTCTAGCTTTAGCTTACACATTTCCACAATCTCTTGGATAATGTGTTACCAGAAATAATTTTTCATTGATCGAGAGAGTAGAATAAGATTATAAGTAATATTTATTATATATTGAATATCAATACCATAAATAAGTGGGTGATCCACCTTCACCAAAAAATATTCCAACAATGTATTCAGCTATATCAGTTGTGTTTTATCTTAAGTGGAACTAACATAATTATGTTTAAGCGTGCTGAGAATTATAAAAAAATTCTTCGTTTTATGCCAGTTCTCACATATTTCTTTAAAATAGAAAATCACACCATATTTTGATATTCTATAATCAACACAACCTACCCAATATATATTAATATATCCAAAAGATCGATAATTCCTGATTTGTGGTATTTTATTATGAAGTTATGTTATGATTTGATATATTTGAATATTATTTTTAAATCCGTGATATGTATCTCTTTTGGAATACTTTGATACCAAGAAAAAAATGTAAAAACATACCAAATATCGAACTTTGAGGTATTTAGATAAAAATATATTCCAAATAACATATTAAACTCTTTAAGATATTACTTATTACCATATCATTATTTTTAAAACATAGCTCAAATTAAATTAGTTGTGTAAACTATCGTGGAATCTTCCATGAAATATTCTTCATCATTTCCAAATCAAAATTATGTTGAAATATTAAAATATATTTCTTAATTTAATATATTTTTAATCTAAAAAATTATTTCATTTCTCATAGCATGGAAATCTGAAAAACATTATTTATATCGTAAAAAACATACAACATGTTTCATTGTCTTCCCCTATGAATATAATACCATTAACATAAATAATCCAAGTGACGAAAAAAATTATTCTTTTATATTTCAGTTACGATAAAATAATCAATTAGATAAGATAAATATTATTAAAAAAGTATCCAATATAAGTTTACATGCCCTCAAAGTTTACTAAAACCCATAAAAATGCTTCTTTACCTTTCATACATAGCATTCATCTTTTATAATAATTAATTCACAAGGTTTTTCAATATAAAATTCGTCTACTAATTATATACTATCAAAAAAGTACTTGAAACCCTTCAGGAAAATAATATATTTTCAATGTGCAGTAATAGATAAAAATATTCTGATCATTTCTAGTCATTCTACATGAGAGAATGTCTTGATAAAATTAGTACCATCAATTTGTGGGAAAAATTTAAAAACAATTCTTACCTTGTTACTTATCACGTCACCTTTTTTATTCAACTTCTTTTGAAACACCCATTTTTTACCAATTACATTATTAATGTTGTGTTTGTTCATGAGCACCAATGTATCATTATTCTTTATCTAATCCAACTCTTCATTTATATAATCAATAAAATCTTGATTCTCCAAAGCATTAACAACTTCTTAAGGCTCAACATATGAATATAAGGATGTATGTGATAATATCATTGATGTTATTATATTTTTAACCTAATATAATGACATCCAAGTATTTTTTTTATTTATTCTTTAATCCCCATACAAATATTAGCTCAAAATTACGATTCCTCATCACATGAGATTGCTGAGTTAGAATTTTAATCCTGAGATTCATTAACATTAATAATACCATTAAAAAATTGTCAAAATTTTCAACTTCGACCACTTCAACTTCACAGTCCTCTATATATTAAATCTTCTATGAAATTTTATTATTAGAATACTAAATAATATTCAGATATGTAAAGTAAAAATTCATTCTTTCTTCATTATTATAGAATATGTATTCTATACTATTACGTGGAAATCAAGAAATATTCTATCAACTCCTCTATAATAAAACATTTGAAGATTCTGTCCGTTTAATATAACAATAAATGTACTACTGAACACCCTATGGTATTTCAGAAATTTGGTTTCATTCCAATATATCTCTTAATGATTCATACTATAGTTCATCATATATAGACATATATTATAAATATACATTGTTGTTATGATAACATCCATATAAATATCTAAAATCATCATGTTTGATCAATATTTTTCACACCATTTGAACCAAAACGCTTCTTCATATTTGAATAAAAAACATTTTAGGGTGTGTACAGTGAAATGAACTCATTATAAATTCAATGATTTTAAATATAACATCTAAACTAATAATTTTTATATTCTTAACCATTATAGTTTTTAATCTTCTTGATATATTATTCCCATCCATTATCTTATTCTACCATAAAACTCTTCAATATTTTGGGATACGTAAATATATATTTCACAATTAGAGTACTTTTAAGGAGAGTAAATTCATAAAAAAATGAAATAATGTAATATTTTATATGTATTTATTTCAATCTCATGGGTTTGAAATTGTATAAATTTATCATCTCAAAGGGATGAGATGAATGTATCTATTCATTATTATGAATTTAGATTGTAATATTACCTTTATTGTATATGGAATGAAAAATATCTTCTTCATGTAGTTTTTCAAATATCGTGAATACTTTATCCCTTTGTTGCCTTTCTCACATTCCTTTGGCACATGTTCCACATTCTTTTATATCAGATAATAGTTTATTATATAATTCTTATATATCATGAGCTATACATATCAAAAACATTTAACATGTTTCCATTTTTTAGTTTCCCATTTGTAATAACATTCCCATACTTCTTTCATTTAACAATGAAACTCTCCTTTCTCAAAATCACTTTGACACCATTATCAAAAAGATTTAAAACACTCATTAAATTGTGTTCTATACCATCAACAACAAGGATATTTTTTATTTTAGTATTTCTTCCACAATTATAGGAGGTATAATTCCTCTGATTTAGAGTGAATCATCATTTTCAAATGTCATTTTATCGTATTTAAATTCTTTTACTATAGAAACCCATGAATTTCATACACAAATATTATATCTTTTTAGATAAATATCCATTATATTACACACAAAAAATCCTGGGGACCATAATAGTTTGGAGTATTTGGAGACAAGGTACACATTATTCTAATTTGTGGAATGATCCTAAATATCTCCCATAGGATCTTCCCACATAGTAACCTTCTTATACATACCATACTTAAAACCATTCTTCATAACATGGAGAAATGAATCATAAGAATGGGTTATCTCAAATACTCAGTAAGGTTAAATATAGGTTAGAAGTAAGAATAAAATGAACTTAAGGGTATGGGAACATCGACATAATAATTGAAAGCCATACCCTTCATAACAAAGAACATAATCTCAAGACACAGTAAAAATATTGGAATATCATAAGACATGGATCGTAAGTGAATTATAGTGCATGACCCATAATAGCATAAAAATGGTATAATACATAAACTCGAGGCTTACACATAAGAGTATGAAATCATTTACATAGTAGTTAAGTATCACCTTCAAGGTTATCATAGTAGAACTGGTTCAATCCACAAATTATCATAGTAGTCAAGATTCACTCCCAAGACCATAATTGTCTATAAATTAGAATACTAAACTTGGTTCACTCTTGATTCAATTCATGTATATATCGTGAGAAATAACTTTTTAATGAATTAATAATATGGATATATAGGTCTCACTGATCGTATAATGAAAATAAAAAATGTGTGTTCTATGTGATAAAAAAATATTTATCAAATCATTAACAATGAAATGAAATGTGTTTCATAAAAACTTCATCATATAATTATCTTTAAATAATAGATAGTTTTAATAATAATTTCATGATTTTATTTTAGAATAAATTATAGAAAATTTATTTGGATTTATAAGAATTTTACGATGGATAACTCGTGGAAAGGAAATGGGTTTCATAAAGATCGTATCATCATAAACCATATAGATAAAATTCAAGAATGGAATCCATGGTTTATATCCCACAAAAGAATAAGTTACATAAAAGTATTAATTATTGTACGGATAATTATTTTGAAAGAAAAATCAAATTGAATGTTTCTTTGTCGATGATAAAGTTTTTAAAAATTATTTTTTTCAACTAAAAAATATTTTGGAAATATTTTTCATTAAAAATATTCTTAAAGATCAACTAAAATATGATATAAAAGTAATTTAAATCATTTATTAAGGAAATCAAACAATTCTATTTCAAAAAAAAATTACTTTTTAAATCATTAAACTTTTTTAAAATCCATAGATTTAGAACTAACCCTGAAATCTTACAGATGAATCATTAAAAACATTAATTATGGAAAATAAAAATAAAAATTTGAAAAAAAACTTTTTGAAACATTATTCATTTTGAAAATAATTTTCATTTAAACTAACTTAGAAAAAAATAATATAAAATTAAACTAAAAAATTGTCATGATGGTAAGAAATTGCATTCATGTCGTACACATTAAATCAAAGTGTCCTTTTATCTTTTTGTTAAATCTAAACAGCCAATGTTTGGATAAAATCATGAAGAATCATTTCAAAAAAAAAAATAGATAAACATTAGATAAAATTTCATTTATAAATAATTTAAAACATTTTAAAAACATTTCTTATAACATTTTTAGGAAATATGGTTTTGATTGAAAAAGGGATTTCGATCAAAAAGATGTTTTTAGAGACTTCATTTCTAATCTCTTTAATAAATGATAGAAGGAAAATTATTACAAAAACATTATTCTTACTACATAACTAAAGGGGAATAAATTTCATTTGTTTATTGAGAGATTTATCATGATACTTTACCATTATAGAAATTTACTAAATAATCTTGATTAATGATGAGATTGTAACATAAATTATTTATCACTTTGGTAACATTGAAACATAAGACCCATGATGGTATATCATTAAAATAAAAATAAAATATCAAGATTATAAATAAATTAATGAAACTAGATGTCAATGGGGATGAATAAACACCATGTAAAGGAATATATTCCCATAAAATGACTATATACCTCAGAAAAAAAAATTGAGATAACCATTACTGTTTTGGTCACTTTTGAACCGTAAATCCCCTGAAAGAGAGATCATAAAATGAATATATAAATCATCACATTTTTAATGATAATAATATTAAAATATATTTTTTCAAAGTATGTACACCCTATAAAATAAATTGTTAGTAAATATAAAATTCATCTCACATAAGTAAAAAATTGAGTTGAAAATCCCTAACCATTACACCGGTCTTCCTTCATACACATTAAAAAATCGTGTATAATAAATAAAAGAAAATTATATATAAATTTCCAAACCATGACTATATATATCAAACAATATATGATTTACTTATATATTCTTATTACATTTTTATTAATTGTTCCATGTTACAATCAGGTTTTGTTTAATAACGCCTTTGTTTTATCTGTATATTGTGATTTGTAATCATACTGGTCCTCTTAATTTGATTATGGTAACATAATAAAAAGAATAATAATCATGAAATAATTATCATATTATTACATAAATTTTACTTTTTAATTCCAATGATATAAAATGGATTTGATAAATGAAGTATGTTACAATCATAAAGGTGATTGGGCCTATGTACGACGATACATTTCTACTGGTAGTGATATCCCATGAACATACCGAACAGTGACAAGAATATTTATCATGATGTATATCGTATAAGAATGAATAAAACCTCACATGACACCCAACTTCTAGAAAATCCCTCTAATAGGATATTCTAGAAGTATGCGACACATCCCAACGATTAGAATATACAAAATGTACATGTTTGCCAAATGATTTGGGTATTCTAGTCAGAAGATAGTTTGACTCTCATTCCATGTTACATATTTCTACAATGTTGAAAATACATGTGTCATATCTCAATGACCACCAATTTAAAAACTTTCATTCTCAACTGTAGTAAATAAAAATATAATATATATGATACATAATAAAAATGATAGATCAAACATCACGTCAAGTCAAACTACATCATAATAAGAGTCATCACCATATTTAATGAAAACAAATAATGGCTAAAGAATATAAAACTAATTAATATGATATAACATCAATCATTGGTCTCAATCCTCTAAACAAACACAAAATAAATCATTCTAAAAACTTATATAAATCATGTGATAATGTCAAGAAATTTTTATAGCTAGACATGCACACCAAAAATAAAGTAAATAACTATCATAAGTGATGCGTAAATGTTAATAACTTTCCATGGATACAAATTCACCCCAAAAATATTATCAATAACCCATATAAGATATTCGAAAAATTTAATGACTTCCTACCTTTGGTGCAATGCAACTGCTGATGAGGGATAACGTTTGAGTTTAAATTCACCACTAAAACCTCATTTCATTCACAAATAATTTTTATTTAGAAATATTCTCATCGAGATGAACCCAATAACCCAGATGGCATGTCAATCGTATCATAATTAGAGAAAATATTTATGATTAATGTTTAGGAATAACGAGAATAATATAAGAGAGGAAGAGAGAGGGGGAGGGTGACATGAGGCCCTTGATTTTTTCCATTATGTGGCTCTACCACCAGCCCTTTTATAATAATTATTTTTCTCATTTATTATTATAATCAATTTATTATATGTTACTCTCTTCATATATGAATCATGAAAAATTAAAATATTTCAATCCTTCAAGTGCATCACCCCACTAATGTTTAATATATACATTTATTGAATTATTCCTCTTTAATAAATTTAATAATTTCATTAAATTTATGTATTATAATTAATCCATATATTCATCTATGTTCAACCCATATATATACAAGACATAAACATGTATAAAAATCTATGTATATATTTACACCAGCTCATGTATATACATATATATATTTATTTATATATTTATCGTATATATATACATCCAAATTATTTTTGTCAAATTAATAATAATTATTATTATTAAATAAATATTTTAATTTTATTATTCAATATATTTTTTAATTATCACCATGAAATGTTCAATTGATTACTTTAATTAAAAACATGAAGTTAATAAATTAATCATGTTATTCCAGTTATTTTGGTAAATTAATAGTATCACGTTTATTACATTTCATTTAACTGGAATAATTAATAATATCACATTAATTAAATTGTACACCACTAAAATATTTATACACTAAATAAAAAATATTTTAATTAGAAATATATATATTCATATGTTTTCATCTATACAGAATAAAAATAGTAATAGTAATAATAATAATATAATTATTATTTATAGCATCCCAATAAAAAAATAATCCAATTAAATATTCATTTGGTGTGATCTAACCAAACATCTGACACTTGAAAATATCAGAGTCTACCTAGGGTAAACCCTGCATTTCATACTTAATTGTGGGGTCATATTTCTCATATAACACACCATTTGTGAGAAATTAATTAATTATTAAATATAAAAATTTAATGAGAAATTAATTAAAAATAGAGTGGGTATTATCATGATTGGTGTTTCCAAATACACGATGCAAATAGAGGTAATACCCCACCTAGGGTAAAACCACCATTCTAAACCTAATAGAGGGATCAAATATTTCATCGGAAACTGTATTTGATAGTTATTTCATTTTTTTTGAAAAAAATTACACATGAATGAATAAAATGTATTTAAAATTTTTATTCTACAACATTGAGGGTCTATATGCCTCATAATCCCATGCTAACTCATCAACTATCTAAAAAAATATTACATTAAATATTAAAAAGTTATTTATAGGTATTTTATACTTTCATAAGTCCATAATAGACATAAGTATTTCAATATCAATGTTTGACTCCCAAACACTTGTAATTTATTAAAATCACATGGATGTTACATCATAGAGAATGGAATTTAATGTTTTTATATATGATTTAATGAAAAAATGGTATAATAATGTTATAAATATCATATATAAACTTTATTTTTATTATAATATCAAACTATTAGAGTTGGTAATTGAAGAATGAATGGCATCGCTTCCTGAGGTGGTGGTCCATTATACAAATGAAGGATGATTTCATAACCTATTTGATGTAAATGGTGGTTGTTATAGGTAATTACCACAAAAAACTTCTCAATATATAGAAGATATTGAGGATACTATATCATCATTATTTAAATAATAATTTAAGGAGGATGATAATGAAATAAAATAAAAACTCTCATTGATTAATGCCACATATTATTCCAGTATCCTGCTATGGATCACACCAAAAGCCTTACTAGGATTAATTTATGACAAAAATAGGAAAAATAATGATATTATAGAATTTGGAAAGTTATTTGGGAATTTATTGGTCTATCCAAATGGGTTTACAGGTGAAAATATGTGGGGGGGGGTGAAAGCCCTTTTAAAATTGAGGAGTGGCATTTTCATAAATACCCAAAATTATTCAATTTTAAAAGGTCACTCTCATCTCATGTGGCTCATAAAAATATTAAAAATATAGTTATAGGATTATATAGCCAAAATAAAGCTCTAAAAAATAAAAACAATTTTTTTAATCATTTCATTCCTTAGCCTTTATGTTTTAGTAACATTAGCATACAAATTTTCGGCATAGTAACTAGCTTTTTTAACATTGGTAATTTGTCTTCTATGAATAAAATAAAATAATTATTTTTAGATCATTCAAAATAATATATCATAAATAAGAAATCCAATTTATTAAATAATAATCTAACATCTTAAAAATAATTTTTAAAAGAGATCCATGTAACTCGCAAAAAACAAGTTTTAACCTTAATCACAATAATTAATTTTCAACTTCATTCAATAATTATTAAGGTAAAAATTTAATATTTCCTTAGTAGGTATTATATATTATTCTGATTCCAAATAATGAAACCAGTTTTTAAAATTTAATTCATAAAAGTGGAAAATCTTAATTTAAAATTAATTCTATAGAAGCGATGAGAAAGAGTGTTTTGATAAAAAAAATTCAAATGATTACAACGTTATTATATTAAAATTAAATATAAAAACAATTAAAATGACCTAAAATTGATTAATATATCAATAATTGATCTAATTTTTCTTTATAACTAGTTTAAATTACAATTTCTATTGATAAATTATTGAAACAAAATTGTAGTTTTCATTTAAAATTTTGGATTTTTCACAATTAATAAAAAAACATATCTTTTCAGAAAAATATCAAAAATGTTACTCTAATGTAATTTTGATCTGAATATTTCAAAATTGATCATTATTTTATAAAGATAATTTCATCAAATGGTTAATAATTTTTTTTAATAAAATAATCACGCAAAAACCTGAAAACATTTTTTTAGAAAAATAAAATTTATAAGCATAAAAATGTATTTATTCATATATTTTGTGTTAAAAAAGATTATTTAAAAGATAAATAATTTATTTAATATATATTATTTAATTATTTTGTAAAATCATTCACCTAAAGTGATTTATTTATTTCATTGAGGAAAAAATCATTTGTGGGAATTAAAATTATTTATGAGGAAATGATTTACTTTACATTCATTTTTTATAAAATGTTCACAAAATAATTCATTTTATAAACTTGTATAAACCATATATCTATTTTATAATTTATTTAATTATATTCATATCCCTGATTTTAATGTCTAGGTTCTAATTATAATATAATAATATATTATTAATATGTAATGTTTTGTTTAAGTTTGGTGTTATATGTCTCACAAGATAGACTTAGTGTTTCCTGTATCAAAAATAAACTTGGTGTCGTGTCTAACCCAATCGTAACTCTTTGTTGTGTGTAGTATAATCTTAAATTCATGTTGTGTTTAAAAAATATCCCAAAATTATATTCCTTTTAAATAAAATATTTCAATAAACTTCATGGTGTTATATTCTACCCACCTGAAAATGAATTTCTCCATCAAAATTCAGCACATTCATTAAAGGTTATACCTTAGAAAATTCATTCATAGAAACTCGCAACAGAAAACGGTTAATAAAACATATTCTTGTAAAATATAAATGGATATGTGAAATTCATCTAGAATAACACGTACTAGGATTCTATATAGGATAATATATATGGGAAGTGAAAACATGGACATAGAATAAAATTATAAATAGTTATAGAGAACGATAGATATCATAGATCACTATAAAGTGAGTTAACCAGAGAATGCTAAAAATAGAAAAGAATAAACCAAATAGGCATTAAAATGAGAATTTATATCATAGAACATATTATAATAAGAAAATAGTTTATTTCATGATCCTTTTCATAATGTAATGGAGTTTTTCCTGAGAATATATACATGATTTAATTCCATTTCATTAGCATAATATCATACTTTGGTTGTGTCTTGATCAAGTTACACATCATCTCTGACAATAAGAGATTAAATTTTCATGACGAATTCACTAAATAAAATCCATAAAAATTTATAATTCATTATTTAGATATTTAGTTAATGAAGGTTTACATTGGTTATCCAATATAGATAAATATTCATATGGCGTAGTAATAAATAAATCACTAAAACAACATAAAAATATCAACCTAAACCCCTTCATAAATGGTTATCCTTATAAAGTTTACCTAAGATTCAGATCCAAAACATTTTTTAGAAGGAACTAAATTTACAAAATTAACTTATCATTAATTACCTAAATAATATAAATCATTTTTTAGTGTCACGTTCTTAATATGTGGTTATATTGATCATATATTGTTTTAAAAGATAGTAATATACTTAATTACCATACAAAAATAGTGAAAACACACATTCTTCCTTATTACTACACTAAGACAACATATTAAAAAAATATTTTCTTGAAATATAATAATGTTTTAATATCCATAATTGAAAAAATGAAACAATTTTTCAAAAAATCAGTAATCAATTTTTCATGCTATCAGTACTATTCAATTTAATTGATCTATATCAATCATCTATTTATCAAAACACTACATATTTTTTTCAAAATTAGGAATATATTAATTATTTTGTTCCCTTAATAATTTTTTTTTGGAAAATATCAATTACATTTAAATCAATTTTCTACGTCGCCATCACCATTCAACATTTTTCTTAGAAATCCTTAATGAAAAACTTCTATATAATAATCCATATATATTTCATGATTTCTATAACATAATTTTTAATTTCTTATACACAAATTCTTCAAAAATTCCACTTAATTCTTATACAATTAACTATTATTCATCATATAATTACTTAAACCCTTTTCCTATAGTATTAAATATCATTCATGTATTAACCATTATCAACCTAAATTTAATCATTCTGCTCAAGTGTGACATAAAAACTATTAGAAAAACCCACAATTTCATATTTCATTTAATGTGTCTTTATCATTAGCATTATAATCCTTAATCTTACCTCATTTATGATTCACTCCGTGAGGATATCCCTAGTACATTGATCCTTATTATTCACATTATTTACAAATTTATAACATCTATCCATTTATGATTCCTTAGAGAAACCCTTATTCTCATACATTATATTAACTAATTATTTAATTTTTACTTTAATTTATCTTACCCTCTTCCCTTATTATCTATACATAAAAAATCATACATTCTATTGAGACAATATCTAGAGTGAATCATCCATCATTATTGAAATATAAAATTCTGAATATTCTTTCCTATATGGTATCCACCACCTGAACTTTCAATGAAATCTATCATTATCATTTATTGTGAATATGAGATTTGATTAAAGTGCACATTATTAATCATATATCAATAATGATGATTAGGTATAATCAAAATACATTTCTCTCCAATCAACATCTAATTTCATTTCTCTTAGTCATTGAATTTTCCATAAGATTATGTGGGAAAATTATTCCACAGACATCTAGTCATTGACTAACAAAAAAAATAATTGTGTTTGAAACTATAATAATTTATGGAAACCCAAAAATTCTTGAAAAATCACTTATATGTTGTATAAATTAGTACAAATTCTTTATGAAATATCATGTTTATGGTAGGCCATTTAGGGTTATTATTGAAATCCTTTATGATGGTCTGTAAATATTTTTTGAATTTTAAAAGAATATCCCTTAGGAGTGTCTAACCCGGTCAACAACAAGGGTTGTTTTCGTGCACTTGGTCATGATTGAGTCCATCTAAATATTACATATTTTGATATATTTTACATTGGTACCACTACCCCAGGTCCCAATCCACATGTAGTATCCCTATATGGATGTAATTTCTTGGAAATCACTTTCTCTATCCTTCACCAAAATTTTATGACATTTCCCTAGACCATAAACCATCCAAAGACTTATCCTTAGAGACATACCAAGAATTATCCCTAGAAATATCCTTGGGTATCTCACTAATGTTTTCTTGTCCTAATCTCCAAAGAGAATCTAAATCATTCCTATGATACCTTCTATAGAAAACTAGTATTTTCATACATATATATTACAATAGTTTTAATGCATATTAAATCGATTACACAAAAACACTCTTAATGGCCATAACAATTTTTAGTATTTGGAGACTAGGTACACATTCTTCTAATTTGGTGAAGGATCTTCAACAACTTCCATAATATCTTCCCATATAATATTATTATTATGTATTCCTTATATAAGAAATTCATGATAAACTAGAGAATTTAAACATAAATTATTGTGAGCTCATATGGTCAATAATGGTTAAAAGGGATATATGTAAGCATAACATTAACATAAGGCTATGATTTCATGAGCATAAAAATTGAAATACATACCATTCACATCAAATATCATATTATTAAGTTATTAAAAAATATTTCTTCTTTATAAGACATAAATCATAAAGGGATAAATGGCATTGATCCAGGAGAGAATAACATTTTCTTAAGTTATAAAATTGTGGAATACGCCTATGAATAGAAAATAATTTCAATAGTAGTCAAGGATCACTTACAAGGATATCATCTTATAATGGGTATACTCCTAACAATATCATGTAGTCAACGTCCACTCCCAACACCATCACCAAATACAATGTCACTTATTGAATTTGTTTCACTCCACAATACAGTCATGTATAACTCATTAATTTAAATCCTTTCAGAATTCATTTTAATGATATATAGGTCTCACTGATTACATAAGGAAAATTTTAAATACGAGTTCCACAAGATCATAAAACATTCGTCATTCATGACCTATGAAATGAAATTGGTTTCATATATATTTCATCACATCATAAGAAATGAAAAAGATACAGGTTTCATAATCATTTCATCCGATAATAACCTATGGAAGAAGATGATTTTTTTCATAATAATATGATCATTATATAACCTATGAAAGATAAACTGGTTTCCAAAAAATCATTTCATCATAAACCATTCAGAGAAAGAATAAGGATGGTATTATGAGTTTATATCTATAGAAAAGATTAGTTTACATAAAATTTTGTTATATTAGATGGATAATGATTTTTAATCATAAATAACATGGAAACATTATTGGGAAATATAATAATTATTTTAAAATCATTTTTTAAATCAAAAAATAATTTTCAAATCCTATTCATGGAAAATATTCTCAAAATTCATATAAAAGTGGGTTAAAAATATATTTAAATATTTCTTAAGGAAAAAAACCCTTCACCTTAAATAAATAATTTTTTAAATATAAAATATTTTTGAAATCATTTTCTTTTAAAATAACCAAGAAACTTATAAATGAGTCATTAAAGAGAATTTAAAATGTTTCTTTAAGAAAATAACCCATTTACTTCGAAAAAACTATTTCAAACACTAATAATAATGAAAATAATTTTACTTGAAGCTACCTCAAAAACATATAAATAATTCTTTAAACAAAAACAAATTTACCACATAAAATGGGATTTAGTTCATTCCATACACATTAAAACAAATATTCCTTCCAAATTTTCCATAAAATAAAAAAATGATTTGTTTGAAAAAATAAATAGATATTCAAATAATTTTTAAAAAAAAAATCATTAATGGGTAAAAAATTATTTAATAAATCATTTCATATTTTTTAAAACCATTTGAAATCATTTTTATAAAAAATGGTTTTTGTAGATAAAGGGGTTTCGACAGAATATATGATTTTTCATGAAAATAATATTTTAGGACTCTTGAGTACATGAAGAGAGTAAAATGAATTGAAAACATTTAATAAAATTCAATAAATATAGGGGAATAACATTCATTATGTTATTGGGAGATGTATTATAAGATTATTTTATCTTAAAAATATTAAACATAATCCACTATAAATGAGTAGTTTATAACAATCAATTGTTACCACTTTGGTGACATTGAAATGTAAGACCATTAATGAATATTAATAAAATAAACATAAAATATCATGTGAATAAATAAATCCATGATACTAAATGTAAAATGGGGTGTATATACACCTCATAAAACAGGATATGTGCATAACATAGCCATATGTCTCAGAGATGGAAAATTGGGACCAAATACTTTACAGATTAGTAACAACTGAACCATAAATAACATAAAATTGAGATAATTAAATGGATAGGTAAATAAATATAATTTTAAGTATAATTATCCTAAAATTGCATTCATGTATAGTATATAAAGCGCATAAAACAAATAGGTGGTGAATATGGAATGTGTCGCTTAGAAAAAATGTGAGATGAAAATTCCTTATATTATGTCTCAACATCCATCACACACATTATAAAATCCATTATAATAAATAAAAGTTAATTATAAATATATTAAAAAATCATAATTATATAAATAATACTATATATGATTTATATATGTCTTTTAATAATATTTTTTTATCAATACATTGTTAAAATTGCTTTTCCAGTAATAACTACTTTGTTTTTCATGTATGTGTTGATTTTTTAAATTTTGGGTCCACTATCATTGAAATGAATCCATAATATATTCAATAAAAATAATTAAATAATTATCATAGTTATACATCAATTATACTTTTAATTATAATCATGAAACATGGTTTTGATAAATGAAGTGTGTTATAATCATGGAGTCGATAGGTCGTACGTACTCATGAGTAACATTTTCATATTTTAACAATAATTCTATAAAATAAGTATGTAATATAATATATTTAGATAGTTATAATAATATAATAAATACTATATTAATAATTTGAAAATACTTATTGATATCATCCATGTGATGTGATGAGGAAATGAGAGTCACATCGCTTCGTGAAGCCGGTAGTCCACACGTTTACGAACGATGTAATCATCTTTCAGTGAGTGAAAAGGTAAGAAAGTAAACGATATATTATATTTTAATAGTGATTAATATTTTATAATAATCATAATTATTTCCTATATATTACATATATTTATTAACTAGATCATAAATACCATCATTTTCAGGTTTTAGTGAAAACAAATCACTTCGATTCACAAGGCGGTAGTCTGTTGTACAATGAAATTGCGTTATCATATCCCATATAGAATGGTGAATAAATTTTTTATATATTATATAATTACTATATAGAAATAATAATTTTATAAATATCATATATATACTTAATATCCATCATCATACCAAACTGTTAGAGGTGGTAATGGAATAATGAATGACATCGGTTTGCGAGGCAGAAGTCCACTATACACACAAATTATGATTTCATAACCCATTTTATAGAAGTGTAGTTCATTATAGTTTGTAAAATAAAAAATATAATTAATATAATTCAGTTATTATGTCACAATTTTTTTAATAATAATTGATGGAGGTGGAGGAATAAATAAAACAAAAATGATCATTGATGAAGGATACCTCTCTATCAAGTATCCTCTTTAGGATTGCACAAAAATACATTCAAGGTCAGATTTATATCAAAATTAAGGATTATATTATGATACTATGGAAGTTTGTAAGTTATTTAGGAATTTGTTTGATACAAAATACTTTAGAGGTTTAGATATTTTAGGGGAGTGAGTTCCCTTTTATAATTGAGGCATTGCATTTTTTTTAAATACACAAAAATATTCAACAATGGGAAGTCAATCATACCTAATATAGAACAAAAATTGATAAATAATTGTGTTTAGGGATGATATTTTTGATAAACACCTCAAACACACACAAAACCCTCTTTTTAAACATGTTATTCTTTAGCCTTTAAGTTTTACACACATTTAGCATTTTATTTTTCACTATGATCATTAATATTTTTAACCTATTTTATTTATCCATTAAAACTAAAATAAAATTATTATTATTAGATAATTTTTTTTAATTATTATAAATATTAAAAAAATCAATTAAAAATACAATGTGTTCAAAATTAATTTTATCACAAGCGCACAAACCATGCAAAACAGCATTTTATCTTTAATCATTATAATTATTTTTAAATTTTTTCACTAATAATTTTTTAAAAAATTATATTTTTTATGTTATATAATATAAATTATTATTATTCCAAATATTTTATCCATTTCTTAAACCTCCAATCACGTATGTGATTAAATTTAATTTAAAATTAAACACATAGAAGCGACGAGAAAGATGGTTTTCATATAAATAAATATTCCCATGATTAAACGTTTTTATATAAAAATTGAACAGGAAAATTATTAAAATTTACTAAAATGAATTAAAATATTTTTATTTGAACTTATGTTACTTTAAAACTAATTTAAAATATAATTTAACATTATAAATTATTTAAATGATATAGTAGTTTTAGATAAATATTCTATATTTTTCAATATTCATCAAAAAAAATTTCATTTCAGAATGTTCTAAAAAATTACACTTATGATAATTTTTATATGATTATATAAAAAAGTGATTTTATTTTATGAAATTAATTTTATAAATTTTAAAAAAAATTATTTTTTAAAAAAATAAGTTAGCAAAAAGGAAACAATACTTCTTTTTAGGGAAATATAATTTTCAAGCCTAATAACAAATTTGTTATTATAAAATAGATTAAATACAAAGAATGTCAATATTATAAATTTTATTGATTTTATTCTTCAAAAATTTTATTTAAATAATTTTCCAAAAGTTATTTTTTTAATTTACTAAGGTGAAACATGGTTGTTTACGTAAAAATAGTTTTTTTCGAACATTATTTCTTTTATTTTCATTTTTAATTAAATTGTAACCTTATAATTCATTTTATGTACATGAGTAAATAGTAAATTTTCACAATTTATTTAATCCTATTCATAGCCAAAATTATAATGGATCTGTGATAATTATAATATATTAATATATTAATATTATGAAATGATTCGTTCAAATTCGGTGTTGCATGTAACATAAGCTAAATTCCGTATTACGTGTAACTTATGATAAATTTGTTTTTGAATGTCAGATTAGATTAACCTAGTATTTTTTGTAACATAATCTTATCTGGGTGTTTCATGTAAAATAATATCAAAATGATTAAATTCCATTGAAAATAATATTTCACAAAATCCCAGTGTGTTACATTTACATCCATCAAGAACTTTAGATATCAAGTTATATATGAAGAACAACGACTATATGAAATCCATGTATTCTCTCATTTTATATATTTGAGAGAGATTTTAATAACTATGACCTCTTCTATGGGAAGGTTAAATACTTGTAAAACTATTACTCCAGTTTCATTTAGATTCATTTTAGTATTTATGATTAAACCCAAAAATCGTTATTGTCTGAAGAAATCCTCCACAATACTTGTATTGACCATAAAAAGAATTTTTCCCATCGTAACATATATACTTTCTATAGTTTTGTGCCTTATTTTCATCAACATTTTTACCTTATAATTTGGTATTTTTTCCCCACTAATGGTGTGGATGCCTCCTAATATTTTCTTTTTCATCATAGATTTATTTTTATCCTCAAAAAAGTATCCAGTAGTTTTATATTTGTATTTAAACATGAAATCATAGAATATTTAGGTTTTTATACTCTATGTATTATTGATTCATTCTTGGTTTTATTAAATTTTCTTATATTATAAATATATTCTTCCTTATTATTGACCTTTGAGGACAATTTTTTTAATCCTTTTTAGGTTTACACTTCTTAGAACATTCATGAACATATATAACTATGTTTTTGAAATTTCTAATTCCTTGCACTTATTTAATATGTTTTTATTGAACAACTTATAATTTTCCTTCATTAAATTTAAATTTAATCCAATAATGATGTGGAGGTTTTTCTTTTCATAATTAAAATCAACAGATCATCTATCTCTTTTATAAGCATGTATTTTTCTTTATTAAAAGTTTCATGGTTGTATTCTTATATAATTTTGTTCTTCAACTTCTTATTTTATGTTTAACGTATTAGTGAATTCTTTTAAACACTTATGTACATTTCATTAGTTAATTTATCTATCATATTTCTATTATTAGCTTCATCATATGATCTCTCATATAATCTTTTACTATAATTATCTTACTCATGATTATATAAAAAGATCCTAATTTTTATATATTGAAATTATTATCCTTTCCCATATAATATATCATGTATTTTTCTTCCATGTTATTGAAACATATTCCTGGAATTCTATAATATTCACCAATTTCATTGTAATATTTTCATAGAGAACACTTTGTATAAAAACATCTAGTATCTCTGATTCCAAGGAATTTTTTTATAAAAAATACATTTTAAATTTCATGTTCCTCTATTACCAATTTAATAAATCAATGAAATAATATCATCAAATATAATACTGACCTAATATTTTTTTTCAGAATCACTAGATTCCACATCAATGGAAAAATTTATTGATTTTATTTTGTTGGTGGACTTGAAAGATATTTCAAAAAAAATTCTCCTTTACGATATTGTTTTCTATTCCCATTTCATAATTTTTGAGAGTATTATATAGATTCTCCAAAGAAATAGTCTCGTCATCTCTATCATCTAAGGATGAATTTTGTTTACCAAATTTATATTGAATAACATGTAATATATTTTCAACTATGGTTCAATTTTATAACTTCTCACTGAGAAATCCTAGGGTTTTTACAGTATCATTCACCCTTGAAAATAAGTCACTAATAGATTTGTTATCATCTGTATTTTTATTTAATTAATTTAACCACATTATTTCTAACTTCAAATTCTTCACTGGAGTATTTTATTCATTGGGTTTTTAAATTTATTCCAGATACCTTAATCTATTTCAATTCCTTTGAATCTAAGAAAATTATTTTTAAAGAGTGTGAAATGTATGAATTTTTTTTCTCACCGATCATTTTATAAATTATTTCTATCATTAATTTTAATGGGAACATATTCAATATGAGGATGGAAAAAACTACAATATCCAAAATATCATCATGACCCATAGAAATAACCTAAAACTTCATTATAACTTTCCAGATATGATAGTTTTCTCCATCAAACACAGGAATAACCATATATTTCACAATGTTCTGAACATCTATTGAAATTATTATTTTATCCAAACCCCATCAAAAAGACAATTAAGGGAAGCTCTTATCTAATACCACAAAAAAGACCAATCAAAATCATTAGTACCCCTGAGTGTTATAGGTGTTGAATAAGTTATATTTTCAGTTATGTTTTCTTTCTTATAAAATAGATTCATCCTCTAGTTAGGGAGAAATAAAATTTCTAGTGTGTAATAAAACAAACATAACCACACGAATATATGTATTTACAAGGTTCAATGCTCAATAAGAGTATATGTCCCATGGAATGATTTGGAAATAATCCAACACACCCAAAATAATAGAAAACAATCCTTTTTTATATTGTTATAAAAACTAGAGAAAATAGTTATAAATAGAAAGAATTATAGTCAGTAGATAGTGGATGTGCTCCTCATATTGATAAAAGATATAGTGGTGTTTTGTAACAACAATATGCAGGAACACGGTTCACCCTGGGAGGGGAGCGGGGAATCAGGAGTCAACTGTTTCTTTTAAAGTATCTGATCTTGTTCCCATGTGGGTAGGAATGTGTTAAAATTGTATGATAGATATTAATAGAAATTAAACAATCACATGCAATGATACTAGGCATCACTTTTCTTACGTTCACAACAAAGGGCTATGTATAAGTAGCATATGCCGAAATTGTGTCAATCATATGAAAGTCCACTAATCATTAGTATTTGTGGAGTATAAGTGTTTTAACACAATCACTATATTACAGGAAAAATTCCTTTAGCATAATTCAAGGATTGCTCGCAGCATCCCTCGAAACACTTCCTTCAACTCCCCCTTGCCCACTACCATGGGAGAATCCATACTCATTATATTGACTTGAGGTTACCTTCAATTGATTTTAATTGAAGCTTTTGTCTTATCCTAGCACAGAAAACTTCAGGCATTGAAGTCTGTAATTGATGATCTTGAAGGAACTGATCACCCAAACCAGATCTTCGAAAGCCTGTTAGAATCATAACACTACACATGCACAGAATACCTCAACATGCTCACATTATTTGTGAATTATTCTGAAATATGACTTTCACACTACCCCTACTTTCCGTGTATCCCTTTTATTTCATGTAACTACTCTAAAGGGTTCACTTTTTCTTTGCAGACTAAAGTAACACCTTTCATGCAAGATTAGATCTCTATAATTATTTCATGCCCAAATCGTACGTGCTGGAGAGAAACTAAATTTCGTTGGAAAATTTCTTAATTCTTCCATAGTAGCCGCCTATTTATATGATTTGATGACCTTGTGCGCATGATCCAATGTGTCTTTGTTGGTTCATGTAGGATTCTTCCTAAGCACATAAAATCCCTTATAACGTCGCATTGAGCATGTAAGATTCTTCCATGCAACCTCAAAATTCACACACATTTAAGACTTGCATGCACTTTTTTCCTTTTCCATATTTTTATGCACTGATCATAAAATAAGCCTTGTGTGGAAGTTTTTATCCACCATTTAATATTTCTCAATTGAATTGTAGTATCTCTTTATTTGAAAACTTCCTAGTAATATAATGAGGATTGATAAGAAACACAAACCATACTCCATTTCTGTCATAGAACGAATGTGGTTCAACAATCTCCCCCTTTGGGTTTGTTGGAAATCTCTAGATAAATTTAGTAGAATACCACCAGAAACTATGAAAACCTAAAATGCAGGAATCAACTTATCCAACACTCTATGTCTACATGAGCAATGATCAGTGTTGAAAACAAGGGGGAAGTTTTAATTGGATTCCCTTGTTTTTTAATTCTAAAAGTCATCCAAGATATTCAGGTATTCCTTCTCCTCCTAACACCGAATTATCATCATGTCAAAAAATCATTACATGAGGGAAAAAGAATTATATGTCTTAAATGTATTCCTTATTCTCTTGACACAAAATTCTCATTGTATCATAGAAGCATTACATGTGATGTATTTGTTCCTTCTCCCTTGTTGTAAATTAACTCAAATACTGTATTTGTTCATTGTCCAAATCAAAACACACTGCCCCTGGATAGTATATACACTATAAACCTCCATCAAATCTAAAAAAAGATTAAAAAAATTAATATAACTGGGTAGAGGGGGAAAATGTTGCCTCCTTATGAACTAGGAGGTGGATGCACACTGATGGTCGACTGACGTTTCTCAAATACAGCCGTTGACAATGGCTTGGCCAAAATGTCTGCCACTTTCTCATCTTTTCCTACGTGTTCCATGTTGATAAAAACTTTTTCATCTTTTTTCAATGATGAAGTGATGTCTGGTTTTAATATGTTTCGTATGATAATGATGAACATGATTATTTTTAAGATCATTTGTGCACTTATTATCATAGTAAATCTCCATTGGTTGTTTCAACTCATTACCTATTTGAGATAGTTCATGATTCATCCAACATAACTGAGTTCACACCTTGGTAGAGGATATATATTCAGATTTAGAAGTATTAAGAGAAGTATATTCCTATTTCTTACTTATCCAGACCACACTTTCTTTCCCAATATAGATTGATACACCCCTTGTTGACTTTATTTCCACTAAATCTCTAGCCCTGTCATCATTATAAAATGATGATAATTCACTATCCCTTCCTATATCCAAATATAAACCATAATTATGAGTACCTTGAATGTACCTCATGAATATTTTAATTGATGTCATATGTTTTTCCTTTAGATTACTCTGAAATCGACTACTAAGAATGGTGCAAAGAAAAAATCATATCACATCTCCATTATGTATAGTAATCTTCCAACAATCCTCTTATACAGGGTGGGATCTATAGTGGTCCCCTCCTCATGCTTTCTATGTTTGGTTCCAATTTCAATCGCGGTGGACATTGGTTTAGAGTCATGCATATTAAATTTCTTCAGCATCTCTCTTGAATACTTTTCCTGAGAAACGATAGTGTAATCATTCTAATGAATCACCTACATCCCTAGGAAGTTTGTGAGTTTTCCAATCATAGACATTTCAATGTATGACTTCATGTGATTAGAAAATTCTTCAACTGATACCTTCTTGATACCAAAAAATATAATATTGTCCACATATACCAGCACCATAAACTAATCTTTATGAGATTTCTTCATATGGTGATTAGGACATACTCTTCCTCTTTTTAATTACAACTTCTTGAGATAAGAATTTAGTCTTCAATAGCATGCTCACAGTGCCTACTTCTCCCCATATAGGTACATCTTTAGTTTTTCAATATTTTTTTCATCATTACCAATAAAGAACCCCACAGGTTTTCCAATGTTTACTTCTTATTCTAGTACCCCATTTAAGAATGGTGCCATGATGTACATTTGATACACTTTATATCCTATTTGTATTTCCATGGAATGAAACAGCCTAATTGAATCCAGTCACTCTGCTGGAGAAAATTTCTCCTCAACATCAGTGCCTTCAATTTTTTAATATCCTTTATAAAAAAAATGTAGATTATTTCTTATCACATTTCCATGATCACCAATTTTTTTCATGAAAATACCCTTCGTACCAATCACCTTGTGACCTTCAGATCTCTTGACAAGATTCCAAGTCTTGTTTTTTTTTTCAATCTGATCTTACTCTTCATTCATCGCTTTCACCCAAATACTCATCATTTGTCGTGTCTTCCGATGAGGATAGTTCCACAACTGATAGAAATTAATACTGTGTATTATTTCTCATTTTCCATGTCTGTATAGGTTCATTCTGATCCCTGATAATGTTGAATTGACCAATCTATGCTCATTGATTTCTCATTTGGGGTTTGATCAAATTCTCTCTAGCAATGGATTCGTATTCTTATTATTATTCTGATTCAAAATCATTATGTGTATCCTGGGTATTTTTTACACCTACCACTACCTCAGTATTATCATTTGTTCTATGTTGACATTCTTCCTAATTTTCTATCACATCATCATAATAATTCCTTGAATCATTAAGGTTTTTCTCTTCAATGATCATAACATCACTGCTTTCCACAATTCAACCCAAGTACTTATGAAAAAACATGTAGGAATTGTTGTCCATTGAGTATCGAAGAAATATTCCTTCATCTACATTGTCTCCATACTTACCTTCATTTCCTTCATTGTTTCAGATGAAACATTTTCATCAAAAAATAATAAAATATTTCAAACTGGGCTTCCTTCCTTGTCGTAGTTCATATGGGGTTTTTGTCTCACCCATATATAGCACAGTTCGATTATGAATAGACACAGTAGATTGAATTGATTCTTTCTAGTAATGTTAAGGAATACGTATCTCGATCAACACAGTTATGGCCTTGTTGTTTACCGGTCAATTAAAGCTCTCAACAACAACATTTTTTTATGTTGTTCAAATATTAACCACCTAATGTTGTATCCCATGCTTCTCTAGGTAATTTTAAAATTCAATGGATGTGTATTCCCCTCTATTTTTCGACTGAAGGAAATTGATCTTCCATCGAGTATCATTCTCTACAATTCATCAATGGGTTTTCTTGCAATCAAGAACTTGTAACTTTCTATTTATAATGATCACCCATGATATTCTAATGTAATCATCTATGGAAAGAATAAATTACCTTTCTCTATGTGTTCCGGAACCATTTATCGGCCCACACACATCTATATAAATGAGATAAAGAAGATTAAATGATCTTCTCTTCTTTGGCTGGTAGGAAATACATACCATCTACCCTCGCATATAGGCATCAAAAGTGTTTTCTTGTTAATGCCTCGGATTAGTGATATCCCAGACAAACATCAGTTTAGATATCATTTCCATGTCTTTCGTATTCATGTGTCCCAATTTTCGATGCCATATATTGTTTTCTTCTTCAACTGTTTGGTAGGAAATGATCTCTTTTTTTTCGACTTGGAATCGGATTACATCTGTTCTATATAATTTCATTAGAGAATTCCTAGAATTTCCTATTATTGTACATTAATTCTAATTGAATGTCACAATAATGCCTGAGACAAAGAGCTGACTCACACTCCAAAGACTATGACGCAGACCACCTATAGAAAGGACTTCATATTTCTTCAGCTCCCCATTAGCTAGCTCAGTACTTCCACAACCTTTTAAATTCAACGCACCATCATTATCGAACCTCACAGTTCCCTCAACCATTTTCATGAAATTCGTTAATAGGTCTACATTACCTGTCATGTGGGAGGAACATCTGCTATCAAGAATCCAAGTGTTTATTCTTTATAGCCTTGAGTGATATTTCTGTAAGATTGGATTTTTCAAATTTTCTTCTTTTCTTTCCATGATTTATTTTGTTGAGTGTAGAAAACTGATGGACTTTCAATTCTCTGTTCAATGTACATGGGTTTTTCGTAAAAAAAAATATTCTTCAAGAGGGGAAAACCTATTTGAAAGAGAAAAACCTTTTTTATGAACATTTACTTTTCTCTCACTTCAATATAAGGTGTCCATTTCACTCCCCTACCTGCAATAAATGGATTTACAGCTAACGTTAGAGCAACTAAAACAATATCCACAGATATTGTTTCTTCTAAAAGAATTAGGATACGAATCTGTTATCCTTTTTGGAACTCATGTATCTTATCCATTCAAATAGATCTTTGCCTCTTCATAATTATACATGGTATAGACCAGATATCGACATAACAGACACTACATGAGAGGAAATGTATTCTCACTTCTATTTATCCACATTCTTTCTTCGGTGGGATAATAGTTTAACTGTCTATTATTTTTGAAGGCATGAGGATAGTCTTCTATTCTTATTTCAGATTGAATTGGGGGTTTCTTTTTTAGGACTTAAGGTATCTTTTCCACATGACCCACTTTCAGCTTTCCTTTATTTTGGTCACATTTATTTGCAGTATTTGATGATTCAACATCACAAATGATTCCATGTTTTCCCATGTAATCGGGTCCTTGATCATTCAAAATCTTTTCAACTCCATTAGAACCATATTTTTCTCTCTCCAAAAACTCAGCATCTGAGAACCTTCCAAATGGTATATTCTTCTTTGATTCTTTTGAAATTGATTCACTCTAAAATTTACTCCTAAGAGTAACTACTTCATCTTTAAGACTGTCAGTAGTCTTACACTTTTCTTCTATTCTAGAGGTGAGTTCATTGATGACCTTTTGTTTCTCTTCAATTCTCACCTTCAAATCCACTACATAATCAGTGCTTTGAAGGATTTTAGACTGTACTTTTACAAACTCTCTAAGTTGATAAATTTCAGCTTCAATCCAATCAACATATTCAGATGAACATTCTACAATTTATTTCCACTTATTGAAACTCATAAATTTTAACATAAGATTAATAACAAAATCCTCAAGTTGAAAATGGGGATTAGAGTTTGTTTTCAACTGATTATATCCACCGTTATCTTTTAATGGTTCTAATTTTTCTATAGTGGTCATCATGGAACCATGTATTTCAAATTTAAATTATGGTTCCTCTTCCATATAGAAATCATTGTCCTTATCATTTTCTTCAAACACAAAACTCTTTTTCTGTAGTTTCTTTTAAAATTTGATGTTTTTTTTCAATAAACTTTTCTAAGGATTCTCAATGTTTTTAAATTCCCTATCTTCTTCATAAAATCTCATTGGGCACTGAGTGGATATGTTTGAAACATTACCACAACAAAAAAAATTCATAGGTTTCTTGCCTTCAAATTTTCCTTTTCCCTTCTTGAATTTATTTGTAATGAATGAAAGAATTTATTTTTCCTCATATTCCCGATAGTTATTATCTCAAAAAAAAAAGTTCTGTTTTCTATAGCTTTGAATTCCATTTCCATACTCACATGAGTCATATCATCTTCTAGTTCGACTCTCATGTCTTATGTCACCAGGCTACTTAGCAGATAATCTATAGAGAGCTTGGAGAGTTCTATTTCCTCAAGGGATGAAACCATTTCATTGTTAAGGGGTGGAAGTCTCCTCAAGATTTTTTTTATAATGTCAATGTCTTTAATTTCCTCACCCGGTCCTCAAATTTCTTCTATAACTTCAGTAATTCATTTGAAAGAGTCTGCATTCTAATCTGGATGCATCTTCAAATTGTCAAAACTGTTGTATAGTACTTGAAGTTTTTCCTTCTACACTTTGTTATATCTGTCATAGATATTTTCATGTTTATCCCATATTGAATATTCTGAGGTGCATCTCATCACCATTAGATAAATATGATTTGACAAAGCTGTGGTGAGAGCTTTCTACGCCTCAGCATATGCATCAAGAATTTTCCAATATGTCTTAGTCATAGCCACCACTATTGGATATGTAACTATATTCCTTGCAGAGAAGCACATAGGATTTCCATTCAAAGAGATATTAGATGAGATCTCATTTTGTACTTCCAAATCTGAAAATTACTTCCATCAAATAGAGGGAGTCCACTATCATGGGATGAATTCCCCATGACAACAACGAACAGATCTAACACAAGAAACCTGGCTCTGATACCACTTATAGTACCTCGGGACACCATGAAAGGGAAGGGTAAATGATAGTGTCAGCTTTTTATGTTAAAGAGTCTAATATTTTTACCATGTTAGTATGAATTTGTTAAACCTGTATGATTGATATTAACATCAATTAAACAATAAAATGCAAAGATACCACACAACATGTTTACTTGGTTCTTCAAAAGGGTCTACGTCCACGGACCATATGCCGATAGTGTTTTGGTTGTACAAAAATACCCTAATATTATGTAGTTGTGGATTACCAGAGTTTGGACATAGTCACTCTGTTCGAGGAACAAATACGTTAAAATAATTCCGGGATAACTCATTGTGTCCCTCAAAAAACTTTCATCAACTCCACCTTTCTCACTGCCGTGGGATAAGTCTTACTCAGTTTATTGACTTGAGGGTCTCTTCAATTTATTTTCATTGAATCCTTTTTCTTATTCCAACATAATACACTATTTGCATAGAAGTTCTGAATTGATTATAATGATGTCACTGATAACACAAACTAGATATTCAAAATCATGTTTGAAGCATAACACCACACTTCTGCACAATACCTCAACTTGCACGCAAGATTTGAGAATTGTTATGAAAAATGAATTTCACACAATCCCTACATTCCATGCAATAATTATCTTTTTCACAACTACACCAAAATTTTCACTTGGTCTTTTCAGACTAAAGGAACAACTTGTACGCAAGCTTAACTCTTTTTAATTATTTCTCACACAAATCTTTCATACAACAGAGCTACCGGATTTTCGTTGGAAAAATTCATAAGTCTTCCATAGGAGTAGCCACCTATTTATAGGCTTTTATGACCCTACGCACAAGTTTCGGAGCTGTCTTTTTTTGTGGGTGCAAGATTCTTCCTGACCACACAAACTCCCTTTTGACGTCGCATTCATCAAGTAGGTTTATTATGTGCAACATCATCTTTTGTGCACATTTAATAATCTAGTACATTAGTCTTTAGTATGTTATAATTTATCTTATTATACTATTTTCATACATGATCATTATGAAGTTATTTTCTACTTGTTTAGTATCTGGATTATTAAAAACTAAAAAAATTATTCTTATTTTTCTATATAAAATTTATATTTGTTCACATGCCCATATAGTATAATCTATTTATTCAATCATCCTATAAAATAAATCCAGTTCCTTATAATGATATATACAACTTCTTACATGTTTTTCATTTGATCACCCTATAATACTATTAATCAGATATTACAAGATTTAAAAAGTACATTATATATATTTAAACAATATTCTTCACCAAATTCTTTAAATAATATCATGATCACTTCTTCTGTATAATATTAATGTGATGGAAAAATATTTTTTGTATCTTATTTAATGGTTCTTTATCAACCTGTTCATCTGATTATCTTGAAATTTAGGTTCTTCTCATTAATTCATTAAAAAAATTCAAAAAACTCATTGATGTATCTACCTATTTTATACATGTAATGTTTTTCTAATTGAATACATAAACATTCACAGGAAATTCAAAATATACCACATAATATTTTCATTATCCTTCTCAAAAACAACCTTCAATTTACTACATTGAACACTTATTAAGACCTGCTGCCAATAAACACCTTCAGACCTTCTCCTAACTCACTAAAAATAATATATATTTCATAAATGATATTAGGATCATTGAATGATAAATTTAACATCTTCATAGTTGATAAATTTATGAAATATTTATAAATAGTTTCAATCCAGCACAACTTTATACCAATCATTAATCTAGTAAGACATCAAAGAAACATTTCTAAATCATGAAACTACATAAAATGTACCAAAAATACTTCATATGAGTGTATCACATGTTTTTTGCAAGAAATTACAATCATCTAAATACTTGAATCATACTAATCCTTCTATTTCCTTAGCATGTTAACCACTTTTGGAAGTACTTCACCCAAAATCATATATCATGTAATATTAACCAAAATCATCTTTTTTAGGACTTTGAGAAATGTATCTCAACATCCTATAACAAATTAACTTATTGAAATTATATATGTCAATATGATATACATTTTTACATTGAAAAAATCTTCAACAAATTCAATATTTTTATCTGATAAACTCCCACTGATGACATTTTGAGAGATCATCTAATATTCTTCATCAATTACTACCTTTAGAGACATCCCATTATACTTCAACAACATTCTTCTGATCAACAATCTTGATGAATTATTATCCAATATAACATCATATCTTTTAATATACTCTTATACATCATATGGAAATAAGATGATTCTATAACACATTAGGCTCAGTTACCCATACAGAGTGCAAAACATCGTATTGTCACAACATCCAAAAAATCTTAAACATTAAACACAAAAACTATTATTTTAAAACTATGATCAATATCCTATGTTCAAAGAAGATCCTAGAAGAATCATAGTCTGATATATTTGTATAAAAATGATTTTATACCCTTAAAAATTAGCTTAGATCATGACTTCTTTTAATACTCGTGATGTTTGAATCATTAAAATCATAAAGTCATCTACATCTTTATTCATTGAAAAAACACTCTAATTAAACTTCGATATGTCATAAGAAATGTGTTTAGCATAGAACTTATAGAGATCCCATATGTATAGTAATGTATATCTAATAGAATCATTTTGGTAGGATCTGAATTAACTTTCATGGCCTCATAACCAATTTTAAAAACATTTCTAAATAATTTGATAAATGTTTGATAACAAAATACTCCCCTTTGGAGAAACCCACCACATTCATCACAATACTATCTAAAATATTCTAAATATCTTCAGTTCATTTATAAAACCACATAACCTCTTAGTCCCAATATATATACATATATTATTAATCCTTCACCAAAAAATGAGAAAAAAATGATCCCAATTCCTGGTATTGCTGTGATTTTATTGATTATTTTCAATGTGTTGTTATTCATGTTTTTTTAATTATGTGAAAAATTTTAAGGAGAATAAGGAAACAAATTTACAGCTTATTTTTTCTATTCAAAAGAACAAGATATGGTTTTAGATCCTTCAATTCTACAATTTAGAGTCAAATATGTTCCACTAAAAAAGATCCAACTACTATCATGTGTACTTCTATACAACAGTTTCTTAAAACATTAATAAAATTAAGAAAATATTATATATTCTTATAAATATGTAGTTCTTGTTTATTATGTGCAAGTGAGACTATGAATATAAATTTATTTTTGATAGGGATATCAGAGTTAAAGTATCAGGGATGTTATAAACAATAAGGGACATCTACATACAATAAATTTTTACATCACCACTAATAGAGTCTAAATAGAATCACTATACATGGATTGCATAATGTTGAAGTAGAGTATAGGAAGTTACTTGAAAACCGTACACATCTCTAAAAAAATGTGTTTTACTAACATTTATTTACTTTATTTCTAATTCATAACCTAATCTAAAAATAAGGGGAAACTAAAATATTTAATTGGAAAGGGATGTTAAATTTCTAAAAGTAAAATCCATAAAGCCAATTCATCTCTCTCTTGAGTTATTTTATTTAAAAATTAATGAAATAATAGTTCCAAGTTAAAGTGTAAGGATGGTGGTACATAAAAGAAAAGAAAAAAGTTTGGATAGAAGGATAAAAAGATAAATACCAAAGAGTATTTCATGAATTAGTCTAGGATTCCATCACCTTTAGAAACTACCCTAGTCTACCATCCAATATGGTTCCCAACACAACATGTTACATGGCTCGAAGAGAATTACATATCCTTATAGGATGGAAATATGTTTTTGGGAATCATGAAACTCATATGGGATAATTTTTTCCCATCACAATAACCAAAAAAAATATCAATGATTATATTAATAATCAACAACAAGAACTATAAAAAATAAACTTATATAAGGGGAAGGGATTGCATCCATAGTCCCTGAAAAACTATCAAAATAAAAGGGGGACAATAAAAGAGCCTATAAAATCCTTGTGTCCCAAAAGAAAACCATTTATCTTGTCACCACAATTACTAGACCCAATATTACACTAGAAAGGGTAACTAATTCACCCTTGTGATGATATGATTTTAATCAAGTCAAATTAAAAAAGATCTATACACTCCCATTGGGTGTCTGTTGGTTGTGATCCCACTTTCATAGGAGGATCCTACAAAATGTTCATTTATATCAATTATATTTCAAATAAAAGATTATAGTTTTTACAAGAAATAAAAAGATTTATTTAAAATTTCATTATCCTTTATAAGAAAATTAATGAATAAATGAAAATTAATGGGAATGAAGAAAAACGAATGTAAGAAATATTAAAAATACCTATGAATATTGGCTAATTTAGGAGCTAGGATACCAATGCACTTGGTGATTGAACCATAAATATATGCATGACCATGAACAAGGCATAACTAGTAAATCATAATTTTTTAGTAAGTGTTTAAATCCTATCATTCTAGGTAAAATATTCCATGGTCTAGTGGCTCGTGTAGCGTACTTTTTTAGTCTTTTAGCTGAGGTACTATGGGTTCCCTACTGATTTTCCCTTTTTTAAAGCAGTAAAAATATGCATTCAACACATTTAAATCCACCACTTGCTGAATATAAATGTATCTATCCATTAACATTAGGGAGATAAAATTAAAAACATTGAACCCACACAAATTTACTATTTAAATCACACATTAATATGAACCAAACAATTTCGGAAAATTTCAATTTTATATGAAACCATTTCTAATTTTTCAAAACATGAAACAATATTAAGCCACATATATTTTCCCTGAAAATCACCATGAACATATTGGGAAACCCAAGACAATAAGAGAGTGAGTCCTATATAATTAATAAAAAACTATAAACATAAATCCACATGAAATAGGGTTTATATTAGACCAACCATTGTAAATCATAACCATTGGGTGATAGGACACATTAAAATGGGTAAGAAACCAATGGGAAATGGGTGGAGTCACTCACTTGGGTGTTTCATGATAAAACATAGAAAAATCCATCAAAATGGATATAATGGGGGAGGGGAGGAGGTTGGTATCACACATGGAGATGTGTTGTTTGGGAATGGGAAAATTAATGGTTATAATGGATTAAAATGATTCAAGGGGAATTCAATGAATTTTAATTATTTTAAAAACTAGGAATCACTTATAGTTTTTTCACATAGATTTATAATCTATAATATAACCATGTGGTAACCTTTAGTTCTACTGTGATAGATGTATGATTACGTCAAAAAAATTTAATAAAATTTATGTCAGTCGTGTGTCCCCTCTGGTCAAACTTCCGTACCACACATAATTTTCTGGGCTTGGTGCACAGTTTTCTCTAACCACCATCCAACCATGTGCCACGCCCTATTTCACCAAAATAATAATATTTAATGATAAATAGATGAAAAATAAATGGAAAAAATAATAAAATAAAATAAGCATTAAATATATCTAAAATGAACAATGGGAATGAATATTTCTCCAACCATATCACTTTCTTCCCCCTGAAATTCATTCAACAGTCTACTAAGAGAGAATGTGTAGCCATTAAACTTTTAACCAAGACTTCCATCCCAACATATCATTCTCAGAATTTCAATGTTACTATAGGACCCAAACCTATAGAATAGATTTCCCTTGAAGAACCATTACATAGTAATTCATAATATGAATTGGCTACTTGGCCATTGAAAATTTGAATTCTAGATCATGTTCTTCCCTAATCAATACACGAGAGGGATCTAGGGTATATTTTTTAACTAGTATAAATGGAATAAATTTTAAATCATTGATAATTTAGAATGAAATTTCATTTTTTTGATACCATACTAATCCTCTCAATAATGTATTTATTCACAAGGAAGTGATGACCCTATTACAGTGTCACAATCATGAGAATCTGGACACCGAAAAAGAACTCATTGTTTTAGTGTCAATGATAGGAATGTGAATTGTAATGAAATTGGGATATCATCAAATGGAACCTAACTATCTTGACCTTTCTAGTTTTTTTCACAATTCATGGTCCCATTGAATAAGTCTCGCCCACTTTCATCCAATATTAAGGGGACCAAAAATGGACTTCATATTGAGCTTCTAAGGGAACCATATTGATAAGGAATTGCTATCGATAAATATATAAATATTATATCAACCATATATGGTTATCCATTCAACCTATTAAATCTAATATGGATGCATGAAGCATGAATTCCTTATTCTATTTTCCCACATTTTTACATATATTTAGTGATGGTATGTCATGCTAATATTGAAACGTGATCCCATTTCCTATTAGATTTATTCCTAAAACAATGAGGTTAAATGGGAACCCTTTCAATAGTAATATTAGATTTCACAACATCAATCCTCCTGAACACCTATAGATTAATTTTTGAAACAGCTACACTTTGTATGTGTCATTAATGGAGATGAGGTGGGATTATTTAGTTAAATGATCAATTTACACCCAACTAGTATTGATTCATCATGGTGTACAAGGTAACATGATGAAAAAATTAATCGATAAATAACTCAACTTTTATATAAGAATGGGGAGAGGATGGAGTATAACTGAGCGCCCATGATGCTAATATTTGACTTTATGAATTGTATAACACTGAGAAACAAAGTCTTCGATGGCATGTATGATACCTATCATTCATAGTTGATGATAGAAATCATAGAACATATTGGTTGAACCAGAATGTATATCTGACTAAGAATGGTGGAAAAAATTTATTACTGTGATCCATATGGGAAATAATAAAAAATATGGCTCTATTGCAATTATTCATTTTAAGAGACAAGTACCAGTCACTGGGAACCTCACCAAAATTTTGAATTTGACTAAAATAATAAAAAAAACTCATCATTTGGATACTCTAACTAGATAATCTCAAGAATAGAGTTCATAAACTACATTCTATCAAAAAACATTCCCATTTTCTATTCATCAACTTCTAGGTTCATAGAGGAAAAAAGGAATATAAGGTTCCACACACTATCCAACACCTTCAGAGCCTATGTTCAAAATAAGTTTCTTATGGAATTAAAAACAATGTTCTGATTACCCTGATTGTAGATGATATCAATGAATAATAATTTATGATACTTTACCCACTTTATCTATGTTAGGATTAAATATTTTTTGGGGAAACATATATATTTGGATTTTATTATTTTAGTTGACCATAAAAAATTCCCAAAAAAGATAGTTGTATGAGCACTTGAAAGAATGAATCACCAACACATTCTCATTGGAATAGGTCAAGTTAATCATTTCATTTGGATGGATTTATAAAAAACCATAAACCAACACCTTTCCTCCCTGTAAAATTACATTGAACAAACCCATTCTTGATGCGTCATAGTATACCACCTAACCTTTAAATACCTTGAGTATGATCAAGAAATGGGAGGATGTAAACTACTATATAATCCCCTTAACAGATGCTTTAAATTATATTCTATAATAAATCCTTTTGAATTTTTTGGTATGATCTTTCATAGTTGAGGAGAGTGAGGAGAAGTATTAGAATAATCACCTGTAGTACCCTACCAAGCCCAACACGCTTCTAATTTTCAAAATATTCATCAGATCATCCATTAAAATAACCACTATAACATTATGTTGATCAAATGAAATCCCACATTATGATATCACATAACCTATATGTTTGACCTCAACAATCCAAAAATCGAATTTCATCAATTTTCCAAAAAGGCAGTTGTCCCACAACATTGTCAGGATGATCACGAAATATTTTCCATATTCTATTCTTCATTTGAGTAAAATACATTCTCATTAATAAACTCCATGATGATTGAGTAAAGGTATCTATGGAATACATGATTCATAATATCAATAAAATATACAAGATATTTCATTAATCAGATTGACATTATATGATATTTAATGTGGTTTCATCTATTTTGGAAAGAGGTCTTGGGAGCATCAACTTCTCTTAACCTGGACTCATGATATCCTAAATGAATTTTAATCATTTAAACTAATTTTACCATTTTATATGATGGAAAAAAACATAAATATGGGGAAATTAGTATTTATTCATGATCATTACATAGATTTTCCTCGTGTAGTTGATGTATAGCATAATGGATCCATTGGAATTATTGGTAAATAGAACTAGAGTGTCCCATAGATACAAACTCATAAAAATGATACCTTTGGACCAGAAATCATCTATTTTAATACTGAAATCCATTATATCATTAGGTTATATGTGGTATGAAGGTATTGATATCAGTAATGTCCTTAGAAATAATCCACTATAGACCTCTATTTCCCACTCAGGATTAAAGCATGAGAAAAAATATAAGAAAAAATAAAAACATTCACTAACCAAAAAAGTAAATCCATTATCTATTCCATATCCATCATCTTATAGTAAGAGGGAGTGTATCTAAAATGAATTCTTCCCAAATCCAGAAGTAGATCCCCTACACATTTGGACTAAGGATCCTATTCTATTTGGGAGACTCAATCTCTTCTTTCTGTGGTCGATAAAGTCACCCACTAAAGGTAGAAATAGACATGGGCCATGAAAAATTTCATCTAATACATTTATAAAGTCTCATAAAAATATTTCATCTCCAGGATATAAACATACCACATTATATCCACTTTTGAAAAAGAAAAACACAATATGGGCATGAAAACCCCATCTCCATCCTTTTACCAAGAGTTGTAAATATTTCTATGGAATAAGATAAAATCTCAATTGATATTTCAAAAAGGAAAAAATTATAGAAGATATAAAAGATTGTGAAACACTTATATCAAATAAAGTAATTCTTATAGATGATGTAATAAGAATAGTACCTCTGATTGTTATTGGACCTACATCAGATTCCATCAGTGCCTAATCTTTTACATGTTGGTGTTTTATTTATTTTAATGTCTGAGTTATACTAATAACCTACCAATATGATTTTATTTTGATATGTTAAAATTAAGACCCATCCTTTCCACTTTTCACTCTAGAATGATACCTAATATCCCTTAAATCATTTGACTGATATAAATATACTCTATGAGATATAGAGCCTATACAACATAGAGAGAGATGAACACTCTTACAAAACATTTATATATGGTAAAACAATCCACATTAGAAGAATTACCTAGGTGAGACCTAACATGTATACCTCACATGATTGAGACATTCATAGTGTTGGAAAACAATGGCCTCACACCCTATAATTGTTGTTTAAGACGATTATAGTGGATATCGAGAACTACAACCACCCATTTTTCATTTTTAATTCTGAAACATATTCATTAAAGATAATATAATCCAATATTTCCCTTGAACTCGGGTAATCCTTGTGCATCATGATTCACCTATAGGTTCAATTCCCACTGTTAAACCTCAATCGACCAAATCATCATAAGTATTATATTTTAGAAATAATTTTTGAGATCATATATCAAAATGAAACCCCATTTCAAATCATCAGGACATTAACCATTCATTGTAGATAAATATGGGAGATAAAGGAATCATATATGCAATTATTTTATCATATTACATAACTGAATGTTCCCCATATTAAAGACCTAGAACTCCAGAGACATGATGAGGGTTGGGGTCTAAGGGATGAATTGCTCAGTGAAGGTGAAAATGAAATATTTCCTCCCCATATGATCTTGTTTACCAGTATGATCCATGGTCTCCCACCACCTAATATTTTGTTTATCTAGAATAAATGTTACTCATGTCACTTTAGTGGATTTATGTGTTCTAAATATGCCTAAGATCCTCTCAATTTTCTCGACCCAATCAAATGATTATAGGGGTTCATTACTACCTTCAAAAGAGAGTGTATAATTTTTAATAAAGACTTAACATTAATAATTATCTAGCTCCAATTCAGATTTACTAGAACAAAAGGGACATAAGAAAAATCCTTAGTTTAGAGTTTAGATAACCTAACCCACTGAGTCTATTATTATCTGTTCAACAAGTTGGTTGGCTGACAAATAACTCTCTCCAACCTTCTCATGTGTCCATACAATTGGTATACGAGGAGTCATAGAACAAAAAAATCAATGAAAATTTAAATATAATTCATTAATATATCAAAAAAATTAATCATGTAAATAACATAATAAACCAGTCACATAAATCACTATTAAACCATATCAACTTAAACTACTCCACCCTAAATATGTGCTCATGCCTATTCTAAAACACATGCATTACACCCCATGGAAGAGTCAAACCAAATTTCTAACATCCCATGGAAATACACGGCCCATTTAAAGGTGTAATTTTCATTCACCCCACTAGAAAAAATAACCCCATTCCCTCACATTCCTACCCCGTGTCTATCAATTTTTTTATATAACAAAACCAAATGAAAATAGTTGGCCTATATTTGATACAATTTTTTAATGAAGAAAATCATTCTTCAATCCAGGGAAACACTTGAACTAGAACGTTAAATAGACTATAGTGTGTGCATATTACCCATGGGATGATAACTATTTCTTAATCATCTAGGAACACCTTTCATAATTATTTATCCATCAAAAAAATCAACACCAACATCAATAATTATAATACCCATCAAAAAAATATCTATAAAAATGAATCATATAGAAGTTTAAATTATTACATCCATGTCCATGTTACTAAATGGAAATAAGAATATGGGACTACTTATGATCTAACGACCAACCACCTGTCATTTCACTGACAACACCTGACCCAAAATTTCACTAAATAAAGTATCTTCCACCTCAATGTGAATCCTTTAATTAAACCAGGTAGATAAAACAATATATATATATATATAATTTTATTGTATATAGGGTGTTATCACCCTTTCTCAGTAGAATACCTCCATTTTATTCATGAATATTCATTATAAACCAAATAAAATATTCTATATTTTAAAAGAATGAAACTGTTTGATCTAATTATTCTTTAACCATTACAACATATGTAATTAAAATAGTAAAAAAGATGATAAATTAAAAAATAGAAACATAAGAATCAAAATAATTCCCTATGTTCTTAGGGAAATTGGGGCCCTATGATCCTAAAATACTTCACGATTGACCCAAAAAAATATAAATACCCATGTATAATAAAAAACTATCAAATCACAATTTTTTTAGTTTGTGTTGTATTGTAACCTTATATGGGATGGTAGTCCAAAATTTGTTACCTCATCTAGCATACATTTCCTAATATTTTATCCTATATAATTAGGGTTCCCAAGTGATTTTCAATTTATTTAATCCATAAAAATATACATTAAAATCATTCAAAACACCGACATTTCAATGAACATTGTTTCAAACAATTAAAAAAATTGGAAATTAATTTAAAAAATTTAACACATAATAAATTACCTTTTTAATCACCCATTCACATATACAAAACAATTTACAATATTTTGATATTTATATTTTAGCTTAATTATGTTGTTATAAAAAATTAAAACATGAAAGCACGTTCAAATTCCCTTGAAATGACTAATAATCAATTATAAACCAAAATCCAACAAGATAAGAACCCTACAAAACCATTAAAAATCATGAAAATCAAACCCCATTATATAATGTTTATATTTGAAAAACCACATGTCTACAGAACAACAAAGGTGGAAGGAAACATATGATTAAAGGGATAAGAACCCAATGGAAAAAGGAAGAGTAACTTACTTGGATGTTTCTTAATGAAATGTGGAAAAAATAACTAGAAAATGGATTCAATAGGTTGGAGGAGGATAGAAATGGTTCCCCAAGAGTTGGGAGGGATAATAATAGGGAAATTTGGGGGGGGGGGGTGAAAGTGAATACATTGGTCTTGGGGTAGTTTAACAATTTCACATATTTTGAAAACTACAAAGACCATAATATTTTCCAAATTTTCAGCTAGTTATGTTGGTGGATCTGGTTTCAATGGTATGGGTGAAAGGTTTGGCCACATAGTTTTCAAAACTATATGTTCACTGTTTGGGTGATCTGATGCTACTTCCCTAGCTTGCTTAGTTTTCTGGGGATGGTCCATAGTTTTTTCTAACTTTTTCCCAACCATGCGTAATAACATATTACCATAAATTATTAATATTTTTATGAAAATTTCAATTAAATGATATAGTTAAAAATAACTATCAATAAAAATAAAATTCCTAAAAATATAATGTTGAGTACGATAAAGTAAACAAAAACTTATTTGAAACTGAAGTAATAATATTCCAAGGAAGGATAGAGTTTTAATTTTGGAAAATTGGACACTAAAGGATGATTGGTTGAAATACATTAAGGGGTGAAAGAAAATATATATCCAGTCCATATATGCAATTAGTTAATAAAATTTAAATATTATATTGTTATATATATATAATACCAATTATATATTCTATTTCTAATCTATTGATTTTTTTAAAAACCCACCTTTTGTTATTGGTGGGAACCATTACATTTATAGACAGGATACCATACCTAACAACCATAAAAATACTAAATAGATAGTAATTTAAAAATAAAAACATTCGAAAAATACCAAAAATCAAATTTTAAATTTCCAAACTATTTTGTTACTAGCACCAAGTAGATTTTCAAATATGAATCACAATGATTAAAGGAAATTTGATTCATTTCTTGATCCTTGCACCTCACCTGATGACTGAAGATGCATCACCCAAATTCAATCATTCTATATTTCTACTATCCCACATCACTTACAACTCTATCGTTGGTAAAACATAATTTACCAATATTAATGAATAAATTTTCACAGAACTTGTACCATTAATCCGTACGCATCCTTGTTCAAAATGAGTCATTAAGAAAAAAATATTAAATCATTTAAAATGAATTAAATAATAAATATCTTATGGTTCAATCTCTCATGATGTCACTGGTACCAAAAATATGATATAATAAGGAACAAAATTAAATAATCCACATGAAAACTAAGGAATCATAGTAACCATCATTATAACCAATGCAAACAAACTGTATCTCTCATCAATCATGGATATTCAACCTCACCAAACTTCTTCCTCTAGGCTTCACCAAGTGTCAACCTTATAAATATCAACCAATGTTTTATTAATGAACTACCTACATGGAAAAAATAACTCTAATTTAACATATTAGGAAGATTACCTATGAGTATATTAAAGAGGAAAGACCATATAATTGAGAAAATATAGAGGTAGAAAATGTAAATAAATACTTCATAACAAGACTATTATAAGAATAAGAACCCAAAAACCAAAAAACACTAGAAAAAAATAAAATTAAACTAATAAAGAACATAAAACAATAAATAAATAAAAGTGACTTGATTAATCTACTACAATCTTATCCACTATTCAAAACATAAAATCCTATAAATTTCTATCATGCCCAACCAAGATGGTGACTTTCATTATGAGTTATGATGTAAGATGAGTGGTAGAAACTTTATGGAAGATCCGGAAAAAACGAGACTAGAAGAATGAAAACCATAAAAATACCAATACTATCTTGAAGGGAAATCCACAAAACAAAACCCATGACACATCTTACACTGATGTGAACATTTTCAATAGTGACCTATAATAGGATCTTATGTCATGGTGAGGAAATATGTGTTATTGTAATTCACGAACAATAACTCAATATAAAGAAACTACATAACTAAAACAATGATGAGAAATGAAGGAATAAATCACTGTATGGAAAACTATATGTGAAAAAAAAATATAAGAAGAGAACCATGTTAAAAGTAAATACCACAATATTGGGGACGAAATGTAGAGGTCTAGTGATATGATGGAATTCCATCATATCTGAATATGTGTGTAGAAAAAACCTATGAAGGATGAAATGTAGATAAGGGGAGATGGGGGAGTGTGGAAATATCAACCAATTATATGATAAATAATTACAATAGTATTTTATATTATTTAAATATTGAAGAACATTAAATGGTTACAACTTGAAGTTTTAATTCAATTTATGGAGTGATGTTTTCTACATTTGGGTCGTAAATGTTGTCAAGTAATTCAATGCATTTCTAAAAAAATTTAAGGATGTGTATTTTTTATTATAAAAGGATGTATTGGTAAAAAATTAGTTGTTATAAATAAAATGAGTTGTTGTTTTGGATACACATAGTTTATGATTCATCGTATTCAAAAAATGTTTAAAATAAAAATGAAGGTACATAATCTTTTTTCTTTGCTAATTTTTTTATCTATTTTAATTATTATAATATGTGCTATATAATTTTTCCCATGTAGTGTCATATTTTAAAATATAAAACATTCTTTTTAAATTATTTCAATAAACCCATTGATAACCCATATATGATATAGGTGTTAATATTTTATTCGTTTAAAATTTCCATAAATGAAATAATTTTACTTATTAACACAATAGATTTTATGTCATAAAAATGTATTATTATATGAAATATACTCTTTAATTGGAAAATTGGGGTACAATTAAACATAAATAAATGAATTTTTAACAAATAAAATAGTTTAAAAAACCATTCCAAAGTGAAACTCAAATTTTATACAAAAATATTTTATGTTATGTTGAAAAAGAATGATCTTAATTAAAATAGTTAAATATAAAATGTTATATAAAATTATTAAATAGATAATTTAATGTTATAAATATACCAAATATGATGATAATGAACTTTTAATGATTTTTAATTCAACATTATAAGTTATTAACATCATAAAATTGATTGATTTTAGGTAAATCACTTTGAATGAAGTTTATGAATCCCCAACTCCCCATTATTAAAAGAGATTTTATTTATAGCTGTTGAACAATTTAAAAATTTTACTGGGAGGATTTATGATATAGTTACATAAATATTTGGAATAAATTATATTGTGATTTAATTAGTTTAATAAAACCTTAAATGTTTAAAAAAATTAAAACACTCTAGTGGTATATCATATGGGATATGATTTGATTTGTAATTTTTTATAACTTTATTAATATTATTAAAATTTGACTAAGAATATATAAAATGCATCATGTTATTTAAAATAAACTCTTCACTTTATTACCCTTTCATATTGGTAGAATGTTTTTATAAAGTGAAATTTTAATTGACCTCTTAATGCATGAATTTGAGTTATACCTAATTGATTATCATTATAGATTGTTATATCTTATGATAACATATAATTATAATCATGGGATAGGATTTGAAAAGTGATATAGAATTCACTCATATGGGAAAAATTGATAATTTTTTGAGGTGACCTGCTATATATACCACATGTAGTGACATATAAAATGTATTTATTATAAAAATGGTGAAAGATTAATATTAAATCCCCATACTTGAGTTTTATAACATACATGTCATCAGAAAATTTATAATTTTATTCCTTTAATATACCATACATGAACAAAATATAATCATAGTTAGTTGGATATGTTATTGATTATGTCATCATCTAAGGTTTAACTATGATAGAATTTTTCCTATGGTATAATGAGTATTATATATAGCCCAATAGTTGATATATATTGAGGAAGTGAATGTTAAAACCTAGATATAGAAAATTTGATAATCTATTTATGTGACATATATGTGATGTGATCACCATTTTGAGGTAATTTTAATTTTTGTCTTTATCCATCTGTTAGTCTATAGTCAAATAAATATAAAAATATGATAATTGTATATGGGATTGACATATTCCATGTCTCATGGTTACTCGACATCATGTAGAGTAAAATTATTGGAATATGTGTACTTTGTGATACAACTGATGGGCACATATGGAGTTATATTTAATGGATAAAGATGATGATAGATCCCTTTGTAGCTTGAGTTACTCATAAGCTTTTTTATAGGATTATTTTCTATTAAAAATATAGGTTATAAAATTCATTATTATTATAAATTCTATAAATTTCCTTAGGATTACCCTTTATAGTCATATAAATTAAGATTATTTTTTTACATAATTTTTATACGAAACATTTATTGTTTACAAAGAATCGTTCTGAAGGATATCTAAAATGCAATTTGGTTTTATATTAAAAAGATATTATATATGATGTGAAATATGGTGAATGTTAATAATATATTTTTTAGAACATGTTTTTGAAGTTATCTAAAAGGTTTTTTGGATATTAATTTACATGTTTTTACATGTGATGGGATATAAACTAAAATGTGGTAATATAAACCATGTCATGGTTTTAGTTGGTGTAATCCATGATAAGAGAGGATTAATATTTTAACATTTGGTTCACACCAATACTCACATTTTGATATAACACCTTAAATTTATGGATTCAATCACTTAATCTATAATTATTATATTTCATTATCAATTGATAATATTAAGAGGCTTTAGAAATTCAATTTTATTATTTATGCACTAAAAATTAATTGTATAAATTAGAAAAAGTGTAATAATGAATTTTAATGTTTGAATAATTTTTGAAAAAAATTATCAATAAGTTAAATGATGGGAAAAATTTATAGATCCTTGAAATATTGTATAAAAATCATCAATTAATTTATGATTCACAACATTCAAATAAAATATTTATTCTACGAAAAAATAATCGAATCAAAATTATTTTTCTCAAAATTTCTTCAATAAATTATCCATTGTTGCAAGAAGGGCATTAATTGAATGAGATCATTCACAAGTGATGGGATATTTACATATCCCTATGAAAGACTAGGAAGAATGTGTATATCATATAATTAGTGATGCTTATAATTTTTATATGGAGGATCATGGAAACATCAGGTTCAACAAAGAAATGGTATTTAATTTAATTTATTTAATATATTAATATCATATCCATAAAAGTATTGGAAAATATTAAATTTTTATAGAGATGAAATTTGGAAGAGGATTTTTTTCCTCCAAATCCCCTCAGTTTGTGTCTAATAATTCATATGGGGTACAAGTCTGATATGTATATACTGAGAAGTAATGAAGTATATTTATAAGCATTATTTTATTATCTTTAAATTATCTTATGATATAGAATCACCCCAAAATATCACTTCTTGATGTTTTATGATATTGTTATTTTACTTTTATTCACTAATTCCAATGATTTGATTACTTTAAAGGCTATTTTATTTACTACTCAGCAACCAGTTCTTGGATTACCTTATTCTGTCGATGTTTAGATAATTATTTTTACTTTATACTATATTTTTAAATGTTTTAACTTGTTATATATTATGAGTGGGATTATTGAAGGGTTATTCTATTGGATATAGTGGTTAAATGATATTGTGTGGGTTTTGGTTTGAATTTTTTCTCTTTTGGGAAATTAACTAAGATGATTTCATTTGTTTTTTCATGGTGGATATTTTGAAAAAAAAAATTGGTTTTCATGTGTATTTTTCCTTATACAATGGAAATTATAGTTCTACGTAACATACATATTCTATAGAATGTGATTTTAATTAAACTAAATATTTTCTCCCTATAACTTTATGTTTCAATTTTTTGTAATGTTTCTTTATTTTTTATTATCTCATGGGAATTTTTTTTCTCCTGTGAGTAAAGAGTTTCCCCATTAAATTTATTTGTTTTATTTTTATATAGTATAATTCATTCATTTAATCTCTATAATGAAATAAATATCTCTAAAATTTTATAGTAAAATGGTTCATTAAATTTTTAATGGTATCTATAATGTTAATTACGATAAACATCATACATTTTCAAGTAAATTTTCATATTATAAAATTAACTCTACTAATATACTAGAATATCTTTCTAATAGGGTGATTTAAATTGATAGTGTTATATAAGGATTTGGAGAATAATTCAAATATTTATATACTATGCAAAGAATTTAGAGTATGAGTAAAGAATAATTTTAAAAAATTATATTATATAAGAAATGTAAATAAATAAAATATATTATAAAAATATAACAAATAAGAATGTTACCTATGAATTGAGGATTTCATATTAAGATCCAAAATTATATAATTGTCAAAGTATATTCTATTTAACAAATTATGATAATTTAATTTGAATGATGTGTTAACAGTTGTAATTAATGTATTATTTTAATTCTAATAATAGATAATTATCCTTATCAATAAAATATCAATGTGTAGGTTGGATTTTTATAATTTAAACTATATTTTTTTCATTTTCCTTATAATTTTTCGTATAATCTTTTAAAATTATATGAGATATAAGATTCACCCATGATAAAATTCATATAGTATATTTGTAAAATTTTATCAAATAAAAAAGTAAAAAAATGATAAATTTTTAGATAAGGAATTGTATTTCTCTTAATGTGGAGGAAAGAAGGATATAATTTTATAAAATAAATGATCAAAATGATATATCAAAATATTTTTTGGATGTTTTTTTAGAAATAATACATTTTATCAGATGATGATATCTTATAAAAATCAACAGAAGTGGTACATTTTCATCTTTAGATATAACATAAAGTTGCATCAATGAATATTTTTAATCAATTTTTGGATGATAATAATATTAAAATATTGATCAAATATAGAGGGAGTTATATTCATGAAATGAAATTTAATATTCCAAATAATGATTAGGATTTGAAAAATCAAAAAACCAGTGATGATAAATTAATATAGGGATCATAGGGCCATGTAATAAAAATTTAAGAATAATATAAGGTCATTTGAGATATAAAACTCAACATTTAAGAAGAAGAAATAAATATTTAAATATAGGAAAAAAATAAATTATTGATAATAGAAAATAAAACATGTTTTCTAAATTATATATTGAATTAATTATGAGGGAAAAAATTTAAGCTCCAAACATCTAAAAAAATGGACGATTATGTTTTTTAAATATATACATATAATACAAAATATTGTTTATGTTTTCAATATGTAGAATTTACTAATAATAAATCATTGTTAGATGTGATAATATTGATTTCTTCAAAGAATTATAATAATTATTTGGATGAAAATTGGAGTTATTTGTTATTAAAAAAATAATTAATTTAATTTTTAGGTTATTTTTATAAAAAAATAGTTTATGGTAATCAAAATGACTCATTATATTAATGTAGATTAATTCTTTTGAAATTTTGGAAGTATTGTAGGATTCGTGGAATAATTGAAGTTAAATTTTGGTATAATGTCCAAAACTACAGAAAAATGTAGACAAGAATATGTTATTGTGGTGTCCATTATATGATATCCAGAAACATTAGTAGTAAATTATTCATGGTATTATTAAAATTACATAAAGTGTGAATATAATGTCCTTTATCTCATTGAGAAACCTATATTATATTATTAGGTGTTCCGAATAATGAAGAAAAACAAGAAAAATGGTGGTGAAATGATCATAGAGCTCGATGTGGTTTAGAAAATGAATAGTTTACTAGGTGTATAGAGTTTTTTAGTAAGTATGGAGTTTTAAAAAATATATATGATCCACGAGAAAGACCAAAATGTTCATGTGTGTAATTCATTATATAGATAAAAAATGTTCAGCTTAAGTGAGTTTTTGGTGTCTTGATTAACATTTCAAATGGACAAATATATAATGGAAATTGTGACATGGTTCATTTAACACCCTAGTGTGATAGTTTTTAGATCTAAAAATTAAAAATATTTAATTTATTGGATGAGATGACTTTTCATTCTACGGATTGAAGAAACATTAATATTACCTAGGGGTGACCATGCCATAGTAGTTATTTCCACCCAACTCTGGATTAAGTTTGAACATATTTCTTAATTATTAATTTATTATATATTTAAATATTTTGTGTGTTTAAAATGGGGTATGTTTTATTTGAATTAGGATAATATTAATGGATTTATTTTTCCATCATACCCATTGAAATTCAAAAATAATTCTTATGTAAATTTTGGACGCTTTTCTCAATATGATTGAGATATCTTGATAAGGAGAAGAGAAAATGGATACTGGGATGGAGACCTGATTGATAGATGAAATAATTCAAGAGATATTTTTTAAAAAATATCGAAAATTCTAGGAGGTTATAATAATAGATATTAATAGCATTCATAATGTTAATAATTATAGTGATTATTATTACATCATTCATAATGAAACCTATTATCTTGGTTTATGGAAGTTTATGTTGTTAACTTAGAGGTGTAGTGGGATCTTTTTAGTGAATATAATATTGTATTATAAATTTTTTTGGGATTGTAAACCAAGAGGTATTGCGATCCTACCTAGAATTTGTAAATACAAGTAGTGTGATTTTAGTGTATTTTCGTACACTATTAGATCTCTGACTGTATGCTTCTAATAAATTTCCTTGTTTATGTAAACTGAGTAAATTTATTTGTATCTCTTTGAAATATTTTTTTAATTCATTGCGATTGATGGAAATAAGTTTTATCTAACCATGAAAATATATTTTTAGAAGGGTTTATTGGATTTTTAATATCTTAATTAACCTCCCCCTAATGTTATCTTCCTTTTATTGAATCAAAACGTGGTATCAAAGTTAAAGGTTCAATTTTAATTAGTTTTATTTCTATAAAACTCATGGAAGAACACGTTAATCATAATTGAATTGTGTCCTTTATCTATAATAACTTTTATTTTTGCAAGAAGCATATGAAACACTACTCTATATCCTAGGTATTGATATGAACATGGATTCCTTATATGGAATTATGGAAAACATTAAAAATAGAGATTTATAAAAAAATATCATAACAATGTAGATAATAATACCAATAGAATCAATTCATTAATAAATGCCTTTCCCAACACAATCTACATGAATCTAATGTCTTATAACTATTTAAAATACATGGGTAAAATATAATTGGTATCCATTAATTTGATAAAATGATATTGGGAGATTAATTTCATGTACTATGTAATAGTTTTTTGATATTTTTTTATGTTCATGAAGTAATTTTTTAAATAAATTTTTTGATCAGATGTATGTGGTTATGGAGAATACATCCAGATTCTATGAAACCATTAGTGGTATCAATGTTTTGAATCTTATAATTAGAATCCTTGTACCTCATTCCAATATGATGGTTTAAATGATTGATGAAAATGATCAAAAATAAGTTTTATTGGATTTTCTACAATGAATTATTTTTTTCTATATGATGAGTACCGGTGGGGATGATCATGTAGCAAGGGGACATATTTAGAAGTGGAATTCAAGGAGATGAATATTATTTTAATAGAGGAATATTGAAAAAAAGATGATGAAATAAGGGAATAAAATTTGGAAAAAATAAAAATAGGGAATGTAATGTTTATACAGAATTTTCCACTCACTTTTATAAATGTGGAATTGCTGGGAACATTTCTATAATGTTTCCAAATTAGGTACAGCATGATGAGGGTGATTATGAACCCCTAAAGAAGTATTATGAGGATTTAAAAGGAATAAGGAACACTAAGACTAATTTAATTAATAAGGGAAATTTCATTTCATAATAATTCAATAACATAATGAAAAGTATAGTATACTAAGGATTTAATATACATCAACGAGGAAGTTCATGTGTTTATTATAGAAAATTAAAAACAATTGGAGAAAAATGATGGTGATAATATTGAATTTGAGGGTTTATTATACCTCAAATAATATTCAGAGGATTCATTATATAATATAGATATTTCAAGAGATAATTCATTTTATAATTGAATGGTTTGGGTCACGACCCATCCTCAGGGCCTGTGCCGTGACTACCCCAAGCCCGCCTTCCATAGGTCAGGGGCTGGAGACTAGCACCAAAGGCGTAAATCATGATAAAAAGGGAAAGCATTTCCTTATTAAAAGTAAACAAATAGAAAAAAGTACACAACATAATAAATCACTTAAGTAATACTAAATATAAAAGTAAGTGCTGAAAGGAAAGGGGCCAGAAATACAAGCCCAACAGTCAGTACAATACAGCTGAAAGGCTAGTACAACATTAGTGAAGTAAAACAGCAACCATTGAGTCATGCTCTGGGTATCCCACCTGAAGGTTGGGAACAGATGGCATTCTCAGCACCGTGGGTCCAGCTATCCGCTCCGTGTACGTCCCTCCGAGTGGTCCACCTTCGGGTACCCTCCAGCTCCACAAGCCTCCACCTTGATCAGTGTTGTCTGTCGTCTGCATCCAACACAACATGGTGCGGGCATATCCCAAGAAGGGGTGAGTATATGATACATAGTAGGGACCGCGAGACCCCCAAAGGTCTCCCAGAGTCCACGAAGGATAAACCACAGAGGAAAGACTCAATCATGAATTATCAACAAACTCTACTTAGGTATATTTCCATACATATACCTAAGTTAATAATCACAGTTCATCACTAACTCTCGAGCTCAAGCACAACCCAGTCCACACAAGAAAGCATGTTAATCACATCGATGATAACGATCGAATGGTAAGAATCAGCTAACACAGATATACATATTTCATATAGAGATAGAGATTATCAGATGTAGTTACTAATTCATCTATGCTGTCAGACCCACGAAGGATACTAGACCAGCTATGCTATCGGACCTACGTAGGATACTAGACAAGCTACTCTATCAGACCCACGTAGGATACTTGAACAGAAGTCAAACAGTCAGACCCCCGTTGGATACAAGAATAGTAGTCAAACAGTCGGTCCCACTTAGTATATAAGTACAGTAGTCATCGTAGTCGAACCCACGGAGGATTCCATTATAGTTTTCATCATCGTCAAACCCACAGAGGATTCCAGAACGATACTCCTTGCAGTCGCAGCCAGCTCTAGGGTTCCCGCACATGGCACACTTGATTCTGGGAGGGTCCGCTCCTTGAGCAAAGGGATTGTTACATCAACTATCATGAAATCCAGAGATGATGTACCCTGAAGTTCTGTCTCATCAAAAGGAACCCAACGCGACAGACGGTGCGTCAATCGGACGCCCGGTCTGAGAGATATTGGCGTTTCCGTTCCTGGGGCCCGGTTGGAAATACGCTCATTCCAAACCTAGCCATTCTCCAAATTCATCCAAAACTCACATAGAGTATCGAAAAAGGACCACTTTTTCGTTAGGTTCCTAGTACCACAGACAGCACGTTGATCGTACGCACAGTCGCGATGTTATTCGCATTTAAGAAAAATGGTCCTCGACCCGTCAAGCCCGGTGAGCTGGCGGGTCGGCCCGTTCTGGCTCGGTGGGTCTGACCTGGCTAAGGGGTCAGCCTAGTATAATAATGTGTGGCCCGGCCTGGTGGGGCATGGCCCGGCCTGTGGCAGGCGGCCCGGCCCGGCAGGGCGCGACCTGGCCAGCTGTTGGTCGCGGCTCAGCCAGCTGGCCGAGCGACACGGAGCGGGGAGGGGGGGGGGGGGGGGGGGGGGCGACTTCCCAAACCAGCGACCCCAAGCAGCGCCTCCATCCTATCTGTCCGGCCGATGTCGGCCGGTCTTCCAGGCACGAGTGGCCCACTTGGGTGGGCCTCTGTCCTCCCACGATGCACCTGCGGGTGTCGCGACCTCCTCCAACCCGGTCAGCCGACGAGCCTACATGTTAGCCCACTAAAGCTTCCTGCGGAGCACGGGCTATGGTCCTCCGCAGCGTAGCGCCATGGGGCATCGCGGTTACACCCACCATCCAGCTACGACCGACCGGTTCTTCTTCGACAGAGCGGCCCGCGAGTGCGGGTTGCGGTTCTTTCACACACGGTCGCCGCCTTCGATCATCACCGCCTCTTCCAACACGCCTCCATCGTGAATAATATCAGGAAACATCGAAGGGGCATCGGGCCATTTTCATTCGGCCTCTGCCCTCCATGTTAGGTGGTAGTAGTTGGCCGAAGACATTCCAACAGATTCGACCTGAATGAGATAATTTATTCATGTAGAATTATACAAAACCCCTACCTCGAATATGACATTTCACGTCATCGAGCTGTGGGAAGAGGATTCGAAGATGATGTCAGGGTGCATCCGAGGAGGATGCATAGTCAACGTTCCTCGTGGAAATTTCTCCACCGTTTACATGGACGAAGAAGAAAGGATGATGTTTTTTGTGGAGAGAACGTCGTTCTTCATCTTCTTCATGTTCCTCGCTGGATGACCAAACCTCCTCCTCTCCTTAGTTCTCCCAAAATTCACCCACAAATATTTTCCAAGATAATGTAATAATAAGTCCCTTCCATAATATAACATTTCCATGTGTTTCAAATTAATTCAATATGACAATTTAATTAATTAAGGCATTTTTGTTGGCAACATTAATGGGAGGGAGATGGAGAGGCTCCACATTTAAGTGGAAGTCCATAGGTTAAAAGAGTGTATAAGGGAGTTAATGAAGGAGTTCAAAGGTTAGGGGCTCGTGTGGGGCCCACCTCACATTATACTCTCATGGGAGGTTATGTGGTTGTGGCCCCCACCTATAACATTCCCTTGTAGGATATGACTACCAAATATAAATCAAATTGTGTACAACAATTTTATTTAATTCATTCTAAATCCCCAAAAACAATTAACATTCAACCCACATAAAACGCAACTACGGTAAATGTCTCATTAAGCGAATATCATCGATGTGAGTTCATTGGTGTCCTTAAATCTCAATTCTGATCACCGGTTCAAAATATATAAAAACACGCAGATACGTTTACTGAAAGTACCCAAACAAAACTTCAGAATTTGATTCCGGGAACACCGAGTGTCAGAATCAAGTGCCGTCAGAAACCACCAACTCGTAAAATTCCAAAGTATTTAAGATAAAAAAATTCCTTGGAAATTTATGGGTCTTTACATTACTCCCACCTTAGGGATTTACATCATCATAAAGCTACAACACGCACTAGGGAAAGAAATGGGGGTATTGAGCTCGCATCTGAGCCTCTCGCTCCCAAGTGCTCTTGTGGAGGTTCCCCTGCTGCCAGTGAATGCGCACTAGAGAAATCGACCATCCATTTAGGACATGCTCCTATCGATCCTCGATCTCCATAGAGACCTTTTTAAATGTCTCTCCATCATCAATGTCCAGCACCCCGTGATCCATGATGTGGGTCGGGTCATGCACGTATCTCCTCAGCTGAGATACGTGGAAGAAGCCATGCACCTGGTGCAACTGAGGTGGAAGGGCCAAGCGGTATGTGATAAAACACTATTTTATAGAATATTATATTGATAATAAATGATATAATTTACTCACATTGTGTTAAATATGTTTACTTATAAATTATTTTGGATTAGATCATTCATTTGAATATTTTGATGAAAATTCCAGTTTTACCCTTTATAGTTCACTGTAGTATTGAGAATATAAATATTCTTATATTTATTATTTGAATTTGAAATTTTGTAACAGTGTTCCTAACGTAATTATCTACAACTTTTATTTAGGACACTAGAGATAAAGAGTGCATTTGTTTGTTGAAAATGGGCCATGAAGTCAAAGTTGGGCTGGACTCGCCAGAATGGAAAAACTTCTGTATTTCGGCCATAACTCCTTAATATGGGCCCGGATTAAGCCAACATTTTAGAGGAAATAGAGAACCCATATCCTCAGATATTATCATTCTATAAGGCCGGACAATTCACACGTTTTGTGGTCAAATTTGTGGTGAAATTTGGCATAAAATATTTGGCCGAGATTCCCCATTCACACTTGAAACCACTTTGAACCTAGCCTCCCCATCACTCTATATAATTGTGTTTTTCTCATTTGGAGGGGTTGCGACGTGAATTGGGAAGTTCATGGAAGATGATAAGTGGATCCACTCCAATTATACAACCATTTCAATAAGGGTAGCTCTTGAATCAAGGATCCCTTCGACGAAGCCTTCTTCTTATCCTTCATGTTGTAATGATTTTGTTTCTGTAATAAACTTCTTTGTTATTCTTTTATTTCTTCTCTTTTCTTCTGTTTTGTTTAAATTTATTCTTCACTTAATATTCCTATTTGGTTTGGAATTCTTGAGTAGAAGTGTGATTGGGTTATACCCATTCTAAACCTTTGCACATACAAAACACTTCTACGATTATTACGCCACCCATGGAAGAGTAGTTCTTTTTAGTAATTGATCGACCTTTATCCTTCTTCTTTCATTTATTATGAATCAATGAGCCACTTTAATTCACATAATATGATCCATGAATTGTTTTTTAAATTACAAGAAACTAAGCAAGAAATTGAACAATAAATACAAAACACGCGAGGTCGAGATTTTGTGTAAAGTGTGAGAGCGTGATCTTAATCGGTCATACAATACCACACAGGATAAATTTGTAGAGTTCAAATATAATAACTAAACACAATTAATCCTCATTTACAGAATGGATATGTTCTCTAATTAACCACGACCCATAAGCTATCCTTAGAACAACAATCAATGCAGGGTTCTGCGATTGCATGTTCCGAAGCTAGCCTAGGGTTTAAGTAATTTCATCTTTGTGGTTAAGTTAACTCTCATAGGGTTCGAGGGATAACAAATTATGGGATCATAATTAATTGGATATTGATTTAAATGATAATGACTAATAATTTAATGAAGAGGTAGAGTTAGATCGATTACACCTTTTAAAATAGATTTCTAAAAAAACATCTTCTTGTTGTGTCATTTTAATCGAAATTCATTACAAAACTAAAAACAAAAAAAATATACAATCTTCTTCCAGAAAACTTCTTATAGATTCATAAACTATAAAAAACTCCAATACTTTAAAGTAGTGTTTTTATTCTATTCTATTTTATTTTTTTTATAATAACTTTAATAAGTTGTTAAATTCACTTCCTCCTTTGAGAGACGACCTTGGTCAGCCACTTTGTTGCACCTAAGTACCCCAAAATCACATTAATCATTTGAGGGCGCCCACGACAGCTCTCTTTCAAATTGGAGCCATTTACGGGAAGGTAAGTAATTTATTCAACCATTTAGACGTATTTATTTTATTTTTTATTTTATTATTTTCTTCATCCCTCTCTTTCATCTTTCCCCTTTCTCAGGTTTTCATTTTTTTCATCCTCTTCTTTTATTTTTGGACCATCAACTAAAACTTATCATTTTGATTTTACTATGTCCGACTTTATTTCTTTTCATTTTTATTTGATTTATGACACTAACTAATCCTGATGATCTCTTAGATCTTGACCCTGAGATTGAACGTAGTCTTAGGGCTCGAATCAGAAATTCTCAGTCTACGGGAAGTTTCAATATCCAACCAGTTGGTAAATTCCTCTCTACTGGAAACATTGAAATTGGGAGAAATTAAAATTCAAACATAAAAGGGGAAAAATGGATGGAAATAATGGAAATGAACTTAATAGAACCATTCGAGAATTGGTTGCACCAGATATTAACTATCAACCAAATTGTATTGCATAACCAAACCTCAAATCGGACTTTGAATTGAAATCTGGATTAATTCACCTTCTTCAAAAGTTTCATGGCTTATCTGGTGAGTATCCAAAAAAAAACCTTATAGAATTTAATGTGGTTTGCTAATCTTTAAAACCAAGAAATGTTTTTTAAGATCAAATAAAAGTAAGAGCATTCCCATTTTCACTTGATGGAGCTGCAACGAATTGGATGTACTATTTACAACCTGAAGATGTAACATGTTGGAACGATTTGAAACTTCTTTTCTTGCAGAGATTTTTTCCTGCATCAAGGACTACTTCCATTCATAAGGAGATCTCCGGGATCAAGAAAGAATAAGGGGAGTCAATGTATGAGTATTGGGAGCGATTCAAGAAGTTGTGTGCAAGCTTCCCACATCACCAAATCAGTGTGCAATTACTCATTCAATACTTTTTTGAAGGACTCACACCTATCGAGAGAAGCATGGTGGATGCTGCAGCTGGAGGAGAATTGGTGGACAGGACACCAATAGCTTCACGTGCATTGATCGACAAGATGGCCCAAAACTCCCAACAATTCGGTGATAGAGGTACACAACATGTTCGAGGAGTACATCAGGTAAGTCCTACTTCTCTTGAAAGTCATTTGATTGATACCAAGTTGGAAGAATTGACCACAATAGTGAGGAAAATTTCTTTGGGACAAAAGAAATCTCTACCCCTCCTTCATGGCCTTGTGGAATTTGCATTGATACATACCATCCAACTGACTATTGCCCCCAACTACAAGAAACAGAAGATTGTGCAGCAGTATTCCCAGGGAGACCATTTTAGCAGAAACAACAACCATATCCCCAAAATAAGTTTGATTCATTTTCTCCAACATACAACCAAGGGTGGAAAGATCAACCAGACGTGAGGTATGGCTCTGGACAACAACAAAGGCCACATTTTCAACAAAACTTCCAGCAGCCTCCGCCTTACCAGCACGGTTTCCAACAACCCCAAAGGAGATTTGAAGCCCAAGCATCAGCAAGCCCGCAATAAGGGAATCCCCCACCCAAGGTAGATTCTAACACTGAAGACTTGTTGAAGCAAATTGTTCTTAATCAACAGAATGAGCTAAAGAGTCGTGGTTCGGAGCTGAGGGAGTTGAAGACTCAAATGAGCCAGATTTCCACCGCCCTCCATGAACTTGTAAGTAAGAATTCCGGAAATCTACCCTCCCAACCCACTCCAAATCCAAAGGGGAATGTTAGTGCCATCACATTGAGAAGTGGGAAGCAAATTAATGATACATCTGTACCTACCATTCCACCGGGAGTCACCTCAATTCCAGAGAAGCCACATTCCATACCAACTGATGAGCAATCCAAGGAGAAAGATAAAGGTAAGAAGAAGATTGAAGATGTTACTCCTAAACCCCTTCCTTTTGCAAACAGGGTTGTTCAAACCAAGAAGATGGCTGAAGAAGCAATGAAAAAAGAGGTTTTGGACACATTCAAGTGTGTGGAGATCAACATTCCTCTTCTTGAAGCAATTAAGAAAATTACAAGGTATGCCAAATTCCTAAAAGAACTATGCACCAATCGAAGATGTCTCAAGGTAAATGAGAGGATCAATCTTGGAAGGAATGTGTCACCACTCATTACACCAACTCTAGCAATGCCGAAAAAGTGCAAGGATCCAGGGACATTCACCATCCCATGTACCATAGGGGAGTTGCACTACTCTTATGCACTTTGTGATTTAGGTGCTTCCATAAATGTGATGCCTCACTCTATATTCTCTTCCTTGCAGGTTGGTGAGTTGAAGCCAAAAAGAGTAGTGGTGTAGTTGGAGAATAGAGCTACGACATATCCAGTGGGAGTCCTTGAGGATGTACTTGTCTAGGTAAGAGACATGATCTTTCCTGTAGATTTCTATGTTCTTAACATGGAGGATGATCAGGTATGTTCTCATGCTCCCATAATCTTAGGTAGGCCCTTCCTAAAAACTGCAAAAACTATCATAAATGTCAATGAGGGTACACTTTCCATGGGGTTTGGAGATGAAGTTGTGATATTTAATGTTATGGATTCAATGAAGTACCACTTAGAGGATCACTCTGCATTTGTTATCTCCCATTTTGAACCACCAAATAAAAACTCCATGTAATTTGATTGTCCTATGCTTAGGGAGATTATGAATATTGGTTCGAGTTTGATGTCTAAGAGCACATCCACACATGTTGCTGATACACAATCCTCTCTTGGATTTGATTTGTATTCATATTCTGATTTTGATCATGTTCACTCTGATTATGACATGGTAGTTGAGTATACTGATGGATTTGATGCTTTATTCTAGGATTTTGATGATGTCTATTCTGATACCAATGCTCTTTGTTCACATATTTTAGTTCCTTCTATGTCTCCATCCATACTACACCCTCCTTCATTAGAACTCAATCCATTTCCACCGAATCTGAAATATTCATAATTGTTGAGTGGTGAGAGATTACCTGTTATCATTGCTAACAATCTCCCGTTTGAACATGAAGAAAAGATTTTGAATATTTTGAGGGAGAACATCAGGGTGATTGGGTGGACCTTGGCTGACATATTAGGTATTATCCCCTCCATTTTCATGCATAGGATTCTCTTGGAGGATGGGGAAAAACTGGTGAGACAGCCACAAAGGAGACTCCATCCCACCCTCCTGGAAGTTGTTAAAAAAGAAGTTGAGAAATTACTCAAGGCAGGTATAATATATCCCATTTCAGATTCTCAGTGGGTAAGTCCTATTCAGGTTGTGCCTAATAAAAGTGGTGTTACTGTTGTTAAAAATGAGAAAAATGAGTTAGTTCTAATGAGGGTGCAAAATAGTTGGCGTGTGTGTATTGATTATAAGAAACTAAATCAGTCCACTTGCAAGGACCATTTCCCCTCCCATTTATTGATCAAATGCTTGAGAGAGTGGCTAGGAAAACACACTATTGTTTCTTGGATGGATTTTTTGGATATTTTTAGGTTCCTATAGCTCCAGAGGATCAGGAAAAGACTACATTCACCTGTCCCTTTGGCACATTTGCCTACCGAAGGATGCCATTTGGACTTTGCAACTCCCCATGTACCTTCCAGAGATGCATGGTGAGTATTTTTCTGATTTTATTGAGACCAGCATGGAGGTATTTATGGATGATTTTATAGTGTATGGGTCTTCATTTGATGAATGTCTAATTAGTTTGGTAAAGGTGTTGAATCGTTGTATTGAGAAGAATCTAGTCCTCAACTTTGAAAAGTGTCATTTTATGGTAGATAATGGAATTTTCTTAGGGAATGTAGTGTTAAAACATGGGATAGAGGTTGATAGATCTAAGGTTGACATTATTTTATCCTTACCATATCCTTCATGTGTGCGTGATGTTAGATATTTCTTAGGGCATGCAAGATTTTATCGGCACTTCATCAAAGATTTTATTAAGATTTCTCTTCCTATGTCAAGATTACTTCAAAAGGATTCTGATTTTGTGTTTGATGTTTCTTGCAAGAATTCATTTGATGAGATTATACAGCGTCTTACCACTCCACCGATCATACAGCCCCCACAGTGGGACCTTCCATTTGAGCTTATGTGTGACGCCTCCAACTTCGTGGTTGGAGTTGTCTTATCTCAGAGGGTGGTGGGACGTTCACATGTGATCACCTATGCATCGAGGACACTAGATTCAGCCCAATCAAACTACACAAACATGGAAACGTAGTTTCTTTCTATCATATTTTCTTTAGATAAATTCCTTTCATATTTATTGGGCTCTAAAGTAGTTGTTTTTTCTGACCATGCAGCTCTGAGTTGCCTCTTGAAGAAGCCAGATGCAAAGCCACGACTTATCCGTTGGATGCTCCTTCTTCAAGAGTTTGACATCAAGATAAAGGACAAAATGGGGTCAGAAAACATGGTGGCGGACCACATGAGTAGGCTTACTCACACACTAGAGGATGACACCTTGTACCAGGTACCACTTAGGGACACTTTCCCCGATGATCATATTTATTCCACCTCAGGTACGCATCCTTGGTATGATGATTTAGTGAACTACCTTGTTGCCTTTGAAATCCCTACAAATTTAATGAAAAATCAAGTCTAAAAATTAAAGAGTGAGTCAGGATTTTTATGTTTGGGATGATCCATACCTATAGAGCATGTGTAGTGACCAAGTTATTTGGAGGTGTGTTCCTCATCATGAGTTTGAGTCTGTTCTGCAATTCTATCATACACATGCTTGTGGTGGACACTTTGGACCCCAATGGACAGCTAGGAATGTTTTGGACTCTGGATTATATTGACCTAGCTTATTCCATGATTCCCATGTGTTTTGTAAGTTATGCTCTCGTTTCCAACACACTGGGAATATTTCTAGGAGACAAGAGATTCCCCAACAACCCATACTATTCTGTGAGATTTTTTATGTATGGGGCATTGACTTTATGGGTCCTTTTCCTAGTTCATTTAGATTTTTGTATATTTTTGTTGCTGTTGATTATGTGAGTAAATGGGTGGAGGCCAAGGCCACCAGGACTGACAATTCTCATGTTGTAGTGGATTTGGTCAAGACTCAAATTTTCTGCTGGTTTAGAGTACCAAAGGCCATCATCAGTGACAAAGGGACACACTTTTTCAATAGGAATTTTTCTTCCCTCCTTTGGAAGTATGGGGTGACACAAAAAACATCACACCATACCAGCCCCAAACAAATGGCCAGGATGAGGTTTCAAATCGTGAGCTGAAACAAATATTAGAGAAAACCGTACAGCCAAATAGGAAGGATTGGAGCAAGTGCTTGGATGATGCATTGTGGGATTATAGGACAGCATGAAATACACCCATTGGTATGTCCAAATTTACGATTGTTTTTGGGAAATCATGTCATCTCCCAGTGGAAGTCGAGAACCGGGCATATTGGGCTATAATGAAATGCAACATAGATTTGTACCAAGCTGGAATTCAAAGGAAGTTGCAAATTCAAGAGCTTGAGGAGATTCGACTATCATCATATGAGAACTCAAGGATCTATAAGGAAAGTTCAAAAGCATCACTTGACAAAATGATCCAACAAAGGGAGTTTCATGTTGGAGAAAAAGTCCTTCTCTATAGTTCACGACTCAAGCTGATGCCTGGTATGCTGCGTTCCAGATGGTTAGGTCCTTATATTGTGACTAATGTTTTTCCTTATGGTGCAGTGGAGATCACACAAGAGAAAACTGGAAGGAGCTTTACAGTCAATGGGAAACGTTTGAATAGATACATTGAGGGACTTCCTACTGATATAGTGGATTTTATTACACTACATGACCCCATCATCCCTTGATCACATCAGGCTGTTCCTAACCCTTTCACTTTTATATTATTTGTCCTATTTAAAAATTATGTATTTAACGTGAATATATCATCTCATGTGTTCACATTGAGGACAATGAAATATTTTAAGTGTGGGGGAGGGAACCTTTTAGTTTAGTAATTTCATTTTTTCCCTGATTAAAAAAAACAAAAAAAATAAATTGTGTGTTGTTTCAAATTTTTTGTGTTTATTTTCCAATTTTCTTTGTGTTTTTGAAATTTTTCTGCTGAAATGATTCTCATCACAATTTTTAAATGCATATCAATGAGTGAAACAATTTATCCCTTGAAACTAAGCTTAAATGAATATTGAAAATGGATTTGTTTCAAGTTCAAATATTTAGTAATTTCATGAAAAGTACACTGAATTTTGAATCACATGACACATCTCACTATATTAATATTTGAAATCACTTTCCTATGAGGATTCTGAACCATTATTTTCATATTATTTACATTCACCTCACTTCTTTAGAGAACCAACCCATGCTTGATTTAACTAGAATTTGATTTATTTTTATCAAAACGTGACTGTTTGAGGTACTTATGTTTAAATTATTGAGGAATTTGTTTGGGATTAAAGGCCCTATTTTGAAGAATCCATTTTTATAATGGCATACCTTGAATATTTAATCCTTGTAGCCCTTAGAAGCCATGCATATCATGTTATGTTATCCACATTACAAGCCAATTTTCCCTATCCAACCAATTGTTGAAGTGAAATTGCATAATCTAGTTGAGCTTAAGTGTGGGGGAAGCAATGTTGTGTTGTGCTACCACATTCTGTGATACTTTGAGTGGAAAATTAAATTCTGAAGAGATGTTTTTGATTCTGAAGAAATTCATTATATTTAAAGTTGTTACTTTTCTGGAGCTTTCATGACAAGTGAAGTCGTTCCTTTTCTGGAGCTTCTAATTGAGGTGGAAAACAGTTCCTATCTGGAGCTTTCAAGAAAATCATGTTTGAGAAGATTGAAATTTTTTATGCTGAAATGATGAATGGTTTAAACTTTTCATGACTTTTCATGATGATGGAGCTTAATTTATATTATGGTTATTGAGGAGAATACCATATCTAAGTGAAAATTAGATTAATGCAATTTTTCTTCAAAAAGAGTCAATCCCTCCTTATTCAGCCTCATAATTTTTCATATCTAAATCCTACCAACCGAAAGCCACAGAACAACCTTGAAAAGTCCCCATGATAAACATATGTACTTGACTCACATTGGGTGGAGATGTAGGAATTTATCAAGCCTATGGTGACCCTTGTATGAGTTTGGATGAGAAAGACATTGCAAAAAAAATTGATATTTGTGTGATGAGAGAAAATTCAAGTGAGATAAGTGTTTTGTGCATGGGAGTACAAATGAAGTGGAAATATATTGAATGATATTAATAGAGAACGTAGAATAAGGGTTTTTATGAGGCATGATATCTTTTGATTCTTGGTGCGGAATTGATGGATCCCAATGATATGTGTTTTAAATTTTCTTTTCATTTGTTATTGATGTTTACTTGACATGGGGTTTTGCCAAGGAGTACAAAATGGTAAGTGTGGGGGAGTTGATAAAACACTATTTTATTGAATATTTTATTGATAATAAATGATATAATTTCCTCACATTGTGTTAAATATGTTTAATTAGAAAGTATTTGGGATTAGATTATTCATTTGAATATTTTGATGAAAATTCCAGTTTCACCGTTTATAGTTTACTGTAGTATTTTGAAGATAAATATTTTTATATTTATTATTTGAATTTGAAATTTTTTAACAGTGTTCCTAACGTAATTATCTACAACATTTATTCAGGACAATAGAGCTAAAGAGTGAATTTGTTTGTCTAAAATGGGCCATGAAGTCAAAGTTGGGCTGGACTCTCCAGAATGGAAAATCTTTTCTATTTAGGCCATAACTCCTTCATCTGGGCCGGGATTAAGCCTAACTATTTAAAGGAGATAGACCACCCATATCCTCACATATTATCCTTCTGGATGGCCGGCCAATTCATGCTTTTTTGTGGTCAAATGGGCGGTGCATGTTGGCATAAAATATTTGGCCGAGATTCCCCATTCACACTTGAAACCACTTTGAACCTAGCCTCCCCACCACTGAATAAATTGGTGGTTTTCTTATTTGGTGGGGTTGTGACGTGCATTAAGAAGTTTAAGGCAGAGTAGAAGTAGATCCAATCCAATTCTCCAACCATTTCAATAAGGGTCGCTCTTGAAGCAAGGATCCCTTCGACGAAGCCTTCTTCTTCTCCTTCATGTTGTAATGATTTTGTTTGTGTAATAAACTTCTTTGTTCTTCTTTTATTTCTTCTCTTTTCTTCTATTTTGTTTAAATTTATTCTTCTCTAAATCTTCCTATTTGGGTTTGAATTCTTGAGTAGAAACGTGATTGGGTTATAACCATTCTAAACCTTTTCACATGACAAACACTTCTACGATGATTACGCCACCCATGGAAAAGTAGTTATTTTTAGTAATCGATCGACCTCTATCCTTCTTCATTCATTTATTTTGAATCAACGAGCCACTGTAATTCACATAATATGATCCATGAATTGTTTTTTTAAATTACAAGAAACTAAGTGAGCAATTGAACAATTAATACAAAACACGCTAAGTCGAGATTTTGTGTAAATTGTGAGAGTGCGATCTTAATCGGTAATACAAGACCACACGGGATAAATTTGTAGAGTAAAAATATAATCCCTAAAAACAATTCATCCTCATTTCCAGAATGGATATTTCCTCTAATTAACCACTGACCATAAGTTGTTCCTAGAACAACAATCAAAATAGGGTGTTGCGATTGCGTGTTCCGAAACTAGCCTAGGGTTTAAGTAATTTAATCTTTGTGGTTAAGTTAACTCTCGTAGGGTTAGTGGGATAAAAAATTATGGGATCATAATTAAGTGGATATTGATTTAAATTATAATGATTAATAAGTGAATGAAGAGGTAGAGTTAGATCGATTATGCCTTCTAAAATATATTTCTCAAAAAACATCTTCTTGTTGTGTCATTTTAATCGAAATTAATTTCAAAACTAAAAACAAAAAAATATAAAATCTTCTTCCAGAAAAATTCTTCTAGATTAATAAACTATAACAAACCCCAATCCATTAATATAGTGTTTTAATTCTATTCTATTTTTTTAAAATACCTTTAATAATTTGTTAAATTCACTTCCTCCTTTGAGAGACGACCTTGGTCAGCCACTCTAATGCACCTAAGTACCCCAAAATCACATTAATCATTTGAGGGTGCCCACGACAGCAGTCTTTCAGTAAGCCACCTCACCTACTCTGAAGAGGACCTGGAAAGGTCCGACAGAACCCGTAGATAACTTGCTGCCATGGCCAAATCTCTATAGTCCTCATCGAGGTGAGACCCGAAGGAAGACGTGGTCGCCATCCTCAAACTCTAGTGGTCTTCGTCTCCTATCAGCATAGGACTTCTGTCTGCTCTGTGCAGTCTTCATATGCTCCTGGATGATCTGCACCTTCTCCATCGTAGCCTAAACAATCTCTGGTCCTACAAGTGCTGACTCCTTAGGGTTAGTCCAGCATAGAGGGGATCTTCAAGGTCGGTTGTACCGCACCTCGTATGGTTCCATCCCGATGGTGGAGTGGTAGCTGTTGTTGTACACAAACTCTAGCAAGGGTAAATTATCCTCCCAAATTTGACCAAAGTCAAGGACACATGCACAGAGCATGTCCTTGAGAGTCTGAATGGTGCTATCTATCTGGTCGTCCGTCTGAGGATGGAAGGCGGTGCTCAGATGTAGGTGCATCCCAAATTTCCCATGAAACCCATTCCATAGCCGAGAAGTGAAACGAGCATCATGATTGGAAACAACTGAGGATGGAATACCACGTAGTCATATGATCTCCTGAATGTACAGGCGCCACAAACTCTCTACTGAGTCCTGCTCTCTGATCGGTAGGAAGTGGGCCGACTTGGTGAATTGGTCTACGATCACCTAGATAGAGTTGTGTCCTCTAGATGTACGTGGAAGCCTTGTCATGAAATACATGGATATCCCATCCCACATTCACTATGGGGCCTCTAAGGGCTGTACCAAGACTGCTGGTACCTGGTGCTCTGCCTTCACTTGCTGACAAGTGAGGCATCGTGAAAAAAATTCTGCTACATCCTTCTTCATACCAGACCACCAGTGCCATCGTCTGAGGTCCAGGTACATCTTATCCATTCCTTCATGTACCATTATAGGGGAAGTGTGAAATAGCCTCTACACTTCCTCCTGCAGTGCAACTGGTACCATAGCACGTCCTATGAAGAGGATGATGTGCACCCCTCCTTTAGAAAATCATTCAGGCGCCTGCCCTATTGATATATGAGAACGTCACGTCTCACAGTCAATGTCCCCACATTGTCCCTCTCTGACTTGCTGAAGGAGTGGAGAAGTGACTGTGAGAGACTGTAGAAAAGCTGCTCCATCTCTATCCACAATGGATATCTGCAAAGTATCCAGCTGCTCTATCGCCTCTCCTAGTTGTTGAATGCTCGATCTCCTGCTTAGAGCATCAGCCACAATGTTCCCCTTCCCAAGAGTATAGACTATCTCAAAGTCATTGTCCTGGAGGAACTCGATCCATCGCTGTTGTCTTAGGTTCATGTCCTTCTGCGAGAAGATGTACCTGAGACTCTGGTGGTCATATTAGACTGTAAAGTGCTCGCTCATTAGATTGTGCAGCTACATCTTCAAGGCAAAGACAACTGCTGCTAACTCCAAGTCATGGGTAGCGTAGTTCTGCTCGTGCTATCTCAACTACTGTGAACCATATGTGATCTTCGCTCACTCCTTCCTCAAGACAGAACTGATTCCGGTCACTAATGCATCGTAGTAAACTACGTACCCAATTCCCTCCTCCGGTAGCCTCAAGATGGGCACACTGGTAAATCTCTTCCTCATCTCTTGAAATCTCTACTGACATCTATCCGCCCACACGAAGGTTCTTCCCCTTCTTCCTCAAAGCTGAAAGTGGTGCTGCAACTCTCGAGAAGTCTGGCACAAATCTCTTATAGTACCCAGCCAGACCCAGGAAACTTTGTACCTCTGTAACAAACCTGGGTGGCTCCCAAGAAAGTACTGCCAGGATCTTCGCTAGATCCACTGCAACTCCTGTAAGAACCCGGTTCTTCTTTTGAGGTACGAGCTTTTTTGTTTCTCTTTTCCTGAAGTGTTTTTCAGAAAATATGGAAAATAGGGAAAAATCCTAAATTTTGGAAGAACATGTTGTGTACTTTGTCAACACGCCGTGTACTTATGGCCATGTGGGATGAGTACACGGGCCGTGTAGCCATGTCGGCAACGAAGGGTGTAGGAACTGACTACATGCCGTGTAGTGGTCCTTACACGCCGTGTAGTCATTCGACATGCCGAAACAATAAGGCGGTGGAGCAGCCGACAGCTGGGCGGCAGTACACGCCATGTAGTCGGGATTACATGTCATGTACTCATGCCGACGGATGAACAGTATGGTGGTGCCTCTAGGGGAAAAGTTAAATGAAGGATGTACACGTCATGTACTCATAAGTACATGCCATGTACTTCGTTTTTTTTCACTTAAATCAGCAGTAGCCTCCCCTATTCACAGGGAAGGATTAGAACGGGAAGGAGGAGCGGAAGAGGGAGGCCGAAGCTTCAGAGATCTACTGAGCGCCCGTCGGGAATCTGATTTATGCACCGTCAATCTCCCTGGAACCGTACGAGTCAGTTCTTCCTCCTCCTGGTGTAGTTCTTACCAATTATTTCCCGTTGGAGAGTTATTTGTGGTTGAACGGTTTATATTCTTCATCATATCTATGTCTTTTTTGGGCGTATCTTGGATCTGCGTTCGTGTATAATGCTCGTTGGCGTATAAGGTAGGTGGCTTTATGTTAATTTTTCCAACTATCATGTATTTTGTGCATTTTTGTGCCACGAACCCATGTTGGGGTGCAGTGTGGCTGATGTTGTTACTATATTGAACACCAAGAATTGAATAGGTGACGTAATTATGATATTAAAATTCTGGTTGAGATCATTGCTTGGATCCGGAACCACCCTGGGGGTGTGTTCCACTATTTAGTCATTTGGCCAAGATACCCGAGGTTATGGCTTTAAAGTAGTAATTTTAGAATTACCTTAAGAGGAATTGCTTTTTTACTGCATTGTTACATGTTGGGTACGACCCGGATACCTGTTTAGCCTGAGGGCATTGTTGTGATTAGCATGCAGGAATTGTACTATTTAGCCTAAGGGCAGTAGCATTTTGGCCTGAGGGAAACTTCTTCCGTGCCTATGGGAAGTTGATTCTGTGCCTGTGGGCGACACTACCTACGCCTGAGTGAAAACTATGTTATGCCTGAGGGAAGATTCTTGTGTTGGATACTCTTTACATGAGGGTAGGGGTTTACATGTCTGAGGACATTAGCTGGTTGCTTAGAATATTCACTGTGGTGGTATTTTAAATTTAAATGATCAAAAATAATATTAAAATGGAAAAATATAACTGGTTAAGTTAGTTATTTCTTAGTACTACTTACTTTATTGCATTTTTCTACTACACACAGTTGTTGCACGCTTACGCACAGTTGGGCACGGGACTTTGGTGGGTGCCTACTGTAACACCCCAGGTGAATAAAGAATATGACATTTTCATATTTATCTGTATTTGTGAATAAAATATTAATATGTCTTTAAAGGGGACGCTATGCTCGATGGCGTACCCAACACGCAAAAACAAGTTTCTTGGGAATCTTACGTTGCACTCTAATAATAAAATAATATTATTTTAAATGGTAGTTAACATATAGCCGTTGTATTGGCGGGAATGGATAGAAATAACTAAAATATGATTATATATGTTTTTAAATGTTTTTACATTTATCCAATAAAATATAAAGGCTTAAAATACAGAAAGAATTCAATTTTAGGCGTATATGACCTAGTTTTCACTAATGGTTCACTTATCTCCTTTTGATGGCGAACCATCATTAAATATAGTTTTGTTCACTCTTATACATTCTATTGGACCAAATAATACTCTTCTTGATAATTGGGACATCAAAATTTACATTGTGTAAATTTTTGGTATCTTTCTGATAAAGTTCATTTTTTTAATGAATAGTGTAAAATGTTGTATTTTAAATTCAAAACCTCTTTTTAATCTAATTTATTTATATGATTATATTATCTTTTGAATTGGTCTCAATGTGTAATATGAATATATTTTTACCATTTAATCCAATGGTGGTCATTGGAATCAATTTCACTTTGAAATTGGACTTAAACTGGTGTCAATCTTTTGATACTTATTGTTTTATAAAAACACGATATTTGCTTTGACAGCGGGAATTAATTATTAAATTAATTAATGTGACTTATATGTTTTTAATTTTGTAAAATAGACTTCATTTTTGAATTCGGAATATCAAATATATCTTAGGGTGAATTTTTGGTAATTTTCTGAAAAACTCCAATTTTTGATTAATAGTGAAACCACTAAGTGGTAATCAAGCAAACTGATTTTTCAGTTAAATGAAATTTTACCACTAATGTATATTGAATTTTGAAAATATGACATACATGTTTGTCATTAGTCTGTAAAATGTGGTTCAATGGGATGAAAATATTTTTTTGGTGAATAGTAACTTTTTTTCATTAATCGCGATTAGAGGTAATTAGTGTAATTTAAGGTAAAAATGATATTATAAAAATATTAAAACACCATGACACTTGTCCTAACCCTATTGTATAAGTCCTGGATGACCAAGACAACCCATGGGTCGATTTAGGGGACCCCATGGAGCCACTTGGGTGAGATAATGACTTTAATGCCTTTTTTTAAAAATAAAGGTGAAAATGACACTAACATTAATTGTTTTACTAAAACAATTTTTAGAAGGGGTTATACTAATAATAATTTTGTCTATAAATACTATTTGGAAATATAAAAAGATTTCCTACATCAGGATATTTGTTTTATAATTTTTAGACATTAAATAAATTAATTTAATTATGACATCATGATGATGCAACGATGACCTCATTAATGAACAGTTTAAATAAAATGAAACGATAATATAAAATCTAAGACCTACACTTGTCCAAAAAATATTGGATGGGAATATTTCAAAGCCTTATCATATTATCTTCTAATTATATCAATTTGGGACCATATAAATTCGAAACAATTTTGAAAATAAAATAATAGTTTCATGATTTCCAAAAGTGCCCCTCCTCTCCTATTATAAAAGGCCCCCACCTCTACCTCATTTCACACACTCCTCAAGCCTTTGGCCCGGCCATAACCTGCCCATTTACTCTCTCCACATCCCTCTCCTCATCCTAAAGGATTCTGTTTGGGAAGAATCCTTTCAAAGGAAGCCTTTAGGCTCAAATTAATAAGAGTTACACTTTTAAAGGTAATTCATTCTCTCATGTTCATTTGTTTTATTTTGCTTCTCCAACCACCTAAACACTTTTTATTAACTTCCTTTATAAAAACACAAGTATCTTAAATATACTAGGATGTTGTTATAAGATTTATTCGAGCTACACTCTCACACAACTACATCAAATGGTTAAAGAACATACGGTTTCTGTGGATGGCGAAATTCTGCCTCCCGAAACGATGATTGTTCAATACTCATTTAACACCTTCAAAGGTGGCCATTATGATGTCACTATTTTTATATATATTTTATAATATGTTTATTCTTTCCTTAAGCTTCTGTATTTTTCATTTATGGCATACCATTATTGTTTCCCTTATGGGTAAACACGATATCTTCATTTTAGGAAGTGCGGACTACCGCCCCCTGAAAGTGATTTGATTCGTAACTACCATATGTGGGATGTGTAAAGGATAAAGTTAATGATATTATATATGTTATTATAATGGAATTATAATATACTCTTATATAATTATGATTCCATTCCAGAAAATACGAAATAGAAATGGAAGTAGCGTTCATGCGTACGTACGGCTTACCGTCTCCATGAACGGTGCATTTCATTTCTTACCTCTAAATGTCATGTAATATTATAAATACATGTATATGATGAATATATATGATATATATGTTATCCCAATCATTAATATCATTCTGGATATAATGAATCTTTGACCAAATTAACAACATGTAAGTGTAAGAAGTCTATTTTTGACTTAAGAACCAAATACCGACAAAATGAACATTATTAACATAAATGATTACATGATGTTCATAACATGGTATAAAAGGAATAATGAAAATGAAAAAGGTTCTTAATCAAGTAGATATTAACTCAAGTTTATTATTCAGGATGTTAAAGAACGATCGAGTCAAGTCGGACCCGAGGTAAGGGATCCTACTCCACTCTTTCTTTTCAAGTACACTCTATTATGTCAATCCTTTTAAAGCTCATCTTTCTTGTTATTGGGATGTTCTTTTATATTAATATTACTTTAATTTTTATGTTCATGTGATGAGAGACCATATTCTCTCTCATCAATCCATTTTGGAAGTTTTATGTGGCACCGTTAGGCTGCCGAGTTTTCGTAAAGGATTTTTCATCTCACTTTTATTCCCATGAGATTTATGCTACATTTGCCACAATTTCCTTTGAGTGGTGTATGTACTGACCATTATTTTATTCATTGTGTAATAAACTTTATTTTATGAGTATTTACATCAATGTTGTATTGTCCTTCTTTCACGAGGTGTATGTTTCGAAAGATACCCATGTCGGTAAGGGAACCTTTCACCCTCTTTTTTTTAAAAGACTTCTTTTGTTGGGTCTTTTAATTTCCATATTGTTATGTTGGGATATGTTCTCATATATCCTTATTGATGTAAATTTTATTTCCATGTGATGAGATACACTTTTTATCTCTCATCAACTCATTTTGATGTGATGTCGTTAGGCTGTCAAGGGAACTTTTTAACCCAATTTCGATTTCTTTGGGTTCAACATGTAGTCATTGAATATGTAATCCATTGAGTATGTGTGAATGACCTTTTGTTGTTTTAAACTTAATATCCACTTATATTGGGTGTATTTATATTTTTCACACATATTTTTGAGATTGATTTGTCCTTAATTTAAGGATACCTTCTTTATAAGGGATTTCATCACATTTGACATTTCTACTGAGGGTTCATTGTTGTTATGCACCAATTCACTCTTATATGGTGTATATACTGTCCTTTGGAGTATTATATCATGAATCCATTTATTCTCATGATATTATAAAGTTCTGACTAAATGTTATTCCTCAATTATTGTATTCAAGTGTCTCTAATTTTGGTAAAACCCCTTTAACCAAAATATCGTTTTAAATGTTTTAATTATTTGTTCTTATTAATATCAATGTTTTCAAAATAGTTTTAAGGATTTATTTATATGGATATTAATGGTTTAAAATTTTAAGCTTCAAGGTGGTATGGGACACTTTGATTCAAAAATCCCTTTATTAAATGTTTTAAATGGTTTTGGAAATGATTTCTTTTTGAATGGATTCATTATTTCAATATACTAAAATGTTATATTGTGATTGAAATGTGGAAATGTTATGTTTCCTTTATGCATGTTTTATGTGACACATTTATGTTATGGTTCTTGGGCATTGTTATGAAAACGGGTGGTTCCGTGATAAACTAAGGGCGGGTGAGCCCGATATAGCTCTCCAATGCATTGGGTAACGCAAAGGAGTGAAACGTTAAGGTTTCTCCGAAGAGATTTAGGGAATATATTGTGATGGGTATTCCAAACATAACCCAGAGGGTTAATCCCTACGTAAGAATGTTATGAATGCCTCAAGATACTTTTATGTCTTATGAATTCTATGATTTATTCATGATTTGATGAGGTATGTTAAAGTTCTTATGTTTTATGGGTAAAGTATGATCTCATCCTTATGTATATATGTAGCCATGTTTCCTTTACATATTTTTTATAACCCTTACTGAGCTTTGTATGCTCATCCCAAGTTTTTGAAATGTTTTCACAGGTCAAGGGAAAGGTAAAAGATGTGATGATAGTGTCAAGGATGTGTCAAGAAAGAATCCATGTTTTATTTTAAATATATTTCCGTTGATGGGAAGAATGAATATTGTCTTTTATGTAACCACTTTGTTTAAATGTGGAATGTAATGCAAGTTTCATGATCTAATTCTCTAAAACTCTAAACCTGAAAAGATCCTCAATGTGTAATCTTGTAATAACTCAAGATTAAGTAAGGTTTAAGGCTGGGGCCTTATACCTACTGAGATATATTTCTCTCACCCTGTTTAGGTCATGATTTTCGGCCCAAACAGATTACGTTTCTGCATGTGTAGATACGGGCAAGAGTCCCTATAAAGTTACTTGACGGTTGTTGTGGAGTAGGAGGGCATGGGACCGAGCCTAAGCTCTCGATGCCGCTGCCAGCTGTTTCCTTTGTTTTGATGTACTCTGCTTTTTGTTGTACTGTATGGATGTGTAACATGTTCTAGATATTTTCTTAGAATTTGAGACATGTTGCATAATTTTCTTTATATTGTTGGTTATATCCACTGCTTTTCTTTATTTTAGTATTGTATGGTTTACTGCATCTGCTATTTGATGTATGTTTTATCAAAATTCCACTGCGCTACACATTGAAAAATGGGGGCATAGTTTCCCCACTATTAGACCTGGGCCCTCACTGCTATTCGGTAGCCTCTGACATTTGGGGAAATGTGCTTGAGGTCTTGTGGCGATCCGGCTTCAGGGAACCTATTGAGTGGCACCCAGAACCGGGACATTTCAAAGTGGTATCAAAGGAGTTATTTTCTTAGACTTACTATTTGGAGCCGTAGTCAGGGATAGGATGAATGGTAGTTGGTAATAAGCTGTGCTCGGGCGTAGCTAACCTGTGTACAGGGAAAATCCAATCTACCTCTTATGTTGTAATTCTTTGGATTTTTCAATTTACAGTTTATTTGTTTTCAATGTTGGGTGATGCACTTTAGATTGTGCTGTTTATAATTTATCTGTGGGTTCTCTTTAGTTGCAACCCGATGAGATGAGGGTATGCCATCTCATGAATTATATAGGCACATGCTAGAAATCACATGCCATGCATAGGTTCCATTCCATGTAGGTGCATTAGAAAATACATGTTGTTGTAGTTGTTGTTCTAATAAAGCATGCTATTTTGATAGCTGCTTGATAAATACCTGCTTTGTGATATGGTATTTTTGTTTGATCCTGTTTATAGAATGGACGCCAAATTTCGGTTTTTGGGGAGTTTCGGCCCCCATTGACCGGAATTTGGTGGATCATTGAATTTTTATTTATTATAACATAGATAAGATGTAAAACATTGATTCTTGGGGAGTGTGGGCCCTCACGGATCGGAATTTGACACTTTGGTGTTGGTTTTTAGTATTTTCTGGGTACCGGGGAAGTTTTTGAGGCATACTGTCTGGAAAACCAGTATACACACCATGTAGAACTTTATACACGCCCTGTATGTTCTTCTGTTCGGGAAGAAAAATAAAATTTTTGAGTACACTTCGTGTACCCTAAGTACACACCGTGTAGTCTCTTCCTGTGTCACAGACCATGTTGGAGGCGACACGGGGAAGGGAAGAGCTTGGGTAAAACACATCGTGTAGCTTTTGTACACACCGTGTAGTGTTGACACGGAGTCCGACCGTGTAACTAACGACACGGTTTGGTGAACTCCAATATAGAACACGTCGTGTCAATGATGAGGACGCTGTGTAGTGTGACTTGGGGACTTGGCCGTGTAACTAACAACACGGGCCAGTGTCACCTCTCCTTGAACATGCCATGTAGTCTTGTCCAAGGACAGACTGTGTGGTGTTAGCCATGTGGTTGGGAAACGGGGTGGTGTACACGACGTGTGCGGGTGTAACACACAATGTAGTTGTAATCTGAGTAATAGGTTGTCTCACAGACGACACAAGAAGTTGGAAAATTTCACCATACATGCCGTGTAGATGTTATACATGGCGTGTAGTTTTTGTTTAACGGGATCCGTGTGGTTTAGCATGTGTAGAAGGACCCGGGCAGGGGAAGAGAAGCTAAGTACATGTCGTGTAGTCATTGTACATGCCGTATAGTCTTGTGTTACAAATTTTAAAATTCCTTCTTCCTATTGTTTCCTTTGTGGTTCCTTCTCTTTTTGGTCTTAAAAATCTTAAATCTAAGGTGTGGTTTTTACCTTGTAGTGTCATTCTGCCTAGACGACGACGCGTTGTTCTCCAGGAGAGTGGCGATGACTATACTCTAGAAATGGTGGGCTATGGGCTACTAGTTGATATTCCAGTAGAGCTAGATGTGGCACCAACTGTTATACCAGACACAGGCACAAAGGCGCAATTCCGTGAGGGCTATATGCGGTTCTTGTAGAACTTTCAGGGAGCACCGCAGGCTGCCACATCTATGGCCGGGTTGACTCATATTTTCCAGCAGCAGCATCCACCTACGTTTTCAGGGGATGGAAGACCACAGGCTGCAGAGTCTTGGTTGGGGTCGATGCAGAATCATTTCGAGCATCTAGAGATTTCTCCAGGGTGAAGGGTAAAGCTCGCGAGATACATGTTGCGCGATTCCGCCATGAGGTGTTGGGATGTTACCACCTAGTCAGAGCATCACATGGACATGGAGTGGGAAGACTTTTAGGCAGCCTTCTATGAATTCTTTTTCCCAGAGATGATGAGGGAAGATAGAGCTCGAGAGTTCATGAATCTATAGCAGGGCACTATATCAGTGATGGGTTATTCTGCTCATTTTACGGAGCTTCAGTACTTTCCACCCATGTTGGTGGGTGATGAGACATTGAGAGACAGAATTTTTGAGGATGGTCTTCGTTATGAAATCTGAGCACTGGTAAATGTTTTCAAGTTTCCTTCTATACACACTATAGTGAACCAAGATCTTATTACGGAGATGAACCTGCGGGAATCTAGTGGCGTGGGCCAGGGAGGTTCAGAACTAGTTACTAGTACTATTTCTACTGGAAAGAGGAAGAGACGGATGGAATTCTCTCAGGGTGGCAGTACTAGTCAGAAGAATGATTCAGGTGGCAAGTTCATGTGCTACCAGTGTGGTAGAGAGGGTCACAAGAGGCCATAGTGTCCAAGAGACCCAGTGGAGTGCCGAGATTGCGGCAAGTTGGGTAATCTGCAGCGCTTTTGTAGGGAATTTCCATCAGTGGCTACTGAGAGGGGTTCTGTGCAGACTCCGCATGAGGGAGCAGGACCAGTGGCTTCTTACCAGTCGGGGAACTGGAATACGTCTGGGCATGCAGGTAGAGATGGTGGTCGTGGCAGTGGTAGCGAGACACTAGGACCTCAGAGGTAGTAGGGCGGGACAACTCAGGGTAGTCAAGCTGTGTCGAAGGGCCGCGACACTGGGCAAGATTATGTAGTGCAGAAGACTCAGCAGGAGCAGGATCTCAGACCTTCTACAGTCATAGGTACTATTCTAGTAGCTTCTATCTTGTCTTCAGTACTTTTTTATACGGGTCCTATGCATAGTTTCATATCTGTACCCGTTATGGAGAGTCTTGGGCTCTGTGTTACTACTTCAACTGATATCATGACGCAAGACACTCTGTTGGGGACTAGAACGGCTGGTGTGCGTCAGTGCATGGAGTTCCCCCTTGAGGTTGGAGGGTGTCACTTTCTTTGGGACCTCTGTGTCTTAGATATGAAAAGCTATGACGCCATGCTTGGGATGTACTGGTTGGTTCCATATGGAGGCTTTGTAGACTACTATCGTCACCGGGTGTGTTTCACATCACCAGAGGGCGGAGAGTTTCTATACAAGGGTGAATGGGATATTCTGGCGAGTTGAGCTGGACCAGAGCATCGTGGGCGAGGTGGAGTCCCAGCCCAGATTTCGATCTTATATCTGGATGATCAGGTTACTTATTAGATGGATTTCCCTCAAGTTGTTGATCATTTCAGGGATGTCTTCCCAGACGACTTTTCAGGTCTACCTCTGGACCGAGAGGTGGATTTCTCGATTGAGCTCGTGCCATTAGCAGCATCGGTGTCCATTCCTCCTTATAGGATGGCTACACCTGAGCTGCAAGAGCTCAAGAGGCAGTTAGAGGAGTTATAGGTGAAGGGTTTTATCTGACCCAATACTTCTACTTGGGTTTCTTCATTCCTTTTGCGAAGAAGGCGGATGGTACCCTTAGACACTGTGTGGATTATCGGAAGCTGAACCTGTTGATGGTTAAGAACTGATATCCCTTTCCAAGGATTGATGATCTGTTTGATCAGCTTTGTGGAGAACAAGTGTTCTCGAAGATTGACTTGAGATCGAGACAACATCAGCTGCGCTTGAGACCATCAGATATACCGCTTACACCTTTTCGGAGAAGATATGGTCTGTACGAGTACTTGGTTGTGCCGTTCGGACTCACGAACATGCTAGCGGTTTTCATGGCTCTAACGAATCGTGTGTTTCATCCGTATCCTGATTATTTTGTGGTAGTATTCGTGGATGACATCTTGATATACTCTCGCACTCGACCCGACCATGTCACCCATCTTGAGATCATATTGAGTACACTGAGAGAGCAACAACTATATGCTAAGCTCTCAAAGTGACACTTTTGGATGGACCAGATTCACTTCTTGGGTCATATCATCTCAGTGGCAGGAGTTGTAGTAAACCCATAGAAGGTGAGAGCAGTAGTTTCCTGGAGCATCCTAAGAACGTGTTTGAGATATTGAGTTTCTTAGGGATGGATAGTTACTACAGACGCTTGATACAAGACTTCTCCCACTTAGCAGTGCCGTTGAAGGGTATTACTAAGAAGGGTGTGAAGTTTGTTTGGTCGGAAGATTGTGAGACAGCCTTTCAGGACCAGAAAAGAAGGCTGACATCAGCACCGATCCTGATACTCCTAGAGCAGGGGAAGAGCTATATAGTTTACTGTGATGCATCAGGGATTGGGCTGGGAGAAGTGTTGATGCAGGACGATCGAGTCATTGCGTACGGGTCTCGGCAGTTGAGGCCACATGAGAGGAATTACCCGATGCATGATCTCAAGTTGGCTTCAGTTGTTCATTTGTTGCATTGTTGGAGACATTACCTCTTGGGAGAGAATTTTGTGGTTTTCACCGACCAAAAAAGCCTCAAGTATATCTTTACTCAGTGTTACCTAAATCTGAGGCAGAGTAGGTGGGTCGAGTACCTACAGTCCTTCGATTTTGAGCTTTCCTACACACCTGGTAAAGGTAATGCATTAGCTGATGCACTGAGCAGGAAGACTCAGTTACAGGCTATGCAGGAGGCCAATGGTGAGTGGGAGCTCATGGCCTTGTTCTCTGAGATTCATTTGGAGGTGCATGAAAGTCAAGGGCAGACTTATCTTTCATCTTTAGCTGTGACTTCTACTCTCCTGGAAAGAGTGAGGATGAGACATCTATCTACTTTAGAAGGACTAGTTCTATGGGAGTCGGTGGAAAGTGGGGACCCTCTTTATGGTTGGACGATAGGCGGTGATGAGGTTTTGCATTTCCTTGGAAGAGTGTGGGTTCCAGGGGATATTTGTGAGGAGCTGATGCGGGAGATTCATGCTTCAGCTTGGGCAGTTCATCCCTGGGTTACCAAGATGTCTGTGACTTGAGGCGTCAGTACTGGTGGCCCGGTATGAAGAGAGAGATTGCTAGTTTTGTTACAAGGTGTTTCACCTGTCAGTAGGTGAAGGTGGAGCACCAGAGGCTAGTTGGGCTATTACAGCAGTTACCCATTCTAGAGTGGAAATTGGATGATGTCGCAATGGATTTCATGATGGGATTGCCAAGTTCACCTCGTGGAAATGACTCCATGTGGGTTGTTGTGGACAGACTCACGAAGTTAGCTCACTTCATACCAATCAAGGAGACCTACGGTGTTGATGAGCTCAAAAGACTGTATATCCGAGAGATTTTACGCCTTCATGGGATCCCTCGTTCTATCATTTCTAATAGGGACGCTCACTTTACCTCTCGTTTCTGGCAGAGTTTTCAGAGGTCACTGGGTACACAGGTTCTTTTGAGCACATCATACCACCCTCAGACTAATGGCCAGTCAGAGCGTATGATACAAGTGCTAGAGGACATGCTGTGTGCATGCTTCCTAGACTTTGGGGGCTCTTGGGAGAAGCACATACCCTTAGTCGAGTTTTCCTATAACAATAGTTTTCAGGCGACTATTGAGATGGCACCATATGAGGATTTATATGGTAGGCCATGCCGTTCACCTTTGTGCTAGTTAGAGGCAGGTGAGGTAGCTTCACTGGGGCCATAGCTCATGTAGGAGACATCTAAGCAGGTCCAGTTGATTTAGAAGTTGATGTCTACCACGCAGTCTCGTCAGAAGTCATATGCTGATCGCCACCACCGACCTTTGGAGTTCGTGGTCGGGGATCATGTTTTCTTGCGTGTTTCTCCAAGGCTGGGACACAAGAGGATAAGGAGACAGGGTAAGAAATCTCCGAGTTACGTGGGGCCATTCGAGATTCTGGAGAGAGTCGAGCCAGTTTCCTATCAGTTGCGGTTACCGCAGTGGTACCAAGCCATGCATGATGTCTTCCACGTATCTCAGTTGCACCTCTATCATTCAGAACCATCTCACACCTTTCAGCTAGAAGAGGTTGAGCATCAGTTTGATGCGTCCATTGAGGAGCATCCAATTCGAATCATGGATAGGAGAATGAAGGTTCTCCGAGGCCGGTCAGTTCTTCTTGTACGGGTGCTATCGCAGCATGGCCGAGTACAGGATGAAACCTGGGAGCGGGAGACCAACGTACGTGCTCAGTGGCCGTAGTTGTTCATGGTTGTATCTTTTCCACCCTTGGAAGGGCAATTCGGGGATGAATTTCTATAAGGGGGAAGTTTGTAAGAACCCGGTTCTTCTTTTGAGGTACAGGCTTATTCTTTTCTCTTTTCCTGAAGTGTTTTGGACAAAATATGGAAAATGGGGGAAAATCCTCAATTTTGGAACTACACGCCGCGTACTTTGTCCACAGGCTGTGTACTTATGGCCATGTGGGATGAGTACATGGGGCTTGTAGCCATGCCGACGATGAAGAGTGTAGGAACCGACTACACGCCGTGTAGTGGTCCTTACACGCCGTGTAGTCAGTCGGTAGGCCTAAACAGTAAGGAGGTGGAGTAGCCGCCAGCTGGGTAGCAGTAAACGCCGTGTAGTCGGGAGTACATGTCCTGTACTCATGCCGACGGATGAATTGTATGGAGATTCCACCAAGGGAACAGTTAAATGAATGAAGTACACACCGTTTAATCAGAAGTACATGCCGTGTACTCTGTTTTTTATGATTTAATCTGTAGTAGCCTCCCCTATTCATAGTGAAGGCTTAGAAAGGGAAGGAGGAGTGGAAGAGGGAGGCCGGAGCTTCGAAGATCCGCTGAGCACCCGTCGAGAATCCGATTTCTGCACCGTCGATCTCCCTGGATCCGCATGGGTGAGTTCTTCCTCCAACTGCTGTAGTTCGTACCAATTCTTTCTCGTTGGAGAGTTATTTGTGGTTGAAAGGTTTATCTTCTTTGTTAGATCTACATCATTTTTGGGCATTTCTTGGATCGGCGTTCGTGTATATCGCTCATTGGTGTATAAGGTAGGTGGCTTTGGGTTAATTTTTCCAATTGTCTTGTATTTTGTGCATTTTTGTGCCACAAGCCCATGTTGGGGTTTCGTGTGGCTGAGTATGTTGCGATATTAAAAACATAGAATTGAATAGGTGATGTAATCATGATATTAAAATGCTGGTTGGGATCGTTTCTTGGATCTGGATCCACCCTAGGGGTGTGTTCCACTATTTAGCTATTTGGCCAAGATACCTGAGGGTATGCCTTTAAAGTAGTAATTGTAGAATTTACTCGATAAGAATTTCTTGTTTACTGCATTGTTACATGCTGGGCACAGCCCTGCTACCTGTTTAGCATGAGGGTGTTATTTTGATTAGCCTGCGGGCACTGTACTATTTATCCTGAGGGCAGTATCATTTCGGCCTGAGGTAAACTTCTTCCATGAATGTGGGCAGCATATTATGTGCCTATGGACGACACTACCTACGCCTGAGTGAAAAAATTGTTATTCCTGAGAGAAGATTCTTGTGTTGGATACTCTTTACCTGAGGGTAGGGGTTTACGTGTCTGAGGACATTAGCTGGTTGCTTAGAATATTCACTGTGATGATATTTTAAATTTAAATGATTAAAAAGAATATTAAAATTGCAATATAACTGGTTAAGTTAGTTACTTCTTAGTACTTCTTACTTTATTGCATTATACTACTGTACAATATTCTTGCATGCTTACGTGCAGTTGGGCACGGGCCTTTGGTGGGTGCCTACTGAGATATATTTCTCAAACCCAGTTTGGGTCATTCTTTTTGGCCCAAACAAATTATGTTTCTTCAGGTGAAGATAGGGGCAAGAGTCCCTATATAGGTACTTGATTGTTGTTGTGTAGTAGGATGGCATGGGACCGAGCCTAGGCTCGTGATGCCGCTGCCAGCTGTTTGCTTTGTTTTTTTGTACTCTTCTTTTTGCTGTACTCTATTGATGTATAACATGTTCTGGATGTTTTCATAGAACGTGAGAAATGGTGCATCATTTTGTATATACTATTGGTTATATCCACTGCTGTTGTTTATTTCAGTTGTGTATAGATAACTGCTTCTGCTGTTTGTTGAATTTTTTATTTAAATTCCGCTGCACTACACTTTGACAAATTAGGGCATAGCTTCCCCACTATCAGACATGGGCCCTCGCTTCTAGTCGGCACCCTCTGGTGTTTGGGGAAATGCACTTGTGGTCTTGTGGAAAACTGGCTTCGGGGCACCCGTTGAGTGGCACCCGGAACCGGGACGTTTCAACTCCAGCCTCTGAGATGACGTGTCCCAAGTAATGAACCTCTCGAATCCAAAACTGGAACTTCGAGGGCATACCATTAAGCTGGTTCTCTCGGAGTGTATCCATTACAACTCGTAAGTGGTAGGTGGCCATACCGACACATGAAGGCCGTCTTCTGCACATCATCGTCTCAAACATTAAGCTGATGATAGCCTGACCTGAGGTCTATCTTCGAGAACCATCGTGCTCCCTTGAGCTGATCAATGAGGTCATCAATCCTCGAGAGTGGGTAATTATTCTTCATGGTCACCTGATTCAGGAGACGGTAGTCGACACACAGTCATAAGATCCCATCCACCTTCTTGGCAAACAAAATCGGAGAAGCCCAGGCTGAAACACTGGGTCAGATAAATCCCTTCCCCTGCAAGTCCTCCAGCTGTACCCGCAACTCACAAAGCTCAGACTGAACCATCCGACATGTTGGAGAAGGTATCGGTGTTGTCCCAGGGTACAGGTCTATGTATAAGTCTACCTATCTGTGAGGAGGTTGTCTAGGAACATCGTCTGGAAAAACGTCCGCATACTGACCTACCACAACAGGAAAACACGGACTACGCTCATCAACCACTCTAAGGAGGATACTATTCAACTGATGTGTGATCGGCTGCCCTCTCCTCTGTGTAAGTCCATCCTATGCTTTAAAGGCTCCCTTCTCGCCAGTGAAGGTGAACAAGGTCCAATCCCTGCGGACACACCGCACTTTGCTTCTAATGCAGTCGATCTGAGCCTGGACTGTAGACAACCAGTCCATACCCAAGATGATGTCGTAAGGCCTCGACGCCGCTACAGGAAGATTCTAGACGAAGCTCTAACATCCTAGAGTAAGCTCACAATGCCGGCACCAGTGCGTAATCATCGAGTCTGCTTTAATAAGAGTCTCTAACAATAAGGATTGAGCCAACGGCTCCGTCAGAATCTTTGACCTCCGAACAAGGGCAGCGGCAATAAAAGAATGACTCGCACCTGTGTCTATAAGTTCTGATGTAAGGGTGGAGTACACATAGATAGTACCTCGAATCATCTCAGGTATACCAGGGTTATAGGCCTCGACTTCTTGGAGCTCATCCCACCTTTTTCTGCCAAATCCCTCTGGTCGGGGTGGACCTCCTGGTGGTGGTGGTGGTAGAGCCTCAAAATATCATCCACCACCTGCTGCTCGGCCAACTCCTCTGCCTCGTCCGCTCACTCCCGGTGGACCACCACTGTCAAACTTCTACCTCTGTCTAGGAGGTACCTCTACTATCTTCTGCTCATCTTCATGGAGGGTCGGGCAGTCCTGAGCCATGTGGCCCTACCCGCCACATGCATAGAACTACCTGCTCCTCGTATAGATGGATACGTTTCAAGTGCACCACACAACTGAACCTATATCCTGAGGTCGCCCTCCTGATGGCCAGGTCCTCTTGGACCACTTCCTCAACTGTCTACTGCCGGCTGCAGAAGACTCCACTACGTGTCGTCCTGTGGTGGGTCTCGCTGCTGGAGACTACTCAGCGAGAAATCTCTCCTCTATAAGGACTCGCTCCAGCACCCCCGCCTGCGTTGGGATGCTGAGGTGAATCATTGACACCATGATCTCATGTCTGAGTCTCTTCTCAAAGGTCCGGTCCCTGAAGAATGGGTCCCATACCATGTCCATGGAGTAGCATGTGAGGTTGGTGAACCTCACTGAGTATTGAGCTACTGTCATATTGCCCTGCTGCAGATTAAGTAACTCTTGAATCTGCACCACATGAAGGGTGTCTGGAACAAGATCTGAGCAGAAGAGACTCTTGAAGTCTGTATATAGTAGATAATCCTCATCATGCACCTTGAGCATCAAGCTCCCCCATCTACTTTCTTCTGCGTGCGGGAGACTCCCAGAACGGATCACCATTGGGTCGGCTGGTGTCCCTACCAATCTGAAAACTCTGATGATAGCCTCCAGCCAATCCTCGACTACCTGAGGGTTCGTCTCTCCACAGAACCTGGGCGGCTTCTATCACTAGAACTCTTGCAATGCACTCCGGTGGCATGCACTCTCTGCTGCTGGGACTGGTGGTATCGGTGGTGCAGAAGGTAGTTGTACCGCTGGTACCTCCGCTGTGATGGGGCCCTGCACTGAGGCCTCATCGCTCGGTGGGATACCATCTTGTACGTAACTCGGAACCCTAGCTGGCTGCCTTCATGGGGCCATCCAGAAAATAAACAGGTGTTCCATTGTTAAAAAAGTATACCTGGTGAGCTGACACAAATTAATCACAAAGAAAACTTTTTAAACACACATGCAATCAGTGTTTTCGTGCACTAAGTCAGAAATCAGATGTCACGGTACTAGTGTATGGATACGTCGGTCGCCGCACCTACACTGGACTCCCTGGACCGAAAACCACACTCAATACTCGTGAAACTATTTCTTTATAGAAAAGAATGATCAGAGTCCTGAGTTCTGCAGTCAAACCAACTCCTCTGATACCAATTTTTCACGACCTGTCCTCGGGGCCCGTGTCGTGACTACCCCAAGCCCGCCTTCCATAGGGCAGGGGCTGGCGACTATCAGCAAATGCATAAATCCCGATAAAAAGAGATGGAATTGCCTTAATAAAAGTAAACAAACAAAACATAGTACCCAACAGAAGAAAGAAAATAAGTAATACTGAATACAAAAGTAAGTGCTAAAAGGAAAGGGGCCAGTAATAAAATCCCAACAGTAAGTACATTACAACTAAAAAGCTAGTACAATATCAATAATGTTAAACAACAACCACCAAGTCGTCTTCTATGCATCCAACATGAAGGGTGGGTACAGATGGCCTCCTCAGCACCTCGAGTCCAGCCGTCTGCTCTGTGTACGTCTCGCCAAGTGGTCCACCTCCAGGTACCCTCCTGCTCCACAAGCCTCTACCTCGATCAGTGTTGTCCTTCATCTACTTCCAACACTACGTAGTGCACACATAACTCGTGTAGGGGTGAGTATACGATACCCTATAGGGACCCGAAACCCCCGAAGGTCTCACAGAATCCATGAAGGATAAACCACAGAAGAAAAATTCAATCACGAAGTATCAACCAACTATACTTAGGTATATGCACAGAGATATACCTAAGTAATCAATCACAGTTCGGATCCAACTCTCGAGCTGAAGCAAAACCATGTCCACGCAAGAAAGCAATTCAATCACATCGTTGATAATGATTGAAAGTCAAGACTTAGATTACACAAATATACATCTTTCGTATAGCGATAGAGATGATCAGATTTAGTCACTGATTCATCTAATCTGTAGGTCCCAAGTAGGATACTAGACCATCTAAGCTATCAGACCCACATAGGATACTGTACCAGCTACTCTATTGAACCACATAGGATACTAGAACAGAAGTCAAACTATCGGACCCAAGTAGGATACAATAATAGTAGTCAAACTATCAGACCCACTAAGTATACAAGTACAATAGTCATCTTTATCAAACCTATGGATGATTCCAGTACAGTTTTCGTCATCGTCGAACCCACGAAGGATTCCAGTACGGTAGTTGTTGCCGTTGCAGCCAGCTCTAGGGTTCTCGCACACAGTACGCTCGATTCCCAGAGAGTCCGCTCCTCGAGAAAAGGGGTCATTACATCATCTATGGTGAAGTCTAGAGTTTATGTACCCCAATGTTTCATCTCGTCAAAAGGAACCCAACGTGACAGACTTCGTGTCAATCGGACTCCCAGTCTGAGAGACATTTTCTTTTCCGTTCGAGGGGCCCAGTCAGAAACACACTCGTTCCAAACCTTGTCATTTTCCAAAGTTGTCCAAAACTCACATAGAGTATCGTAAAAGAAACGCATCATCGTGAGGGTCCCAGTACCACAAAAGACACGTCGATCGGACGCAGGGTCGCGATGTTATTTTCATTTAAGCGAAACGGGCCCCGGCCGTCAAGCCCGGTGATCTGCCGGGTCGGCCCGTTCTGGCTCGGTGGGTTGAACCCGGCTAAGGGGTCGGCCCAAACCGATCATGCACGGCCCGCCCCGGTGGGGCAAGGTCCGGTCTGTGGGAGTCGGCCCGACCTGCGCTAGGGTGCGGCCCGGCTGGTGCAGCCCGGCCAGCTGTTGAATGAACGACGCGGAGTTGGGGGGGGGGGGGCAGTGCGGCCCCCCGACTTCCCAAACCGGCTGTGCCGCCCTTTTATCCTGCCGGCAGAAGCTGGCTGGTCTTCCCGGCATGAGCATCCTGCAAGGGAGGGCCGCTGTCTTCTCGCGCGGCACCTGTGGGTGCCGCGGCCTCCTCCAACCCGGCTGGCCGACGAGCCGGCCTGTTCACCCACTAAAGCGGCCTGGGAAGCACGGGATGTGGTCCTCCACAGCGCATCGCCATGGGGCGCCGCGGTTCCACCAGCCCGGCCATCTACGGCCGGCCGGTTCTTCTTCGGCCAAGCGGCCAATGGTTGCAAGCCGCGGTTCTTCCACACGCGGTCAGCGCACGGCTGCCGCCTTCGCTCGTCACCACCTCTTCCAACACGCAGCCAACGCAAATAAAATCAGGAAACCTCGGAGGGTCGTCAGGCCGTTTTCGTTTAGCCCGTGCCCTCCGCATTAGGCAGTAGTAGTTGGCCGAAGACTTTCCAATGGATTCAACATGAACGAGATAATTTATTCACGTAGAATTATACTAAACCCCAACCTTGAATATGACGTTGCACGTCGTCGAGCCGTAGAAAGAGGATTCGAAGATGATGTCGAGGTGCGTCCGAGGAGGAAGCTAAGTCAACATTCCTCGTGGTGATGTATTCACCCTTGATGTGGAGGAAGAAGAAAGGATGATGTTTTTTCATTGAGAGAACTCTATTCTTCATCTTTTTCATGTTCCTCGCTGGATGAAAAATACCTCCTCCTCTACTTAGTTCTCCCAAAATTCCCCCACAAATATTTACCAGGCCAATATAATAATTAGGCCCACCCATAATATAACATTGCCATGTATTTCAAATTAATTCAAAATTACAATTGAATTAATTAAGGAATTTTTGTTGGAAACATTAATGGGAGGGAGATGGAGAGGCTCCACATTTAAGTGAATGACCATAGGTTAAAAGTGGGTTTAAGGGAGTTAATGAAGGAGTTGAAAGGTAAGGGGCTCTTGTGGCCCCCACCTCACATTATCCTCTCATGGGAGGTTATGTGGGTGTGGGCCCCACCTATAAATTCCCCTTCTAGGATATAACTACCAAATATAAATAAATTTGTGTACAATAATTTTATTTTATTTATACTAATTCCCCAAAAAATTAACATTCAACCCGCATAAAACGCAACTGCGGTAAAGGTCCCCTTATGCGAATACCGATGCTGCGAGTTCATCGATGTCCTTATATTTCAATTCTGAGCACCGATTCAAAAGATAGAATCACCCGCACGTACGTTTACTGAACGTACTGGAACAAAACTTCAGAAATTAATTTTGGGCACACTGGGATTCCGAATCAAGTGTCGTCAGAAACAAAAGACTCGTAAAATTCAAAAGTATTTAAGAAAAAAAATTCCCTTGGAATTTCAAGGTGTTTACAGTATGTAATTAAAAAAGCTGTATATCTCAGTAAGAAGTGAATAAAAATGAGTTAATGGATGTGATTTAAAATATTAAATCAAATAATATATAAACAAATAGAATGTTATTGATGTAATGCTCAAATTAGCTAAAAAGTCCAGGTTCATTGATTGAATGACCAATACGATTAGAAATATTATAAAAATGATCAAGGATCATTAAGTAAAAGTTTTCTATATGAGGTAAAAACTCAAGGATCTGGAAATATCCATAATAATCATAATAAAATTACATTGTTAAATTATATAGGATGTATTGGAGGTGAAGGAGAAGAATTATGATCCAAAAAAATTCTAAAGATTTCATATAGAAAAAATGATCATACATTGAAGATAAATTATGTTTTATATCTTCGTTATAAAAAAAAATTTGTTATGGTGGAAAATAATCCATAAGATCCCAATGCTAGAAGGGGTGATGATTAGGTGGAAAAAATAAAATCTCCTAATATGAGAAGTGAAGATACATAATAATTAACAATAGAGTATGTGTTACTATTTTTTAGAAAGACCACCTATAAAAAAAATTCTTCTTTTGAAAAAAGGTACTTTAATGTACAAGATAAATGAAGATATATGAGAAAAATAAATATATTTTTTATATTTTCCATGTATAATATTTTTCTGTGAAGGATATAAATTAGAATACAAGTCTGGATCATTAAGGTTGTTAAGTAGTTTGTTATTGAATTATCGATATTATAGAGGATAACATATCAATTAGTTATAAATATATATCAAAAAATGGTTTTTGGATTTGAAATACGAAGAAGGTTTGTTATATTTATTGGATAAACAAGTATAAAAATCACCAACTAATGTGAAGATGTAATATTTCATGAATAAAAAATGTTCTCAGAAGGATATTACAGTATATATTTCTTCAAAAGTAATGTAATGACCTAGAGTGTGCATATTTTATAGAATATGAACATACCACATGATGGTAAACATAGATATTTTATTGGGTATTTAATACAAAAAGAAAAAAGTTGTACAGTTTTGTGATGATGATGTTTTGGAAAACAATGGATTTTAGAAATAAAAAATTTGTGGAAAAAATGAGTGGAATTAATTTTTTGGCAATTGGAGGCCTTGGTAAAAATTTACATAGTTGTAGATAGTTCTGTGACTCGAGGTATATAATAAATTTAATCAAGATGACATTAATAACTAAGGTAAAGGGTTATTCTATTGTAATGCAAGGAAATTGTATCATATGAAATCTCTACATTAAAAAAGTAGAATAATTTTTTATATCTAAGGAAGAGAAAAATCAGAAGTTCCATAAATGTATTGTTCAATTGAGACACAATTCTTATAAAAGTTGTTAAAACATGTAGATCCATGGGATATATCTAACATAACAATTCAAAATACACATACATGTGATAATTATAAAAGTGAATTAACATTTTCAAGAAATACAAGATAAAATTCAATAAGTAAACTTGATTTATTTACAAGATGTATATTAATTATCAGGGGATGATATCACCAAGATTAATTGATAGAAAGAGGTACTGTATATCATTTATTATCAATATAAAATAATTTCAAGGATGAAGGTAATAAATAAAAAATATGTGGTGTCTGACTACTTATCACTTTGTTATATATTGGATGAAAAGATGGTTGGATAAAAAATATTGAAACATCACACCATAAATGTTATAGAGTTTACTAATATCATAATGTGGAATTATCTCAAGAATCATGGGATGATAAAACAATATTTGGAAATTAGTAATCCAAAAAAGAAATTTATTTTTTGGAGGAGGAGTGAAAAAAATATTTCATATTGATTAGATGATTCTAATTTGAAAATTCCCACCTAGGATGTTTTGGAAATAAGAGATCTCTACATGAGTTTATATCAAAAATAGATCCTTTCTATGTTTGGGTGAGGAAACGATACTATAAAAGATGTAGTATATGAATAATCACATATTAATGTAGTTTTAAATGATTGCGATTAAGTTATTCATTATTGATAAGAAGAAAACCCATAGGATGTTTGAATCTTGTGGATATAAAATAAATTTATATGGTTAAACATGGTAAATTTTCATCAAATGCCCATGATTTTTTAAGTCTTACATATCACTATGGTGGAAAATGTTAGTATTTTTGAATACAATAGTAATGAATATCAAGAGTAAAGAGTATATGGTTTGTGAATTTTTGAGGTAAAAGAAGGTGATAATTCATATTTTTAGGAAGAAACATATAATAAGGTGTTTGAAACGGGTTATTTAGATATATTAATGTTAAAAAAATAGGAAATTAGGAAATTAGAAAATCATTATTGGTGACATGTTAGCTTTAGTAGAAATAATAATAATGAAGTATCTATATCAAAAATCACTCTTATAAATAGTAGAGCCTAAGAGTTTTCATAATTCCACTTTGTTTGAAAGTAATATCTGGGCTATATATTTAGTTCTTTATTAAATAAATAAGAATAATTCAGGATATATTGATTTATGGCAGAGGAATAAGAATTTTTTTAGAACCAAAAGGGGTCTTCATAAAAATCTCAATGAAGAATAAAACATGATTCAAACTAAATTATATCTTATTTTTAATGGATTATTTTATATTCAAAGGATTGATGTAGATGATATGATTTCCCTCCTAGAAATATTGAAAATGATTAGATTGTTCTTTGTTTTAAAGATGTAAATAGAATTAAGAATTTTCCAAATTGATGATAAATATGGCTTAATTAATGGGAAAATAGATTTATAGGGAAAACCATGCTGGATTTATTTTTCATGAAGATAAGAAAATTTTGTATAAATTTTAGGATTCTATTTATGAAAGAAATAAATGACCAAGAATAATGTTTTTGGATGGGTCAATACTAGAGAATGATTGATTTCCAATTTTATGGAGACGATCATATTATTTCTGTCATGAATAATAAAACAAAAGGATAATAGTACTTATATATGCTGATAATATACTATTTATAATATTATATGAGGGTGAATGAAAATATTTTTTTTCTGAATTTATGAGATATGAAATTTAAATGCAAATGAATGGAAATTTTCTAATTTTATTGTATTTTAGGGGATATGAGGAAGGCATATAAATTTTTTTTCATAATCAATATATGATAAAGATGTAAGAACACATTTGGAATAGAGTATTTTGTGTATCAAACACCACAATTTTCTAATTATTTTATAACATCAGGTGATGAAATTGCTTTTAGGTCAACCAGATAAGGTAATGGGAAATCATTAATATTTTTTTGTGCATAATGATTTCATGACATAAAATTTTTATTACTAATTTTCAAGCCACATGGTTTCAATGTTGACCCAAATATGTGAAAATGTTGAAATAGATAAGAATACATTGATATATGAAATCAATGAAGGATTTCAAACATTCTATAGTGCAATATAATAATATAATTTATTAGGATTTATGAATTCAGATTGGTTTGATTCAGGGAATTATGCAAATTATATATCATGTTGAGAATTATAATTTAGACAAAATTATATTTATTATCTTAGAAATAAGATTGATTGTATGTCACTAAGAACAGTATAATCTAAATATATATGGAAACTCTATATTTCACAAAACTCATAAAGATAGAATTTTAATTTAAGTGATTTATATTCTTGAAATAATTTGTGATAATGTGAATTTTATTAATCATAGTAACAATCTATTATTTCATTCATGGAAGAATCATATTGAGATCAAGTATCACATTATAAAGGATACTTTTGAGAAATTTATGGTCTGTTAGTAGTATGTATCAACTCAAATCCGAATCATGGATATCATGCTTAAGGAACATTATAAGGAATGTTTTCAGATACATTAGTTGACTTGTGATGTTAAATCATCATTATTATATTGAATATATAAGATAAAGGACCTACATACATTAATGGTGATTTTTTTTCTCTATTTGGTGATCAATATACACTATCAATAATGTTCTATGATAAGGTTTTTCATATATCATGATTTTATTAACCATTTTAGTGTTTCTTCCTTATATACTTTAAATAATATTTTTGGATTCACTGAAAAAGGATGATATATAAGCCTATATTTCATTATAGGGGGATTTTTCCAAATTATGAGTTTTTTGTAATACATTATAATAAATTGTAGAGTATGTAAAAATATTGAAAAAAATTAATTAAGAATGATTAATGATGATTATGAGAATGAAAAATTATTCAAAATTTATTGAATAAAAATTAATTTATCAATATAATGTGACTCCATATGTTGTTTGTAGATGTTTTGGTTTTATATTTTTTTAGAGAAGAATTAAAAAAGTGGTGTCAAAATAATGAGTATAATGGACTATTTGAAAGATGAAATTTTTATTATAAATTATTTATCATTCCAATTATGACTCATTTGAGATAATAGTGATTGATAAGTTAATAATTTATTACACTATCTTGAGAATTATTGTTGAATCAAAGGATTATGAAGATGTTTATTAAGGTGTTGGATTTTTTTAAATAAACTCAAATATGGTGGTGGCAATAAAAAATCATTATATTATTTTATGGATATTTTTATTGAAACAAAAAACATGTATTAATTCAAATAACTCATTATATTAATATATATTCTTTATTAGATGTATTATAAGTATTGGATGTGGTGGGAAAATTATGTAATAAAGGTTTCTTCAGTTTCTCATAAAGAACAAAATACCACAATGGTGTAGAGGATTTTATGTCATGGTGGTGACCATAAAATTCTAAAATGGGTCAAATACTGTTGTAGTGTAACTCATTGACATTGTTTTCAAGTAAAAACATCTTCATGTTTCATTGACTTCATTCTATTTTCCATCCATGATTGTTTATGTAGTTTGTAGTTTTCTAAGATGTGTCGATGGTGTGTATTGAGGTGTTGGTAAAAATTGGACTATTTAATCACCATCAGGTCTTATGAAAATTACCTTGGGATATTTATATAATATAAAGGGTGAAGTTTTAATATTTTTCGTGGTAAAAATGAATTCAATGATATGGTTCTTATTTTTCTTCACAGAGGATTTGGATATGGTGTGGTTTGGGTGTTATTTCATAGCGGTTAGACTTGTCTCTTCTATCAATTTTGGAATAGATAAATTGTGGAAAATAGACTATGGTGTAGAGGCTTGTATAGTGGAACTTGAGAAATCATTTCAATTTTAGGGTCACCACACTGTAGATCTAAACTGCACTGTGGCTTTCATTATATATTCTAGATTATGTTTCTTATCTATTCCCTTAATTTTTATTCCCTTTTCCATGTATTATTGGATCTCTCCATTGACAATAGTCTGGATTATGGAAAATCCTTTGACAACATTAAATTTTAGTATAGTTTTTCTCCTTGTATTGTTGTTTTCTTCCACGTAAATCCCATTTTAATCATAGTGTAGGTCTTGTGTGGTGGTGTTTTTCTTCTTAATTTTCCATTTGTTTTCTAGATACCCTCAAACCATTCCTAACAAAAAACCTTACCCCCATACACTAGGTTACTATAGGGATTCTTAAAGATCACTTCCAGCACAAAAACTAATGTCTTTATTCTTTACATCAGAGGGTCAACATTGGGTGATTCTAGAGTGGATCAAAGTCATGATCCCTCCTTGATCAGTCATATAATTGGAGGGTTGTTTTCTGAAACACCAATCCTCTTTGTTCAATGTTTAGGATTTATTATAGTAAGTGTTTCCATTTGTTTCAATTACACTATATGTAATTAATTTTGGGATTATTGATTCGGAGTTCATAGTTTAAGGCCCTTCGTTTATTCCTATGATTCTCATTTCATATTAGCTTATGGGTCGTATAAGGTGGTATAACTTCTGAGGGTTTTCAAGGTATGTGGTTAAATAATCATATTTATCTTACAAATCATTTTTTCTCACTTCTTTAAATTAGTTTCAATATTTATTTTAAATCATGGTTTATAGATTTATCTTGAGAATGTATTTTAAATGGTTTTAATGGAATGAATTATGAAATAAGGTGGTTTTCCTAAAATTTATGAAAAATTATTTCTCACATGGTATTGTTTACTATAAATTGTTTCAAAGAATATTTTGTATGTTTTCAAAGTTAAAATTCCATTTGAATAATTAAAATATGGTATACATATTTTTTATCAGTGATGAGGCAGGGATCCAAAATTGATTATGAATTCTCACCCTTAAGAATGATCTATTTAATAAATGTGTTCACCACGTTTTCTATGTTGTGGGAATGATCCACTATCCTAGGTGACAACATATTCCCTTTACATGTTCTACTAGAGAAATTTTAAATCAGGGTTTCCTATTGATCATGATAAAGGTAAAAAGATCCCCACTAACTTGGAACTAATGTGACATCATGGTCTAATTTTCATTATTCATAATCATTCGATTGTATGTTTGGAATTTATAGGGATATAATTTAAAAACTATGTTATTTTTATGTCTTAAAAACATTGAAATGGGGTGTTTTTTCATTTTTATATTATAATATGTAATTTATATCTTATAAATTTTCATTATTTATTGAATATAATTTGGTTTTATTAAGTATACCTACAGAGAACATAGTTAGATCCTACTAGGATGATTTTCCTTACACCCCACATACAACATTTTGTGTATCAAGATCTTTTTTAGATTGATACATGTAATGGAATGGCACCATATGGTGAAGGTGGGTTTTCTCATTAGCATGGTGTGGGTGTCTAGATGTGACTCCATTTCACATTGACATAGTTATTTACTATACTTGTGATTTGTTTTAGCATTGAGGTTTTTTGAAACCTATTTTATCTTACTTTTTTCTCTTTCCCATTGAGATCATGGATTGGAATACTGATATTTTCCTTATGAATGTTTTTATTTTTTCACTCTTGTGGAAACCTCATTTAAAAAGAATGTAATTTATTCCCTTGTTGTTTTTTATCCTTTGAATATCAAGAATATACTTCAGACCATGTCAGGAATGGCTCATGTTCATGATTATTGGGTAAACTGAGTCAAATAATGGAAAATCGTCATTATAGGGAGGTTAATTTTTTGTAATTATCATTATGAATTATTGGATGTAATATAAGATATTAGATAATAGAGTGAGGAATTATGGGGTAGGTTTTAAGAGTGTTTCTAGCCAATAGTAATCAAAAAAAGCCTCAAGTCAACACATGTGGTTGGGAAATGTGTCTTCGGGGATTTAGAGTTTTTATCATAGTATTTTTTTCAATGTCTCTTTATAATTAATGTTGACTTCTGTTAGCTTAAATTTGAATTGATTCGCTGATCTCATGATTTGTTGTCTCTTTCTATGATGATATTTATTACTACGTGCCCCAAAATACATCCTGTAATTCCTTCTAATGGTTCTACCAATTAGCCAAAATAGGAAAACCCTATAGTTTTTCAATATATCATTGATTTGGATGTGTACACTGTCGGAGCTATATAAAAAGGTTTGGTACCTTCACTTCATCATGTTAGAGTTGTGGGACCTTGAAGGTATGGGGATAAGATTATAAACCATAAGTTTATTTTTCAAAAACCACTATCATTCCAAGAGGTGAATGATCTATAGAATGAATAAGATTAACTATGAATGATTTAATGAATACTTGAATTCATATAAAACCTTGATTATTTCAAGGTGAGGTGTGTTGTATTATATCATTACAAACCGAGTAAAAATGTTTGGGACTCAGTTGTTTTTGGATAAAATATTTAGGTATTGGAGTGGAAATACTTCAATCCCTTATTTATAGAGAAATTATACCCGGATTCTATGACCATGGTGAAATCCATGTAATTTATCATCATTGAGAATGGAAATCATATAGTGAGGTAGTACACTAATAACTTCACTAATATAGATATATATTTACATGTGGTAATATTTAAAAGGAAGATGGGGGGTTAGATTCTTCAAATTGTTATTTAACCCAATATCCAGTCAAAGGAATTTATATTGAATCTTTCCACCCATGTTGATGTGGTGGATAGGGAATTGGTGGACAGGATTGACTTGGCATGTAAGTAAGGGTAAACCAGAGTTAATATTTTCTCTTGTGGTATCCCCAGTGGCTATTTAAAGGGTAATATGAATAATGGCGAGTTTCATAGTGTAAATATAGGTGTTAAATATCATAATAATTTTCATGAAATAGTATTAAAGTTAAGTGGGTTGACATGTTATCAATGTGCCTAGAAGGGGAAGACTATGTGATTTTGATCTTTTCCTCTAAAGAAATGAAACATGTGTGAACATTTTGTTCATTTACAGTGGTTATGTTTGGATTTTTCATCTCCAATGCACATCACATGATCATTGAAACATATAGGTTACATAGTTTAGTCATATGCTACTTTTACTATAGTGTTCTAGTGATAAACCCCAGAATGAATAAGTCAGACATAATGGAAGAGTCTCTAATGGATGTTGATATGGTTCTATCATCTATGAGAGGTTCTATTTCCTGTTACATTGATTTTAGTGACTAATTTATTTGATATAGGTGACACTCAATACTTCTTATCATTCTATATGGTAGATCATTGAAAACATCCAATAGATATTATATCTTTTGTTATAGAAATTGTGACACCTCAATAATAGATGGATTAGGATATTTCATGTCCCCCATGCTCTCTATTTTTGGGTGACGTTTAGCTAGTTTAGGATTGTTTGGCTCATAAATTAGACCACTTCAATATCATTATCAGGATGTATGGATTTATTCTTCATAATTCATGGATTCATTGTTATCATTAGTTGGTGTGTTTATTTTCACCTATGGAAGCCCATGTGTTTTTAAAGGAGAATTTTACCCAATGTCTAGTCTCGAGGGACATCCCCTTTCAGATCTTAGTATGTTGATTCCATTATATTTGGATAATCTTGGTTAAAAATATATCACTTGTGATATTATTATAGTAGATAATGAATGTCCTTTTTTTCAAATTACCTTTTAGGCTTTCCTCCATAGATGGGTAGTGTTCTTGGTTGATTTAGTACTTGGATTATAACTAATAACGATCCTATTTTTCTTACCGATCAAAATTATTTTCTAGAGATTAGAATTCAGCTATATTATTTAAGTGAAATTGGATTAATACATCTAAGTTTTTCCCCTTGGGTAGCTCCTATAATCTTTTTTAAGAAATCTAATTTACATATAAAATCATACATGGATTATCGAAAGCGCAGTCTAGTAAAGGTCAACAAAAAATACCATATACCTTGTAACGCCCTGACCCCAGTTACCCAGAGTCGGTGCATTATTACATAACATTGGCATGATCACAAGAAAGATCAAATCTCGAAAGACCGATTGGTTTAGTAGCCTTGGAAACACTAGATATATTCATAAAGTTTTACATTACATCATGAAGTGAAAAACTACTACAACAACATATTGTCTCCATAATCCACACTATTATCCCCTCATAATATCCCTGCAGGTCATTCATAATTTACTTCTTCACATCCTGGGAAAAATAAAACATAGAAAAGGGGTGAGATCAAATGCCCAGTAAGGATAACAATATAGCGGAAACTTTCATAAATAAGAATAAACATTTAAGGCAATGTATAACTAAAACAAAATCCTTTTAAACTTGAACTTCAACATTGTATGGAAAAAATAAAATTAAATAATTCCATTTACTTATTCACATAGATATTCTACTAATCGAATAATCACATGCAATATCGATAACCACTTTCATTATGATGGAATGCATAATGCCAGACTATCATAACCACATAGCCAAGGCCTCGTTCCAAGACTACAAATAAGATTTTTCCATGGCCTTGTTCCAAGACACTAGTTTGTCTCATGAGACCTACCGACACATCGAGGATCTATAGCAGGCTCCACCCGTCACATATTAAGTCCAATGCATTCCCATATGAAAAGGTTTAAACATAACATTAACATTCGTATTAAAACTAGCATACGAAATGTCAATACTTTCACCATAAACCATGAATGGTAAAAAAATATCACATCCACAGTCAAACATATCACAAATCCTTCAATATAATATAGAGGTTTTGTATCATAATAAATCAACTTTAAATAAGCGTAAAATCAATCAAAGGATGTTGACATAGATGAAATCAAAATTCTTTTTAAAGAAATATCTCTTTCTATTTTGAAATCATTTAAGAGTCATATATTTATAAAATAAAACATTTTCTTTGAAAATATTCTTATAAGATTGTAAGGGAAGCTTCGAAGATTTTATTACGATGAAAAATAGCTGCACCCTCCGTATAAGTTAAAAAAACATTCTTACCTTAATTTTGTCGAAAAGGTTAAAAAGACCCTTGTTTGGAAAACGACAGAAAGATTCCTTTATAAACCTCTTATAAAAAGTCAAACAAGGGTATAAATGACTTTATCCCATATTATAGTAAATATTAAAAATGTTTTTAAATTCATTTTTAAGAAACATGGATGTGGATGATAAAGAGATCCCAGTAGATTATTACGTATAAACAACCTCGGATAATGAAGAGATTGCGAAATAAACCCTTACCTTGAACTTTTACTTGGTTGGGGTAGGTTAACCTCCTATATAATAGTGAAATAATTTCTATTAAATTATACAAGAATCATATACATTCATATGATATCATATATGATCTTTTAACATTGTTTTGTTAATAAAATCTTAGTATTATCGTTGTTTCTGGTGTTAACTTACTCGTTTTATTTTATATGTTTTGTTACATAAGCCATGTTTGTAATGGATAGGTTGTATATTATTCACATACATAATGATATCAAGTCCTTAAACATTATTTTTAAATCATAAAATTATAATTATACTTGAATGGATACGATGAAGAATGAATCTCATCGCGTTCGTGGAGACGGTAGTCCGTACGTACGCACGAGCGACAATATCATTCTTTTGATATTAAAATAATATATAAATGGATGGTATATCATATATACAGAATAATTAACATGTTATATTTATTATTTTCATGAGTTACACATCATTATTATACCCATCCAAATAATAATATATTGAATAACAATTACACCACGACGTGGAGACGGTAAGCCGTACGTACGCACGTATGGTGACATGTTATTCAAAGGGTGGATAGAATACTAAATATGGTTGTAAAATATTTATAATAACATCAAAGTATATATATGATACTGGAGTTATTATTTCAGAATGGTAATAACAAAGGAAGAAGAAGTGGAAGAAGAAAGGAACTTGGAAAATGGTGGTGAAATCATTACCTCTTCTTCGGGTTCTTCCTTTTGATTTGATCAAAATGGATCTTTAGGTTGGCTTTATGATCAAACTAAGGCCTCTAAGTTGTAGTGAGGGATGTTGGGAGAGTATTTGGGCAGAGTTTGGACGAACCAAAAGGATTTGAAGGTGTGAAGTAATGAGAAGGAGGAGTTCCCTTTTATAAGAAGGGTGAGGGGAACCTTTGGAAAAGCTTGAAATATTAATTTATAATAAATTCATATTCGGTTTCTAATGGCTCCAAAGTTGATTATTAAAAGGTTAAGGTGGGAATGGGTCGCAAAACACTAAACCATTAGAATTTATACAGGTTTGGGTACTTATATTAACCTTATCTTTAAGTATTAACTCTAAGTTAATTAGTTTCACTTTTACAATGTCAATTTGTATTTTTATAATATATAGATAATAAACTTACTATATACATCCAAGTGATCCCTAAGTGGTCCATTAATGATACAACTATAATTATATAAGTCTCTTAGCCGATCCTTAGATTTTTAGGAATTTAATATTAATTAATAATATAATATTTGTTTTAAAAACTCTTTTTTGTCAATTTTGACACTATTCAATAATTGATTTTTTTAATAATTATAACAGAATTATTACTTTCAAAAAAGTTAATTTAAGCAATACTAACATGTCATATTAACCTATAAAATTAGTGTAATTCATAAAAAGTCTCAAATTATATTTATTTTGGTATTTATAATATCAATTATTCTAAGTTTTCATTAATTAGGTAATTACTACATCATCATTGTGTCATAAATAAATTAAATTATTTACTGTCTAAAAATTAAAAATAAAATATAGTTATGTAGGAAATAGTTTTATCTTTCTAATGAATATTTAAAATCGAATTTATCTTTTGTATAAACCTATATTAAAAATGTTTTATTAAATAAACGTTGATTTTAACTCTTTTAACTCTTCTTTAAATTAAATAAGAATAAATGTCCTAATCTGATCCATGTGGACCTAAATGATAATATTTTATTCCTAAGGTTATTTTTGGTCGAGATACACTTGTCCAATAGAATTAGGACATGTGTTAGGGTAATATTAATATCATTTTTACCCTTAATTACCATATTTCTTTTTAACCGTGGTAAATACAAGTAAAAAGTTACTATTTACCAAAAATTATTTTCATCTCATTGAACCACATTTTACTTCTTGATATTAACCATGTCTCTTGGATTTTTGAAATTCCATTCACAGAAGCGGTAAAATTATGTTTTATGAAAAATTCAATTTTTTAACTACCACTTAGTAGTTTCACTATTCATCAAAAATTAATGTTTTTCAGAACAATTTCAAAATTTCACCCTATGCTATAATTGATATTCCGAATTCAAAAATGATATCTATTTTAAAAAATTCCAAACATATAAGTTTCATTAGTTAATTTTATAATTAATTCCCGTTGTTACAACAAATAGCGTGTTTTTAAGAAACAATATATATCAAAAGATTGACAATTGTTTAGGTCAAATTTCAAAGTGAAATTAATTATAATGAACACCATTGGATAGAATGGTAAAAATATATTCTAATTATACTATAAAACCACTAAATAATATAATTTATCAATATAAATTATTTTTATTAAAAAAGTTGTTTTTAAGTATTTTTCACTATTCATAAAAATTGGACGTTCTCAGAAAAATTCAACTTAGGATAATTTCAATATTCTGAATCCAAAAATGAAGTTCATTTTGAAATATAATATATATAATTTCAAAAAGTAGGTATTACTATTCATAATGGCTAGTTTGATTGGTTGTGGTGTGTTAGAACTCGATGTTGTGTACAACACACGCTATCACATTATTCAAAGAGAAGCGTACCGTAGAAGCTTGGGGTGTTACATTCTCCCCTCCTTCAAATAATTTCGTCCTCGAAATTTCCAGAATACTACCGCATGAAAAGACTCGGGTGGTTCTTCATCATAAGTTCCTCGGGTTCCCACATTGCCTCTTCCATCTTATGGTTTCTCCACAAAACTTTTACCAGACGCGTCGTCCGGTTTCTCAGTACTTGTTCTCTTGTATCAAGAATCCTAATGGGCTCTTCGCAATAAGACATCTCGGGTTTCAGTTCTAATTCCTCGTAAGTGAGTACATGTGTGGGGTCAGGCATGTATTTCCTCAACAGAGATATGTGGAACACATTGTGAACTTTGGAGAGACTCGGCGGCATTGCCAATCGGTAAGCTACAACCCCAATTCGTTCTAGAATTTCGAAAGGTCCGATGTACCTGATACTCAATTTACCTTTCTTACCAAAACGTATGACCCCATTCCATGGAGATACCTTCAGGAAAACATGATCACCAACTTGAAATTCCAAATCCTTCCTTCGATTATCGGCATAGCTCTTCTGCCTACTTTGAGATGCTTTGATGTGATTTTGGATTACCTTCACCATTTCCATCGTTTCCTCCACTAGTTCTAGACCTACAAATTTTCTTTCACCAACGTAATCCCAACAGGTTGGTGTGCGACATCTCTTTCCATATAACGCTTCATATGGTGCCATCTGAATACTCGAATGGAAGCTATTGTTATAGTAAAATTCTACCAGAGATAAATACTGATCCCACATACCCTGAAAGTCAAGTGAGAAAGATATCAACATGTCTTCTAAGATTTGAATAGTCCATTCTGATTGTCTGTCTGTCTGAGGGTTGTAAGCAGTGCTTAAATGAAATTCAGTATCCCGGGATTTATGAATACTTTTCCAGAATCTTGAAGTAAAATGGGGATCACGATCAGAAACAATCGATAGGGGTACACCATGAAGTCTCACAACTTCATTAATATATAGTCTTGCTAGACGTTCAAGGGGCAGATATTCTCTTATAGCAAGAAAATGTGCTGACTTGGTAAGACGATCAACAATAACCCATATTGCATCGTTCCTTATAGGAGTCTTTGGTAGTCCCATGACAAAGTCCATCGTAATATTGTCCCATTTCCACTCCAGTATGGGAAGAGGTTGCATGACTACTCCAGGCCGTTGCCTTCCAGCTTTCACTTGTTGACAAACCATACATCTTGACACAAAATCACCAATATACCTCTTCATGTTGTCCCACCAAAAATGTTCCTTCAAATCTCTATACATTTTGGTGCTCCCAGGATGTATAGAGAAATTGGAACTATGAGCATCATCCAGCAATTCCCTTTTTAGATCAGGTATATCGGGAACACAAAGTCTCTTCCCAAATTTCAAAATTCCATCTTCATACACAAAGTCTCTCAATCTCCCATCATTCACAGCTTTAATCTTCTTTTGAAATTCTTCATCATCGGTCTGAGAACTCTTAATCCTTTCTAGTAAAGATGGTTTGGCAACCATTTGAAAAATCATTGATGTTTCACCTTCCCTGGTTATTCCCATGTCCATCTTCACTAGATCCATCAAAATTGGATCCCTTTAAATTCTAATCACGTTCAAAACTCCATGATATTTTCTACTCAAAGCATCTGCTTCCTTTTTTCCTTCCCCGGGTGGTAGTTTATCGTGCAATCATAATCCTTGAGTAATTCAAGCCATCTCCTTTTCCTCATGTTGAGTTCTTTTTGTGAGAAAATATACTTCAAACTCTTGTGATCAGTATAAATCTCACATTTTTCACCATAGATGTTGTGCCTCCATATCATCAATGCAAAGATCACAGCTGCTAATTTGATATCATGAGTAGGATAGTTTTGTTCATGAATTTTCAACTGTCGTGATGCATAGGCAATAACCCTATCATTCTGCATAAGGACACAACCAAGTCCTTTCTTCGATGCATCACTATAAATAACAAACCCATCATTCCCCGATGGTAGAGTAAATATTGGAGCATTGAATAATCTTCTCTTCAGTTCTTCGAAACATTCTTCACACTCTTTTGTCCAAACAAATTTAACCCCTTTACGTGTGAACTTCATTAATGGGTTAGCCAATTGGGCAAAATTCTGGACGAAACATCGATAATAACCTGCTAAACCAATAAAACTGCGTACCTCAGTTATACTCGTCAGTGCTGGCCATTCTTGGATTGCCACAGTCTTAGAAGGATCAACATAGATTCCATATTTAGAGACAATATGGCCAAGAAAAGAAATCTCATGAAGCCATAATTCACACTTGCTAAACTTCCCATATAATTCATGTCTTCTCAGAGTCTTCCAGATAATGCACAAGTGATTTTCAGGATCTTCGTAGCTTTTTTAGTATACCAAGATATCATCAATAAATACCACCACAAATTCATCGAGATACTCCTTGAAAACTCTATTCATCAGATCCATGAATACAGAGGGTGCATTAGTCAATCCAAAAGGCATTACAGTAAACTCGTAATTCCTGTACCTGGTTCGAAATGTTGTCTTCGGAATGTCTTCCTTATTCACACAAAACTGATGGTATCCAGATCGAAAGTCAATATTTGAAAAGTATTGACCTCCATGAAGTTGGTCAAATAAATCATCAATTTGTGGTAGGGGATACTTGTTCTTTATTGTTATAGCAATGATCTCCCTATAGTCGATACATAACCTTATAGATCCGTCTTTCTTTTTAACAAAAAGAACAGGGGCTCCCCATGGAGAAACACTAGGGTGAATAAATCCATTATTACTCAATTCCTCTAGTTGTTTCTTTAGTTCAACTAATTCTATAGTGGCCATTCTATAAGGGGTCTTTGATATAGGACTTGATCCCGGAATTAAACCAACGGAAAACTCAACTTCTCGTTCTAGAGGATGTCCAGGTAAATCTTTCGGAAATACATCAACAAATTCTTTCACAACAGGTACATACCCTATTTGAACATTCCTTTCCTCAACCACAGTTATTTCATTCTCTTCCTCCCCAATAATTGAATTTAGTTAAGCTACTGGGGGTGGATCTAAATAAGAATTAGGTGGTGACGATTCTTCTCTAAAGATAAGGTGTTCCTTATCATCATCATCAAGAATCGTAACCTCTTTCTTCTTACAATAAATCTTCGCATCATAGTCTGAAAGCCAGTCCATACCAAGAATTATATCAAACTCAATCATAGGTATGACAACAAGATCAGCAGATAAAGAAAATTTATGTGCTCTAATGGGGACTGATTCACAAAACTTTGTTGCAATGATACTTCCCTTATGAGTTTTAACTGACAACTCCCTTGTTAAATCAAATTGGAAATATCTAATTTTCTTAGAAAACTAGGATGATATGAAATAATGCGATGATACAGAATCAAATAATGCATTTTCTAAACTTGAGGAAACCATTAAATTACCTGCCACCACGTCTTTCGGAGCTTCTACCTCAGCAGTAGTGATAGAATAAGCTTGGCCTTGATCCCTTGGCCTTTTCTAAGGTATGTTCTCCTGACGCTTAGGAATTCATTTGCATAATGCCCCATTTCCCTGCAATTGTAGCACTGAACATTGGTATCTTCCTTCTTCCCCTTACAATCACGAGCTTGGTGGCCTTTTTCACCACACTTGTAACAGACTCCCATTCCCTTCAAGCAAGTACCAGGGTGTTTCTTACCACATTTACCATAGGATGAATATTAAACCTTTCCCTTCTTCCCATTATTTCCATTCCCAGATGGATCAGCAGGTCTCTTCTTCTCTTGCTTTGCTTTAAAGTCATAAGACTTAGAGAATTCCTTTTCGGTCTTGATAGCACATGAGCCAATGTCTTCGTACGATGAAAAGGATTGTGAGACTAATCCTCGATGGAGATATATTTTTAACCCATCAAAGAAACAATCAATATTAAATCTTGGGTTACATATATAATCTCCATCATACCTTGCTAACCTTGTAAAGTTAGCCTCATACTTTGCTACATTCTCATCCTCCTTTTGTCTCAGACTTAGGAACTGCCTTTCCATATCTTCTCGGTGGTTGCGAGGAAAGTATTTTTCTAAAAACAGATCTTTGAACTCCCTCCATTCCATATTTTATACTTCATCATCTTCCTTCATGTTTTGAATCAATGACCACCATTGATCAACATCTCCAGTGAGTCGGTAAACTGCCATGATAACTTTTTCCCTTTCACTACTCCCCAAAGCTTGAAATATATTCTCTAGGGAAAATATCCATTGCTCAGCTACTAAAGGATTTGTACTCCCATTGAACGTTGGTGGTTGTTTCCTCATGAAGCGATCTAACATCGAACCTCCACGCTGCGGATTAGGGTGCTCCATACGGGTAAGGTTATTATTCATAACCTGAGTGAGTTGTCCTAGTATGGTGACTAGCTGATCGGCACCAGTTGCATCACCATCTCCACTATAATTATCTTGAGCAGGAGGGAAATCCCTTCATGTAGTGCGTGCATTGATATGGTTTCCATTTCTTCCACTAGGCGCCATTTCTAAATAATGGCATAAACTAGATCAGTTTATGAATCAAAATACATAATCCCATACTTATAAAACACTTAACATAAATTGAACTATTTATGGATATAATCCATAATCATAAGAATTTTTTCTTTGAGGAAGTATATACTCATAAACCATTCATAATGATTTGTAAAGAAAATGAGAGTTATCCTAAGCATATCCCCCGGGAGTGTCATAACCAAGAGTGTAGCAAGGCCCATTGTCATGCACCAGTTCCCGTTCGAGTCTATCTCAAAGCGGTGTTTTCGGGTTTTACCCCTAGGTACATCTGTTCCAGAGCCGCCTCTACCTACTCGTATCCAAACAGGGATGTATTGCTCGTAAAACTCACAAAATCTCTACAATACCAAAATTCTAGGAAATTCTTTTATACTAATCCTCAAAGTTCATCTTAGGCCTACGTGATCTGATCAGAGTTTATCTAAATCTAGTTTCCAAGGTTTCTAATAAACTTCCTATGATACCAACTATAATGCCCCGACCCCAGTTACCCAGAGTCGGTGCATTATTACATAACATTGGCATGATCACAAGAAAGATCAAATCTCGAAATACCGATTGTTTTAGTAGCCTTGGAAACACTAGATATATTCATAAAGTTTTACATTACATCATGAAGTGAAAAACTACTACAACAACGTATTGTCTCCATAATCCACACTGTTATCCCCTCATAATATCCCTGTAGGTCATTCATAATTTACTTCTTCGCATCCTGGGAAAAATAAAACATAGAAAAGGGGTGAGCTCAAATGCTTATTAAGGATAACAATATAGCGGAAACTTTCTTAAATAAGAATAAACATTTAAGTCAATGTATAACTAAAACAAAAGCTTTTTTAAACTTGAACTTCAACATTGTATGGAAAAAATAAAATGAAATAATTCCATTTACTTATTCACATGGATATTCTACTAATAAAATAATCACATGCAATATCGATAACCACTTTCATAATGATGGAATGCATAATGCTAGACTACATAACCACATAGCCAAGGCCTCGTTCCAAGACTACAAATAAGATTTTTCCAAGGCCTTGTGCCAAGACACTAGTTTGCCTCATGAGACCTACCGATCCATTGAGGAGCTATAGCGGGCTCCACCCATCACATATTAAGTCCAATGCATTCCCATATGAAACGGTTTAAACATAACATAAACATTCGTATTAAAACTAGCATACGAAATGTCAATAATTTCATCATAAACAATGAATGGTATAAAAATAGCACATCCACAGTCAAACATATCACAAAACCTTCAATACAATATAGAAGTTTTGTATCATAATAAATCAACTTTAAATAAGCATAAAATCCATCAATGGATGTTGACATAGATGAAATCAAAATTATTTTTAAAGAAATATCTCTTTCTATTTTGAAATCATTTAAGAGTCATATATTTATAAAATAAAACATTTTCTTTGAAAATATTCTTATAAGATTGTAAGGGAAACTTCGAAGATTTTATAACGGTGAAAAATAGCCGCACCCTCCGTATAAGTTAAAAAAAAACCTTCTTACCTTAATTCTGTTGAAAAGGTTAAAAAGAACATTGTTTTGAAAATGAAAGAAAGATTCCTTTATAAACCTCTTATAAAAAGTCAAACAAGGGTATAAATGACTTTAACCCATATTCTAGTAAATATTAAAAATGTTTTGAAATCCATTTTTAAGAAACATGGATGTGGATGATAAAGAGATCCCAGTAGATTATTACGTATAAACAACCTCGGATAATGAAGAGATTGCGAAATAAACCCTTACCTTGTACTTTTACTTGGTTGGGGTAGGTTAACCTCTTGTATAATAGTGAAATAAATTTTTTTAAATTATACAAGAATCATATACATTCATATGATATCGTATATGATCTTTTAACATTGCTTTGTTAATAATATCTTAGTATTATCGTTTTTTCGGGTGTTAACTTACTCGTTTTATTTTATACGTTTTGTTACATAAGCCATGTTTGTTATGGATAGGTTGTATATTTTTCATATACAAAATGATATCAAGTCCTTAAAAATTGTTTTTAAATCATCAAATGATAATTATACTTGAATGGATACGATGAAGAATGAATCTCATCGCGTTCGTGGAGACGGTAGTCCGTACGTACACACGAGCGACAATATCATTCTTTTGATATTAAAATAATATATATATATATATATGGATGGTATATCATAAATACAGAATAATTAACATGTTATATTTATTATTTACATGAGTTACACATCATTATTATAACCATCCAAATAATAATATATTGAATAAAAATTACACCACGACGTGGAGACAGTAAGTCGTACATACGCACATATGGTGACATGTTATTGAAAGGGTGGATAGAATTCTGAATATGGTTTTAACATATTTATAATAACATCATAGTATATATATGATACTGGAGTTATTATTTTATAATGGTAATAACAAAGGAAGAATAAGTGGAAGAAGAAAGGAACTTGGAAAAGGGTGGTGAAATCTTTACCTCTTCTTCGGGTTCTTCCTTTTGATTTGATCAAAAGGGCTCCTTAGGTTGGATTTATGATCAAAATAAGGCCTCTAGGTTGTATTGAAGGAAGTTGGGAGAGTATTTGGGCAGAGTTTGGGCGAACCAAAAGGCTTTGAAGGTGTGAAGTAATGATAAGGAGGAGTGCCCTTTTATAAGAGGGGTGAGGGGAACCTTTGGAAAAGCTTGAAATATTAATTTATAACAAATTAATATTCAGTTTCTAATGGCTCAAAAGTTGATTATTCAAAGGTAAAGGTGGGGATGGGTCGAAAACCACTAAACCAATAGAATTTAGACAGGTTTGCGTACTTATATTAACCTTATCTTTAAGTATTAACTCTAAGTTAATTAGTTTCACTTTTACAATGTTACATGGTATTTTTATATTATATAGTTATTAAACTTACTATATACATCTAAGAGACCCTTAAGTGGTCCATTAATAATACAAAGAACATGATATAAGTCTCTTTTCCGATCCTTAGATTTTTAGTAATTTAATATCAATTAATAATATAATATTTGTTTTAAACACTCTTTTATGTCAATTTTGACACTATTCAATAATTGATTTTTTTAAAAATCATAACAGAATTATTACTTCGAAAAATGTTAATTGAAGCAATAATAACATGTCATATTAACCTATAAAATTAGTGTTCTTTATAAAAAGTCTCAAATTATATTCATTTGGGTATTTATAATATCAATTATTCTAATTTTTCATTAATTAGGTAATTACTGCATCATCATTGTGTCATAAATAAATTACATTATTTAATGTCTAAAAATTATAAATAAAATATAGTTATGTAGGAAATCGTTTTATCTTTCTTATTAATATTTAAAATAGAATTTATCTTATGTATAACCCTATATTAAAAATGTTTTATTAAATAAACTTTGATTTTAACTCTTTTAACTCTTCTTTAAATTAAATAATAATAAATGTCCTAATCTAATCCAAGTGGACCTAAATGATAATATTTTATTCCTAAGGTTGTTTTTGGTCGATATAAACTTGTCCAATAGAATTAGGACATGTTTTAGGATAATATTAATATCATTTTTACCCTTAATTACCCTATTTACTTTTAACCGTGGTAAATAAAAGTAATAAGTTACTATTCACCAAAAATTATTTTCATCTCATTGAACCAAATTTTACTTCTTTATATAAACCGTGTCTCTCGGATTTTTGAAATTCCATTCACAGAAGCGGTAAAATTAAGTTTTATGAAAAAATCAGTTTTTTAGCTACCACTTAGAAGTTTCACTATTCATCAAAAATTGATGTTTTTCAGAACAATGCCTAAATTTCACCCTAAGAAATAATTGATATTGAGAATTCAAAAATGATGTCTATTTTACCAAATTCCAAACATATAAGTTGCATTAATTAATTTTATAATTAATTTCTGCTGTTATAACAAATAGCGTGTTTTTAAGAAACAATATATATCAAAAGATTGACAATTGTTTAGGCCCAATTTCAAAGTGAAATTAATTATAATTAACACCATTGGATAAAATGGTAAAAATATATTCTAATTATACTATAAAACCACTAAATAATATAATTTATCACTATAAATTATTTTGATTAAAAAAGTTGTTTTTAAGTATTTTTCACTATTCATAAAAATTGGACGTTCTCAGAAAAATTCAACATAGGATAATTTCGATATTCTGAATCCAAAAATGAAGTTTCATTTGAAATATAATATATATATAATTTCAAAAAGTAGGTATTACTATTCATAACGGCTAGTTTTATTGGTTGTGGTGTGTTAGAACTCGATGTTGCGTACAACACACGCTATCACATTATTCAAAGAGAAGCTTACCGTAGAAGCTTGGTGTGTTACATACCTTGAATTAATGTTTTTTTAAAATATATTGAAAGAGGAAATGAGGTTTTATAAAATTATCCGTTGTTCTATTTAAGGAGTCAGTTATTCTGAAAACCACATTCAGGAGAAGGTATGGCCATATTGAGTACACCATGATTCTGTTTATCCGAACTAATTCTATAGATATCTTTAGGACACTGATTAAATTGATTTCCTACCAGTATCACGACACTTTTTTCATTGTGTTCATGTATTATATTTTATTTTACTTTATGTATGTAGAATAATATGTGTTTCCACTGATATATTTTTTGGAATCCTTTTGGATGATCACGTATATGAAACATTTTCAAAACACCAACTCTAAATTTGAGATGTTATCTACATTGGAAACATGATTTCATAACACGGTATCTCAAATAATCATGAAAATGTTACCGCACTGTTGTAATTGGAAGAAAAATGTATCATCTTTTAGATTAAAATATTCTTGGGTTTGGTAGTATGTTATTAGAAAGTCACAAATGTTTAAAAACATATACCAACTTTGACTAATGTCACCTTGAAGGGGATGAAGCTCCTGTGAGATTTGAAGTGTTAGTCATCATTTGATGAGATAAATAGTTGTTTAATTCAATAGTGGTTATGAAACTACAAGGATCATGTGGTGTCTTTTGGATCATTTAAACGTGGACCTCGCTACAGGAATTATCCCACTCTTGATATGGAAATCATAGATTTTCTACATGCTTTTAATAGTTAGTGTCATTTTATTTTTAGAAAAGGGATTACCATTTACTCAGAACAAAATAGTTTGGGTTACATAATTTTTCAAAAACATTTAAAGAACTGGAAGAGATTATTGGTTTAATATAAGTAGTATTTTTAATTTGGATATTCCAATACTATGGTAAATTTTAATATAGTTCATGATTCACTTAGAAGGGATCTATCATCCCATTATATGAATGAGGAAAAGGATGAACAAAACTCGATTGGACACTTTTCATTTTATACATGGTAATCAGTGAGGAAGGGTCTAGTAATGTTCTTTCCAGTGTTAATTTTTAAATCCTATAATCTTGAGATGATTCTGTAGAGGAACAAGAAATACAATGAGTTCCAAAATATAATACCAGGAAGGTGCAGAACTAGGCCGAATGCCCAGTCCCGTAGAAAATTATTAATAAGAAACGATAGTACAAACACAGGGAGAGAAAGAAATAAAACAGCAAACCTCAAAGCCCCACAGCCTCATGAACTAGAGCATATCAAACACATCATCACCGCCACCTCCTGAGAACTCATCCGGGTCCGCCGACTCCCATTCAGATTGTGGAGCATATTGACTTAGCATTTGTATATATTGCTCCCTCAGTCGTAGTTTCGCTGGGGACATGGGATCCTTGCTCTGTCGCCCCTTCTTTTTCTCCGATTCTATCAGCTTTCCATTTTTGGAAGACGACCTGGTTGCAATGGTCCTTGGTGTGTTGGAGTAATCTTTCCTATGTTTCCTCTTCGGTGGGGCAGTGGCAGCTCCATTACTCTCAGCCCTTTTCCCCACTTTTCTGAGAATATCACTATATGACTCTTTCATCACACTCTGTGCTCTGCCTCTTTGATTCTCCTTCCCCTCACCTGCCCCTAAAGAGCCCTCATGCACCAAAGGGGCTGTAACCTGAACAGATTCCCTGTTACCATCTCTAGGTGTCAAACATGGATACTGGTCCTCATTATTCTGCCTCTTGCAACTTCCCTCTAAGCAGTCCTGCTTGTTCAAAGATGTTACCTTGCCATTCTGCCGCTCTGCAATATCAGTATCACTCAATACATCCTCTGAAATTTTCCCAACATCATCTTCATTCAGCTCCTCCTGCATCAGAAAATCAGGACCCCCATCAGCCAACTCACCGAAGTCCTCAGATAGCTTCCCCTCTATCAGAGTAGCAGGATCCCCATCAGCCTCCTCCAAACCCCCATTCCCACTTTGGCCAAACATTTCAGCACCATCTGCAGCCAAAACCTACTGTGATTGTACAGCTCCTTGATCAGTGGAGTCCAGATCAACCAAATCTAAAAATCTGTTGCCCAGAGATACACCGCTGACTTGCTTAATCAACTTTTCACCTTCCCCCTTGTCAAGCATCCTGTTTCCACATTCAGGAACTGGAATTTCTTTTTCCCTATCGGATTCAATACCAACATTGCACTTAAGATCCTGCATCAGTCTTTTAAAAACATCTCCAACCGATGGGTTCACCAACCCACTAGGTATCCTCTTCTGAAAAGAAACCTCAGCACACGGGGTCCCAGTGTGAGCATCTTCAGCGGCTGTAATAACAGCAGCTCCCTGTAGTCCATCTGTCTCTGGCACCATTTCTCGGTCAGGAGCAGCAAGAGTTGACGCTGCGCCAACCTCTCCACGACGTGTGCTTCGATGACATAGCAGATCCGAATGACCAAGGCGGCGACAAATCCCACAGAAGGGTGTCCATGACTCGAAGAGGACAGACTGATGCCATCTAAGCTCACCCTCCACCTCAACGCAGACAGACTCAATCGGCTCTATCGAAACATCAACTTCCACACAAATTCGCGGTGCAACTGGATGGCAAGCAACCCTTGTTCGCAGGTCCATACACAAGAAACGGCCAATCATATTTCCAATGACACGAAGAATTGCAGGATTATGGAAAGGTAATGCGGGCCCAGGAAGTGTAACCCATAACGATGCGGTCGGAGGATCACGACGAAGATGAAAGTCAAATGACCAGCGAAACAGGAAAAATCTAAACCCATTCACCACTCTCGGCGCAGAAGACCAGGCTGTAATTAAATCTTCCTCGCTAGAAAAACGTAATTGAAAATGCCTCGAATCCAACATCCCAATAACCACTTTGTCTTGGAGCATCCAGGAGGAGGAGACAAACCTGTGAAAGCAGTCCACAGAGGGCCGAGCCTTCCCGAATCTTGCGACAAGGGTATGATCCAGCCGCGACACCGCCTTTGCAAACTCCAGCGAAGAGATTGAGACCGAGATTTCACCATTCACCCGATTCGGTACCTTAGGGCAAACCTCAATTTCCGGGAAGTCCGAGAACGAAGAAGGATCCACGCGCCATGGACGAGGAGAGTTGATACCCCCCTCTGGCCGAGGCACAGAGGGGGCTCGCTGCTGCGAGCTCATGTGCTACGCCATCGAGGGTTTCGCCGGGACGCCGCCCTGTTTTAATATACATAACATCTCCAAAATACAATAGATAATTAATATTCTATGGATACCATCAATGACTGGTCTCTCCCCATGGAAATGGACACATGAAATCTAAACCCCTGACATAAAAAATCTATATATCCAAGATTTCTTTTTTGGGGTAACGCCTTCTTCCTACAAACATTTATTAGTCTCTGAAACTTTTCATAACCAACCACATAGCTCCTAGGATCCTTAAAATGAGTAGGCCAATAGAAACCATATTGTAAGACTTTTTGAGTTGTCCATTCCCCACCATGGTGACATCCCCAATGTGATGAGTGAAAACTCTCTAAAATAGGTACATTCTCTTCCTCAGGCACACATCTCATAAAGATACTATAAACACATCTCTTAAATATAAGGGGTCATTCCAAATATAGTATTTAATCTCAGAAGTGAGTTTCTTTCCATTGGTTAATGGACAATTTTTTGGGAAAGACACATGCAGCAAGGAAGTTGATAAAATCCGCATACCATGTAGATTTCCCAATAGAAACAGAGAGAATATTTTATGAGGAAAATAATAGTTTATTTCCCTTGGATCTTCATATTGGGAAATAGGAAGCCTATATTGGTGGTCAACAACTAATTTTTTAGCTCCATGCTTATCCCTAATTTCTAAATTAATTTCTTATAGCAACAAAACCCATCTAATCAACCTGGTTTTAGTTTCAATCATAGATAGAAAATAATTTAATGAAAAATGAAATTTTTAAATGAAGAATTTCAAATAACATATACTCTATCTGTAATCATGAATGAAATGAATCATCGATAAATGAAGGTGTCCTGCCTCATTTGTGACTCTTCTTAGTGACCCAATTCAATTCATGCTTAAGATATTATTTCAAGAGTGACAACAAGTAAAAAATCCGTGGAATTAATAACTTAATAGTACAAACCTTACACTTTGACTCAATCCTATGTTCCAAAAAAATAAATAGTTTTTTTGTGAATCACCTAAATGATACAACCTAAATCATTTCCATATAAACCAGTTGACCTATTCCTCATCCGACATTCTTCATTCCCCTAACCATAATGAACTTGTTTTTTACCCTACTCCATTATTTTAATTTCCCCAATCCATGTATCATGTGGCCAACATAGTGTAAATTCACTTATTCGAGGTGTACTGAGGGATTATAGTTCAAAGAAACGAAACCAACATCTAAGGTCTCAGAGAATCGCTGTGGGATCCCGGATGCCCAAACTACTTCATTTTGAGAATATTTTTATGAAAACCATTTACAATGCCTCGTTTAGGTGATTACAGAAATAATTAAAAGTAAATGATTTCACTATAATTAATATCAAACTTCTAGTTCCAAGTATTATGATCATAACACCACTAATAGGTTACCCAAATCACTATCAAAAGTAGTTCCTAAAATAAATTTCTATTTTTTTCACTAAATAAGTTGACTCAGCAGCCATCCCACATCAATAATTTTAGATTAAAAGAAAATCATATCTACTAGAAAGGTACTTTTCCTAAGGAAGGAACTATATGAGAATCTTTGTACAACCTAAAAAAAATCAGCACAGTCAAGAATTGACCCCCTCCCCCAAAATTAAAACCCATCATTTTCCCCAAAGTAGACTTCTAATGTGAAGAATAAAAATTAGAAAATTAAGGTTAAACATATATTTTCAATTTAGTAGATCGATGACATGTATAAAGGGTCTCTTTGATGTAAAAAAAGTGCTATTTGAGATAAAGATTAATTTATAGAAGGGTCTAAAACTAGAACATGCGTTATAATTTAATAAAATAGACACATATATTCCATTTAATTTCAAACATGGAATGTAACTTGTAAGTGGATAGTGTAAAAGGTGTAATCATTTTAAGAGATTGAGTTCAATAATATGTTCAGTAGTGCAGAAGGAGGAATTCTGAAATACCCCATCCTAGAGCAGATTCAATACAAAATTTCTCAGCCTATATCTACCCCCACACACTTAAGTTGAAGTAGTGAGTGATTTTAGTATATCAATGAAATTAAAATTTCAGCAAGAGGCACGTACATAATTTTTAAAACAAAGTGACATGAAAAAAAAAAAATTAGTATGAAAGATATGCAGCATATTTCCTAAAAAATATGTAGAATAAATTTTAATGTAACAATAACTATCTCGTCGATAATACTATCAATGAGTCCCTGAAAACAACTCTAATGAGTCAACGACAACAGTATCATAGTGGCTCATGTGCATCAGTGAGTAAATGACTCATATATGGTAATAACTGTGACTTGTTGTAAATTTTATTAAACTCTACATGGAGCCAAAAATTGAATATAAACTAAAGAACATAGTACCTCCCTGAATCAAATTTTATCATTAAAGCATCAGCAATGAAATTCCACTCTGTAATTGACAAAACATCAGATTCTTGATAACATTATAACCGGAAAAGTAATCCAAGAAAAATAAGTAATAGGAATTTCATAAAAATAGAGAATAGAAGTATCACATTATTGAAGGATAAAATAAAACAATGTAATGAAAAAATGAACCATGGGTTTCCTCCCATGTAGCACTATGTTTTAAAGTATTCAGCTATACTTTATTCGTGGTCATTTCTCAAGCACAGTGAAGGTATCCAAACCCTTCTGATGCCCCTTAGAATATAATTTCACTCTCTTTCCATTAACCAACATGAGTTTATTCTCTTCACCTATGATTTCAACAGCTCCATTCTTAAGTACTCTTGCAATAGTAAAGGGTCCAAACAACTTGGACTTCTGTTTTCCAGGAAAGAGTTTCACCATAGAGTTAAAGAGGTTAACCTTCTGTCATGGTTTGAATTATTTCCTTTGAATTATAGAATCATGAATGATTTCAGTCCTCTCTATATAAATCCATGAATTATCATAAATATGTATTCTAATATCATCAAGTTCACTCAGCTCAAGTAATCTTCTCTCACCAGCACTCTTAAAATCAAAGTTTAGAGCCTTAACTGTCTAATTTGATTTATGTTGCAACTCCACAGGTAAATGAAAACACTTTCCAAACAATAGCCGATATGGAGACATACATATTGGGGTCTTGAAAGAAATTCTATATGATCATAAAGATTCATCCAATTTAAGAAAACTATATTTCCAAGAGTTTTATAATGTTTTTTCAAGTATCTATTTATGTTCCATGTTTGAAATTTCAACTTTTCCATCAGAATTTGGATGATAAGGAGTTCCAGTTTTATGTGCACAAACATATTTTTCCATCAAATATTTAAATTTTTAGTTATTAATGTGTGTTCCATTATCAGTGATAAAGTCATTGGGAACTCCAAATCTTGAGAAAATGTTATTTTAACTCTCAATAGGATAGATATATTACTTATCTAACCAAAAATAAAAATCAATATGAGTCAGATAAAATGAAAAATGATTTGATAATGGAAAACATTGAAACATATATAGGCCAACTTTCTAGATATTTTTAATCTAGGGAAAAGGGTAGACTTTTATGAACAACTGAACATTACCCTGGAGATAACGCACTAGGTATAGTCACTAGAAGAGGGATGAATAATCAAACTATTCCTAAAAAGTACCTAAAAATACCCAAAATAAAAATTTGTTTGAATCTGGTAAAAAAATAAGCTTTGTTCAGATGTTGGAACTTCACAGAAAAGTTTTGAAAATGATCAGAATATGAATTTTTCATGAGAAGAACAAGATGAAATTTGTTCTAAAAATAAAAGGAATAAAGGAGAAGAAAAAATTGATGAATAGGTGAGGGAAATATCTACCGTTCTTAAAAAAATTTCACCACCCACCCCATCCCCTAAGAAGCTGAAACATCAAAGTAATATCAGGGCTAAATATTATCAGTTCATTGGTCTCTTGTCTAAACTTGAAGTAATAATTCCTTTCATTCAAGCATTAATTCAAATTCCATATTACTTGAAATCCCATAGTAAGATCACTTCGTACAAAAATTTCCTGGAAGAATTTGTTGCCTACATCTTCACTGAAGAGTGTAGTGTTGTACTCTAAAAGAAAATATCACCTAAATTGAAAGACCTAGGTAGCTTTTTTTATCCATCGCACCTTATGAAATAATGATAAGCTCAACTGCTTTTGTGATTTAAGTTTTAGTTATAATCTTCTCCCATACTCACTGTTTCAACATTTGAGATTGGGTAACCTTGAACCCACCACATTCATACTACTATTAGCTAATAGATCATTCACCCATCATGTGGGTAGTGTAAATGACTTTCTAGTTGGTTTAGGGAAACTGCTTCTGACTATATACTTTCTAGTATTCGATATAGAGTGTGATCAAGAGATACCCATCATTCTGGGTAGGCCTTTCTTGGCCATAGGTGGTTCTATTATTGATGTGTCAATGGGTCAACTAAAACTTAAAACTGGAAAACAAGAAGAAGAATTTAATGTGTTTAAGAACATTAAGGGACCAACTTATTCTAAAAACTTCTCAAAGATAATGTTCCTTTAAGCTTATATTTCTTATAAAATTTAACATGAAAATATTGAAGAATTTGGGAAACAATCCTTTGTTTATGAAATTCATTTTCATGCTGAAAATTCTGTTATTTGGGTCACAGAAGTTGAAAATCCTGCTCAAACACCAAATCTTGAAAATTTTCCAGAACTGGACTAATGTCAAATTTCTTCTGTATAAGAGTCCTTTGTTTCTGAACGTAGGATATTTTTGAGTGAATTTGAAGGTGTTTCTTTTAACAAAAACCAATATGAACAATGTGATGATGTAGAGGGAGAGCTTTTGAGACAACTTGATGATTCTGCTCTAATTAACTTGTGGAATTCTGATCCTGAAATTTTTGATAGTGTGTTCTCCAATTTGGACAGTAGTAATGTTATTTCAAAATATAAGCATGAAATTAAAAATCTTTCATCATTGAACACTCCTTATGAGAGATATGTTGAAGATATTGGACCTCCCAGGCCTAAGAGTCTTCCTTCTAGTGTAGAACCACCCATTCTTGAACTAAAACCAATCCCTCCCCATTTGAAGTGGATGATCGAATGAATCCCCCCTAATAATTCCCTCTACTCTGATTTTGTATCATGCTATCATAAAATTCACATCGCCCCTATTTTACACAAACTTCACGGTCCCCTCACTTGCGCACCACACTAATGTGTTTTTTTGTGAACCACACATTGAAGTAGTTTTTCCCACATAACTAACTTCAGGTAAGTTATTTGTATGTACTTGGTCATGATTACAGAAGTGGTTTGAACCTACATAGTAAAATCTACGAATTAATAATTGAATTTTATGAAAAAATAAAAGGTAGATGTAAATAAATTAATTGGAAATTATTTTATTTTACAAAATAAAATTAACAAATAATATTTATTCAAATTGATTAAGTTAATATTTTAATATCTTAATTAGATGCAAATTATTTTTATTAAACACTATTAATTTTTTAAAAATTAATAAATTTGAATATTATTATAAGTAAATTTGATTAATTTACTTAATAAGTTTAATTATTTATTTTTATTATAATTATTTAGGTTCATAAAAATTATTACTAATTATTTAATTGATCAAATAAGTTTATTTTAATTTTATTTATAAATTATAATTAATATTTTAGTTTTTAATATTATATGAAATAGGTAAGTCAATATTTCTATTTAATCATTTATTGAATATTTTATAATTACCAATTAATTATAATTATTATCTTGCATTTAATTTTATTACCTAATTATTTAATTATATTTTAATTGTTATAAATTATAATTATTATATGTTATATTAGTTTATTAGTTTAATTTAACTTATTAATTATAATCTCAATAATTTTTATGTTATTAATTTTATTTATATAATTATTAACTTCATCCCCCCCCAATCTAAGCGCAACAGCAATGGGGATGTTCTTCGTCTCCATCAGCTTATCGCAGCTGCCCGAGCTTCCGGTACAACCTCCAGCATGGTGGAACAATGAGTTACTTAAAACTTGTCTTGACCACATCTTCACTTATTCCAAGCGACAACTTGGCGAGGATCAGATTCGGATCTGGAATAGTGGAGGGTTTTTCATTCACGGTGTTGAAAAATTCCACTATCGACACGATGCCTTCATGGTCGGCTCCAGAGTAATGGATTCCTTCAACTTGGATCCAATAGGTTCTTTGGCGGCTCCACTAGTATAGACTCATCCTCCTGGCTCGGTTCCTCATCCATAGCTCAATTACAGTGGGTCTCCTTAGAACACTACAGTGGTGGCAGCTCGGATAATAGGAGTGCGGATCCTATTCTCGGCGGTGATGGCATGACCTTCTGTCAATGACTCAATTCGTTTGGAGGCCAGATAGCATCGCGATTCCCTTGAAGTAAAGATGGCAGTTGATCCAATCCCAAATGCAGCTCGAAATATTTAGGTCGCTCGATTCTAGATGTAGGGTTGATGATATGTTCTGATTAAACCCTGGTTTTATTTTGAGTTGATGTTGAATTTTATGGTTTAAATTTGTGAAGGGAGATGAATAGTGGTGATTCGTAGTGACAGCGGGTTACAGTGAACATGGTGGGCACTTGTGAGATGGGTTTGAAACTGGGGATGGAGAGACCGTGATTTTCTAGAAATTGAAGAAAGGGATGAAAAAAAACAGGTTCCAGGAGATGTTATAGTGGCACTGTGATAGGATACGGTGGAAAAGGCTAGGAAAAAGAGACGGTGGCAGGGGTGCTGGAAGCGGTGGAAGAGAGTCACGGTTTGAAAGGCCAGTGGAATGTCTCACTGTTAAGAGAGAATGGTGAGAAGTAAAGTGGGAAATGATGGCATAATTTAGGCTTCAAACTGTAAACAGTAATGGAAGCCATTGCAAGGGGAATATCCATCTGTGGCACGGTGATTCAGGAATAAAAATAAATAAATTATAAACTCCAAATAAAAAAACAAGGTAATTAAATAAAAACAAGAATTAATTAAAACAATAGAAAATGAAACTAATAAACATAAATAAATTAATGAAACAAATAAAACATAAAATAATTAATAAAAATATTAAAATAAGAAACATAAATTAAAACTAATTAGGCACTTAAATTAAGAATCATTAAAGTTAAAATAATAAGAACGTGAATATAAATTAAACAATAATATATCAAAATTAATTAATCATTAATAAATTGAATTATAAGAATTAAAATTAATCAATGTGATTAAATTACATTAATAGAGTTTTCAAATGTAAAAAAGATAAAGTTAAAAGATTAAAAGTTGAAGTATTGAATTAATAAAATAAATGTAAATATTTTGGTTAATTTATTAAATAATATGAATGTTGAATTTTAATAAAGAAGTTAAACTTATAAATTAAATAATTTTTTATAAAGCTTATAAAATTAAATCAAGAAATTAATTTATTTATTTAATTTAAAAAACACACAATTAGTTGTAAAAAATTAATTAGGTAACAAATTTTGTTTTAATAAATAGAAAATTATGATTATTTAATGAAAATTGTAAAAATAGTTAATTAAATCATCAAAAATTAAATAAAATGATGTGAAGAAACTAAGTAAAAATAAGGCAATATCATATATCTTATCATAATTACATATAAATGGTGATCAAATAATTTCATCTAGAAAGATAAACAATTGAGGGTAAAAAGAAGTGATATTTAAAAAGTTTTAAACAAATTTAAATAATCAAAGTATAAATTACATTTAAATAAAAAATAATATAAAGGGAATGAAAATTGTTTTTAAATAATAATTTAAAAATAAAATAAACATTAAAATACATAATAGATTAAAAAATGAGTGGCCTAAATAATTTAAACACAATTACATTTAAAAGAATAATTAATAATAAAGACATGAAAAAATACATATTAAATTTAAAAATGAGAAGCCAAAATAATATGGTACCATTTACATTTAAAATAATATTTAAATAATAGATACATGCAAAAGACATAATTTTTTGAAAAAAAATATGGGAAAATACTTTGAAAAATTTTAAACATAAAAAAAATCATCTATAATATAACCTTTAAAAGGACCCACAGTTTTAAAATCATTTTTTAAAAATAAATTAAAAACAATTAATTTACCAAATAATATTTAATAATAATTGTTTTCAAAATTCATATTGTTTTAAAAAAATGTAATAAAATTTTTTTTACTTGTTTTATTTTAAAAATAATATTTCATAATGGAAACATGAAAAACTAATAATGTTTTCAAAAATATATGTCAAATTACATTGAAATATTTAACTTCTAAAAATAGTAATTAATAATGGAACCATAAAAAGAACATAATGGTTATAAAAAAATATGGATTCAATGATTAAAACTTTTCATTTTTAAAGGATGTAAATTTTTTTTGATCATTCTCAAATAAGCAAAATAAAAACCAACATCATTTAAGGGATGATAAAACCATTTTTTAATTAAAAATGTTTAATAAAATTATGATTGGATATAAAAACAACTTTAATTTATTTTGGGTGAAGGATAACATTTCTAGAATATAAAAACATGTATGTGGAAGAAAAATCCATTAAAAAAATGGGAATTATTCTTAAAAAAATAATTTTAACAAAAAAATTGGATCACCAGGGGAGAATAAAATATTGAAAAACATTATTTTCCCATAAAAAAATTAAAAAGACAATATAACATCATAAGAAGTTATGAAGATCAATCAATAAATATAATATAAAAAGAAGAGTGTTTTTGACACAATAAAATATTTGAGTTAGGAAAACCCGTTATAACCATTGTATCTTTTGAATCAAAACTCATTGAGAGCTATAAATTAAATTTTAATATATAATAAAATGAAATATAATAGGATCAGGATAATAAATGTAAATCGGTATTTACTTACACCATTTATTAGGAAATAAGATGAATAGCTTAAATATGTCTCAATGGACTAACATTCGAACAAAATAAACCCTTACAACCAAGTTCAAAATTAAAAAAAAACCCCCATTAAAGGTAGAGAATGGTAAATAACAACAAAGTACCATGAATATAAGATAAATCGTGAAATATTAAATCAAATAGGATGTATAAAAATAACACTAATAAAAAATGGTTCATCTATAAAATCTTTGTATCAATAATTGAAAATTGAGATGAAAACTCATACCCCTAATGTAAATTTAGTTTTGGAAAAGAAAGAGATTTAAAAGATGAAATTCAATTTTATGTAACATGAAATAAATTTTATTCACGATAAAATATTTAAAATTGGTTATACACACAACAGGAAAATTAAAATATTTTTATAAATACAATACTTGTCAAAATGAAGGGAAATTGAGATAAAAAATCTCAACTTGTTTTCTTATGTAGTTGATCATAATCTAACATCCAAAAAAACATAGATAACATGATAAAAATTTTCAAAACCATAATCATAAATAATAATCTTTTACAATCTTGATTATAATTTATTATAACACGTATATTAATTAGTTATAGCATATTATAACCATCAATTGTTAAAACCATAAACTATTTTTCACATGTTTAATAATTTTCATATAATTAACCATAAATTTATACCATATTCATTATTGATGTATAATTTAGGATTCTATAATAGATAAATAATGTTATTTAAAATGTACTTATTTCATTCCATATTTATTTTCGTTAAGTTATATGAAAGATAATTGAAAAGTATTTCTTCATCGATTCTAGTGAACGAAAGTGTTACATTAAAATTATTTTAAATATTTAATACAATATTTACCTAAAAATATATTAATTATTATTTTATTAGTAAAATTAATTATTATTATTTTCATGTTTTCCATATTCATAAATAATAGTATTTTAAATAATTGTTCGCATAGGTTGTTAAACAGACCTAAACATGAACATGTTTTAACATAGTCGGTGAGTATGGATATAGAGGTCATTCAATTAACATAATATCATAACAATATAAAATTAAAGATGTACTTATATATTTTTTAGGATGGTGAACTAGATTTTAATTTTTTTGTAATATTTATGAATATTTAAATAATAAATGAAAATTGTTTCATCATGGATGGAATAATCTGCACATATGCTTGATTAGTGTTCATGTTTCTCAATTAGTGATAGAGGGTGAAGGTGGATATAAGATATAAAGTCTCATTTTTTGTACCAGGCTTAAATATGAAGGTTTCTGATCTTTTTCGTTTAATGTATGAATTTTTATAAAACCAAGATTCAGAAAGAATCTTCATGAGATGGGTTTTATTAAAGTGTTTATAAAAGGCTTGGGTAAAGGCTCTAGGAGTTTCCAAGATCACATGATGGGTTTAGGGAGGACCAGATTTGGTAGTGACATTTGCACGATCTATGCATGGTTAGTCAAAACATTGTGGGTCAGCAGTGTATAATAATAAAGTAGGTGTCATGTAGGGGAGCACGGTCTGCGCACAGTCCATCAGACGATACATGCCAAACCATATAGTATACCTAATTTTTAGTTTTAGGTTAAATTTATTTAATTGAATTCATGGTTGAATAGATGTTAATGAAATTAGTTATTGGGAGGTTTTTAAACTAAATTAAATTTGAGAGAATTTAATTAAATCACATTGGGATGGGGAAGTTATTTAATTAAATTGAGATGAAAAGAATTTAATTTATTTCAAAAGATGATGAGCTGGAGTCTTTATATAATTAAATTAATATGAGTGGAATATAATTAAAATACTGGTAAATGAGGAGTTGGTGGTTATCAAAGATAGGGAAATATTATATGATAAAATTTAAATGATGTGTAAATGAGTTATTTAGGTTTTATTTAATTAAATTCAAGACAAAGGAAGATTTAATTAATTAGTGTGAAATGGTGGTTTTTATTTAATTAAATAAAACGTTATGAAAAATTTAATTAGACGTTGTGAAATGAGATATTATTATTTAATTAAAATTAGAATGAGAATATTTACCAAAATAATGTTTATGAGTTGGAGTGTTTAATTAATCTAAATTGTGTTTAGAGAATTAAATTAAATAACATTAATTAGAGAAATTAATAAATTAAATTTAGTTGGAACTACTTTAATTTAATGAATATTAATAAGGATTTAGGATTTTTTTAATTAAATCATATATAGAGAATTTAATTATAAAATAATGGGTTGGAAAATTTATATAATTAAATCTAGTTGGAAATAAATTTAATTAAATAATTTGTCAAATGTAGAGTTGGGATTTTATCTAATTAAATTAGAGGTTAGGAATAATTTAATTATTTTATGAAAAGTGGAATTTTTATTTAAATAAATTATATTGAGATTATTTAATTAAATAATGATGTGTGGGAGAATTTATTTAATTAAATTCATTCGAGAAGAATTTAATTAAATGATCTGTTAAATGTGAATTTGGGGTTTTATCTAATTAAATTTATGGTTAAGATGAACTTAATTGTTTGATGAAATAGTGGGATTTTATTTAACTAAATTGTATTGAGAGAATTTCATTAAATAATAGTTTTTTAGAGAATTTATTTATTTAAATTCATTGGAGAATAATTTAATTAAATGATGTGTAATTGGGGAGTTTTGTGTTTTATCAAAGAAGGATTTTATTAAATGTTAATAATAAAAATGGCTATTATTATGATCGTTTTATTTTATTAAATTAATGTTGATAAATTTTACTACATGAGGTGATGTAGATAATTTTATTTAATTCAATTAAGATAAACAGAATTTAACTAAATGATGTGAAGTGGGGGTTTTATTTAATTAAGATTATTGAGAATAATTTAACTAAATGATGTTTAAATGGGGAGTTTTAGGTTTAATAATATAAGAGTTTTATTAAATGAAAATAATTTTAATGGTGATTATTATGGAAATTTAATTTAATTAAATGGAGGTTGAGGACTTTAATTAAATGAGGGAAGATGGAGATTTTTATTTAATTAAATTGAGAAAAATGGAATTTAATTAAATGAGGTTAAATGGGGTAATTATTTAACTAAATTTATAGCCATGAAAATTTAAATAATTATTATGAAAAGGTGGTTTTTTGTTTATTAATGATAATGTTGAGGGAATATAATTAGATAATGTGTAAATGGGAGTTTGGAGTTTATCAAAGGGGTTTAATATTAAAGGGAAATAATAATAATATGTTTTTTTATTATTAGTGTTATTGTTATTATATTAGTTCTTATATTTTAAATTAGAATTTTAATTTATTTAAGTGAGAAATGACAATAGAAGCACACTTATCCCTCATCCTACATGGGAATGATGCACCCATGGTGCAGCACCCATGGTGCAGCACCCATGGTGCAGCACCCATGGTGCATCACCCATGGGTGGCACACCAACCACTTCTCTGGCTCCCTCTTTGCACAACTATCTCTACCCAGAGTGTTCACAGATGTTGTTTGTCTCAGCAAGGTAAGTCCTCCACCGCTTGTTTCATTCTTCACATCGGTCGTCTCAACTCACCTTCACTTAGGATCAATTGGGACACAACTCGGTAAGAATGAAATGTGATGTAGATGCTGAGATTACAAGAGTGGGTTGAATTGTATGTTTAAAAACATTCATTTTTAACCTTAATGAAAACTGTTTTTAACAATGTTAAATAAGTAAAATTCGCAAAACCTCTTAGTTCGAAAAAACATGCTATGTTCCAGAAGTATGGATCTAGAAATTAAACTTAAGAAAAGTTTATAAGGAAAAAGAGTACACCATAAAGAATATAGAATCATACTTATCAGAGTATACAAAAGTACAAGAATTTATAAGAAGGGTATACTTTATTTCTTTAATAAAATGCAGCTGAAATAAAATTGAAACAAAAACAGGTAACAAGTATAAATTAATTTAACCCAAAGAGTAGGGTATCCAATAACCTTGGATAAAGGTCCCTGGATTTATACTATCATGAATGTATGTCATACCCACACCAGGGTACAACCTCGATAGGATTATCAGAATCTCTCTTGATATCCATGCAAGCCATCAAACTTCAAGGTAGTCAGAACCTCTATCTTCCTATACAAGGAAGTCCTCAAACTTTAAGGTTGTCAGCAGGTTTGTCTTCCAATACCTATAATCCACTGATTTTACTCAACAACAATTGGAGTCGTACGAAGCAATCTAAAAAAGATGTTTAGTACACACAATTCATGAGAGTCTCTCTCTCTAGAAATCACTTCAACAACATTCAATCTCTAGAGTGATCAACATGTATCTATGTTATTCAAATGATATCCAATTTATAGGCTATTTCCCAATGATCTTCTCCCTCATCGAATGGCCATATTTTTCATAGAATATCAGATGGACCTATACATGTGTCACTCAATCAATGGTTAGTTCGATTCAAATTATATGACATCGTTTCATAACTATAAAAAGTATAAAAAAATAATGTTTCTTAACCAAATGTAATTTTTCAAAGTCTAAGGAAAAATAAGGATCAGAGTCTATGAAAATAAACATCCTAAAACTATATTACAATGATATTTAGATTCTATTTTTCAAGGAATTTGGAGTCTGAATTCAGTAAACATCGGAAAATGAAATCTCATAAATTTGGAAACTAAATTCTGAGGACTTCAGAGTCATAATTTTGAAGAATTCAGAGTCATAATTCTGAAGAATTTGGAGTCAGAATTCTGAAAAAATGGGAGTATAAATCTCAAAGAATTCAGAGTCAAAATTTCAGATAATTCAGAGTCTGAATTTTATAGAATTTAGCGTCTCAATTTTAGAGAATTTAGAGTCTGTATTTCAGATAATTCATGATCTGAATTTTAGTGAATTCAGAGTCTGAATTTCATAGAATTTTGAATCTGGATTTCAGAGAATTGGGAGTCTGATTTTCCTCAAATTTGGAATCTATATTCTGAGGAATTTGGTGTCTAAATTCTGAAGAATTCAGAGTTCTAATTTCTTAGAATTTGGAGTCCAAATTCAAAACCTAAAATTAGAATACTCTATATCTAATTATTTATTGGATTCTGATGTTTTAGATGTGAAACCCCATTTTTCACATAGGAATAAAAAGGGTGATCAATGAAAACATGGGTAAGGTTAAAAGTTCCTTGGGTAAGGAAAATTTTCATTATTAAGAGAATTCTTAGGAAAAAATAAATGTTTCCTTAAGTTGTAGTATTTGTGATTTTCAAATCATAAAGGAATAGAAATTTCATAAGGTACCGATATTGACTCAACAATCACCCCTTTTTAGAAAGCAGACTAATCCTTATGAAAAAGAATATATGTACTTTGGAATTTTTTATGAGATTTTTCACGACCCGTCCTCGGGGCCCGTGCCGTGACAACCCCAAGCCTGTCTTTCATAGGCCGGGGGATAAGGACTAGCACCAAAGGAGTAAATCCCTAAAAAGGAAAGGAATTACCTTTATAAAGTAAACACACACAACAAATTACGAAAGTGAAGTAAGCACTAAGTAAAAAAGTAGGTGCTGAAAAGTAAATGAGCTAGTATACAAACCCAACTGAAAGTTTAGTACAACTGAAAAATGAAGTACAATAGAAGTAAAGTAAAACAGCAACACCAAGTCATCCTTCGGAAATCCCACCTTAAGGGTGGGTACATATAGTCTCCTCGGGTCCTTCCATCCACTCCTTGTACATCCTGCCAAGTGGTCCACATCTGGGTACCGTCCAGCTCCACAAGCCTCCACCTCGATTAGTTCTGTCCATCATCTGCATCCAACACAATGTAGTGCGGGCATAGCCCGTGCAGGGGTGAGTATACAATACTTAGTAGGGACCCCGAGACCCCCAAAGGTCTCACAGAATACAAGAAGAATAAACCACAAAGGAAGGTTACAATCAAAAAGTATAAACCGACCCTACTATGGTGTATGCCCATACATATACCTAAGTCATCAATTACAGTTCATTTCCAACACTCGAGCCCATGCACAACAAGTCCACACAGGAAAACAACAACCCAGTCCACATAAGAAAGTATGTCAATCACATAATTGATAATGATTGAACTCAAGACTCATCTCAAACAGGTATACACTTCATAAAGTGGTAGGGTTGATCAGATGTAGCCACTGATTCATCTAAGCTGTCGGACCAACATAGGATAAAGACCAGCTAAGCTGTCGGACCCCCACAGGATTCAAGGCCAGCTACTCTGCCAGACCCACACAGGATACAAGTACAGAGGTCAATACCGCAGGACCCACATAGGATATAAGAACAATAGTCATCGTCATCGAACCCACGGAGTATTTCAGTACGGTAGTCTTCGTTGTCGAACCCAGGAAGGATTCCAGTACAGAAGTCGATGCAGTCGCAGCCAGCTCTAGGGATCCCCCACACAGCACGCTCGAATCCAGGAGGGTCCGCTCCTCAAGAAAAAGAGTAGATACATCAACAGTCATGGATTCTAGATTTTATGTATCCCAATGTTTCGTCTCGTCAATAAAAACCCAACACGACAAACAGTGCGTCAATCGGACGCCCGGTCTGAGAGTTATTGGTTTTTCCGTTCCAGGGGCCCGGTTGGTTTTTAAGATAAAACCAACCCGACCGTACTCTAGCTACATCGAAACCTCAAGAAGAGTTAGTCAAAAGGACCATCTCATCAAGAGTAATTCAACACAGTTGACAGAACATCAAACAGACGTCTGGTCCTTAGGTTATAAGTGTTTCCGCTCCAAGGGCCCAGTTTGTTTCATGTTCTAACCAATCCGATCATACCCCAACTTTGCCGAAACCACGAGTGTAATATACCAAAATGACCGTCTCGATCCAAGGATTCATATTCAACTAATGGTACGTCGATCAGAGTTCCTTAGCTCATGTTATGGGGAAAAGACTGAAAACGGTCCGAAGTGGGGGGTTTGGGCCTGGGCCAACCCGGCCCAACCCCCCATGGGTCGGCTCGAACCAGGTTGACATGACCCAGGTCCGGGTCTGGCCTGGCTAGGCGTGGCCCAGCCCGGCCTAGCACGTCCCGTCCTGAGTGACCTGCCCCGGCCCGGCCGGAGGGTGCTGGCACGACCAGCTGGGTGAGCGGGGGGGGGGGGGGGCGAACCCTACTGTCCCTCAGACGCAGCGCCAGGCCGGCGCCGTGGTCTCCCTTGGATCTCGTGTGGCCGCAGGATCCTTCCTCCTCCTCCATGGCCGATTCCATGGCGGTCTGCTCCCGGCGGTGCGCCGGGGTGCCACCACCTCCAGGCGGCCGACCTGTGCTGGCCACCTCCTCCAGCCGCCGGGGGTTTCCGCGGGTCACCAGAGTCATTCTGGTGGTCCGATTTTGCTCCTGTCTACGTCTGCGGTCTTCTCGGGACCTAAGATCCACTTCAAAGGCTCCAATTTTCCGTTGTGGTCTTGTTTCGTCACAACCAATCACCCCGTGCATCAAGAACAAAATAGCGGTGGGTTCGGTCTTTTTCGTGAGTCCTTACCCACCGCGTTAGTGGTTCAATTCATCATCCAACAATTAAATGCCATTCCAAGGGTATAAATTACATAATGAAATATAAAAATTCCCCTACCTCAACAATTGATGACGAATGTCAGCGTTGCGGTAGACAGCGCCGTGGGGAAAGGGTTCGTACGCATCCTCAAAGTGCACCGTGGAGGAAGCGGTGTTTCCTCTCTTGCCGCGGAGAAGAGGATTGGATGCACATCGTTGTTCTTTGAGGAAGCGGCGTTCTTCGTCATTCTTCGTCAAAGGCCGGTGTTCTTCCGAAACCTCAGGAGTACTCTCGATCTTCCTTGCACAATGAAAGCTCTCCCCCTACAAAAAATAATAGGCTCCTCCTATTATTTTATTACACACTCTAGGAAACTCTCCCAAAATTAAATCACCACATTAAATAAAACGTGTTGAAAAACAATTAAGGAAGGGAGAGGGAAGGTCCCCCTTTATTAAACACGTTGGCAATTAAATAAAATGGGGGAAAAGATGAAATATCCTCATTAAATTGTGAGTTGACATGAATTAATGGAGTGAGCTGGAGAGATTGGCTTTTAATGGGGGTTTGCCAATTTAATGAGGGGTTTTTAATGAGTTTAGAGGAAATTAAATGGCTGGGGATCGTGTGGGCCCCACCTCTCTAACATCCACACTTGGGTAGTATCGTGGCTATGGGCCCCACCCTTAACTACCCATGGAAGGGAATAACCTCCTTATAAAATAAAAAATGTTCTGAAAATTATTATTTAATTCTTAAATAAACCCCCAATAATTAACATATCCTCCATTGCGAACACAACTATGGTAAGGATCACGTTAAGCAATTACCAGTGTTGTGAGTTCATTGGTGCCCTCATATTTTAATTACAAGCACCGGTTCAAAAGATAAAAAAACCCGCTCGTTTTTTTACTGGATTTACCTGAGATAAACATCAGAAATTGATTTCGGGCACACCGGGCCTCAAAATCAAGCACCATCAGAAGCCACAGACTCGTAAAATTCCCAAGCATTTAAGAAAAAAATTCCTTGAAATTTATGGGTCTTTACATTACTCACACCTCATGAATTTACATCCTCATAAAAGATACATCATAAACTAGGAAATCAAATGAGGGTACTGAGAATGCATCTGAGCCTCCCTCTCCCATGTTCCCTCCTAGAGGTTCCCGTGCTGCCAAAGAATGCACACCAGAGGTATCAAATGACCATGTAGGACCCAGTCCTGTCGATCCTCGATCTCAACCAGGACATCCACAAATGTCTCCCCTTCATCGATGTCCTACTCCCTGTGGTCGATGATATGCGTCAGGTCATGCACGTATCTCCTCAACTGAGATACATGAAAGACGTCGTGCACCCGGTGCAACTGAGGTAGAAGGGCCAGGCAGTAAGCCACCTCGCTTACCCACCCGAGGACCTAGAAAACTCCGTTGAAGCGCAGAGATAATTTGCCGCCCCGACCAAATATCTATAATCCACGTCGAGGTGAGACCCGTAAGAAAACATGGTTTCCATCATCGAAGTCCAGTGGTTTCCACCTCCTATCTGCATAGGACTTCTGTCTACTTTGTGTAGTCCTCATCCGCTCCTGAATGATATGCACCTTCTCCATCGTAGCTAAAATCATCTCTGGTCCTACAAGAGCTGACTCCCCATGGTCAGTCCAGCATAGAGGTGATCTACAATTTCGGTCGTACAATTCCTCGTATGGCTCCATCCCGATGGTGGAGCTGTAGTTGATGTTGTACGCAAACTCCACCAAGGGTAGGTGATCCTCCCAGCTGCGACCAACATCGAGGAAACATGCCCGAAGCATATCCTCGAGTGTCTGAATGGTCCCCTCTGTCTGGACATCTGTCTGAGGGTGAAAGGTAGTGCTCATGCGTAGCTGCATCCCAAAAGACTCCTGCAACCCTTTCCAAAGCCGGGAAGTAAATAGAGCGTCTCGATTGGAGACGATAGATGATGGAACACCATGAAGTCATATGATCTCCTGAACGTAGAGGTGTCCCAATCTCTCTACTGATCCCTGCTCCCTGATCGGTAGGAAGTGGGCCAACAATGTGAGTCGGTCGACAATCACCCAGATAGAGTCGTGTCCTCTGGAAGTACGTGGGAGCCCCATCACGAAATCAATGGATATCCCATACCACTTCCACTTCGGGGCCTCCAAGCTCTGTACCAAGCCTGCTGGTACCTGGTGCTCCGCCTTCACTTGCTGACATGTGAGGCATCGGGAGAAGAACTCTACTACAAACTTCTTCATACGCAACCACCAGTGCTGACGTCTGAGGTCCTGAAACATCTTCACTACTCCTGGATGTACTGCTGGAGGGGAAGTGTGGAACTCCCTCAGCACCTCCTCCTGTAGTGCTACTGGTACCATGGTATGACCCCTCAAGAGGATGACTTGCTCCCCGCCTTCAGAAAATCCATCGGGTGATAGCTGAGAGGATATCTGAGCATGTCGCGCCTCACAGTCAACGTCTCCCCATTGTGCCTCTCTGACCCGCTGAAGTAGTGGAGGAGGGACTTTGAGGGACTGTAGATAGGCTGCCCCTCTCTATTGATGAAGGATATATGCAAAGTGGCTAACTGCTCAGTCGCCTCTCAAAGTAGTTGAATGCCCGATCTCATGATGAGAGCATCAATCACAACATTCCCCTTACATGGAGTATAGATAATATTAAAGTCATAATCCAAGAGGATCTCGATCCATCACTGATGTCTCAGGTTTAGGTCTTTCTATGAGAAAATGTACTTGAGGCTCTGGTGGTTAGAGTAGAGTATAACGAGCTATCCCATCTGGTAGTGTCGCCACATCTTCAGGGCAAAGACCACTACTGCTAACTCCAGGTCATGGGTAACGTAGTTCTACTCGTGCTGCCTCAACTGCCGTGAACCATAAGTGATCACTGCTCACTCTTGCATCAAGACACACCCAAGTCCGGTCCCTGATGTGTCGTGGAAAACTACATACCCTACACCCTCCTCCGGTAGCCTCAAGATGGGCGCACTGATCAATCTACACCTCAGCTCATGAAAGATCTACTGACATCTGTCTGACCACACGGAGGGTTTTCCCTTCTTCGTCAAAGATTTATGTGGTGTTGCAACTCTGGAGAAGTCTGGAACCAATCTCCAATAATACCCAGCCAGACCTAGGAAACTCTGCACCTCCGTCACAGTCCTAGGCGGCTCCCAAGAAAGTATTGCCTCAATCTTTGGGGGATCCACTACAACTCCTGCCTCTAGGATGACTTGACCTAAGAAGTGAACCTCATGTATCCGGAATTGAAACTTAGAGAGATTACCATAAATCTGCTGCTCTCGGAGTGTATCTTGTATGACCCACATGTGGTAGTCATGATCCTTCTCATTAGTCGAGTAAATTAGTATATCTTCACTGAAGACTATGACAAACCGATCGAGGAAAGGATGGAAGATCGTGTTCACGAGACTCATGAACACTGCTGCAATGTTGGTCACTCCAAAGGGCATAACCAATAACTCGTAGTGGCTATACCGACACCTGAAGGTCATCTTATGCACATCCTCATCTTGAACTCTGATCTGGTGATAGCCTGACCTGAGGTCTATCTTTGAGAACCATCATGCCCCCTTGAGTTGATGGAAAAAGTCTTAAATCCTCTGAAGGGGGTACTTGTTCCTCACAGTCACCTCGTTCAGGCGACGGTAGTCAACACACAGTCACAAACTCCCATCCGCCTTCTTGGCAAATAAAATCGATGAATCCCAGGGTGAAACACTCGGTCGGATGAAACCTTTCCCCTGTAGGTCATCCATCTGTACCTGCAGCTCACGAAGCTCAGTGGGAGCCATTCGATATGCCGGAGTAGATATCGGTGATGTCTCGGGGTACATGTATATATAGAAGTCTACCACCCTTCGTGGAGGTAGTCCTGGAACATTATCAGGAAAAACATCCGCATACTGATCCACCACAATAGAAAAACTCGGGCTCTGCACATCAATTGCTCTGAGGAACAGACTAGCCAACAGATGAGTGACCGACTTCCCTCTCCTCTGCATGAGTCCATCCTGTGCTGCGAAGGTTCCTTTCTCTTCGGTGAAGGTGAACCTAGTCCTATCTATGCGGACACACCACACCTTGCACCTAATACAGTCGATCTGATCATGGACTATTGATATCCAGTCCATACCCAGGATGGCGTCGAAAGGTCTCAACGCCACAACAAGAAGATCCCAGCTGAATCTCTCGCCTCCTAGAGTAAGCTCACACTGCCAGCACCAATGCATAATTGTCGAGTCTACTCCCGTAGGAGTCTCTAGCCGTAAGGATAGAGCCAACAGCTCCATCGGAATCTCCAAGCTCTAAAAAAGGGTAGTGGAAATAGTATAATGACTCGAACCTGTGTTTATAAGAACTGTAGCAAGGGTGGAGTAGACACAGATTGTACCTCGAATCATCTCGGGTCCACCGTGGTCGTAAGCCACCGATGCCTGGAGCTGTGCCTGCCTCTGCCCGTCAGCTCCCTGTGGTCAGGGTGGAACTTATGTGGGTGGTGGGGGTAGAGCCTCGAAGCGTCGTCCACCACCCACTGCTCGGCCATCTCCTCTTCCTCATCCGCCTGCTCCATGCGGACCGCCATGGTCGAACCTCTGCCTCTGCCTGGGCGGTCCCTCCAATGTCTGCTGCTCATCTGCATTGCGGGTCGGGCTGTTACAAGACATGTGGCCCTACCCGCTGCATGCATAGCACTGTCCGTTCCTTGTAAAGCTAGCTCTGTGCCGTGTTCCCTACACAGTAGAACCTGTATCCTGAGGTCGCCCACCTGATGGCCTGGTCTGCTTGGACCCCTGCGACATCTGTCAACTGCCGGACGCAGAAGACGCCGCTCTGTGCCATCCTGTGGTGGGTCTCACAGCTGGTGGCTACTCGGTGAGAAAGCTCTCCACAAAAAGGGCTTTCTCCAGCACCCCTGCGTGCATCGGGATGCTGAGGGGAATCATCGAAGCTCTGATCTCATGCATAAGACTCTAATCAAATGTCTTGTCCCGGAAGAATGGGTCATGTACCATTTCTGTGGAGTAGCGCGAGAGGTCGGTAAATCTTGCAGAGTACTGGGCTACTGTCATGTTTCCCTACCGCAGCTGCAGTAACACTTGGATGCACACTGAACAAACGATGGCTGGAACGAACTCCAAGTGGAAGAGGCTCTCAAAGTCCATCCAAAGTAGTGGTGCCTCGTCGTGCACCTGGACCATCAGGCTTCACCATCTACCTACTGCTGCGTGTAGGAGACTCGCGGCAAGGATAACCATACAGTCTGCGGGTGTCCCTACCAATCTGAAGACTCTAGCGATAACCTCCATCCAATCCTCAACTGCCTGAGGATCCGTCTCTCTGCATAACCTGGGCAGTCTCTTTCTCTAAAACTCATTCAATGTGCTCAGGCGGCGTGCACTCTCCGCTGCTGGGGCTGGTAGGATCGGTGGCCTCATGGGTATTGGTACCGCTAGTGCCTCCGCTGTAATGGGGCCCTACACCGAGGCCTCATTTCTCGGTGGGCTACCATCCCGCACGTAACTAGTAAACCTAGCTCGCTGCCTTTGTGGGGCCATCCTGAAAATAAACAGGTGCGCCACAGTTAGTACAGTATTCTGGTGAGATGACAAAAAGTAATCACAGAGAATTTTTTTGAAATGAAACACACATGCAATCAGTGTTTTCATGCACCGATTCGAAAATCATAGGTCTGGGTCCTAGTGTATGGATACGTCGGCCAGTGCACCAATACTGGACACCCTGGACTGAAACCACACTCAACACTATTAACATTATTGCTTCACAGAGAAGAAATTATTAGAGTGTTGAGTTCGGTGGGAGAACTGACTCCTCTGATACCAATTTGACACGACCCATCCTCGGGGCCCATGCCGTGACAACCCCCAGCCCTCCTTCCATAGGCTAGGGGCTGGCGACTAGCACCAAAGGCGTAAATCCCCAAAAATGGAAGGCATTTCCTTTATAAAGTAAACACACACAACAGTGTACGCAAGTGAAGTAAGAACTAAGTAAAAAAGTAGGTGATGAAAAGTAAATGGGCCAGTTTACAAACCCAACTGAAAGTACAGTACAGCTGAAAAAGGAAGTACAATAGTAGTAATGTAAAATAGAAACACCGAGTCTCCCTCCAGAAATCCCACTTGAAGGGTGGGTACAGATAGTCTCCTCAGCTCCTTGGTTCTAGCCATCCGCTCCGTGTACGTCCTGTCAACTAGTCCACCTCCGGGTACCGTCCAGCTCCACAAGCCACCACCTCGATCAGTGTTGTCCGTCGCCTGCATCCAACATAATGTAGTGTGGGCCTAGCCCGTGCAGGGGTGAGTATACGATACTCAGTAGGGACCCCGAGACCCTCAAAGGTCTCACAGAATCCCTGATGTATAAACCATAAAGGAAAGTTACAATAATGAAGTATCAACCGACCCTACTTAGGTATATGCCCATACATATAACTAAGTCATCAATTACAGTTCGTCTACAACACTCGAGCACAAGCACAACCGTCCACACAGGAAAACACAACCCAGTACACATAGGAAAGAAAGTAAATCACATCGTTGATAAAGATTGAAGTCAAGACTCAGCTCACACAGGTATACACTTCGTAAAACTATAGGGATGATCAGATGTAGCCACTAATTCATCTAAGCAGTCAGACCCACATAGGATACAAGACAAGCTAAGCTGTCGGACCCACACATGATACAAGACAAGATACTTTTCTGAACCCGCACAATATACAAGTACAGAGGTCAATTCTGTCAGACCCACATAGGATACAAGAACAATAGTAATAACCGTCGAACCCATGGGGGATTTCAATACGGTAGTCTCCATTGTCGAACCCATGGAGGATTTGAGTACAGAAGTCGATGCAGTCACTGCTAGCTCTAGGGTTCCATCACACATCATGCTCGATTCCGGGAGGGTCCGCTCCTCGAGCAAAAGAGTTGTTATATAAACTGTCATTAATTCCCAAGTTGATGTATCCCAAAGTCCCGTCTCGTGAAAAGACACCCAACGCAACAGACGGTGCGTCAATCGGGAACCCCGTCTGAGAGTTATTGGCTTTTCTGTTTCAGGGGCCCAGTTGGTATTTAAGCTAAAACCAACCTGACAGTACTCCATATGTGTCCAAAAATCAAGTGGAGTAAGCCAAAAGGACCTTCTCATCAAGAGGAATTCAACGCAGTTTACGGCACGTCAAACGGACGTCCGGTCCTTAAGTTATAAGCGTTTCCGCTCCAAGGGCCCAGTTGGTTTCGGGTTAGAACCAACCCGGTTGTACCGCAACATTGATGAAAGCTCAGGTGTAATATAACAAAATTTCCAAATCGATTAGAGAATTCCTACGCAATTGACGGTGCTTCGATCGGAGGTCTGTAGCTCATGTTATGGGAAAAATACTGAAAATGGTCTGAAGTTGGGGGGTCTGGGCCCGGGCCGTCCCAACCCAACCGCCCTAGGTCGGCCCAAACTGGGAGACCTGACCCAGGTCCGGGTCCGGCACGGTAGGGTGCATCCCGGCCCATGTGACCCACCCCGGCCCGACCGGGGGGTAACTGGCTCGGCCAGCTGGCCGAGCGGGGGGGGGGGGGGGGGCAGCCCCATGTCCCGTGGACGCAGTGGCAGGATGGCACCACGGTCTCCCTTGGATCCCACGTGGCTGGGGAATCCGTATTCCGCTGCCGCGGCCGATGCCGCATCAGACTCCTATCGACGGCGCGTCGGGGCGTCGCTGCTGCCTCCGGCCGCAGGCGCCACCGTGTTGGTGACCCGCGCCGCTGGGGGTTTCCACAGGCCACCGGAGTCACTCCGGTGGTCCGATTTTGCTCCTGTCTATTCATGCGGTCTACTCGGGATCCGAGCTCCATTGCAAAGGCTCCAATTTTCCGTTTTGGTCCCGTTTCATCATCACCAATCACCGTACACATCAAGAAGTAAATAGCGTTGGGTTTGGACTTGTTCGTGAGTCCTTACCCACCTCGTTAGTGGTTCAATTCATCGTCCAACAATTAAATTTCATGCCGAGGGAATAAATCACATATTGAAATATAAAAATTCCCCTAACTCAACAATTGATGACGAATATCGGCATCGTGGTAGACAGCGTCTTGGGGAAAGGGTTCGTAGGCGTCGTCGGAGTGCACCGAGGAGGAAGCGGTGTCTCCTCTCTTGTCACGGAGAAGAGGATTGGTGGCACATCGTTGTTCTTTGAGGAACCGACCTTCTTCATCATTCTTCTTCGGAGGCCGCCATTCTTCAAAACCCTCAAGAGTTCTCTCGATCTTCCTCACACAACGAAATCTATCCCCCTTCATAAAATAATAGGCTCCTCCTATTATTTTATTACACACACCAAGCAACTCTCCCAAAATTAAATCACCACATTAAATAAAACATGTTGAAAAACAATTTAGGAAGGGAGAGGGAAGGTCCCAATTTATTAAATGCGTTGAAAATTAATTAAAAAGGGGGAAAAGAGGAAAGATCCTCATTAAATACTGAGTTGACATGAATTAATGGAGTGATGTGGAGAGATTGTCATTTAATGGGGGTTTTCCAATTTAATGACGGGTTTTCAATGAGTTTAGAGGAAATTAAATGGTTGGGGCTCATGTGGGCCCCACCTCTCTAAAATTCACACTTGGGTAGTTAGGTGTCTATGGGCCCCACCCTTAACTACACATGGAAGGGAGTAACCTCCTTATAAAATAAAAATTGTTCCGACAATTTTTATTTTCTTCTTAAATAAACCCCCAATAATTAACTTAACCTCCATTGAGAATGCAACTACGGTAAGGATCATGTTAAGAAATTACCGGCGTTGCGAGTTCATCGGTGCCCTCAGATTTTAATTCCAAGCATCAGTTCAAATGATATAAAAACCTGATCGTTTGTTTACTGAACGTACCCAAGCTAAACTTCGGAAATTGATTCCGGGCACACCAGGCCTCGAAATCAAGGATCGTCAGAATCCACTGACTCATAAAATTCCAAAGCATTTAAGAAAAAAAATATTTGAAATTTACGGGTCTTTACAAGATTTAACATAAAAACTTATCTCCCATTACATATGGATCACATGGAATATGACTAAATCCCCCTTAATTTTTCAAATCTCTAAGGATCATATTCTTGATTTCCTGGATGAGATTTTACATTTCCTTGCATACAAAAGTATTATTTGATAATTACTTCTCCTTAGATGAACTCCCCCTTACATAGGGAAGTCTCTTATTTACTTGGTATTCTATTTTATCATTCCTTTCTCCCCCTTTGTGATTTTCAAAAAGGAATGAAGATAATAGAAAAAAAATTGGTACCAAAAATATTACTACTAAAGAATAAAATATATGAAGAGCAACCAAAATTTCATTAAGATTGAAATAATTTTTACAAGATGAAAATAAAACAAAATATCAGAATGGGGTGGAATTATATTTCTTTCTCCTTCGGTATTAGCTTCTTCACAATGGTTTTAATCTTCTTTATCTCCTTGTGATCTTCTTCCATATAATTAAGTAGCTGATTTTGATCTTCATTTTTCTTCTCTAAGGCTTTTATTTTTTCTAATTGAGCCTTAAGATTATCTGCATGTGCCTTCAAGACTTCTTCCTCCTTGCAAAAGTTTTTCTTCAAACTCAATTCTGATTTCCCTTCCCCTCTTCCAATACATAGTAACTGAATTAAGATTCCCATTGGGGACTTTGAATTCTTTCTTCTGAGTCGACTATTCAAGACGTAGCTTTTCCTCATTACTCTTAGTGAGATCCTTGATCTTCCTATATTCGGTGTCAAAATAATCCTTGAAATTTTCTTGAAACTCATTAAGGATTCACAGGTCATTGACTTTATTTATTGACCAAATTGTAATCTTATTTCATGATCTTTTATTAGCCTTATAACTAATTAGGAAAGATTTGAAATCAGCCTCAATCTTGACAAACTTATCTATGATAATTAAAATTTAATCTGATTTCTGATAAAACGAATGTTGAAGCAATTGAAACCTCGAATCTATACATGGGAATAAGGGAATAATATCAACTTGATTTTTCAAAGACTATACCACAAAATCATGTCCAAGGGAAGATGATTCAGAATCATAGTGTTTGGTTGGTGAGGATTCCTTTTCCATCTCTTCAGCTTTCCTCTTCGAAGAATCACCAAAATCGTTATTTTCACCATAGATTTATTAGGTGTACCAAACAACACCTTCTCTCCATTATCAACTCCTTGAATGATCACTTTTGCTTTGGGTGATTCATGCTCACTATTTGATAACTAAACAATCTTATCTTCATAAACTTTTTTTCTCCACATTTTCCACAAGATCAGCTGGCTGAATAAAATCATGGCTGCCACTCTCTTGTTCAAATAGTTTATTCACTTGTTCTTAACCATTTTCTTCTTTTTGTAGTGTAAAAAGATTTGAAGATTATTCTTCAGAAGTTCGGATTGATAGTTTCTCAAGGACTCTCCTTCTCATGATAATCCTCTACATTCCTTATCATGTCTTTAGTATTACCAATTCCTTCTTCTTCTTTATCCGTAAGAGTATTTTCTTTCTCTTCCAGTTCCTTGGCCTTCCTCTTCCTTCCATCCTTCCTATAGAAACTTATGGTTTCTTTGAAAGATCGTCAATTTTTTATTCAGAAAAATCATAGAAATATATGGATTGACTATTGAATCCAAAATTCATCCTTCTGAGAGTATCATCACTCAACAACATTACATTGAAATTCCTTTTCATATAACAATATGGAATTTTGAATTAATCAAGAAAATGAACTATAATTTTTGAGAGTATAGCTAGATACCTGATGATTTGAGACTTCAAATTTTGATTCCTGAAAAACGCAATTGTAATCAAGATATACTTGAACAAGTTTATCTTCTTGAGGTTCAACAGAAAATACAAAATATAGATATCGCTCTTCTGTAGTGTATCCTTATTCCCTTTTCTTTGAATAACAAAGCAATGAACCCATAGTTCAAGAATCTAATATTTTGTAGATAGATGAACAATATTTGAAGTCTTTACCTCTCAAAGACCAAGATATTCTAGAGATTTACCCTTATCAAAAGATCATACTATATCTGGTAGTTTATGGGTAAAAAGCTCTTCTTCTCCTTCACAAAGAATTCAAATGAAGCTTGCAGCCTTATTATAAGAAAGGGAGTAGGTCGTTCGGTAGCTCTTGAAGGAAAACATGCTTCTCCATCCTTCATTAAGGATAGTTACTATCTCGTATAATTCCACTAACAACTCTAGATAAACCGGATCCTATTCCTTTAGTTTTAATAGACATAGGCTCTCCCAGCCATTCAAATTTATATATTTTGAAATGATAGAATCATACTTAGCAAAAAATATCAGATCTACTAACCTATATCTGTATATTTTCCATTCAGATATTTTCTTTATAGTCAATATTTCATTCTGAGGAGAGGATTCTATATACATTCAAAACTAGTGAAAACTTAAAGATTCAGAATGGCCTTAAGTAGAGTAGAAAAGATTTAGCACACCAGAGCATTGAAGATCGATGTAGGAAAAACATCCATGGGGTTCTTATATAAGAGTTTAAGGTGACGATTCAACTTTATTTATTGATCTAACAGATGAAAAACTCTTGATTATATCTAATTGTTGAGATTATGATGAAAAAGGAATATGGTAGGTTCTTATCTTTTGAGTTTTTTAAGATAAACATTCAGATTTAAGGAAAAGTTAATCTAAAAAAAATCTCAAACCAGATAAAAATATGAACATGTAAAAGATGATTAAAAAATTTTATATAAGGAAACATGCCTTCCGGATTTCTAGGAAAATTATTCGTAATGAGGAAAAATTCTTCTTGAAAAACATTAGATTTGGGAAAATTTTCTTACGAAAAATTTCAATAATTTTTTTTTTAAATATGATATTTTGATTACAAAAAATTTGAATACGATAAAATTCATTATGAAAAAATTTTATTACGAAAATCTTGATTACAAAAGTTTTGAATAATAAGAAAATTCACTCCCCCAATGAAAATGAGTTACTTACTATAAGGATGTAGGTTTCAAGAAGAAGTTAATATGAATGATTAACTTACAGTTATCATTCTTAACTTATATTTAATGAATTCAAATCTATTGGACTGTAATGATTATGTGAAAATATCATCATATTGATCTTGGGTTCCAATAAATTGTAGAATGATATCTTATTTTTATGTGTGATCCTTAAGAATTTGATGACTAATATCTATGTGTTTTTCACATGAGTGTTGTGCAGGGTTTTTATATAGAGAACATACACTAGTATTATCAAACTATATTTTTAATTTCTTAAAGCACATACCATAGTCTGTGAGTGTGTGTTGCATCCACAACACTTGGGCACAAAAACTTCCAGATGCTACATATTCTGCTTCAGTAGCGGAAAGTGGTATTGATTTTTTCTTTTTTGCATGACCAAGAAAATAATTAATGTGCTAAGAAATGAAAAGTTATGGATGAATTTTTCCTATCTATTCTACATCCACCGAATTCAAGATCCTTAAAACATTTTTAAAAAATTATTTCCAGAAGTATAATAGAGTCATAAATCCATGGTTCCCTTTAAGTAGAAACTTTTTTTCACTCCCTTTAAATAATATTCCATAGGATTGGATTGATATCTTGCACATAAGCATACTAAAAAAATTTAGTCTGGATGACTAGCTATTATGTACAGTAGACTATCAATCATACCTCTAAATGATGTTTGATATTCTGGTTTCCCAGCTTCATCATGATCTAGTGAATTTGCGGTACAAATAAGAGTACTTATACTCATAGTGTTGTCAAATCCATAATTTTTAAGAAGATATTTCATATACTTATGTTGGGATATATATGTTCCTTCTAGTTTTTGAGAAATATGAAAACCAAGGGAAAATGTTAACTCACCCATCATACACATTTCAAACTCATATTTCATTAGATCCTCAAAAAAATCAGTTAAAGGTTGCTGAGTTGAAACAAATATAATGTCATCAACATAAATTCGAACTATCAAAATATTTTCTTATCTTTCTTTATAAAAATGGTTGGATCAACATTTCTCTTAACATAATTGTTTTGTAAAAAAAATCATGTAAGTCTATAATACCAGGATCTAGGGGATTGTTTAAGTCCATACAAAGCTTTGGTAAGTTTGAAAACATGTTCAGGATGTCTTATATCTTCAAAACTAAGAGGTTTTTCAACAAAAACATCATCTTCAACAAAAACATTAAGGAATGCACAATTAACATCCATTATAAAAAGTTTGAAATAAAATAATGTTGCAAAGGCAAGTGAAGTACAAATAGATTGAAGTCTAGATACTAGAGCATAGGTTTTTTCATATTATATAACATCTTGTTGGTTATAACCATTAGCAACAAATCTAGCCTTATATCTTACAATGGTTCCATTTTCATCACACTTATTTTTGAAGTCCCATTTTACACCAATAACAGAGGATTCCTTAGGTCTTACAACCACAGACCAGTCTTTATTCCTACTGAGTTCATTTAGCTCATCTTGTATTGCTTTAATCCAATCATTATCACCTAAACCATCATCAATAAATTTTGGTTCTAACTAGGAAATAAATTCTAGATGTTATACTTCATTTCATAAGGAACTTCTAGTCCTTACTGTTAGATTTACATCAACAATGATACAATCACTGGGATGATTCTTAAGAAACAATTGGATTGGGTTTTGTAAAACCTATTCATCAATATATGGTAGGAAATATTATGGGGTAAATACATCAAAAATATTTTCTTGAATATTATCCACATCAGAAGTATCTTCTATCAATGTTTTAAAAATAGTTTTTTAAAACACATCCGAAGATGTAGGTTGAGGTTGTTTAAAAACCAAGGGATTGGTTTCATCAAATTTAACATAACTTTTTCTTCAATAGTAAACATATTTTTATTAAAACTCTATAAGCCTTAGAAGCTATGAAGTAGCTAAGGAAAATTCCTTCATTAGATTTGGGATAGAATTTATGTAAATTATCTTCAGTATTTAGAATTAATACTGTGTAGCTAAATACATTGAAGTAGGAAAGTCTAGGATTTATACCATTCCATAACTCATAAGGGGGTTTATTAGGAAAATATCTAATAAAACCTTGACATATAGTATAACAATTAGTACTTATAGGTTCAGCTCAAAAGTGTTTACCTATAGAAGATTCACCCAACATGGTTCTAGTTATATCTTGAATAATTCAATTTCTTCATTCAACAACACCATTCTGTTGAGGATTTCTTGGTGCTAAGAAGTTATTAGTAATACCTTTTCTACTACAAAAAGTTTCAAAATCAGAATTTTGAAATTCTCCCCCATCATCACTTTGAATAGTTATCAATGGAAGGTTTTTCTCATTGTTAACATGGACTCGAAAAATTTTAAATTAAGAAAAATATTCAGATTTCTTTTCTAGAAAATAGACCCATGTAAATCTAGTGTAATCATCAACTAGAACAAATACATAATATTTACCTTTAATGCATCCAGTTTGTGTTGGACCGAAAAGATCCATATGAACCAACTATAATGTATCAGTAGTTGAGACTTCACCAATTGATTTAAAACTTGATTTATGTTTCATTCTATATTGACAAACATCACAAACTATCGAAGAATCAAATATAAGCTTCAGTAGATACTTAACTATTATTTTCATAGAGAGTTTCCATAAGTTCCTAAGGTTACAATGTCCTAACCTTCTATTCCATTACCAATATTGATCTTCCATTGCACTATGTTAAGGTATATCTTGGCTCCTATGTTCTTATAAGTTTAGTGTATATACATTATCTTTCGTACGGGCAGCAATAATAAAATCTTCCTTGGAATTTTGTACTAAGCACTTATAATTCCTAAAATTAAATAGGTAACCTTAATCACATAATTGACTTATGCTAATATGATTGTTATTAAGACCCATAAAAAATAAATCATTTGAAATCAATGTTTTTCTACGAAGAACAATGTTACTTATACCAACAATTTCTCTCTGATCATTATCTCTGAAAGTTACATTTCCTCCTTTTGTCTTGAAAATATTTTCAAAGATGTTTTTGTTACAAGTCATATGCTGGAAATATCAACTATCCATGTACAATATATTACTGTTGGTATTATCTTTATTTTCCTAAAAATAAGTTTCTTAGGGTTTTAGAACCCAAACTTTCTTGGATCTAGATATATCAGAAATAAGAATTTTATGTATCCATATTTTCTTAGAAAAATAAGCTTATGAAAACCTAAAGACTATGTTTTGTTTAAAGAACAATTTTTCACCACATTTCCAACACAATGAAATTTAATACATAATTGATAACATTGAGGAACTAAATAGTTATTAACAAAAAATGGTTTAGAATTTTTATAACAAAGTCCAGAACTATTCCATAGAGGTCATATTTGAGAATACATCTTGTCAAAGTTTTCCTAACCAAAATTAATGTTTTTCAAACACTTCCTCAGGCAAAAAATTTGGGATTTAGTTTAATAAACAAGTTTTTATCATCAGAACATTAATTTTATCACTAGAGTTTGTCTCTAAAATAATTTTCATTGAAATTAATTTTTCAAGATCCTTATAAAATTTATCCTTATCAGAATTAACTTCCTCAATGTTTTCTAAATACATTCAAAATAAAAAGTTTTCTTATCAATATATTTAAGAAGATCAAATACTTCTTTAGTTAAAACATAAATTCTAGAATTTTCTTAATCAATATTTTTCTTGAGTTTAGAATTTTCATTCTAAAGAAGTTTACTAAAACTTGAAACTTCTTCATAAGTAGATAAAGTATTATCTTATTCATAAGAAGATTCATCATTCAAAGACTCATAGTATTTGTTATCACTACAATTTTCATTCAAAGACACATTTTTGATAGATTCAGGATTGTGTACCTTGGCCATTAGACAACAAATTGAAATGGGTAGTCTGGCTAGTAAACCCAGATTCTTCTGGCCAGAAGATTTATACTCTAAGGATTTATTAGAAGAGTCTCCACCAATGGAACTCCAGGTTTCATTATCTTTCAAAAAATTCCTAGCTTTACCCTTATTGTACTTCCTTCTATTTCTCTCAGAATTATTTTCCTTTTAATCTTTTTTATTAAGCATAGGGAAATATGGCTTTATATGCCCATCTCTTTTTCATTCATAACAAGTGACTTCCGAGTCTTTATTTTCCTTTATTTATTTATTATTATATCTGTATTAAAATTATTTCTTTCCAACTATATTTTTCATCATTCGAGAAAGATTATCTAGATCATTATTTGAATGTTCACATTCATTAAATCAGAATATGATAATGCCTTTTTTAGTCTTATATATTATAACTGTTTCAGGAGTCTTGGATTTAGTAGTTGTAAAATCTACACTTTGATTTCCATTCCTCTTCTTATTCATATCAGTATATCTTTTCATTCTAGTATCATGTTGAAGAAGAGTTCCAATAAGTTTAGTAATAGTAATTTGAAAAACTTTTTTATTCTCATCAATAGTTGTCCACTTAGACTCTTACTCATTATACATGATATCTATAATATTTTCCACAATTTCTTCATCATCTAAACCCTTATCACCCATAGATTGTATACTATTAACAATAGTAATAAACCATTTTTCACCTTTCATACTGGTTCTACATTAGGAAATAGTGATCCATTTTATTTTTCTATGAGAATATCTCTTCTAGATTCTATAACATTGGATGTAAAAAAATGAGTAACTTCTAATTTCTTATAAAAAAAATTTACAGATTCACAAGAAGAAATATGACTTCATATATTTTTTTCCACAAAACACAACAAAGTATTGCGTACCTTGTAGTTTAGTTTATTTTCTAAATATTCTTTATAGGTGAATGTTATGACTTATTTATCATGAATCTTATAATCTCTAGTAAACATAAAAAAGTTTTACACTAAAATATTAATAACAAATGTCATCATATAATCTCTCCAATACTCATAATAATTTTCATAAAATATAGGTGTTCTAGTAGGATTGATATTTTAAATCGAACCAAACATTCAATCCTTTCATTCAATGAAAATATCATTCAATAAAAACTTAGTAATAGAAAAAATTTTGTTAGAAAGGGGAATATTCCGAAGAATGGAAAATTTAGAAAAATGAAAACATGAACAAGAAAACTTATATGTGAATATAAGTATTTCAAAGACCTCCTCTAATACCAATTGTAGGATCGAAATGTGATGTAGATTCTCAATTTTCAAGAGGGGGTGAATTGTAAGTTTAAAAACATTCATTTTTAACCTTAAGGAAAACTATGTTTAACAAAGTTAAACACGATAAATTCAAAAGATATATTAGTTCTAAAAACTTTCTTGGTTTCAAAAATATGGTTCCAGAAATTAATCATAAGAAAAGTTTACAATGAAAAATATTCTACCATAAAGCGTATAAAATATTACTAATTAATGTATACAAAAGTACAAAATCTATAAGTAGGATATACTTTTTTCTTTAAGAAAATGCAGCAGAAATAAACTTGAAACCAAGAAAAGTAACAAGTATAATTTATTTTAACCCAAACAATAGTGTATCCAACAACCTTGGATAATGGTCCCTTGATTTATAAATTCATGAAAGTTTGTCTTACCCACAATAGGGTACGACCTTGATAGGATTATCCAAATTTGACTTTCTATCCCTGTAAGCCCTAAAACATCAAGGTAGTTAGAACATCTATCTTCATATTCAATGAAGTCCTCGAACATTATGTTAGTTTGCACCTCTATCTTCCTATCCCTAGAATCCCTCGATTGTACTCAGTAACAATCGAAGTCGCACAAAGAAATATAAAGAAGATGTTTAGTACACACAATGCATGAGATTTTATCTCTAAAAACCATTTCAATATCATGAAATCTCTATAGTGATCACAAGAATATCAGTTTTTCAAATAAGCTCCTATTTATAGGAATTTATCCAATGGTCATCTCCCTCCTCCAATGGTCATATTTTTCCATGAATCTCAGATGGGACCTATACACGTGTCACTCAAACAACGGTTAGTTAGAAACAGATTATACGACATCGTTTCATAACTATAACAATTATAAAAAAATAAGGTTGTTTAACCAAATATCATTTTTTGGAGTCTACGAAAAAATAATGCTCAATGTATATGAAAAAAACATTCATAAACTATATATATGGATATTTGGATTCTATTTTTCATGGAATTTGGAATCATAATTCTATATACTTCGGAGTCTGAATACCAATATATTCAAAATCTGAATTCTAAGGAATTCTGTGTTTGAATTCTGAGGAATTAGGAATTTGAATTACGAGCAATTCAGAGTCTGAATTTCATAGAATTCAGAGTCAGAAATTTAGAGAATTTGGAGTCTCAATTTTAGAGAATTCAGAGTTTGAATATTAGAGAATTGAGAGTCTGAATTTCAGAGAATTTTGAATCTGAATTTTAGTGAATTCAGAGTCTGAATTTCAGAGAATTGGGAATATTAATTTTAGATAATTTGGAGACTGAATTTCAGAGAATTCAGAATAGGAATTTTAGAGAAATCGGAGTTTAAATTTCAGAAAATTTGGAATCTGAATTCTAAGGAATTCAGAGTCCAAATTTTGAGGAATTCAGAGTCTCAATTATGAAGAATTATAAGTCAAAATTTCAGATAATTCAGAGTCTGAATTTGAGATAATTTAGAGTCTGAATTTAAGAAATCTTGGAATCTGAATTCCAAGGAATTCAAAGTCTGAATTTCAAGGAATTTAGAGTCTGAATTAAGAACCTGAAAACAAAATACTCTCTATTTATGTATGGACAATATTTTGAGGTTTTAGATTTTATCAAGAATTTTACACTCAAGAATAAAAATAGTACGACATAGAGAAACCATATAATGAAAAATTAAAACATGTGTATGGATAAAATTTCATTGGGAATGGAAAATTTTCTTTATTATGATAATTCGTAGGAAAAAAATGAATTTTTTCCTTAAGATAGAGTGTTTGTGATTTTCATAACATAGAGGAATACAAAATTCAGAAGGAATCTTTATTAACTCAACATACCCTAGGTTAGTTATTAACCCTTATTTATTGTTTCTTATAATCCTATGTGGTGAGGATGTTGTCTCGAAACCTGTTGGGTTGTATTTCATAAAACATTGGTGAAGGCGTGGTGGTTAAACTTGATTTGATTCACTGCCATCATTTTCAAGTAAGGCTATAAACTTGAGAATTTGTTTCCCACCCTTTAAATTCGATTCTTATGGTGTATTTGAGTTGTGGTGAATTGATTGAATGTTTTTTTTGCTCTCACCGCACTAATTTTGGGTGGAATGTATTATAGTAGAATGATGTGATCAATATTAAGAATGTGCACACATTATTTTGGATGTGCATATACGCGAGAAGATTTCTCTTTGAGTTTGTAAGCTCTGGCTCTGCCAAATTCATTGAGGTAGGTTTCTAAACGTTTCTTAATTAACAAATTATGTTTTTTTGATTTATTGCTTTTGATAAACATGACTACAATGTTAGATTAAATTGTTTATTGGTGTAATTAAATGATTAAAGATAAATTAATTTAATTCTTTGAGGTTGTGAAATAGATAAATAATCAAGCCTTTAATTATGAGAAATTAATTTGGTAAAGTCTAGATAATTAATTATGAATTAATTATTTTCTCTGAAATGATAATTAATTAGGGGATTAATTATGATCATTTAATTTTGTTTTGTTAGGATAATTAATTATGAATTAAATATATTATTTATGATTATAATTAATATTGGAATTAAGTATGAGATATGAATGTGGTTAAGTTGAAATAATTAATTATGAATTAATTATGTTCTTTGAAATGATAATTAATCATGGGATTGATTATGAGTAATTAATTTGACTATGTTGATATAATTAATTATGAATTAATTATGTTCTTTGAGATAATAATTAAACAAGGGATGAATTACAAGTAATTAGTTTGGTTATGTTTAGATAATCAGTTGTGAATTTATTATGTTATTTCAGATTATATTTAATTGAGGAGTTAATTATGAGATATTAAATTGGTTATGATGAAATAATTAATTATTACTTAATTATGTACTTTGAAATGATAATCAATCCTGACATTAATTATTAGATGTTAAACTTGGTAAGTTGAGATAATTAATTGCGATATAATTATGTGTTATAAGATTATAATATAGATTATTAATTGGGCGTTAATTATGAGATAATGATTTAGGCTATGCTGAGATATATAAATTTTGAATTAATAAGGTTATATTAAAACGAATGTCTTGAGATAATTATTTTTTGAATTAATTATGTGATATTGAAAGAGTTTCTTTAGAGATAACTAATTTGTGAATTGGTTATATGATATTGGGATGGATTCCATGAGATAAGTAATATATTAATTAATTAGGTTATATTGAAATGGTTGGTTTAGAAAAAATTAATTTCATAATTGATTGTGTGATATTGGGATGGATTACAAGAAGATAATTATTTTATGACTTAATTATGTAATTTTGAGAAAGTTTTCGTGTGATAATTAATTGTATAATTAATTATATGATTTATGAGAGGGTTACCTTTATATTAGTTAATTGTTAAAGTAACTAGAGAAATTATTGAGATTATTTAATGGTTGAATTAATTAATATTATATTTATTATTTGATAATTGTTTAGTTAACAAATGTAATTTTTGTGTTATCTAATTGTTGACTTTAGTAGTGAATACGATGTTGTTAATTAGTTATAAAATTAATTAATGGACTCGATTAATTAGATTGTGAATTAAATAATGGAAAAGATCTTGGGGTGATAAACATAAATTTTTACACCAATGATAAATATATATGGGTGATTGATAAATGGGTTGTAAGAAATTTATTGATGCTTCAAATACTCACAGGGTTCTAGGCATGGCATTTTACCCCCATCATGCTTGAAAATTTTATTTTATGCAGCAGTGACTGAACCTCCAAATACCCATGGGTTCATGGGACAAGGACTGATTCTCTAAATAATCATGAGCGTGCAATACATGACGTTCTACACCCATTAATTAACATTTTATTGTTGGTATAATTTGTCGTATATGAAATAAATTAAACGGTTAATGAAATATGAAGTGATATAAAGATTTTCGAATTGAATATGGGAAATGGTTTTAAATTTGGCACGACCAAGATAGGTATTTAGATACAGGTGTCTAGAGGAACCTTAGGATTTATGTTATTAAATAAACAATATCAAATAATGTGATAAACAAATTTTATGCATTATATATAAATAGTTCATATCTAGACACTTTTTTTTGGATATGAGCCAAAGTAGGTATCTCGGTCAGGTGTCCCTTAGTATCCTAGATGGTTTTTATTTATTTATAAGATTTAGTTGTAACTTGTTTATACCTCCATGCTCTTTATTTATATTACATTTTCTAGATTGAGCTAGACAACAGTGGTCCCAATCTACTATGATTTATATCTCACACCCTACTTGGGATTCCATTACACTGGGGTACCTGAGTAGACTCTCCTTGATTGCATGACCTTGGATCATTCTTGGGGTTGTTTTCCAGTACTTGGGAATTATGAGAAAAGGTCTGGGTTTGAGCTCAGGATTCTCATGGATAATGCCCTTGGGGCTTTCAGTCTTTCCCTATTTTCCGTACTGCGATGTAGATCATGCTATTTTGTTTACTAATTTTAGTTATGTATCACCATTACATGCATGCATTTTATAAACTGGCATTGCCCGTTTTCATTATTCAACTGATTATTGCCTTATATTTGCATCTATTTTTGTCTGTGTTTGTTATCTATTTACACTGTTCACTCTGAATATGAGGGTATAGATTCCCCACTAACAATCCATACACCCCAGCTACTAGTCGGTAGCCTTGGGAATACATGGAGACATGCTTGAGGTCATTTTGTGACCAGTACAACTATGGGGTTGAGGGTAAGCGAGTTTGGGATATTACAAAGTGGTATCAAATGATTCGGGGTTTATTTCTTTTATATCGATCTTTTTTTTTGGGTTTGTAAACATGAGTCTAGAAAATTTTCGGTTTTTTATTAATAACCATGCTTGGGACTGATCTACCAATGTATAGGATATTATTAGGTGTCTTAGGATGGGAATTTATTATTATACTATTCGTGGTGACAATTGATATGATTTCACCTTGAGCGACTGGTGTATTTTCCAGTAGTTACTGATTTGTGAATTATAAAAAATTTCCTTAGAATAAAATGCTAAGGAAATTTCATTACATACATCATCCTATGCACATAGATATCCCCATGACATGCGTAAGATATTCCATGTAGTTTCATTAGTAGGATTCCTGCTAATTTTGATTGTGTGCCTTCAATGAAATTTAATATTTTTATTTCATTTAGCATTCACATTTAAATATAATGTTTTGATGAAAAATATAACATGATTGGGTGTTTATATGCCATACTGCCTATTTATTATCTTGTTTTGTTAATGTTCTAAGCCTCTGTGTTATAACATGCTATTGTGATACTAATTATAAAAACAAGAAAGAGTCGTTTTAATATGTAATTGGCTCTATGAGTGGAACATTGATATGTTTCATTTATAACGGGACATAGTTTTAGTTGTAAGGTGTATGGGAACCTTATAACATGGAAAATGGTTACCTGTGTTTTCAAACAATTGAAAAATGGATTATAATGTGAGAATCCTAAATGGGAATTTGATTTGATAAAAAGGAGCCAAATGTTAGCGGTAAGGTGTATGGGCACTGTAAAGGTATGATGGGTGTCTGAGAAAACAACACGATCGTTCACACAAGAACTCTTCACATTGGTTGTTTGGCTAGTTTTGTAGTAGCTCCCAATGGATTCCTATAGACGAGAAGATTTTATGGGGGTAAATTTTAATGTCCCATGTTTTTGAACTGGTCTAAAATATGAAGGTTTTGGACTCTTTCATTTAGTCCATAGTTTAGTATTAAAAAAAGAATCAGAAAGAAGTTTCATGATTTGAGTTCCATTAAAGTGTGGATAATAGGCTTGGGTAAAGTCTCAAGGAGTTTCTTGGATCACATGATGGGTTTCAAGAGAACTGGACCAGGCAGTGATGTTCGCACATTCTATGCATGGTAAGTCAAAACTGTATGGGTTAGCCCTTCATAATAAAGCAGGTGTTTAGTAGTGGACACATGGCCTATGAAAATTCTATCAGACTATGCCTATCAAACCGTACGGTCTACCAATTTTTCAGTTTTTGGTAAAATTAATTTAATTAAATTTATGGTGGAATGAATTTAATTAAATTAGTTGTTATGGGTTTATTTTAATTAAATTAATGTTGAGATAATTTAATTAAATGGCATTGATATGGAGAATTTAATTAATTAAATTGATATGAAATGAATTAAATTTCTTTTAAATGATGATGAGATGGAGTCTTTATTTAATGAAATTCCTATGAGAGGAATTTAATCAGAAGATTGTTAAATGGGAAGTTGTGTGTTATCAACGAATCACTACTAGAAAGACGACCTATACCCACAGTTCAAAATTCTGGGTATAGGTCCCAAAATTGTTGTTATAGCCTATACCCATAGTTTTTGGAACCGTGGGGCTGAGAGGCGTCGCAATAGGGGTCTAAGCATATACCCAAGGTTTGGAAAACCGTGGGTATATGGGTGTCACAGTGCGGCACACCGCTGTACAACGTGGCACACCACTACCCCCACAGTATGAAAACTGTGGGGAATTATATTCAGAAAATGAAATCCTCAGGATTCGAACGAGGGATGTCGCACCAGAATTCCACCCCCTCTAACCAAGAGAGCCAAGGACAACTTCATAATATATACATAAATATTTATATAAATATATTAATATCGTCGCTTATCTAAAAATGAAGAATCCGGGAATTGAATAGGCGACTGATTGGAAGAATATACACCACCTGAACAACTGAGCTGCAGAAATATTGTTAATATATCCATACATTTAGATACATATAATAATTATAACTCATTTATTAGAAAAAAACTCACCAAGATTCGAAGAGTGAAGTGACTTTAATAATAAAAAACGCCTCACCAACCAACCTAATAATATTTCTTTTAATTATTTGTGTATGTTTGTAATTATATTAATCCTAAACTATTTCCTGCTAAAATTTTGGTTGTCCCGCATAACTTTTTGTCCAGCTGGGAAATCTATATACACAGTTTTGCCAAACCATGGGTATAGGTCTTCAAAAAAACACCAATACCCGTGGTTTTGAAAAACCGTGGGTATAGGTCTTCCAAAAATACCATATACCCATAGTTTTTCAAAACCGTGGGTATTGGACTTTACATCCAATTTATACCCATGACTTTTCAAAACCGTCGGTATAGGTCCCCATATTATCCTTATACACACGGTTTTCTAAAACTGTGGCTACAAGGGTACCCTACACCCACGGTTTTTCAAAAAACTATATTTATATGACCATTTTCCAGTATTGAATGGAAATATTAAATGGTAAAATTTAAATGATATGTAAATGAGGAGTTGAGGTTTCATTTAATTAAATTAAAAGAAAAGATAAATTTAGTTAAATAAATAGAAATGGTGGTTTTATTTAATTAAATTCATGGTTTAGAAGAATTTTATTAGTCATTATGAAAAGAGAGTTTATTATATAATTAAACTGAGGTTGAGAGAATTTATGTAAATGATGTTTATAATTTTTAGTTTTTAATTTAATTAAATTTTGTTCTAATAATCTGATTATGTAACATGAATTGGAGAAATTATTTAATTAAATTCATTTGGAATGAATTTAAATAAATGACGATTAATGATGTTTCATGGGTTTTTTTAATTCAATTATGTAGATATAATTTAATTAATTAATAAAGAGTTGGAAAATTTATTTAATTGAATTTAGTAGGAAATGAATTTAATTAATTGATGTGTTAAATTTGGAGATGGGGTTTTTTCTAATTAAATTTAAGGTTAAGATGAATTTATTTATTTGATGAAATTGATGTTTTATTTAATTAAATTGTATTGATAAATTTTAATTAAATAATTATGTGTGGGGAAATTTATTTAGTTAAATTCCTTGGAGAAGAATTTAATTAAAGATTTGTTAAATGTGGAGGTGGGGTTTTACCTAGTTAAATTCAAGGTTAAGATGAATTTAACAATTTGATGAAAGGTGGGGTTTTATTTTAAATAATTTTATTCATATAATATAGTAAAATAATGTTGTGTTGGGGAAATTATTCAATTAAATTCACTGAAGAGGAATTTAATTAAATGGTGTGTAATTGAGGAGTTTTGGTTTTTATGAAAGAAGGGTTTTATTAAATGATAAAAATAATAATGGTTATTATTAGGCTAGTTTTATTTAATTTAATTGAGGTTGAGTAATTTGATAAAATTAGGTGAGATGGATACTTTTATATTATTAAATTAAGAAAAAAGATATTTTATTAAATGATGTGAAGTGGGGGTTTATTTAATTAAAATTGTTGAGAATAATTGAATTAAATGATGTTTAAATGGGGAGTTTTAGGTTTCATCAAATTATATTTTTATTAAATGATAATAATATTAATGGACATTATTATGGTTGTTTTATTAAATTAAATTATTGTTGAGAAAATTAATTAAATTAGGTGAGATGTAGAGTTTTATTTAATTAAATTCATTTTAATGGAATTTCATTAAATGAGGAGAAACATGGGTATTATTTAATTAAATTAAAGGTTAATAAATTTTTTTAATTGATGTGAAACATAGGTTTTACTTAAATTAAATTGAATTTTGATAGAATTTAATTAAATATCATGAGTTGGAAAATTAATTTAATTAAATTCAATTTATGAGAATATAATTAAATAATGTGTACATTTGAGTTTGGAGTTTATCAAAGGGGTATAATATTAAAGGGTAATAATAATAATATGATAGTTATTATTATAATTATATTAATTCTTATATTTTAAAATAGTTTTTTAATTTATTTAAGGTAGAAAAGAAAAGGGAGGCACACCTCTCCCTCCTCCTTAAGAGGGCCTGATACACCCATGGTGTAACACCCATGGGTGGCGCACCACCCTCTCTCCAGCTCCCTCTTCAGACGGATATCTCCTCACGGAGTCATCACAGAAAATGTTTATCTCATAATTATAAATCCTTCTTCATATGTTTCATTCGTCGCATCGGTCGTCTTGCCTCTCCTTCGCTCGAGATCCTTTGGGCCAAAACCCTAGGTTCAGGATTAAGCCGGATCTCTTGTTTCTTCCGATCCTAGGTGGTGTAGAAGATGTAATGGGACCCGTTGGGTTGTAATTTGACAACCGCCGCTGATGTGTGGAGGTTCGTCTTGATTTGATCAATCACCATCATTTTCAAGTTAGGGTATAATCCTTATAATTGTTTTCACACTATTTAAATTATATGTTTATGATGTATTTTATTTGCGGTAAATTATTTGGAGGCGCGCTGGTTCTCAAAACACAAATTTTGGGTTTTATTTTTAATTTTATGGTGACGTGATCAATTTCAAGTATGTGCGCACATTATTGTGGAAATGCATATGTGATATCAGGTTGTAGTTCGAATTAGGAAAAATTGGCTAGGACAAATTCATTGATGTAGGGTTATAAACATTTCCTAGTTAATAAAGTAAAATTTTATTAATTTATTGATTTTGATAATTTTGACATCAATGTTGGATTAAACTGTTTATTGGGGGAATGAAATGATTAATTATGAATTAATTTTATTCTTTCATGTTTTCAAATAAATAATTAATCGGGCGATAAAATATGATTAATTAATTAGATTATGTTGAGGTAATTAATTGTGAATTAATTATGTGCTTTGAAATGAAAATTAATCAGGGGATTAATTATGAGTAATTAATTTAATTAAGTTCAGATAATTAATTATGAATTAATTATGTGGTTTGAGATGATAATTATTCGAGGAATTAATTAAGAGATATTAATTTGGTTACGTTGAAATAATTAATTATGAATTAATTATGTTCTTTGAAATGAAAATTAATAAGGTGATTAATTATGAGTAATTAATTTTTTATATTGAGATAATTATTTATAAATTAATTATGTGCTTTTAGATGATAATTAATCGAGGGATTAATTATGACTAGTTAATTTTTTAAGTTTACATAATTAATTATGAATTAATTATGAGCTTTGAGATGATAATTAATTGTGGAATTAATTATGAGATATTAATTTCACTAAGTTGATATAATTAAATATGAATTAAGTAAGTTCTTTGAAATGATAAATAATCTTAGGATTAATTATGAGATTTGTAACCGGTTATATTTAGATAATTAATTGTGAATTAATTATGCGTTATGAGATTAAAATATAGATAATTAATGGGGGTAATTTAGTGATATTGATTTGGTCTAAATTGAGGTAAAAAAATTGCAAATTAATTATGTTATATTGAAATAGTTTCCTTGAGATAATTAATTTATGAATTAATTAGGTAATATTGAAAATATTTCTTTGGAGATAATTAAAATGTGAATTGATTATATGATATTGGGATGGATTCCTGGAGATAGTTAATTGTGGAATTAATTATGTGATATTGAAATGGTTTATTTAGAGATAATTAATATGTGAATTGATTCTGTGATATTGTGATGGTAACTTTGAGATAATTATTTTGTGAATTAATTATGTAATTTTTAGATGGGTTTTGTGTGATAATTAATTGTAGAAATAATTATATTATTTTGAGAGGGTTTTATTTTTATTTGTTAATTGTTAAATTAACTCGAGAAATTTATGAGATTAATTAATGGTTAAATTAATTAATGTTATAGTTATAATTAGTCAATTTTTGAGTTAATTAATGGAATTTTTTGGTTTAACTAATTGTTCAGTAAGCAATGAATACAATGTTGTTAATTAGCTATTGAATTAGATAACTGAATTGATTAATTAATTTATAAATTAATTAATGGATGAGATCTTGGGGTTCTAGGCATGAAATTCTACACCAATGATAAATATAAATGTGTGATTTATAAATGGGTTGTGAGAGAGGGACTGATTCTCCAAATAATCATGGGGTTCTACACATGGAATTCTACACCATGAATTTGTGAAAATATTTTTTTATGGGACATGGAATGATGCTCTAAAAACTTATTGGTTGTGAGGCAAGTACTATTGCTCCAAATACTCACGAGGGTGCTAGACATTACGTTCTACACCCATTAATTGACATTGAACTATGGGTCCAATTGGTAGTACATGTACTGAATTAAATGTTTAAAGATATATGACATGATGTAATTATTTTTCAATTGAATATGGGAAATGGTTCAAATTCCGTAATGGATGAGATAGGTATAGAGATACAAGTGTCCAGAAGAACCTAACTATGTATGTGGTTAAATAAAGAATATTAAATAATATTTTTAATAGTTTATTTATGAATTATATGTAAATAGTTCATGTTTAGACTTTTATTTCTAGCTACGAGATGAATCATGTATCTCCATCATGTGTCCCTAAAGAACCTGCACGAGTTGTAGTTTATTTATTCAATTAGGTTGATACATATTTATAACTATTATATATTTATTTATATTCAATTTTCTAGATTGATTATGACACCGATGGTCTAGTCTTACATAGATTTTTATCTCACACCCTACTCAGGCCACCATTGCACTAGGGTACCTGAGTAGTGTCTACTTGTTTACAAGACATTGGATCTTACTTGTTTTTGTTTTCTTGTACTTGGGAGTAATTAGAAAAGGACCGAGAAGGTTCTTTAGATTCATGTAGTAAATTCCCCTTGGGAACAGTTTTATTCCTTATTTTATGTACTGAGATGTAAACCATGTTGTTTTGTTTAATGCTTAAAGTTATGTATCACCATGAAATGCATGCATTGTATAAAATGACATTGTCCATTTTCATTTTTCTGATGATTATTGCATTATATTATATTCTGATGTTGTCTAATTTTATTATCTCTTTCCACTATTCACTCTGAATACGAGTGTATAGTCTCCCAAAAAACTCTCCATACACCCTTTCTGCTAGTCGGCAGCCTCAGGAGTATGGGGAGACATTCTTGAGGTCATGTGGTAACCGCACTGGCTACCAGTTTGAGGGTAATCCAGGACGAGATGTTACATATGTTCAATATTTTAGAATCATAATTTCATGATATAAATCATATTTATTCATTTTTTCAACCACTAATACACTAAATTAAATTCTATAATAAAAATTGGTGTATCTTTTCATAGGTGGTATTCCTCATAATTCACTAATGATGATCTTTTAGTTTTTTATAAGTGGATAGAAAAAAATAACTATGTTTTATACGAATAATAAGAATTCATTCCAGTATAATAATTATACTAATTTATCATATTTTGACTATGGTACAACACTTTAGAGATTATGATTAAGATAAATATCTTAAGAAGGATATAATACTTATATTAGAGACATGATTTTTCCTTGTAAGTTCCATTGAAATTGAAGGCCTTTGTCTACATATGATTATACATGGGATTAATTTTTGGGATAGGGTTATTAGTAGAGTAATATGGTATATTTCCAAGTAGTATTTTGAAGGTGAATTATATCTTTGAAATTATGTAAGTTATATCCTCTTATAAGATGAGAAAAGTTCACCTTTTGAAACTTTCATCATTTTTCAATAATTTTATGATAGTATTCATGTGATAATGGAACTAAAATGAAAAAAAGTGCAGTGTGGGACAAGAAAAATTTTATACTCAACTCACCCAACTATTTGAAAACCTTTTCATAATATGTTTTTTTTGATTTTAACAAAGTAAAATAATTATTTCCCTTTTTTACTTTATACCTTCTTAAATATTTTTTATCATAGTAATTAATATTTATAAATAAAATTAAATTTATCCTTATTAAATAATTTTAAACATAAAAGGTTAAATTTTAAATTCATTTTTTATATCAACGTTAAAAAATTTGTGAAAAGGTAATTTTAAAACAAAAACACTTAATCGAAAAAAAAGAGTTTTCAAAAAAATGATATTATTTATATTTAAATTTAGATAAAAGATAAAATTATAATTATTACAGATTTTTAAGAAATATACATATTTATTAACAATTTATTTAATTTTATTTGGATTTAAATGAAATCCACAACTGAATATCACCATTAAAAGACTTCATTTAAAGAGAATACTGGAATCAATTTTTATTAAATTAATATTTTTTATGTTTATAAAACATTGGATATAGTATTTATAAGAAATATTAATATATTAAAATGAAAAATCTTGTTAATTAAATATACAGTTTTCTATTGAAAAGTTTTCTTAAACTTATATAATATTCTTATAGAGTTATAAAATCACAAAACCATATTTTCAAATAAAAAATCACCTCTTTCTAAAAAAAATTATTTATATTTAAATTTTCAGGAGTGGAGTAAAAAAATGAATTTAATTTCTTTACATTTGCATTTTAAAATATTTAAATTAATATTTTTTTGGAAATTTCATTACAAATTAAATTAATTTTCTTATGTACATTTTCAATATTAACTCATGTTATTTTTTTTATCAAATAAAGGTAATAATTGTTAATAGTCTATCTTCATAGTATTTATTATTGATTTATTAAAACAATTCTTAATATATTGTGTTCTTTATATTTGGTATAACACATGATACATGTTATATATCATAGTATGTATTTTAAAGGATCCAAAATATCATATCGTTACATTATTCTCCCTTAAATAAATTGTTTCCTCGCAATTCTAATAATCAATTACAAAATTAAGAAGCAATGAAATTTGTTTAAAACTCGACATAAATCTTCTATTAATATATCCACCACATTACCCTTGGTTTGACTAGGAATGTAATTTCTGTAATATCCTTCCTAAGATTGTTAAGGACATACCTTCCACAACTTCATTTCCTTGATCGTGATATAACCAAATACCGAATCCAAAAAGGTTATGATAATTTCCAAAGGAATTGGTCTATAAAAATATCAAATATTAACACTATTATACCTTATAACATGGAACCTGATTTCATACTATGATATATTCATTTAAAATATGCTATACTTAGTTAATCCTTTAACTCCCTTGGTCTTACATAGGTTACATTATGTTGTATTCTATCATACTTATCAATCAAAATTAACAATGTAATTATGAAATAATTCCTTTATAATGGTTCATAAATAGCATGATATTGTCAAAAACATATCCCATGAGAGTTTAAATCAAGTGTATTGATTGGACTCCTTGTCCTTCATTGGGGGATGATCAATTTAACACCTAAAACACTCTCTTCAGTATTATTAAACAAAATCTCAGTTGTGAGAAATCATATATCCACATGTAGTATCCATATTGGGATGTAATTTCATAGAGGACCACATAATATCTACTTTACATAAAATGTTATCATGTTATCCTATAATCAAACACATCCCATAGAATTTTCAATAGGGTTTTTCCAAAATTCCTCTAAACTAATTCCAGAATATAACTAAACTAACATCCAAAATTACTAAAAAAAGCATTTGATACATACTAGATGTAACATCCCAGGTAAATAAAGAATAAAACATCCTCATATTTATTAATATTTACGAATTAAATATTAATTGTACTTTAAAGGGGTTTATATGTTCGATAGCGTACCCAATACGCAACAAATAGTTTCTTTGAAATCTTACGTTGCACACTAGTAATAAAACAATATTATTTTTAATGGTAGTTAACACGTTGTCGTTCTATTGGCGGGAATGAATAGAAATAACTAAAATATGATTATATATGTTTTTTTTAAATGTTTCTACATTTATCCAATAAAATATAAAGACTTAGAATACGAAAAGAATTCAATTTTATTCATATATACTCTAACATTCACAAAAGGTCGACTTATCGCCTTTTGATGGAGAACCGTATATAAATACAATTTTGGTCACTCTTATACATTATATTGGACCAAATAAAATTCTTATTTATAATCAGGACATCAAATTTTACTTTGTGTAAATTTTTGGTTTTTTTCCGATAAAGTTCATTTTTTTAATGAATAGTGAAAACTGTTGTATTTTAATTCAAAACCTCTTTTTAATATAATTTATTTATATGATTATATTATCATTTGAATTGGTTTTAAAGTGCAATTAGAATATATTTTTACCAATTAATCCAATAGTGGTCGTTGGAATTAATTTCAATTTGAAATTGGACTTAAACTAGTGTCAATCTTTTGATACTTATTGTTTCATAAAAACAAGCTATTGTTTCGACAAGGAGAATTAATAATTAAATTAATTAATGCAAATTATATATTTTTAATTCTGTAAAATATACATCCTTTTTTAATTTGGAATATCAAATATAGCTTAGGGTTAATTTTTGGTAATTTTCTGAAAAACTTCAATTTTTTGAGGAATAGTGAAACCACTAAGTGGTACTTATAAAAACTGATTTTCCATTTAAATAAAATTTTACCACCTTTGTGTTTTGAATATAAAAAATCTGACATAAATGGTTGTAATTAAGAAGGAAATAGTGGTTTAATGGTATTAAAATAATTTTGTTGAATAGTAACTTTATGTTTATTAATCGTGATTAGAGGTAATTAGTGTAGTTTAAGGTAGAAATAATGTTTTATTAATCTGAAATGACCTAGAAACATGTCAAACCCTTATTTTATGTGTCATGGCCGACCAAGAAAATCCATGGGTCAACTTGGGGACCCCATGGAGTCACTTTGGTAGGAAAATGACATTAATAACTTTTTATTTAATGTTAAAATAAAAATGTCACAGACATAAGTTGTTTTACTAAATCAATTTTAAAATGGAATTATACAAGCCATATTTTTGACTATAAATATTCATTAGAAAGATAAAAATATTTCCTACATCATTATAGTTTTTATATAATTTTTATACATTAAATAAATTAAATTATTTTTGACACCATGATGATGCATCGATTACCTCATTATTTAACGATTTAAATAAAATGAAAAGATAATGTAAAATATAAGACCTACACATTTTAAAAACCTATTGTATGGGTGGATATCGAACTCGTATCACCTTATCCTCTAAATATATAATTTTGGGACCCTTTTTATCTGAAAATCATTTTATAACAAAGCATCTTTTCTTAACATTCCAAAAGTGCCCCTCCTCACCTCCTATAAAATGCCCCCACCTCCACCTCCTTACCCACACCTCTCAAGCCTTTGGTTCGGCCAATCTCTTATATTTTTGTCTCTCCACATCCCTCTATTACTCCTAGAAGCCTCACTATGGGAATAAGTCTTCCCAATGAAGCCTTTGAGCTCAAATCTAAGAGAGTTACCCGATTTTAAGGTAACGTCTTTACTTGTGTTCTTTTGTTTTATTTTGCTTCTCCAACCCCCTAAACTCTTTTTTATTCATTTATTTTGTAACAAATACAGTATATTAAATATACTCTGGTGTTTTTATAAGAATCATTTGAGCTACACTTACACAAAACTACATCTAATGGTTAAAGAACATACTGTTTCCGTGGATGGTGAATTTCTGCCTCACGAAATGATGATTCTTCAATATTCTTTTAACACCTTCAAAGGTGGAAATTAAGATGTAACTATATTTATATATGATATATAATATGTTTATGTTTCCCTTAATCTTCTGTATTTATTATTTATGGCATACCTTTATGGATTCCATTATGGGTATACGTGATATCTTCATTTTAGGAAGTGCTGACTACCGCCCCTCAAAGTGATTTGATTCGTAAATGCCATATGTGGGACGTATAAAGGATGGATTTAAAGTTATTATATATGATGTTATACTGGAATTATAATATAACTTTATATAATTATTATTTCTTTCCATTAAAGTATGAGATAGAAATGAAAGTTGTGTTCATGCGTACGTACGGCTTACCGTCTCCATGAACGGTGCATTTCATTTCTTATCCCCAAATGTAATGTACTATTATAAGCACATATATATTATGGATATATATGATGTATGTCACATATAAATTATTAATATAATTTTGGAATTAAAATATACATACCTCTCATTTAGTTTTAATTCCATTCATATGAAATATAAATGAAAGTAGCGTTCATGCGTACGTACGACTTACCGTCTCCATGAATGGTGCATTTCATTTGTTTCCTCTAAATGATTATGAAATATTATAAATACATGTATATACTGGATATATATGATATATATGATATCCAGATCATGAATATAATTCTGGATATAAAGAACCTTTGACCACATGAACAACATGTAATTGTAAGAAGTCCACTTTCGACTTAAGAACAAAATATCGACAAAACAAACATTATTAACTTAAATGATTAGATAAGGTTTATGACATGGAAATAAGTGATATAAAAGGAATAATTGACTTAAAAATTGTTCTTATGCAAGTATAAATTAACTCATGTTTATTATTCATGACGTTAAAGAACGATCGAGTCAAGTTGGACCCGAGGTAAGGGACTTCGTCTCTATCTCCTTTCATTGAGGCATATTTCGTTTTATACACAAATTTCTTTTATACGGTGTATAAATCCATTTGAATTTTACTTTTATACAAAAGGAATCTTATTCTATGAATCACTTTACTAAATGACAAAAAGGAATGTTTCTTTTAACGTACGCGGTGACAACAACCTTTTCCGCCGCCGCGAGTATTATTTGGTCTCTAGCTTCCTCAATAAGCCGTAATGTTTTTTTAAAAATAAATACCATATACTCTTTTATGTATTTTGGTATTGAAAATTGGTTTTTAATATATTTTTTATGTCAATATATTTATGTAATATATTGTGATCAATGTGTGGAAATGTTTTCTTTCCATTATATTTGTTTTATGTCTTATGATTTTATAATGGTACTTGGACATTTGACGGGTGGTTACATGATAAACCATATGATGGGTGGTGCCGTGAATACCAGGATGGGTGGTTACTTTATAACCTCCAATGCATTGTGTATGGAAGTTGGTCGTATGGCTGTTCCATTATGTGATATGTGTGGAAGTTGACCGTATGGATATTCCATTTAAGTATGTTTATGTCCCAAGTAACCTTTATATGTTATGTGTTATTTATATGGGTTCTATGGTAATATTTTGGTTTCAAAATGGTAAGTATTGATCTTTTATTCAGTGAAGAGTTTTTACTACTTCATAAAGGTGAAAAGTATTACATTGATAAAGTATACATGGTTTACTTGTTGTTTTGAAAAACTAACAGTTTTCATTCTTTTTGTTTCCCTTACTGAGCTTTTTATGGTCACCCCAAGTTTTTTTTGAAATATTTTTCATAGGACTTAATGTGGAATAGTTTCAAGGATGGGATCAAGGGAAATTCATGCTATATAGAACATGGAACTAGACATGTTTCTTTTTAAGAGTTTTTATTTTATGGAAACTTAGTAGAAGTGTCTACTTTGTAATCTTTTGAGATGTAATAGTTATGTACTAATTCTCTAAAACTCAAAACCTGAAAATATCCTCAATGTGAATTATTCATTTAATTCAATATTAAGTAAGGTTTAAGGCCGATGCCTTATACTATAGAGACCAATTCTAAACATAATTGAAATAGTACATTAATTTAATTATTTAGATTATATATCTCATAATAATCTCAAATTCACAATAGGAAAATTTTTAATGTCTTGGATATTAAATATATAAACATAATATTTTACTATACATCCAAAAAAATATCCATAATCCTGCTCTTATAGATTTTTTTAGACATCTCAGATGATATAATCATCTATATCACCATGTTATTAGAAACATTATACATGGGTGAGCTGAAATTTGTATTAAGGGAAATTCATATAATAAATTATTGTATCATAAATATGAAGGAGAATATGAGTAATAAATAAAAATCCTAATTAAAGATTAAAATAACATGGATATAAATCATAAAAAATCATGAAGTGACAAAAGGTCATAAATTTATTTTTAAGGAATCATAAAAATTACGACATGGTTAGAAATACATATAAATAACCAACGACGTGTGAACATTACCAACATGTGATAAGTACTATAAAAATAAGTCATAATAATGAAAAATGGAATAACATGATAAAAACATGAAAATGACTCATAATCATAAAAATAGAGAAATGAAAATATTGTGATCAAATAAATTATCCCCACTAAATGTTGTGAAAAAAATTACCCACTTCATGTTGTGAATAAATAAAATTGTAACACTTCATGTTGTGAAAAACCTAAATTCACACACATCATGTTGCGAACAAAATAAATTCTCCCACTTGATTTTGTGAATAGAAAAAAATTTCCCACATCATATTGTGAATTAAAATAAAAAAATTTATATTATGAATAAATAAAATTCTGATGCTTCATATTATAAATAATAAATACCCATGATTTATGTTGTGAATAAAAAAATTCCCACACATCATGTTTTCATCAAACACAATCTTCATTATTTACATCTTTATCTAACAAGATATAAATCCTTAACCAATGCATTTGATGGTATTATAGGCTCTCACCAGTCATCATACCTAAAAATTCATGTCATTTAAAAATCAATAAAAAAGATATCATAATGAATCCATGTAAATATAATGGTTTTCATAAGAATTTAAAAAATATAACACAAAAATAACATAATAAATCATCGAATATCAAAACTCAAATTTTCCAAAAAAATTATATTCTAATAACATAAAATTTGATTAAAAAATAAATCATTAATGATAAACCATATAAGATAATATTATGTTAAAATATAAAATTTAAAAAAAAACCTTGAAAAATGTTAATATATTACATTAAAAAATATAATGGAATTTTCAAACTAGTGAGAACAATATTTTAAAATGAAAGATTCTTTAAAATAAAAATATAGTTCAAAAAAGGTGAAGATAAAATACATTAAAAACATTTACTTCTAAATGAATCTTTAATAATGATCAGTTTATAAAGAAATATGGATTTAAAAAAAGGTATGTGAAAAAAATTTGAATTCGTTTTATTTTAAAGTAAACTCTTCTAATGTATTCCAGAATATTACATAATGTTTTCAAAAAATACAAGCGAAAATATATTGAAAATATTTATATTTAAAAAATTCATTAACAATGGAACCTTGAAAAAGAAATAAATTTTAAGGAAACATATGTAAAAATATGTTGAAATTTTTTTATTTTATGAAAATTATTGAATAATGTAAACATCAAAAATAAATAATGTTTTAAAAAAAGTAGGAGAAAACTTATAAAAACCATTAATTTTATAAAGAATAATTAATAATGGAAGAATTAATTTGAAATAAAATTTTAGAAAGTTAATTGTAATTTCAATGTGAAGTGTTACTTATAAAAAAATTATTAATAATCAAACATTGAAAAAAATAGAAATATTTTTAAAATAAAATGCAGTTTGGATAATGAAACAATTTTTATTTTTAATGGTTGGAAAAACATTTTGATCATTTTGAAATAACCTAATTTAAAACAGACGTCATTGAAATTATGATAATTTTTTTAAATGAATAAAGGGTAATAAAAAATAATTGGAGACAAAAACAATTTTTTTTATGTTAGGGAAAAGACTAAAATGAAGTAAATTCAAACATGGATAAGGAAGAAATGTCTATTAAATTAAATAGGGATTTTCCATAATAAAAAATCATATTAATGAAATTATAGAATAATAAAAGAAGAAAAATTCGATGTGAGACATGTTTTTACCTAGATAGAATTTTTAAATACAACATAACATAATCATAGCTTATATATCTCAATAATGAATGATAATGTTCAATGAAGACTGTTTATGGTCCAAGTAAAATATATTATCCATAAAACGCCACATTCGACCATTGTAACTATTTAATTAAAACTCCATGAGTTGTATAACTGAAAGTTGAAATTTTAGTTCCATGAAATCAGATAGGATCATGATAAAATAATTCAATACGGATGTATTTACACCATTGATAAGGAAACCAGGTGTATAACATAAATATGTCTCCATTTATTAAAATTTGATAAAAACACTTAAGACCATATTAAAGCATCAATAAAGTATCCCTAAAAGGGAGAGAATGGAATAAAAATTAGAACACCCTGAATATATATAATTCAATAAGTGTTATATGAAATAGTTATTATACTCACCACTTAAATAATAATTGTTTCATGAATATGAACTATTTATTAATGATCAAATATTGAGATTAAATCCTTCACCGCTTTTGTAACTTTTTAATAAAAAACTATCCATATATAAATCATGAAATTTATATTTATATACCATTAAATAAAATAAATCCATGATACTATATATAAAATTGGATTTATACAAACCTTTAAAATTAAAATAGGTTTGTAAATAAAATTCTTTTCTTAATGAAAGGGAAGTGAGAAAAAAATTATTACCATGATTCCTTTCATTGTTTATCACACTCTACCCACCTTCCAAAAAAATAGATAAATTTATAAACTATTTAATAAAATTTATCATAATTATTTCCAATTTATAATCCTTATTATAATTCTTTATCATGAGCATGGTAATTAGTTACAGTGTGTTAGGACTATCTCATGTCAATAACATTAACTATTTTTTAAATGTTTTATAATTTATATATCATGAAAAATCATTTAATACCATGTTAATTACTGATATATCATTTATTATTCTATAATTTATTACTTTTATTAATTTTGAATTTTGTTATTACATTCCACTTGTATTTTTGGAAAGTTATACAAAAAAATTGATAACATCTTATTTTAGTAATTTTAGAAAATGAAACACTTACATAAATAATAAGTTAAAAATATAAGGTAATATTTAAAAAATTTATAATAATAATTACTTTTTTTAATAAATATTGTTATTATTATTATTTCTCATGTTCACATCTTCATCTATAATTATATTTTAATGCATTGTTCACATGGGTTATTAAACTGACCCAAACATGAAAATGCATTAACTCATTTGGTGAGTATGATTAAGGAGCATATTTCTTTTTTATTAAAATAATTATAACTAAATAATTAAGATTTATTTTTAATTTTTTTATGATTTTTAATCCTATGTTATGTTTTTCAATATTTCATGAAAATATAATTGAAAAATGAAAAATGTTTCATTATGGAGGAGATAATCAGTACATACAGACGATTAGCATTCTCGTTTCACAACACACGAGACGTGGTAAAGGTGGATATTAAATTGAAATTAAATAATAATAATTATATGATAGATATAATATTAATTCATCATTGAATCAATTTATTCGATCCTTGAAATTTGGAAATGAAAAAAAAAATAATGTCACTTCATGGAGGTGGTAGTTCGTGCAACACACTAAGGCCGTTTATTTTTTTCTATGTGGGTGGAAATGAATAAGTATTAGATTTACCATTAATATAAAAACATTTTATCTTAATAATGATACTATACTGATCATATTATTATAGAACTATTATATGTGGGAGAGTGAGATTTAGATGAAAATATTAAGAATTATATTATACATATGTTGGAGAATTGATTTTTCCTGGGATGATCCTTTGAAATTGAAGACCCTAAGATAAAAATGAGTTACTTTGGGATTATGTTTGAGAGATAGGCTTATATTTATAGTAAATTTTAATAATTTCATTTATTAATTCTACGATTAATTGCAACTTTTAAATAGTGGAATTGATATCCATTTCTAAGACAAGAAAAGGGCACATTTAGAAACACTTGTCATTTTTTCATCAAATAGATGACACTTTTCTGGGGTCAATGTCTTAAAAATAAAAATAATGGAGTTTTGGAAAATATAATTTCCTAAAAATCTAAAACACTTACTTTTAAACATTATTTAAACATTTTAAGGCCATTTCATCTATGTAAAACACTTTTCACCATATTTATTTTTTACTATGTTATCTTTTTTGTAACATTAGAAATTTATTTTGATAACTAAAAATAAAATTTTAATTACTAAGTAAATTTACCATTATGAATTTAAATTTGAAAATAATTTTACCATATCAAATTTTAAAATGTAAAAAATGAAATTTTAAAATAATCACACATAATTGCATAAAATGGTTTTTAGAAAAATTGGATTTTTTATCTACAATTTTATATATAAAACAATATTATCATTATTAATAATTTTAATGAAAATTTTATTTATTAAATATATAAATAATTTTATAAAGCCTAGAATTAATCAAAACTAAATCATACCATGAAATTATTGAATTCATAGAGAAGACCAAACATGATTCGTATTAAGCTATATTTTTTATTTTTTATAAAAATGATGGATATGGTATTAATAAGCTCAATTAATATATTAAAATACAAAATTTCATTCCATTGATACATATTTTATTAGTTATATTGTTTTGTAAACATCTATTGTACACTTACATAATGATAAAATGTCAAAACCCATTTTTTAACAAAAATAAATTATTACTAGAAAATTATAAAAATTAATAATGAGTAAATTTTCATGAGAGGAGATCAAAAATCAATTTTATTTTATCAAATTTACATTTTCAAATTATTAAATTTAGTTTTTTTGAAAAAGATACAATATTAAAAAAATACATTTATTATAATCTTCTTAAATATTAATACATATCAGTTATTTATTTTATAATTGTAATACATATTAATGGTCTTCCATAATAGTATTTATTTTAGATTTATTAATAATTTATTCTTAATATGTTATGGTTTTTTATGTTGGGTTTAACATGTGACACATGTTATAGAACATAATATGTATTTTAATGGATCCAAAATATCATGTCATTATAAAAGTGATGAAAATTAATCACACATATTTTACCCCCACCCACTATGGTATCTCACATAATACACATCTGATAAGAATATGTTCTAGTGATATATGATTTATCTATATATTTTGATTCACCTAATAAGAAAAAATTAGTTTAATATCCAATATTTCCCAATGTTATCTGATCCAAATTTTGAACCAAATTTTTTTCTATCAAATCATTGACTCAAATAAAAATTTTATGTTAAAAATTATATATCTAATGACTAATATGAAAATAGTATAGAAACTCTCAAATTTAATGGACATTTTTATGGAATATGGAAAAATGAGTTTTTTCTTCTTTGAAATAATATAACGAATATGTTATGATAATTTTGATTCTATAATTTAAATTTTATAATTAAGGAAATATTATTTTTAATATAGAAGGAAAAAAGGTTTAATGTTAATTATTTTCAAAGAAAATATACAAAGAAAATATATAGTGTCTTATAAAAAATTAAATATAGTGTAAATTAAAATTGTTATATGGAAGATGGATCACCAAAATATGGAGTATATTTTGCAAAATTTTCAAACCATTACAAATAAGATTATTTTTATATATATTTCATTTGAAAATATGAATTAAAAAACATAAAATAATGGAAAAATACCTAAATATGTGACTATAGATAAGTATAATAAAATAAATGATATTTTTGCATGTTTAAAGATGTTAACTTCTCAACTTCATCTAATGTTAAACAAGACTAAGGAGATATATGATATATAAAAACACATAAAGATTTAGGTCAGGTGTGTTGAGTCTCAAATAATTCTTGAAGAGTTTATTATATTTCTAGGGACAAATTCTTTAGGGAATTTTGGACTTGTATATATATATATATATATGAAGATAAAAAACTGAAAATGTGGTGTATTTCAAAGGGTAATAAAAAAATTTATATTTTTTTTATTTTAAGGAATGAATTGAACAAATTATGTTTAGAAATGAATCTAATTGAAATTTATTTATTATAAAAATCAATTTTTATTGTAATTTTTTTACTTTATATTACATAAAAAAGAGTTTAGATATCTCAAAGAATATAGAAGAAGATTATCAAAATATGTAAAAATGGTGACCGACCTTTTTAATACTTGATTTTAAAAATAATTCCATAATAAATTATTACATTAATAAAATTCAAGGACCTTTGAGTATTAGTGTCTTGGAAACATGGTATATAATATTTTAATTACATAAGAAAAACATATATTTTATTTTATAATATTAAAAGACTTCTTTACCATCCCATCCATGGTCAACTCACTATAAGTGACTTTCAGAGGATATACATCAACAAGAAATGGTGATCATAAATACTAGTAAGGTATAAATGATGGAAATGAAACATGAGTGATTAACTAAAATATGAATCAAAACATTAGAGTATAATAATAATTATGTGATTCATAACATGTCAATTTGGTCATATCATATGATTGAGACATTCATAATCACCAAGGATCAATATTTCGGAGTCGTAAAACATATTTCAAAGGTTATATTCCTAGTTATCATAAAAACTTTCATCTCTAGAGAATTATTAATTACCCAATGGATTGTAGAACTATCAATATATATCCTTCATATGTCTTGATTCATGTGTAACCCCTCGATTAAAATATATTATTTTACCAATAACCAATGATGAAGAATGAATGTGTTTCTTATAAAATCATTTTTTAAATAAGTGTTTAAAAAATGAAATTTTAATCATTTTTCCCAATGATATGGGAATTTTTGTTTCATATATATAAATACAAATTAAATTAATTATTATTATATATATATGAATTTCATTGAATAAAAATAGGGTTGGGTAATCACAATATAAAAAGGGAGGAATGAGAATTCCAATAAGTATTTCTACAACATAACTCGTATGCAATGTTGTTTATGGAAAAAGATTAATGAGAGAGAATAGATGTATCTCACTGATAGATGAACATTAATATAATAATGGTATTATGAGAAGTGCATGAGAACAAATGTATTTTTAAATTTGAATATTAAATCTAAAGGATGTACTCAGATAAAAAGGGAGAGGAAGACAATTCCTTATATTGTGGGATAAATTATTAATGCCTGAGGATAATTCCATAGAAACTCCATTTAATTGATCTAGAGAGGGAAAATGAGATTAAATTCATGCTTAATGTATTTACAGGGAATAAAATATGGTGGACATATGGGTATTTATAGAAATATTGGGGGATTGTTTATTAATTTCTAAATACAATCTTTCGAAATCTTGGTTATAGAAAATAAAATACCATTAGATTGTCCATGGTTTTGGACATTGAGAATTTTTTTGAGATATAATAGTTTCAAAATAGAAATTTAATATTTTATATTTCTTATGGAACAGTAAAGTAATTTTTACACAACCTAATGTAATTAAAACATTGATTGCAATTTTGGACTTTGAAATGTTATTATAGGTTTGGAAATTCATTATAATTCATTAAAAGACATTATATTAATAAAATAACTTGTTTTTTGTCATGTAATCTATTTTACTAATTATTATTTCATATTTAAAAATTTATTATGTCATCAAACATGGTAAAGATAAATTTTTCTACAATTCATGAAAAAATATTATATTTTAAAAACTTCTCAATGTTTCAACATAACCTAATTTCAATGTAGTGGTTTAAAAATTATTCTTATTTAGAAAAAGTAATTTTTTGTATAATATAATTTTATATTTCAAATAAAAATCCCAATTCATTAAAATAATAATAGTTTTTTTATATAATAAACTTTCTAACACTTATATAAATTACCCGGGGCATTATCAAATTTATTTATACTTTATATTTATGTAAATATTATTTTTTAGTCCAAAAAACACCTTTTTCCATGACTCATTCATATTTATGTGAAAAAATACCTATATATGATCTAAAAAATGTAGTTATCGCAAACATTTCAAAATAACAATACTAATTCAAAAAAACTAAATTTCACACCAAAAATAGAGAAAACTCAAAAACACCACAATAATATCATTCACTCCTACGACATCGAATCTCTAAAACAACCCATTCTCTACGAGAAAATCTAATCTTATTCCAAATCAACAACATTCTTTCTTCCTAATAACATAACTGGCCCATCAATAATTTTCCACAATCTATCAAACCATTAAGAAATTGGAAACCCTTTTATATCCAACCATAATATCCACCATATAGTGGGTATGACAATCCTCATCACTTATAGGACCTCAATAATATCCTCTATGGAAGAAATTATTTTCATTTCATAAATTTCATCACATTAAATATTTTTGAAAAAAAATATTAATAACACATTAGCATGAATCAGTAAAATTTTTCCATGAAACCCATCTATTTATAAAATTAAAATTGATTCATATTTTTTTCCTCAAACCATAAATTGTTTCAAACATCATTTAAATGATAAAGTGTAATAGATAATTCATTAAAATAATGAACTAATAAAAAAACTTTTTAAAAAAAAATCCTAAACCATTTTTCAATACAACTATTTAAAAAAGGAAAAAATTATTGACATAAATTATTCTATTAATTAAAAAATAAAATTTGAATTAAATCAAATCATTGTTTATGAAATTCAAGTAATCCTTAATATAAACCAACACACAAATTTTTACACATTATAGAAGAAGTCCTCAAAATCAACACACTCAATTCAAAAATAGGTTCTTCAAAAATATTCCATTAACCATTTTATAGTATCAATTTCTCTATAAAATAATCATTTTGAATTATCACGTATAACTATAAATTACCATTTTATCAATTTATTTTATAAAACATTGTCATTACTTCCATTAAGAAAATTTACAACCTTATGAAATTTATCTTCTACTAAAAAATCCTACCAATATACCATAATAGAAATTGTTTTGTTAATAAGACAAATATATCAAAATTGAAATTGTAACATTCATCCAACGTCTTCTAGTTTAACTCATACAATCATAACAATCTATTTTTCTAATTAATATTAATACATTGAAATTCCAATTTATCAAATCCACAATAATTCATAACATGTTATATAAAACATGATTCATGAAAAACTCAACTTTCCCAATTCAATGGTCCTCTAGGTTACTAAAGTGTTATTTTTTCAATAATATACTAAGGTAAACAATCAAATAATACATTTTATGAAAATATTAAAAATCATGAAGTTGATTATAACATAATCAAAAATTAAATTTTTTTCCTTTGTAAATTTACTTCATGTAAAATTCATTAATTCGTAGAGTTTCAATTAAAAACTATGATTATATGCATTTTAAAAATTCAAGTGTTTGAAATAAATAACACACTTACATAAACAAAGCCATCATATACCTAATTAATGCATAGAAGAAGTAACTGAGAAACAAGGAAAAATATGCACCATAAAAATCTTGAAAAATCAAAATAAATGGAAATTATAACAAAAATAACCCCCTTTTATATCCATAAAACTCTAAAATAGTTTTATAGAAAAACTTTATTCCCATAAAATGGAACATAAAATATTATTTAAAAAAATTTAACTAGAATCATTTTCATTTATCAAAATCTTCCTCATTAAAACAGAGGAACAATTATCATTCATATACTACAACTTTGTTTGGACCACACAATTAGAATAATATCTCCTATGGTGTTCTATAAGATTAGGGTCCTTGTATCGAATCATGGTGGGCCATATCGCCGCTGTTCTAGATGGCTTCCCGTGATAAATCACATAACATGTTTGATTTATACATTTTCAACACCAAACCCAAAAAATGTCAAAAATACCTAACTCTAAAATCCATAATAATTATCATTCATAGTTCTAATACCACTCAATCATGACCTACCTGCAATTGAAACCCACATAAGCCTATAGTGGGTATGTGGGTAACCACTAATGTTATAATGAACCACATTTTAATGATGGTACATATTGTTTTAATTTGGTTTAAATTACATTATAATGTCCCTTATAATGTTACCCACTGAAGTCATGAGGTTTTGGAGGGTTATTGGGGCTTGTTCAGAGCATGGAACCCAATAATTTTTAAAAATGAAACTGGTCGAATATTTGTTAGAAACTATTCATCCCATCTCGCATGGCCTCTACAAATAGTTAGGGAATAAAATAGGTGCAACATGAGCCACATGGTTTGTCTAAAACTATGCGACTATAGGTGGATTCCCATGTGAGAAACTAGAAAATTATAAAATAGAATTTTCTCATGGATTGTGCATGGTTACTTGAATTGTGTTCCTTAACTATGTGGGGTTTGTCCTTGGATTGTTTATTGATCATGGTTTGTGAAGGGTTTGGCCAGACTATACAACCTAACTGTGGGACCCCTATTTTATGATTAAATGTCTTTTTTCCCAAATTAAAATTATAACCTTATTTTCATTTCCAACCTCCTCATTCAAGTGGGAAATCATGTCTCCTCCTCCTTTATCCTTTTTAATCCATCAATCTTGGCATTGAGATAACTGTCATTTTTTTCAAAAAAATGATGATCTATAGAATATGTTGAATAGATTAAGGTGAGATCTCAAGTTCACTTCCCTTCTATCACGGTTTATCATTATATCCATTACGATGTTTAGGTTCAATATTTTATTCCCTATTTTCTAGGATTTGGATTATTTATTTGATTTCATTCAACCTACTTCCAATTTTAGGCCTCTATTGGACAAGAAATCATGAAATTTTATAAGGTAGGTGGTTTTTTCATTTTTTATAACTTATTTGGTGTTTTCAGCAATTTATTATTGTGTCGCATATCGACCATGTCCACAAGAAGACTTTTTACAGAGTCCATCATGTTAAATTGATCAACTCATCTTGATATATGCATGTTGATCATTTTTTAGTAGGTTATGGGATGTCTACCTCACTTATGGAACTCCTTGGGTGTGACAACTTGATTTTACCTTTATAAATAATTTCTAAATTTCCCATAATTCTTTCTAAGTATTTTATATAGATTATAAATTTATATTTTTCTATTATATAATTTATTAATGAATCCAAGTATCCTCTTAAGTCAATATTCCTATATATAATTAGAATCACCAGTGTACGTAATTTTCATATTGACCATGTCACCTTCTAAATGCCTCTTGAACCTTAAAAATTGAATCTCAATGAATTAATTGATTGAATTAATTTTATTAAAATAGAATGTTTTTTTAATGATTCTTTTACTTCCTTAAATGAATTGAATTGGTCTAATTGATGAAATTATTAAATGGTTTGAAGTACAAGACTATGGTTTCTTTCTTTATTAAATTCTCATTGAGAATTGTAATGAATTGTTTTCAATTAAACTTGAAAATTGAGATATATGATAGGAAATGCATCATGTATTATAATAAAAATATTATTACACATTGATATAGGTTTTGGAATGATGGTAATATATTTTCTGGGCATTACGGTTTAAATATCATTTACAATTGGTGTTAAGCATGACGTCTCACAAGACTAACACTATTTGGATGGTGGGCATGATGCACCACATCCCTTGTTTCAAGTGTTGACATGATGGAATAATCACCATCTCAATTCATGAGCATGATTTCTTTCACTCATTATGAGATGTAGGGTATGTACCCATCTACATGTGCTTATAGGCTCATTTAGGATAGTTATGGATAACTAAGTTACGCCTTGGTCCATCCAACTCCTAGTACTATAGGTATATAGACACTTATGTCCACACATACGTGATTCATATAGGTGGATGAAATATATACCTAAATTACATATATATGTTATTTCTATATATCTATAGTGACTGGTTAGACATTCATTCAGCCCATGACTCAAAGTAGGTAGAGCCGCTTAGTGTCCCTTAGGAACCTGAGCATATTGTGATCTATTTTTATCATTTTCTATTATTTCATTTATACCTACACATTTTTTAATGATGAATACTACTTGTATTACCTCTAGACACCATTTTTGGTGCAATATTGGTATTTTATCTCACACCCTACATGGATCTCCATTATTAACCAAGTGGATTACTTGTTTGTAGGTTCGAATATAGACATGGGCCCTACTATGGATTTTTAATATGGTTTACCTATAGTTGGAGTATATGAGTTAAGGACCGAGAATATTCTTGAGATTATAGTGGAGAATCCTTTTATTATTTTGGACCTTTTCTATAGCTTTATTATATATGTCTTTTTATTATTCCAATTTTTTATATAAGCATTCCATGCATCTGTGTATATGACACTGCCTAGTGACTTTTTATTATTAAGAAATTGTATAGTTATACATTTTTCATCTTCTTTGTTATTATGTATATCTATATATGTGATTCCACTATTTTATATTTGTGTTTATATATGTTTTTCCAATCTGATAAAATGTTATTTTCTCCCCACCATACCACCTACACACGCTCAATACTAGTTGGTAGCCTCTGGTGTAAGGGGAGGTGAAAATGATGCCATTTGACCCATCGACTTGGGGCCCCAGTTAAGAGGGCTACAGATCGGGATTTTACAGAGTGGTATTAGAAGAAAATTATGTAGCTAACACATGTATAGGGGAATCCCATATTACATGGGATAGGAAAGAACTGTTATTGATTATGCATCTTATGGTTGTTGTGTCTTCACCAGTTGGTGACGTGCATATTTTAGGATATTATTGATATTGGTTTTATATAAATGATTATTTATTTTCCCATGTCCTGATTAAATGAGATATTTTATTTATATGAATCATTATAGGCATAGTAGGACTAGTGTTCCATTCATTTTTTCATGTCACGCCAATTTGAAAGTGTTCACTTACATATTGAATATTGATTGTGCCATGATTATGTATAGAAATGTGATTAAATTTCTTGTAGAGTTTGGAAAACATAATCAACATATAAATTGTTTTCCTTAACCTAATAGTGTTTTCCTTCATAGGTTAAAGGATAGTTCTTGAGAAGGGAGATATTTCACACAGAGACATGGACCATTGGTCGCATGGCTAGGAACATGTTTTGGTGTGGGTTAAGTAGATTCCATATTTTGGATCATATGGAGTGTGGGACCTTATGGATTGGAATTAGTGATCCATCTAAATCAATAATTCCCTACAACAAAATATTTTAACAAACAAAATTTAAAATGAACATGAATTTTGAAGTAAGAATATCCATCTTATATATATGTGTAAGATTTAGACTCGAACCTGGCCTTTGTAGTGGGTAGTTGTTGTGTCTCCTATGATTCCTTGGCCTTCTATAGTGTTACCTTATCCTTTAGTTGGGAGTAGGATGAGGAGTATGATCATTTATATAGAAAGGCTATGCATCTGTCCTAGTCTTCTATCTTGAAATATTAACAAATATTAAAATATCATCTAAGGAGTGCATTATGAATTGTAATATCACACATCAATGATGTCCCCCAATCATATACCCCGAAATAGGTGATGACCATGCACCTGAGGTTGTGGGAATTGAACCACCAGGGATTCCTCCCATAGTGCCACCTATAGAACCTCTTCATATTCCTAATATGGTCACTGACACCTAGTTCCAAGAAGGATTTTAATGTATGTTCAAAAATATACAAGGTGTAGTTCAACCCCACCCCAATTATTGAAGAGTTTACTCTAAAATTATAGAACTAATATCCTCCCACCTTATCCAGAGATGGTGGGCCCTATGCTGCTGAGTCAGGGATCAACAGTTTACACTACATATTTGAGCATATTAAGATGAATCCATAATGGTGGGTGAAGCTTGTTTGTTATATGCTATGTGATTCTACCAAGTAGTGATGGGATATTATTACCCATGTATATCAATATAGAGATATGGTTTTGGAAGATTTCTAAACTATATATTATGACTCATTCATTCTCAAGACTCGGAGGGATGACTGTGATTTAGGATTCATGAACATAAATAAGGGATGTAAATCCATTATGGAATACTCCATTCATTTTATAGAGTTGTAGTGGTTCACTTTTACACTACCAAAGTAACAATCTTTTGACTTCCAAGAGATTAAAGGATGGGTTGTTATATACCATCATGCCATAGGTCAACATCTTTACGTTGAGGACCAGATTTGAGATATTAAACTGATAACTTGTTATAGAGGTGAATATGGGGGATGATGATGTTGAGAATCAGGGTGATTCATCACATAGATATATCATTGTTTCATTATCTAGGAGAAAGATATGTTTTGAGTATACTCATAGAGGAAGAATCAGTCTCAGTCCTCGTACTGACAGCAATCTGATGTGCCACCAGTGTGAGGAGACCAGACACATGAAACCTCAGTGCTTGCGAGATCTAGTGGAATGATGAGTATGCGGCAGGATGGGTCATATACAATTCTTTTTCAGAAATTTTCCATTAGTTCCTAGATATTGAGGATCTACTCCTACACCATATTATGTATCGGGGTCAGTAGGATCACACAAGGGCATTAGATAGAATATTAAATAGCATTTCAAATGATATATCGGTCAAGGAAGATGTTTTCAAAATAATGATTATCAGCACCAGAAGAGAGGGCATGCTTAGTGCAGTCAGGAAGTGACTCAAGGTCTCATTACATGCTAGTTACATGATTTATAATCTATAATTTAGAAGAATATCTTCAAATGTTCTACTGTACAAGGAAAAATTCAAGGATATTCTTCTTTAGTGTTTGCATTATCTGACACTGGGAAGTCTCACTCATTTATATTTGAGGAAATCACTATGATTTATATCCTTAATATAGAACACTTATATGGAGTTATGTTTCTCAATACCCCAATAGGTATCTGATCAGCGGGTGTTAATTTTTGTATGGAATTTCCACTAGAGATAGACAAATTCCTCTTTATGTGGAAATTTTCATCCCTAAAATGATAAGAATTGACGTAATCATCAGGATGTCCTGATTAGTTCCCTATTGAGCACATGTAGACTTCTATCATCCAATGGTGACGTTCACATAACTAGAGTGTGGTAGTCATATGTATAATGGATAATGGGATGTTATTGCGACATGAGCTGGACCCAAGAAGCAGAGGCTGGGAAATCATACATATCATACTATCAGTCCTTTCCTAGATGACCAAGTCTGATGAACCACTATTTTCACTCACCTATTGGAGTATTTCAGGGGTGTATATCAGGATTAATTCTTTATGATAACTCTATTGGGAGAGGTTTAATTCTCCATTGAAATTGTTCTAGGAGTAGCACTCGTGACCATTCCTCCTTATAGGATGGAACCTATGGAAAATTTTAAGTTCAAGAAAAACAATGAGGATATAGAGGCTAATAGGTTCATACACCCTAGAAATTATCCTTGGGGTTCACTAGTACTATTTGGAATGAATTTAGATAGCACCCTTAGTATTTTCAATGTTTACCATCAATTTAACCATCTCACAATAAAGAATCCATACCCATTTCCTATAATAGATGAAATATTTCATCATCTCTGAGGAGAGATTTTTTTTAAAGAATGAATTGAGGTAGGGATATAACAAGGTGGATGTCAGGTCATTGAACATACCTCACACATTTTTTAGGAGAATGTATTGTCTTTATGAGTACCTGGTCATGTCATTCAGACTCATAAACACACCTGCAGTATTCATGGATCTTATGAATGGGTTTTTACACCCATATCCTGATTTATTGATAGTATTATTTACTGATGGAAAATTAGTGTATTAATTCTATACTCATAACCATGCCGACCATCTTAATATCTTGATGAATCAACTGAGATCGCATCAGATTTATATTAATTTTAGCTAATGACACCTATGGTTAAACAAAGTTCAATTCCTTGGTCACATTATCTTAGAGTTAGGATCCTTAGTAGACTAAGAGAATGTAAGAGATTTAGTTTCCTTGGAAAATCCCAAGAAGGCCTTTGATAATTGATGTTTCTTACAGCTATATGAGTATTATAGATGTATCATCTTGGACTTATCACATATTATATTACTACATAAAGCCTTCAAAAATAATTCTATGAAATTTATATAGTCAAATTATTTTTAATAAGCCATTCAGAAGTGAAAGGGTCGTTTTACTTTTACTCAAATAATAATTCTATAATTTCCATGAATAATTTATAATATATACTGTGATGCATCAGGTATCAAAATTGGATCTTTTATAATGTAAGAAAGAGAGGTTTTGTGTATGAGCCTTTCTAGTTGAGGCCTCTCAAGCATAATTACATGACACATGAACTATATTTAGTTGTTGTAGTTTATTTTTGACATTTCTGGACACACTATATAGTAAAAGTGTTTTTATGGTATTCACTGATAAAAAATCTCAAGTATATAATTATAAAATGAGATCATAATATCATGCAGTGAATGTGGGGTCGAGTACATGAAGATGTTTGATTTTGAGCATTCTTACATGAATGGTAAATTCAATGCAACAAATGATTCTCTAAGCCAAAATACTCTAACACATGCTATTTGGGAAGACAATACCGAATGGAAGGTCAATCCCTTATTCTTTGAGATGCACGTTGAGGTTCAATATCACCAACTGGTATACTATAATCCTTCCCATATTAGTGACATATACTTTATGAAATGTGGTATAATGAGGTAATTACCTGATCCCAAAGGTCTTATCCTAAGGGGAATTATCTGGGATGATGATATATCTTCATGATGGACTATGGATAGGGATAATAATTTACTATTCTATAGGAATGTTTGGGACATCACTAACATCAGAGAGGAGAAAATGTCAGAATTGGACTCCTCATCATGGGTAGTTTATCCCAGTGTCACAAATATGTATCAGGTTTTACGGTGCTTGTATTGGTGGACTAGTATGAAACTAAAGATTTATTGAATTATCATTTGGTGTTCCACCAATTAGATGGTGAAGATAGAACATCAGTATTTCTCAGGACATTTACAGTCATTGTCCATTTCCATGTGGAAATGAGATTATGTTTCTATGGACATCATTGCTAGTTTATCTAGATCACCTTGTTGGAACAATTTTGTATGGGTTGTCATTGTTCATTTGATGAAGGTCACACATTTATAACCTATGTGATATAGATTCTATGTATATTCTATAGGAATGATGTACATATTGTATGTTGTATATCTATATGTTCCTCATCGTTCTATCATTTCTGATATAGACTCTTCCTTTACATCACAGTTCTCATAGGGGTTACTGAAGTCTATGGGTACAAAGGGAATTTTTAGCATGGCCTATCACCCTGATATCTAAGGAATGACAGAGAATATGATTCTGGTTTTAGAGAATATTCTCTATTCATGTGTCCCCTACTTTGGGTGTTCCTGGTAGAAACACATTACCCTCAATATATTCACTTATAATAACAAATTTTACATGACCATTGAGATGGCCCCTTATGAAAACATATATGGTAGGCCTTTAAATTAACCTCTATACTTACTAGAGGTTGGATATATAGCAACTCTTGGATCACATCTCATTTAGGAGACTATAGAGTAGGTCTAGTTGATCAAAAAGTGAATAATGATTTCTTAGTTCAGACAGTAGTCAAATGCCAATAGACTCTAGAGGCCTCTAAATTTTGAAGATGGAGACCATGATTTCTTGCATGTCTCACCAAGGTTGGGACATAAATTTATTCAATTCTAGGGTAATCTCTCAAATAGGTTCATCAAAACCTATGATTTTTGGGAAACAGATCAGACCAGTGGCTTACCAGATAGCAATTCCACGGAGATACCAATCTTTGAATGATGCCTTCTTAAAATCTCAACTTCTATGATATAATATATACCTTCTACATGACTTTCATCTTGATGAGTTTGAATTTGTTGTAAATTATTACATCAATGATTTTCCAGTTCACATTATTGATCTGAGTGTGAAGACAGTATGAGGAATGTCCATTCCTTTTGTTCAGGTACTATCACAAAAAAACTAATTACATGATGAAATGTGGGAGAGGGAAGCTAATATATGATCTCATTGTCTAGAATTCTTCACATATGATAACTCTTTAGCCTCATAAGTCAACTCAGAGAAATGTTACTTTATAGAGGGGAGGTTTACAAGACCCATTTTTTAGGAAGGTATGGAATGGTTATTTTGGTTTTAAATTTCATTAAAATGGACCTTATAATGTAACCAAACAGAATAATCATTTTCATTTGATTTTATAGGGCTTGATCAGATCATGTAACACCAAAATTTTGGAAAATGTACAAGGCCACACCATTAGTACAAATTGTGCTGCCTATCTCGCATGGTCCCTAAAAACCATGTGGAAAAAAATAGAGTAGTAAGAGTAGCATGGTTTGAATACAACTATGTGACTCTAGGGTCACCCCTATGTGAGAAACAGTATAATTTTAATAGAGAATTTTCACATGGTTTTATCATGTGTAGAGAAACTATGTGCCTTACCCCTATGGAGTCTCTCATTCAACAATGTCATGAGAATGGTTTTCCCATGGTTTGGAATAACCATGTTCCCCAATATTTGAGGGTGAAATGTCTTTTTGTGATCATTAAACATATACACTTATTTGTCTTTTCCTCCTCCTTATTCTTGTAGCTGATCATGTATCATCCTCTCATAGATTTTCTTTTCCTTCAATCATGAATTAAGATAACTCTCACTTCGGGATAATGAATTGACATCCATCAATGTTGAATGATATCTATAGGTGAACAATAAATTTATAATACCTTATATATAATTTTAACTTTGAATCCATTATTCAATTTTATGTGTAATCACATTTTCCCTATTATCAATGATTTTCACCATTTATTTCATTTATTACAACCTACATAACATATGAGGCCTCCATCAGATGAGGAGTAATCGACGACTATAAGGTCGGTCGTCTCATCATTTTGCTCAAGAGTTTTGTTTTGTTTTTGTATTTTTGGAATTGTGTCACACACCATCATTTTCTGTGCGTTTCCTTTTTATTGATTTTCTAATATTTAAATATCCCCCATACTTGATATGAAAAGACCCATATTTTTAATGTAATGTTTTTAATTATATGGAATTATTATGAGTCTATAAAAACTGAAGGAGTGTGATTCTGAGGCCTGGAGTGCTCGGAATGAATTTCTGAACTTTTTTTCAAGTGTGGTCAGTAAATGCGTGAGTTGCATTTTCTAACATTTAAACCATTGCTCAGACTAAAAATTTTAGGGAGACAATGATTCCGTAGTTATGGTATTCGCTTAAGGGATGCTTTACATTGACCTTAGTCGGTCCAGAGAAAAATTTACGTTTTGTGAATTTTTAAAAGAAATGAAAAAAACTAATTTCATTATTTTATTTTCTTTCATATCATCCAACGAGAAAGTGATGTGTGGGACCAGTGATGTGTCAAGACAATAAATTTCTTGACCTTACAACCCTTTGTAACGACGTCATTGGGGAATTAGGAAGGTTTCTAATTTATGATCCCCCATTAATTCCCCATGTCATTACTTGCCCTCCCCCTATACAATTAATATAGAGATTGGGGGGAGGTACCAGTACAGCTTATCCCTGAAACATAGTGTTGAAGGAGCTCTGTGACGCCGAACCCTTAGAGGACAAAGTAGATCCTAGTGGGAGGAGATGGGCGTCACCTAATCACAAACCAAAGTATGACGTATGAGTGGCGTCGTTGGAAACCGGTTGTGGTAATGAAGAACATGATCCACCTTCAAGCGTGGAGGCTCTCCAATGGGTTTTCGAGGTAGGGGGTTTATTCTTCTAGGCATTTTAAATGATTTTTCTCTTCCACATTCATCAATCATATGAAGAACATGAGTCATCCAACTAACATATTGACTCACAACTCATTCTTTTTTGTTGGAGGTTGTTGCGGGGTATCATTGTGGGTTTTATCTTGATTTAAACACCGAGAGTGTATTGAACACTTTATCCTACCTTATGTTTTGAGTTAATGCGGAGAGCGCGGGCCTAATGAACCCAACCCGAACCCTCTGATACTTTGCTATACCCTTGCATTTTCCATTGAATACCACCAGTGTGGCGACACCGACCGGTGAAGAAGAAGCCAATGCACCCACCCACGCTGCAAGAGGAGACAACAATGGTCATCGGAGTGGCCAACAATGACCGGCCACAAAAAAGGTGTGGCCTGCCATCGTGCACTTCCAGTGAGCAAGGGGACTATGTCTTGTTAGCTGTGGTAATTAGAGGAGGCGGTCGTCACCTCGTTTGGCTGTAGAAAGGAAGGACGACATGACTAGTGTGTTGCCGGTGTGCAAAGGAGCAGTGGCCAATGCTATGGCGGAGGAGACAGAACCCGCACCTCCGATGGGGTTTGCGGAGATAGGGAGGCATCCATGTGGTGAAGCCACATCAAATGATGAATGTCATTTGCCCATTTGGGATTCTAGGGGACCGGTTCCCCCGAGCCACCTGGCGGAAACCCCGCGGGCCGCTCCCTATATGGCCAGGCCGCCCTCTTGTGGGTTTCCCCCAGCGGGCCGAGCCGCCTAACTAGTGAGCCACCGCCAGTGGGTCGGGCCACCTGCCTAGCGGGCAGGGCCACCCATGAGGGCTGTGTCGGAGCTCAGACCAGCGGGCCGAGTTTTCCGCGACCTAGCCTAGACCAGGTCGGGTCGGGTCGGGCCAACTAGGTCGGATAGGAATCGGGACCAAAAATGCATAAGGGCCTTATCTTGCGGACTGGACGTCCATTTGAAAAAATGTCTATGGAATTAGAATACATGGAGCAAGATGGTCCTTTTGAAATAATACATGAGAGTTTTGGAGAAACATGGAGTATGAACCGGTTGGATTACATCCGAATCCAACCAGGTCCTCGTCACTGAAATGTCAACAACGTAGAGACCGGGCATCCGGTTCACGCGCTGTCTATTGCATTGGAACCCTTATGAAGTGTAGAATCATCTAGTTTCTTCTTTGTGAAACTTAATTCCAGTTTAAATAAAACTGATGTCTTGGGGAGTGGTTCTCCCAAGAAGGCTACGTATGGAGCCCTACGACTGGATATGACTTGACGACTTTTGATTTTTCTACATTGTATGACTCACTGACCTAGTGGGGAGTGCCTCTATGTGACCCGGAAGAATCACGGTGGAGAGCACCTCTGTGTGACATGGTAGACCCATGGTACTCAACAAGAGGAGTACCTCAGCAGACCACGGTGGGGAGCACCTCTGTGTCATGCGGCAGACCCACGGTACTCAATGAGAGGAGTACCTCAGTAGTCCTATGTTTGTTGGAAGAGTATCTGTGTGACAAGATAGGCCCACTGTACTTGATAGAAGAGGATTTATCCAGAAGATAAGGTGTTCGACGTTATGACTGGGGATGTTTCTCTTCACTATCCCTAAAGAATCTTGTTGCTGGCTATCAACATTCTTAGCGATCCTATGTGGGTAAGAATAATAATCTTGTTTCTCTATGTTGTATACCTGGTTTGATCTGAGTCCTACTTATGTGGTACTTTACCTCCGTGGTGTTACCTTTTTGGTTTTTCCATTATGGAACTCTGGGAGACCTCCGAGGGTCTCAGAGTCCCTACTGGGTATCATTATAATCACCCTGCATGGGATATGCCTGCACCATGTTGTGTCTTGTGCAGACGACAGATAACACAGATCGAGGATAAGGGACCCAAGAATGGACGGTTCCCGGAGGTCGACTATCTGGCAAGATGTGATGCAGGGACTACAATTCATGAGATGTACCTCCCCTTCATGTAGGATCCTCGGAGGATGACTCAATAGATTTTCCCCCTTTTTAGTTTTATTTTCCCTTTTAGCTGTATTTGTACCTTTCAATTATAATCATACATTCAGTTGGTCTTGTATTCTGGACCCTTTAATTCTAGAACTATTTTACTCCAACTGTTTGCTTCACAGTTTCTTCTTTTTGTGTTCTCATACCTTGTGTTTTTATAGGTTCAAATGCAATGCCATCCCGTTTTTGGGAATACGCCTTTCGGTGCTAGTCGCCATCCCCTGGCCTATGGAAGACGGGATTGGGGTAGTCACGACACGAGCCCTGGGCGATGGGTCGTGACAAAGTGGTATTAGATGTGGTCAATTTTATTGAAGAACTAAAACTCTAATATTTTAAATAAATCAATAGTGTTACGTGTTATGAGTGTGGTTTTCAGTTCTGAAAGTCTAGTGTTGGTGTGGCGGCCAACGTATCCATACACAGGGAACCTGAATTCTGATTTCTGACTCAGTACACAGAAGCATTGATTGTGTGTGTTGTTTAAGAGTTTTACTTTTGATTTATTTGATTCATCTCACCATGTATAAATTCTTTACCATGGAACACCTATCTTCTTTCAAGAAGCTATCGCGTAGACAACCATCCACGATTCCTGAGAGAGTACATGATGATGGCCCATCGAGTGACGGGGCCTCAGTGCAGGGCCCTCATACGGAATTAGCACCTTCAGGTGGTGTACCAACATCACCACTTCCAGTTGGATCATCGTTGTCACCATACCCACTAGTATTGGGTGCCCACTAAATGAGCACATTGCACGGGTTTCAGTGGAAGAGGCCTCTGAGGTTCTGAGGGGAGACAGATCCGAAGGCGACTGAGGAATGTCTATAGGTTGTGGCCAGAGTTTTTCAATTAGTTGGGACACCAACAGATTTTATGGTGATCCTAGCAGCCATCCTTTTCAGGCAGTATCAGGGATATAGTGAAGCTTGAATCTCTAAATACATGAAGAGGTGACCCTCATCTAGGCGGGCTTCGAGGGCCTTTTTAGGTAAGAGTTCATCCCAGCGACCAGATGCTCTGTGAGTATATAGGAGATGTTGTACTTACAACAGGGTAGCTTGAAAGTGGACTAGTACTCGGTGAGGTTCACTAATCTCTCTTGATACTCCACCGATATGGTACAAGACTATTTTTTCAGGGCGCAAACCATTGAGAAGGGTCTCTGACGGGAGATCAGTGCATCGATGGTATAACTCTGCATACCAACTCAGAATGGGGTGCTAGAGAGTGCTCTTTTGGTGGATAGCTTCCAAGCTGATCTGGAACATACAACGAGAGCCAACACCAGATGAGAAGTAGCCGAGTCATCTGAAGGAGGCAGTAGGTAGATGATATAGAGGTTAAAGCGAGCCATACCCTCTTGTGGATGACCTTGAGTTGCAGGGTCGGAGGTGCAGGGCTCATGAGGAAGAGTAGGATAGTATGAAATCAGGCAGTGCTACTCGTGCGGTGGGCAGGGACACATGGCTCGCGACTGCCCAAACTATCATGTGGACAACCAACAGACAGTCATGGGACCACCTAGGCAGAGTCATTGGTTCAATTGAGAAGGTCTTCAGGGTAGAAGACATGGTAGAGGAGGTGGTAGTGTAGCAAGCGTTGGGCGGCGATATGAGATTCTACATCCACCAACTCCAGGTGGTCCACCCCAACCACAGGGAGCAGGAGGACATGGACGTGCTCAGCTCCATGAAGCTGAGTCCTATTACCACGACGCTCCGGAGATGATTAGAGGTATAATCTATGTCTACTCCACCATATCTTCAGAACTTATAGACCCATGTTCCAGTCACTCTTTTATTTCAACGACCCTCATTCAGAGCTCATAGATTCTAGTGGAGCTATTGGCTCCATCCTTATAGCTATAGAATCCTACAGGAGTGGATTCGACGATTACACACTAGTGTTGGCAGTGCGAACTTAATCTAGGAGACGCGATCTTCACATGTGATCTCCTTGTAGAAGCTTTGAGTAATTATGACGTCAACCTGGGTATGGACCGGTTATCCACAGTCCATGTTCAGATTCACTATATTAGGCACAAAGTTTGGTGTGTTCACATGGATGGATCTAGGTTTTCCTTCATCGATGTGAAGGGAACCTTTTCAGCATTGGATGTAATTACCCAAAGGAGGGTGAAAATGATTACTCATAATTTGGATAGCCTTACCCTTGGAGAAGTTGATGTGGAGAGTCTGAGCTATCATGTAGTGGTGGAACAGTATGCCGATGTATATCAAGAAGATTTTATGGGACTACCTCCATGTAGAGAGGTATACTTTTACATTGAAATGTACCTCGGGACGGCAAAAATATCTAAATTAGCATATAGGATGTCCCAGGTGGAGATTCGTGAGTTACGGGTACATTTGAAGGACTTACAGGGAATGGGGTTCATAAGGCCCAGTGTTTCTCCATGGGCAGCCCTGATTTTGTTCGCCATGAAGGCAAATGGGAGTTTGAGACTCTGTGTGGAATATCGGCGCCTAAACCGGGTGACCGTTAAGAACAAGTATCCACTTCTGAGGATTGATCATCTTTTTGATAAGTAGAGGGGAGCTCTTTGGTTTTCGAAGATAGGCCTCATATCAGGATATCATCAGCTCAAGATACGAGATAAGGATGTACAGAAGATGGCCTTCTGATGTCGGTATGGCAAGTATGAGTTCTTGGTTATGCCTTTCAATGTGACCAACTCCCCAGCTGTGTTCATGGGACTCATGAACAAGATATTTCAGCAATACCTCGATCTCATTGTGGTGGTGTTCATCGATGACATCTTGATATACTCAGAAACAGAGGAGGAGCATTTCTATCATCCGCAAATAGATCTGGATACACTCTAAGAGCACTAACATTATGTTAAGATATCGAAGTGCCAGTTCTTGATATCGGAGGTCCACTTTCTGGGACACATTATTTCGAAGGATGGTGTTGTAGTGGATCCAGTGAAGATAGAGGCTATACTTTCTTGGGAGCCACCCAAGAGTGTGACCGAGGTGCGGAGTTTCCTATGGTTGTCTAGATACTCTAAGAAATTCATACCTGATTTTTCCAGAGTTGCATCACCCTTGTTAGTATTAACGGAGAATGAGAATCCCTTCGTATGGACGAAAAGATTCCAGTACAATTTACAAGAGATGAGGTAGAGACTGATGACTGCCCCCATCTTGAGACTACCATAAGAGGGTGTTGGGTATGTAGTCTTTTGCGACGCATCAGGGACCAGACATGGGTGTGTCCTGATATAGGAGTGAGTAGTGATCTCTTATGTCTCGTGATAGCTGAGAAAACATGAGCATACACTACAAAATAAATAGATTTTTCAAACAGTGTTATATCTGTTGGAAAAAGTGCATTATCTATTGGTAAAATGTTTTACCAAAAAAAATTATCCTGTCACAAAACTATTGGTAAAAATTCTGTCACTAAATGTTATTGTGACAGATAAAATAATTCTGTTACAATTATAATAATTCCAACAGATAATATATATGTTGGACAAAATGATTAGCAATAGATTTTTGTGACAAATTTATCTGTTGGTAAAATTATTATTAAATTTCATAACCAATATCAATAATTAATATTAGTTTGTTTATTTTAATATTTATTTCTAAAAATTAATATTACACTTATTATATGTTTTAATTATCAAATCGAAGACATTTTTTACACTAATTCAAGATTAAAAAAAGATTAATCATATTAATAATGAAATTTAATACAAAATGTATCAAAACATACACAAGTTGATTGATGTCTAAAAAGATCATAAAAAGCACAAAAACCCAAGATCCACATATGTCGTTGTTACTGCTAAAACCCCACTGCACCCCCCTTAAAATGAAAAAAAGTGTCTCCTGACTTCAATCACCCAACACCATGCCCAAGATCTTTCGTCACCCCAAAGTATTCAATTAGAATACAAAAATCAAGTCATCTCCAATACTAGTGAGGAACCTCAAGTCACTGCTATGTCACACTCATCAGCTCCAAGATCTACACCAAACACAGCCAAAGTATATGCCCAGAAATTAGTGAAAAATATCAGAATGAATGGAAAAATATAGAAATAATTGAAAATATAAAAAACATGATATTCATAGAGTGGACATTTTTCGTTCATCATCTCCATTGACATCTCAACAAATAAAATCATCTCAGTACAACTGAGGAACCAATGTTATGCCACATCCTTTAGCTATAATATCCAAACCACACTACCAAATAGAATAACCACAAATATGTGAAAAATATAAGCATGAATTGAAACTGAAACAAAAATGAATGAATGTATAAAAAATTAAAATATAAAATAACCTTCATTTGTGTTTAACTTCCTTTTGATTGTCAACAAAGGTAGTACCTGAAAAACAAGAAAATGAACATTCAAATACACCATTTTATTTATTAAAAATGCAGATTTAGAATTAGTTTTGAAATAATAACTTGCAACATATCCATGGTACCCATGATATTAGATTCTTCTAGTCAAGGGGCCTAATATTATCAATAACCCAGCTTACAAAAATCATCTTCAAGAACAAGACACCAAATTTGTAAAAATCTAATTTGATAGTCAACTGGTCAGCTTAGGCAAGCAGGAAAAATTCATTTTTCCCCTGCAATACAATGGGTAGTGTGCAGTACCCGAGATTTTTAATAAATAAAATGTTGAAAATATGGTTGAAAGGGGGGGGGGGTCATCAAAATGCCAGAAAATTATCTCCCAGAAAACATGACACAAATCCATTATCTCCTCTGGTCCTCGCAACACTATCAGAGGTAAAAATAGGTGAATGAAAAACTAGAGAACAGGATGAAAGAAACCACCTACATATAGGAAAAACAATCATGTGTACCATGGGTACCCATGCCTTTTTTGCATTTTGATGACCCAGCTTACAACAATCATCTTCTGGAATTTTGATGACCCATCTTACAACAATCATCTTCAATAATAACTCACAACTTAGCCATGGTAACCATGATTTTCTGGCATTTTGATGACCCCCCTTCAACATGGACCTTTTTGTTTATAGATAAATACAAGACAAAATAGGAAAAACATCAAAAGAAGCACATGTTAACTTATCTGAGAATGAAAATGTACCCTCTAGGAGAGACATCAATTGGGTAATGTGCAGTACTCGAGAGGGACATGGCGAGTCTTCAAATAAGCACACCAGTAGAGAAGAATCCCATTAACGATATCATACTCTCCTTGAACATCCCATCCCTGCAAGGCAAAGCGCTGGATCTCCCACAAGTTAGAGCTAAATACTTATGAGAGTAGAAAAGAAGTAGCAATTCTATGAAGCAAGATCCCCATATTATGAGTCAGTAGGAGACCCTAACCCCTTCAGAAGAGTCCAAGCTTCATCGATTGAGTAAACATTCAATTTTTGACAGACCAATGTCTAGATCCAAATCAAAGTGCCTAAATATTTAAAATAATAGTCTCCCAATGGAAAATTAAGCTTTTTATTTCCAAGTTGAAACCATCTAGACTATGAAAACTCAGAATTCATCATCTATGGATCCAGAAACAAAAAGGTCTAGGTTGAAAGGGGGTCATCAAAATGCCAGAAAATCCGGACCTAGAAAAAATGACACAAATCCATTATCTCCCCCGGTCCCCACAACACTAGAAGAGGTAAACATAGGTGAAAGAAAAACCAAAAAATCGGCTGAAAGAAACCACATACATTATATAGGTTGTAATTGAATTCATATTGAATATAAATTTCATCAACTACTAGAATGTATTCATTTTGAATATAAATTTCATATTGACTCTATATATTATACATAATCTATCAAGCTATTAAAAAAAGACACAATTATGTACATTAAAAATGAAAAATGAATGAATATTATACGAAATCATGCGGATTGAAACTAATGACGATGGTGAAAAGATGATATAGTTTAAAATAGTCAATTTGTGCACTTGATCAAAATAATTTGGATGTGATTCTTTGTAGCTACAACAATATAACACTCATAAAATTCAGACTACTCAAACAAAGAATAAAAACAATGAATTGAATCAAACATACCTGGTTTAAACACACCCTAATGAGAAGTCCAACATTACTTCCAAATTCATCACACAACTACCAACAAGTACTCAATTAATATGATGATTAAATGTCTATATCATAACATTATTCAACAACAAATACAAATTCATGTGATAAATTTAATTAATGTGGAAACTAAAACTAATGGTTAAACATTAACCAAGAAAATATAAACCACATATTAACAAAGAAACAAACGTAAAATAATGCATTAAATAATTTATATTAAATAAAAAATAAACAATAATTCATGAATATGAAACAATAATAATTTATAAACACATAAAAATAAATTTTTGATGTTCAAAAAGGAAAATTCATTGTAGATATAAACTTTTGTTTATTTTTTATCTAATTAAATATTTGTCCACAATCCATGAATTGTAAAAAGTACTATAAGTATAGATTATAAATATAAAATTCAATGGCACAATAATTGATTAATGTAATAAAATTAATATAATGAATTTACACACCCCATGGAATGGGGGTTGCATCTTAAACCAAGCATTACCATCAATTTATCAATATATGACATCAGGTAGCGCTATGTTTCATTGGATTGAGAAATTAATTATAATATAATTGAAATATGAGGAGGTTTACAAAACAAACTCACTATAAGAAATTAAAATATATTCAATCCAAGCAATTCATTTGTATTCTACAAGAAAGAACACCACCCATCAGCAACCATTGAAAACACAGAACACAATACACACCAACATATATTTGAACCTTTAAATAAAAAATTAACCCAAAACCATAAAATAATCAACTGAAATCATTCTACATGAACCAGTATACAAATCCAAGCGTGCACATAAACCCACCGAGTATTCAACGACCAATCATCCTATATGAAGTCATGAAATGGAATGAGAATCATTAATTAGTCAAGAAAAAATGCAACATTGAGGCATTACACACACCAAATAAACAAATAATATTTAACCAAACCCAAAAATGGTTAAGAATTATTCACAAAATGGCCAAGCGTTATCCACTTCCCTAAAATTATATACACAATGGTGGATAAAATAGACCACAATCTTGGCTCATGAACCTTAACCATAAAGAATCAACAAATAAAACATCGAAAATCAGATTAGGGTTCGAACATGTCATGTGAACCGCAAGGAAGATAGGGAAAATGACAATGAAATAGAAGAATAAGAGAGTGGATTAGAGGGAATGGTAACTGGAAAAGAATGCATGGGAAATCAGAAGGAGAGAAGGCCAGATTCCATGGCCAGTGGAGGAGGGAGTTGAACGTCTGAGGTTCCTCCTGGTCAGGGCGCACAATATAGACAGTAAGTGGAGAAGCAGTTTTCAGGTTTGGAAAAGGTTGTGGCGCATAGTGGTCTTGGCTTTAGTTATGGTGGGTGGGACCCTCGGCGAAGGCTGTGGCGGATGGCGGTGCCCAGCAGATGGGTTGGCAGTGGAGCTACATGGGGGAAATGCCCAGACAGTGGTAGATCTACACAACGCGCGGTAGAGTCTTCTCCCCAATGAAATAAAGGGAAAAAATTATTCATCATATAATAAATTTATATATAATTTATATGTAATAAATTTTTTCAAAATTTATATATACTTTGAATAAAAAATTATTTTATATACATATACTAAAATTATATATAAGTGATTTTATTTTTTCTAGTTTTTACTACATTCAATATTCCCAAAACTAATCATTTATCATCACAAACAAATGATTTTTTTTAAAATATTAATAATTTATTACATTTATTGAAAATAATATATATATATATATATATTATTTTTTTGTGAAATATTTTATGTTATTGGGTAATTTATGGAAACTTATTTTTATAATGGTAATAAAAATTAATAATAATAGAATGATATGTTGGTAAAAAAATGTTGGTATTGATATGATAAATCAATAGATTTAATTATTGTTAAAATACTTTTTGGTGTTAAATGATAAATATCAACAGATATAACTATAGGTAAAAACATGTGCTGATACTTCAAATACTTACCAATAAAATTTAATATTTGTTGGAATTTCTCATTTTTACCAACAGATATATTATCTATCAATAAATTTCATTTGGTATATGCCTTTTTTTGTAGTGATAACTACGCTACCCATGACCTAGAGTTAGCATTAGTTGTATTCACTTTGAAGATGTGACGACATTACATTATGGGAAAACATTTTAAAATCTACTATGATCACAAGATTCTCAGGTATATCTTCTCTCAGAAGCACTTGAACTTGAGACATCGGTGATGGATAGAGTTCCTCTAGGACTATGACTTTGAGATAGTCTATACTCTTGGGAAAGGGAAAGTGGTAGCAGATCCACTCAGTAGGAGGTCTGGTCTGTAGTTGATGAGTGAGGTGAGAGATCAAATAGCCATATTGCAGATATCCTTTGTGGATAAATATAGAGCAACATAGCTCCAGTCTATGACAGTCACATCCCTACTCCATTATAATGTAAGGGTGGCGCAACATGGTGACACTGACTATGAGGCTCGACGTGCTTAATATCCTTAGGATAAGAACATGATGGATTTTTAAAGGCGGGGAGCATGTGATCATTTGGAGAGGATATACCATGGTACTAGTGGTGCTATGGGAGGAGTTGTTGAGGGATTTCCGTATTTCCTTTGTGGCGGTACATCCTAGTGTGGCGAAGATGTACCAGGACCTCGAGTCTTAGCACCGGTGGCTAGGGATGAAGAAGGAAGTGGTAGAGTTTGTTTCATCATGCCTCACTTTTCAGCAAGCGAAGGCCGAGCATCAGGTTCTAGCAGGCCTATGTCATCCACTAGAGGTTCCAGAGTATAAGTGGGATAGGATCTGCGTGGACTTTCTGAAAGGGCTTCCACGTACGTCCAGGGGACATGATTCCATTTGGGTGATCGTTGACCAACTCACCATGTTGGCCAACTTCCTAACTATCTGAGAGGAGGGATCTGTAGAGGGATTGCGACACATCTACATACATCATATTGTGAGACATCATGGGGTTCCATCGAGGAGCCTATTTGATTGTGACACATGTTTCTCAGCCTGTTTGTGGAATGGATTTCATGAGGCATTCGAGACTCAGCAACATTTGAGCACCGCCTTTCATCCTCAGACAAACGGTCAGACGGAGCATACCATTCAGACTCTAGAGGACATGCATCGTGCAGGCATCCTAGATTTTGGACGTAGTTGGGAGGATCAAATTATTTTGGTGGAGTTCACTTACAAGAACATTTGTCACTCCACCATCGGTATGGCACCATTCAAGGCCTTATATGGTCAACCCTACAGGTCACCTCTATACTGGAAAGACCCAGGGGAGACCATACTTATGGGTCCAGAGTTGGTATGGGCTACCACTGAAAAGGGGAAGACCATACAGGAGGGAATGAAGACATCATAGAGCAGACAGAATTAATATGTCAATAGAAGAAGGATACCTCTGGAGTTACAGGAGGGGGACCATGTTTTCATGCATGTGTCTCCTCGACGGGGACTACAGAGATATGGACAAGGCGAAAAGTTATCCCTGAGGTTTATCAGGGAATTTCTAATACTTAAGAGGATAGGTGAGGTGGAAAATCTTTGGGAACTTCCACCGCAGTTGGAGAGGGTACACGATGTCTTCCCCATATCCTAGAAGAAGAGATACGTGCATGACCATCTGACATCATCGACCATAGTGAGCTGGACATAGACGATGGGATGACATTTACATAGGTTTCAGTATAGATTGGAGATCGATAAGAGTGGGTCCTTTGTGTGCGGTTGATACCTATGGTGCATATTCACTGGCAACATGAGAACCTCCAAGAGAGAACATGGGAGTGAGAGGCATAGATTCGTTCTCAATACCCCCATATGATTATTTAGTCTACGTTGTGGCTTTCTGGAATGAAAATCTCTGAGGTGGGGATAATATAAACACCCATATTTTCTATGTAATTATTTTAATTATATAAAATTATTAAGAGTCTTCAAAAATTTACGGTGTGTGATTCCGAGTCCCAGAGTGCCCAGAATGAATTTCTGACCTTTTTTCAGGTATGATCAGTAAACACATGAGCGGTGTTTTATAAATTTTAAACCATTTATTAGATTAAAAATCTGAGGGAACTGTTGAATCCGTAGTGCCGATATTTTCTTAAAGAAGGCTTTACATTGACAGCAGTAGGTCTGGAGAAAAAGTTGTGTTTTTTGACTTTTTAAATGAAATAAAATAAAAGGATTTTATTAATATATTTTCATTCATTTTCTCCAAAAGACAAGAGGTGTGTGGGGATAACGATGTGGCAAGACAATAAATCACTTGACCTTCCACCCCTATGTAATGACGTTGTTGGGGAATTATGATGGTTCTTAATTTATGAGCCCCTATTAATTCCCGACGTCATTACCCCCCCCCCCTCTTTTAATTATATGAATCTTGGTTAGAGGTACCGACATAGATTTTCCCAGAAAAGAAGTTCTGAAGGTGCACCACGAAGTCGAACCCTTAGAGGACGGAGTTGATCCTAAAGGGAGGTGATGAGCGACATCGATCCAAGAACCAGGGGACGGCATATGAGTGGCGTAATTGGGAACCAGTTGCGGGAACGAAGATCAAATTCAACATTAATGTTCATATAATATTCAATGGGTTTTCCAGGTAGGGGGTTTATTCATTTAATTATTTTAAATGATTTTACTCTTCCCTATTCATGAATAATATGATGAACGTGTGTGAACTGAAAAATGGGTTGACCTGCGAATCATTCGTTTTTGCGGGAGGTTATTGTGGGGTGTCTTTGTGGGTTTTTTCTTGATTTAAATTCGAATATTTTATTGAACCCCTTATCCTCCCTTATGTTACAAGCTAAAGTGGAGGGCGCAGGCCTAACGAACCCGGCCTAGACCCTCTTCTACATTGCAATACTCTTGCATTCTCTATGGAATACCGCCAGCACGGTGACGCCAACCAACTATGAAGAAGGCAATGTGCCGACCCACGCTATAAGAAGAGACCGCAACGGTCATTGGAGTGGCCGACACTGGCCGGTCGCAAAGGATGTGTGGCACGACGTTGTGTTCCACCAATGAGTAAGTGGGACCGCGGCTTGTCAGCCACCACAATTGGAGGAGGCGGTCTGCACCTGGGATAGTTGTGGAAAAGAAGGGTGGCGCGACCAGCACGCCACCAATGTGCGAAGGAGCTGCGACCTAAGCTGTGGAGGAGGAGAAGGGACCCGTTCCTCCAACAGGTTCCACAATAATTGGGCGGTCCCCACGTGGAGTCGCCACTTCATAGGACGAATGTACTTTCACCGTTCGGGATTCTGGGGGAGGGGCTCCCCCGAGCTACCTAGAGAAAGCCCCGCAGGCCGCACCCTAACAGGCGAGGCCTCCTTCCTACAGGCCGCTGCCAGTGGGCCACCGCAAGCGGTTTGGCCTCCTACCAACCGGGCTAGGCCACGCACCACCACTGGCCAGGCCACCCCTTTTCGGGTCGGGACACCCCACCATGGGTCGGGCCAGACCTCAGACCAGCGGTCCGACTCGGCTGTGGCCAAGCCTAGACCGGGTCGGGCCATGTCGGTCTGACCATGTCAGTCCAGACCCAGGCCCAGAAACACTGAAAGCCTTATTTTGAGGAGCAGACGCTCATTTGATGAACCATCTATGGCGTTGGGATCCTTGGAGCGATACGGTCATTTGTACTTACTCATTAAGTGTTTTGGAGAAACTTGCAGTACGACCAGGTTGGATCACTCACGAATCCAACCGGATCCTTGGCACTGAAATGCCAATAACGCACAGACCAGGTGTCTAGTTGATGCACCGTTTGTTGTGTTGGAACTCTTATGATGTGGTGAATCATTGGGATACTCTTTTATGAGACTTTTTGTTTGTTGTAATATGAACAATGTCTTAAGGATCCGTTTTCCCAAGTGCACTATGCATGGAACCCTACCTATATGGTACTTTACCTCTGTGGTGTCACCTTTGTGGGTTTTCCGTTGTGGAACTCTGGGAGACCTTCTGGGGTCTCAGGGTCCCTATTTTGTATCATTATACTCACCCCTTCATGTGTTATTCCCGCACATTATTGTGTCTTGTGTAGACAACAAACATCATTGATCGAGGCTTAGGAATCCAATACTGGACAGTGCCCGGAGGTGGACTATTGGGAAGGACATGATGTAAGGACTATGGTTTGTGAGATGTACCTAACCTTCAGGTAAGATCCTTGGAGGATTACTCGGTTGATTTTTTACCTTTTTCAGTTGTATTGTTTCTTTCAGTTGTATTTATAATTTTCAATTGTACTCGTACTTTCAGTTGGGCTTGTATTCCGGCCCCTTTACTTCTAGCGCTCTTTTACTCCAGTAGTTTACATCAGAGTTTCTTCTTGTTTGGTTCTCGGACCATGTGTTTATACACGTTTAAAGGTAATGCCTTCCCATTTTTGGGAATACACCTTTCAGTGCTAGTTGCCAGCCCCTGGCCAATAGATGGCGGGCTTGGAGAAGTCACAGCATGGGCCCCAGGGGATGGGTCGTGACATGATATAAGCCTATTAATCCTTGTTTAGTATTTTAGAGAATTTTTACATCACATATCAACAACCCTTGGGTGTGACACCTTGATTTTCCTTTTATCGATGATTTCATCATTTCCTATAATTACTTTATCTGTTCAAAATAAGTTATAAGTTTATTTGTCTCTATAATATATATTTTTAATGAATCCAAGGAACCTCATAAGATCTTGGCCCTAATTATAATTGGAATTTCCCATTTTGTTAATTACCCTATTAATTAGGGGTCCTCTTAAATGATTCCGGAAGCATATAAATTGAATTTAAAAACAATTTTTGATTAAATGGAATGTATTTAAATATAATGACTTATTCAAGATGGGTTTACTTTCTTAAATTAGTTGAATTATTTTAATTGATGAAATTATTAACTAGTTGAAATGCCAGACCTATTGTTTCATTCTTTTTTAAATAATCATTGAGAATTATAAATCCTTATTTTTAATTGGACTTGACTATTTAGATACATGATAGGTAATGCCTCATATATTATATTATAAATATGATTACTCCTTTATTTAGGATTTGGTATGACGTTCAGGTGTCCATTTGGTGTGATGGTTTCAATCTCCCTAATATCAGGTGTTGAGCATGACATCTCACACTACTGACATAATTTGGATAGTGGGAATGATGCACAACATCCCTTATTTTGAGTGTTTACATAATGTCACACTCACCATCTCAAATGACGAACATGAAGTCTCCCACTCATTATGATATGTAGATCACATAAGATTATTCTTGATCTAATTGGCTCATTTATACTAGTTGTAGATGACTATGTTATGCCCTAGTCCAGCTATTACCATGTATTCTAGGAATATGGCCACATATGTATGCATGTACTTGGTTCATATATGTGCATGAAATATTTATCAAACTATATATATATAATTAATATATATATATATATATATATTGACTGGTCATATGTACATTATGGCCCTAAACAAAAGTAGGTAGAACCACCATGTGTCCATTTAGAACCTAAGAAGGCTTTTATTTTTTTCAGCATTGTCTATTATTTTATTTATACCTGCACACTTTTTAGCTATGCACATTTATTAGATTACTTCTAATCACCATTGGTGTTGAAATATTGGGAATTTATCTCACACCCTACCTGGTCTACCTTTGCTACTCGAGTTGATTACATTCTGGTAGGTTCAGATAAGGGAAATCACCATACTATTGGTCTTTGATATGATTTATGTGAAGTTGGATCATAGTAGAAAAGGACCAATCATATGCTCAATATTCTAGTGGATAATCCTTCAGTTATTTCTATATTTTTTATAGAATGATTGTATAATCATGTCCCATGTTCCCATTTTTTATATAAACATGCCATACATCCTTGTAAATGACACTCGCTAGTGGTTTTTGGTTATTATGAATTTGTTTTTTATCTATTCATATGATGCTTTGTTGTTATATCTCCTTATATATTTGATTCATATATTGTGTGTTTATGTTTTTATCCATTAATCCTCTATGATAAGAGGGTATAGCCTCTAAACTACACCACCTTCACACCCAATCATCTAGTCGGTAGCCTCTATCATACTGGGAGGAATTCTTAAGGCCATGTGACCCACCAGCTTTTGTCCCCTGTTAAGAGGATTCTAGTTCGAGATTTTTGAAAGTCCCACTTCCAATAATCCATGGTTTAGAAACTAGAATTAATTTAGTAAAACTAAAAATGGGATGTTTTACCCTCATAATCCTTGGAAGATATATGTAAAATCACATAAAACCTCAATACTATAAAATAAAAACCAACATCCTATAATTCATTAAAATTTCATACCAATATAAGACTCTAAATAATATAGTAAAAAGGAAACTCAAGTGGCACTAACTATGACAGCAGCTCCAAGTCTCAACACAGTAATATCCAACACAGTCACCAAGTCCCTTTTGAAAACATAAAAAAATAATTCAATATATAAATGGGTGAACAAATAATTATATTGAGATGTATCCCCTTTGAGGCCTATTGTAAAAATTTGGATATAAAGTACTAATTCCTTAGCGAAAAAATAGAGAAAAAAATTTGCAGCTACGCTAGTTCGATTTCCACCAAACCTACTCACATCCCAATAACCAAATATATAATTTGAGTATAATAATATAGCATCAAAAAAATATCTAGAAGATTCTATAAACCCACTTTCCCTTGGTTTGTTATTAACATTACCCAATAATGTATGTCATGTGCTTTAATCCCTTCTATATCCATGTATCTTCATAGCCCAAAACTATACTATATCTACAATCACATTTTCATCATAATATGGTATACTAGAGATGATAGAAATTGACCTATTTCCCTCAACGTACTATAAAAAACCCTCACCATGTAACCACATCGCTACTATATAATCAAATCAACTAATATATACAAACTCCAAAAACTATCCATAATAGAATTCATGTAAGTAACTTCCTTGAGAAACCCTAGACATTATAATGATGGGAGGAATAATGTGGAATAAGGAGTAGTTATTTGACCATTCTATCTCTAACCAAGATATTAGGGAAAACACCATAAACACAAAACATTTAGGTGTTAGTGTGGTTATCTTCCTTGATAGTGATGTTTATGATATCAGAAGACCATAAAAATATATCATATCCAAAAAATATATCATTCAAAGAGTTTATACAAAGAGAACACTCCAAACACCCATAACTATCATCACATTTATGTTACCATCATAACATAACAAACTATCCCCATGTATCCACATAAAATAACCAATATAGATATTAATTTATACATTAATAATTTCATCATTCTAATTTTCTATAATTACCATTTTCTATAATCTTTATATTAATTATGTGATTCATTTTTCAATATTTATTTTCAAAAAAATTTATAATCTTCAGTTATATTTCCCTCATCTATACTATTACATCATCCACACTTATTTCATTATTTAAAATTTATTATAATCAACTAATAAGACATTAATATTATTAATCAATAATATTAATCAAATAATTTACCATTTCTATCCCATAAAACCGTCATAAGATTCATTATTTTATAACCCAATTTCATGCCACTGGGTAAAAATAACATAAACCCACAAAAAAATCCCATCATCACATAAAATTCCACAAATAACATGGTAAATTATACCATAACTACCAAAATAGAAATTTATTTCCCAAAAACTATCCATGACACCATAGCCAAAATCCCACTACAGCACATCCATCGACATTGTAACCAAACCACACAACATTATTCTAAATAAAGGCAACAAAAATCCATTATCCTTCTAAACTATATAAAGAAACCCCAAAATATACTATATAATCAATTTTATAGACCTATTGTTAATACATCATTAATATTAAATTAATATTCGATATTTAAACATAAAAACCATAAATTTTAATTTCCAACTAAACCGACTAACTAAAAACATTTCATGATTTAGCCGGTTATGAGGTTAAAAATAATCTCAATAATTATAGCCAATTAAATAATTTATAATTATATTATTCATCCATATTTTTACTAGTATCAAAAAATAACATATTTTTAAACCATGTAAAAAACCTCCTTTTGGCATCCTCCCATATCCCATTAAACACTCATGATAAGAATGTAAATATATTTTTATTTTAAGCATATTCATTTAGTATAGTTTTTTATATTATTGAGGTTAATATATATCATCCACCACAGAAATATTCATGGTATTTACAAAACAATACATAAATAAATGAATTTGTAGACTTGAATCCTCTACCTCAAACAGAGCATCATCAATCATTGTGCATGAATAAATAGAGGGATATTATCATAAGGATGAGAACACAGAAAACTATATCACACCAACCTATATCAAAAACACAACCGAAATATAACAAATTTGAATAATAATTATTTTTATATCCTCACCATGATCAAGGATTGGGAGGGAATATGGAAGAAGTTGAGAGAAACTCACCATGATTGACAATATTCTTGATATATTGAATTTGTGGTACAAAAAAGTCTAACTGAAATAAAAGGTCAAGAAGGGTGAAACAATTGTCACCTGATCTCTAGATGAAAAAGGAAGGATTCTTGAGTAATTTGATGGTCATTCTGAATATATACTGAAATTTTATACTTAATGAATCATAGAGTTATGGGCCATGCACACACCAGAATAAGGATAATTAAAACATACCTAAAAAAATTCAGTATCCATTATTAAAAACCCTGATATTTTATGATATATTTATGTTTTCAAAAATCAGAATTAATTTACATATTTCTTTCCATTAAATATCCTATCTAAAAGTGTTATTATATACAATGGATTTATTATAATGTGACAGTTATTTCCTAACCATGGGACTAGTAGGTTTGAATAAGACTAACAAAATTATAAAAATATGTATTGTTTACACATGTTTAAAATTAATTAAATGTTTTTAATTTAGTTTTCAATTAAAATAAAATAAATTTTTTCGTAAAATATTAATAATTTAGATAATTTTTTTATATGTTCATAATATAATTTAATTTTACAATATTAAATAAAAAAACTACTAATTAATTAATGTAATTAAATTAATGGAATATGAATTAAATAAAATATTTTATTATTAAACTAATGGTTTTTACATGAAAATACATGAAGGTTAAACTATATTTATTCATTAAATTAATTTCTTTCATAATGGAATTATTTTATTTTTAATACTTATATTAAAATGAGTTCCTTCCATTTAAATAAATTTAATCATCCAAAATAATTTCCAAATTTGAAATAAAAATAATTTCAATTACAAAATAGAGACAATTTAATTTTAATCCATAACGAATCAATAAAAAACATAAATTTTTTTACCATGGTTATGGTTTAAAGGGGATTATCGACTGTTAAACTAAGAGATATGGGTAGAAATGTTACATAAACATGAATAATTTTTTGGGTTGAAGAGATATTGAACATGTCTTATCCTACCTTTAAAATTTGTTCTAGTTTGATCCACATTCAAAAAGAGGATTTATATTATTTATATCAGTTAAGTAATTCGATATGGGTTCCTCCCCTCAATTATAAAATGAAATCTCTTCCCCTGACTTATTTAAAAAAATTTAGCTCTCTAATTTAGCCCCGACCAACTCAAACACCTTCCTAGATTCATTCAATTCATTTTTGAAATCCATGTCTTACCTTAAGAACATCATAATAGATAATAATGTGTAAAAAAGAATTCTCTCAAATAAAAGGATATTTGAACAGAAAGAATGCAATATAACCCATGAGGTTTGTTTTTATGTTATCATGTCATTTATTTTCACGATTGTGTATGATAAATTTCCATTAAGGGAAATTATTTGAATCATATTTTTTAAACAACGTCTATTTTAGTTTTTCTTTCATTATTCAAGAATTTTATTTTAATAATACATTTTTTACTATTTAAAACCATAAATGGTCATAAAAATATTTCTTAAGAAACATAAACCCTATTTATTCTTTGATTGAAGATATTTTTATTCTATATATATCATCTAAAAATTATTTTATAGATGTTTTTATCTATACTTTTTTTTAATTTTTTAATTTTCATTACCTTTTACTTTATTTACCAATATTTTAAAGGAATCATTTTAAACAATATTTTCTGAACAAGTAATTTTTTTTATTTTTGAAAAAAAATTAATAGATTTGTGTATTTTAATGTATGTAGTATTAATATATTTTACCATCGTAATGATGATTAATTTAATTGAAAATTAATTTATAAATTTTCATGGTTGTTTTTAGAAAAAATGATTTTATAAATATTCTAGGAATTTTAAGTTAAAATTTTATCAAAATAAATAGATACTTCTTCCATGTTTTAAATGAACGGATTGAATGTTCATTTCATGTTATTTTTCATCTTTTTCAACATCCTCTGAGAATTTTTATATTTCACTAGTGATATGATTTTATCATCCATCAGCTTTTATGGATAACTTATGTTGATGATATTAAAATGTTGATTTCATGAAATGAATTTCCTTCCCATGGGATAATTAATTTATGATGAGATAATTACTTCTCTTATGCTACCATCCAATTTATTTATCTGGATTGATTATAGTTATGTGATTATGAGATGTCTATAAAACCTTATTATTTTATATGAGTTATACTATGATGGTATGATGAGGTTTTTATGAACATGTGACATATATATTCATGGTTTTTATTATGTTATAGGTTATCCTAGAATATTATACCTCTCCAATGAATTTGCTAAAAATTGATATCTCATGAGATAATAAGGAATCAAATGATGAGTGAACCCAATTTAGTAAGGGTATTAGAATGCGATATTTATTTACCCCATTATTTATTTTTTAAATAACAATTATTTTTATTAGATTACCAATTATTTTTTTGGCTTATATTTTTAGGGAATTATTTTAAAACACTTACGTTAAAAAAATACATTAGATGTTTTAAAATTCCTCCCATCATCCATTTTTTCACAATACAATAAATTTAGTATGAAATAAGATTATTTTCATGAAAAATATTCCTGATTATTAAATTTACATCATCATTGTTCCTACTCAACCTTATACCATATGAAAAAACATTTTAAAATGGAGGATAAGAAAAAATATCAGTAAGGAATACATAAAATGGAATAAATAAACTCATTAGTCTATTTCAAAATCATGATATCAAACTAGAGAGTTTTATTTTAAATAATAATCTTTGAGCTCAACAAATAATTTCATTAAATATGAAATAAAATTTTCCACCAAGTTTTTTTCATAAAAACATTATTATAAATTATAATGTCAAAATAATAATCATGAGGGTGTCATAGAATAAATTATAACCCTTTAAAACATATTCTAATGAATATATATTTTATCATCATATAGAATAATCATTGATTGAAATAAAATATTGTTATCTTACCTTGTGAAATCAAAAATATTTCAATGAAAAATCATTACTATAAAAAAATGTAGTATCCTGGAAAGTCATCTTCATATAACCCTTAGATGGACCCTTATAAGAACCATTTCAAATAGAATAAACTTCTTGGTTAATTACTATATTATTCTCTATAAAACATAATCATTACCCATTTCATTATAGATATATATTTCGATAACCCATAGTTAGATCTATATTGGGCTCACACTACATTCATAAAAAAATGGTGAATGATGATAACATTCATTAAACACATAAAATCCTACATTTTGATAATCAAAATCATAAAAAATATAATTTCAAAACAAGACGTAAAACATTTTTAGATATTGATATATCCCTTTCCATTGAAACTGAATTCTCAGAACTGAAATACCCAAAAAATTGAGTAGAGTTTTTAACTGAATAAATAATCGAATATTATAAATGAATAAAATCATTAAAAAACTTTTTTGGTGGTGTGAAAGTTTATCTATTTTATATACCTTAAAATTGAACATTACTTTTACCTTTTGTCAAGAAATTCATAACCCAATGTTTAAAATATGTAAAGAAGAATACATATTAAAACCCTTTCAAGAATGTAAAAAGAGACATAAAACATCATTTATTATTAATTTATTTCTATACAAATATATCCATAAGGTAGTTTTATGTATATCAGCATGGAATAAAAATATTTTTAAAATAATTCTTTAATTTATTAAAAATTGGATTTTAGGTAATGTGTCACTTACCTTTATCCAAACCTATTACATAAATTAATTATCATCATAAATAATAAAATTGCATGAATTATTTAATTCCATAAAAAAATTCTATTTTATGATTCCTTTTATTTCACTTATAAATATGTTATACTAAATTACTTAATTGATTAAGAATACCTCAAACGTTTTGAGGATGTTAGGTTCATAAGCCCAAAATAAGATTGATATGTCTACATTGGTAAAATAGATCATGATTATATCATTTATAGAATCCCAATGAGGATATAATTAGAATATTTATCTATTATTTATTCTTTTAGTTCCAAATGTGTAATATGGTATTGAAAAATGATTTACTTCTCAATCATAAGGATGGTAGGATGTACGTAAGCATGAGTAACATTTACTCTTTTTTTATTAATATGAAGGCAATTATGTGAGTAGAATTTTATATTTAAATAAATTTTATTGTAATATATATATATATATAATTATATATCATTAAATATAGTTATATATACCATCCATGTTATGTGATAATGAAAGAAGAATCACATCACTTCATGGAGGTGGTAATCCACACGTGCGTACCTGTAGAGACCTGAAGCTTGACATTCATGGATATTACATTACATTGGTGGAATACTTAATACATAACAAAAACAGACACACAAGGACCATAATAGTTTAGTGTCTTTGGAAACTTGGAATACAATCTTCTAATCGTGGTGAAAGAACTTCAAAATCCCCCATAAAGATCTTCCCATTTTATTTTCTTACCTAAAACCTTTCTTTATATCCTGGGGTAGAGAAAACATAAAAAGGGTGAGCTCAAATGATCAGTAAGGTTAAGCATGGATAAAATAAAACGAACCATATATATTTGAACATAAAAACATGAACATGATGTTTAAACATCGAAATCTTGAGCAATGACATAAAACATGGTAGTACGTAACACATAGATCATAATAGAACATCAATAATGATAAGATAGATTGTAAATAAAACATGTAATTGTGGAAAAACATTAAGCACATGATATGATTTGCATAGTAGCCAAGGCATTGCTTCCAAGACCATCTTAGTGGACAGAGTCCCTTTCTGAATCGAGTTCACTCCTCGTTCCAGTCCTGTAACACTGAACCAGATTAATTTACTGTTCCATCCATGTCTATATCATTAGATATAAATCATTACCCAATGTATTGGATGGATATATAGGTCCCACCCATATGATAATGAAATCATTATTACTTTTTCCACACATAAACATAAATCATTCATCATAACCCAAAGAATAAAATGGGTATCATAAACAACATCCCATCATAACATAATCTATATAAAACAAATGGATATCATTTCATCATAAGAACAGTGAAACCATGTAAATCATAGAGACATTATACTTGAAACATACACATATGAAATAATGCCATCTTAGATGAAAAAAATGGTTTTGATAAAACATTTGAAATGAATTCTTGAGGAAAATATCTTTTTCTCTTCAAAATCAATTTCTTTTCACAATAACGTCATGCAATTTTAAAAGAAAGAGATTTTGTTGAAAATAGTCATGAAATATATTGGAGAATGATTCATGAAAATAAGGCTTTATATAACCGTAAAAATCCATTCACGCCGTATAAGTTAAAAATAACATTCTTCTCGTACTTTTGTCGGAAAAGTCAAAAAGTACCTCATTTGGTAAAAAAAAGAATGATTCCTTCCATACGATGTGGTAAAAGTAGAAAAGAGTAAAAATGACTTTAAACATACATGGAAGAAAAGTAATCATTTTATGAAAACATTTTGAGAACATATGGACATGGATAATAATCATAACCCCAGTAAGAACTTAAAAATAAACAATCTCGGATAAGAATGAGATTGGAATATTTATCCCTTACCTTAAGTCCGATATGCATCATACGTATCCGAACCTCCTGTATAATGATTTAAATAATTTCATTGACTTATTAAAGAATCATATTCATTGTTATGATATCATATATGGTTCACTTATGACTTTATATTACTTGTTCCTTTGTAAGTTCCATGTTAAAGCAGCATTTTGGGTAAAATCATTTCCTTTATCGTACATGTTTGGACTTTTTGAACTTGATATTATTACTTAGATCCTGATTTACTGAATTCAAGAATGTAAAACATGATTTATATGTAATATATATTCATAATATACATATATATATGATAGATCGATAAATGGAATGAAATACACCGTTCATGGAGACGGTAGGCCGTACGTACGCATGAACACTGTTTTCATTTCCTTATTGAATTGAATGGATTTAATTATATGACATATATATATATATATACATAAATATAGTATCATTATTATGTCATATATTTCATTATTACTTATTATATATACTATATAATCATTCTTGAATGGTTAACATGGAGAATAAATCTCACCGCGTCGTGGAGACGGTAGTCCATACGTACGCACGAGCGATGATATCATTCCCATGATCATGGAATTGTATTTAAGTGTATGTGTAATATTTCAGAATGAATATCACTTTACAATAATCATATATAGTTATTTATTTACACCATTATACCCATCCAAGTAAGGTGGTGGTCGAAAACAGATTACACCACGACGTGGAGTCGGTATTCCGTATGTACGCACGCACGGTGATTTCGTTTTCCGTAGGATGGATAGAAGGTTAAATAGGGTTGTTTCATATTTATAATAACAAATAAATATATAATTAATACTGATTTTATTACTTCATAATGAGAAAACTAAAGAAGAATAAGTAGAAGAAGAAATAAATTTGAGAGAATCGGAAGAAGATATTACCTCTTCTTCGACGCACCTCTTTTACGCCTTCTCTTAAGGAAGTAGAGTTGGTATTTTGAGAAGACAAAAACATACATAATGTTTATAGGTAAGTGTATAAGATAAATGGTCAGGGTTTGTCTGATATTCAAGGCTCAAAAGTTTGTGAAGAGAAGAGGGAAGGGGTGCCCTTTTTATAAGGGAGGAGTGGGGCACCTTTGGAAAAACTTAAAATATTATTTTATAGTAAAGTCATATTCAGTTTATAATAGCTCAAAATTGATTTATTTCAAAGATAATGTGGGGATGGGTAGAATTAATCTCCACAAATAGGTTTTCGAAAAGTTTAGGTAACTATTTTAACCTTATCTTTTAGATTTAACTCTATGTTAAATAACTTAACTTTTACCGTGTCTTCTTGTTTTCTTACACTATATGATTAATAAACATAATATAACCAGAAAAATGAAACAAAGGTGGTTAATTATTAATATATATAATCTTTTCTAAGTCATTTGGCCGAACATTTGATTTTTTGGAATATAATAACAATTAATAGCATAATATTTGTTTTAAAAATTATTTTATGTCAATTTTGACACTATTTGGTAATTGATTTTTGTGAAAATCATAACAACATTATTAGTTCAAAAAAAGTTAACTAAATCAATAAAAACATGTCATATTAACCAAGAAAATTAGTATCAGTCAAAAAAGTCTCAAATTACATTTATTGGGGTATTTATAACATTAATTATGTTAATATTTCATTAATATGATAATTACTGCATCATCATTGTGTCATAAATAAATTAAATTATTTAATGTCTAAAAATTATAAATAAAATACCATTATGTAGGAAAACTTTTTATATTTCTAATGAATATTTATAGTCGAATTTATCTTATGTATAACCCTATATTAAAAATGTATTAGTTATTAAACTTTGATTTTATCTATTTTAACTTTTCTATAAATAAATTAATAATAAATGTCTTAATCTAATCCACGTGGACCTAAATGGTCATATTTTATTCCTATGGTTGTTTTTGGTCGAATAACACTTATCTAATAGAATTAGGACATGTGTTAGGGTAATAATAATATCATTTTTACCCTTAATTATCCTATTTACTTTTAACCGTGGTAAATAAAAGAAAAAAGTTACTATTCACCAAAAAATATTTTCTTCTTATTGAACCACATTTTAGTCCTTGATATTAACCGTGTTTCTTGGATTTTTGAAATTCAATATACAGAAGTGGTAAAATTTCATTTAAATGAAAAAGTCAGTTTTTTAACTACCACTGAGTGGTTTCACTATTCATCGAAAATTGAAGTTTTTCAGAAAAATACAAAAAATTCAGCCTAATAATTATTCGATATTCCAAAATAAAAATTGATGTCTATTTTTTCAAATTCAAAACATAGAAGTGGCATTAATAAATTTTAAAATTAATTCCCTTTATCAAAACAAATAGCATGTTTTTAAGAAATAATAAGTATCAAAAGATTGATACTTGTTTATATCCAATTTCAAAGTGAAATTACATCCAATGACCAACATTGGATTAAATGGTAAAAATATATTCTAATTAAAAATTAAAACCAAATAAAAATATAATCTAACCATATAAATTATTGCGATTAAAAAAGTTTTTTTTAATTAAAATATAGCGTGTTTTTACTTTTCATTAAAATACGAAAGTTATCAGAATAATATGAAAAAATTTTCCAAAGTAAATTTTTATATCCTGATTCCAAGTAAGATTTTTATTTTTTCAAATTTAACTTATATACATGTAAAAAACAAGATTTAAAGTGGGTGCGCCATCAAGGGTGGCAAAACTGCATTTTTTGAAAAATACTTATTTTATCTAAAAAATTTATTTTGTTCTCATACCATGTTCTAGAAAATATTTAAGATGAATAATAATGTTATAAAATTCAAAATTTAGTTAATAATATTCATAACATCTAGTCCATAATATTATAACAATATATCTTTGTTTAGTGAGACCTGATATTACTTACAACACACGCTAGCGAGGAAGGTCGTGAGTGCGTGTAATGCAAGCCAAGTCAGGGTTGCGTGTTGTGCAAGACTCCTTTGTTGTTTCGTATAACCGAATCCATCCATATTTCATTTATATGTTGAATATATATAAATATATATACTCTCAATGTTGCGTAGAATGACTACTATCAAACGAACTTGAAATTATGTGTAACACAATCCCAGAATAGTGTGGCGTATACTGCAAGCTAATAAGGTGTTGTGTATAGCACAAGATAATCTTGTTGTAGCATAAAACACATGACATCAAAAAAATTAAAAATAATACTTATCATAAAATCTCGGGTTGTTACATTCTACCCCCCTTAAAATGAATTTCTCCCTCGAAATTCGTTGGGGTTATACATGGTTTTCTACATGAAAGATTCGTTAATTGAAACCCACATCGTAAAATGAAATACCAAAACATAACTTTAAAAACTAATGTTTGAAACGTAACGGTTACCAAAATTAACTAATCACTGGGTTTCCACAGAGGAGAACATAGATGAAAATATGGATACGGAAGAGAAATCTAACCATCAAGTTCTGATGGAGAGTGGTAGAGAACATGGTTATGAAAAATCTAACAACAACAAAGGCATAAATTTGTGATGATCTAGGGTCATATACGATTCATCGGATATAAGGGCACTAGGAAAACATTTTCAAGAACATTTCTCTAAAGATGATGAATTAAAAGAAATACTTACATGATTTTGGTACAATCTCACTGTTGTTCGTGAATTGTACATTTTCCATTTCATCACTTAAAGAAATGAAGTTGAATTTGTTATTTGTGAAGTGTTATCAGATCATGTGATAGAATGATGGGTCATTCCATCTGTTTCCAACAAAAGGTTAGGAAAAGTTATAAGTCCATCTTATGGTGATATTAATCGTATATGGTTCCAAAAATGGACTTTTTATTTATTTATCATACCTCTTAATATAATAAAACTAGTTCCCACTAAACAGGGACTTCCTGTAGGCCAGTGGTAGGCGATAAAGTCCTATCACAATTTAGTTGTGGGTTCGATTCCCACAGCCTTGTCCGACCCAATGGGTTGTTTCCCGTCCTGCAGGTTGTCCTTTTTCTAAAACCACACTATTATAACATTCTAGAAATAATATCAAAAAAAATTTATAGCCTTAAACAATACAAACTAATATTCAACATAATCCATTCGAATCTTTAGGCTTATCCAAAATACTTCTTTCCAAACTCATAGTATAAAGAGAACGATTAATAAAAGGTCATATAACAAGTATTTGAATACCATCATTTATCCCTCATATATCTTGTTGGTCACATTCCAATCATGTGAATACCTTAATTATTCTCTTGAAAAAAATGAAAATCCATTGAACCTTATTGAAAACATGACTGTTGTCAAAAGTTAACTCTTTCCACATAACAAAATCCAAAAAATCAATATACTCAAACAATGATATAACTTTTTCCTTATATCAGTCATGAGCTCATGAATATTGTCAAACATTTCATTTTCTCCTTATACCTTCATTATGCACATATCTTATTCTTTCCAAAAATATCTCAATCACTTTCTATGGTTACCGATGACATATTCTTATGGAAAACCACAATGGACCAATATATAGGTATTATAATATAATATAAAAGTACCTCAACAACATTATTTTTGAATACCAATACATAAACACTTCAAACCATCCTCTTCAATGATTGTCATAGAATAAGTCCTTCCTTGATTTGGATGTAACCTCTTAGGTAAGGGCATTTAGTTGGGTAATGCCCATGTTCTCTACACATAAGACATTGAACTCTATAATAGACTTTCACTCTATGACCCTTCTCTCCACACAGATAACATCTTCCCCTCCATTTAATGTATTCATCACGGTTCTTCTTACCTTCTTTATAAATCTCAACCTTCCTTTCTCTATTCTCCTCAACATGCGAACATGCATAAAAGTCCATCTTCCTTTTATTTGATGAATTGGGAATGCCACTAAAGTTCACCTTGTTAATCATATATCACGATGTCTGATTTGGAATAATCATAATATCTTTCTCCCTAGGCATTATACAATTTCGCTGCTCATAGTCACCAATTTTTTCATCGGATTCAATGTCATCCCAATTCCTTCTGGTTCCCTCCATTAACTAAAACCAGAAACAATTGTGTAAGAAACAGTTAAAATAATGAGAAACCACATAATCATAAAATGTCACTTATAAGATGTATAACTTATGACACCTTCTTCAACCTATGATACCTTAGGTTTACCCTAGGTTATTCATGATTGTCAACATAATTATAGGACTATAACCTATAGTTATACTAAACCTTAGGGATATTACTAAACCTTAGGGACATCCCTAGACAAACCTTATAAATATCTCTAGGGATCTCAGTAATGTTTTCACACCCTAGTTTCCAAAGGTTAACTAAACCTTTCCTCTAATACCAACTGTAGAGACCCGAAGCTTGACGTACATAGACATTACATTACTTTTATGGAATACTTAATACATAACAAAAACAGACACAGAAGGACCGTAATAGTTTAGTGTATTTGGAAACTTAGAATATAATATTCTAATCGTGGTGAAAGATCTTCAACATCTCCCATAAAGATATTCCCCTTTTGTTTTCTTACATAAAACCTTTCTTTATAACATGGGGAAAAGAAAACATAAAAAGAGCGAGCTCAAATTCTCAGTAAGGGTAAGCATGTAGAAAATAAAAAAAACCTAAACATTTGAACATAAAAAAATGAACATAATGTTTAAACATCGAAATCTTGAGCAATGACGTAAAACATGGCAGTACATATAACATAGATCATAATAGAACATAAATCATGATAAAATAGCATGTAAATAAAAATTTTAATTGGGGAAAAAATTAATCACATGATATGATTTCCATAGTAGCCTAGGCAATGCTGCCAAGACCATCTTAGTGGACGAAGTCCCTTTCTGAATCGAGTTCACTCCTCATTCCAGTCCTGTAATACTGAACCGGATTAAATTACCATTCTATCCATGTCTATCTCATGAGATATAAATTTTTACCCAATGCATTGGAGGGAGATATAGCTCCCACCCATCTCATAATGAAATCATTCTTACTTGTTCCACAACATAAACATAAATCATTTATCATAACCCAAAGAATAAAATGGGTATCATAAACATCATCCCATCATAACATAATCCATATAAAACAAAAATGACATCATTTCATCATAAGAACAGTGATACCATGTAAATCATAGAGACATTATTCTTGAAACATACACATATGAAATAATGTCATCTTAGATGGAAAAAATGGTTTTAATAAAACATTTGAAATGAATTCTTGAGGAAAATATCCTTTCTTCTTCAAAATCAATATTTTTTCACAAAACGTCATGAAATTTTAAAAGAAATAGATTTTTTTAAAAATAGTCATGAAATATTTTGGAGGAAGCTTCATGAAAATAAGGCTTTATAAAACCATAAAAATCCGTTCACTCCATATAAGTTAAAAATAACATTCTTCTCATACTTTTGTTGGAAAAGTCAAAAAGTACCTCGTATGGTAAACAAAAGAATGATTCCTTCCATACGATGTGGTAAAAGTAGAAAAGGGTAAAAATGACTTTAAAAATAAATGGAAGAAAAGTAAACATTTTATGAAAACATTTTGAGAACATATGGACATGGATAATAATCATAACCCTAGTAAATACTTACAAATAAATAATCTCAGATAAGAATGAGATTGGAATAATTATCCCTTACCTTAGGTACGATATGATTCTTACGTATCCAAACCTCCAGTATAATGATTTAAATAATTTCATTGACTTACTAAAGAATCATATTCATTGTTATCATATCATATATGGTTCACTTATAACTTTATACTACCTGTTCTTTTGTAAGTTCCATTTTAAAGTAGTGTTTTGGGTAATATCGTTTCATTTATCGTACATGTATGGACTTGTTGTTCTAGATATTATTACTTATATCCTGATTTAATTAATTAAATAATGTAAAAAATGATTTATATGTAATATATATTCAGCATATACATATATATATATGACAGATCGATAAATGGAATGAAATACACCGTTCCTGGACACGGTTGGTCGTACGTACCCATGCACGCTATTTTCGTTTCCTTATTGAATTGAATGGAATTAAGTAGATGACATAAAAATATATATACATAAATAAAGAATAATTATTATGTCATATATTTCATGATTACTTATTATATATACTTTATAATCATTCATGAATGGTTAACTTGGAGAATGAATCTCATCGCGTCGTGGAGACGGTAGTCCGTATGAACGCACGAGCGATGATATCATTCCCATGATCGTGGAATTGTATTAAAGTGTATGTAAAATATTTCAGAATCAATATAACTTTAAAATAATAATATATAGTTATTTATTTACACCATTATACCCATCCAAGTAAGGTGGTGGTCGAAAACAGATTACACCACGGCGTGGAGACGGTATTCTGTACGTACGCACATGCCGTGATTTCATTTTCCGTAGGATGGATAGAAGGTGAAATAGGGTTGTTTAATATTTATAATAACATATAAGTATATATGTAATACTGATGTTATTAATTTATAATGAGACAACTAAAGGAGAAGAAGTAGAAGAAGAAAGAAACTGAAGAGAATCAGAAGAAGAGATTACCTCTTCTTCGACGCACCTCCTTTAAGACTTCTCTTAAGGAAGTAGATTTGGTCTTTTGAGAAGACCATAACCTCCAAAATGTATCTCGTGAAGTTTATAAGATAAATGGGAAGAGTTTTTCCGAGCTTCAAGGCTCAAAATGGTGTCAAGAGAAGAGGGAATGGGTGCCCTTTTTATAAGGGAGGAGAGAGGCACCTTTGAAAAAACTAAAATTATTATTTTATAATAAAATCATATTCAGTTTATAATAGCTCCAAATTGATTTATTTTGAAGATAATGTGGGGATGGGTCAAAATACTCTCAACCAATAGGTTTTAGACAATTTTAGGTTACTATTTTAACCTTATCTTTTATATTTAGCTCTAAGTTAAATAATTTAACTTTTACCGTGTCTTCAAGTTTTCTTACAATATATGGTTAATAAACATACTATAACCAGCCAAATTAACCCCAAGTTGTTTATTATTAATATATATAACCTTATCTAAGTCATTTTGACGAACATTATATTTTTTAAGAATATAATAACAATTAAAAATATAATATTTGTTGTAAAAACTATTTTATGTCAATTTTGACACTATTTGTTAATTGATTTTCTGAAAATCATAACAACATGATTAGTTCAAAAAATTTAATTAAATCAATAATAACATGTCATATTAACTTATAATATTAGTGTAATTAATAAAAAGTCTCAAATTACATTTATTTGTGTATTTATAACATCAATTATGTTAATATTTTATTAATAAGATAATTACTCCATTATCATTGTGTCATAAATAAATTAAATTATTTAATTTCTAAAAATTATAAATAAAATATAATTATGTATAAAATGTTTTTATCTTTCTAATTAATATTTATAGTCGAATTTATATTATGTATAACCCTATATTAAAAATGTTTTAGTTATTAAACATTGATTTTATGTATTTCAACTCTTCTTTGAATAAATTAATAATAAATGTCCTAATCTAATACAAGTGGAACTAAATGGTCATATGTTATTACTAAGGTTGTTTTTGGTCGAATTACACTTATAAAATAGAATTATAACATTTTTTAGGATAATAATAATATCATTTTTACCCTTAATTATCCTACTTACTTTTAACCGTGGTAAATAAAATTAAAAAGTTACTATTCACCAAAAAATATTTTCATCTCATTGAACCACATTTTATTCATTGATATTAACTGTGTCTCTCGGATTTTTGAAATTCAATTCACAGAAGTGATAAAATTCCATTTAAATAAAAAATTCCGTTTTTTAACTACCACTAAGTGGTTTAACTATTCATCGAAAATTGAAGTTTTTCAGGAAAATACCAAGAATTCAGCCTAAGAATTATTTGATATTCCGAATTCAAAATTGATGTCTATTTTTCCAAATTCAAAACATAGATGTGGCATAAATTTACTTTAAAATTAATTCCCGTTATCAAAACTAATAGCGTGTTTTTAAGAAACAATAACTATCAAAAGATTGATACTTATTTATATCAAATTTCAACGTGAAATTAATTCCAATGAACAAAATTGGATGAAATGGTAAAAATATATTCAAATTACACTTTAAAACCAATTTAAAAGATAATCTAACCATATAAATATTGTGATGAAAAAATTTGTTTTTAATTAAAATATAGCGTGTTTTTACTATTCATTTAAATATGAAAGTTATCAGAATAATATGAAAATTTTATCCAAAGTAAATTTTTATATCCAAATTCCAAAGAAGAATTTTATTTTGTCAAATTAAACTTATATACATGTCAAAAACAAGATTTAAAGTGGGTGCGACTTTAAAAGGTGACAAAACATCATTTTTTGAAAAATACTTATTTTATCTGAAAAATTTATTTTGTTCTCATGCCATTTTCTAGAAAATATGTAAGATGAATAATGTTGTTATAAAATTCAAAATGTAGTTAATACTATTCATAATGGCTAGTCCATAATATTATATCAATATATCGTTGTTTAGTAAAACCCGATATTGCATTATGCTCACGCTATCGAGGAAGGTCGTTATTGCGTGTAATCCAAGCCAAGTCAGGGTTGCGTATTATGCAAGACTCCATTGTCGTTTGGTAAACATAATCCAACCATATTTCGTTTATACGTTGAATATATATATATATACTCTCAATGTTGCGTAGAATGACTACTATCAAACGAACTTGAAATTGTGTGTAACACAATCCTAGAATAGTGTTGCATATACTGCAATCTAATACGGTGTTGCGTATAGCACGAGATAATATTTGTCTAGCGTAAAACATAGGACATCAAATAAATTAAAATGAATACTTGTCATAAAATCTTGGGTTGTTACAGTACCAATGACGTTATCATTTTTCAATGGTTGAAAAAGAAAGGAATAGTAGATATATTACTTTTAAATAATGATAATTATTCAAAAAATATAACACATATGTATTTAAATTAAATATATAATTATAATCGGTGTAGAAAGGCTTTGATGAAAAAAGAATTACAATTTTTTGTGAGGTAAGTCTGCCGTACAAACAAACGATGGATTCACTTCCTATTTGATGGAAGGGGAAAATGATAAAGTCAATTACCCAAACTTATTATAATATAATTTTATAATATAAAATAATTTTATTATATTAAAATATTAAAGAGTTGTTTGGGGAGAAAAATTAAGAAATAAAATAAAAACACTTTGTTAAGTGTTTCACCTATTATTGGGCTAACCTTTTCAAGTTTACACACTTGGCCTCATAAGGTAGGTATTATGATAAATTTTGGTATTTTATGAAATAAATAAGGATTTTATAAAAGGGTTTTAGTAGTTATGGGATGATCTAAGAGCGTCTTTATGTGTGGATAAAAGATTATATGGGTGTCTTATTATAATTGAGGGAGAGGACACTCATTTAATTATTCAAGAGATTAAAATATATTAATGTTATAATAATTAAATATGGAAAAAATATACCATTTATAAAAATTAGATTTGATTGGATTTAAATATCTCCATATAATAGGATTTATACAAGTTTTTACTTCATTCTAATCATTATCATTTCAGTTTTAATCCTTTTAAAGCCCTTTTTAAATATTTGGTTGGTAGATGAAAATTTTAACATAGTTATTATTAGTAATGGGAAAAAAATTAAAGTGAAATAATTATAAAAAACGTTAATTTGGTTAAAAATATATATTATATTTTATTAAATTAACTTTCTATATGTTATATATATAAATTTTAAAATAATCCTGAACAATATAATGAAAATAGTTTTTTAGAAAAAACCTACTTAAGTGAAAGAAATATTTTATACCAAATTCAAGTATATTTTTATTCTAATGACATTGATTGGATTATGATTAATCAAGTTGAACTAAATATATTAAAAAAATGTACCAAAATAGAATCTTACTTTTTAAAAACATGGAAATTAAAAAAATGATTCTTAAAAATATGTATTTTCTACTATTGACCCCGAAATCATAATTTTCAGAATATTTAGAAAAACATCATTGTCAAGTAATATTACAATAATGATATTAAAAATTATATCCTTTTATCAAATTTAAATTCTAATATTTATAAACAAATCTTATAAATGAAACAATATTATAAATGTAAATAAATTGAGTATGAATAAATCTATTTCATTTTGGATTGAAAAATTACTTATGATTTTTATATCGAATATAAATATATACAATATAGTTCATGAGAATTAATAATGTGATTAACCATGTCATAACTTACTTTTCAAATTATAGGAAATTTTAACTTTTAGTTCCCAACAGTTTTTTATTATAGAATTTCTATTTTATCTTGTGATATGATATTGGATTAATTTTTCAACCTCTACATTAGTCACGGAATAGGATGTTTACAATAGCACAAGATTTGAGTGGAAATACAGTCCCCTTTATTTTTCATGGAATATTAAACATTTAATTAATAAAATATTAATTAATTCATGTCTGCTCATTTGGTCGTATCTTTTAAACAGTGAATTAGTTTGATATCATTTCTCTATAGTTGATGATGTAATGGTTGTTTTTCCTAGGTGTGGAATAGCATTACCTTGAGCATCGAGCTGACCCTTATCCCCCATTTCTTTTTCAATTCATATTAAATTTTCTTTATTTATTTATTCTTTCTTTTATCATGGTTTTTTCATGTAAACCCATATAGGACTCCCTATTTTGAGTGTAAATCTAAGAGCTGTAGAGGGAGATAATAGAGATATAGGTAATGAAGGAGGAACCATCACAGAGTGTGGGTCATGATGAATCGTTATCCAGTAACTTCAAATCACATATCAAACTGAAGCAATTGTGGTTCTACCCATAGTTAAATCCATTTTTTTCAGTATAAGACCAAATATAATTATTATATTTCATTTATTAAGCCTTTAATGGTTTTCATGGGACCCCTTTTTGGTTGATTCATGCATTTTGAAGATAAATTGGGTGTTTTGGATTATTTCGAGTGTTTTATGTTATGGAAAACTGGTGTACAAAACATGTCATTTTATGAACATGCAATATTTGTTCTTCTTGTTTGGGGAAGATTATGTTCTTTAATATACATTACTCTATATGGGTACATGTCATGTATTGGTATTCATAGTGTGGAAAAGTGATCGGCCAGACACCCCGTTTGGAAAACCAGGCAAAGTAGGGCACATGACCAATGCCCATGTTCGGTGAACCCCATGTGGGAGTACATGTAAAAGTAGGTTAAGTGGATATATAGACATATGGGAACCCCATGTGAGTTTTCATGCAATGTATTTTCAATACAGGCAGTGTAATCAGGTGTTTTACAAGCCCAGAGTGGCTAAGGTACACATGAAGGTATCAATGATGGGTTACATGATTTGTACCACGAGAAAAACACCTTGTACCTAGGAAACGTATATGCCGATTGACCTAAGGAACATTTACATGATGTACTTATATAAGTACATGCTATATACCCAATTTTCACATTGTGTACTTCCCCTTCCTTAGACCATTTTCCTGTTTTTCAACCTATTGTCAGAATTTGACTTATGAGTAGTCTAATATATAATTTCTTTTCATGTAAATGATGATGGTAATATCGTTTTAGATTTCAAAGAATCTCTGTATAGTGTTTTGGAAAGTGATACATCATTAGTATAAGGTTTTGGGTTTTTTTTGAGATTCCTCTTGAGGGTTTCGTTGTGATCTGTGATGCCTTTGTGAAGGATTTGTTCTTGTTAGTTGGACATGGCTTATAGAGTCTTACTAGTGTTGTTTTCAGTTCATTGAGAAGGATAACTGATGGTCAGATTGAGTATTATCTCTGAAAATTTCATGTATTTTCCCTGCATGTTGTCTTTTGAGAATGCCTGTATGGAATATTTTATTTTTGTTTCTGTTGAGGGACCCTTATTGAGGGTTTTATACATTTTATATGTTCATAAGAACTATTTTTATTTCCCCTATTTTCATTCGTGTGATCATGGATTCCTCATTGTGTTTGTTTTTTATTTATGATCAATTGGAGGCTGCTGATGGTTGTTTGGGATGTTTCCACAACTGGTGTGTCCCATGATTTTGGATGTTCTTGATGAACCCTCATTTGATTTCCTACTACCAATGTCATCATTTAGTCAGTTGAGGTTGTTTATAAGGACCTTTATCACGAGTGTTGAAGGGATTCTCTTTGTGTAAATATCTTAATGTTGTGGACCTATGGTTTATGAGAGCCCTGAGAATGATTAGACCTTGAGGAGTGTCGTGGAGAGCCCATGGTGGATGATTTGTTTAGATGACGAGATCTATGGGACACTTAGTGCACGTTATTATTAGATGATATTTTATATCAAAAAGTAGTTTAATAGTTTTGATGGTGGTCTCAAGGATGCATCACCCCATGTGTGGTCGGCCATTGTCCATGATGTTTGTGGAATTTTCTCTTTAGGTTTGTGGGTTAAGGTGGAGACCCTTGGGATATCATGGATTGGGCATTGGTCCTGACTGTGATCAAGTTCTCTCCTTCATTGGAGAGATATGGTTAGAAATTCTTAGGGAGATAATGGGATATTTGGATGAGGGTACGGCCCCTATATTTTGGGTGATCTCTGAATTTGAGTAGTTTTGAATTTTAGGGATATTATTGCAGTCATTTCCATGTTTACGGAGCTTGTAGGGAATTTAATTCAACATGTCCATGTGGATGGAACCCAAAGGGGAATGTATATATTAGGCCCATTTAGATGATCATAATTTTTTCTATAGTACATTCAAGATAGAAAATATCTCATCATGTGCATAGGATGTTTTGTAACAATTTATGGTCATTACATCAACGTCCTAGTGCTTGGTATATGAATTTTACATTTTGGGGATCATCTTTAATTCCACACGTAATCAAATTTCTTGTATCTCATATATAGATACGGTTGATGTTCCATTTATAACATTGTTGAGTGATCTATTTTTTTTAAAATCCTATATCATAGCAAATAGAGGGGATATATATACCACAGATGTCTGGATATAACCTACTGGTTGGATGTTAACATTGTGTTTGTTTCTTCATTTTTCAATTATTTATTAAATTCTAGTTACTATTAGTTTTCAAATATAATGGAAATATCAAGTGTGAAAGAACATATTATGAAATAATATTTATGGTTTCACTATTGGAGGTGTCCTACTGAGATTTATTTCCACCCCCCGCTATTTATGAAGCTTGGTGTGCATGTACACCTGTTGTTTGGATTCAGGTTGGAGCACATGTTTCACAGTAGATGGATCATAGTACCTGTGTTTCATGATTGAGTGGAGCCTATAATATAGGGTCTCAGGATCAGGCTAGTGAGGTTTGAGTGTTGTGGAGAATGGGTACATGGTCTGGCTCATCATTGATAGTATATCCATTTCTATTTATTTCTTAGTTTCATTATTTTGTATACATGGTCGGCCTAATGGGTGATAAACTATTGTATGGTCTGCATGATGTATTTTATATATTATACCATGCATTTTATTTATTTGTTTGTTATGCATACTGTTATATTGATCTCTGTGTATGAATTTTTTTTTATTTTCCAGTATCATTATACTTTAACTATATGTTATAGTCTTCCCACTACACCTTATAGACCCTCACTACTGGTCAAAAACCTTTACCATTCAGGAGGCACACATTATCCCTTTATAAATCTAGATCAGTTGGCATGTTAGGTTCACCCCAGTTAGTTTGTTAAAAAATTGTATCAAAGATATTTGCTTTTATGATTTGAGGAGTTGGTATACATGTTTTATTGGAATGTGTTGGAACAAGAGATGGATATTAGACTCATGTATCATTAACACATTTTATGATATGATGTCCAATTTTCCATTGAAATATATTGTTGTTCGTGGAATATTTTTCAAGATTTCATGACTTTACCTAGTGTGATACACTTGGATTTGTGTATTTATGGTTAACTATTGTTTTTGGGAAGTTGTCTTGTTGACAAGAGGAAAATGTTAGCACATCATTCTATGTATGTAGGATTCACATGAAATATACCTATAAGTGGTGTTTTATGGACTATTTTTTTTTTCTGATTATAGGTCATATCGAACATGTTTATAGAGGTTACCTAGTGTTAGATATGTAGTCTTATCAATGAGTGATGCATGGAGACTCATTTGGGATATTATTGGGATCTGAATTCTCTATTGGTGGCTCAATAATAGAAAGGATTCCTTACAGATCATTGGATTGGGATCATGATTCCCTGAGATAGTGGTTCCCTTGATGTACCAGGTCAATGTATCTTGGAATGAAATTTTATTTTTATGTGTTCTCTAACAGGTTTTACGTTGGAGAATATGTCCTCACTACATATGATGACTAGGGTGGGTGGGTCAGTTATTCATTGGTGGGGTTTTTGAGGTCTTATATCTTGAAAATGTGGTTAGGAAAGAGGATTCCTGGTGTTTGATTAGTGGAGTTATGTTAGTGATCCATATCTCGTCAATGGATTGAGAGGGAATATTTTGTTAGAACCATATCCTACTCATTTTTGGTTGCCCCTTTGGTAGTGTTATACAAAGTGCTTAGGGTCATCTGTCTTTGGATTGATGCCAATATGGATGGTGGTCAGGTGTTTGATCGTCAAATGATGTAGATTGTTCAATATTGAAGGAGAGTTCTAATGTTGCTCTTATTTTATTAAACTGACCAACATGAGGATATTGGTTAGTGGATTTATGTGTGTTTCACCTAGTTTTATTAGGTATTGTCCCATGTGAGTACGAGTCCTATTTTGTTCTCAAGGAGTATATTAAGGAAATCCCTATGGTTGGGAGTGTGGTCATAGGATTCTGGAGATGATGTGGCATGCTTAGAAAGTCTTTTGAGTTCACTTACTGTGATATTTGGTATTAGTTCTTATGATTGATATGTTTTACTGCATCTAAAAATTATGTTAGGTGATGGACATAGTGTGGACCTTGTGGTTTGTTGTTGGGTAGTGGGGAAAAAATAGAGATACTTCTATGGTGTAGAGAATTAGATCCATTGTTGTTGAATGTATCTTATGTTGGTAGAGATTTAGTGGTGTAGCGAGACCAATCATTTTAAGGTCAATATAAGGTCGTTTATCTAATTAATATGTGGGATAATGGGTGATAGGTGTCCACTAAGGCTTTTGGGTGGTGAGACGAATTTTTGTTGTGGATTTTGTGACAACTCATGTCATCACAGGTCATGAAAATCTAGTGAAATTTGAAACATTTGTTCCCAAAAGTGATTCAACATCTAAATGGAAATTCATCATATCATAAAACCATAGATTATTTATTTGGAAAACGTCATTGGTCATGGAATAGAGTGTGTATCCCTGGATAAAAGTTTAAGGGAAATTTGGGCCGTCTGAATTTTCCCTGAATAATTAATATGTAATTAATATGTAATTAATTTATTTTTATGATTTTATTCGATTGTATATTTTATATTGATAATATGTTTGATATTTTATCCTTGTTTTAGGGTTTTAATTGGGATTGGGGTTTCTTAGGTGATTCATATCCTTGCATCGAGCTCTAGGGACGAGCCTAATCCCCCTTTGATTTTTCTACTCTTTTTCAATTTTTTTTTTGTTTTTTCTTATTTACAATAATCGTGTAACATATTTCAGTGGGGGTACCCCTCCTTTGGGGTTTTTAGTATGAGAGGGTGAGGGAGATAAGAGAGGTATAGGGAAAGGAGGAGGCATCTCCATAAATCTCGGGTTGTTTCAGATCCTCATGTGGATGTAGCGAATCATAGATTAGACCGAAGCATTGGCAGTTCCTCCATGGAAGTAGGAATGTTATATTTGTTAACATAAATATGTTAATAATAGTTTATTTCATTTAAAAATCCTTTTATGGTTACTTGGGTCCCCTTGTGGGAGTATCTTTGATTTTGGGGTAAAAATTTTGTGTTTCAGGCTGTTTCGGGGGGTTTCCATATGGGAAAACTAGTGTAAAATATGCCCTTATGTTATTTATATTTTGGGAAATTGATTTTATTGGGACTACACATGATGTATAATGGTTAAATTACATATAGTGGGATTTTGAATGTGGTTGATTAATTGACCAGACAACCAGTGTGGGATTACTTTTCCATGTAAGGTACACAACCTGTGGACGTGTGGGATGATCATCATGTGGGAGTTAATGTATGGGTGGGTTACAAATATAAGTACATGGAAGAGGATCCCATGTTGTCTTACACACCATTTTTATGTGGCACATGCCATGTACTTAGGCATTTTACACGAAGAGTGGGACTTAGGTACACAGATAGGTACCTGTACAAGGTCACACACCAGTACCATTAGGAACATGCCATGTACTTTGGAAATTTACATGTTTAGTAGACTAAGACACACAGAGAGGTGGACCACTACGGGTAAATTATGTGTACTTGAAATAATCATTATTTAATATCACTACCTAGGGCTATTTTTCATGTTTTCACACAATTACCAGAATTAGAGTTTTTAGTAGTCCATTCAGAGTTATTTTCCTCATATATCACAATGTTGATTTCTATCAGTGTTCATAGACCATATAGATGGTGTTTTGTACTGTAAGAGTTTAGTTGGTGTGTTTATTTATAGTGGTTCAATATTCTTCCTGGTGGTTTGGTTGTGACCGATGAGTCATCTGTGAGGGTTGTTATCTTGTTAGTTAGTCATGGAAAATGGATTCTAGCATGTGTTGTTTGAGGTTCTTCTAGATGGATATCAGAAGGCGAGATTGAGTAGTATCTCTGAGGACCGCATGTTTTATCCCCATGTGTCAGGAATGGTTTCTTGAGCTTATAGCTGTTGATATTTATCACATGGTTTTTGGGACCAAAGTTGTTGGATCCATTTGGTTGTGTTAACACCAATGATTTTTTTAAAGCTGAGTGTAATCCAATTTACGAGATGTTTATGAGGGACACTAGAAGATTCCCTAATGGAGTAGTTCTGGTCAATTGATTAGTGGTTTCCATAGTTGGATATTGAGAATACCCATAGGGAATGTTTTGTTTTGGATTTTTCTTAAGGCAAATTGTTGTGGGTTTCTACTTTTGAGGTGTTCATGAGGATTATTGTGAATTCCCCTGTTGGTGGGCATATGTTTTTGGATTAACCTTTTGGTGCGTTACTGATCAGGGTTATTTTGGAAGACATCGAGGGATGTTAGGTATGATTCAACAGTGGTCATGTCCTGTGATTTTAGATGAGCTATCAGAACCCTTATGGGGTCTCCTTCTATAGATATGTCTATTGGGTCTGTTGATGTTTTTTATATGGGTGTGTCACATTGGCATCGATGTAGTAGATTGGTCTCATGGTGGATGTTTAATTATTTTTTATCCCCAGGGGATGTGAGAGTCTTGATATTGGTTGGACCAAGAGGTGGCCTATGGAGAGCCTATGGATGATTCATTATTTGGATGATGGGATCCAAGGGACTGTGAGAGACTATAATTATTTTCCAAGAGTTGATCGGTGCTTCTAGTTTAGTAGTTTTTATGGTGGGATTGATATTTGATCATCCTAAATACATTTAGAATTTGGATAATGTTTGAAGAATTTTCTTCGCAATGCTATGATTTTATAAGGAGAGCATTAAAATATCATGGATCGGTCATTGGATCTAATTTTGTTTCATGTTATCTCCTCTATTATATGGATGTGAATAGATGGTATTATGATGATAATTGGATATCTAGATGAAATAACTACCCCAAGATTGATTTTATCACTTGATAGGGGATATATTTTTCCCCTAGCTGTTATTGCACTCACAACCATGTTTATGGATCATGTAGATAAGTGTATCCAACATTTCCATGTTTATGGAGCCCCTAGTGTGGTGTATATGTCATGTCTATGTAGAGGAACCAGATTTTTTTAGTAGTACATCTATAAATTTAATGATCTTTAACATGTGGAGGGTAGGTTTGGTCACTATTTACAAATGTTCCATGATATTCTTAGTGATTAGGTGATGAGTTTTTCTATGAGGAAACCTATGGTTACACAATGGTGTCTGAATTTTGTAAATGCTGCATTTTGAAATCTTAGAGCTCCAATGAGGATACATCAAAAGTTCCAAATTACATGTGGTTGGGTGATGCACAAGCTATAAATCCTCTAGAAGGGGCTAGGGCGGTGGTAAATTTACTATGGGTGTCAGGATAGAACTAATTGGTTTGACTCTTTCCTTTTGTTTGTTGCCCCTTTTGTAGATGTTTCTTTTATTCCCAATTCTATTATTTTTCAAATAGTCTAAAAATATTAAGTGTTCATGATCTTGTTATGATATTAGATTAATTGTTTCACCATTAGGGGGGCCAATTGAGATTTATTACTCACTAGTGTACGTGCACGACAATGTTCTTATGGATTTAATTTATATATTCTGGTTGGGGAACATGTTACACATTGTATTGGGAAAAATAATAGTGTTTCTATATCGATTAGATCCACTCATATGGATTCTTAGGATTGATATGGTGTAGATATAGGATTTTTGATACTAGGTATGTGTTCAGGCATGGAATATTTAGTAGAGTCATTTGCCTTTATTTTTAAGTTTTTTATTTTGCATATGTGGCCGACCCCATGGGATACCATTGATTAAATTTTTTACATTATTGGAGTTTATATATGACTTTCCATTTATTATATGATACTTTTTTCATTTTATTTATTATGTTTACTCTAATATTGTTTCCATTGTATGTTTTTTATTATTTTTAATTGTTTCTACACTATAATTAGAGGGTACAATATCCCTATTGTACCTTATAGACCCCCTCTACTAGTTTGTAACCTCTGGTGTTTACAGAGGTGTTCTTGAGGCATTGTGGTGACCATATCGGGTTGAATATTAGGCCACCGTTATTTTTTTGTTTAAAAAAATACATGGAATTAATTTACAATTAATATTTCTTAGGTGGTTACACTCTTACCCCCTATTAGAAATTGTATTCTACCAATTTTCAGAATTATGTAAATAATTGTTGATATTTCCCCTTTAAATAATTCTGCGATTAGCATGTTTCTTGTTCAATCATATGGTTTTTTCACTAATCCTTACCCCGATGATTCAACTTATTCCATAACACCTTCTACCTGCAATAAAAAACTGAACAACATATTCCTTATAATAATGATTCCCTTTAACCAAAAGTACATTAGGATTTAAAAATTGATATGTATATAGTGTATATTTTTATATAAATCAACATGAAAATTGTCATTAAACATGTATAAAATCATATTAATGGCCACTCAATAAGAAACTGATCTATTATTCTCCAAAAAAGTTATGGTTCAATGAAGCACATACTTATCATTAACCTTTTTAAAAAGTATATAGTAGTTTTTTATGGAGATGCATTAGGAAAAAAATTATTTGGTACATATATTACTTTTTTTCTTCTAGAATTTATTTTTATATAATTTATACCCACTTTGAGACATCCTTATATATTGATGAATCATCTTCACATTATCATTCATTTTATCAAGAAACTTTGGTCCAATCAAATTTATTTTCTTATCTTAATCACAAAAAACTATAGTATAGAATGATAAATTTTCTTTTAAAATTTAAAAAAATGAAAGATATTAATCTCAACTTCGCTAGTAATCCATTGAAAATAATTGAATCATGACATCAAAAATTGATATTTTTTACTATGACATTCTATCAAATTGAGTATAGAAGTTGTTTTGAAATTTAATTTAGCACACAACGACTTCTAAAGTATTTTTCAAATATTATATGTAAACCTTGGATAATTTTGTGATGAAATAAAGAGAAGTACCCGATGTTACCTGAAAATAACTTTGAGATACAGTCGAGAATGATAATCCAAAGACATAGTGTATCAAATATGAAGGAAATGTGTATACTTATTCAATAAATCAACAACAACCGAAATTGATTTATTGTCTAAATATTTATTTGTAAATCCCACCATTAAATATATAGATATAATATCCCATTTCCACTCTATGACTGGAAAAGTCTAAATTATCCACATTTTTAAATTTTTTTCTCATTTGACCTATTGAAAAGTCAAACATTTTATGGTAAATTCAGACATATCCAATTTAATTCTATAAAATTAGTAATGTTCCTAAAGGTTTATATACATCATACTCTTTTCATGATGAATAGAAAGAGGACAACAAAGATATTAATTCGAAAATTATCTATTAAAATAATAATCAAAATGAATACACAATCTCTTTCCCAATATGATAAATTCTTTTTAGTCAACATTAAACATTTGAAACATACCCTTTATGACTGATTCACCATTTTCATATGAACATGATCGTTTTTCTAAAGATTCTAAATTCTATCTTGAAATGTTGACCACACCAACACTTGTAAGAAAAATAGAGAAAAATCATGAATCGTCAATTTCAAGGGATAAATTTATCCATTCATTTACTAATGAACCATGTTTCAAACACATCATATTTAGTGATACATTATCTTTCTGACATAATGAATTATCTACTCTACTTTGTTTAGATTGTAATGAATCATGTATTAAAAATCCTTAATAAGTTCTATCCACCTTATCTTTCTCAATTTAAACTATTTCCAAGTAAAGATATAAATAAATGTTTTATTATCAGTATATATGAAATAATTTTATATATATATAAGAAGTATCATTATTTTTATATCAAACACTATTATAATGAGTTAAATGTCATGTGTAGGATAAATTAGTTCATGATGATTCGATTTTCATGACGCATAATCAATTACATAGTCATTATATAAGATAACCCAACAAATTACCTATAAAGAAGCAAGGATATAGAAAAAAAGTCATTATTTCTTTTTTTGAAGGGTAAAATGGATAAATTAATAATTTTTATTTCAATTCATAGAAACATTCATCACATTCTTTCATCAACATGAATTTAACTCCCTTTCATGTTTTCTTAGTTAATGATATTGATAACTGAGCAATGATTTCAAAAATCCCACATTATAATCCAATAAAATTAAGAAAACTATGAATCTCTATGACATTTATATGTACATACACTCTTATAAAGCATTAGTTTATCTGAGTAAATAATTATTCCATCTTTTTTACAATATTTTTATTGTAATAAATTCTTCACTGATCAAATTCACATCTACTAAATTTTATATTTATATTCATTTAATTCACGGTTTGAAAAATAACCATGAAATGTTTCTCACAATCATAATTAATTTTCAAATATATCAGGATTTCATTAATTAATGAAACAATATATTTATCTATGAACTCAAGGGAAATATTATTCATAAGGTCTATAAATTTATCTGGATAATTTTTCTATCTAAATGGAATAACCGCATACTCATATTTCTCATTCCTTATCCAAAATTCAATTTTTTTTAATTTCCATCCAACTTCAATATCAAATGATGGTACACATACCTGATATCAACCATCAATAAATACTGAGCTCATATAAATTGATTAAAAAAGATACATATATGAGGCCACATATACACATTCGTAACAGTGATGTTCTTCAATACTCTATAATTAATAAGCATCCTCATGTAACTATATTTATTTTTATCAATAAAAATAAGATAACCCCACAGTATTGTTACAGGATGAATGAATCATTTATCAAAATATTATTGTAAATACTATTTCAATTCAAAAAGTTCAAATTCATCCATTTGATAAGGAGGTTTTTGTATTGTATTAGATTTATGAACAAGGTAAATAGTAAATACCACTTTTTTATTAGGTATGTTACTATGAAATTCATCATGAAATAAATATATATATTCATTTACTATAAGAAAATCAACAATTTGAATATTCTTCTTCTTCTCAACAACTTGTTCATGATAAAATCCATTTACATATTTAATCAATTTCTCAACTTATTGATATGTCATCATAAGTATGAATTACTTCTTGTTTAAAAAATAAATCTCATTATAGAAAAATATTCATTATCATTATAGAATATATTATCAGGATAAACATAAATCCAATCCATACGAAAATAACATAAAACCCTTCAAGTGTTGATACAAAATGATTTTTAGGTGAATCGTTTCCATAAGAAATAATTAAAAGATTAATATAATTTATTTTCTCCTTCATACTTCCACCAATTTTTCTACCAAAATATTTTGGTTCACTTCTTGAGGTGAAATTTCAATTCTATAAGTAAATTTATCTAAAATGAATAAATGTATATACCTCAAATAAATGAAGACATTATAATAATCTTTATAAACATGTAATGCACCTACCACCACATCGATTGATGGTCCAACATCCACTAAAGTATTCACAAATGATTCAACCACACCTTTATTATTTTGATCATTATAACGTCCAAAATTTATTCTTATATTTTTAAAATTAGTCAGAAAATAAATAATTTCATTAAAATTAAAACAAGTTACAACCAAATATTTATTATTTTTTAAATCAATACTTTGATCCTTTTATTTGTAGTCATGATCCATATGTTAAAAATTTCAATATTGAAAAGACAACATATATTTTCTAAGATATTATCAATATTTATGTTTACCAGACTTATCAAAATATGGGATCTTGATTTCCTTAGATTCATATTTTATTAATGGATTATTTCCATTTTTAGTCACATGGACCATTTTTTTCCTTATTTTCATAGGACACACGATCAGTAGAAAACTCTATTTCTACATTCTCACTACTTAGACAAAATTATCATTCATTTTAAATTCATGATAATAAAATTTCCATTGAAATATTAGATTAAATACTAAGAAAAATGATTAATTTTACTATCAATATTTGGTGTACAATTTTGGGTGTATCTTGCTAATTAGGTAATGTTTTCTTCAAACTCTACCACTGAATCTTCATCATTCTTCCACAATTAAATGAATTTATTTTCTATCCATAGTAAAACAGTCATTGGAAAATATTTATCAATGAAAATATTATTAAATTCATCCCACTCCAAGTAATCAATCTTTTCCCATTCTTTTTTATTATTAAAAATTGAAAACCATTAATTTATATCACCATTAAAACATAAAAATAGATACCTTTTTATATTCTAAGAAAACCACAACTTTTAACATATTCATGAAGTATTTAACCCATCCTTCATCTATCATATTTCCAGATGATCTATCGAATCCTAAAGGGAGTTATATCCTAAATTTCTTCATTATAGACATGTTCCTATATAATGAACATGATTTCTCTCTTACATGGATTCCACTTCCATTTATAGTGTTTTATAGCTAATCCATCAAATAAATAAATAGTTCAGTTCTAATTCCATTCATTCTTGGTTTCTTATTTGGAAGGTTATATTCCCTTTGATTCATTCCTTATATAACATTCGTATTTCCCTATAGAAATGTATTCTGAATATATATACATTATATGAAGAAATGTGCTAATTTTGTTATGATTAAAAATGATAAATAAAAATTTGAGGTATCTAGGGATACTTACTTATATAATCCTATCCTAAAATATTATATAAACTCTTAATTGATGCCATGTATAAGGACCCAATAATTATTCAATACATAATTAAATTTTATAACAAGCGTCAATTTTTTAATTCCCAATGATATTTTTGGTCTTAGAGTGTCAAATAATTAATTCGAAACTATTATGTGAAAAAAACATATATTAAAAGTTGGAAACATCCACTCAATATACATTTTTTCACAATAAGATACTTTTAAAATAAAACACACTTTATTTTCATGAAAAATGAACTTGATTTTCATCTTGACTTCATCATTGTTTGTACTCATCAATAAAAGTTCTCAATAACATTTCTAAATGTGGGAGATCATAAAAAATATTAGTATAAACATATAAAATTAATTAAATGATCCCATTATTCATTTTCAAAATATAGAGATCATAAAATTGCGTTTTACTTTAACAAAATAAATTTTTTTCCCAAATAATCATTTACCAAGACATGGATTTAGTTTCATAGACTAATGTTTTTTATAAAAAAATTAATATGAAAAAGGAAAAATCATAATAAGGAAGATTTTATATAAATAAATATAACACTTGAAAAAGATTTCATTAAAAACATACTCATTATCCTGAAAGGGAATAATAATTTTATTATAAAAAATATTATAAAATTACATTTTAACGTAAAAATATATCCATAAAAATTAATTATAAGGATTACAAAAATATTATAGGTGGTTGGGAAATCATATTCATGAAACCATTATAAGAATTCGTATAAATTTAATGACCTACTCTGTTAATTACAATATAATTATCTAGATAAAATTATAATTTCCCAATGCATTGAAGAGCTATATGAGTCTCACCCATCATCAGATCTATATCTATCTCACTCGACAATTATAAAGCCATTACGTGGACCATAAATATGCATGTATCAACAAAAAATTAATTTACATTATCAAGCACATAAAAAATATGATATTTAACACACAATTAATTTTTTTTAAAAAAATTGAAACATCTTTTTCCTCTAAAACATAATTTTCAAAACAAATACCCATAAAAAATGGATGATGGGTTTTCCATTGAATAAAACATTGAATATTTTAATGTAATACAAATATAAAATTACATTTTTAGTGGTGGGGAAAGCTATATATGTATTATACATTAAATTAAACATTTTTTTCCTTTTTATGGAATGTGAAACTATTTCATATAAAATTAGAAAAGATAAATTTTTAAAACCATTGAAATAATGTAAAAAATAGAGACATAAAAGCTAATTTTTTAATTTATTTATTTTCTTATAAATAAATTTATAAAATTATTTTAATAATATAGAAATTGTTGAAAATTATTTGGAAAGTAAACATATAAATAATTTAAATAATATTTTTTACGGAAAATTATTCCTCACCTAGATTTGGACTTTTCAGGTGCGTTATTTATCTTCTTGAATAGAAATATTATGATAACTAGTTAGTTTCTTAATAATTTTTTTTCGAAAATTTATTCTTTTTATTTCACTTTCACTCATATTATACTTTATTACTTAGTATATTATTTTTACATTGATCTTTTTGAGGTTGTTTGGTTCATAATTCAAAAATGACTTAGTTAGGGTGAATATAGTCAAATGGATCATGATTGTTTTAATTTAAAGAATATTAATCCTAATATAATTATTATTTTTAAAAATTAATTATAAATTTATAACCAACTATTAATTATGGACACGTATGATGGATTATGTTATTATCATGGAGATAGTACATCATACGTAACCATGAGTAATGTATCTTGTTTTCAATTAACTTAAGTGAAAGAAGGGAACTATGATTTTATGTTTCTCAAATGATTATTATTTCGAAAAAATTATATTATAACTTAAAAAACACATAAATATTTCATCCATGATAGAGAGTGATAGAAAATTAACCACATCACTTCGTAGAGGTGGTAATCCACAAGTACCCATGAACAACAATGTCATATTTCATTGGATTGAAAGATAAGAAAAAATATGATTTATTATCCTTTTATAAATAAAATTATTTAATTAAGAACATATATATTCATTAAATACATCATTATAAATAGTCTTTATAGGTGGTGATGGAAAATTAATTACGTCAGTTCGTGTGGCGGTAGTCCTCCATACACACAAACGGTTGCTCTATTTCCAATTTTTATGGAATATTATACGAATAAAGGGTATTAATTCAAATAAAATAACATCTTGGGTATGTTAGAGACTTATTTTAATATATTTTATTGTTATATATATATTTTTTGAAAATGAAAGAAGAAATAAAAAAACACTTAGTGAAGTTCTTTACCTCTTCTTCAAACATGCTTTTTGGGTTTGCACATTTGGACTCTTAAAGAGGTATTATGATCAAAATAGAGGCTATTAAACTTTTAAATGATTTTATTAAGGTATTTGGGTTGGTTTTTTCCAATATATGTGGTTATAGAAGTGATGAGAAAAGATAATTTGTGTTTTCCTTTTATATGCTTGGTAGAGGAGAGACTTATAATTTTTTTAAAACAGAAACATTTATTAATATCTTACTAAAGAAAAAAGAACCCAAATAAACCACTAAAAAAATGATACGATATAGGGTCACAATATTGGAATCAAATATTATTGATAAAACTTTTGTGGTCATTTTATACCATATTATTTTCACCCTTTTGTCCCCTTTTAACTCTTATCACAAGTAACTGACTTTTTTATTGATGTTACTATTTAAATTGATAAAAAATGAATATGTCATCATTAAAATAATTGAATTTTTTTTATTAAAAATAGGCATTCAATTGTATAAAATTAAATTAATATAATGGAATAAAATTATATTTAAAATAAAATTGAAAAACACTATAAAGAAATTTTTTTAGAAAAAAATGCCTTTTAAGTATAAAACCTTTTTAATAAAAAATTCAATAATAATATTTATCGAATTTTGTTTAATAAAAGAGAAATAATTACATTTTATAAAATTTTCAAAATAGAATTTCAATTTTTAAATAAATTTCATGAAAATGCATTTTTTTTAAAAAGTAGTAATTTCTACTATTTACCAAAAAACATAATTAGAATATGTGAAAAAATTACTTTAATATAGTTTTTGGATACTAATATCGAAAATTATATTCTTTTTCAAATTAAAATTCAAAAATTTTAAATTTAATAATTTATATAATATAATATAATACATATATATAAGTTAAGTATGAATATAACTATTTTCTTTTTGATTGAAAATTTACATAATATTCTTATATTGCTTATAAATCTATGAAACATAATTCTTGAATGTTAATAACAAAGGAAAAGAAGTAATTATTATCTTTACCTAGGATTTTATAAGAAGAAATTTTCAACTATGATATTCCTATAAGTGAACCATGACTAAAGAAATAATGGAATGTAGAGTGAACCTAATCCACTAGGCTATACTTAGTAGTGATAATTGACTATGTAAATGATTTTATATTTTTATGTGTATGAAAAAAATGTATTTCTTATGATTATTATATATTATCATGAATGATGGATGATTATTTAGGATTCTGCACTTTTATTTCTTTTTTTACAAAACATTATCCCATGATTAATGATTAAAGATGCTTAACTAATTGTATATGAATTTATTAAATTATTATCATGTTTTCACACCCTTATGTGTATTATCCCAGATGATCATTGATTGATATCTTCTATGTCTTCGTTTATTGAGAATATGAGTTAACCCTTTCATGTACTTACTACTTCCCCATGTTATATAGATTGGTATTAATAAATAAATGTCTAAAAAGGGTACTATTAGCGAAGAACATTATGGGAGATGTAAAATTTCATTTATTGAAAAAGTTGATAATATATCTGTTATCCAAAGTCACAAATATTTTATGGTCCCAGACATGTATTATAGTGAAATTTATTAATTATTCATCTAAAATGATTTTATATATCAGTATTTTAACTTTGGGTCACCTTAGTTAGTGTAATAGAATGGTTTATTTATTTTTATAGATTAGGATTATAAAACTTTTTTGGAACCCATAGGGATAATTCTAAGTATATGATAATATCTTGAAGATATGGTGAAGGGGATAGTATATTGTTTTACTAGAAAATAAATCATTTTCAAGATACTGAAATGTTGATTCATTTAAGGTGCAAACTCACCTTGGGGTAAATAATATAAAAGTGGGGTATTAGGTATTAAATTCACTATAACTAGTTCATTATTAGTGGAACTAAGAACACACAGCTATAGATACACTCCCAAGGAATATTTTTCATGTCCCCGTCCCAGTTTTAACTGACGTTACCTAGAGAGATTCTACCCATATGCCAGATCATGTCAACTAGTAGTGAGGGTGTAAAGAATACAATAGAGAGTCAATAACCTCCGAAAAACAGATAAAATGATATCAAAACATTCTAGAAATAGAAAATTGAATAAATATATACAATAAAATAATAATATAATCATATGATTAATGAATCTAAATTACAACATAAAAATAATACTGATAAAAGACCTAGAAGAAAAATACAATGACTCTAAATACCCATATCACAACCACCAGGTTGGTCCTTTCTCCATGATCCAACCCATCTAGAAATCCAAAAATAAAAAACATGGCCTCTTTGCCTTAACCAATCCTTCATCCCTGAAATTAGGGTACAAAATAGAGGCCCATCCAAGGTGTGATTAAATATGTGTATGTCGACACCACCTTGTGAATACAAATCTAATATGAGAAATAATTTCCATGAAATATTGTGATAAACATGGTATTAATAAAATAAATTAATATTTTACATGGAATAAACTTGTTGTTCTGCAATTTATGGGTTAACATATAAGGCTAGAAAAACCTGCTACAATTCCCTAATGAGTATATTTTACAAATGGTGTATCCTTCTGCATTAGGACAGATCACCCAACTAATGGAAGATTCTCCCATTGAGTATGAATTGAGAAACATCAATTTCAAAAATGTCATCTACACAAAGGCTACCAAGAATCTCACCCTCATGTATCTAGTGTTTGTGCATATGGTACTCAAAAATATGATATGGTCATATAATCTACCCATTATCATTAATCACATGTGTGCCTACCCCTCTGGTTAAATAAAAATCATGTACCAATACCTTAGACGTCACATAAATCATTTATCATGTAAGTAAAATCTCATCATTCCCCAAAAAATCCCACCCTCAGGTGTAAATCACATCAATTTCACTTAATAAAAATCAATGTAAAATATCACATGGAAAATAAGAAACATACTGCATATATCATCATAAGATAGCATGATCAATTTATCAAATTATCATTTTTATTAAATATATTATATTAATTTGGGTTCATAACTATCATCATAATTATATCAACCCTACTTTATTTATTATTTAACCTTATTGTAATTAACATATTATTTTACACAATTATACAAGGTGAATTTATCATAGTCAATTGCACAATATACATTAAAATCCAATTAATAAGAATAATCTAAAAAGAAATCAATTTATCCAATTTCGTATATGGATATATCATCCAGATGACTAGGAATTGACTTGGATTATGTATGGTATACCAATAAGGTGATCTTGGGTCTTAGTATTCATTCCTATGGACCCAATTGGATCCAATAGACAGTCTGAAAATAAATATTAAAATTAATCAATCAATATCTTATTTATTTGGTCACATTCATAGCATTCCATCGTGATCACATATATTTCACATATCGTGGATAATTAAATTTGGTCAAAGGGATATGTTTCAGACCACACACCTTTAAATGGAAATTTATACAATTCATTTAGTAATTAAATCTAACAAAAATTAAGGTGTATAATAATATAATAAGAGATCTACATAATAAAAATAACGATTTTCACCAAAACCTACTGCAGTCATGATATTCCACCACCACAACCTGAGAATAGTGGAAGAGAATGAATTCACTAAGAAAAAAACTCATCAGTGATCAATTTCTTGAACAATATGTCTATAATGGAATATGAGAATCCATGGTCACCTAGAAATCACATTAGTCTTAAGAGGGGAATACTATATGTATATTAATTAATAAAAAAATACACATTTAATGATTTTTAACTACTGAAACTAAGAAATACATTGTGCGTAAATGTATTACATGGGGTGTAATTATCTATTATTATGTACGAAGATATCCACATCACCTTAGGGGAATTTAACCCCTCTTGAGCATTAAAATTAATGTAATAACTTCACGATGTGTATTAATTTAACATCAGGAAACTGGTTTACAGCTTATTCTTAGAGACTGTTACAAATCATTCAATTCATTTACAAGGTGTGTAAATCTCTTGCATTTATCTTCAAACACCTCTTCTACCACTTTTCCAAAAATACCTTTAAAACCTTCCAAAATCATGGTAAACCTTTGTAATACATTGTATAATCTTTATAATCGGGATCCATTAATTCAAAAAACAGACATCCTTAAATATTATGTCATTTACCCCCCAAGAAAGATCCCATATATAAATGAGACCCAACCTACAATAATTAATGATAAAGAGAAGCCAAAACTAATGTGGTCCAATGTAAACATAAAATAGGGATGTAATATAAAAAATATGTCATCATACGTCCTCCCCGTCATATAACAACTCATCATTGAGATACTCCAAGAATCATTGTGTGGTTACATCGAACAAGTCTGGATATTGTGCTCGCATATCAGACTCCCTCTCATTAGACCGCTATTGAACACATCCATTCTACCACTACACTAGAACTAGAGTTATAGTCCTTACCCAGATATTACTCTCACTACAATTCATAGTCTACAATAGATTCTCCTTAGATAATGCTTCTACGTAATGCTCGATAACTACAATGAATATCGCATGACATGGGAAAGAATAATGTCCCTGAATCAATGAAATATGAAAAATGTCATGTAGGGAATTGTATCACTATGAAAGGAATTATCGGTACGCCATAATTATGACCCTTTTCATTATATAAATTGGCCCAAAAAATCTTGTCATTAGCTATTCCTATTTTCTGTTATAGTGTTTCCCCATCCTAGGTGACACCTGAAGAAAACATCAATTACCAACCTAAAAATCCAAAGGAAATCTATGATGGGCAGTGTATCATTTTTATCAGATATGCATGGTCACAAACTACTTTCTAATCAATTATACGTGCTTATTAATCATCTTCATGAGAGGAGGTTCAACATGCGCTAACTCACCTACCTCCAACTAATAAAGAGGGGAATGACATGGTCTTCCATACAAGGAATTGAAATAGTCCAATTAGATTGATTCCTAGAATATATTATTATAGTAGAACACAATATATGATAATTAACCTTCAAAATCTAAAACAAACGCTTATATCATATCCTCTAGAATATGAATAGTCTACTCCAATCAGTCATTTGTCTAAGGATGGTAGGTTGTAATCATAAGAACCTAAAATCTCAAATCCAAATGAATACCATTGCAAAATAGATAATTTAAATTAGGATCTCAGTTTGAAACAATGATTCTCAAAACACCATGAAACCAAACTATATCACACACATAATGAAGACAAAAAACATCAATGGTTAGGGTTTCCTTGATAGCCAATAAGGGGGAAAACTTCTTCATATGATCCACCATGAAACATAGAGAATAATTATTGTGATTTTTCCTTTGTAAAAACATCAAAAAATCCATAGTTAAATCATCCCAATTCCACTCCCAAAAGGGAAAAGGATATAATATCCTAGAAGGCATCTAATTATCGAAAAATACTACATCTTACTTCTTCATTACTGGCCACCAATATAATCTATGTATATCAATATATATATTCATACAACAATTGTGTAATATATATATATATATAGAATCATGAAACTCAATCATCATCTCCTCACACAAGCCCATAAAATCCCATACACAGTCACAGAAAATAAATGAATTTCTATTTCTAGAGACCATCTCGATAGTGCCTCCCTACCATATAATCTATCTCATAGAAGTAATCCCTTCAGATCAGATAACGAATCTATCTTGATTTGGTCCAAAGGAACAAGTATAATAGATGTTAATGTCAGATCTACTGATCCATGGGCCTTTTCAACATCAAGATGTAGGCATGAAGAAAGTTATATTATTCACCACATGTCACAAGACTCATGAAGTGCCTCTATTTTAATATTTTGGATCAAGTCATATATATTAAAATTCCAATTTCTAAATGTACAATCCAACTCAAAGGAAAATGAAAGTAGATACTCACCCAATATTCTCTACCAAAGGTTTTGGTCCTGCTGAAAAATATGTACCTAAAGTTCTTATGGTTGATATACACCACAATCCTATCACCTAGAAGATATTGTTTCTAGAATCTTAGGGCATGTTACACTACTTCTAACTCCATGTCAATAGTAAGGCAATTCTACTCCTATGATCTGGTCCATCTAGATCCATAATGTCATGACACCCTTCTATCAATGTGTACCCCTCCGGGCCGACAATGTCAGAAGGGAGATAATGACCACCGAGTCCCGCTTCGAGTAGGCCCCGGGTTTGCGAAAAACACAGAGGGTATAGTAAACACAGTGATGGGAGGCATTACCCTCTAAGAGAACACAAGCGAAAGAGAGAGACAATTTAGACACCAACTAACTCAAACCTAGACAAAAATATAAATAAAAACCCATGTACACATATGCAATGTCATGAACAACTACTACAACTAAATGGGGAAAACTGAACATACCCAAAAGAATGTAAAAAAACTGTAACCACGAAGACAAAACATCTCCTGCAACCCCAAACTTGTAGAAACCATCTTGATCCCAATCTTTCTCCAAGTGACCTGAAAAATAGTTGATATAAATATACAGGGATTATAACAGTATAGTCAGTATGATCCTCCCTGAAGACTCTCGTGGAAAGGTAAAGAAAGCATGCTAAATCCCAGTGAACAAAAAGTGAAACTAACTCATCACCTAAACAGGTATACTAAGATCCCAGCCTCACCATGACTACTCTCACCATGTAACACATACAAGATTATATAATATAATAATGAATATCAAGGGTACCCTATTACTACATCCCCACCGGTTTGCCGCTTTTCCCCAACGTCGCACGTCCTAAGCATCTCTCTCCAAAAGTTTTGCCTGTAGGCACCTAGGAAAATAACCACAACATGAACCTCGTGCAACAAAACCACCACGTCCACATAAGAAAGTAACTGTGTTGTTTCTGGGATCCACCATAGCTCATATATCATGTATCATACGTCCAGTATTATACCTCAAGCCGTTACAGCCCATACACCGACTAAGGATCCCCAAGCCATCACAACCTATACACATTATACCTATAGTAGTCCATAGAAAACTATATAGAGCATATATGCGTGCGAATAACCACATTCCATTACAGCCCTCTGTAAAGACCCGTAAATTTCAAGGAAATTTTTTTTCTTAATTTTCTTTGGAATTTTACAAGAACGCAGTTTCTGACGGCGCCTGATTCCGATGCCCGGTGTGCCCGGAATCATTTTCCGAAGTTTGGCTTGGGTACGTTCACTGAACGGACGAGCGGGTTTTTCTAACTTTTGAACCGGTGCCCGGAATCGAATTCTGAGGGCACCGATGAAATCGCAGCGCCGTTATTCGCTTAGAAACGCCTCTTCCGGAGTTGCGTTTACTCGGGTGTGGTTTTTAATTTTCGGGCTTAAAGTTAAGAAATAAAATAATTTTGCGACAACTTTATTTTATTTCACTTAAGCCGCTTGGAAGCCACTTGAAGCCACTTAAAGGCGACTTGAACTGAGTTGAACTAGATAGGATGCTATCCAGAAATATCCTACCCCCTTGGTAGGATATTTGTGAGGTGGGGCCCGCACGAGCCCCGCCGTTTCTTTCCGCTAAGAAACGCACCCGTGAAAACCCGTCTTAATGAAAGTCAACTGACGCGTTTTCTAAATTCTTAACAGACCATTTAATTGGGCTGTTTCTTTCTTGAATTAAATGGGTTGTTTCTTTCGTGAATTAAATGGCCTGTTTCTTTCGTTGAATTAATTCAACGAATTAATTCAATCGTTTCTTAACCTGTTTTCGTGTGTTGGCATATTAATAAAATAAGACCAACCCAAAATCTTTTGAGAAGATTTGAGAGGATCCTTGTTTCTTCTTCTCCCTCGCGAAGAACACGAAGAACGCGAAGAACGCGAAGAACGCTGAACCCGGAAATCGACGACGCGACGCCTTGATCCGCATCGCCGACAACGTTCTTCTGCGACATCTCTTCCTCCGCGACGGATCTTCGATCGGCTTCTTGAGGTAAGAATCTCGGACCTTCCTTTTTATCTCCTTCGTGGTTCTTAACCAAAAACACGGATTTAATTAATTAAATTAAATCTGCTGTTTCATGGTGCGTTGAGTTCGCTGACTCAACACCGGATTCCGCGACGACACGACGCCTCCCCGCGACGATGCGACGATCCCTCTCTTCCGCGACGAGCTTTTCCGCGAAGAACGCCCGCGCGCGACGATCGACAAGGTAGGGATTTTATAATTTTGGAATACCCCACTTTATATTCCCGTGAACGTTCTTTAAAAATTAAAGAGCCAGTTTCAAATGATCAATTTTATTTTATTAAAATTGTCGGTTCATGTGTTGAACAATTTCTCCCGTTGTTTATCTCTAACGCGGAGGGTGCGGGCCAACGAACACAGCCCGACGACCCTCCGCCGTTCTTCTTTTTGTGCGGAATTGACGGGCGACGACGGAACGTGCCGCAACGGATGTTGGGCGATTCCGCAGTGAAGAACGGAACCCGGGAGGAACATCGGCGTAGACAGGAAGGAAAATGGGCCACCGGAGCGACTCCGGCAGCCCGCGGCGGCGCCGGCGGCCGGAGGCGGCGGCGCCCCGGCGTGCCGCCGGACGGGCCGCCGCGGCTGAGCCGCGGGTCCGGTTCTTCCGGTCGGGACGCGGCAATGCGCCGCGTCCGCTGACGACCCGCGCGGCCCGCACGCGGGCCGCGACTCCCTCGACTGCGGGCTGCGCCCGCGGCTTCCACCCGCGCCCGCGGCTTCCACCCGCGCCCCTCGGCCGAGCCGAGCCGGTCGAGCCGAGCCAGGCTGGCCGGGCCGGGCCGGGTCAACCGGGTCGGACTCGGGTCGGGTCGACCCGGTTTGGCCGACCCAGGGGGGTCGGGCCGGGTCGGCCTGGGCACGGACCCCCGTCTTCGGACGGTTTTCGTTCAAATGCCCGTAACTTGAGCTACGGGCCTCCGAACGACGCGCCGTCAGTGGCAACGCGATCCTTGGATCGAGACGGTCGTTTCGGTATACTATACTCAAGGTGCACCTTCCTTTTCGGGAGCCTACGTAGTTAAAACTCTGTAGTTAAGCGTGCTTGGCCTAGAGCAGTGATCCGGATGGGTGACCTCCTGGGAAGTTTCCCAGGGTGGGTGTGAGACGGAAAAGCCAATAACTCTCAGACCGGGCGTCCGATTGACGCGTCGTCTATTGCGTTGAGTTCCTCTTGATGAGACGGAACTTTTGGCATCCTCCGCCCGAGTTTTGGATGCAGATGGATAGTGGCCGGGTTGAATCGCACTGAAATCCAACTGGGCCCCTGGAATTGAAAAGCTGATATCTTTCAGACCAGACGTCCGTTTGACGAACCGTCAGCGGTATCGGTGATCACGTTGAAAAACGGTCCCTATGAGTATACCCTGTGAGTGTTCGGGGTATAGTTGAGTTACAACCGGATTGGTTCGCTCACGAAACCAACCGGGCCCCTGGTACGAAAAGGCTAATAACTCACAGACCGGGCGTCCGATTGACGCGCCGTCTGTTGCGTTGAGACCCCTATGACGAGGTGGTCCTTCGAGATACTTCCTTGAGGGACTTTGTGATACTTGGAGTATCGACCAGTAGCTCGTGGAGCGGACCCTCTCGGAGACGAGCGAGCGGAGCACGGAGACCGTGTAGCTGACTGAGACCCGACGACTGCTGATCGAACGACTCGGTGTGTGACAGAGGTGCGCTTGGTTGTAGAGGCACATGGGAGCGCTTGGTTGTAGCGGCAGACCCACGACAGAGGTGCGCTTGGTTGTAGCGGCACATGGGAGCGCTTGGTTGTAGCGGCAGACCCACGACAGAGGTGCGCTTGGTTGTAGCGGCACATGGGAGCGCTTGGTTGTAGCGGCAGACCCACGACAGTTGTGCGCTTGGTTGTAGCGGCACCTGGGAGCGCTTGGTTGTAGAGACAGACCCACGAAAGAGGTGCGCTTGGTTGTAGGGGCACATGGGAGCGCTTGGTTGTAGCGGCAGTCCCACGACAGTTGTGCGCTTGGTTGTAGCGACACATGAGAGCGCTTGGTTGTAGCGGCAGACCCACGACAGGGGTGCGCTTGGTTGTAGCGGCACATGGGAGCGGTTGGTTGTAGCGGCAGACCCACGACAGTGGTGCGCTTGGTTGTAGCGGCACATGGGAGCGCTTGGTTGTAGCGGCAGACCCACGACAGAGGTGCGCTTGGTTGTAGCGGCACATGGGAGCACTTGGTTGTAGCGGTAGACCCACGACAGAGGTGCGCTTGGTTGTAGCGGCACATGGGAGCGCTTGGTTGTAGTGGCAGACCCATGACAGAGGTGCGCTTGGTTGTAGCGGCACATGGGAGCGCTTGGTTGTAGCGGCTGGCCCGCATTACTCGATAGGTGGAGTACTGCAGCAGTCTTAAGTTAGTGGGAAGTACCTCGGAGTTGTGACAGGACCACTGTACACTCCAGAGACGGAGCTCTTCAGCAGTTATGGTTTCGATGATGAAAATCCTGGTTTGAGCTGAGACTTTTGACCTTGTGTTTGCCTCATGATTGAGATGAGTTACTTGATAACTTAGATATATGTATGGGCAAATATCTAAGTAGAGGTTATCTGTTGAGATCTTCTTTGTGGTTATCCTTGTTGGTTTTAGAGAGACCTTGAGGGTCTCGGGGTCCCTACTGAGTATCGTTATACTCACTCCTGCACGGGCTATGCCCGCACCTCGTTGTGTTGGTTGCAGATGACAGGCAGTGCTGATGGAGGCCGAGTGTTCGAGGACTGGACGGTACTCGGAGGTGGACTACACGACGAGTCAGTACCCGGAGGTGGACTACACGACGAGTCATTACCTGGAGGTGGACCACTGGGCGAGACGTGCTCAGAGCGGACGGCGGGACCCGAGGAGCATTGGAGCTATCTGTACCCACCCTTCAGGTGGGACTTCCGGAGGACGGCTCGACGCTGCAGTTTTTCCTTTCAGTTGCTGTTTTTCCTTTCAGTTGTACTTTAGAGTTGGGCTTGTATTTCCGGCCCCTTTTACTTTCAGCACAACTTGTACAGTTTTTACTTAGTGTTTACTTTTCCGCTTTCTTACTCTGTGGTGATTGTTTACTTTTCAAAGGCAATGCCTTCCCTTTTTGCTGGGATTTACGCCTTGGTGCTAGTCGCCAGCCCCTGGCCTATGGAAGGCGGGCTTGGGGTAGTCACGGCACTGGCCCCGAGGACGGGTCGTGACAAATTGGTATCAGAGGTGGTCGGTTCTACCGGGGACTTTGATCTTTCTTCTATGTGAAGCAATAGTGTTTAGCATATTGGGTGTGGTTATCAGTCCAGGGAGTCCAGTGTTGGTGCGGCGACCGACATATCCGTACACCAGGACCCTGAATTCTGATTTCCGACTTAATGCACGAAAACATTGATGGCATGTGTGTTTCAGGTTTTCCTTGTGATTACTTCTGTCAGCTCACCAGGTATACTGTCCTGACCGTGGCACAGTTGTTCCCTTTTCAGGATGGCCCCACGACGACAGCCAGCTAGGATCTCGAGAGTAGAGTGTGATGACATCCCACAGAGCGTCGAGGAATCGGTACAAGGCCCTTTGACAGCTGAGGCACCGGCGGTACCTATACCCGTCGAGGCACCGATGCTACCAGCCCCAGCCGCTGGCGATGCACGTCGCCTTAGTGCACTGCATGAGTTCCAGCGCCAGCGACCGCCCAGGTTCCGCGGGGAGACGGACCCTCAGGCCGCCGAGGACTGGCTGGAGGCAGTTTTTCGGGTTTTCATATTAGTGAGGACACCAGCAGACCTCATGGTGGTCCTCGCAGCGAGTCTCCTGCACGCGGCAGCAGGCAGATGGTGGAGCTTGATGCTCTAGGTGCACGACGAGGCGTCTCTCCTATGGACGGACTTTGAGAGAATCTTCCACTCGGAGTTCGTCCCAGCCACCCTCCGAGCGGTGCGCATCGAGGAGCTACTACAGCTGCGGCAGGGCAGCATGTCAGTGGCCCAGTACTCGGCGAGATTTACTGATCTCTCGCGCTACTCCACAGATATGGTACGGGACCCATTCTTCCAGGCCCAGACCTTCGAGCAGGGACTGAGGCATGAGATTAGGGCTTCGATGATCTCCCTCAACATTCCGACTCAGGCAGGGGTGTTAGAGCGAGCCCTCTTAGTGGAGAGTTTCATTGCTGAGCAGTCTCCAGCAGCAGGACCCACCACTTACCGGCATGCGGCAGAGTCTTCTGCAGCGGGCAGTAGATGGATGACGCCGGGGTCCAAGAGGACTGGACCTATAGGTGGTCCCCAGCATGACTCTGGATCGTTTTCGCGAGGCACTCGGGGTGGGCAACGACTTGCCATGAGAGGGCAGTGTTACTCCTACGGCGGGGTTGGTCACATGGCTCGTGACTGTCCGACCCGCCATACGGATGACCAGTAGACGAACGAAGGACCCCCCCAGGCAGAGGCAGAGGTTCGATCAGGGCGGGCCGCAAGGAGCAGGTGGCCATGACAGGGGAGTTGGTCGTGCAGCAGGAGGTGGACGGCGCTTCGGGGTGTTGCCACCACCACCACCAGGAGTTCCACCCCGACCGCAGGGGACAGGAGGACATGGAAGAGCTCAGCTTCAGGCAGCTGAGGCCTACGATCATGGAGCTCCGGGATCAGATGAACAGGATCGGGACTAGCTCCAGACCTGGAGACTTTTGTTCACGTTGCTTCTAGTTTTGTTTATGTGTGTTTATAGATGCTTTGTGTCTTTGTACTTGAGCTGCAGTAATAAAAGACACCTTTTCTTGTGGCATTTTACTTTCCTGTCCTCTCTTGTGTTGTTACTAAGAGGTTCCGGTTTAGACTGTTGACTTGACCCTCAACCGTGAGACATCTACTGGAGGATACCCAGTTATCACACACTGAAGCCGACAGTGTGACTCAACCCTTGGAGGCGAGAGTAACGGTTGGATCTCTTGGTAGTAGCGTCGAGGCCTTACGACGTCATCCTTGGTATGGATTAGTATCATCCATGTCGGGATTGACCGTATTAGGCGAAGAACGTGGTTCATCCAGGGGATGAGACCAGATCTCTCTTATCGGCAAGGAAGAAATCGTGGCAGCTCTAGTGGGACCAGAGGTGGTCCGGGCCACGACAGAGAAGGTCCAGGTGAGCACATCGGAACGGAAGGCTCAAATGCGTGCTCAGTACCGCCTTTGTATCCCTAGTTTGTGTTGAAGCTTTACGGGGACGTAAAGACCTGTGGTGGGAGTAATGTAAAGACCCATAAATTTCAAGGAATTTTTTTTTCTTAATTTTCTTTGGAATTTTACAAGAACGCAGTTTCTGACGGCGCCTGATTCCGAGACCCGGTGTGCCCGGAATCATTTTCTGAAGTTTGGCTCGGGTACGTTCAGTGAACGGACGAGCGGGTTTTTCTAACTTTTGAACCGGTGGCCAGAATCGAATTCTGAGGGCACCGATGAAATCGCAGCGCCGGTATTCGCTTAGAAACGCCTCTTCCGGAGTTGCGTTTGCTCGGGTGTGGTTTTTAATTTTCGGGCTAAAAGTTAAGAAATAAAATAATTTTGCGACAACTTTATTTTATTTCACTTAAGCCGCTTGGAAGCCACTTAAAGGCAGCTTGAACTGAGTTGAACTAGATAGGATGCTATCCAGAAATATCCTACCCCCTTGGTAGGATATTTGTGAGGTGGGGCCCACACGAGCCCCGCCGTTTCTTTCCACTAAGAAACGCACCCGTGAAAACCCGTCTTAATGAAAGTCAACTGACGCGTTTTCTAAATTCTTAACAGACCATTTAATTGGGCTGTTTATTTCATGAATTAAATGGGCTGTTTCTTTCGTGAATTAAATGGCCTGTTTCTTTCGTTGAATTAATTCAACGAATTAATTCAATCGTTTCTTAACCTATTTTCGTGTGTTGGCATATTAATAAAATAAGACCAACCCATAATCTTTTGAGAAGATTTGAGAGGATCCTTGTTTCTTCTTCTCCCTCACGAAGAACGCGAAGAACGCGAAGAACGCGAAGAACGCCGAACCCGAAAATCGACGATGCGACGCCTTGATCCGCATCGACGACAATGTTCTTCTGCGACATCTCTTCCTCCGCGACGGATCTTCGATCGGCTTCTTGAGGTAAGAATCTCGGACCTTCCTTTTTATCTCCTTCGTGGTTCTTAACCAAAAACACAGATTTAATTAATTAAATTAAATCTGCTGTTTCATGGTGCGTTGAGTTCGCTGACTCAACACCGGATTCCGCGACGACGCGACGCCTCCCCACGACGATGCGACGATCCCTCTCTTCCGCGACGAGCTTTTCCGCGAAGAACGCCCGCGCGCGACGATCGACGAGGTAGGGATTTTATAATTTTGGAATACCCCTCTTTATATTCCCGTGAACGTTCTTTAAAAATTAAAGAGCCGGTTTCAAATGATCAATTTTATTTTATTAAAATTGTCGGTTCATGTGTTGAACAATTTCTCCCGTTGTTTATCTCTAACGCGGAGGGTGCGGGCCAACGAACACAGCCCGACGACCCTCCGTCGTTCTTCTTTTTGTGCGGAATTGAAGGGCGATGACGGAACGTGCCGCAACGGATGTTGGGTGATCCCGCAGTGAAGAACGGAACCCGGGAGGAACATCGGCGCAGACAGGAAGGAAAATGGGCCACCGAAGCGACTCCGGCGGCCCGCCGGACGGGCCGCCGCAGCTGAGCCGCGGTGGCGGCCAGCGGACCCGCAGTCCGCGGGTCTGGTTCTTCCGGTCGGGACGCGACAATGCGCCGCGTCCGCTGACGACCCGCGCGGCCCGCACGCGGGCCGCGACACCCTCGACCGCGGGCTGCGCCCGCGGCTTCCACCCGTGCCCCTCGGCCGAGCCGGGCTGGCCGGGCCGGGCCGGGTCAACCGGGTCGGACTCGGGTCGGGTCGACCCGGTTCGGCCGACCTAGGGGGGGTCGGGCCGGGTCGGCCTGGGCACGGACCCCCCGTCTTCGGACGGTTTTCGTTCAAATGCCTGTAACTTGAGCTACGGGCCTCCGAACGACGCGCCGTCAGTGGCAACGCGATCCTTGGATCGAGACGGTCGTTTCGGTATACTATACTCAAGGTGCACCTTCCTTTTCGGGAGCCTACGTAGTTAAAACTCCGTAGTTAAGCGTGCTTGGCCTAGAGCAGTGATCAGGATGGGTGACCTCCTGGGAAGTTTCCCAGGGTGGGTGTGATATGGAAAAGCCAATAACTCTCAGACCGGGCGTCCGATTGACGCGCCGTCTATTGCGTTGAGTTCCTCTTGATGAGACGGAACTTTTGGCATCCTCCACCCAAGTTTTGGATGCAGATGGATAGTGGCCGGGTTGGATCGCACTGAAATCCAACCGGGCCCCTGGAATGGAAAAGCTGATATCTTTCAGACCAGGTGTCCGTTTGACGAACCGTCAGCGGTATTGGTGAACACGTTGAAAAACGGTCCCTATGAGTATACCCTGTGAGTGTTCGGGGTATAGTTGAGTTACAGCCGGATTGGTTCGCTCACGAAACCTACCGGGCCCCTAGGACGAAAAGGCTAATAACTCACAGACCGGGCGTCCGATTGAAGCGTCGTCTGTTGCGTTGAGACTCCTATGACGAGTTGGTACTTCGAGATACTTCCTTGAGGGACTTTGTGATACTTGGAGTATCGACCAGTAGCTCGTGGAGAGGACCCTCCCGGAGACGAGCGGGCGGAGCACGGAGACCGTGTAGCTGACTGAGACCCGACGACTGCTGATCGAACGACTCGGTGTGTGACAGAGGTGCGCTTGGTTGTAGAGGCACATGAGAGCGCTTGGTTGTAGCGGCAGACCCACGACAGAGGTGCGCTTGGTTGTAGCGGCACATGGGAGCGCTTGGTTGTAGCGGCAGACCCACGACAGAGGTGCGCTTGGTTGTAGCGGCACATGGGAGCGCTTGGTTGTAGCGGCAGACCCACGACAGTTGTGCGCTTGGTTGTAGCAGCACGTGGGAGCGCTTGGTTGTAGCGGCAGAACCACGAAAGAGGTGCGCTTGGTTGTAGTGGCACATGGGAGCGCTTGGTTGTAGCGGCAGACCCACGACAGTTGTGCGCTTGGTTGTAGCGACACATGAGAGCGCTTGGTTGTAGCGGCAGACCCACGACAGAGGTGCGCTTGGTTGTAGCGGCACATGGGAGCGCTTGGTTGTAGCGGCAGACCCACGACAGTGGTGCGTTTGGTTGTAGCGGCACATGAGAGTGCTTGGTTGTAGCGGCAGACCCATGACAGAGGTGCGCTTGGTTGTAGCGGCACATGGGAGCGCTTGGTTGTAGCGGAAGACCCACGACAGAGGTGCGCTTGGTTGTAGCGGCACATGGGAGGGCTTGGTTGTAGCGGCAGACCCATGACAGAGGTGCGCTTGGTTGTAGCGGCACATGGGAGCGCTTGGTTGTAGCGGCTGGCCCGCATTACTCGATAGGTGGAGTACTGCAGCAGTCTTAAGTTAGTGGGCAGTACCTCGGAGTTGTGACAGGACCACTGTACACTCCAGAGACGGAGCTCTTCAGCAGTTATGGTTTCAATGATGAAAATCCTAGTTTGAGCTGAGACTTTTGACCTTGTGTTTGCCTCATGATTGAGATGGGTTACTTGATAACTTAGGTATATGTATGAGCATATATCTAAGTAGAGGTTATCTGTTGAGATCTTCTTTGTTGTTATCCTTGTTGGTTTTAGAGAGACCTTGAGGGTCTCGGGGTCCCTACTGAGTATCGTTATACTCACCCCAGCACGGGCTATGCCCGCACCTCGTTGTGTTGGTTGTAGACGACAGGCAGTGCTGATAGAGGCCGAGTGTTCGAGGACTAGAAGGTACCCGGAGGTGTACTACACGACGAGTCAGTACCCGGAGGTGGACTACACGACGATTCAGTACCTGTAGGTGGACCACTGGGCGAGACGTGCTCGGAGCGGACGGCGGGACCCGAGGAGCATTGGAGCTATCTGTACCCACCCTTCAGGTGGGACTTCCGGAGGATGGCTCGACGCTGCAGTTTTTCCTTTCAGTTGCTGTTTTTCCTTTCAGTTTTACTTTAGAGTTGGGCTTGTATTTCCGACCCCTTTTACTTTCAGCACAACTTGTACAGTTTTTACTTAGTGTTTACTTTTCCACTTGCTTACTCTGTGGTGCTTGTTTACTTTTCAAAGGCAATGCCTTCCCTTTTTGTTGGGATTTACGCCTTGGTGCTAGTCGCCAGCCCCTGGCCTATGGAAGGCGGGCTTGAGGTAGTCACGGAACGGGCCCCGAGGACAGGTCGTGACACCCTCTACACACATATATTGGGAAAATAGAAAACTGTGCCTACCAGCACAAGTAACAACCAAGAGAATAGAGCGAGGCCAAAGGGGGTAGTTAGCCATCCAACTTCTGATGAAAATATTGTGGAGAAAACCTCCTCCCGGGGCTTAGAATTTCTAGGGTGTCTATTTCCCTAACTAATGGGTGGAGTAGCGAATTGAAACACAAAAAGTACAGAATATACTATAGCTCACAACCACTCTATGGGAATAAACTATTCATAGAATCAACTGCAGCTAACGTCTCTCTAACTCCGGACTTCCACTTCTAAGACTAGGTATCCTATAAGCAAACATCCATCTAAAGAGATTTAATACATTACTTCATTCCCTTTTTATCAGTTTCACAATACGTTAATTAATTATTTAAAAATTAATTAACCATCAATAAATTACGCATTATATTTCATTAGCATCACACCCAATTATCAATATTCCATCAAATTACAACCTCAGCATTGCGCCCCATCAAGCTCCAATCCCATGGGTTAACATCATTTATTCAATTATTTATTTACCGCATATGTTCCCCATATTCTCAGGAATTCTAGAAAAATATTCTATGTAACTAAACACAAGGGCGTTCAACATGGTGAGTAGATGAACTTCCCATCGAGTATTTCCCACCTATAGCAAGAGCATAGACCCATCCTCCATTGAGAATCTAGACAAAAAAAATCATGTGTCATACCTCATGCATCTTGTCCCCTTTCAGAAGAAGGGTAAGAAAAACCAGATTCCTAGAGCAGTGGGTAATGTAAAGTAGATAAAAAAACAAAGAACATCAGTAAGCATCCAAACATTTACATCCAACCTGTTCCATAATCCCCTGTGTCCTTCCTGACACCCACCTGCGTACACCGATGCATCTCGCCACTCTAGGAGTCAACTGCTACCAAAACCAATAGGCCTCCCTACCCCTACAAATTACAAAAACCTTCCAGGATCACATCACAACAAAAGCAGGAGGAAAACAACCATCATATCAATTGGGCTCTAGGCCCTTAAACAGAGGAGAGGGTACCTCATAACCACAAATGATTTATCTTTTTTAAAAAAACCAGTTATTTAATCCATCATGAATTGACCAATTTATTATTCATAAGTTTCAACTTCAAGAAACCTAAAAGTAAGATATCAAAAATTTATTAAACATGCTTACTACATCAATTTGATTAAAATTAAATTAAAATAACAACCATCAGATTCATTCACATGCCTCTTTATCTTTATCCAAACAGATTTCAATTAATTCCTACTTTATGTTCACTACAAATTTTCCATCAAGAACAAAAATATAAACAAAGAAAGAATAGATGTCACAATATCTAGAAAAACAAGAGGTAATAACATACGATCAATATTAATTTATTCATATTGTTAGAATATTAATTATGCCAACTCTATTATGATCCAGTGGGATAAAACATGCTAACAATACAGTGTCATGTAAAATAAAAGAGAAGAAATGAATCCCCTACCTCAAATGGTTCTTGATGTTCTTTATACAAGAATAATCCAAACAATAGGTTACGATATCCCCCCCCCCGGGACAACTGTATCCACCCGAGGATGCAAAGACACCACCACATTGTTCAACACCCAAGGAAATCCCATTTGGAACATGGAGATAACATTCCAAAAAAAGGGCAAGGAGCAAGAAGGATATGAACCCGAAATAATGATAATAGATCATACCTTATATCGAAGATTGATCGATATTGCTTGGTTGCATCAAATTAGAGGGAAAAAATCCTAGGGGAAAGCATGAATACACAATTCCTAAGGGATGGAATAAAATGTTTGAGCATCTCACAGCTGAGAACAAGGAGAAATAATTAGAGAGGAAGACATCTCATATATTTAGAATATTTAAGGGAGGAGTGGTTTAAGATACACATATTTTTTCATTAAAAGAGGATCACATTAAACCACGTGGTTTGACCAAGTGAAAACATCCTGATCCGTATGAGAAAATAATATAGGAGTTATGGCCTTTGGATTGGCCTTGGAGTCTTTAATATGCAGCTTAAAATTCATTTTACATCAAAGGAAACTTCAAAGGGGAGAAACTATTAGAAGATGGAAACACTATTCACAGACTCAAAATTTGGATGAAGAAATACAGGTTACGAATGGACCTCAGCAATTTGGAAACACTGTTCATGAAATAAAAAATTGTAAAAGGAAATAGAGGTAACCGATGGACTTCACCATTCTAGAAACACTGTTCACAAACTCAATATTTGGCAAAGGAAACAGAGGTTACAGATGGACCTCACCATTTTGGAAACACTTTTCACAAATTCAAAATTGGGGAAAGGAAATAGAGGTTACCGATAGACCTCACCATTCTAGAATCATTGTTTATGAACTCGAAATTTGTAAAAGGAAATAGAGGTTACCGATGGACCTCACTGTTCTGGAAATAATGTTCACGAACTCAAAATTTGGAAAAGGAAAGAGATTATTGTTGGATACTCACCGTTCTAGAAACAATATTCATGAACTTGAAATATGGAAAAGGAAAGAGGCTACCATTGGACCTTACCATTGCACTATTCACATAAGCCAACTGATAGAGATGTTTATATAAGGCTGCTGAAGACATTGTTCCCAGAATGAAACCAATGTACTGTTCACCTAAGGCTACCGTTTCATTGTTAACAGAACTAGAAATTTAACAGAGTGTTGGGGATAAGTCACCTTGACCTCCCGGAACACCTTAGACAATAGATTTTCGCAAAGGAATGGACCAGAGAGGTCTGGGCCATTACATCAGAAACCTCTCAAAACATTATCATCCTTGATAATTAAAAAACAAACTAAAAAAAAATAGAAAAAAAGTCAGAACAACCACCCATCGAAATACCCTTCAAAATAGATCTATCGAAAAGAAGTAACCAAAAGAAAGAAATATTATAAACACTAGAGGTCTATAACCACAAAGGGAAAGTTGATACAAGAAAAGAGTTAAATATCAAACCACTCTGTGTACTGACCACATATCTATGAATCACGTTCCTAGGTACTCTCTTCCATGCCACTGTGTCGCCACTATAAATCAAAACAAGGGGATGGAATGCTCTTGCAACCCCTTATCCTTGCGGTCTTGGATCTCCACATGACGCTCCTCAAAGGTCGCGTCATCATTAACATCGATCTCTCCCCAATATATGACATGTGAGTCATCATGAAGATAATGACGAAGCTATGATACATGGAAAACATCATGTATCTGGATCATCTGTGGGAGAAGTGCTACTCGATAAGCCACGACTCCAACACGAGAAGATACTTCAAAAGGACCAACAAACTAGGGAGAAAGCTTAATCCCATGACCAAACCTTCGCTGCCCATAATGGAAAGTCACCTTCAGAAACATGTGATCCCCAGAAAAAACTCTAAGGGTGTCCTCCTTTGATCCGCATATGATTTCTGATGATGTTTCACTATCTTCATCCTCTCAAGAATCACCTGAACCATCTCTTTTGTATTATGCACCAGTTTCAGTCTAAGAATTGCTCACTCTCCAACCCCAGTCTAGCACAACGGAGAATGGAATTGTCGGCCATACAAGGCTTCAAAAGGTGTTATACTGATGGTGGAGTGAAAACTATTGTTTTAAGTGAACTCCACAAAGTTTAAGTGCCTCATCCACAATCCTCCAAAATCTAGAACACAAGAGCGTAGCATGTCTTCAAGAGACTAAATGGTTCACTCTGTATGACCATCCGTTTGAGGATGAAAATCAGTGCTAAGGAATAACTAAGAACCAAAAACATGCTAGACATGTCTTCACACCCTAGTGGTAAAAGGAGGATCTCTATCAGAAATGACCGTCCTTTGGACTCGCTAAAGTCTCGCCTCCATTTCTAGATGCTGCCTCGACAAAACATCCACTAAGATTGACTCCTTGATTGCTATGAAGTGGGATGATTTTGTTAAACCACACTCTACCACACAAATAACATCATTTCATCTTGGATCTCGAGGTAAACCCATAACAAAGACCATTGATATGTCGTCTGACTTCTACTGAGGAACATCTAACAGTTGGAGAAGACCACCAGGAACATGGTGTTCGACCTTCCCCTTCTGGAAGACTAAACATTGAGATACAAAACTCCAAAAATGCACGCTTTAGCCCAGGCCACAAAAACTAACTCCTCAAGGCTCTATACATCTTAATCACACCCAGATGCACCACTAAAAGAGATCTACATAACTCTATGAGAACCATCTCGCACATCATCAAAGGGAAAAATATCCTTCCGTAATACAACACTCGATGTTGTTCATCCTCATACCAACCATCAGGGGCCTCACCAAAAACAACTTAGTCTTTCCAGACCACCACCTCTAGATCCCCAAACTGGAACTCTTCCACTTGCTGCACCAGAGATGAATGAACTGTCATCTGAAAAAGAAAACCTCTACCCCCAACTTCTCCTATAAGGTAACTTACTCCTTTCAATCCCCGGGGAATAAGAACTACCACTACTTCTTTTATCCATACAGTATCGTCACAACCAAGGACACCTAGTGCTCCTACTGAGTACGGATCGAACTAAAGCCTATCTTGAACTCCTCCAACCAGTCTTCCATGACTATATCTGAAATAGAGCCCTCATAATTCTGCAGACTCTAGCACTGAAAATCTTAGAGTGTCCTGTTCTATGTGTCATCATTGTCAACCACTACCTGGCGGCGATCTACTGGCATAACCTGCTGGACATCTTCTATGAAATCCTCATGAGGACGTCAACCGGGAACCATACATTAAAAATAAAAAATACTTAGATCTCCTAAACTTGGAATATGGAAGACTCTGCATTAATTAATTACTTTATTTTATTCATTTTAGGTTAACATATCCTAAGGTATACACATTCAAACACTGGCACAAATAAGAATGATGCATGATCCTTTACTATGTCTCTATCGTGAAACTAGCATCACCTCATTTAGTATCCATTGTAAACATAATGATCCGTACATTAGATCATAGGGGCCCCTAAATGGCTATGTATCATCCGGACTCCAGTGTTCACATCACTTTCTAAAATTGATAGACATGGTCTCCCAACCAACCCATGCAACCTCACCTGTGCCTAACACCATACTCCATCCTTTCTCAAAACCATTCCTCAGATACCACTCTGTCATGACCCCCTCCCCACATACTGTACCCTTCTAGGGATGACATTGTGAGATGGGAGATAATGACCCCCGAGTACCACCTCCAATTGGCCCCGAGTTGGAGACTAGCACTAAGTGTATAGTAAACACACAGATGGGAGGAATTTCCCTCTAAGAGAACAAATGAAAAAGAGAGAGATAAGAAGACACTAATTAAATCCGACATAGAAAAAAATATAAATGAAAACCCAAGTAGACATTTTTAATGTAATGTAAAACTACTACAAATGAAAGGGGAAAATTGCAAGTACCCAAAAGAAAAAAAAACCACAGCAACCACAAATCCCAAATAGCTCTTACAACCCCAGGCATGTAGAAACTATCCTGATCATAAACCTGAACCAAGTGACTTGAAAAACAGTTGATATAAACATAGGGTGAGTATAACAGTATACATAGAAGGATCCTCCCCGAAGCCTCTCATGTACAAGTAATGAAAGCATGCTAAAACAAAGTGAACAACAAGTGAAACTAACTCCTCACCTAAACAGGTATACTTTCATTCAATCATCACCATGGCTACTCTCACCAAGTAACACATACAAGAGTATATAATATAATAAAGAATATCAAGGGTACCTTGCTACTACTTCCCCACTAGTTTTCCATTTTTCCCCAATGCCGAACATACTAATAATTTATCTCCAATAAGGCATGCCCGCATAAACCTGGGAAAAGCACCACAATATGCACCTTGTGCAACAAAACCACCACGTCCATGTAAGGAAATAACTGGGTAGTTTCTAGGAGACACCACTGCTCGTATAACGTGTATCATACATTGAGTATTATACCCCAAGCCATTACATCACATACACCAAGTCTGGATCCTCAAGCCATCAAAACCTATACACATTATAACTATAGTAGTCCATAGGAAACTATATCCAGAATATATGTGTATTAATAGCCACAAGACATTATAGCCCTCTATAGACATATATAGGGAAAACTAACCATTGTGCCTACCAGAACATGTAACCACCAAGAGAAGAGAGCAGGGATAAAGGGGGCAATCAACCATCCATCCTCCCACTAGAATGTTGCGGAAAACTCCCCCCAGGGTTCAAAATCCCTAGAGTGTTAGTTTCCATAACTATCAGGGTGGAGTAGTGAATAAAAACACAAAAATGCAAAATATACTATATCTCACAACCACACTATAGCCATAACCTAGTCTTAGACTGAACTGTAGATAAGGTCTCTCAAACTCCCGACTGACACTTCTAAGACTAGGTATATTATAAGCACACAACCATTTAAAGAGAATCAATACATTAAAGCATTCCCTTTTTATTAGTTGCATTTTCTGTTAATTAATTATTTAAACATTATTTATCCATCAATGATTTCCATATTATATTTCATTAGCATCACACACAAAGATCATTGTTCCTTCAAATTAAAACCTCTGCATTATCCCCCAACAAGCTCTAACCCCATGGGTAAACATCATTTATTCAATTATATATTAATATCATTAATTTTCCATATTTATAGGCATTTTAGAGAAACATTATATGCTACTAAACACAAGGGGGATCACCATGGTTAGTAGATGAACTACTTGTAGAGTATTTTCCGCATATAGCTAGAGCATAGACCCATCCTCCCTTGAGAATATAGACATAGAAAGCATGTGGCATACCCTTTGGGTATTCTCCCCATTCAAAATAAGGGTATGAAAAACCAGGTTCCATGAGAAGTGGGAAATTCAAAGGAGATAAACAACCAAGATGATCAACAAGCATCCAAACATTTATATCCTACCAGTTCCATCATCCCTCGTGTCCTCCCTGACACCCTCATGCATAAACCGATTCATCTCTCCACTATAGACAACAAAAGATGTCAAAACCAATAGGCCTCCCTATACCACATATCAAAACATCCTTCAAGGATCACATAACAACACAAGCCTCAGGAAAAAAACCATCATATTAATTGGGATCTTAAACGTTAAATAAGGAAGAGGGAAACTCATAACCCTACAATGAATTATATTTTCTCAAGCAAACAGTTCTTTAATCCATCTTGAATTAACTGATTAATTATGCGTAGGTTACAACTTCGGGAAACCTAAAATTAAGCTATCAAAATTTGATTAAACATGCTTATTGCATCAATTTGATTAACATAAAATTACAACAAAAACCATCTGATTCATTCACATGGCTCTTTATCTTTATTCAAACAACTATTAATTAATTCCATCTTTACGTTCATTAACAATTTACATCAAGAATGAAATGATAAACAAAGCAAGCATAGATATCACAATATCTAGAAAAACAAGAGGCAATAACATACGATCAATATCAATATATTTGTCTAGTTCAAATATTTATGATGAAAATTACATTTTGATCCAGTGGGAGAAAACATGATAACATTACAATTGCACATAAAAGAAAAGATAAGAAACAAATCCCTTATCTCAAATGGTTTGTGATGTTGTTTATACGAGAATGCGTCACACAACAATTTACGATCTCCTCCCCCAGTGACAACTGTATCCACCTGAGGATGCAGAGACCCCACCACACCAGTCAACACTCAAGAAAATCCCATTAGGAACCTGGAGGTAGCATTCCATAACAAGGGTAAAGAGAAAGAAGGCGATAAAACCGAGATAATGATGATAAATCATACCTTAAATCGAAGATTGATCGATATTGCTTGGTTGCATCAAAATATAGAAGAACCAATCCTAGGAGGAAAGCTTGATCACACAATTCCTACAAGATGGAATAAAAGGTTCAAACATATAATAGATGATAACATGGAGGAAGAATTAGAGAGGAAGATATCTCGTCCCTTTATAAGATTTAATAGAGCTGTAGTTTAAGATACATTGTATTTTCCATTAAAAGAGGATAGCATTAAACCACACGGTTTGACCAAGTGAAAACATTCCAAGACCTAGGAGAAATTAATATAAGAGTTATGGTCTTTGAATCATCCTTAATGTCCTTGAAATTACTCTTTAAATGAATTTTACATCAAATGGTCAAAACTTTAGTAAGATGGAAACACTGTTCATGAACTCGAAATTTTGAAACGGAAATAGAGGTTACCGATGGACCTCACCATTCTGGAAACACCATTCATGAACACAAAATTTGGCAGAGAAAATAAAGGTTACTGATGGACCTCACCCTTCTGGAAACTCTATTAACGAACTCAAAATTTGGAAAAGGAAATAGAGGTTACCTTTGGACCTCACCAGTCTGGAAACACTTTTCATGAACTCAAAATTTGGAAAGGGAAGTAGAGGTTACCGATGGATCTCAACGTTCTGGAAACACTGTTCAAGAACATAAAATTTGGAAAAGGAAATAGAGGTTACTGATGGACCTTACCATTCTAGAAATAGTATTCATGAACTCAAAATTTGGCGAAGGAAAGAGGCTACTGTTGGAACCTCACCATTCTGAAAACACTGTTCATGAACATGAAATTTGGAAAAGGAAAGAGGCTACCATTGGACATCACCATTGAACTGTTCACATAAGCCTACGGATGGAAATATTCACATAAAGCTACCGATGACACTGCTCACATAAGGATACCATTTCACTGTTCAGCCAATGCTACCTTTTTACTATTCAAAGAATGAGAAATTTGGGCCCCTTGAACATCTACTGATCCTTGGGCCTCTTGATCATATTGATGCATGTATGAAAAGAGTGATATCATTCACCTATTTTCAAAAGACTGTTGAAGTTCCTATAATTTAATATTTTGGATCAAAGCGTCTATAGTGACATTTTCATTTATAAATTAATAATCCAACTCAAAGGAAAATGAAAGTAGATACTCACCCAACCTCCTCTTCCAAAGGTTTTGGTCCTACTAAATATGATGTACCTAAGGTTCTTATGGTTGATATACACAAAAATCATATCCCCCAGAAGATAGTGTTTCTAGAATCTCAGGGCATGTTCCACTACTGCTAAATCCATATCATTTGTATGGTAATTCTACTCCTAGGATCTCATCTATCAAGATCCAAAATCTACCACATGATCCTCCAACATTTGAACTACTCTAAGTACAACCCAGGATATATCATTGTACATGGTATATACTTCACCTAGAATAGGTAATGTTAGTATTGGTGTGGAGGATATAATTTTCTTCATCTCTTAAAAATATCTATATCAAGTGTTTAATTAAAAAACATCACACTTTTCATGGTTTTCAAGGACATCAATGCTTCTATATGGGAGAAATTTGGGATAATGCAATGATAATAACCTACTAAACCAAGAAAAATAAGAATCATAAAGAAATTATAAGATAAATCCCAAGATATCATGACTTTAACATTCTATGGATCCACCAATACTCCATCCTCAGAAAAAACATGAACCATATATTTCACTTTATCAGTCCCAATACTGCATTTCGTTTTCTTTGTATAATTTCAATTCTATATAAATGAACTCAGTATGATATAATGTTATTAGGAATGATCATCTATTGACTGGGACAACAAAATGATATCATTGAACAAAACCACCACCAACAAATCCCAAAAATATTGAAATATCTTATTCATCATGTCCTTGAATACCATCAGTGCTTTTATCAGAACAAACATTGTCACTATGAACTCCAAAAATCCATACCTACTCCTAAAATATATTTGTGGTATGTAGGATATCCTTGCCCTATAATGGTGGTATCATGCTCTAAAATCAATATTGGATATGATTTTGGAACCTCCAAACTATACAAATAGATCATTAATATATAGAATAGGATACCAGTTCTTTATTGTCATCTTCTTCAGCCTCGGATAATCCAAAAATAATATTAAATTACAATTAACCTTATTAGAGTAAATTAATAGAAAACCCCATGGAGTTGTAATATTTCAAATGAAACCCTTGGCTTCTAAATCATCCAAATGAACTATCAACCCATAATGCTCTTCTGGTTCCCTCATATAAGGATGGATGAAAACATTCTCTTCTCATAGAAACAACTTGATCGTGAAATTGATCTCTTTCTTAGGCAGTAATCCATAATACTCATTAGTAAGGACATCCTGAAATTGGTATCCCACTATAGGAAAAGTATTCTACTTCATTCCATCATCATCCCAAATAAGTATTTCTATCTGAGACATGATACAATCCAATCTTCTCTAAATTGGTCTTATATGAGTAGCCTGATGACCACGTTTACCCTAGAAAAAATATCTTCATTATTATTAAAATAGGAAGGTAAATATCATTCGGTAATAATTGATATAATATTGTTATATAACTAACCATTTCATTCCACAAATCAAATCAAGTGATATCATTTCCTTCACAAATAGTTCCCAAAAGAAATATTAACAACCCATATTTTAAAACACGACTAGAAATATTTGAAATTCTCTGACTTCCCTCCCAACAGTGTGTTAATGGTCATGACCCTACCTATTCTCTAAATAGAAAAAACAAAACCATTTTATAAAATAGAAAATATTATATAATGTGATGATTATGTATAAAAAAATTCAAGATATGGTAGATGATATAATAATCGTACCACTGATGGTTGAAGGTATTTCATCCAAACTAGTTAGAGTTGACCATATTTCATGTAGCTCTCTCTCCACTCAGTATTGGCATATATCCCAATGCCAATGTACTATTAGCTTTGAGTGGTACTATTACTCCTGCACTTTAGTAACATGAAAACTTCCTCAACATGTTGAGGGGTAGTTGAGACCCTCTACCACTAAGGTGTCTATTATGAACACCTTACCCTACTATACTATGGAAAGTTCCCACAAAGAATATAAATAAATACCATCCTTCCACATATATAGCACTCCAATACATTACAATGATGCTGCTGGAACTTGTGGCCCAACATTCTACACTAAAAGAACAACATTGAACCATGATCTTGAGGCGTAAGAACACATCCGGGACTTATCTTCTCATTAATACCCTAGTGATAGCTATCATGGTGATGCTTTATTCCACTTGAAGAACTATTCGAGAATATCCATTATGAAATTTCACAGACACCACTTGGTGTATCTCCCATATTCCATTCAATGATGAGATCTGGATTCATCAAATCATCAAGAGTTCTTGAGGGAAATATGTTCACCTGTTACTTGTCCTCATGGAAAATCTCATCATAAAAAATAGGGACATAATAAATATCATCATATTCTAAGGACGGAGAAAAGAAATTTATGTTGCAAATACATCTGGAGTAGTATATCACTGACAAGCTCTCATGTGCTTGTTTTATGAACTCACAATCCTTCTCATCCCTCAATGTATTAGTATAGAAGAGGCTCACAATATTTTCCTCTATTTCATTCTTGGATAACTCGTATTATTAGTTTTTATTCTCTAGAATATCCAACCAATGATTGGATGGTCTATGAAGCATGTATTCATCAACAAAAATCCTCCTATATATTGTTTTCTCGAGGCTCATGAAGATTTTATGTACTGAATTACTATAAAAATAAGCATCATTGGAGACTCCCTCCCCATTGTAAGTGGGAAGATGCAGAAGATGAAAATATCTCACCAACTCTGACATTGAAGACACTCTATGAACAATATCCATTTTCCAAGATTTTATGACCCTAATGAATTTTTCACTAAGATAGAAATATATTTTATTCAAAGTAGAAATACGAAAATATAGGTAAACTGCATTAGGAGCTTGTAGATTTCTATTCTCCCATTGCTCATCTTGAAGACAACGAGGACAAATTTCCTCTATAAGACAAACACACTTTTTAGAACACTTGAACCACAAACGAACAACCTCCAAAGTGAATAATGGTAGAAAAAAATCATCTCATGGTCCACATAAACACGACTTAAAAGTTGATTTTCATAACATAATTGTACACTTATTCACTTTTTCATGAGATATAACTGGTATATCATTTCACTTTTCATATAGAAATATTTATCATATGCAATAAATATGTTTGTTTAATTAATAACACATGCCAATATTTGTATATATATGTGTGTGTCACCATCATGATTCATGAGTACTCATATTTCAGCATACCATTCCATGAGTATAAATCAAAATGAAAAATAACATCACACTTTATGAGAATCTACCAAGGAGAAATAACATAAAACTATAACATGTGAATATCATGAAAACAATACAATCATAGAAAACTCAGATTATCCCCTATACATAGTTTAAATACTCCCAATAATAGTGTCATTATCATGTTCCATCACATCTTAGCATCCTTTCTACATTTTCTGAAATAGAAAATAAGCAGAAAAGAAAACTGAATCATCTAATACCACTTTGTAACATCCCCTACCTGGTGATCCATTATGTGACTAAGTCGGTGGTCAATGTGACCTAAGGGGCACCTTCCCATATTCTAGAGGGTTTCAATTGAATCTAAGGGCCAAAAAATATATTTTTTTGACTATAATCTTTGGTAAAGAGTTGAAATGAAAGAATAATATAATATAAGATTATCATAAACTGCAGATGTATTATGAATGAATAATAATAAAACCAATGATGAGAAAATAACAACTGAATAGATCTAAATAATAAAATAATAATGTAGGGACAAGTTGAATTTATCTAAATGGTAAGATAGAATTCATACATAAAAATTACTATGTAGAATCAAATAAATATTTCAATTAACCTGGACCTAATCCTTGTATTGGTCTTATATCAAAGATCCAACCCATCCAAAAACTTACAAACCAACAGCAGGGTGTTTGCCTTTGTTTAAACATACATTCCGAAAATATTATTCGGTTATAAAAAGTGGCACATCCATGGTGTGAGACAAAATTAGTAGTTTGATTCCACCATTGATAAAATATCCATTGTAATAAATATAGTTTATGGAATGTAGTAGTAAAATTTATTAATTTAATAAATTAATTCAGCATATGAATTAATCCTATCGACCCTCAACTTATAGAGTATAATGATTAGTCAATCCAAACCTTCTTCAGCACCTTGGTAGTTATTTTTGATTAAGGATATATACTATTACATTAGGATGGATAACTCAACTAGTGGAAAACGTAACACCCTAAGATTTCATAGTGTGTTATTTCTTCAAAATAATTCAATAACTTGCACTACACGCAACACCGAGTTCAATCACACCATGACTTACCAAAAACAATCCATTCAAAAGAGTTTATGAATAGTATTAACTAAATTTTAAACTTTATATAATCCTTATAATTTTAGAATCCATATTATGAGTTTCTTAGACATAATGCAAGAACAAGATTCATTTTCAGTATTGCACTTTTATCAACTTGTAATAGTGAAACCTTTTTAAATACAATATTTTAAACTTTTTAACTAAATGGGGACATCAAAAAATCTAAAATAATACATCCCAAGCATCCACGGTACGCTTTCCTTTGAATAATACAGTAGCGTGTGTTGTACGCAACTTCGAGTTCTAACACACCACAACCAATCAAACTAGCCGTTATGAATAGTAATACCTACCTTTTAAAATTTTAGAAATTTTATCTCTCAAAATGGACTTCATTTTTGGATTCGGAGTATCGAATTTAGCCTAAGATGAAATTTTGGTACTTTTCGGATAACTTTCATATTTTGATGAATAGTGAAAATTACTAAATTTTAATTAAAAACAACTTTTTTAATCAAAATAATTAATAGTGATAAATTATGAATTTCAGTGGTTTTAAAGTATATTTAGAATATATTTTTACCATTTAATATAATTTTGGTCATTGGACATAATTTTACAATTAAACCGAACATAAACAATTGTCAATCTTTTGATAGTTATTATCTCTTAAAAACACGCTTTTTGTTTTGACAGCGGGAATTAATTTTAAATTAATTTCTGCCACTTCTGTGTTTTGAATTTAGAAAAATGGATTTCATATTTGGAATCAGGATGTTCAAATTGTGTAAATAGGTAACTTTTATTTTTAGACATTTTGAATAATTACTGCGGTAAATATTTTATTTACCATGGTTAAGGGTAAATCCGGTAAATAAGGGTTAAAAAATAATATTATAATAATACTAAATTACCCTAAAACGTATCCTAGCCTTATTGGTGGATACCTGTTCCACCATAGGCATCTTTGGGTCGATTTTGGGACCCCATGGTGCCACTTGTAGGTGATAGGGACACTTTATTTTAATTAAGTTAAAATGAAAACAAAAATGACACCAGTATATATCTTTTAGCAAAACAAGTTTTCATAGGGTTAAATATGTTGGATTTTAGATTATAAATATTAATTAGAAAGATAAAAAGATTTACTACATATTGATATTTTATATATAATTTTTAGACTTTAAATAATTTAATTTATTTATGACACAATGATGATGAATTAATTACTATAATAGTGAAAAATTAAAATAATTGATATTATAAATACCCAAATAAATAAAATATGAAACTTTTAATGAATTAAACTAATTTTATAGGATAATATGATATATTAGGATTGATTTAATTGACTTTGTTCGAAGTAATAACTCTTTTATGAGTTTCAAAAAAATCAACTATTGAATAGTGTCAAAATTGACATAAAAGAGTTCTTAAAACCAATATTATATTATTAATTGATATTAAATTCCTAAAAATATAAGGTTCGGCCAAGAGACTTATATCATGATAGGTTCATCATTAATGGACCTCTTGGGGGTCGCTTGGATGTATATAGTAAGTTTATTAACCATATTATATAAAAATACAAAGAGACATTGTAAAAGTGAAACTAATTAACTTAGAGTTAATACTTAAAGATAAGATTAATATAAGTAACCAAACCTGTCTAAATTCTATTGGTTGAGTTGTTTTCGACCTATCCCCACTTTAACATTTAAATAATCAACTTTGGAGCCATTATAAACCGAATATGAATTTATTATAAATTAATATTTCTAGATTTTCCAAAGGTGCCTTCACCCCTCTTATAAAAGGGCACTCCTACTTCTCATTTCTTCACACCTTCAAAGCCTTTTGGTTCGTCCAAACTCTGCCCAAATACTCTCCCAACTTCCCTCAATACAACCTGGAGGCCTTAGTTTTATCAGAAAGCCAACCTAAGGAGCCCTTTTGATCAAATCAAAAGGAAAAACCCGAAGAAGAGGTAATGTTTTCACCACCCCTTTTCAAGTTCCTTTCTTCTTCCACTTCTTCTTTCTTTGTTATTAACATTCTAAAATAATAACTCCAGTATCTCAAATATACTGTGATGTTATTATAAATATGGTACAACCATATTCAGTATTCTATCCACCTATTGAATAACATGTCACCATACGTACGTACGTACGACTTACCGTCTCCGCGTCGTGGTGTAATTGTTATTCAATATATTATTATTTGGATGGGTATAATAATGATGTGTAACACATGTAAATAATAAATATAACATGTTAATGATTCTGTATATATGATATAACATCCATTTATAAATTATTTTAATATCAAAAGAATGATATTGTCGCTCGTGCGTACGTACGAACTACCGTCTCCACGAACGCGATGAGATTCATTCTCCATCGTATCAATTCAAGTATAATTATCATTTGATGATTTAAAAATGATGTTTAAGGACTTGATATCATTCTGTATATGAATAATATACAACCTATCCATTACAAACATGGCTTACGTAACAAAACATATAAAATAAAACAAGTAACTTAACACCCGAAACAACGATAATACTAAGATATTATTATCAAATCAATATTAAAAGATCATATATGATATCATATTAATATATATGATTCTTGTATAATTTAATAACAATTATTTCACCGTTATACAGGAGGTTAACCTACCCCAACCAAGGAAAAGTACAAGGTAAGGGGTTTTCATCTCACTCCTTATTCCCGTGAGATTCATGCCATATTGCCACCATTACCTTTTGTGTGGTGTATGTACTGCCCATAATTATATTATTTATGTAATACACTTTAAATTATGTGTATTTACATATTCATTTTATGATACCTCTTTCATGGGTTGTATGTTTCATAAGTTACCAAATTGGTAAAGGTTATTTCACAATCTCTTCATTATCCGAGGTTGTTTATACGTAATAATCTATTGGGATCTCTTTATCATCCACATCCATGTTTCTTCAAAATGTATTTCATAACATTTTTAATATTTACAAGAATATAGTTTAAAGTCATTTATACCCTTATTTGACTTTTTATAAGTGGTTTATAAAGAAATATTTTCGTCGTTTTCCAAACAAGTTGCATTTTAACCTTTTCGACAGAATTAAGGTAAAAATGTTTTTTTTAACTTATACGGCGGGTGCGGTCATTTTCTGCCGTTATAAAATCGTCGAAGCTTCCCTTACAAGCTTATAATAATATTTTCAAATTGAATGTATTATTTTATAATTATGTTACTTTTAAAATGATTTCAAAAAAAAGAGATATTTCTCTAAAATAGTTTTGATTTCATCTATGTCAACATCCTTTGATGGATTTTAAGCTTATTTGAAGTTGATTTATTATGTTACAAAACATCCCTATTTTATTGAAGGTTTTGTGATATTTTTGACTGTGGATAATTTATTCTTATGTCACTCATGGTTTTTGTTTAAAGTATTGACATTTTATAAGTTATTTTTAATCCTAATGTTTGTGTTATATTTCAAACATTCATTCAGATGAATGTATTAGACAAGTATGTTCCGGGTTGGGGACCGGTAAAAGTAATACCTCCGGTTTGGTCTCCGGTTATTAGAGGAACTCCGGTTTGGTCTCCGGTTATTAGAGGAACTCTGGGTTGGTGTCTTGTTATTAGAGGCACTCCGGGTTGGTGTCTAGTAATTAGAGGCACTCTGGGTTGGGTTCCGGTTACAGTTAGCCCCAAGGTCTTGGGACGAGGCCTTGACAAAGAAATTAAAGTTCAGCATTATGCATTCCATCATTATGAAAGTGGTTATTGATTTTTCATGTGATTATTCGATTAGTAGAATATCCATGTGAATAAGTGAATGGAATTATTTCATTTTATTTATGCCATACCATGTTGAAAGTTCAAGTTTGAAAGGCTTTAGTTTTAGTTATACATTGCCTTAAATGTTTATTCGTATTTATAAAAGTTTCTGCTATATTGTGATCCTTACTGTCCATTTGAGCTCACCCCTTTTCTATGTTTTATTTTTCCCAGGAAGTGAAGAAGTAAATTATGAATGACCTGCAGGGATATTATGAGCGGATAATAGTGTGGACTCTGGATACATTATGTTGTTGTAGTAGTTTTTCATTTTATGGTGTAATGTAAAACTTATGAATATATCTAGTGTTTCCAAGGCTACTAAACCAATCGGTCTTTCGAGATTTGATCTTTCTTTTGATCATGCCAATGTTATGTAATAATGCAGCGACTCTGGTTAACTAGGTTCGGGGCGTTACAATTGGTATCAGAGGAAGTTTAATACAAAACTTGGAAGCTAGATTTAGATAAACTCTGATTAGGGCACGTAGACCTAAGATGAAATTTTAGGATTAGTATAGAAGAACTTCCTAGAATTTTGGTATTGTAGAGATTTTTTGAGTTTTCCGAGCAATACATCCCTGTCTGGATACGAGCAGGTAGGGGAGGCTCTGGAACAGATGTACCGAGGGGTAAAACCCGGAAACACCGCTTTGAGCTAGACTCGAATGGGAACTGGTGCACGACAACGAGCCTTTCTGCACTCTTGGTTACGACACTCCCGGGGGATATGCTTAGGATAACTCTCATTTTATTTACAAATCATTATGAAGGGTTTATAAGTATATACTTCCTCAAAAGAGACATTTTTATGATTATGGATTATATCCATAAACTATTTAATTTATGTTATCTGTTTTACAAGTTTGGGATTATGTATTGTTATTCATAAACTAATCTAATGTATGCCATTGTTTAGAAATGGCGCCCAGTAGAAGGAATGAGAACTCTAGCAATGCACATGATACAAAGAGAAAGAAGGATCATATATTTTATGGTCTTAAGCCAGAATTTACAAGAGAAATAGTCTCATATGTATTATCATCATATGAAGAAATAATATCATGGGTTGATATGATAAGTAAATAGTTTACTGAGTCCAATGGATTTGAAGGGAAGCAAGAGAAGAAAAGGATGGAAGAGAGAAATATGGATAAAGGGAAGAGGGAAAAGAAGAATTTTCCCATATGTGATAACTGTGGAAAGAAACACCCTGGAACGTGCCTGAAAGGAATGAGAGTTTGTTATAAGTGTGGAGGAAAAGGGCACAAAGTATGTGACTGCAAGGGTAAGAAAATGGTCTCAAATGTACAATGCTTCATTTGCAAGGAGTTTGGACACTACGCGAACCTATGTCCCAGTCATCAGACTATGCAACAAATGATTCTATTGGATAATAATCAAGTTATGATACTACCACAGATGAAGAGGAATGATTAGAGTTCTTATATTGATTATGTCAATTGAGTGTTGTATCAACAATGTACTTGTTATAATAATTATGGAGTATATAAGGATTGCACTGCAGTACTATTTCATTAAGGACTTGAGATTGTGTGGAACAAAGAAAAGTGACTCAATAGTAGGATAAATTTTTGGAAAATATATGGTTGAGAGAATGATAAACCATAATATAGTTCTGATACCGGGGTACTGATTTTGGAATAATACATGATTGTTTTGGCTAAATTATATTGGATATTCTTGACTACCTTGGAACTGATTAATGATTTTTATATTCCATCATTGTTGGGGTTTAAAACATTTTTGGATTGATGATGTATATCTAGCATTCTGTATAGAATAAGGGAGAATGAATGTAATCAATAAGGAATATGGTAATTCAGGATGTTTCAGTGTATTAAAAGAATACATGATGAAGGTATTCATATGATATTACGGGGTAAAAATGATCTACATTATGTTTACATTCCATATAAATGTTGGACTGTGAGTTTGGACAGAAGTATTTTGGATAGTTCTAGTTTGGATTATTTTGGATTGCCATAAAAGGAAAACACGGAGGTCGGGCGGGAACCCGTCGCGTCTAGAAAGGCTGCGAGACTTGAACCCGCAACCGAAGGGCGAAAAGGGTGTATCACCTACCACTGGCCCACGAGATTTCCTGGATTAAATAATGTAGTTTTTTTCAAAAGATCTGGTAGATGAATTATAAATTCATTTATTTTGGAACCCTGTACAAATAGTATAAATAGAAATTTTTTTTACGTTCTATTATCTTTTAGAGTAAAAGATGAGTTTGTGGTAGAAATTTATTAATGGATAAAACTCTAATTATAAAGTAAGTATATCTCCTTATGATTTAGCCAATCTCATAAATAAATTCCTCAACATTAATAAAAGGAACTTATAACAAAAATGTTGTCCTAGATGGTACCATAAATCGTCACTAATTTATGGCTTTGGGATTGTTGGCCTTTTCATAGCCATGTTCTCTACCACTCTCCATCAGATAATTGATGGTTATATTTCTCTTCCATTTCCATATTTTCTTACATGGAACCCTAGTATGTGTTATTTTCGGTAATCTTCATACTTTCCACTCTTTATTTTAAATAGAGGCCTCATTAATTCATTTTTCGATGTGGGATTTCAACTAAGATATTTTTAAACTTCAAAAATGTGTTATCCCAATACCCTATGTTTTGTTGAACCGATGGTATTTCAAATCATCATAGATTGATGAGTTTAAGGACCTCAATTTTATACTTGTTTGTGATTGATGACCTTAATCACTACCTATAAATATTTACGTTTTTCCTCAAATTATATGTCTCTAATTACCACCAATGTTCTCATAACCGAGATCATAATTTGGTGGTGACCCTTTCATTTCTCTTTTCCTCATATTAAGACTAAATTTCAGTAACCCAATTTCCGATGTGGGTTTTCCCACAAATATATTTTCTATTTTCAACCTTTTATTTGCGAAGAACAATTTCAAATTGCGAGGACGCAATTTATTGAAGGAGGGGAGAATGTAACACCCCAAGATTTCATAGTGTGTTATTTCTTCAAAATAATTCAATAACTTGCACTACACGCAACATCGAGTTCAATCACACCATGAATTACAAAAAAAAATCCATTCAAAAGAAGTTATGAATAGTATTAACTAAATTTTAAACTTTATATAATCCTTATAATTTTAGAATCCATATTATGAGTTTCTTAGACATAATGCAAGAACAGATTCATTTTCAGTATTGCACTTTTATCAACTTTTAATAGTGAAACCTTTTTAAATACAATATTTTAAACTTTTTAACTAAATGGGGACATCAAAAAATTTAAAATGAAACATCCCAAGCTTCCACGGTACGCTTTCGTTTGAATAATACAGTAGCGTGTGTTGTACGCAACTTCGAGTTCTAACACACCACAACCAATCAAACTAGCCGTTATGAATAGTAATACCTACCTTTTAAAATTTTAGAAATTTTATCTCTCAAAATGGACTTCATTTTTGGATTCGGAGTATCGAATTTAGCCTAAGGTGAAATTTTGGTACTTTTCGGATAACTTTCATATTTTGATAAATAGTGAAAATTACTAAATTTTAATTAAAAACAACTTTTTTAATCAAAATAATTAATAGTGATAAATTATGAATTTGAGTGGTTTTAATGTATATTTAGAATATATTTTTACCATTTAATATAATGTTGGTCATTAGACAAAATTTTACAATTAAACCGATCATAAACAAGTGTCAATCTTTTGATAGTTATTATCTCTTAAAAACACGCTTTTTGTTTTAACAGCGGGAATTAATTTTAAATTAATTTCTGCCAATTCTGTGTTTTGAATTTAGAAAAATGGATTACATATTTTAAATCAGGATGTCCAAATTGTGTAAATAGGTAACTTTTATTTTTAGACATTTTGAATAATTACTGCGGTAAATATTTTATTTACCATGGTTAAGGCTAAATCCGGTAAATAAGGGTTAAAAAAATAATATTATAATAATACTAAATTACCCTAAAACGTGTCATAGACTTATTGGTTGATACATGTTCGACCACATGCATCTTTGGGTCGATTTTGGGACCCCATGGTGCCACTTGTAGGTGATAGGGACACTTTATTTTAATTAAGTTAAAATGAATACAAAAATGACACAAGCATATATCTTTTAGAAAACCACTTTTTACATAGGGTTATATATGTTGGATTTTAGATTATAAATATTCATTAGAAAGATAAAAAGATTTCCTAAGTAGTGATATTTTATTTATAATTTTTAGACTTTAAATAATTTAATATATTTATGACACAATGATGATGAATTAATTACTATAATAGTGAAAAATTAAAATAAATGATATTATAAATACCCAAATAAATATAATATGAAACTTTTAATGAATTAAACTAATTTTATAGGATAATATGATATATTAGGATTTATTTAATTGACTTTTTTCGAAGTAATCAATCTTTTATGAGTTTCACAAAAATCAACTATTGAATAGTGTCAAAATTGACATAAAAGAGTTCTTAAAACCAATATTATATTATTAATTGATATTAAATTCGTAAAAATCTAAGGTTCGGCCAAGAGACTTATATCATGATATGTTAATCATTAATGGACCACTTGGGGGTCACTTGGATGTATATAGTATGTTTATTAACCATATTATATAAAAATACAAAGAGACATTGTAAAAGTGAAACTAATTAACTTAGAGTTAATACTTAAAGATAAGGTTAATATAAGTACCCAAACCTGTCTAAATTCTATTAGTTGAGTTTTTTTCTACCTATCACCACCTTAAAATTTAAATAATAAACTTTGGAGCCATTATAAACCGAATATTAATTTATTATAAATTAATATTTCTAGCTTTTCCAAAGGTGACCCTCACCCCTCTTATAAAAGGGCACTCCTACTTCTCATTTATTCACACCTTCAAAGCCTTTTTGTTCGGCCAAACTCTGCCCAAATACTCTCCCAACTTCCCTCACTACAACCTAGAGGAATTAGTTTGATCAGAAAGCCAACCTAAGGAGCCCTTTTGATCAAATCAAAAGGAAGAACCCGAAGAAGAGGTAATGTTTTCACCACCCCTTTTCAAGTTCGTTTCTTCTTCCACTTCTTCTTTCTTTGTTATTACCATTCTAAAATAATAACTCCAGTATCTCACATATACTGTGATGTTATTATAAATATGGTACAACCATATTCAGTATTCTATCCACCCTTTGAATAACATGTCACCATACGTGCGTACGTACGGCTTACCGTCTCCACATCGTGGTGTAATTGTTATTCAATATATTATTATTTGGATGAGTATAATAATGATGTGTAACTCGTGTAAATAATAAATATAACATTTTAATTATTCTTTATATATGATATAATATCCATTTATATATTATTTTAATATCAAAAGAATGATATTGTCACTCGTGCGTATGTACGGACTACCCTCTCCACGAACGTGATGAGATTCATTCTCCATCGTATCCATTCAAGTATAATTATCATTTCATGATTTAAAAATGATGTTTAAGGACTTGATATCATTATGTATATGAATAATATACAACCTATCCATTACAAACATGGCTTACATAACAAAACATATAAAAGAAAACAAGTAAGTTAACACCCGAATCAACGATAATACTAAGATATTATTATCAAATCAATAATAAAAGATAATATATGATATCATATTAATATATATAATTATTGTATAATTTAATAACAATTATTTAACCATTATACAGGAGGTTAACCTACCCCAAACAAGGAAAAGTACAAGGTAAGGGGTTTTCATCTCACTCCTTATTCCCGTGATATTCATGCCATATTGCCACCATTACCTTTTGTGTGGTGTATGTACTGCCCATAATTATATTCATTGTGTAATACAGATTAATTTATGTGTATTTACATATTAATTGTATGATACCTCTTTCATGGGTTGTATGTTTCATAAGTTACCAAATTGGTAAGGGTTATTTCACAATCTCTTCATTATCCGAGGTTGTTTATACGTAATAATCTACTGGGATCTCTTTATCATCCACATCCATGTTTCTTCAAAATGTATTTCATAAAATTTTTAATATTTACAAGAATATGTGTTGAAGTCATTTATACCCTTATTTGACTTTTTATAAGTGGTTTATAAAGAAATCTTTCCATCGTTTTCCAAACAAGTTGCTTTTTAACCTTTTCGACAGAATTAAGGTAAGAATGTTTTTTTAACTTATACAGAGGGTGCAGTTATTTTCCGCCGTTATAAAATCGTCGAATCTTCCCTTACAAGCTTATAAGAATATTTTCAAATTGAATGTATTATTTTATAATTATGTTACTTTTAAAATGATTTAAAAAAAGAGATATTTCTCTAAAATAGTTTTGATTTCATCTATGCCCACATCCTTTGATGAATTTTAAGCTTATTTGAAGTTGATTTATTATGTTACAAAACATCCCTATTTTATTGAAGGTTTTGTGATATTTTTGACTGTGGATAAGTTATTCTTATGTCACTAATGGTTTTTGTTTAAAGTATTGACATTTTATAAGTTATTTTTAATCCTAATGTTTGTGTTATATTTCAACCTTTCATTCAGATGAATGTGTTAGACAAGTATGTTCCGGGTTGGGGATCGGTAAAAGTAATCCCTCCAGTTTGGTCTCCGGTTATTAGAGGAACTCCGGTTTGGTCTCCGGTTATTAGAGGAACTCCGGGTTGGTGTCAGGTTATTAGAGGCACTCCGGGTTCGTGTCCGGTTATTAGAGGCACTCCGGGTTGGGTTCCGGTTACAGTTAGCCCCACGGTCTTGGGATGAGGCCTTGACAAAGAAATTAAAGGTCAGCATTATGCATTCCATCACTATGAAAGTGGTTATGGATTTTGCATGTGATTATTCGATTAGTAGAATATCCATGTGAATAAGTAAATGGGATTATTTCATTTTATTTATGCCATACCATGTTGAAAGTTCAAGTTTGAAATGATTTAGTTTTAGTTATACATTGCCTTAAATGTTTATTCTTATTTATGAAAGTTTCCACTATATTGTGATCCTTACTGGGCATTTGAGCTCACCCCTTTTCTATGTTTTATTTTTTCCAGGATGTGAAAAAGTAAATTAGGAATGACCTGCAGGGATATTACGAGGGGATAATAGTGTGGATTGTGGAGACATTATGTTGTTGTAGTAGTTTTTCATTTTATGGTGTAATGTAAAACATATGAATATATCTAGTGTTTCCAAGGCTACTAAACCAATCGGTCTTTTGATATTTGATCTTTCTTGTGATCATGCCAATGTTATGTAATAATGCACCGACTCTGGGTAACTAGGGTCGGGGCGTTACAGTTGGTATCAGAGGAAGTTTAGTACAAACCATGGAAGCTAGATTTAGATAAACTATGATTAGAGCACGTAGACCTAAGATGAACTTTGAGGATTAGTATAGAAGAACTTCCTAGAATTTTGGTATTGTAGAGATTTTGTGAGTTTTCTGAGCAATACATCCCTATCTGGATACGAGCAGGTAGAGGCAGCTCTGGCAAAGATGTACCTAGGGGTAATACCCGAATACACCGCTTTGAGCTAGACTCGAACGGGAACGGGTGCAAGACAACGGGCCTTGCTGTAGTATTGGTTACGACACTCCCGGGGGATATGCTTAGGATAACTCTCATTTTCTTTACAAATCATTATGAAGGGTTTATGAGTATTTACTTCCTCAAAAGAGACATTTTTATGATAATGGATTATATCCATAAACTCTTTAATTTATGTTATGTGTTTTACAAGTTTGGGATTAGGTATTGTTATTCATAAACTAATCTAATGTATGCCATTGTTTAGAAAGGGCGCCCAGTAGAAGGAATGAGAACTCTCGCAATGCACATGATACAAAGAGAAAAAAGGATCATATATTTTATGGTCTTAAGCCAGAATTTACAAGAGAAATAGTCTCGCATGTATTATCATCATATGAAGAAATAATATCATGTGTTGATAAGATAAGTAAAGAGTTTACTAAGTCCTATGGCTTTGAAGGGAAGCAAGAGAAGAAAAGGATGGAAGAGAGAAAGATGGATAAAGGGAAGAGGGAAAAGAAGAATTTTCCCATATGTGATAAATGTGGAAAGAAACACCCTGGAAGTTGCTTGAAAGGAATGATTGTTTATTATAAGTGTGGAGGAAAATGGCACAAAGTACGTGACTGAAAGGGTAAGAAAATGATCTCAAATATACAATGCTTCATTTGCAAGGAGTTTGGACACTACGAGAACCTATGTCCCAATCATCAGACTATGCCGCAAATGATGCTATTGGATAATAATCAAGTTATGATACTACCACAGATGAAGAGAAATGATTGGAGTTCTTATGTTGATTATGTCAATTGAGTGTTGTATCATCAATGTACTTGTTATAATAATTATGGAGTATATAAGGATTGCACTGCAGTAGTATTTCATTAAGGACTTGAGATTGTGTGGAACAAAGAAAAGTGACTCAATAGCAGGATAAATTTTTGGAAAATATATGGTTGAGAGAATGATAAACCATAATATAGTTCTGATACCGAGGTAGTGATTTTGGAATAATACATGATTGTTTTGGATAAATTATATTGGATATTCTTGACTACCTTGGAACTGATTAATGATTTGTATATTCCATCATTGTTGGGGTTTAAAAATTTTTTGGATTGATGAAGTATATCCAGCATTCTATATAGAATAATGGAGCATGAATGTAATCAATAAGAAATATGGTAATTCAGGATGTTTCAGTGTATTAAAAGAATACATGATGAAGGTATTCATATGCTATTACGGGGTAAAAAGGATCTACATTATGTTTACCTTCCTTATAAATGTTGGACTGTGGGTTTGGACAGAAGTATTTTGGATAGTTCTAGTTTGGATTATTTTTGATTGCCATAAAAGGACAACCCGGAGGTCGGGTGGAAACTCGTCGCGTCTGGCAAGGCTGCGAGACTTGAACCCGCAACCGAAGGGCGACAAGGGTGTATCACCTACCACTGGCCCATGAGATTTCCTAGATTAAATAATGTAGTTTTTTTAAATGATCTCGTAGATGAATTATAAATTCATTTATTTTGGAACCCTGTACGAATAGTATAAATAGAATTTTTTTTACGTTCTATTATCTTTTAGAGTGAAATATGAGTTTGTGGTAGAAATTTATTAATGGATAAAACTCTAATTATAAAGTAAGTATATCTCCTTATGATCTTAGCCAATCTCATAAATAAATTCCTCAACATTAATAAAAGGAACTTAGAACAAAAATGTTGTCCTAGATGGTACCTTAAATCATCACTAATTTATGACTTTGGGATTGTTGGACTTTTCATAGCCATGTTCTCTACCACTCTCCATCAGATAATTGATGGTTAGATTTCTCTTCCATATCTATATTTTCCTACATGGAACCCTAGTATGTGTTATTTTCGGTAATCTTCATACCTTCCACTCTTTATTTTAAATAGAGGCCTCATTAATTCATTTTTCGATGTGGGATTTCAACTAAGATATTTTGAAACGTCAAAAATGTGTTATCCGAATACCCTATGTTTTGTTCAACCGATGGTATTTCAAATAATCATAGATTGATGAGTTTAAGGACCTCAATTTTATACTTGTTAGTGATTGATGACCTCAATCACTACCTATAAATATTTACGTTTTTCCTCCAATTATAAGTCTCTAATTGCCACCAATGTTCTCATAACCGAGATCATAATTTGGTGGTGACCCTTTCATTTCTCTTTTCCTCATATTAAGACTAAATTTCAGTAACCCAATTTCTGATGTGGGTTTTCCCACAAATATATTTTCTATTTTCAACCTTTTATTTGCGAAGAACAATTTCAAATTGCGAGGATGCAATTTATTGAAGGAGGGGATAATGTAACACCCCATGATTTCATAGTGTGTTATTTCTTCAAAATAATTCAATAACTTGCACTACACGCAACACCGAGTTCAATCACACCATGACGTTCCAAAAAAAAGCCATTCAAATGAGGTTATGAATAGTATTAACTAAATTTTAAACTTTATATAATCCTTATAATTTTAGAATCCATATTATGAGTTTCTTAGACATAATGTATGAACAGATTCATTTTCAGTATTGCACTTTTATCAAATTTTAATAGTGAAACTTTTTTAAATAAAATATTTTAAACTTTTTAACTAAATGGGGACATCAAAAAATTTAAAATGAAACATCCCAAGCTTCCACGGTACGCTTTCCTTTGAATAATACAGTAGCGTGTGTTGTACGCAACTTCGAGTTCTAACACACCACAACCAATCAAACTAGCCGTTATGAATAGTAATACCTACCTTTTAAAATTTTAGAAATTTTATCTCTAAAAATGGACTTCATTTTTGGATTCGGAGTATCGAATTTAGCCTATGGTAAAATTTTGGTACTTTTTCGGATAACCTTCATATTTTGATGAATAGTGAAAATTACTAAATTTTAATTAGAAACAACATTTTTAATCAAAATAATCAATAGTGATAAATTATGAATTTGAGTGGTTTTAAAGTATATTTAGAATATATTCTTACCATTTAATATAATGTTTGTCATTGGACATAATTTTACAATTAAACCGAACATAAAAAAGTGTCAATCTTTTGATAGTTATTATCTCTTAAAAACACGCTTTTTGTTTTGACAGCGGGAATTAATTTTAAATTAATTTCTGCCACTTCTGTGTTTTGAATTTAGAAAAATGGATTCCATATTTTGAATCATGATGTTCAAATTGTGTAAATAGGTAACTTTTATTTTTAGACATTTTGAATAATTACTGCGGTAAATATTTTATTTACCATGGTTAAGGGTAAATCTGGTAAATAAGGGTTAAAAAATAATATTATAATAATAATAAATTACCCTAAAATGTGTCCTAGCCTTATTGGTTGATACATGTTCGACCACAAGCATATTTGGGTCGATTTTGGGACCCCATGGTCCCACTTGTAGGTGATAGGGACACTTTATTTTAATTAAGTTAAAATGAATACAAAAATGACACAAGCATATATCTTTTAGAAAAACAATTTTCAGATAGGGTTATATATGTTGGATTTTAGATTATAAATATTCATTAGAAATATAAAAAGATTTCCTAAATAGTGATATTTTATTTATAATTTTTAGACTTTAAATAATATAATATATTTATTACACAATGATGATGGATTAATTACTATAATAGTGAAAAATTAAAATAATTGATATTATAAATACACAAATAAATATAATATGAAACTTTTAATGAATTAAAATAATTTTATAGGATAATATGATATATTAGGATTGATTTAACTGACTTTTTTCGAAGTAATCAATCTGTTATGAGTTTCACAAAAATCAACTATTGAATAGTGTCAAAATTGGCATAAAAGAGTTCTTAAAACCAATATTATATTATTAATTGATATTAAATTCCTAAAAATCTAAGGTTCGGCCAAGATACTTATATCATGATATGTTCATCATTAATGGACCACTTGGGGGTCGCTTGGATGTATATAGTATATTTATTAACCATATTATATAAAAATACAAAGAGACATTGTAAAAGTGAAACTAATTAACATAGAGTTAATACTTAAAGATAAGGTTAATATAAGTACCCAAACCGGTCTAAATTCTATTGGTTGAGTTGTTTTCGACCTATCCCCACCTTAAAATTTAAATAATAAACTTTGGAGCCATTAGGAACCGAATATTAATTTATTATCAATTAATATTTCTAGCTTTTCCAAAGGTGACCCTCACCCCTATTATAAAAGGGCACTCCTCCTTGCTTCTCCTATAAGGTAACTTACTCCTTTCAATCCCCGGGGAATAAAAACTACCACTAATTCTTTTATCCATACAGTATCGTCACAACCAAGGACACCTAGTGCTCCTTCTGAGTACGGATCGAACTAAAGCCTATCTTGAACTCCTCCAACCAGTCTTCCATGACTGTATCTGAAATAGAGCCCTTATAATTCTGCAGACTCTAGCACTGAAAATCTTAGAGTGTCCTATTCTATGTGTCATCATTGTCAACCTCTACCTGGCGGCGATATACTGGCATAACCTGCTGGACAACTTCTATGAAATCCTCACGAGGACGTCAACCAGGAACCATACATTAAAAATAAAAAATACTTAGATCTCCTAAACTTGGAATATGGAAGACTCTGCATTAATTAATTACTTTATTTTATTCATTTTAGGTTAACATATCCTAAGGTATACACATTCAAACACTGGCACAAATAAGAATGATGCATAATCCTTTACTATGTCTCTATCGTGAAACTAGCATCACCTCATTTAGTATCCATTGTAAACATAATGATCCGTACATTAGATCACAGGGGCCCCTAAATGGCTATGTACCATCCGGACTCCAGTGTTCACATCACTTTCTAAAATTGATAGACATGGTTTCCCAACCAACCCATGCAACCTCACCTGTGCCTAACACTATACTCCATCCTTTCTCAAAACCATTCCTCAGATACCACTCTGTCATGACCCCCTCCCCACATACTGTACCCTTCTAGGGATGACATTGTGAGATGGGAGATAATGACCCCCGAGTACTACCTCCAATTGGCCCTGAGTTGGAGACTAGCACTAAGGGTATAGTAAACACACAGATGGGGGGAATTTCCCTCTAAGAGAACAAATGAAAAAGAGAGGGATAAGAAGACACTAATTAAATCTGACATAGAAAACAATATAAATGAAAACCCAAGTAGACATTTTTAATGTAATGAAAAACTACTACAAATGAATGGGGAAAATTGAAAGTACCCAAAAGAAATAAAAACCACAGCAACCAAAAATCCCAAATAGCTCTTACAACCCCAGGCATGTAGAAACTAGCCCGATCATAAACCTGAACCAAGTGACTTGAAAAACAGTTGATATAAACATAGGGTGAGTATAACAGTATACATAGAAGGATCCTCCCCGAAGCCTCTCATGTACAAGTAAAGAAAGCATGCTAAAACAAAGTGAACAACAAGTGAAACTAACTCCTCACCTAAACAGGTATACTTTCATTCAATCCTCACCATGGCTACTCTCACCAAGTAACGCATACAAGAGTATATAATATAATAAATAATATCAAGGGTACCTTGCTACAACTTCCCCACTAGTTTTCCATTTTTCCCCAATGCCGAACATACTATTCATTTATCTCCAATAAGGCATGCCCGCATAAACCTGGAAAAAGAACCACAATATGCACCTTGTGAAACAAAACCACCACGTCCATGTAAGGAAGTAACTGGGTAGTTTCTAGGAGACACCACTGCTCGTATAACGTGTATCATACATCGAGCATTATACCACAAGCCATTACATCACATACACCAAGTCTGGATCCTCAAGCCATCAAAACCTATACACATTATAACTATAGTAGTCCATAGGAAACTATATCCAGAATATATGTGTATTAATAACCACAAGACATTATAGCCCTCTGTAGACATATATGGGGAAAACTAACCATTGTGCCTACGAGAACATGTAACCACCAAGAGAAGAGAGCAGGGCTAAAGGGGGCAGTCAACCATCCATCCTCCCACTAGAATGTTGCGGAAAACTCCCCCCAGGGTTCCGAATCCCTAGAGTGTTGGTTTCCCTAACTATCAGGGTGGAGTAGTGAATAAAAACACAAAAAATTCATAATATACTATATCTCACAACCACACTATAGCCATAACCTAGTCTTAGACTAAACTGTAGATAACGTCTCTCAAACTACCGACTGACACTTCTAAGACTAGGTATATTATAAGCACACAACCATTTAAAGAGAATCAATACATTAAATCATTCCATTTTTATTAGTTGCATTTTACGTTAAATAATTATTTAAAAATTATTTATCCATCAATGATTTCTATATTATATTTCATTGGCATCACACACAAAGATCATTGTTCCTTCAAATTAAAACCTATGCATTATCCCCCAACAAGCTCTAACCCCATGAGTAAACATCATTTATTCAATTATATATTTATATCATTAATTTTCCATATTTATAGGCATTTTAGAGAAACATTATATGCTACTAAACACAAGGGGGATCACCATGGTGAGTAGATGAACTACCTGTAGAGTATTTTCCACATATAGCTAGAGCATAGACCCATCCTCCCTTGAGAAGCTAGACATAGAAAGCATGTGGCATACCCTTTGGGTATTCTCCCCATTAAAAATAAGGGTAAGAAAAACCAGGTTCCATGAGAAGTGGGAAATTCAATGGAGATAAACAACCAAGATGATCAACAAGCATCCAAACATTTATATCCTACCAGTTCCATCATCCCTCGTGTCCTCCCTGACACCCTCATGCATAAACCGATTCATCTCTCCACTATAGACAACAAAAGATGTCAAAACCAATAGGCCTCCCTATACCACATATCAAAACATCCTTCAAGGATCACATAACAACACAAGCAGCAGGAAAAAACCATCATATTAATTGGGATCTTAGACGTTAAAGAAGGAGGAGGGAAACTCATAACCCTACAATGAATTATATTTTCTCAAGCAAACAGTTCTTTAATCCATCTTGAATTAACTGATTAATTATTCGTAGGTTCCAACTTCGGGAAACCTAAAATTAAGCTATCAAAATTTGACTAAACATGCTTATTGCATCAATTTGATTAACATAAAATTACAACAAAAACCATCTGATTCATTCACATTGCTCTTTATCATTATTCAAACAACTATTAATTAATTCCATCTTTACGTTCATTACCAATTTACATCAAGAACGAAATGATAAACAAAGAAATCATAGATATAACAATATCTAGAAAAACAAGAGGCAATAACATACGATCAATATCAATATATTTGTCTAGTTCAAATATTTATGATGAAAATTACATTTTGATCCAGTGGGAGAAAACATGATGACATTACAATTGCACATAAAAGAAAAGAGAAGCAAAAATCCTCTATCTCAAATGGTTTGTGATGTTGTTTATATGAGAATGCGTCACACAACGATTTACGATCTCCTCCCCTAGTGACAACTGTATCCACCTGAGGATGCAGAGACCCCACCACACCAGTCAACACTCAATAAAATCCCATTAGGAACCTGGAGGTAGCATTCCATAACAAGGGTAAAGAGAAAGAAGGTGATAAAACCGAAATAATGATGATAAATCATACCTTAAATCGAAGATTGATCGATATTGCTTGGTTGCATCAAAATATAGAAGAACCAATCCTAGGAGGAAAGCTTGATCACACAATTCCTACAAGATGGAATAAAAGGTTCAAACATCTAATAGATGATAACATGGAGGAAGAATTAGAGAGGAAGATATCTCGTCCCTTTATAAGATTTAATAGAGCTGTAGTTTAAGATACATTGTATTTTCCATTAAAAGAGGATAGCATTAAACCACACGGTTTGACCAAGTGAAAACATTCCAAGCCCTAGGAGAAATTAATATAAGAGTTATGGTCTTTGAATCAGCCTTAATGTCCTTGAAATTACTCTTTAAATGAATTTTACATCAAATGGTCAAAACTTTAGTAAGATGGAAACACTGTTCATGAACTCGAAATTTGGAAACGGAAATAGAGGTTACCAATGGACCTCACCATTCTAGAAACACTATTCATGAACACAAAATTTGGCAGAGAAAATAAAGGTTACTGATGGACCTCACCATTCTGGAAACTCTATTAACGAACTCAAGATTTGGAAAATGAAATAGAGGTTAACTTTGGACCTCACCAGTCTGGAAACACTTTTCATGAACTCAAAATTTGGAAAGGGAAGTAGACGTTACCGATGGATCTCACCGTTCTGGAAACACTGTTCAAGAACTTAAAATTTGGAAAAGGAAATAGAGGTTACTGATGGACCTTACCATTCTAGAAACAGTATTCATGAACTCAAAATTTGGCGAAGGAAAGAGGCTACTGTTGGAACCTCACCATTCTGAAAACACTGTTCACGAACTCGAAATTTGGAAAAGGAAAGAGGCTACCATTGGACATCACCATTGAACTGTTCACATAAGCCTACGGATGGAAATATTCACATAAAGCTACCGATGACACTGCTCACATAAGGATACCATTTCACTGTTCAGCTAATGCTACCTTTTTACTATTCAAAGAATGAGAAATTTGGTCCCCTTGAACATCTACTGATCCTTGGGCCTCTTCATCATCTAGATGCATGTATGAAAAGAGTGATATCATTCACCTATTTTCAAAAGACTGTTGAAGTTCCTATAATTTAATATTTTGGATCAAAGCGTCTATAGTGACATTTTCATTTATAAATTAATAATCCAACTCAATGGAAAATGAAAGTAGATACTCACCCAACATCCTCTTCCAAAGGTTTTGGTCCTACTAAAAATGATGTACCTAATGTTCTTATGGTTGATATACACAAAAATCATATCCCCCAGAAGATAGTGTTTCTAGAATCTCAGGGCATGTTCCACTACTGCTAAATCCATATCATTTGTATGGTAATTCTACTCCTAGGATCTCATCTATCAAGATCCAAAATCTACCACATGATCCTCCAACATTTGAACTGCTCTAAGTACAACCCAGGATATATCATTGTACATGGTATATACTTCACCTAGCATAGGTAATGTTAGTATTGGTGTGGAGGATATAATTTTCTTCATCTCTTAAAAATATCTATATCAAGTGTTTAATTAAAAAAACATCACACTTTTCATGGTTTTCAAGGACATCATTGCTTCTATATGGGAGAAATTTGGGATAATGCAATGATAATAACCTACTAAACCTAGAAAAATAAGAATCATAAAGAAATTATAAGATAAATCCCAAGATATCATGACTTTAACATTCTATGGATCCACCAATACTCCATCCTCAGAAAAAACATGAACCATATATTTCACTTTATCAGTCCCAATACTGCATTTGGTTTTCTTTGTATAATTTCAATTCTATATAAATGAACTCAGTATGATATAATGTTATTAGGAATGATCATCTATTGACTGGGACAACAAAATGATATCATTGAACAAAACCACCACCAACAAATCCCAAAAATAATGAAATATCTTATTCATCATGTCCTTGAATACCATCAGTGCTTTTATCAGAACAAACATTGTCACTATGAACTCCAAAAATCCATACCTACTCCTAAAATATATTTGTGGTATGTAGGATATCCTCGCCCTATAATGGTGGTATCATGATCTAAAATCAATATTGGATATGATTTTGGAACCTCCAAACTATATAAATAGATCATTAATATATAGAATAGGATACCAGTTCTTTATTGTCATCTTCTTCAGCCTCGGATAATCCAAAAATAATATTAAATTACAATTAACCTTATTAGAGTAAATTAATAGAAAACCCCATGGAGTTGTAATATTTCAAATGAAACCCTTGGCTTCTAAATCATCCAAATGAACTATCAACCCATAATGCTCTTCTGGTTCCCTCATATAAGGATGGATGAAAACATTCTCTTCTCATAGAAACAACTAGATCGTGAAATTGATCTCTTTCTTAGGCAGTAATCCATAATACTCATTAGGATGGACATTCTGAAATTGGTATCCCACTATAGGAAAAGTATTCTACTTCATTCCATCATCATCCCAAATAAGTATTGCTATCTAAGACATGATACAATCCAATCTTCTCTAAATTGGTCTTATATGAGTAGTCTGATGACCACGTTTACCCAAGAAAAAAATATCATCATCATTATTAAAATAGGAAGGTAAATATCATTTGGTAATAATTGATATAATATTGTTATATAACTAACCATTTCATTCCACAAATCAAATCAAGTGATATCATTTCCTTCACAAACAGTTCCCAAAAGAAATATTAACAACCCATATTTGAAAACACGACTAGCAATATTTGAAATTCTCTGACTGCCCTCCCAACAGTGTGTTAGTGGTCATGACCCTACCTATTCTCTAAATAGAAAAAACAAAACCATTTTATAAAATACAAAATATTATATAATGTGATGATTATGTATAAAAAAATTCAAGATATGGTAGATGATATAATAATCGTACCACTGATGGTTGAAGGTATTTCATCCAAACTAGTTAGAGTTGACGATATTTCATGTAGCTCTTTCTCCACTTAGTATTGGCATATATCCCAATGCCAATGTACTATTAGCTTTGAGTGGTACTATTACTCCTGCACTTTAGTAACATGAAAACTTCCCCAACATGTTGAGGGGTAGTTGAGACCCTCTACAACTCAGGTGTCTGTTATGAACCCCTTACCCTACTATACTATGGAAAGTTCCCACAAAGAATATAAATAAATCCCATCCTTCCACATATATAGCACTCCAATACATTACAATGATGCTGCTGGAACTTGTGGCCCAACATGCTACACTAAAAGAACAACATTGAACCATGATCTTGAGGCGTAAGAACACATCCAGGACTTATCTTCTCATTAATACCCTAGTGATAGCTATCATGGTGATGCTTTATTCCACTTGAAGAACTATTCGAGAATATCCATTATGAAATTTCACAGACACCACTTGGTGTATCTCCCATATTCCATTCAATGACGAGATCTGGATTCATCAAATCATCAAGAGTTATTGAGGGAAATATGTTCACCTGTTACTTGTCCTCATGGAAAATCTCATCATAAAAAATAGGGACATAATAAATATCATCATATTCTAAGGACGAAGAAAAGAAATTTAAGTTGCAAATACATCTGGAGTAGTATATCACTGACAAGCTCTCATGTGCTTGGTTTATGAACTCACAATCCTTCTCATCCCTCAATGTATTAGTATAGAAGAGGCTCAAAATATTTTCCTCTATTTCATTCTAGGATAACTCGTATTATTAGTTTTTATGCTCTAGAATATCCAACCAATGATTGGATGGTCTATGAAGCATGTATTCATCAACAACAATCCTCCTATATATTTTTTTCTCGAGGCTCATGAAGATCTTATGTACTGAATTACTATAAAAATAAGCATTATTGGAGACTCCCTCCCCATTGGAAGTGGGAAGATGCAGAAGATGAAAATATCTCACCAACTCTGACATTGAAGACACTCTGTGAACAATATCCATTTTCCAAGATTTTATGACCCTAATGAATTTTTCACTAAGATAGAAATATATTTTATTCAAAGTATAAATACGAAAATATAGGTCAACTACATTAGGAGCTTGTAGATTTCCATTCTCCCATTGCTCATCTTGACGACAACGAGGACAAATTTCCTCTATAAGAGAAACACACTTTTTAGAACACTTGAACCACAAACGAACATCCTCCAAAGTGAATAATGTTAGAAAAAAATCGTCTCATGGTCCACATAAACACGGCTTACAAGTTGATTTTCATAACATAATTGTACACTTATTCACTTTTTCATGAGATATAACTGGTATATCATTTCACTTTTCATATAGAAATATTTATCACATGCAATAAATATGTTTGTTTAATTAATAACACATGCCAATATTTTTATATATATGTGTGTGTCACCATCATGATTCATGAGTACTCATATTTCAGCATACCATTCCATGAGTATAAATCAAAATGAAAAATAACATCACACTTTATGAGAATCTACCAAGGAGAAATAACATAAAACTATAACATGTGAATATCATGAAAACAATACAATCATTGGAAACTAAGATTATCCCCTATACATAGTTTAAATACTCCCAATAATAGTGTCATTATCATGTACCAATACATCTTAGCATCCTTTCTATATTTTCTGAAATAGAAAATAAGCAGAAAAGAAAACTGAATCATCTAATACCACTTTGTAACATCCCCTACCTGGTGCTCCATTATGTGACTAAGTCGGTGGTCAATGTGACCTAAGGGGCACATTACCATATTCTAGAGGGTTTCAATTGAATGTAAGGGCCAAAAAATATATTTGTTTGACTATAATCTTTGGTAAAGAGTTGAAATGAAAGAATAATATAATATAAGATTATCATAAACTACGGATGTATTATGAATGAATAATAATAAAACCAATGATGAGAAAATAACAACTGAATAGATCTAAATAATAAAATAATAATGTATGGACAAGTTTAATTTATCTAAATGGTAAGATAGAATTCATACATAAAAATTACTATGTAGAATCAAATAAATATTTCAATTAACCTGGACCTAATCCTTGTATTGGTCTTATATCAAAGATCCAACCCATCCAAAAACTTACAAACCAACAGAAGGGTCTCTTGCCATTGTTTAAACATACATTTAGAAAATATTATTCGGTTATAAAAAGTGGCACATCTATGGTGTGAGACAAAATTAGTAGTTTGATTCCACCATTTATAAAATATCCATTATAATAAATATAGTTTATGGAATGTAGTAATAAAATTTATTAATTTAATAAATTAATTCAGCATATGAATTAATCCTATCGACCCTCAACTTATAGAGTATAATGATTAGTCAATCCAAACCTTCTTCAGAACCTTGGTAGTTATTTTTGATTAAGGATATATACTATTACATTAGGATGGATAACTCAACTAGTGGAAAATGTAACACCCCAAGATTTCATAGTGTGTTATTTTTTTCAAAACAATTCAATAACTTGCACTACACGCAACACCGAGTTCAATCACACCATTACTTACCAAAAAAAAATCCATTAAAAAGAGTTTATGAATAGAATTAACTAAATTTTAAACTTTATATAATCCTTATAATTTTAGAATCCACATTATGAGTTTCTTAGACATAATGCAAGAACAGTTTCATTTTCAGTATTGCACTTTTATCAACTTTTAATTGTGAAACCTTTTTAAATAAAATATTTTAAACTTTTTAACTAAATGGGGGCATCAAAAAATTTAAAATAATACATCCCAAGCTTCCACGATACGATTTCCTTTGAATAATACAGTAGCGTGTGTTGTACGCAACTTCGAGTTCTAACACACCACAACCAATCAAACTAGCTGTTATGAATAGTAATACCTACCTTTTAAAATTTTAGAAATTTTATCTCTCAAAATGGACTTCATTTTTGGATTCGGAGTATCGAATTTAGCCTAAGGTGAAGTTTTGGTACTTTTCGGATAACTTTCATATTTTGATGAATAGTGAAAATTACTAAATTTTAATTAAAAACAACTTTTTTAATCAAAATAATTAATAGTGATAAATTATGAATTTGAGTGGTTTTAAAGTATATTGAGAATATATTTTTACCATTTAATATAATGTTGTTCATTGGACATAATTTTACAATTATACTGAATATAAACAAGTGTCAATCTTTTGATAGTTATTATCTCTTAAAAACACGCTTTTTGTTTTGACAGCGGGACTTAATTTTAAATTAATTTCTGCCACTTCTGTATTTTTAATTCAGAAAAATGGAATTCATATTTTTAATCATGATGTTCAAATTGTGTAAATAGGTAACTTTTATTTTTAGACATTTTGAATAATTACTGCGGTAAATATTTTATTTACCATGGTTAAGGGTAAATCCGGTAAATAAGGGTTAAAAAATAATATTATAATAATACTAAATTACCTTAAAACGTGTCCTAGACTTATTGGTTGATACATGTTCGACCATAGGAATCTTTGGGTCGATTTTGGGACCCCATGGTGCCACTTGTAGGTGATAGGGACACTTTATTTTAATTAAGTTAAAATGAATACAAAAATGACACAAGCATATATCTTTTAGCAAAACAATTTTTACATAGGGTTATATATGATGGATTTTAGATTATAAATATTCATTAGAAAGATAAAATTATTTACTACATAGTGATATTTTATTTATAATTTTTATACTTTAAATAAATTAATTTATTTATGACACAATGATGATGAATTAATTACTATAATAGTGAAAAATTAAAATAATTGATATTATAAATACCCAAATAAATATAATATGAAACTTTTAATGAATTAAACTAATTTTATAGGATAATATGATATATTAGGATTTATTTAATTGACTTTGTTCGAAGTAATCATTCTGTTATGAGTTTCACAAAAATCAACTATTGAATAGTGTCAAAATTGACATAAAAGAGTTCTTAAAACCAATATTATATTATTAATTGATATTAAATTCCTAAAAATATAAGGATCTTCCAAGATACTTATATCATGATAGTTCCATCATTAATGGACCACTTGGGGGTCGCTTGGATGTATATAGTAAGTTTATTAACCATATTATATAAAAATACAAAGAGACATTGTAAAAGTGAAACTAATTAACTTAGAGTTAATACTTAAAGATAAGGTTAATATAAGTACCCAAACCTGTCTAAATTCTATTGGTTGAGTTGTTTTCGACCTATACCCACTTTAAAATTTAAATAATCAACTTTGGAGCCATTATAAACCGAATATGAATTTATTATAAATTAATATTTCTAGATTTTCCAAAGGTGCCTCTCACCCCTCTTATAAAAGGGAACTCCTCCTTCTCATTTCTTCACACCTTCAAAGCCTTTTGGTTCGGCCAAACTCTGCCCAAATACTCTCCCAACTTCCATCACTACAACCTGGAGACCTTAGTTTGATCAGAAAGCCAAACTAAGGATCCCTTTTGATCAAATCAAAAGGAAGAACCTGAAGAAGAGGTAATGTTTTCACCACCCCTTTTCAAGTTCCTTTCTTCTTCCACTTGTTCTTTCTTTGTTATTACCATTCTAAAATAATAACTCCAGTATCTCAAATATACTGTGATGTTATTATAAATATGGTACAACCATATTCAGTATTATATCCACCCTTTTAATAACATGTCACCATACGTGCGTACGTATGGCTTACCGTCTCCACGTCGTGGTGTAATTGTTATTCAATATATTATTATTTGGATGGGTATAATAATGTTGTGTAACACATGTAAATAATAAATATAACATGATAATGATTCTGTATATATGATATAACATCCATTTATATATTATTTTAATATCAAAAGAATGATATTGTCGCTCCTGCGTACGTACGGACTACCGTCTCCACGAACGCGATGAGATTCATTCTCCATCGTATCCATTCAAGTATAATTATCATTTGATGATTTAAAAATGATGTTTAAGGACTTGATATCATTATGTATATGAATAATATACAACCTATCCATTACAAACATGTCTTACATAACAAAACATATAAAAGAAAACAAGTAAGTTAACACCCGAAACAACGATAATACTAAGATATTATTATCAAATCAATATTAAAAGATCATATATGATATCATATTAATATATATGATTATTGTATAATTTAATAACAATTATTTCACCATTATACAGGAGTTTAACCTACCCCAACCAAGGAAAAGTACAAGGTAAGGGGTTTTCATCTCACTCCTTATTCCCGTGAGATTCATGCCATATTGCCACCATTACCTTTTGTGTGGTGTATGTATTGCCCATAATTATATTATTTGTGTAATACACTTTAATTTATGTGTATTTACATATTCATTGTATGATACCTCTTTCATGGGTTGTATGTTTCATAAGTTACCAAATTGGTAAGGGTTATTTCACAATCTCTTCATTATCTGAGGTTGTTTATATGTAATAATCTATAGGGATCTCTTTATCATCCACATCCATGTTTCTTCAAAATGTATTTCATAACATTTTTAATATTTACAAGAATATGGTTTAAAGTCATTTATACCCTTATTTTACTTTTTATAAGTGGTTTATAAAGAAATCTTTTCGTCGTTTTCCAAACAAGTTGCATTTTAACCTTTTCGACAGAATTAAGGTAAGAATGTTTTTTTAACTTATACGGCGGGTGCAGTTATTTTCCGCCGTTATAAAATCGTCGAAACTTCCCTTAAAAGCTTATAAGAATATTTTCAAATTTAATGTATTATTTTATAATTATGTTAATTTTAAAATGATTTCAAAAAAAAGAGATATTTCTCTAAAATAGTTTTGATTTCATCTATGTCAACATCCTTTGATGGATTTAAGCTTATTTGAAGTTGATTTATTATGTTACAAAACATCCCTATTTTATTGAAGGTTTTGTGATATTTTTGACTGTGGATAATTTATTCTTATGTCACTCATGGTTTTTGTTTAAAGTATTGAAATTTTATAAGTTATTTTTAATCCTAATGTTTGTGTTATATTTCAAACATTCATTCAGATGAATGTGTTAGACAAGTATGTTCCGGGTTGGGGACCGGTAAAAGTAATCCCTCCGGTTTGGTCTCCGGTTATTAGAGGAACTCCAGTTTGGTCTCTGGTTATTAGAGGAACTCTGGGTTGGTGTCTTGTTATTAGAGGCACTCCGGGTTGGTGTCCGGTAATTAGAGGCACTCCGGGTTGGGTTCCGGTTACAGTTAGCCCCAAGGTCTTGGGACGAGGCCTTGACAAAGAAATTAAAGTCCAGCATTATGCATTCCATCATTATGAAAGTGGTTATTGATTTTGCATGTGATTATTAGATTAGTAGAATATCCATGTGAATAAGTAAATGGAATTATTTCATTTTATTTATGCCATACCATGTTGAAAGTTCAAGTTTGAAAGGATTTAGTTTTAGTTATACATTGCCTTAAATGTTTATTCTTATTTATAAAAGTTTCTGCTATATTGTGACCCTTACTGGGCATTTGAGCCCACCCCTTTTCTATGTTTTATTTTTCCCAGTACGTGAAGAAGTAAATTATGAATGACCTGCAGGGATATTATTAGGGGATAATAGTGTGGACTGTTGAGACATTATGTTGTTGTAGTAGTTTTTCATTTTATGGTGTAATGTAAAACTTATGAATATATCTAGTGTTTCCAAGGATACTAAACCAATCGGTCTTTTGAGATTTGATCTTTCTTTTGATCATGCCAATGTTATGTAATAATGCACCGACTCTGGTTAACTAGGGTCGGGGCGTTACAATTGGTATCAGAGGAAGTTTAGTACAAACCTTGGAAGCTAGATTTAGATAAACTCTGATTAGAGAACGTAGACCTAAGATGAAATTTGAGGATTAGTATAGAAGAACTTCTTAGAATTTTGGTATTGTAGAGATTTTGTGAGTTTTCCGAGCAATACATCCCAGTCTGGATACAAGCAGGAAGAGGCGGCTCTGGCACAGATGTACCTAGGGGTAAAACCCAAAAACACCGCTTTGAGCTAGACTCGAATGGGAACTGGTGCACGACAACGGGCCTTTCTGCACTCTTGGTTACGACACTCCCGGGGGATATGCTTAGGATAACTCTAATTTTATTTACAAATCATTATGAAGGGTTTATGAGTATATAATTCCTCAAAAGAGACATTTTTATGATTATTGATTATATCCATAAACTATTTAATTTACGTTATCTGTTTTACAAGTTTGGGATTAGGTATTGTTATTCATAAACTAATCTAATGTATGCCATTGTTTAGAAATGGCGCCCAGTAGAAGGAATGAGAACTCTAGCAATGCACATGATACAAAGAGAATTAAGGATCATATATTTTACGGTCTTAAGCCAGAATTTACAAGAGAAATAGTCTCGCATGTATTATCATCATATGAATAAATAATATCATGTGTTGATATGATAAGTAAAGAGTTTACTGAGTCCTATGGCTTTGAAGGGAAGCAAGAGAAGAAAAGGATGGAAGAGAGAAAGATGGATAAAGGGAAGAGGGAAAAGAAGAATTTTCCCATATGTGATAACTGTGGAAAGAAACACCCTGGAACGTGCCTGAAAGGAATGAGTGTTTGTTATAAGTGTGGAGGAAAAGGGCAAAAAGTACGTGACTGCAAGGGTAAGAAAATGGTCTCAAATGTACAATGCTTCATTTGCAAGGAGTTTGGACACTACGTGAACCTATGTCCCAGTCATCAGACTATGCCGCAAATGATGCTATTGGATAATAATCAAGTTATGATACTACCACAGATGAAGAGGAATGATTAGAGTTCTTATGTTGATTATGTCAATTGAGTGTTGTATCAACAATGTAATGGTTATAATAATTATGGAGTATATAAGGATTGCACTGCAGTACTATTTCATAAAGGACTTGAGATTGTGTGGAACAAAGAAAAGTGACTCAATAGCAGGATAAATTTTTGGAAAATATATGGTTGAGAGAATGATAAACCATAATATAGTTCTGATACCGAGGTAGTGATTTTGGAATAATACATGATTGTTTTGGCTTAATTATATTGGATATTCTTGACTACCTTGGAACTGATTAATGATTTGTATATTCCATCATTGTTGGGGTTTAAAACATTTTTGGATTGATGAAGTATATCCAGAATTCTGTATAGAATAAGGGAGAATGAATGTAATCAATAAGGAATATGGTAATTCAGGATGTTTCAGTGTATTAAAAGAATACATGATGAAGGTATTCATATGCTATTACGGGGTAAAAATGATCTACATTATGTTTACATTCCATATAAATGTTGGACTGTGAGTTTGGACAGAATTATTTTGGATAGTTCTAGTTTGGATTATTTTGGATTGCCATAAAAGGAAAACCCGGAGGTCGGGCGGCAACCCGTCGCGTTTGGAAAGGCTGCAAGACTTGAACCCGCAACCGAAGGGCGACAAGGGTGTATCACCTACCACTGGCCCACGAGATTTCCTGGATTAAATAATGTAGTTTTTTTCAAAAGATCTGGTAGATAAATTATAAATTCATTTATTTTGGAACCCTGTACGAATAGTATAAATAGAAATTTTTTTAACGTTCTATTATCTTTTAGAGTGAAAGATGAGTTTGTGGTAGAAATTTATTAATGGATAAAACTCTAATTATAAAGTAAGTATATCTCCTTATGATTTAGCCAATCTCATAAATAAATTCCTCAACATTAATAAAAGGAACTTAGAACAAAAATGTTGTCCTAGATGATACCTTAAATCGTCACTAATTTATGGCTTTGGGATTGTTGGCCTTTTCATAGCCATGTTCTCTACCACTCTCCATCAGATAATTTATGGTTAGATTTCTCTTCCATTTCCATATTTTCCTACATGGAACCCTAGTATGTGTTATTTTCGGTAATCTTCATACTTTCCACTCTTTATTTTAAATAGAGGCCTCATTAATTCATTTTTCGATGTGGGATTTCAACTAAGATATTTTTAAACTTCAAAAATGTGTTATCCCAATACCCTATGTTTTGTTGAACCGGTGGTATTTCAAATCATCATAGATTGATGAGTTTAAGGACCTCAATTTTATACTTGTTTGTGATTGATGACCTCAATCACTACCTATAAATATTTATGTTTTTCCTCAAATTATATGTCTCTAATTACCAACAATGTTCTCCTAATCGAGATCATAATTTGGTGGTGACCCTTTCATTTCTCTTTTCCTCATATTAAGACTAAATTTCAGTAACCCGATTTCCGATGTGGGTTTTACCACAAATATATTTTCTATTTTCAACCTTTTATTTTCGAAGAACAATTTCAAATTGCGAGGACGCAATTTATTAAAGGAGGGGAGAATGTAACACCCCAAGATTTCATAGTGTGTTATTTCTTCAAAATAATTCAATAACTTGCACTACACGCAACACCGAGTTCAATCACACCATGACTTAACAAAAAAAGCCATTCAAAAGAGGTTATGAATAGTATTAACTAAATTTTAAACTTTATATAATCCTTATAATTTTAGAATCCATATTATGAGTTTCTTAGACATAATGCAAGAACAGATTCATTTTCAGTATTGCACTTTTATCAACTTTTAATAGTGAAACCTTTTTAAATACAATATTTTAAACTTTTTAACTAAATGGGGACATCAAAAAATTTAAAATGAATCATCCCAAGCTTCCACGGTACACTTTCCTTTGAATAATACAGTAGCGTGTGTTGTACGCAACTTCGAGTTCTAACACACCACAACCAATCAAACTAGCCGTTATGAATAGTAATACCTACCTTTTAAAATTTTAGAAATTTTATCTCTCAAAATGGACTTCATTTTTGGATTCGGAGTATCGAATTTAGCCTTAGGTGAAATTTTGGTACTTTTTGGATAACTTTCATATTTTGATGAATAGTGAAAATTACTAAATTTTAATTAAAAAGAACTTTTTTAATCAAAATAATTAATAGTGATAAATTATGAATTTGAGTGGTTTTAAAGTATATTTAGAATATATTTTTACCATTTAATATAATGTTGGTCATTGGACAAAATTTTACAATTAAACCGAACATAAACAAGTGTCAAACTTTTGATAGTTATTATCTCTTAAAAACACGCTTTTTGTTTTAACAGCGGGAATTAATTTTAAATTAATTTCTGCCAATTCTGTGTTTTGAATTTAGAAAAATGGATTCCATATTTGAAATCAGGATGTTCAAATTGTGTAAATAGGTAACTTTTATTTTTAGACATTTTGAATAATTACTGCCGTAAATATTTTATTTACCATGGTTAAGGGTAAATCTGGTAAATAAGGGTTAACAAATAATATTATAATAATACTAAATTACCCTAAAACGTGTCATAGACTTATTGGTTGATACATGTTCGGCCATAGGCATCTTTGGGTCTATTTTGGGACCCCATGGTGCCACTTGTAGGTGATAGGGACACTTTATTTTAATTAAGTTAAAATGAATACAAAAATGACACAAGCATATATATTTTAGAAAAACAATTTTTACATAGGGTTATATATGTTGGATTTTAGATTATAAATATTAATTAGAAAGATAAAAAGATTTCCTACATAGTTATATTTTATTTATAATTTTTAGACTTTAAATAATTTAATATATTTATGACACAATGATGATAAATTAATTACTATAATAGTGAAAAATTAAAATAATAGATATTATAAATACCCAAATAAATATAATATGAAAATTTTAATAAATTAAACTAATTTTATAGGATAATATGATATATTAGGATTGATTTAATTTACTTTTTTCCAAGTAATCAATCTGTTATGAGTTTCACAAAAATAAACTATTGAATAGTGTCAAAATTGACATAAAAGAGTTCTTAAAACCAATATTAAATTATTAATTGATATTAAATTCATAAAAATCTAAGGTTCGGCCAAGAGACTTATATCATGATATGTTCATCATTAATGGACCACTGGAAGGTCTCTTGGATATATATAGTATGTTTATTAACCATATTACATAAAAATACAAAGAGACATTGTAAAAGTGAAACTAATTAACTTAGAGTTAATACTTAAAGATAAGGTTAATATAATTACCCAAACCTGTCTAAATTCTATTGGTTGAGTTGTTTTCGACCTATCCCCACCTTAAAATTTAAATAATAAACTTTGGAGCCATTAGAAACCGAATATTAATTTATTATAAATTAATATTTCTAGCTTTTCCAAAGGTGACCCTCACCCCTCTTATAAAAGGGCACTCCTCCTTCTCATTTCTTCACACCTTCAAAGACTTTTGGTTCGGCCAAACTCTACCAAAATACTCTCCCAACTTCCCTCACTACATCCTAGAGGAATTATTTTGATCAGAAAGCCAACCTAAAGAGCCCTTTTGATCAAATCAAAAGGAAGAACGCGAAGAAGAGGTAATGTTTTCACCACCCCTTTTCAAGTTCCTTTCTTCTTCCACTTCTTCTTTCTTTGTTATTACCATTTTAAAATAATAACTCCAGTATCTCACATATACTGTGATGTTATTATAAATATGGTACAACCATATTCAGTATTCTATCCACCCTTTGAATAACATGTCACCATACGTGCGTACGTACGGCTTACCGTCTTCACGTCGTGGTGTAATTGTTATTCAATATATTATTATTTGGATGGGTATAATAATGATGTGTAACTCATGTAAATAATATATATAACATGTTAATGATTCTGTATATATGATATAAAATCCATTTATATATTATTTTAATATCAAAAGAATGATATTGTCGCTCGTGCGTACGTACGGACTACCGTCTCCACGAACGCGATGAGATTCATTCTCCATCGTATCCATTCAAGTATAATTATCATTTGATGATTTAAAAATAATGTTTAAGGACTTTATATCATTCTGTATATGAATAATATACAACCTATCCATTAGAAACATGGCTTACGTAACAAAACATATAAAAGAAAACAAGTAAGTTAACACCCGAAACAACGATAATACTAAGATATTATTATCAAATCAATATTAAAAGATCATATATGATATCATATTAATATATATAATTCTTGTATAATTTAATAACAATTATTTCACCATTATACAGGAGGTTAACCTACCTCAACCAAGGAAAATTACAAGGTAAGGGGTTTTCATCTCACTCCTTATTCTCGTGAGATTCATGCCATATTGCCACCATTACCTTTTGTGTGGTGTATGTACTGCCCATAATTATATTCATTCTGTAATACACTTTAATTTATGTGTATTTACATATTAATTGTATGATACCTCTTTAATGGGTTTTATGTTTCATAAGTTACCAAATTGGTAAGGGTTATTTCACAATCTCTTCATTATCCGAGGTTGTTTATACGTAATAATCTACTGGGTTCTCTTTATCATCCACATCCATGTTTCTTCAAAATGTATTTCATAACATTTTTAATATTTACAAGAATATGTGTTAAAGTCATTTATACCCTTATTTGACTTTTTATAAGTGGTTTATAAAGAAATCTTTCCGTCGTTTTCCAAGCAAGTTTCTTTTTAACCTTTTCGACAGAATTAAGGTAAGAATGTTTTTTTAACTTATACGGAGGGTGCGGTTATTTTCCGCTGTTATAAAATCGTCGAATCTTCCCTTACAAGCTTATAAGAATATTTTAAAATTGAATGTATTATTTTATAATTATGTTACTTTTAAAATGATTTTAACAAAAGAGAGATATTTCTCTAAAATAGTTTTGATTTCATCTATGTCAACATCCTTTGAGGATTTTAAGCTTATTTGAAGTTGATTTATTATGTTACCAAAAATCCCTATTTTATTGAAGGTTTTGTGATATTTTTGACTGTGGATAACTTATTCTTATGTCACTCATGGTTTTTGTTTAAATTATTGACATTTTATAAGTTATTTTTAATCCTAATGTTTGTGTTATATTTCATACTTTCATTCAGATGAATGTGTTAGACAAGTATATTCCGGGTTGGAGACCGATAAAAGTAATCCCTCCAGTTTTGTCTCCGGTTATTAGAGGAACTCCGGTTTGGTCTCTGGTTATTAGAGGAACTCCGGGTTGGTGTCAGGTTATTAGAGGCACTCCGGGTTGGTGTCTGGTTATTAGAGGCACTCCGGGTTGGGTTCCGGTTACAGTTAGCCCCACGGTCTTGGGACGAGGCCTTGACAAAGAAATTAAAGGTCAACATTATGCATTCCATCATTATGAAAGTGGTTATTGATTTTGCATGTGATTATTCGATTAGTAGAATATCCTTGTGAATAAGTAAATGGGATTATTTCATTTTATTTATGCCATACCATGTTGAAAGTTCAAGTTTGAAAGGATTTATTTTTAGTTATACATTGCCTTAAATGTTTATTCTTATTTATGAAAGTTTCCACTATATTGTGATCCTTACTGAGAATTTGAGCTCACCCCTTTTCTATGTTTTATTTTTTCCAGGATGTGAAGAAGTAAATTAGGAATGACCTGCTGGGATATTACGAGGGGATAATAGTGTGGACTGTGGAGACATTATGTTGTTGTAGTAGTTTTTCATTTTATGGTGTAATGTAAAACATATGAATATATCTAGTGTTTCCAAGGCTACTAAACTAATCGGTCTTTCGAGATTTGATCTTTCTTGTGATCATGCCAATGTTATGTAATAATGCACCAATTCTGGGTAACTAGGGTCGGGGCGTTACAGTTGGTATCAGAGGAAGTTTAGTACAAACCTTGGAAGCTAGATTTAGATAAACTCTGATTAGAGCATGTAGACCTAAGATGAACTTTGAGGATTAGTATAGAAGAACTTCCTAGAATTTTGGTATTGTAGAGATTTTGTGAGTTTTCTGAGCAATACATCCCTATCTGGATACGAGCAGGTAGAGGCAGCTCTGGCACAGATATACCTAGGGGTAAAACCCGAAAACACCGCTTTGAGCTAGACTCGAACGGGAACGGGTGCATGACAACGGGCCTTGCCGCACTCTTGGTTACGACACTACCGGGGGATATGCTTAGGATAACTATCATTTTCTTTACAAATCATTATGAAGGGTTTATGAGTATATACTTCCCCAAAAGATACATTTTTATGATTATGGATTATATCCATAAACTATTTAATTTATGTTATTTTTTTACAAGTTTGGGATTAGGTATTGTTATTCATAAACTAATCTAATGTATGCCAATGTTTAGAAATGGCGCCCAGTAGAAGGAATGAGAAATCTAGCAATGCACATGATACAAAGAGAAAAAAGGATTATATATTTTATGGTCTTAAGCCAGAATTTACAAGAGAAATAGTCTCGCATGTATTATCATCATATGAAAAAATAATATCATGTGTTGATAAGATAAGTAAAGAGTTTACTAAGTCCTATGGCTTTGAAGGGATGCAAGAGAAGAAAAGGATGGAAGAGAGAAAGATGGATAAAGGGAAGTGGGAAAAGAATAATTTTCCCATATGTGATAAATGTGGAAAGAAACACCCTGGAACTTTCCTGAAAGGAATGAGTGTTTGTTATAAGTGTGGAGGAAAAGGGCACAAAGTACGTGACTGAAAGGGTAAGAAAATGGTCTCAAATGTACAATGCTTCATTTGCAAGGAGCTTGGAAACTACGCGAACCTATGTCCCAGTCATCAGACTATGCCGCAAATGATGCTATTGGATAATAATCAAGTTATGATACTACCACAGATGAAGAGGAATGATTGGAGTTCTTATGTTGATTATGTCAATTGAGTGTTGTATCAACAATGTACTTGTTATAATAATTATGGAGTATATAAGGATTGCACTGCAGTACTATTTCATTAAGGACTTGAGATTGTGTGGAACAAAGAAAAGTGACTCAATAGCAGGATAAATTTTTGGAAAATATATGGTTGAGAGAATGATAAACCATAATATAGTTCTGATACCGAGGTAGTGATTTTGGAATAATACATGATTGTTTTGGATAAATTATATTGGATATTCTTGACTACCTTGGAACTGATTAATGATTTGTATATTCCATCATTGTTGGGGTTTAAAACATTTTTGGATTGATGAAGTATATCCAGCATTCTATATAGAATAAGGGAGCATGAATGTAATCAATAAGAAATATGGTAAATCAGGATGTTTCAGTGTATTAAAAGAATACATGATGAAGGTATTCATATGCTATTTCAGGGTAAAAAGGATCTACATTATGTTTACCTTCCTTATAAATGTTGGACTGTGAGTTTGGACAGAAGTATTTTGGATAGTTCTAGTTTGGATTATTTTGGATTGCCATAAAAGGACAACCCAGAGGTTGGGCGACAACCCGTCGCGTCTGGCAAGGCTGCGAGACTTGAACCCACAACCGAAGGGCGACAAGGGTGTATCACCTACCACTGGCCCATGAGATGTCCTGGATTAAATAATGTAGTTTTTTTAAAAGATCTGGTAGATGAATTATAAATTCATTTATTTTGGAACCCTGTACGAATAGTATAAATAGAAATTTTTTTAGGTTCTATTATCTTTTAGAGTGAAAGATGAGTTTGTGGTAGAAATTTATTAATGGATAAAACTGTAATTATAAAGTAAGTATATCTCCTTATGATCTTAGCCAATCTCGTAAATAAATTCCTCAACATTAATAAAAGGAACTTAGAACAAAAATGTTGTCCTAGATGGTACCTTAAATCATCACTAATTTATGGCTTTGGGATTGTTGGCCTTTTCATAGCCATGTTCTCTACCACTCTCCATCAGATAATTGATGGTTAGATTTCTCTTCCATATCCATATTTTCCTACATGGAACCCTAGTATGTGTTATTTTCGGTAATCTTCATACTTTCCACTCTTTATTTTAAATAGAGGCCTCATTAATTCATTTTTTGATGTGGGATTTCAACTAAGATATTTTGAAACGTCAAAAATGTGTTATCCCAATACCCTCTGTTTTGTTGAACCGATGGTATTTCAAATAATCATAGATTGATGAGTTTAAGGACCTCAATTTTATACTTGTTTGTGATTGATGACCTCAATCACTACCTATAAATAATTACGTTTTCCTCCAATTATATGTCTCTAATTGCCACCAATGTTCTCATAATCAAGATCATAATTTGGTGGTGACCCTTTCATTTCTCTTTTCCTCATATTAAGACTAAATTTCAGTAACCCAATTTCAGATGTGGGTTTTCCCACAAATATATTTTCTATTTTCAACCTTTTATTTTCGAAGAACAATTTCAAATTGCGAGGACGCAATTTATTGAAGGAGGGGAGAATGTAACACCCCAAGATTTCATAGTGTGTTATTTCTTCAAAATAATTCAATAACTTCCACTACACGCAACACCGAGTTCAATCACACCATGAATTACCAAAAAAAAGCCATTGAAAAGAGGTTATGAATAGTATTAACTAAATTTTAAACTTTATATAATCCTTATAATTTTCGAATCCATATTATGAGTTTCTTAGACATAATGCAAGAACAGATTCATTTTCAGTATTGCACTTTTATCAACTTTTAATAGTGAAACCTTTTTAAATACAATATTTTAAACTTTTTAACTAAATGGGGACATCAAAAAATTTAAAATGAAACATCCCAAACTTCCATGGTACGCTTTCCTTTGAATAATACAGTAGCGTGTGTTGTACGCAACTTCGAGTTCTAACACACCACAACCAATCAAACTAGCCGTTATGAATAGTAATACCTACCTTTTAAAATTTTAGAAATTTTATCTCAAAAAATGGACTTCATTTTTGGATTCGGAGTATCGAATCTAGCCTACGGTGAAATTTTGGTACTTTTCGGATAACTTTCATATTTTGATGAATAGTGAAAATTACTAAATTTTAATTAAAAACAACTTTTTTAATCAAAATAATAAATAGAGATAAATTATGAATTTGAGTGGTTTTAAAGTATATTTAGAATATATTTCTACCATTTCATATAATGTTGGTCATTGGACATAATTTTACAATTAAACCGAACATAAACAAGTGTCAATCTTTTGATAGTTATTATCTCTTAAAAACACGCTTTTTGTTTTGACAGCGGGAATTAATTTTAAATTAATTTCTGCCACTTCTGTGTTTTGAATTTAGAAAAATGGATTCCATATTTGGAATCATGATTTTCAAATTGTGTAAATAGGTAACTTTTATTTTTAGACATTTTGAATAATTACTGCGGTAAATATTTTATTTACCATGGTTAAGGGTAAATCCGGTAAATAAGGGTTAAAAAATAATATTATAATAATACTAAATTACCCTGAAACGTGTCCTAGCCTTATTGGTTGATACATGTTCGACCACAGGCATATTTGGGTCTATTTTGGGACCCCATGGTCTCACTTGTAGGTGATAGGGACACTTTATTTTAATTAAGTTAAAATGAATACAAGAATGACACAAGCATATATCTTTTAGAAACACAATTTTTACATAGGGTTATATATGTTGTATTTTAGATTATAAATATTCATTAGAAAGATAAAACGATTTCCTAAATAGTGATATTTTATTTATAATTTTTAGGCTTTAAATAATTTAATATATTTATGACACAATGATGATGAATTAATTACTATAATAGTGAAAAATTAAAATAATTGATATTATAAATACACAAATCAATATAATATGAAACTTTTAATGAATTATACTAATTTTTTAGGATAATATGATATATTAGGATTAATATCATTGACTTTTTTCGAAGTAATCAATCTGTTATGAGTTTCACAAAAATCAACTATTGAATAGTGTAAAAATTGACATAAAAGAGTTCTTAAAACAAATATTATATTATTAATTGATATTAAATTCTTAAAAATCTAAGATTCGGCCAAAAGACTTATATCATGATATGTTCATCATTAATGGACCACTTGGGGGTCTCTTGGATGTATATAGTATGTTTATTAACCATATTATATAAAAATACAAAGAGACATTGTAAAAGTGAAACTAATTAACTTAGAGTTAATACTTAAAGATAAGGTTAATATAAGTACCCAAACCGGCCTAAATTATATTGGTTGAGTTGTTTTAGACCTATCCCAACCTTAAAATTTAAATAATAAACTTTGGAGCCATTAGGAACCGAATATTAATTTATTATAAATTAATATTTCTAGCTTTTCCAAAGGTGACCCTCACCCCTCTTATAAAAGGGCACTCCTCCTTCTCATTTCTTCACACCTTCAAAGCCTTTTGGTTCAGCCATAATCTACCCAAATACTCTCCAAACTTCCCTCAATACAACCTAGAGGCCTTATTTTGATCCAAAATCCAAACTAAGGAGCCCTTTTGATCAAATCAAAAGGAAGAACCAGAAGAAGAGGTAATGTTTTCACCACCTCTTTTCAAGTTCCTTTCTTCTTCCACTTCTTCTTTCTTTGTTTTTACCATTCTAAAATAATAACTCCAGTATCTCACATATACTTTTATGTTATTATAAATATGGCACAACCATATTCAGTATTCTATCCACCCTTTGAATAACATGTCACCATACGTGCGTACGTACGGTTTACCGTCTCCACGTCGTGGTGTAATTGTTATTCAATATATTATTATTTGGATGGGTATAATAATGATGTGTAACTCATGTAAATAATAAATATAACATGTTAATTATTATGTATATATGATATAACATCCATTTATATATTATTTTAATATCAAAAGAATGATATTGTCGCCCGTGCGTATGTACGGACTACCGTCTCCACGAACGCGATGAGATTCATTCTCCATCGTATCCATTCAAGTATAATTATCATTTGATGATTTGAAAATGATGTTTAAGGACTTGATATCATTCTGTATATGAATAATATACAACCTATCCATTACAAACATGGCTTACGTAACAAAACATATAAAAGAAAACAAGTAAGTTAACACCCGAAACAACGATAATACTAAGATATTATTATCAAATCAATATTAAAAGATCATATATGATATCATATTAATATATATGATTCTTGTATAATTTAATAAAAATTATTTCACCGTTATATAGGAAGTTAACCTACCCCAACCAAGGAAAAGTACAAGGTAAGTGGTTTTCATCTCACTCCTTATTCCCGTGAGATTCATGCCATATTGCCACTATTACCTTTTGAGTGGTGTATGTACTGCCCGTAATTATATTCTTTGTGTAATACACTTTAATTTATGTGTATTTACATATTCATTGTATGATACCTCTTTCATGGGTTGTATGTTTCATAATTTACCAAATTGGTAAGGGTTATTTCACAATCTCTTCATTATCCGAGGTTGTTTATACGTAATAATATACTGGGATCTCTTTATCATCCACATCCATGTTTTTCAAAATGTATTTCATAACATTTTTAATATTTACAATAATATGGGTTAAAGTCATTTATACCCTTATTTGACTTTTTATAAGTGGTTTATAAAGAAATATTTCCGTCTTTTTCCAAACAAGTTGCTTTTTAATCTTTTTGACAGAATTAAGGTAAGAATGTTTTTTTTAACTTATACGGAGGGTGCGGTTATTTTCCGCCATTATAAAATAGTCTAAGCTTAACTTACAAGCTTATAAGAATATTTTCAAATTGAATGTATTATTTTATAATTATGTTACTTTTAAAATGATTTCAAAAAAAGAGATATTTCTCTAAAATAGTTTTGATTTCATCTATGTCAACATCCTTTGATGGATTTTAAGCTTATTTGAAGTTGATTTATTATGTTACAAAACATCCCTATTTTATTAAAGGTTTTGTGATATTTTTGACTGTGGATAAGTTATTCTTATGTCACTCACGGTTTTTGTGTAAAGTATTGACATTTTATAAGTTATTTTTAATCCTAATGTTTGTGTTATATTTCAACCTTTCGTTCAGATGAATGTGTTAGACAAGTATGTTCCAGGTTGGGGACCGGTAAAAGTAATCCCTCTGGTTTGGTCTCTGGTTATTAGAGGAACTCTGGTTTGGTCTCCGGTTATTAGAGAAATTCAGGGTTGGTGTCCGGTTATTAGAGGCACTCCGGGTTGGGTTCTGGTTACAGTTAGCCCCAAGGTCTTGGGACGAGGCCTTGACAAAGAAATTAAAGTTCACCATTATGCATTCCATCATTATGATAGTGGTTATTTATTTTGCATGTGATTATTCGATTAGTAGAATATCCATGTGAACAAGTAAATGGCATTTTTTTCATTTTATTTATGCCATACCATGTTGAAAGTTAAAGTTTGAAAGGCTTTAGTTTTAGTTATACATTGCCTTAAATGTTTATTCTTATTTATGAAAGTTTCCGCTATATTGTGATCCTTACTGGGCATTTGAGCTCACCCCTTTTCTATGTTTTATTTTTCCCAGGAAGTGAAGAAGTAAATTATGAATGACCTACAGGGATATTATGAGGGGGTAATAGTGTGGACTGTGGAGACATTATGTTGTTGTAGTAGTTTTTCATTTTATGGTGTAATGTAAAACTTATGAATATATCTAGTGTTTCCAAGGCTACTAAAACAATCGGTCTTTCGAGATTTGATTTTTCTTGTGATCATGACAATGTTATGTAATAATGCACCGACTCTGGGTAACTAGGATCGGGGCGTTACAGAAAATTACCACAACAAAATTAAATCAGATTAACATCAACTTCAAAAATAGAAAAATTCAACAGGCTACCCAGAATCTCACCCTTATCCATTTAGAGACAACAAATATGGTCCTCATACATTCAATATGATCATATCATCTTCCCATAAACATCGATTACTTGTTCCCCTTCTCCTCATGTGGTAAATATATCATGCATTGATCCCTCGTCCATCATCATATATCATGTATCATATCAATAAAACCTCAACATACCTCAAATAATATAACCCTCAGGCATCAATCACATTAGTTTAATAGAAACTACAAATATATGCATGAAAATTACACATCTAATTAAATGAATACCAGATATATCATCATAAGGCATAATGATCAATTTATCAATTTATCATCTTTCTAACTAAATTTATTTCATTAATCAAGTTTCATAATTATTATATTAATTATATCAATAATATCTTATTATCTAACCCTAGATTCAATAAAATATATATCAACCCTTATATCAAATAAGATTCTATTATAACCAATAAAATGGTATAATTTTTAGGAAAATTTATATGAAAAATAAAAATATCAATCAATTTATCCAATTTATTACAGGGCTCTAAAATCAAAATGAGTATGATCCAACATGATCGAGGTGTGGTAAATCAATTAGTTGACTGTAGGTCACAATCTATACACATATTGAACAATCCAGATCCAATGGATAGTCTAATAGGAAATATTATAATTTATCAGGGTTAATACAATTAATTAGGTTATGTGCATGGTATACTGACATGATTAAATATATTTAATATATAATCAACAATTATATTAGGCCAAAGGGATAAGTTTTAGACCACCACATTAAATTTTTGATTTAAAAAATTCTCCCAATAAGTCACTCCAATAAGAATGAATGTGTCTAATATTTCTAGAAGGCTTCTAGATCATAAAGTTCATGAACGACACCCAAAATAACTATTTTTAAGATATTCAACCACCTAAACTTGAGAACAAAGTAAGATAAGGAAAACCCCATGAAAAAACTCATTGGTGATTGATTTCTTGAACGGGATGTCCATAATTGATGAAAAGAATCCAAAATTACCTAGAAATCGCATAGGACATGAGACATGAAGGATTCCTATGGATAAAAGAATAAAAAATATGGATACAATGGATTATAATAAGTGAGGACAATAAATACATGGTCTGTAAATGTATTAAACTACATTTAATTCTCAATTTATGAGGTATACCAAAATTCACATAACCATGGGCGAATTTAACCAAGATTAAACATTAAATATTTTGTAATATATTCACAATATATATTTATTTCACATAATGAACATGGCAGATGTATTTTTCCTAGTGGAAATTACACATCATGTAAATTATATACATGGTGTGTAAATGTAATTTAGGTAGCTTCAAGACTAACTTATACTGAAGGATATGGACCACAAATGAATCCATATAAAATCTTTATAAAACCTCATAATACCTACTAGAAAATTTATATATGGACTCCATTTATTTAACCAAGTATATATCCCCATACTATAGGCCATTTTCCCTAGAAAAAATTACTATGTTCCGAAACGAGACTCGACCAGTAGGGTTTAAAGAGAAAGGGAGACAGAAAAATATTTTTATACAAAACTAAAAGATAGAAAAACATGGAAAATGATGGTATCTTATAATATTCATAGGTTATTTGACATGTCATTTATGAACAATTGTTTAATTATTTGAATATATAATGAAAATTAATAATCTATATTAATCCAAAGGTTTTATAGATTGAAAATAAGATTCCATAATTTTTTCATCCTATGATTGACTTTACATGACTAAATCACTAATAAATGTGGTAATTGTAGCTCACATAGGGTTTTTTGGTTTTTTTAAATAGTTGGAACTATGAGGAACCATGTTAAAACTAAATGTGATGAAAAATTAAATCATAATATACCTAAGAAACAAAATGTTATGGGTTCTAAAATGTAAAATCTAATTTTCTATGCTTAAGATACATTCTAAATATACGAATCAGGTTAAAATTTAATATGAGAAAAAAGGTAAAAAAATATTTATGGTCCTCCATGAGGTATGATACACCTTATTTTAGTGGGTTTGTTGATTCTATAATTTCTGAGAAATAAATAAATATTATTGAAAACATATTTATCATTATCCAAGGTTTGGAACATAGAAAAAATGTATTAGTAATATATTATTTTGAAGGTGAAGTAGATTAATGGTGGGATATTATTAATAATATTATCCAAGGGTAAGAAATTGACTATTTAATATTGGATTAATTTAGTAAATATTTTATAAAAAGTATTTTACTCAAACAATTTGTACAAAAATATAAGGAATTAGTCGAACTGAAGTAGAAGGATAATGAATTCATCAGTATCTATGGGGTAAATTTCAATAGATATTCGAGGTATGAATCAAGTTTTATCAATGAACCTAAAAATAATATAAAATTATTATTTACTTTATTGAGACCAACTCTCTAAATTAAACCAGATAAAAGCGAATTTGATAACAATTAGAATTTTTTTCAAAGTTATGACAAGTTAGAAATTGAGATGTGAGACCAAATTATTCCCATTTATTTTTTGATAATAGGAGTAATATAGATGTTTTTGGAAATTCTAACAATGAAACCCATAAATAAAATAAACATAATATTGCTTCATTACAGGTTTTTTGAAGGATGTGTGGAGGGAATTTCCTTATGGGGTCTTGTAGAAGTTTCTATGTGGTGAAAAGAAGTCCATAAAAGAAATGAATTCCATAGTTATATGGAGAGTCTATTCAGTGGAAGTAATGGTGAAATAGATCAACAAAATGGGATAGAATCATTCTAATGATATAAGTGAAGGGAGTATAGATATTGAACCAATCAGTGCATTAACTTAATGGATAATGATGACAATCTGCAACCACAATCTCTTAATCCATGAGATAATGGAAATGATCATGTAATATCAACAGTCAAATAGAGTCAAAATAATAAACTACTAAAAATTTATCCTTCCATCCACTCAACAATTTCAAATTTAATATTTTATTTTGGATATAACCACTACTTTATAACAAATGAATTTGATATTTTAGTCTCATAACCACCTCATTGATTACATGTTGAGCAAGTAGTAAACCTCCCAATAGTATGATGATCACATCTCATGTATATATCTCCTCTATATTATATGTTTATGGTAATTTTATTAAACAAATTTTTTTATTATCCATATACATGAATTTAATGAGAGTTTAGGTATGGATTGCCTCTCTGTATAAATATACCATATAAATTTCTGAGTAAGGGAATTTTTGTTTGATATTATGAATCAACATATGACCATAATTTTGTGTGATGATGAATATGAACATAAAAAAGAGATTAATTCATTTATATGGTTCACATTACATATTCATGAGGGATATGTATCTCAAACTATTGGGGATGAACTCAACATTGAAGATATACCTATTTTTTTGATTTTTATTATTTATTTCTTTAAAACATTCTATGTATTCTCATAAATATTGAATTCAGGTTATCATTATAATTAATAAATGGTGTTAGACCGATTTCAAATACTATTTATTGAATTGAATCGGTTAAGTAATTAGAATAAAATATGAAAATCTAGGAAAATATTTATAAGGAATTCATATACTCTAGTGTGTCAACATGGGTTGTACATGTTTTTTTTGTTAATAAGAGTTATGGGTAAATGAATCTTTTCATTAATTATCTTGAACTTAACAAGGCCTATATAAATCCTAATTATCCCCAACCCCATATTAATTAGATATTTAATCAACTCAACTTTGATAAATAATTTTACAAGATTGACCTTTATTATGGATGTATTCAATTGAATGTTAATAAAGAGGATATACCCAAGATAGACTTCTATACGAGGCATAGTCATTATGTATTTATTTCGATGATATTTTCTCTTAATAATTCTCTCTCTATATCCATATATTTAATGAGTACATACTTTATAAATTTTATCGATCAATTTGTGGTATCTTTTAAAGACGAGTTCTTATTTATTCCATGAGCAAGGAAGGGGATAAACAAAATTCTTTGGTTTCATTTAACACATTAAGGAATTTTAAGTTTTTTTTTCATAATTTATCAAGTGTAAATTATTGAAACAATATGTTTCATTCTTGTGTCATATATTCTCAGTATATGTTTACCAGTGGATCCTTTAAATATGAAAGCTATTAAGTAATGGACCTGAACAGAAATGATAAAAAAGATACATATATTTATTTCGTTCGTTGGATATTTTTGGATCATTGTTAGTGGTTTATCATTTATATATAATCTAATAATCTTGTTGACTTTGATGGTTTACAAGTTCCTTTGGATAGAACAACGTGAGGATAATTCCACTGACACTTAAAGAAGGATCACCTGAGCACTTTTTCTTGTACTACCTTATAGTGGAGAAGAGTTTATGACCATTATTGATACATTGAAGAAGTTAGTGGGATACATCTTCATATAAAATAATATAGTGATATCATATGCATCAGATATTAAAAATTCATTAGACATTATACCTAACTCATGATTTTGAGTAGGTAGTAGATAATTTATCATCTAAAATATAGATACATTATCATTATGGAGAAATATGTGATATATATTGATCATAAATTCTTGATGTATATATTCTCATATAAGGAGTTAAATATACTTTAAAGGATATGGTTGGATTTGTTTAAATATTGTGATCTCTCAATACATTACCACTCTAGGAAGGATAAAAGGTTGATGATTCTCAAAGTCAAAATGAAAAAGATTTCATGTATATAATGAGGATTTAAAGTGATTTTATAATTATGGAGTTTCATAATATGGATATAGAAATTAAGAGGAACAGATGAAATAACATCTTTAACATATTAATGTTCAACCTTCAATCCATATGAGGATAAAGATATAGAAGAAGGATGAAAAGGCACTATTGAAGAATGTGAGTAATCATCCTGAGTTCAACCATTATTGTGATGGAATAATAAGGTTTAATAACATAGTATATACCATTTAAATATAATAGTGGAATGAGTTATTAGAAGATTCTCAATGTTTACTATTCTCCATCCTTTTGGAAGGTATGGATATGTATAGAGAACTTATTTTTTTAAGGGACACCATAAAAAGGGATATTGTATAGTATATATCTGAATGTTTGGTATGTGAGTTAGTTAATTATGAGATTTATAATTATGATATGATATTCCAATTTTTACCTATATCATAATATAAATGGGAAAAAATCAATTTGGGATTTGGTTATCAGTCTCCCAAAAATGACTAAAGGGACCAATGTTTTTTGGGTTGTAGTTGATCACAATATGAATTCTTTATATTTAATTTCCAGAAAAAAAAATATATCTATTAATAATTTTTATAGGTTATACATTATGGAATTAATAATGTTTCATGGAGGAACACATTCTATTATATTTGTTTCGAATCCAATGTTTAACTTATTTTTATGTAGAAGTATTCAGTAATCTTTCAATATAGAGTATAAATTTATCATTTCATATCATCCTCATATAGAAGGACAGCCTAATATGACCATTAAAACCCTATAATATATGTCGATATTATTTTCTAGGAATATTTAATTTTTTTCTAATTATAATATTTCTTTAAACAAGTTTTCTAATAGTAATAGCATTAACTCATGCTTTTAGATGGATCCTTATGAACCTCTTAATGTAAAAAATTACTAAAATAAAATGTATAGGGATAATGTTGGAGAAATAAATCTATTCAAACTAGATATATATTATGAAATAGAAAATATGATTATATCTATTCAGTAGCATACTGGGGTAGCTTATAGTCTATAGAAATGTTGTGATTATAATAATCATTGAAATATATAGTTTGCTGTCGGTTATAAGGTATTCATATTAATATCTCCTTCGATGAAGGTTATGAGATTTATAAAAAATGGTAGTATCATCCTTAGATATATCAGTACTTCAACTTTTTTTTACTATACTGGGATGTTTTCTTATCTCTTGGATCTTCTACTGAATCTCTTTCATATTCAAAATTCATTCCATGTTACTCTCCTGAGGATGTACATACATGATCAAACACATGTATTGAATATAGATGTTATAATAATGGATCATGATCTCTATTATGAGGAAAAACCAATTTATATTCAATGTCAAATAAAGAAATTTTGTTGAGGCAAGACCACTCATATGTTCAAGGATTTTGGGTAAATCCAAATATATATAGAAGCAATGTTGTAACTATAGGAGACAAAATTATTGTTAGTGGTATTTATTAAAGTGAAAAATTGAGATTGAAATTATTATAAGTGGGGGAAGAATGTAACTCCCCAATATTTAATGATATATTTATCTTTCATTAAGATTAATTTATTTTATACCTTTTTTTAGACGCAACAAAGAGTATTAAAAACTATGATATACTATTTATTTATTATTATGTGAATTATATTGTCTTCTCATAGTATTGGTGGGTATGAATATGACCAAATATATTATGAAAAAATGTTATTTTCACACATGTATAAAAATAAATCCATTGTTTTAAATAATTTTTGAAATTAAAATAACACATTTTGATGGTATATGTGGTTATTTTTAAGAAAGCATAATCCATGTGTCTGAAACATATTGTTATCAAAATAAATTAATTATTTCACTATTGATTAATTATGTTAATGAATTTTAAATAATATATTAAATAAAATATTTTATTATTCATCTAATGGTCTTCACAATGATGTGAATCAAGGAAATCATAGTTTTGTGGTTAAATTGAATTTCTATAAAACCCGATTTTTTTGTTGTTTATAATTATTTTAAAATAAATATTCACTAAAAATAGAAATTAAATATTTTAAAATTTATTCCAAATTAGTAATCATAATATTTAATATAATTCATTAATTTCAACTTAATTTGTTTTCATAATGAATATATACAATTATTATCTTTTTTACAATGATTGGGGTTAAAAAGGGATTATAGGGGTTTAAACTAAGAGATATGTGTAAACATTACACCTTGACATGAAAAAAGTTTAATTTTTGAAGAGATTTTGATATTAAATTTTCTTTCATTTATAGTCTTTTATATTTTGAGCGACGTTCACAAGAAATGGACTATATATTATTTTAATTTTTCATGTAATTCTGTGTGTTTCCATCCCCTCACATACAAAAGGGGATATCATCTCCTCTAATATTAATAAACATTGAGCACTCTACCTTAACCAATCCATGTCCAAAAATTATTCTAGATTTCATATAATCATTCATGAGATTTGTTTCTTCCCACTATACCATCATAAAAAGACAAATAGTGTAGTCCAAAAGATCTCCCTCAAGGAAGAGGAAATTATAATTTATATGAAGGAAGATGAGCCTTGAGATAAGGGTTTATTATACAATATCTCTTATTTTTTGGATTGTATGTGATAGATTTATATTAAGGGAATTTATATGGATTTTATCCTTTAGACCACATTTATTTTCTTCTCCTCTGGTTAATCCTAGAATTCTTTTGAAATATAATATTTCCCCTTTCATTGATAATTAAATTACCGATATAAGGTTTTTACAAAAAAGTATACCTTATATCTTCTTTGGTCAATTATCTTTTTCTTTCATAAACATTATATTCAATGTTTTTCAGTAGAAATTAATACCTATACCTAAAATTTAATAAAAAGGTTATTTTCATTAAATATTTAGTTATTTATATTTGTTTAACATGAATGTTTTTAATTATTTTTTTCCAAAAAAAATACGTATTGATTTTTGTAAAATTGTGAATATAATGTACACTTTTAATAAATACGAGTTTGATGGATTTTTTAGACATAATGACCACTATTTTATTTGAATAATTATTTATTGGTTTCCATTATTATTTTAAAATTAAATAATTTTCATAATAATCTGGAAATTTAAGGAAGAAATATTATCAAAATAAAAGGTTATATTCCCAAGATTTCAAAGAAAGATTAAAATATTATTTTAAAGGTTTTTTTTGAAATTTTCATCATTTTTAAAAAATGTTATGTTTCATTGGGGATATTCTCTTATAATTCCATCCCCTTTTCTAAACAACTTATGATGATAACTTTCATAGGATAATTAAATGAAACCCATATCATCACCATATTTTAATTATGTTATGATGAGATAATGAATTATTATATGATATCATCCAATTTATTTCTTTATATTGACTATGATTATATGTTGATGAGATTTTTAATAAAACCCTTTATTTTCTATTGGTCATACTTTAATGATATGATGAACTTTATAGGATCTTATGGAACACATATATATGGCTTTCATTATATGGTGAATGGTCTTAGAATTATACAACAATCCAATGTATTGGGTAAATATTGAAATATAATGATATAATATGTACTAGTATAATGAGTGGACCTAGTTTTATTAGGGGTTCTATGCACTACGATAGTCTTAGGAGTGAACCTGGACTAGGGAAATGATGGATGGGAAATGAACCCAATCCACTACAGTATTTTGTGTAGTGATACTTGATGAAGGAAATCATTTTATATACTTATTTGTATACCAAAAACATATTTATTTTCATTTTTATCTGTTCTCATAGATCATGATTAATTATTGATGATTCCATACTCTTATATCATATGTTTTTTATTGACACAAACTTATTGCATGATTCATGATTAATGATATTTGAATTAATGGGTATGAATTTATTATTCTATGATCATATTCTCATACTTAAATTTTTATTCTCACTTATAGTTATTGATTGATGCCTCATATGATTACCCATATTAAGAACCTAACATCACTGATTATTTTTAGTCTTCATTATGTAGGTTATGAATAAATATGTTCAGTAATAAATTTCTATGAAGGGTAAAATGAAAAAATAAAATTATGGGAAATATTGAATATATTTTATGAAAAAAGATGATTATAAATACATTATATAAATAAACTACACCTTTTAAATCCATGGGTGTGTGTTATTGTAAAATTTATTGAGTATTCATATATAATAATGTAATATTTATATATTTAAAATATGTGATTCATCAACTTATCCTTCTTATAATATCCCTGTAAAAATGTTCCTACCCCTATATATTATTTAATGAAAATGGTGAAACCCATGTTGTCACATTATAATAGAATATTTAGAAGAATACTTAGTTATAAATATATCTACATTCTGGACACACAACATTGGTTCATGTTTTGTATTCTCAAGAGGCTTCAATATCAAAGGGGTTTTATAATATAAAATTGTTTCATGTAGAGTATCCATTATATATTTAATTATAATTTTTTGACTCTTATGTATCAATATTTCCACATTTTGGGTAATGAATGGACTCTTATGTATTATGATTTCCATTTATACAACAGAGCAAATGATCTAAAACATATTGTTTACTCAAATTATTTTTAAATAATAGTCTACAAAAAATGGTTACAACAATATATAAGGATTTATATGATGATATTTATGGGTTAATGTTTTTGAAATATTATGGTTACTCTATTGATAATTATTGGTAACTATGGAAGAAAAGGTGATTTAAAAGGGTTACTCTGGAGTAAAATACTAAGATATAAAAATTTTTGTATATAAAGTGATATTTAAGGGTCTATTTTGAATCTAAATGTGATTAATAACAATTAAAAATTAATGATAAGGGAATGTTTTAGATTTTTAATTGGGTCTTCTATCAAACCCATTGGGTCTCAAGATTCTATTTTTGTGTATTTGTACAACTATAGTGATCTCTTGAGTGCCAAATTTTTATAATTTCTTCCATAAGATGTAAGATTTTTATTTCCTTTTTTTTTCATTTTCTAGTTTATATTATCTGGTGGATTTTGAGGAAAAACTAGTTCTCGATTTTCATAGAGTTTGATCATAATCATGATTAGGAGATGATGTCTTGTATGTTTTTGATGGATTCTTATGGATTTATTGGTGTACAAGAATCAATTAATTCTACATTTATTGAAACTGTGTTATTAAATCTTCATTGGGGTAGGGGATTCTAACGTTATTTTAATTTTTAGTATTTAGATTAATATAATTATGTGTATATGAATATTTGTATTGGATGTTTCTATTGATTTTAAATTAATGGTTATAATGAACATGATTTAAGGGAAAAAATGTTAGCGTATATGGAAAAAAGAAGATATAACTAAAATGATAGTAATAGTAAATTAAATTAGGAATAAGAACAGAATAAAGTGTAAAATATTGTTTATAAATTTTAATGATTTAAATTATATGATGTTGAGTTACTTTGAATGAACTTTGTTGGTAACTGTGATTATTGTGAGATGTTTTTTATATTTTTAGGAGGAATGTGGTTTTGAATAAAAAAAATTTAAATTGTAGATAACATTTTAGGTTCAGTTATTAGTGGATTATGAGTTAGGTAGTGTCAAGAAGAATCTATTATAGATAACATATTATGATGTAAAATATTATTTTGATGCATTTATATTCCTCTCAAATGATTTTCACATGACACTACCTTATATAATTCCATTATTATATAATGGAAATGTGATAAAATTATTTTAAAGGTTATATTATCATGATAGAAAAGTGTTTTTCATTGATGATAATGTATTGGGTGGGATATTGTATTCACGTAATATAATATAGTGGAGGGTTTTTGTATTTCCAATATTGATATAGTTATTTTTGTTATAAGTAAATCACTATACAGTTGTTGTTGTTAGAGCAGTATGGTCCTAATTTTGGTGGTGGGAAGTTTTCGTGTTTGGATCTACTTATATTATAAGTGTGGATAACATGACGTAATAAGGTATACTGAATATGAAATGGGAGATAGAGATATGGCTAAGATATATATTTTTATTTTGATTGTTATTTATAATTATTGTGTTGATTAAAAAATATTTATATATTTAATTAATTCAGGATTTATTATGCCTATTCACATTATATGTTAGGCTAGAGAAAGAACCTACTACGTATACCTAAATTTTCACCTTATTATTATAATATTTTAAAAAAAATAATCATATTTATATCGGTGTCTAATCTCATTAGTTTTGGTACATAGTGACCTAGCTCGTAGTAGGGGAGGTTAATTCAAAAAAATTTCCTCACAATTTTATATTGATGTGGTTTGTTGGTTTCTGGTTGACATACTCATGTATACATAGTTTAATTTTCGGAGTATACTAATCATATTTGGTGTTAATATTGTCCTTTAAGAGTTGGTTATGTATACTTATAATTGATAAGGTCTAGAATTCATAGTTTTTTATACAGTTGGTTCTAGTCTCCAACTTTTCACCTATTAAATAGAGATCAAAGGGTAATTATAAATCTAATTTCCAACACAACAAGGAACCAAGTGAGGTTGGGTCATGACATAATGGTGTTAGAGTGAGGTTATAGGAAGAATATTGGATATGAAATAATGATGAATACATGATTTGAAAAGGTCATCATAATATTAGAATATAATATATTAAATAGACCTTAGAAACTACCGAAGGACACAAAATACCCAAGTGATTCTAATTACGGACTTTTATTTTCAATTGATCAATACTAAGTTTGTGTGGTTTTTCCAGGAATATTTCTATACAGGTTGGGGTGCATCTATCATATATTATTTTCTCATGATAAATGTGTTTTTATTGTGATATTTTTTTACTAATATGATGTGTTTATAAACATATAATTTTTCCCTATGATGTGGTATTTTTTATGTATTTAGTAATTTTAATTATAAATCAATATCCTTTGGTAAAGAAATAGGGGGTGTAGGGGGAACCAGTGATTGAGAATCTATGCGAATACCCAGTTGTATTGGAGGAAATTAATGTTAATTCTTATAATTATAGTGAAAGAACTTGGTGAGGTTTGAGACATATATTCTAGATAATAATATATATAATTTGTTAGAGGATTTGGAAATTCCATTTTGACTAATTTAAGTATTAAAGAGAATTAGATTCAACTGGATGTTAGTTTGTTTCGTGATGCATTATGAATATTGTGAACAATATATTTTGGGGAAGATGAAATATCTACAGTAAATTAGAGTTAGCTTTAAGAGAAATTTATGTTGTAGTTTTTAATCACCACCATTCACTCGAAGAATCGATGAGAGGTATTAATAATTCGATAGGGTTGTTTTACTGTTTTAATATATGGTAAAAATTTTATGTTATTAATTAAATATTTTCTATTGTTTTTGGATAATGACGATTGGAGATTTCTAATTTTAAATAAAGGAATATAATAAAATATAAAACAATGGGTTATTTTACACTAGTGAAAAAGGTATTTACTGATAGGGTTTTATAATTTCAGTTATTTATAACTAACATTATAAATGATTTTTTACATCGGTTATAAACAAATTAATGTAAAAAATCAAGTAATGAAATTTTTACACCAGTTATTTCATAACCAATGTTTAATAACATCAAAATAATTAATAAATTAATCCCACCTTTATTTGTCACATGCTTGATTTCTCCCTCAAAAAACCTTCATCTCTTTCTTCAAAATCTCAAGTAGTCAACATCGCTCTTCATAATTATTGTCATCATCGTTTCCACCATCACCCACTACTTTGGTCCTCATCTACATAATCAACACATTTATCCTTATCATTCTTACATACCACGACCCACTCTGGTTTTTTATTCCTTGTATTTTAAACCTAGTTCATATTTTTAATGGCATCTCAGGTATTTTTAATTCAGTGATAAATTTTTCTAAGAAAAATTTTTGTCTTGGATTTTTAGAAATCATGTTATAATTACTAATAAATCATTCAATAATTAGATAATGATAGAGTGAATAGGTATTGATGGTTTATTTCATTTTTCTAAAAGAATTAACTACATTACTAATCATATATGATAAATATTTTAATGGTATAGTAGGTTATATAGTTCATATTTAGACTAATGTATATGTATATATAGATATAATTTTAAATTATCATCCATGGATTGTATTGGTTTAAGGAAATGTGTAATAATAGTATAAGGGATATAAGTTTATAATTAATTTTGATTATCACATGAATAATGTAAGAGTATTTTAGAGCTACACCCAATGTGGGTGTTAGAGGATTGTTTACTCATTGTACACAACTAAATATATAATTATTCTCCTTAACCCTCATTATGTTCTTTAACTATTTCATAAAAAATAATCATACTAGAGAATCTACCTTCGCCTCTACCCTTTTTCACATCATTTCTTGTGAAATGGAAGTGACTTATACCATTATTTTCATTATCAATTATGTCTTTTAATATAGGGGAATCCCCACTTACACTTTATATGAATCATGCAAACTGATACATTAAACAAAATTTTATCCATTTATATTATTATATCTCATTATATATTACGTTAAAATATTTATAAAATTAAAAAAATTATGTAAAAAACATTGAATAATTATGTTTTATTAGTATTCAAGATTTTAAAATCATTGTTTAATATTTTACTTTAAACCCATTTTATTATAAATTTTTGATAGTTAATATGTCTAAGGTGATAAATTTCATTAGAAAAATTATTAGATCTTTTATTTATGAAAACTTTTGTTTCTCTATGATAGTATATTTATTTATTAAATAAAATTGAAATTAAAATTTCAATATAATATAAATTAAATTAAATATATTAACTTTTTTATAATTAATAATTTTTCATTTTTTGGATTAATGTGAGGTGACACATAGTTGAATAAGAAAAATTGGTTGATTCTTATTTTAATTTACTAAATTAATTTTTCCAAACAATAACATGTTTGCTCAAAGATTAAAATTATTAAATATTAAAATATATCGAATAATAGAAATAAAATATCATTTAGTTTTTCATGGTTTTAATCCATGTAATGTTATATTGATTCGGAATGAGAAAATTATGATGAATTTAAGAGATATTGAAGATTTTGAATTTCAAGATGAAAAGTATGATCAAATTGAAGAAAGCACGCATAATATTTATGTTAGGAAAAATAATAAAGCAAAAATGATTGAGTTCCTCTATTGTGATTTGAAAAATCCATTGTATCAAGGTTTTATGAAATTAATTTTTTTATCAATGATTTCAAGATTGATTTAAATGAAAGAAATTTCTCTTGTGATAAATGTTTTTCATAGTTACTATAGTTGTTGAAAGACAAATTTATTAAGGGGAATGATCTTGTGAATTTATTTTATATTGCAATGAAAATATTTGGAATGGTTGGTTTGGGGTAAAAGAATATAAACTCTTAAACCAATATTTGTGTTCTAAACAGGAATTAATAAAAATATCTATAATATTTTCAGTAATTTGGTATATAATAATGTAAAAACAAATAACTAAATTAAAAATATATTAAGTGTTGTTAAAAACAAAAAAAAATTGAATTTAAACATTGATGAGTACAATGATCAATGAGAAGTAATGAAATAAAGGTGGTGGTGGTGGAAAAGGCCATAAGTGAGGTTGGCGATCAGGATATAGAAGATGGGGAAGAATATGAGAGATTCATCACCAAAAGTTTTGAAGATTGAGATTACAGTTCGTTGTAGGAGAAATCAAGCATATGAATGAAAAAACCAAAAGGTGATATCGGCTCTTTAATTTTTTTAAATATTATTATACACAATTTATGAATTAAATTCAGATATAAATATATGAATCTTGAAATATTTTATGATAAATAAATTCTATATGAGGGAGGTAACTGGGGAACATATGATTCTATTATCTATACAAGGGGTAATGCTTCAGGTTTACAACAATTTTCACATTATATATTAAGGTATTTTTAAATAAAATAATGGGATGTAATATCCTATAGATATGGAAACATATAACATCATGAATGAAAATATGAAACATGATAATATTGAGTTAACGGTTGGGGTGTGTGTGTGAATGTTATAGAGACTTTACCTCCTTAGGTTGCCCTTTTTGTTTTGATTAACAATAATAAATTGATCTAAATAATATCAAATAGATATTTTAATCTTCATCTATGGATATGGGTATAATTTCATTATGTTTATGATTTTTTACATTTTATATATAGAATAAAAGGATAAAAAGTGGATGTTGTTTTACATAAAGGACTTGTAGAGATATGTCTTAGGAAGTTCAACATTAATGGAAGATAGTGGAATATATTATAACTTTATAAATTGACTTGGATAAAGTTTGTGGTGATGGTTTTTATACTATATTAATATCCATTCACCCCTATTTTAACAAGTGGTAGAATCTTAATTTGGGTTAGGGCAGTGAAGTTGAAGTTTTGAGTGATTTTGTTGACCACAGTGATGCTTATAATGAATGATTTTAATATATATAACCTAATATTTTGTTTAAGGGGATTTATTTTTTCCTCAATACACGATAAAGGGTTTATTATGGTTGTTTTATAGCTCAAATTTTGTAATGAATCTTGGTTTTTATATGATGTATCATTCCTTTATTGAGTAGTTGGTGTGGATCAGTATAAAGATGTTGGGGTAATAATTTTTATAATGATATCATAATTTTCAAAGAGTTTAAATATATTATTGAGATAAGGATGAACTATTATATCCTCTGGAGGTTCCCTGAGTGTTGTGGGAGGAAATATCTATGGATTTGGTAACATGGATTGCTTGTATGTTGGTAGGATATTATATAATATGGGTTGTTATGTATTTATTTACAAATTCATATCATTTCATGTATGTTGAGAAATATATTATAATGGATCAGTTGTCATGGTAGTGTGAGTAATTGATTTTATGTATTGTTATTGTTTTGAGGATAATCATTTCTAATTGAGGTACTTATTTTTCCTTAAGGGTTTGGAAGTGATATTTACATGATTTTATCTCTATATTATACATTTAAAAATGAATTCATCCATAGATGGATGGGTATATGGATAATATAATTCCAACATTGGAATTAATTTTTAATGTGTGTGACCCTGATTTTAGGAGAACATTGGTAATGTATTTACCTTTGATTATGCATTACTATAAAAATAGTCATAATTTTACTGTTGACATAGAACCCTTATAGTATTTTTTAATGAATATAATGATAAAATTAATATTGGACCGAGTATATAGGAGTAGAAATTATTCATCCAAACATAATTTAAAGAGTGAAAAAATGGCTAGATAGTTCAATAGTGGGAAAAGGAAAATCTAGATCATTATAAATGTTGACTGTATAAAAGTTGGTTTCCCTTAGAGTTAAATGCTAGTGATCAAGTGTTAATAATGTTTTATAAACATCATCATCCATTGAGGTTTGATATATATAGTAAGCTTTCTCCATGTGTTTCATATCTTTTGAGGAGATGATGTGAATTGGTAAAGGGAGTTATAGATTGGTACAACCACCTCAGTTATAGAAATTCATGATATTTTTCATATATCACAACTTGAAAGATATCATCATGATCACCCTCATTCCAATAATTGCGGTCATTAATAAAATTATGAGGATATAAAAATTGTGGAATGGATTATTTAGATGCATGATCATAAGGAGAAAGTATTGTGTGGATGAATTATTCTTTTGGTTTATGTATTATAGTGGAATTATGGTTATAATGAATGTACATGGGATAAAAAGACACATATGTGAGATTAATATCTAATTTTTTTATATTTTTTATTTTATAATAATGTTTATATTATTTTATATTCATTTTTTTTATTTTTTCATTTTTTTCTAAGTTGTTCCTTTTTATTGTGATATTTCTATATTAGAGTTGTATCGTTATATATTTTGATTTTAAGTTTCTTTATATATTTCAATGATTTTTATTCTCAAGGATTAGAATATTTTAAGAGGTATCTAATATAGTGCCTCAGATTTTTCCTAATCATATAATTTGTGGTTTTTAGTTTTTATAGGTGGTGGAATAAATATTTGAGGTGGTTTAGGAGGGAATATAGGTTTTTTGTAATTTTTAAGGAGTTTATGTAGAGGTGGCGTCCTTACTTTTCCAAAGTGATTTTATGATTTTTTAATTATTTATAATTATTCATGGTAGCTATCCATTTATCAAATAAAGTGATTTTGGAGTTCATTATGAATATTTTTGATGGATTTTATGTTATGGTTTACATATTATTCTATGTAGTAAAATGTTTTGGAGGTACTAGTTTGGGATTAAAGCTGGTGAGATTATTTTATTCAATGAGTATCATGGTTTCATATATTTCAGAATTCATTTTGTATTATTCAATTTCATAGAGAATATTATTTCCTGATGTATGAATGTGACCTTCATGAAAATAGTGATGTTGGTTGAGGTTATTACATGTTGCTTCAGGGTTTGAATAAGAATATTAATTGACTATGGACGTAGTCTATTGGATATTTCATGGTGAATGATAATGCCGTTTTTAAAGAAGTAAACAACCAATGATTAATGAAGATGTTGTTGTTTTTAATGTTACAGTTTCGGAATCAAGGGTTGAATTGAATGATTCAAGGTCCATATAAAATATCTAACAATTATTTGAGACAAATTTTGGATTGATAAAAACATAATGGTATAAATTTATTTTTTTATAGGAATATTAGAATAATTTTAATGAAATAGGTAAAACTCTATGTTTGATGAGATTCTTCCTTAAAAACCCAATACAGTTAAAAATATATATAAAATTATCTTCATTATAAGATTAAAATAGATATTCTTGATATCATGACAGTCATTAATGTTTTTATATATTGAAGGGTGAAAAATAAATATGAAAAAAATTGATGCATATGATTTACAAGCTCTATAGATTCTATTTTAAATACTCTTAACATTAGAAATAATATAAAAAATGATCTTTTTTTATAATGTAGTTAAAGGTAACCTCAATCACCAAGAATGTGATAAATACAATTGGTTATGTGATTAATTTGGTAAGATTAGGCTTTCCCCTCATATTATAATTAGATATGAATTTTATTCTATAATAATTTTAAAAAATATTATGTTAATTCAAATCAAACTATAACATTATTGAATTCACTAAGATTTTATCTGATCTATTCAATATGATAAGGATTTTTTTGTAACATTTGTGAAGTTTTATTTCAAGATCTATATTTTTGGTGTAAAAAAGAATTTTAAAACTATAATCAATAAAAATAATATTAAATTTATTTGAGACCCAAAATAATACATCATTACTTGAAAACAAAATGTGGAGTTTCTATGGATAAAAAATTCATTTTGATTTAATGATAACAAATTTTGATATTAGTTTTTTGAAATAGATAAATAAAATCCAAAAGAGAATTAGATATTCAATATATGTATTTATGATATTGAAATTAAAATTGAAAGTTTTAACTCATGTTTATAAGATATTAATTATTCAACACATTTTTTAGAATTTATAAAATACTTAAAAGTTAGGGGAATTTAATTAAAGTAATGGTATATTTTTATTTAGAAAATATAGTAAAGGGTAATTATGTGGTAGGTGTATATATTTTATTTACATCAACATATATTATTTATTCAACTATTTTGAAATCATTGTTTTTTTTGAATAAACCTCATATATCTATATAATATTTTTTTGACAAAAATGTACATTGAAATATTAAAATAAATAGTAAATATTTTTTGTTAATAAATGATATATTTTTGGTTTTATTGACACGGTGAATGGGTTAAATATTTTATAATTAAATAATCAAGTACATAAAATAAAAAATTAATAATGTTTTATTAAGGGTGTTAAGACACATTGATTATATTGAGGCCATGATATATAAGTAAATATTTCATTGATCATCAAAAAGTTAAACAAATTATCAATTTTTGCAATTAAACCTTACTATATAAATATGAAATTTTTCATTTTAAATAAGTAATTACATATTTAATTATATTTAATATAAATTAATTATTAAAAAATATAATTTATACATTGATATTTTTTCCAACTTGACAAATTTTAGGATTTAATGTAGTAATGAAAATATATGTTGTTAGATTTTGGTAACTAAGTCATAAATCAATTAATTTTTCTTAATAACCACGGGAAATAATTTTTTAAATTAAAAATATTTTTCTAATCTAAATTATTTATTATTTTATATAGAACATATACACAAATGGTCATTTCTAATTTAATATAAGGATATAGATGTTTAAGGTCAAACAATAGAATAATTTTATAAGATATAAAGTCATTCGGATCTATAAGTATTTTTAGAATCATGTAATTAAGTCAAATTAGACTATAGTAATAGCTATTAATTTATTTTTATATAGATGGTAGTTTCTAAAAAAACTAATGACATAATTGAATTTTGTGTTTTTTAACGATGTGAGCGAGTAAAGTTTTTATTAATTGAATATTGTATATATTATTATATCACATATGATGAAATAATTTTTTTCCCTAATTAATGATATTTCATTTAATAGATAACCTAAACATATCAATCAAAAAAACCATCTCATTACAAAGTTTTGTCAGTACATTTAAAAAAACCACTAACACAACAAATACACGATGAGTATTTAAAATACTTATGTATTTAATGAAATAGTTTAATGTCTAATGTATATCAATTTTTTGTATTTTATTAATAAACAAATATTTTATATTATTCATGGAAATATAATATTGATCATGTTTTTGGAATTAATTGAAATTTATGAATTTTTATTCATTCATATATATTGAACTTATTGCAAGAGATTTGATATGATAAATAATCCCATTAGAGGTAAAAACTGTGTAATCCCTAATCAATTAACACCCCAAAATGTTATTTGTTGTGATGATATGATAATATAACATGTGTTTGGGAATATATATAGAAACAATGTTTACTCATGAGGCACAAGTGTAACTCATTTTTAGCAGTACTTTTATATTAACTGTAATAGTTACTGTTCAATACTATAACAGCCAGAACTATTCACCTGTTTTGGCCATCAGGAAAACAGGTTGGTCTTCAGGCTCTTCAAGGCCTTAGGTACACCCAAGTCAAGCAGGACATTAAGTCTTTTGGACCACGAAAAGCCATCGGGACACCTCAAGGCCTTCGATCCATATGATCAATGCAGTTTTGAAAGAAAAACTCTTAAAAAAAGAGTAGCCCTAGAGGAAGATTCAGAGTAGTAAAACCCACCAGAGAAGACCCAATGGATGTGGAAGAATGAGAGGATATGGAAATGCCACCGTGACTAGCCTAGTGTGGCACGGGAAGCTTATCCGGACATCCATGCAAAGGTAGAAAGCTACCATCATGAATCAGATGCTGGGGAGGGGCAGTTCCTTGTAGTTTTAGCCCAGTTGAATCCCCTAAGACGTTTGGGTCATGTAATCTCTCGTAAGCCTACGGTCCATGTAATCTCTATTCCTACAGTCCTCGTAAGGTTTCCTCTCATCCCTTGAAAGGGGTGTCATCTCAAATAAATAAAAAAAGAAGGCCTTCAGGATATTCAGGTATATAAATCATAGTAATCATAATAATATGGGGATATCAAGGTTCCATATAGGTGAATCACTAGACATTAATACCTTTCGTATTTTATTATTAAATATTGATCTACAAATATGAGTGATTAGTTATATTATTTATATTGTAATGAGATTTACATAACTAAGATGGTATTTTCTCTAATTTATAACAATTATAACTTCTATGCATTTTATTTTAGAGTATTGGGAAAATAAATAATATATTTTTTTCTTAGTTACATTTGATGATATCATCTTTTGTTCTTCATAGATAATTGAAGATTAATGAGTTTTATAATATAGGATTTCCATGTTTCATGTCTCATAATTGTACATGATTTCATTATAAAAAATTATTAGTAAATATATGATTTATTATAATATATATAGTGTAAACACACTTGTATGGAGATACATATGTGTGATGGATATCATGTAAGAACCCAATACAGGTCGAGTAGAATTGAAGTCTTTCCAAATGATGATATTTTTATAAGGTTTTGAATTACTAATTCATAATCATGTTCAACACCACAAACTCTCATATGGATGCTATAACATTATCTGATTTAAATTTCCTAAATACTACTTTTTGATTGAATTTATAAGTTATTTTTTGAAATTATTGAAATATTATATTTGATATTTACGATTATATATGGAATGTGGCAAACTTAAAAGTAAATTTACACTAGATATATGTTGGGTTATTTTTAGGTGTTCTTATTGGTTAAGTCTATATTTTTAAAGGCTTTATAAGGGAACTCATATTTTTCTATGAATTCCATAAGGGTTGATCTCTATTTTCATATGTTGTGTACAGGTAATCCATGATTTTCAATGAATCTTTAAGGGTAACTATGGAATTTTATAATGGTAAGTTGGATTCTTTAGGTTTTTTATAAAGGTAATCCTGTTTTTTCAAAGGAAACATAAGAGTATCTTAGATACTGGGTATGGGAATATCCCTGGTTTTAAATGTTATGTAATTGTGGGAATGAGTATCATAAGGGTAACCCAATACTCATAAGAGAAAAATAATATTTTTTTAAGAAAAAAACCATGTTAACCTTTTTAGTGATCATTATAGGAAAAATGACATAAAACCTTATTTTTCATTTCTCATTTCCCAAATCGAACATATAACATTATTTCATGATTTTGAAAGCTTTAGATCATTAGAAATATTTCATTTTATAGGTTTAAAAATAATAAATTATATTTATTAATTTTTTTAAAAAAGAAATTATTTCAACATTCATGTAAAAGAAAAATGAAATGGATAATTTAATTTTTGGTTTTAATGTTGTAAACTAGTATACATGTTTCCTTTATAAAAATATTTGAAACATGCCACCAATTTCATTAAATCTCTTCCTAACATTAGGAAGTCAACAATCCTAAAACCCATGATCTTTGAAGTATTATAATATCAAACATGGTTATTTTTCAAATTTCCATGTGTGGATAAACCCTCTATCTCTCCTATAATCATGATTGTACTATTTTTTGACTGGTATATTCATGGTGTCCCTTTTTTCATTCAATTTTTAAAACAAATTTTTTTTATGATTTAATAAAAATTAATGAAGAATAATTAAATTATTATATTTAAAAACTAAAAAAATGTGATACAGGATTATCATTTTTATCTCAAATGATATGCTAGGGGGAAACTATTTTTAGATGTTTTACTTTTATTTATTTTTTTAAAAAAATATTTTCAATTGGTTCTTGTATTCTTTAAAGAAAATTTTGAACCAACTAATACATAGTTGGGATATAGGTTAAAATAAATTAAAGGAAATTGATGTTGAAATTGACACACATGAGGTATGAAGATCCTTAAAATTTTAGGCCCTTTTATACTATTGTTTCCCTCATCTCATATTTTGATGGGATACCTTTTAACCATTATTATTAGTGATTTGTTGAGGGTGTGTGTATAGAGTTGATACCTATATATGATTCTTTCTTCCATGAGTATTTCTAGAGTATTTTATACCATGCTCAATGTTGAACACTTGTTTCATATGTTTCTACTATGTTATCATTTTCTTTATTGAGATCTTAAAATCCTAGGAATTTAGAAATTAAATTTATTCCACTGATATCAACTATATATTTTCCTTAATATTTATTGATATTATCTTAGTGGGAAAGAGATTTAAAATAATACTTAAGTTCAATGCCTATAACGTGTTTGATAAAATTCTTATTTTCTGATTTATTTCTAATATTAAAAAGTTTCATGATTTTTAACAAAAATTGGATACATTAAATTATAGTTAGTTTTAATGAGTTCCTAAAATAATATATATATATATATATATATAAGGAAATTTTCTGGTTATACATGGTCATGTATCCAATTTTGGCCTCATGTTATTTTAACACTGAGTGGCAGCCTAGGTCCAAAGGGATTAACACTGCTCACAAGTATGGGTTATTCAACATGCCTTATTTGATAGGATATGCTTGCATGGGTGTATGTTCATGTCATGGGTGTTTTTTATAGTGTCTATTATTTTATATAAAATATATTATAAAAGAAAATAAGGATTTTTTGTGAATTAATATTTTTGGGATTATTTCTTTTATTCCACATCTCACCTGGTTTACACAAATGTGAGTTAACTTCTTCATGTTTATGGACCATGTGTGTATATATTCCAGTGGATTTACTACTAAATTTATATACTCACCCCCTACATATGTACCATGGTGCATAGGAAGTTGTTTGTGACATTATATAGGTAAGGTGATGGTTTCTTAATTTACTAGAGGATTATCCTAATGATTTAATAGTGTCCTTTGGGTGCTAGAGCTCAGATATTTTCTTGAATTAGAGTTCTTATGTTGCAAAATTGGTTCATGGGTTGTTTTATTTATTTTGAAGTTATAAGTTTTTTATCATCTTTCTCTTGGACACATATTTCATGTTGATCTTTTATGTAGTTGGGATTTGTTTTATTATAATTATCACGTTTCATGGTTGTTTAAATTTTGTGATCATCTATTATAGGTTGTGTGCTGTGTGTATTGAAAATTCATCCCATTCATTTTCGTAAATACCTTAGCATGTATTTTCAACCTTTGGTGTCTTGGGGGTCTCTCCAAGGGTTATTAAAACCTCAGACCTACCCAAGGCAATGGGTCATGGCTAGATTGTTATAATAATATATCATACTTAATGTTTCAAACACCATTTTAAAAATTTATGGAGTATATTTTCTCCCCAAAATAATAATCATAGAGTAATTAAAGTAACAGTTTCCAAAAAAATTTAAATCCTTCTAAAAGAAGATATATATGAAGTGCTTATAGTCTGTATAATGTTTCATGAATTACCTAAGAAAATAATGCTTAAAAATCAAAAGTGTGAACACTACATTCACAAATATAAATCAAAGTTTGTATAGTTACATTCATGAATTAATAATTTTAAATTCCAATAAGAAATTTCCAGTCTCCCTTTCTATAATACTCATAATTAAAACTAATGGGATATATGATGATATAAATATAAAATAATATCCTTATAACATAAAAAATAAACAACACATTCATCAAATTATATTTTAAAATCCCAAAAGTTTCTTAAAATGAATTCATCTAAGAAAAAAAATTTCTTTTCGTAGTGAAAATAGAAAATGGTGTCACCAATTGAGAAAACCATGGTATATACATCCTATAATAACTTGGAAACCTAATAAAGTCATTAAATTAAAAACACTATTTATTGTATTCTATTTATCAAATACCTCAATATTTTTCAAGTCAAATACTACCATTTGATCACAAGTAACAAGGCCCATAAAATATAACTTCCATGTTAAAAATAAAAATTTAAACATCTTTTTGTACAATAAAATTATCCCTAGAAGAATAAATCACCATCATGAGAGGATCTACATTATCCTCTACCATCACATAGTAAAATAAAATATCATAAATAAATACAACCATGATATTGTTACGATTTGGTTGAAACACCCTATTAATAATCCAAATAATAAATAACTACTTTTTTCACTCTAAATAGTATTACTATAAAATGAAATTTTCCATATTGATGCTAGAAATTTATCATTGGTATTTCTTCACACATAATCATCATTTGGAAATATCCTAATTATAAATGAATCTTAGAAAACCACCTGTACCCTATTAACGAATGAAAAAAAATTATGTATCCCAAGAAGATGATATGCATTCTTCACCGTAACAATGTTCAACTACTAAATGTTTATATATATTCTCAGGAAATTACCTACCTTAATCATAGACAACACCAAATCAAACCATGGTTACACAAGTTTTTGAAAAAAACATTACTATAAAATCTCCTCAATATAATTCATCAACTGCACATGAACCGTTAAAACCGTAAGATAAGATTTCCTAGAAATAAGATAAACACATGGATATAGTTTCATTATAATATTATTTTCAGTCTTTGGTTGTCAGATTCTTACTTTATCTAGAAACAAATAATCATAATCCTTATTAACATGAGAAAAATTATCCATATCCACATAAAAATATCAAAAAATTAATCCCCATAGTTGCGATTTAATTTTATATGGATAAATACTTATAAGTCCCAAATATAAATTTTATTCTACAACAATAGCCACATGATTTTAAACTAAACTAAATAAAATAACCCTCTATCGATAATAATCAACACAATATTTATTCAATTACAACAAAACCATCCTATGTATTACACTATATGGTTTTATATATGACAAGACTATATTCTAAAAAAATTAATATTTGCTCATAACTATATAAAAACCACACTTTTTATTAAAACACAAATAAACTCTCTCTAGAGTCACTAGTAATTTAAATTAAAAATTTTCAAATATTTTAATATTTTTTATTAAAAACACATTATTAGAATGTTTTTTATTTTTAGTTATACAATAACGTGTTTATAATCCTATATTTTGTGTGTTTTAGTTGATTTTTTCAATATTTATTAATAAATTTTATTTTCTAATGTAGTTTTTTAGAAAATCAATGTTTTAATCCTTTTATATAAAATTAACCACATGGATATTAGATGCCTCGCCATTTTCCTGATGCCCTAATTTGAAACCATGTTCATGAATCATGGAGACCACTCTTTATATTTTCTTTTTAATACACTATAATCACTTTTTCCCCTTCCTATAACTTTTTTATCACACATCTAAATCTATTTCATTGTTACATTGTATTTGTATTGCTTATTTTTCACTAATCGTTCCCCATCCCAGTATTTTTATGTCATCTATCACTATATTTATTATTTTGATGATTTATTTTATTTAAAACATATAATTTCTATATAAATCATCATAGGTTTGAAAAAAAAATTATATTACATTTATAAATCCTTTATTGATGTATTTTCATTGAAAATTAACATTAAAGCTACTTATTTTAATGGTGTTTTTTATATATTCATATTTGGGTGATATTTTTTTATTTTGATCTTTAATTTTTTATTAAAATTTATTTTTTTATTAGTTTGATGTATAATTATTGTCTAAAAATAACACATATATGTTTATATAAAAATAAAAATATGTATATAAACATATATAGACATGTTAACATATATATCTAAACATATAATCAAATAAACAATATGTGTATTTGTGTGAGAAGAGATAAATGAGACATGAGTTGATGTCCCAACCCAAACCACAATAATATATGTGTCTTTGTGTGAGTATTTGTTTATAATATATTTTTACATGTTTATATATTTATATATTACGATTAATTCATATGTTTTTATATGTTTAAAGAGTTTATTTATAATTTATTTATGATTATAGTATTACATATATATATATATATATGTATTTTAATATTTTTATATATCTATAATTTATACAAATTATAAATATATTTATATATATATAATTGTTATATACTTTATATACAATCAAAAACACATATATACGCATCATATATAATTATATATTTATATTTATATTTTGTGCGTTTGTATGTTTTAAACAAAATTGTTATATTTTTTTATTTTTAAATAAAATATGACACAGTATTATTATTTTTTATTATTAAATATAAAAAATAAAGTATATTTTTTTCAAAATATTGCAAGCATAATATTAATTTGTATCATTATATTAGATAATTAATGGATCTTAATTAGATAACTATGTGGAGAATAAGGGATGGGTATGATAATGGGATAATTGTTTTAGAGTTTTCACAATTGAATGTTGGAAACATAGACATGTTTTAATTTCCATGAATGTATTATTGGAATACGAGAAAATTGTGGTCTATAGAAATCAAATTAAATTTAATATTTTATGGTTTTATTATATGTTATATCCATTTAACCTAATATAGGGAAATAAAATATAATTCCAAATTTAATGATGATTAATAATTTAAATCTGATTAATTAAATCATGTTGATTAATTAATCATTAATATATTAGTTGAATAAATTGAAAATTAGTGATGTTTGAATGATATCTTGTTGATACTAAAAAACTATTTTAATCATGTCATACAAAATTTAATATTTTACCAATAGAACTGAAATATATTAACCTAAATGTGAGAAATGGTTGGAGAGACAAGATTTTAATATTTTTTTGAACATTTGAAGTAGATTCTTCTGAATTCAAAGACCTTCCATATTCTAATTTTTGTACAAAAAGAATATTATGTCAAAATGGTTTGGGATTTAAGAATTTACATGATTACTGTACTGACAATTTATTGATGATGAAGGAATACAATGAATTTTAAAAATTTCTTAAAAATTGGAGAACATGATATGAAATATAAGGAATATATAATTTTTATTTACCTCTGGTACAAGGTACCAAACCTCCTACTAAAGCAATGTGGCATCTTCTAATAATTCCCCATTTAAGGCCTATTTTCAAATTCAAATGTTACAAATAAGATCACATTTAATTAAAAATATTGATTATCTAATGGATACCTATATTGTAATAACTTCAAAAATATGTCCCTAGAACCAATGTCTAGTTTATTACCTAGGAACTGGATACAAGCTATAAAATTCTAACGAATGTAATAGTTTATTTGTTTACAAAAATTATTTTCATTCTTGATTCTCACATTACACTTCAAAACATAAAATAAAACATAGCATTTAATTTGAGAGAATTATTTAATCTTTCCGAATATATGTGTGTGTAAATCACACAACAAGTCCTATCCTCCTTACTAATGGAATTAAAATAAAATAATGTCCTCAAATTCTCACTAATGGAATGTGTGTGTCGAATAAAATCATAGAAAAAATCAATCATGAATAATATAGAAGGAATAAATGATAATAAAATAGTTCCATATAAATAATAACATGTTCCTAAAACATATCCATAGATAATATATCTATTTGAATAATTACATGGATATCAGAAACCGAATTCAAAATAATGGAATTCATAATGTTGACCATCTTAAACATTCCATTGAGGCCTTGTTCTAATTCATGTTACGTAAATGCGTAAGGTATTGGCCAAATACTAATTTTTTTATCTTATTAGACTTACCAATTCTTTGAGGGGATATGTAATTCCAAGACCCACCTATCACTTAATAATTCTAATGTATTCATCATATGAATAAAAATACAGGTTCATTTATTTCACTTCATATTCAATAAAAATCCATATTAAAAGAACTAGATTACAGAATATGAATATTTACCTCATTTAAATTCATAATAATAAATCAATAGAAAGCCCAAATGATTCATTATTTCAATATTTACCTAATAAGAGAATATCACAATTAAATTATATGATTCATCAGCTGATTTTAAAATACACGAAAATAATTTTAAAATATAACTTAAAAATTTCATGAGGAAAATACCCATTTAAATTTTAAATCACCAATATAAAATATAAAAAAACCCATATTTTATGTGATAATCATTAATTAAAAATAATCATGGAAAAGATTAAATGAATCTCTATATAAATGATTATTCACGAAGAAGTTAAAATCTATTTGGTATATATATGTTAAAATAATGATTTCATTCACAACATTGGTAAAAAGAAACTCCTGGAAAAAGTAATTCGTTTATAAAATTTTATACATAGTCAAAAAATTTAAAAAATCATTAAAAAATAATTATAAAATAATAAAAACATTCTAAATATTTTTGAAAGAAAATATGGACATAGAATAAAAATACTATTGAACGAATAGAAAACAATGTATGTTTATCTTGAAACAGTTTCTCTGATATCTAGAGAAATTAGGTAGAGGAAAATGTAATTAAAATGTGTTTTATTGAGGGAAAAAATTTGATAATAAAATATATGGGGCATAATATAGAAATATTATATTACTCTCGAAATGGAAAGTTAAACATAAATAATCCATAATAAGCATGAGATTTTGAAATAATCCATTAAATTAGGTAAATTTTTATGTGAATTTTACATCTTACACAATAAATATAATTTTTTTTATTTGATAAAAGAACAAAATTAATAATTAACATATGATAATTCATTAACTTATAACAATTCAAGACCAATTGTTTAATTATTATTTACTAAAATTGATGTTTTTGAGTGTTTAATATTTCATTTTTCATGTATGTTTTAGTTTGGTGTTTTCAGTCATTGTATAAATCACATGGTTCCATCAACACCAAAATGATAATCATTATATATATATATAATATATATTCATTATATAAATATTATTAATTACCCTTGTAAGGATAACATTAAAATTTTATCACATCACTTCATGGAGGTCGTAGTCTACTTGTACGCATGAATGCAATTATCATTTTTAAAAAAGTGTAAGGGTAGAAGGTAAATGGTATGAGAAATTTACATAATCATAATAATTTCATAATAATGATATATATTCATTAATTACATCTTCATAACCATCTAAGTAAAGTGGTGATGAATAAATAATTTCATTAATACGTGGAGATGATAAATAGTCGATACACGTGAGCAATGTTTTCATTTTATAAAGGATTGAATGGAGAAGAATATGGGTTGTTACAAAATAATACTAATATAAAATTATAATGATTATAATTATTTTATTATATATTTTATTTTATAGAATATTTTAATTAGGATGAATAAGAAATAAAATGAAAACACTCATTAAAAAGTTATAGATATTGTTCAAAAAATCGCATTGGCCTATTTAATTATGCTTTTTAGATTAGTCATTTGATTAGACCAGAGACTCTACGTAATGGGTAGGAGGGTATGGAGTAAATTTTCTTATGTGTTTTATAAAATAATTGCATCATTATGGGTTTATAATATAATATATGTTGTTCCCATATATAAGTGATGTAAAAGAAACACGTGGAATTAGCTTAATGTATTTAAAAACAAAAAGTTTTTATTCTTGTGAAAGTGGTAAAGTTTTTACAAATATTTGATTAAGATAAGGTTAAGGTCTATATAAAACCAAAAACCTAGTTTTATAAAATATCACGTTTCATTTCTAGAATTATCTCTTAGTTTAAACCCCTTGTAAACTTGTTTTAACCCTACACTTGGTAACATTGTTTTACTATTTACACTATTCATTAAAACCAATTATTAATTTTACCTTATTAAATAATATTAATTATTATAATTTCAAATATATAATACATTTTAAAATATCTGACTTTTAGTGGTTGTGGAAATTAATTTTATTATAATATTGTGAAGTGAAACGTTGTCCGTTTCTATAAAAAAATCGTTTAAGAATAAAAATTATTTTAATGATAAATAATGTATAATTTTGATATATATAGAATTAATTGTATTATTTCAATAGAAAATATATTTTAAAAAAACATAAATGATCTATTTATATAATTTACAATGTGAATATAAAGATTTTTTTTATTTGGACAAAAACATTACATAGATTTGTCAATTATTAGGAATAAATTTCTATGTTCAAATTTCTTTTATTATGTTAGTTATATTAACTACTAAAGATATATTTGTTATATAATTTTTTTACATATTTCTTAATGTTAATATTTTATAATATTAATGTAATAAAAGTGAAATTTTTATGAAATATGTATTTTTCAATATTCGTTGGATTACTTTTCTCTAAAAATAAAAATAATTTATCCTAAAAATATTTACATGGATATTTCAAAAATTGATATTAATTTAATAAAATTAAATTTATATAATTCAATATTTTATATTTTAATAATATCATTAATTAAACTATGTTTACTGTGTTATTATTTCACTATAACGAAAATATTACTACAATTGAAGTGTGGTTGTTACACTGTTCCCTCATTAAAACATTTAAACCAAACAATTTCCATTATTTCAACCCATTATTAGATTTGGATTGTTATTCATCATAACATATTCGTGTTTCCATTTTTATAATCTTATTTTATGACATCTTCAATATAATTTCACCAATGGAGTCATCTAATTATGCAAGACTTTTTACCTAGTGTCAATAATCTAGATTGTCTCTTCATATTAATATAATTCATCATCTAATTATATATAAACATAGGTGATAACATATATTAGATATTTAATGTACTTATTAAATAAATATATATTAAATTTTTTTTCATATTTTGAGAATCTAGGTGGAATTGTATACCAGTAAACTCTAACACCAATTCGTTCTAGAATTTTCAAAAGGCATGATGTATCTTTGATATAGTTTACCTTTCATTCCCACACTTTTAACACCTTTTCAAGATGATACATTCAATAAAACATGATCTTCCACATTCAATTATATATCCCTTATTGTCTTATCAATATCTCACTTTATTATACATTGAGATACCTTAATATTATTCTTCAATAGTCTCCACTATTATTGTGGTCACCTCCATGAGTTTTGGGGCTAAAATCTTCCCTTCACCAACATGATCCCAAACAATTGTAGTATGAAACATCTAACTGTAATATTCATTATATGATTTCATTTTAATTATTGAATAGATTATTTTATTATATTCTATTTATACTAGTGGTAATCACTGATTCCACATAGAGTGCTTCCAATTTATATTGAACTCGATAGACATTCAAATTTTTTTATAGTTATTTTAGATTGCCTATCAATTTGAGGTTGATAATTAGTGATCAAACATATCTCATGGTGAATATTATTCTAAACATCAGTAATTTTTTGATGTAATATTTATATAATGTCCATATACAACTAAAAGTGGTGTACTTTGAAGTCTCATAACTTCATTGATAATGAGTAGTGCAGGGAACACAAGTGGAAGATCATACATTATAGTAATGAAATGTATTGAAATAGGGAGTATATCAACTATAACACAAAATGAATAGTTATTTCAAGGAGTATTTGATAATATAATGATAATTTTTATGGTAATATCAACCCATTTCTATATAGGAAGTAGTATAGGTTGTGTGACTCCTTTAGGACATGGTCTTTCATCTTGATACATAGTATTAAATTTTATATATCATTTTATCCCAAAATAATTTCCTTAAATTATTGATAAATTGTGGTGATTTTCAGTTATATAGATAAATATATTAAATATGATTAATCTAATAATTCCCTCTTCCGTTCAGGAACAGATAGAGAACATAAAATCTATCTGAATTTCTTTACAATTTCTTACAAAAATCATCTATTTTCCCATCATTAACCACTTTAATTTTATTTTATGAACTATTATCATCGATCTAGGAAATTGTAATCATTTCCAATAAGTATGGTTTAGTAATCATTTTTAAAAGGTGTGATTTTTCTCATTCCCTAATAATTCCCATGTCCAACTTTACAATGTACCTAAAGATAAAATCCTTGTGAATACTCATCATTATCATAACTCCATGATCATTCCTACCCAAGATACCATTAACCATATTAGCCTTCCTATGGTGTTAGTTTATTAAGAAACCACAACCCTTGAGAATCTATATCCATATAATTTTCCACATATTGTGTTGTTTCTATGAAAACTTGTATTTTAATATCATTTGATTTGTATATATCTCACACTTCTCACCAATGATATAATTTCAACATATCTTCAAGGAAAAAATTATTTCCGTAAACTTGATATCAAAATTTCGATAGTTTTTTTCATGGATATTTAAATAAATTTGACACATAAGTAAAAAATTATCAATTTTCATAAGTAACCATCTAAGACCTTTTATTTATGTGTCATTATATATCAAAAATACATCCCTTAATAATATTAATGTCAACCCTAATTCTTTGATCAACCTCCTATTTAATTATTAATACCATTATTTACATTCCTCTATCTAAAATGAATTAATACCTTTGAATGTTAACATGTTTAAATGTCTTCTAATTAGTAAAATGTTTGAAAATGTTTTTTATAGTAATCTATTAACCCATGGAAACTACTTAACTAAGATAATTTTATTGGTATTAGACATTATTCCAGTGAATATTCCTATAAAGGATCAATTGATATTTAATCCTTTGAGAGAATATGGAAATGAAAAGAAACTTCCTGAAGAAAAAACACACAATTTCTAAATTTCCCATATAACTCATTTTCTCTATGAGTCACAAAAGTGATTCCTAAATGAATTTTATGATCGTCATAAATTTTGGATCATATAAACATATAATCAATAAATGAAACAATGAAATTATAATATATTTTTTCAATACTCAAATCATCATATCCATTAAAAATAAAGGGTGCATTAGTCAGTTCCAAGGGATTTAATATAAAATCTTAAAGAACAAACATAAAATGAAATATTGAATTTAGAATATATTCCTTTTTAACCAAATACTAATGTCACCCATAACAATGATCAATCTTAGAAATATATTTACCATCTTCAAGTTGATAAAAATTCATCAATATGAGGTATATAATACTTTTTATTCGTGAAAATGGAATTGATTTTCCTGTAATCAACCTATGGAATCATAGTCTCATCCTTCACATTCACAAATAGAAGATGATATATTCATAGAGAAAAACATAGGATGATAAATCCCTTATCACACAACACATATAGTTGTTTTCTTATCTATACTAGCTATAATGTTTCCATTCTATAAGGAATAATAGATATAGTTATCAAATCTGAAATGAATTCAATTAAAAACTGAAATCACACTCATATTGATGTATGTTTAGTTATTCTTAAAACACATCATCTTATTCAAAAGCCATGTGAACATATTCCATACATTGGTTATCTTTCTCATCCATAGGTTGTATATTATATTATTCTCCATGAATGTCATTAAAAGGGCTACTAGGGGTGGATCCATGCATGATTCAATTGATTATTTCTCCCTTCAAAATACAGAAAAAGATATATTTTCATTACTAACCATGATATCCTTATCTTGGAAATAATTTTTTTTATGTCATTCATTGAAATCCAATATATACCAAAGGTTTTATCAGCATCTACCATATGTATAATAATAAAATTTTCAAATATAAAACACCCATGATTTATAATTGGGATGATAAGAACACCTGTTTTTTAATAATCATTCGCCTAGGTGTCTTCATTGATAACTCACTTCATACTGTTTTTGAAAAATATTAAATTTTACTATCAGACATATAAGATAGAAAATACTGTGTCGATCCATAAATTAATAAATATTTGTCTAACTATAAAATAATGATCAATAATTCTATCACAACATCACTAGGAACTTAAAATGTAGTTTTAGTAATTGCATAATCTTGGCCTTCCCCCCTTGACCTCTTCAGTGGTATGTTCCCTTGATATTTAGGGAAATGAGTGGAATTGTTCCTCTTCCCTTTATAATTATATCATTCTAATTAGATGGATTCTCACTTACCCTTTCTCTCACGAGCATGATCGAATTTATATCAACCTTTAATGAAAAACTTGTGTCCCATTCAATAATGTTTGGGGGTTATTATTTGAAAATATATATCACATTGTACATACCATAATCTTGTATTACCCTTCCTAATTTCTTTCTTAATTATGTGCTCAGCCATCCTCCTCTTATCATTCCTTCCTTTTAAGTAATAAGAATTTGATAATAATTTCCCAATCTTAATATAACATGATATTATATATTCATCTGAGGATAATTTTTGGGATACTATATTAATATAAAGGATTGGTTTAACCCATCAAAGTAATAGGAAATATTTATCTTTGGAATAAAAAAAGTCTACAAAATCCTTTATAACTATATAATATTGGATTCATACTTTGTAACATTTTCCAAATAATTTTTTCATAAACATAGGATATGTCTCTTCATATATATTAATTATTCAAAATGAAAATAATTTTCAAAGAAATGATCTAAAAATAATTCCACTCCATGATGATTATTTCCTCTACATCTATTGTGTTCTGGATAAATGATCATCATTGAGACTCTTTTATCATGTGATAATAATATACCATAAATACCTTCTCAATTTAATTACATCCCAATGTATGAAATGTATTCTCTATATTACATATTCATTGACGAGCTACTAATTGATTTTTGGTTCCATTTAATTATGAAAATTGTTTCCATATGAAATTCCAAAAATAGTAACTCAATATTGTAGATAAATAGGATTATTCTTTTGGGAAATTTTATAAGTCATAACTTGAGTCATATATTTCAATATAGTTATAATTTATTACGCACTAAATCCGTCTTTATCTTTATTGTATTTCCTAGATGGAAAATCACCACATAGATTGTGTGAATTGATACAATTTAAATTCATTAATAACGGAACTATTTCTAAACAATGAAATACACTATATCAGATTTCATAATTTGGAGTCACAATGGATAAATAAGAAACTGATGAAACACTTAAAAATAATTGAAAATTTATAAATAGTCAATCTCAGAATCATATTCTTAGTATCGTTTAGAATATAATTAAATCATTAAACTATTTTCAACTATTTCATAAATTTTCGTAAAGAGCATTTTAATCAACCAAATAAATTCTTATACATGTATCTAGCGAGGTGTGTAATCTTTGGTCCACTCATCCTGCTCTACTGACAATCGAGTTAATACCCAATCCACCCATTTCATATTTTTTTACCCCAACGTGAATTCATGCCACAACCACAACAACATACAAGTATCCAGATAGGGATTTATTTACTATTAAACCAATATAAAATATACTTTATAAAGATTCATCATATTACCATATAATTAGAGGTATCCCTAAAATCTATCATATGGTGATGTTCATTAACCTTTGTTTTCCAAAATCAAGTTCCCATGGGTCTTACTAAAGTTAATCTAATTCTAATTATGACCACCTTGATCATAGTTTCCCATAGTCAGTGGTTACTTTAGCATATTGACACTAGATACAATTGGATGCATCTCAAGTTATCAAATATTTCAATTATCATGGAACATTATATACGAGCTTAAATATCACATTAAATTTGAAAAGCTAAAATAAAAATTAATTTTTTCATTGAGATAATTAATATTCCATCTAGAATATACTATAATATCAATCATATGAAACATCAAATAATATTAAGAAAAGGGAAAAAATAAAATGATGATCTAATATTCTCACTAATGGAAAGTTTACTGCATAATCTATCATAGAATAAATATGTAATGAATATTATCTAAAAAATAATTGATTATGAAATAGATCCGCATAAATAATCAATTGATATTTAAATATATTAAAATATAAAATAACTATTATAATAAACACATGGAAATAAAAAAAAAATTTAATGATGGAATACATAATTTCATATATCTTTAACATACCATTGGGACCTCATTCTTTGACATATTACTTAATTGGATATGGAATTAGCGAAATACACAACCTATTTTTTCCTACAATCCTTACTTATACATTATGGGGCTATTCAATTATATACCCCATACATCACTTAATAATTACTATGCACTAATCATATGAATATACTATAGAACATAATCGACATGCCTTAACAATTAATCATTATGTGTAATAGAAGAAATATTATATATAATTTCAATAATTACCCCATTAAAAAATATCATATGATATCCAAAGAAATAAAGTGGATGATATAATTATTATATGTCAACAATAAATCATAATATTCCTCAAATCATTTTTACATAGATGGAAATACTTTTAAATAATCACATGAGCATTTCTTGAGGGAAATTCCCTTTTCATTTTGAAATAAATTATTTAAATCTCAAAAAGGAAAACGATTTTGGAATTCATTTTATTTGAATGGAACTACGGAATCTGGTAATTTTAGAATCAAATTTGTGAGTATTAATGATTATGGGAAAACCCATTCGTGTTGTAAATGATGAAATAGATATTTCGTTCAATCATTTCGAAAAAAGTACATAATCTAAAAAAAGAAAAGAATATTAATTTTAAAAAACTCATAAAAGATAAGACATGAATAAAAATATTATTAATAAATAACTATATAATATTTAAAATATTTTTAAAAATTCATAGAAACTATTTATATGCAAGTTAAACATTCCCGATCAAATAGAAAAAAGTCATTTTTCCTTGAAACATTTCCTCTTGACTCTAGAGAATTTAAATAGAGGAAAATGAAAATGAAACATGTATTATCTAGAGATAAATTTCAGAGATTTAAATTGATCAGGTTTAATATATAAATTTTCAATAATTCTTCCAATAGAAACACAAATATAAATATTCCATAATTAGCCATAGATTGGGAATGAAACCATCACTACAAGTCTAAAATTCCTCGTTAGTTATATTAAACTCTTTTAAGTCAAATCAAAATTTATTATAAATATATAATAAAAACATATGAATACTTTTAATATCATATATGATCCACTTATTACATTTCACAACCCATTTATTAATAAATATTTATTAAAATTGTTGTTTCTGAGTGTTTAAAATTTCATTTTTCATGTAAGATTTTGTTCGGTGTTATCTAACCTTGCATATTTTTCATGGTTCTATCACCTATAGAATAAAAATAATCCTCAAAATGTCATATGTATTTATTTTTAACATATTTATATTTATCCTTTAATTGTTGTCACGGAAAATGAATCACCTTGCTTCATGGAGGTGGCTGTATGAACGTACGAACGAGCTTCATTACAATTTATTAATAATTAGAATGGTTAGAAGGTAAATGATATATAATATTTCAAAAATTATAATTATTTAATATTATAATATATATTCATCTGTTCAATATTTATAACCACCCATTTAAAGTGGTGATAAACAAAAAAATTCACTGTTCTGTGGATACTGTTAGTCGAATATACACACGAGTGGTGTTTTCATTTTCAATTGGATGAATGGAGATTAATATGGGTTATTACACTAGAATAATAAATTTAATTCTTACTTCAGATACATTTATTTTTTATTAACATGGTTATGTATTATTTTAATGATGTGGAAAACTAAATAAAATGAAAACACTTAATTAAAAGTTATACCTATTATTTGAAAACCCACCTTTGTCATACACCATAAGCTTCTAAGTTGGTACTTTAATGATAAAGGAGCCTCTTGGTCATTGGGATAATTTTTGGGATGATATTTGTGATATTCATAGTTGATATATGTTTCTCAAAAGTGTGCCTGAGATAGGAGAAGTGTTGCCCATTATATGCAAGGGAATGGAAAAACATGGAATTATATAAAAAAATTAATAATATAAACTATTTAATGTCTATGTGGCTCAAAATTATAAAATATTATAATTTTATAAGGTTATGTTAAATATAAAAAAATTACTTATGACTTGTTTAGGTGAAATTTAAATACTCATCCATTATTTTAACTACATGCTAAGCATGTTTTAACTATAAATTCAAGAACAAAGATTTAATTTTTTAACTATTCATTGTGACAAAAAAATAATTTAGTCTTATTAAATAATATTAAAAATTATAATTATAAATATTTAATCCATTTTAAATTTTTAAATTTTTTAATTCGATGAAATTTATTTTAATAGAACAGAAAAAATTCAATAAAATCGTCCTTAGAAAAATGTTTTTGTCTTAGCCATAAAAATGATTCTAAATAAAAAATTATTATAATTTTGATCCCAAAATAATTAATTATATTATGATAAATAAAATTTTATTTACTTTCATTTTTAAAAAATATAACTTAAATTAACCATGTAAATACAAGGTTAATAAAAGATAGTGAAGATAGTTTTTATTTAGAAAAAAGCATCACTTATAGTTAGAAAATAATAATCCTATATTTCAATGTTCAACATTATATTTCTATATGATTTATATTAAATTTTAAATGAATATTTTTTCTGGAAAAATAATTTCCATTGGCTTTAAATTTAATAATATATCATTATAATTTCATTAAAGTGGTATTTTTTTATAAAATCCATATTTTTCACTCTTCACTAGAAAATATATATTTCTAGAAAATTCTGAAAAATCACCATATACTTATACTTAAATAAATTTTAAAATAATGATATTAATTTCATAAAAAATTTTATATGATTTCAGAATTTATTATTTAATCCCATTCTTGATTAAATCAATCTGTATTGTGTTATTGTATATCTAAAATGGAAAGCTTTCGAAAATTGAAGACTAGTTGTTACACATGTTACCCAATAGATTCACCATCCTGGAATTCATTAAATCAATAATTTCTTAATTTGTTAAGTAATGTAATAAATACTATATATGGACAGTATATAGATGCAATGTATCAATATCGGAGCCTTAATATCCAATGTTATTTTATTTTTTAGTTTATAACCTATCGTTATAGATTCATACACTTCTAGAATATGACATGATGATCTTAATTATTTATAGACAAAAATATCGTAGAAAATACTACTAATTAACTATTTGACACAGTTTTGGGGGGAATGTGTTATTTTGATTGATGCATACAATAATAGTATTTCTTTCAGAATTTTATGATAATAATCCCAATGAATGAATTTCATAAAAATAAAAATATAACTACATAGAGAGTTATTGGAAGTAAAATTACTTAATTTGTGAATAAGTGACTTCAAATCATCAATTGAAATATGGGAGAAAGATAGTGTACATGAGTCATTAAATAGTTTTTATGAATGCATCACCCTTATTGAACATTAAGAGACACAGTTAATAGTTTACAAGAATATGATTTTCCCACAATACCTTAATCAATGAAAAAAAATATAATATGGTGAAAATTATTTACGTTTCATTTTATAAGAAAAATATATAAGGTAATAAAAAATAGACTAGGAATAAATGATCCACCTTATTATGTATATTTTAAGGTAAAACACAACATTGAGGTTACGCATGTTGAAAAAATAATATATAAAAATTTTATTAAAAATTGTTAGATATAAAATAAAATAATTAAGATATATTTCATGTCATATTAGAATTAATAATATGGGAATATTCATAGAGTTATTTTCTACTACAAAGTGGGAAAGAACATACATTCCTCTAGTTTATCATACATTTTCAAGTGAGAGAAAATTATTTTTTCAGTGATTATGTGGTATGAAATTGTCTAATAGATATTCTTAAAATGTAAAAAATTTAGTTTCATTAAAGGATTTGATGTTAACAGATATTAAATTGTATTATATCCATATATAAACACAAAAAATACTATCTGTTGAATTATATGGAATACTATTGATTCATGTTGGAAGAGTAATCATCATGTTGTGTTGCTTTTTAAATTCTAATTTTCAAAAATACATTAATATATATTAACAAAATATGGTAAATAATTTTTCACAATTATACTTTTTCAACCAAAGATCTATTTTACAGTATCATTTTTTGATATAATGGTACATTTAATTAGTCATTTCTTAAAATATATAATGTTATGAAGCACAAAATATTTATGTTTGATTTATCCTTTTAAATAATATATTATAATTATGAATGGGTAGTTAAGAATACACATCCACATGATTACACTATTGTTCAAAAATATGAATCTAAGGAGGTATTTGAGTTCTATATTGAAAACTTGTATGAGGTAGAGAAATTTGAACTACATACATCACTCCATTTGGGATTCAATATGGTTGTAAGGTTATGCATCCCTCAAAATTATGTCCAATGGAATATAATGAAATAATGTTGGAACATCTATATAATTTGAACAAAAAAGGTTATGTTTAACCATATATAACATTACATATTGTTCATTTGAAATAATGTCATTTCAAAATAAATGATATTTACTCAAAAAAATATATTAAAACATTTTTTTATTTTACAATGTATAATAGTATTTATTCATCCATATCAGAAGAATTAAAATGGTTAGGTAAGGATTAGATTCTAATATCACCACATGTTTTTGTTATTTACTTAATGGTTATACATTTTCTATAAAAACAAAATAATAAGTGTGCTATTAATTTATTTTGGTGAAATGGATGTCATTGAAGAAATGAATTTTTATGTGAAAAATAGAAAAAACCAGTTTGTATAAAAACTATATATTTGGAGTTTTTCTGGATATATGAGAAGTTAATTATTTTAAATTTTAACTAAAATTGTTTATGTTCATCTGAGTTGATAATAATAGTGGTTCAAAAGAGGAAGATTTTCGATTTTCACTTATTTATTTTGATGTATTTAATTCAAAAAAAGAACCATTTATCTTGTAAATTAATGAGAAATATATACTTTCTATTTTTATTTCCTCAAATTCTTAGAGTTCTAATTTTTTTAATGGAAAAAATACATTTCAGTCATGAAAATGCCTATGATGTTTAAGGATTAAGTAATTTTACTCTCTATGTTATAGGGTTACCTTAGAGTAATTATGACTCTGATTCAATAATTATCCATGTTTTATGAGATGATCAAAGAGAATGAATTTTGGAAAATTGATTGCTAATGTCTTAATAAATGAGTTACATATACATTTTTTCATTCTCTTCTGTGAAAATTACACTTATTAGAATAGTTTAATTTTTTAGATAATTATTTATATTTGTTGATGTTCATCTATTCTACAATGTAAATATAAATTCTTTATTAATTTTTTTAAGGCACATGATTTTTGTTATCTAATCCTAAAATAATAATTTTACCATATACAATTCATTATATTAATAATTTTTAGGTAAAAATGTTATCATTTAGTTGTTTTAAAAAATCATATCTCAATTTTTCCAAATTTGTTTAATAATCACATACTTTATTCTAATAATAATTTACATTTATTAAAATATTGGTATAAATAGTTTCGTTTCATTAAAAATAATCATTATAACTAAATTCCATAGATATAGTGAAATATATAGCAAGATATGTGTGTGTCTATTCATATAAATATAAATGTTAGGATTAAATTAAATCATTATATTTAACATATGAGTGTTGAAATTATTTTTAGCACTTCAAAATCAACTATTTGTGAGAATACTATTACGGAGCCTTTATCTTATTTAATGATAAATATATCCAAATTTGTTATATATACAAGTACATTTATACCAATTATCCACTTTCTCATGGGATGGTGAACAAGTTATCGATTGAATTTTATTATAACGATAAATTAATGACCCCAAATGAAAAGTAGTATCAGTGTTTCAGGGAACCATAAAATCAAGGTAAATTTTTCATCATATATCCTCATTGGAGAGCATAAACTAGATTAGATGAGATCAGTTATTGGAGCATTTAACGATATAATATCTCAATTTTTATACTATTTCCAATGATTGAGTGATTATATATGTCATGTAAAAAATATTATATGAATATTATTACAAATTAAATTTGATATACCTAATAATTAATTAATTAACATGCGGTGGTTTTATTTTTAAATAATTATATTGGTTAATTTTGAATCAAAATTTTCATTGGATTATATTTTTTTGGACGAAATATAATTAAAATACAATCCTAAAATATTGATTTTTAAATGAAGAGACTGGAAGAAGTTTGTTTTTATCTGACAGGAGGATACATTACTCAAATATTAAATATTTTTAATAACATTAATTTGTATTATTAAATGGTATATTCTTAATAAATTATTAATTTATTTTTATTTAACAAGAATCCATGTAAATTATATATACCCATATAATTTTTCATGTGAAGGGTATGTGTTATTATTAGAGAAAAAAATTGTTGAAAATATGCGGAATTAAGAGAAAAAACATATAGTTCCCAAATTAATCAATTCAATGCTCCCTCTCAACCCATTATCCATAAAAATATAATAGTTAAATAATGGGGGAAAAGGGAGAAGTACCTTAGAAACTAGTCAAAGGAAATAAGCGATAAAATTTTAATAAATTAGTTATTATTTTTTAAAATATATTTATTCTGAATTCATCAAATTAATATGATAATTGAATATTCCACCTTCATATTTCCTTTCGTAGTACGTAAAATATGATTTCTTCATCTTTAAGGGTAGGAATGAAATTTTTCTAGTATCATTAGTAAAATAAGAACACTTCTTCCATATAATAGGATACAAGTTCAGTGTTAGTATTAAAAAGGTTTCATGGAAACCTAATTATAAAATGAGGGAGGATGCATACATGGTGAAAAATTTTATAAAAGCCACATATTTGATATATGGATTAGTATATAGAGGAAAATATTATATCATCTTCATAGAATATTTTTATAGATATTTTAAGGTAGATATATCCTGATCATTCTTACCATCTTACTCATGAACCTCTCACTCCAAACCTAACCGTGTGATGTGAAATTCATAATAATGACCCTCATTAACATTGTATTGTGTATGAAATCATATATAATATTGGGTATTATGTATATACACAAGTTGTGTTGTCAAATATTCTAAGAGTTTTGATAAATTATATTAATGACTAATCTTCTATAGTGTCATTGTATTTTGAAGAGGTGGCCAAAATTGGACAAATTTCTAGATATTTTCTACTGTATCCATCTGAATTGTCCCACAGTTGATGAATATGGTATATTTTGTATTTATTTTTTTGGTTTTTATTTCTTATCTATGGATATTTTTTTTACATTTCCCTTCTATAAAAATATCTAAAACCTAAAAAATCTATTCAAGAGTGAAAAAAGTATATGGAACAAGAACCTTTACATACTCCCCAATTTTTTCAATGGATACCAAAATTATCAATGATCAATTTTATATAAGATAAATTCTGTAAATTTTCAATTACTAGTAATAAATATACGAGATATTATAGGATAAGAATATTTAAGAAAGATATCAAGGATGATTTGTTGGTTATCAAATCCTAAAAGATTCTTTTCAAGTGTTTTTAATGTTTGTAAATTTAAATTTTATTTTCCTTTAATTATTTAATTACAATTAAAATATTAATCATTTATTAATTTATTCATTATGAGTCTAAAAACTATTTTCATTAAAAATATGTCAACCTTCATTTATGGTTTTATTAGTCTAGAATACTTTTCAATGAATGTGAAACTCTTAATCCTATGAAATAGAATTAAATATATTTCATGGATATTTACTAAAAGTGGAATTGTGTGTTGTTTTCTTATATTTCATGATATGTAATAAGACTTATATAACTCTAGTACACTTTTAATTATATTTCAATTTATAATGGTATTTTTTTATTTTATGTGAAATTAGTTTTTATATGTTTTACCAACATGAATGAATTATATATTTGTTATGAACCATATTTTGTGATGTTCATGAAACATTAAAAAAATGGAAACTTGAGAGTTAAATTAAATTATTAGTTGTTTAAATTTTAATTTAAACTTTTATATTCATTTTTATAATATTAAACAGCAACATAGAATGAATGGTAATTTCATATGAAACAATTTTCTAAAAATATGTAAAAAACTATGTTATTGTTTGTTTAAAACTTTTAGATAATAAAATATTTATATTTCAATTTGTTAGAGTATTTATTATTTAACATATAATTTCAGAAAAATAGTTTCATCATAAAAAAGGAATATATGAATGTCGTTATTAATTTTTATAATTAATTTATCAAGTAGTCCTGACTAAAATGATAGAAAATTTTCACATGGGTAGTTTCATTAAAACTATAATTTTTCACACAAATATGTTATATTGTTAATGTGATAAGATTTTTATTTTAGTCATTAACATTTTGATGAAACTGACTCTTTTTCTAAAAATGAATGAAAAACTATTGGGGAATTATTTTTTGACTATTGTACAATTTTTATAAATTTATAAATTTTTAATTAAATTATCTTGTATTTTTATTAACTTTATATACTTTTTTGTATATTTTGGAATAGTTTTATGTCGAAATCCTACTACCATTACTATAATATATGTATTTTTTCTATAGGAATGGTATAAATTTTTAACATGTTTTTTAAATTGACCTATATCTTTCCTCATCTATTTTATAATAACTTGTTTAGAAAGAATATTATATTGATGATTATCATAACAGATCATATTTTAGCTATAGTATGTTGATGGTTTAAGTGTATTGTTTTTTTTAAAATGGGTTTCATTTAAATATTTTTCTGGTTAATAGATTATTTTTCACTTGAATCTTAAGATTTTATTTTTTTTGTAAGAATGTGGTATTTATTATTTTTTAGATTGGATTTGAAGATTTGCAGGACATTTAGATGATTTGATTTGGATTATAGTGTTCTCATAGGAAGAAATAGAAATAGGTTGGTGTTTTTAACACCAATGAATCTTCAGTGGAGGATTATTTGAAAAATAATGTTTAACTACTTTCTTTGTAAGAAATAATGCCCCACTAGAATTTTTGTGGGGTGACATAAGAATTCTCTTGGATACCAGAGAACCATTTTTATAAATTATCATTAATATAATTTTATAATTTTTTTCCTTCTTTAATTATCCATCCATAATACACCACCCTCACTTTTCACCTTGGTCGAAGGCCCTTCATGGTCACTATCTTCACTTATTTTGAGTCATCGTCATCCCTTAATGAGCAAGAAGGGTTTGTGGAGTTTTATTCAATACGTAAGTCTTGGTAAAATCTCTCCCACCCACACATATCATCTTCTAAATAATTTCTTATTTATAATTATTGTAAATGGATTCCTTAGTTTTGTATTTCAAAAAATTAATTATAAAATTCATTCTAATGCTCGATCATATCTTCGGTTGGTTTGAAGAGAATCATTGCATATATCTTTAGAGTATTTTCTTGATATATTGATTAAATTTCCATATTATATGATTTATTTGAGTGTAATCTAATTTAGGATGTAAATTTCAAGATTATAAATATATTTTATTTGGGCATTATTATTGAATTATCGATAGATTAATTATGGTAATATTCTTTTGGTGTTTTAACTTTGTTTCAAGTTGCCTTCTAATTGGGATTTTTTGATTTTATAGGTAATTTTATGTTGTTATTTATAAAATACATGATTAGTAATTCAAGGGAGATACTATGGTGTTATTGGTGTATGGTATTATATTTTTTTAGGAAAATATAAGGGTAGGTTATCTAGACTCATTGAGTGACTATCTTGTTATTTCGGTTTTAAAATATATTTTGGTTTGGAATTTAAATATATAACTAGTTTTAAACTATATTTTTGCTAATATAAGAGTAGTTGATCTTATGATTGGGAAGTTTGGATTTTAAATATATAAATCAATGTTTTTAAAATATTTTTTTTATATTATGGTTTAAATGTTTTCAATACGATTTTAATCCATTTATAAAAAAAATACAATTTATTTTCGTTTCATAAAAAAATTAATTTAACCAGTTTATAGTTTATGGTTCTCTTTCATGTCTTTTTCTCTATTATTGGGGTTTTCATGTACAAATCCGGGTTTCCATGCAACCTGACCCCAAACCCATGCTATGGCATATCTTGAAGGGAGTTCCAGATCCCCATTGGATGGAATCTAATTCCTTGGTATAAAAAATAATATTTGGTAATTATTTGCACCATAAGAAACAATAATGAACAACCCAAAAGAATTACATCTTATCAGAAGCTACAATAATAACCAAAATAAATAAAAATATCCCAAGATAAAAAAATTATAATCCCAATCATAAATAAAAATACAAACAAGGGTAGGAAAACATACTATAAAATTGATCCTCCATGTAACATGATGGTCAACACCCTCAAGACATGTCCACAAACACATTTCATAAGAGGAACACTAGAAACCAGATCCACCATCACTACAAAGAAATAAGTTAAATTTATCTTAGTTAAACATAACACGTTCTATATACAACCAGTGGTGTATGTAGGGTGTGATCCAATTCCCAGTAGGATTACATCAAAAATATATTTCATTCCACATGATTATAAGAAAAATCAACAAGTTATTTTTTTAAGAATAAGAATGGAAAAGAATTTAAATAAAACATTCTATGGAATTAAAAGGGAACGAATATATCACCAAATGCCTAATCATAAGAATAAAATAAAATAAACACAAGAGAAAATTCTAATGTATTGGGGTTAGTGGTATTAGGATCTTCATATCGTAATGATATGGACTAAAATCAACAAATCAAAGTGTTATCCTGCTTGAACCACTAGAGGGAAACACATCCAATAGTATAGTGGTATCCAATCATCATCACATGATTAGTTAGTGTTTTAGCATTAATTATGGTAGGGGAACCATGCCTCATCCCTAGAATACCATATAGTATACTAGAACTAGAAATTCAAACCTAGTATCCAATGATTACTTTTGTTATCATTTCGATCTCTTATATCATATGAACCACCAAATAAACATAAAATCATACCCCATAACGTAAATAAACATGAAAACCACCATTTTCTATAGGAAAACCCATTAAAAATCCAAAAAACAACAAAGTCCCTTTAAAAATCATTTTCACCACCCATATAGTTCTAAAACACATTTAAAAATAATATCATGCATACTAAAATCATCCAACAAGGTTATGTAATGTAACCACCTAACTTTTTCATGGAAATATGTAAAAAATAGTTAAAAAATGAAAAACGACCACAAGAATAACATACAATGGAATGAGAATACCACAACCATCGATATTAATCCCATGAAATCAAGATTAAACCCTAATTATGTCAACTTACCTAGTGGAGAAGAAAGAATCCCTGAAAAAATGAAGAAAAAACCATGAAGAAAGAATAAAACAAGATATGAGATACTTAATTGAATATTTCTTATAGACTCAACATCAAAAACCCATGAAAATGGAGACCCATGGGAGACAAGATAGAGGTGTCTATGTTCTTAGTGTTGTAAAGCTCAAATGGATTGAATTATATGTGGAATAGGGTCAAAATTGAGAAAAGGAAGTTTAAGAAATTTAATTTTTTATTTATCTAGGTAGGCTTCATGATTTCGATACACGATATACAAAACCATAAACCTACCATGAAGATCTGTCATAAATAGAGAAACTGGGCTACCTAGTTGCTTAGGGGAGGCAGTACGCCTATGTGGTTGACTCTGCACCTTATAAAGACCTACTGGTCTTGGTGTTGGGTTAGTCAAATGCTCCTGCTACCTAGAAATTTCCATTGTACATGGAACATGATCTCTACTAGGCTAGAGCCTTATTTCTAATATCGAAGTTCCAATCATGCTCCACATACATTAGGTTCCAAAAAAAATTCATTTTTAACCAAATATCTAAGGAACATTTATACAGTAATACCCAAAATATAGAGAAACATACCCCAATATAAAATCTTAGATATGATAATTCTCCCCACCATGAAAATATTTCTCCCTCAAAAAAGTAAACTTGATATTTTGGAAGAGAAAAAAATGGTTATTCCTCATCAACCTAAGATCTTCTCACCCATGTCTCATGCTCATCATTATGATGCATCAAAAGAACCTGAAAAAATGGGATGGAAGTTTCTAAAGCACTTTTTATTGGGAATCAAAAATCCATACCATTCCCTTGAAAATATAAAAATTGAGTTCTAACTCTTACTCTTCCCAATTACGAAAATGATACATATCTAGATTTTAATTCTTCAATTGTTTGACATTGAACTTTTCAAGAATTGATATCAAATGAGACAGAAAATCTAATTGGTATGCCACGCTATCAACCAACTTTTTAATATCAAAGGGTCTGAAACTCCTTGGGCTAAGATTAACATGATTAACAAGAGACAAATGAACCAAATTATGGGACACCTTATGTCAGACAATATCACTTACTGAGAATTCCATGTCTCAGCACCCTTGATTAGCATAAGGCTTATGTAATATTTTTTCTATCAATAACCACTGTTTGATCAACCAAACACTATAATATGTCTTTTTTAAAAGGCTTGGTCCCAACAATGAGGTTTCACCCTTTCTTACCTTCACAAAGGAATATGACAAGAACAACAATAAAGTGCCTCAAAGGGATCCATTTTTATTGAGGATTGGTAAATTTTGTTATAGAAAAATTCTACCAACCCCTAATGGTTATCCCAGAAGCCTCCTAAATCTAATACACATGTATAGGCTATGTTTTCCAAGATCGGATTCACCTGATTTGTCTTACCATCCATTTGAGAATGGTATTCATTGCTCATCCTGACACGTGACCCCATTTCCTTCTAAAGGAATTCCCAAAATTATGAATTAAAATGGGGTTCCCTATCTAAAAAAACTATCAATGGAAGACCATAAAGCTTCACTATCTCTTAAAAATACAACTAAACCAATTTAAAAACATTGTACGAGTCCATTATTGGAATTAAATGGGAGTATTTGGTCATAAGTTAAATCACCACCCAAATCACATTCCTCCCCCATGGTGTATATGTTAATCCAAAAATGAAGTCCCTATCAACCTGGTACCACTTGCATGTAGGAAGGGGTAGTCGATGAAGAAAATAGGAGTGATTATGGTGCTCTACATTAACCTCGGTATATTAATAACAATTGGATAAAAAAATTCATTTTTAATTCCTAGACACCATAACTGATGATGCACATCATAAAACATATTGTTGGTCTTGAGATGAATTTCCCACTGATACTAGTGGATATATTTTATCACTAACTTACAAAGATACAATGACATAAAGAAAATAAACATGAAGTATATGATTCCATATGAAGATTATGTCCACCCACAAGTCACCTAATAACTTTTGAGAAGTGACCTAGACCACTCGCACATCTCATCACTCAGCTTCTCCTGGAGGATAAACTCTAAAATGTAGTGTGTCAACTAATGAATATCCAAAAATTCACATCCACTATTCTACATGGCCAATAGATTCATCCTGGTAAAAATTCTCATCAAAATCCACAAATCACTATACTATTTTACATCTTGCGGAGTTATTTTCTAGATCAATGAATCTTCGACCACATTACAATTACCTAGGGTGTAGAATATATCAATATATATCCCCTGAAGCTATTCTACCAAATAGTGATTTCATAAATTTATATCCATATAGGACAAAATGTATTCCAAGATTTTTTTTATTATTCTATATAATTATACCTAATGAGGTAATAGACCTACATCTTTGAAGATTGCATCACCACTACCAATTCAAGGTTGTGGGATTGGAAATTCTTGTCATTTTTTCAGAATGGGTGAGAACTATAGGCCGTCCCATCATCATTCTGCATTAAAACACAACCACAACCCATACCTAAGGCATTATAGTAAACCATGATTCCATTCCAAGATTTCAGTAAGACCAGAACAATAGTTGTGGTCAATGGTCTCTTAAGCTCCTTAAAATAAGTTTGAAATTCCAGGAAACAATCAAGCCATTCTCATTTTGGGTAAATGTTGTAATGGGTGAAGAAATCCAAGATATATCTCTAAAAAATTCTTATTATAACCTACCTGGCCTAGAAATATCCAAATCGTCATGATTTCCATCATCTATACCCATCAAATCAAATCCTTGATCTTCTTAGGTTCCACTAAAACCCTAGGTTCCTAGATAAAAAAACCAAAAAACTTTACCTCCCTAATACAGAAGTGCACAATGAGAGGCTAGTATAGATACAATGATCTTAAAGGGTGCCAATCATAATCCAAAATTTCTTCTCATTCTCTTACTAAATCTCATAGTAGACCATGATGTCATCCATGACCACAACAATGATATAGTCGAGATACGGATGGAACACCCTATTCATGGGTGCAATTTAGACAAATAGTGAATTTTTTACTCGAAAGGTATCCCATATACTCAAATTAGTAATACATTCTTCAGAAGAATGTATTAAGAACATCCATCTCTCTAAATCTTGCCCGGTGGTACCAAAAACACAAATTGACCTTAGAGAACCACATTCCCCCCTTGAGATTATATAATATGTCATCAATATGAGGAATTAGGTACTTATTCGTGATCATTTCCTTATTAATCTTATAATAATCGATGAAAAAAATGAGAGATGCATCATCCCTCATTAAAAAATATAGGGGAATCCCATGATGATATTCTCATGTAAATGAATCATTGGTATTAAAAATAATCCATTTATATATTTAATTCGATCATCTCAATGGGGGATATACGGTATGAGGGAAAAGATATCTGTTAGGTTTTTAGTTTCAAATAATTGTTGAACTCCATATCCCACTCTGGAAGGAAAACTAAAAAGACATCTGAAACACCTCTAGAAACTCATCCACCAAAGGGGGTAATCAACCTTATAACAACCACCATCGCCCTCTAGCATGAGTGATGTGATGTGATAAATAATAAAACCCAATACCTGAATTGGAGGTCCAACACATCCTAAATTAGGATCCTATTTTCCTTAAAAACTAGTATACTACCATTAAGTTCCAAAAACCCCATATTCTGATGATAATAGTCAATGTGCTCTATGAAACACACCATCCAATCTATATCATGGATCATCTCAAAGATTTACATTCCCAAAACCAAATATACCCATTCGAGATCGACCTCTGGAAAAGTGATCATGTGGTATGGATATCTAAAACCCTACTTTCTCTTCTTTCCAAGTGGCATCATAAAATTCATTGCATATGGAATGATCTCGGATTTAAATGTCAACATATACATAATAAATATAGAGATAAAAGAGTTATAAGAACTTTTATAAAATTAGTAATAAATTATAGATCATGTAGTATGAACTATACCTCGAATCCTGGAAGCTCCTTCATCCGAATCTACTGGTGCTTGATCCATAACCTGAAGGTGTCTCGTCTCTTCTTGATTCTGAGAATAGTTGTTTACAACCAGTTCTACCATAAACTCAATCTACATAGATGTAGATCTATCCCTACCACTAGTATTTTTAAATCAAGAGCCCACTATCCTGGATGGTTATTATTAGTTTTTCGTTCACCTAGAGTATGTGGAGCCCACACCCCCAAAATATGGTTGTGCAGCTTTACAAAACAATTGAAAATTCCCTATATGTCTACAATGATGTCAATATAGGAGGGGAAGGACATGATGGTATTATTTTCCCTATCCTTAAATGCAGATGGAAAAAAAAGAAATCCAACATCCAAATCTACATATGAAGTTGGTCTTATGTGATGTCTTTAACAACCACCTCCCTAATTCTCATTCTTGCCTCACTTCCTCTTCCGTTCATATGAAAAACCCTTCCTTGGACAACTAACAAAACAAACCCAAAAAACCATGACATTCTAGTATGATCAGTATCTACAATCAGGTCATAATCAACTACTTAAGAATAAGTATTTAATATAAACAAGAAGACATGGGATAATATATTTGGCTATAACCCCATATCAAAATGGTAATCCATCAGTTTCTCATTAGAATCAACTATGGGGGAAAAATTAACATACATAGTGACATGGTTGACATAATCCAACATAGTCCGATCCCCTTGGAGGTGATCTAGAAACTCTCAAGTCTTGGAAAATTCTATGGTCCTTGGGAAATATTAATCATTAAATACATCCTTTAATTCCTCCCAAAACATCTTCTTATGCTTTCCTATCTAGAAAACCGATTCCCCCTACCCTCGACTGGTGACTTCCAACAAGAAATAGAAACATGTCACCTAAACTACCTGAGGAGTATCAATAAAACCAATCACACTTTTAATAATCTCAACCCAATCATGAATCTCCATGGGTTTGTGCTACCCCAGAAATGATGATTGTTCTTGAGGAACTCTTGATCGTTTCCTTTTTCAAGACGTTGTTTAGATTCCCTAACTCAAGCTGGACTAGAGCCCACTACCCGATCCAATTCCGACACATCCCAAACAACAACTTTCACTAGTCTATGATTAACAAGTTAGATATAAAAGTCATTGGCCTCTTCCCGTGATTGCATAGGAACACTTAGGGAAGCATGATGCTATACTATTTAACAAACTAATGAAACCATCAAAAACTTTTACAAAAAAAATTCATAAAATCAACAACATTTAAACAGCATTATAAATAAATACCAAAACCATTACAAGCATAATCAGAAGATAAAGCACTAGACCCCCACATAGTACCCATACATAGTCTGATTCTAGTACATTTCACATGGATGAATAATCAAACCAAATAATAATATCCCATGGTGACCCAAAGTCTATGCAGAGGTTTGTTGGTTAGAGACCCCACTCATAAAAAAATCCTTAAGCCCCAACAGTCCATGATCCTACCTCTCTAGACTATCTTAAAAAACATGACCCAATTAAATGGTGAAAACTTCTCTTATTCCATTTTTTCATGAATCGTGATGGGCTTCCAAACATCCCAACACCCTACACAAACCTTGGCTTGGATATAAGGGTTCTTTGGATCCCCACATCTAGTAAACCAATTACATGGAATCAAACATATAATTTGGGAATAATTTTTCCCATAATAAATGACTATAAAAAACCAAAAAGACTAACATCACATCATAAGAAATATTTATCAACAAAAGAAATAAAAAATATATAGTTAAACAGTTTAAAATTCCAACCACAAACTAGAATACAAACAAGCGGTGGGGATCCATATACAAAACCAAGCCTCAAGGAATAAAGATGGTCCAAAATCTCAATCCACCTCCACCAACACCTTATATAAAATGAAAACTAGCATATTAATCCAACATAATAACCATAGAAAAATTAATTTTACCCGGTTCAATAATTTTTAGTTCTATGTACATGAAAGGTTGTATTTAGGGTGTGATCTAATGCCTAGTGGGATAACATAAAAAGATATTTCATTATGTAACATTATATGAAAAATTTACATGCTAGTTTTCTTGGAAAAAAGAATGTAATTTTTTAATATAAAAAATGCTCCAGATTTAGAAAGAAAATACTATAACACCACAAACCACATGATATAAATAGCATCAGATGATCCCCATGGGAAAATATCAATGTACTTGGGTTTTTCTAGTCCTAGGATACTCGTACCTTGGTGATATGTATTACAAACCACACCCCACAACATACTCATGCACAAGATACTAGAAGGGAATACATACCACAGTCTAGTGGTCTATAATAATCATCAAATGTATAGGTAGTGGTGTATCATTAATCCTACAATATGAACTGAGCCTCCACCCTTCCAGATAGCCTAGCATACTAGACATGGTCTTCCCATATTGGAAATTATTTATCTTGGAAAAAGTTTTCAAAATTTATTATATATTCAAACTTTTATCTCCATTATTATAAAGGTTTTTTTGAAGAATACATTCCATGACACATGCTTTTATTTTTTCTGGATTCATGGATTCTTGATGAAAAACATGTTGAATCAAGAGTCAGGTTTGAATTTTAATTTATGGTTTGGAACATGAATTGTGAACATAAACCTATTAAACTGAAGTGGTATGTCTCCCCCAATATTATACACATGATTATGCATTATTCATTTCCCTCATTATCCTAATTAATTTTAAATTAATGCATTATTATTGAATAAAATGTGGTTCATCATTTTTTGTTATAAGTACTATGATGGAATAACACCTTCCATTATTGGTACCCCCATAATTTGCTATGGGGTATTATTATGTCAAATATTATGGTTTCAATGGATTTTTCTATCATTATTGACTATTGTATCACTATAGATACATTCATAGGCTATTTCAGTACATCTTTTATAATAATAATGTATTTTGATTATTTTTTTGTTTTATATAGTAACTGTATAAAATTTTGGGCAAGCATATGGTTTTATTATATTGGAATTTGGATACATATTTGTATTGAGTGTGTAATTGAATGACTATATTGAGAATGTTAGTTTATTTATTATATAGTATCTTAATCATACATAATTTATTTCACATAATGTGTTAGATTATTTGGCAGTGTGAATGTGTTTATAGACATGATATTTTATATCATCTATATAAATAGGTTGAGTGGGTTTTCATTCCATTGATGGTTCTTATATATAAGGAACCGAGCTTAATCATTATATATTCAAGTGTTTTTGAAAAATATAATTCACATACATAAAATAATGAATAAATTTTGGTTTATAGTTTTAGAGTTTTAGGAAAAAAATATTAAAAATTAAATCTATACATTTTATGTGGAAACATATACTAAGTATCTTATTTTCTCACCAAAGAAAACATTATAAAAGAAAACATGGTTCTATTTTAGGATAAATCTTAAAAAAATTCATCATGACATCATCCTTGTCCAAAATGTCCCTTAAACACAAGGAAACTTATTTTAAAACATGATCTAAGAACAAAAATCATATTACATGACATAAAATAATTAAAATAATGAGTTGAGTACTAAACTAAAAAATCATTTTTATAAAAACAGTAAATTTATGTCAAAAGGTAATCATTTTCAAGAAAAAAATTATCATAAATTTTTAGAAAAACATTCATTTCCCTTGAAAATTTATTAAAATAAATAACAATGTTTTTTAAGTAATATGGTACGTCATCTTTTCATATCACTCGTACACATGAAGTAACCAAGATGGCCATCCTCTATGTCTAGAGTACCCAATGAGCTATAGGTTATAACATAACCACCTGTCCTTGGTTTATTTAAGAAACCACCCATAATTGGTTAACAATGTAACCATCAATCCTTGGTTCATATTGGAACCATCCATAATTATAAAAAATGAACATGTACCATATTAAAATCTTAAAACATGAGCTCTTACATTATAAAAACATTATTAAGGAAATAACCTTTTTATTTTGAAATCACATATTTTTAGAAAAACAAAATTACATTAAAGGTAATTTTTTAATGAAATTAACCATTTGAACATGTAATTTATGATTCCTAGAATTAATGCATCATTAAAAAAATGGAATATCCATTCATTTTCTGTAATTTAAAAAACATTGGTTTTATATTTTTGCCAAAAAAGTCCAAAAATTTCTCGTTTGGAAAAGGAAAAAAAGATTCCTTTCAAACTATTCTATAAAATTAGGAAATAGGTAAAAATGAATTTAAAAATCATTTAAAATTTAAAAAAACTTTATTTAAAACATTTTTATAAAATAATAAATTCAATATGTAAAGATAAGAGTGTTTTTAAGAAAACATTAACATTGTGATTTTTTATAAGAATGTCTCATACCATGAGTCTGACTCATGATGTCAATTTTTTATCTTGTAAAATAGTAAAATATGGTTAATTTATAAATTTTTAAATCCTTTTTATGTTTATTATTCCTTTTTTATCACTTATTTCAATGTAAATATATTAATCATTTAAATTGACATATGTTGATTTGATGATATTCTATTTATGAGTCCAAAATTACTTTCATCGATTAACTATATTCAAATTGGTCATTATTTTTCCATATCGATAATAAAAATCATGACATAATTATAAATTTTACTCATAAACTAAAATATTAAACTCATTTGTTACATATGGTAATGAAAAATAAACGGCATTACAATCATAGAGACCATATGTTGTACAAACTCATGAGTGATGTTTCCATTCTTCAATGACCATTATGGAGTGATGGTATTTATTATTTTATCTACCATAATCTTCATAATATCATATATATCATATTATTTGTTTAAATGTACTTATATATATTGTCCATGTGGGGTTGTGATGAAAAATTAATAGTGTAACATCGTGGATGTGGTAGTCTGCACATAAACGTGGGAGATGTTATCATTTTTATGTGAAAGGATCGATATGAATGTAAGTGATATCTTATAATTTAATAATGATAAATATATATTGAATAAAATATACAAAAATTAATTAAATCACTGTAATATTTCTTGACATACAACGACGGAAAAAATACTCATCGGGTTGTGAGGCGGTAGTCTGCCAAACACATGGGTGATGAATTATTATCCCATTTGATGGAAGAGGATACAGATGTGGGTCATGGAAAAAAATAACAAATTAGTATACATAGGATGTTATATTTATTATTTTTCCTTGTTTTAATAAGATTTTATATAGATGGAATAAGAAAAAAATAAAAAAAATTACTTGAAAACCGTACCTTTTATTTGGAAACCCTCCTTTTCATAACACCTTTATCCCTATTAGTTTGGTATTCTACCGAAACAATACCTATTGAAACTAGGGAGGGATTATATGAAGGTACTATGGAATGTTTTTTATAAACAGAAATGAGGATTTATTTTTGAATAAGTTAGAAGAACAAGTTCCCTTTTATAATAGAGATGAGGATCCCTCTTGGGATTTCAAAAGATAATAAATTAATATAATTTAATATTTAATTTAAAGTGGATCAAAATTAAAGTATTTTCAAATATAATAATATTATGGTTCTACATATCCTCATTGAAAATAAATTATATATGTTTTACTATATTTATACCCTTATCTTTTTAATTTAACCCTTATTTAGTTTGTTTAACTCTTTCTATGAAAACATATATATTTACAATTTATGAATTAATTAATTAAATAAAAAATAAAAAACAAACAATAAATGTTTCATGGTTGAAATTTTAAATATTATCCAAAATGCATGGAATAATTTCAGGATTTTTAGAATTTTGTATCATTTAATAAAATATTATTTACCAAAATATAAGCACAATGTCAATTTTAAGAACTATTCATTCCATTGACTTTAATTATATCAAGATAACAAATATAATTTAGAAAGAAATATTATTATATCTATAAAATTTCATGTTCTTTTAAATTTTTTTTATTAAGACATTATTTATCTCAATTTATATAAATTTTTCCTTTTTAAATTCATTTATTTGATTTTCTCATTAATTAAATAATTGTTACATTAGCATTGTGCAAGTATTAATAAGTAATTATTTCATTTCTAAAGATAAAAAAAAGTTACCATAAAAATGATAATTATTATATATTTAAAATTAATTTTTATAGTATAAATTATCCTCTAGATATCATAATCTTAAAAATATAATACTTATTAAAAAAAGAGTGTGACATTTTTGACATTTATTTAAATAAAATACTATAAAGACCATAATCTTTTTCATTTTACCCCAAAAGGTCATAAATTACACCCTTGGATAATTATGGTCGATATATAGTAATCCAGCAATATTTAGGGAACATTTTGGGTAACTTGATGGTTATTATAAAAATATTTGTATCCTAAATTATATGATTTATCCTTTAGTATGTTATATAAAATTACTAAAGTTACTATTTATATTGAACAAAAATAAAAATGAATTTTTTACTAAATTTGGACTCACTGATTAAAAATAAAGAATCATTTTTTCATAATTAAAAATAGAATAGTTTTGTAATTTAATTTAAAATTAGACTATAAAAATGAAAAAAAAAATTCATAGAAAAAAATCATTTTAAAATATAATTTTTTATACTAAACTCAATTATTAAATCCATTAACACCCATAATTAGATTATTCTAAATAAACATTAACTGATTAAACTTTTATATAAATCCAAAACATAATATTATTCTATAAATACTTTAAAATAAATTACTATTTTAAAAAAACCGGTAGTTTTCAATATTCATTAAAAAAATTATATTTTCATTAAATTATAAAAAAAAATTAATGATTATTTTTGAATTATTATTAGAATAAAAAAAATTCTATAACTTATAGAAATTAAAATATTAACTCATAAGAAGAAGAAAAATATAATTTTTGATGAAACCATATTTTTGGAAATATAAAATGATATTACTAAAATTTGTGTGATTATTTTCAAAGAACATTCAATTTAATTCATATTGAGTGAGACATTTATATTTACACCATAAATTATTTATTCCTATTTATAAACACCTATTTAACATCTATATTATAATTATAATATTTAAATAATAATATTTATTTGTTTGTTTAAGGTCTATGTGGATTATCTTCTATGCTATTAAACAATATTTCCTTAAAAAAATCAAGATTTTACAGCCAATAGAATGAGAAATAAGATATAAATAAATCTACTATGTGATATTCTCTCAATTATCGAACTCATTATACCCATTACCTTATCCCCTGGATGGGTTGGGAGATTTTCATGGATGAGATAGTCTAAATCTGATACTCAGGAGGGGTCATTACGATCCTAGCATATTTAGACACATATATTAATATGTGTGTATTTTTTCTTGAATATTTATTCATTATTATTCAATTAAAAGATTCTTTGGTTTCTACCCATAGGGGATATCCATTGATTATTATCTCATACTCTTTGCCAACACTCAAAGAAGATAGTGTTGGTATTGACCCTCCCAGTATAGGTGTTATCACATATACATTGTATAAGTCTTTGACATTACTTATTGTTGATATACTACTTTATCATATATGTTCATTTCTAAACCATATTATTTTATACAATTATAAATGATTAAACCAATTCATGCATAATATAATTATATCATTATTGTGCTGAGACACCGTTGTTGGGGTCCTATTGGGTTTTTATGCACATTTCCTTCATAGACAGCTCGATGGATGTGAATACTTTCATTTACCAGTTCTTAGGTATTCACAACTAATCTAGTATTTTTATAATATCAATTGAACTATTTTATTTCTTATCATGGATGTTGGATCAATTTCCTCTCTAGAGATAGAGTTTTATAGAGGTTGTGTTTGGAACATCACTTATTCCTTCCCATGACATCCTTATCTTGGGAATTATATTGTATAGAATCATTAATTTAGAAAATTTTAAAATACTTCATTTCTGTTCTCAGATCATCTACACATCCATTTAGATTATTTTTTGGACATTTTTATTTTTAATTCTACTATAACATATTAGGTTTATTTTTATTTTTTGGTGAATTTTATTTTTTCCAACTTATGTACCGGTAATGTCAGATTTTTAATATAAAATATTTATGAATCATATATTAATTATTATATAAATAGTTCCTATTATTCAATATTAAGGCATGTGATAATTCTTTTCAGCCCCTGGGGATCGAGTAAGACTCTTAGGGTAGTATCGTACTAGATTTCAGTATCATATAGGGTATCTGGGTTATGGTTTTTATAAAGGGGTATTATTGAAGTATATTGATGTTATCTTCGATCTAAGACTTTGATGTTTAGATATGATCTTTTAATATTTTAATTTTTTATTAACCATTAAAATGTAGTCATAAACCTATTTATAATCGAATACTGACTTAATTATGTATATCTAGGTACTTAGTAGGAACTACAGGTTGACTATGAATTCTTATTTACTTAGTATTATGAAATAAGACTTAACATGTAATATAATACATTCTTAGGAGTCAAAATGTATTTTCTATTTGTTTTTCACGTTAAGAATATAAATGAAAAAACATAGGATTTCATCTATATTTCTTATCTTTTATAGATTATTACACAATTTTTTGGATCTAATTGGGGGTTTGTATTAACTAAAAAATTGGTAATGTATATATATATAACACATTATAATAAATAAATATTAGTGATGATTTGGATAATATTAAGTAATTGTTGAATCACTTGTTTTAAAAATAAATGTTTATTTATTTTAAATTAATTAACAGAAGATTAGTGTATTATCTTTCAAAGAATTACTTAGTTTCTATACATATTTTGATTACTCACCATATATACATTTTTTTTTATATTTGGGTTATTGATCATGGTCTATATATAATTATTTTATTTTTCCCTCTCATATGGTTTTGTGTTTTTTTATTTTTATCCCATTATCATTCTTTTCTTATGATCAATAATCTATTTCTAATCATGTAATTGTGTATAATTTTAATAGATTTACTTTTTTAAGAGAATTTTGTCTATTAATATATTTCATTATAATTAGGATCATTTTATATTCTTATTTTGGGAAATTTTCTCATTACATATGTATTTATATGATGCTATAACTATTTTTTACAATGCAACAGTCAAACATGCTAGTCAACTATTTTGAGTTGTGCCCAGGACGAACATGGTTCATTGGGTATAGGTAATTATGATGAAACTATAAGCTCCATCGACTAAAGAAAACTATTTTAATATTATGTTTTATAACAGGGAGAATGTGACTCAATAAAACTATGTTTTAAATGAATTTATTTTAAAAATGGAATTAAATTTCCATTAGAAACACATTTTCCATATTTATCATTATTGGGAAACACATAGTGTTTTTAAAATTGAAATTTCTTGGATATTGAAATGGAATAGATATTGTTGAAAAATAATTATACCTTATATTGAAATTGAAATTGGGTAATGGTTTTGGAAATGTAGTGATTCATTTTGAAAATATAATTGGATTTTTTTCAAAAAATAAAATTATGTTCTTAAATAGGATTGAATTTATATACATCTCATTTATGATCTATTTATTTTTCAAAATACATGTGGTTACATTTATAAATATTAAATAAAAATAATGTTTTATCTTAGACTATTAATTATCAATGACATGAATGAATAGAATATGGTGTTTTATAAATTATTTTTTATATGATTTTTTTGGAATAATTAAGGGTTTTATTTAATCCTCTTGATGGTGAACCTTTTAAATGAATAGAAATTAAGTGGAATCCTATGAATAGACAACCCTAGTACAATTCTATGGGGGGATTACCTCAACATCTATTTTGGTTGGTTAATGTTATTTAGTGCATCATATGGATAATGTTATATCATTTTTTATGTTTCATTGGTGGTTTAATGTTTTACCTTTGTTCGATGAGTCGTACATCAAAAGAATGATTGAGAATTTTAGTATCTATTGATGTGTTAGTTACTATTTTATTTTTATATTTCTATTTTGTCATTTTTATGATTTGGTTTTTATTTCAATGATTGGACTAGAGATTGGAGGCGATATTGAAAGTAATATATTGATTTTTTATTAGATATGTGATTTCTTCTAACGTTTTAAAAACTAATATTTTTTCGTTGTGACTTGTAATAGATTTTGATGTTATAAAATATTTAATAGATGCTCTGATTTATATATTACATACTTAAATGTGATAATGAATTAGAACATAATCTCTCAGTACTTATTGAAGATGAAAAGTAATATATTTTTACAGTTTTATTGACCTCAGGTATAGATATATAAATCTAATGTTTTAGGTGGTAACCATTGTGTTGATTAATATTGGGTTAATTTGAAATATTTGGTTTTAGTTTACATGTATTTTTTCTATTAGATATTCAGATTTTATTTTTTGAGGATGGGGATAGATTTTGAGGTGTTTTTTGACTATTTATTTAATTTATTAATGGTTTTTAGGATTATAGTGTAGTTTAAGTGTGTTTGGATGAATAAATAGAAATGGGTTTAGAGTTTGGGGGACTGCATACACTCTAATGGAATTTTACCATGAGTCTGATGCATAAATATTAGATATAGAGCCATTGGTGTGCCACTTTAAGTCCATTGGAGGTCCCTAATAACTTTTATGGAGACCACAATAACATTTTATTAAATGTCCCTTACTGGAATTTTTTATGTTTTCCATTTTCTTTCTTTAAAACATCGACCCCTACTTAATCCCCTCTCTTTTATACATTATCATAATCCCCACATAAGATCTCCCTTCACTTATTTTTAGTATTAGACATCTCTCTAAAGATAAAGAAAGGTTTTATGTGTGTTTTATTTAAAAAATATATGAAATCTCCCTCTATATCTCCCTATCCTCTCCTTCCGTTAATGATTTCCTCTTCTTACCTACTATAAATGGATAATTTAATTTAGAATTTAACCAAATTCATGGATGAATCAATTCTACCCACTTGTTCCATTTTTGTTTTGGGTTTTGAGGGAATATTGGTGGGTATTTTTGAAGTATTTTCTCTCTATTATGATTAATATTCCATCATTATTTGTTTGGGATTATTCAGAATAGGGATGTTTTTTAGTGATTCTATATCCTATTTTAATGTTCTATTCTAACTTAATAATTACTAGGGTGATTATCTTGACACTCTAATTTAGTTTTAGCTTAGTTTTGGATATAATTCTAAAATTGTGATATTGATTTGATAGGTAATTGAATATGATTGGTTATGGAATTGTTTTTGTAACACATTGGATACTAAAGATATATTTTAGTATAAGTGAATATTCCATAAATATAATGTAATGTTAGGGTGTCTAAAATAATCGATTGATTCTCAGGATTTTAATTCAGTAGGTTTACCATTGATTTCTTATAAATAAATTAAGTGTATTATTAAGTTATTAAAGATATGTATGATTATTTTTATACAATATTTTCTACATAAATTGTTAAATGTTTAAATAATTTTTTTAGGATATTTCTAATAGAAATTAATTATTATTTTTTGTTTCATTTCAGCTTTAATTTACCTGGATGTGTTTTTATGGATCCCATTCTTGCCTTAAAATATTTCATTGTAATTACATAGAATTTTGGTTTAGGTAAACCATTATTCAAGATTGAAATTAATTATTTTTTTCAACTTGTTAAACCTCTACGTTGACATTAAATATTGGTTGAAATGGTGACTAATGTTGTATTGTTAATCACAAATCACATTGAATGTAACTAGTAGATGTTGAGTAATTCCTTGACATAAACCCTCATGTCTCTAATTATATAATTAAGGGTCATAACCCTGATCCTTAAACATAAACAATAATTTTAAACAAATATTATCCAATAAAAAAAATATTGTGATAAAATCCAAAAAACAACACATAACCAATAGTTAGTGTAGTTCTTCTATGGTGATGTGGTGGATAGGTTATGAAGTATGAGTAAATGATTCACAATAAAAATCCTGATTGTTTTTGTAAATAACTAACCTTGTAATTTGATAACTATTTAATTTTTTTAATTTTTAAATAAGTTCAATATTAGGAATACCTTAAATTGTAAATGATTTCTTTTTGAAAACAATTTCTAAATTGAGATTCTATTCTACCTTTCTTCATTATTTATCTAAATATTTTACTAATTTATATTTTCTAGGAAATACACTTTTTCTTTTTTGGGAAATTTAGTATCTTAAATAAAACATATTTTGATCACGTTTCAGGGTTAAATAAAAAATTATGGGTTATGACATAAATTTGGAACTTAACCATGTTCAACTAGAGTTTTATGTCTTCCATATGCTTATATACATGGTTATACACTATTATTTTTCCAGGTTATCAAAATCCTTATAACATATATTCCACATTCTATAATCACATATTGATCACACACTATATATTATAAGTATTATGGTAGAATATACAATTTTTTAATTGGTACCTAATTAGTATGCCTTGAGGGTTAACCATGTTCAACACATGTTATTCCATTACATTTAACTATAATGGTTTCTTACTATATGATTATAGATTCATATGTAGACTATTTTATTTCCTTTTCTATACTAGTAAATGATCTTGGTTATTTTCACAATATATAATGTAAAGCCCTAGAATTTTGGTTCTTAATAAATTAAGACTTTCTTATAGCCTTTTCATTAATGTTCCTAGGTTTGGCCATGCTTGGGTGAAGTTCTTTAGGTTATAAATGGCCTTGGAAAGCTTGGGAGAATTTTTTTCAAAATGGGATACATCAAAACTGTGGTTTAGTGTGTGATGGTCCCTTATGATCCCTATTTTAAAAAATAAAGGTTAAAGTGAGTGTTTTCATAGGTTTGGGGTGACGAGGTAGCTCCTTATGGGCCATTGATTGGGTGGCCTCACTATTCCTGTCGTGGAGGGTGTGGGAGGGGAAATGTATTAGGGTTAGGTAACACATTGTAGGTGTAGACGATGTTTTTTGGGGTTTTTTAATCAACCATGGAAAGGTGTATCCTTTTATGGATGACATGGTGGTACTATAATGGGTTTTGAAAAGGTTAAAACTATCTCCTAGTTCCTTAACATGAATATTCTATAGGGTAAATTTTTATGATCCTTATGATAGATTTTGAATGTGGTCTTTATTATATTTTTTCCTCTATTAATCAGTTGATTTACTTCTTTTAGATTATTCCTTAATTCTGAAAATTTTCAAACACTCCTTGTACAAACCTATGGTAAGTTTTATCGACAATCCTTACATTCAGTTCATTGATTTTTAGAACATTGATCTTATCATGCTGATTTTCCCAACCATTCTATAAGATCTTACCTTGGGTGATTTATAATTATTTATATTCAACTTGATTATTGAGATCCTTAGATATTTATTCTTATCACTATCCAAGAGTGATGAATTTTTTTCTATCCTAAACCACACATGAAGAATATCATTGTCGATGTTAAATGTTGGGTAAGTGTTAGATATACCCATTTGGATTGATTCCTTATTAAGTCATATTCTATAACCGTTATGATTCTTTTTTAGAATCATTTATATGATTTTGTAGCATGAACACTTATTATTTTTGATTTTTGAATATGGATTGAGTAACAAATCCCTAGGTGAACTATAACTTTTACATTGAAATACTTGAGGTGGGAATTTACTTACCATATAAAGGTTGTTTATATGATTTTTATGATGATGTGAAGTTGGGTTATTATATTCTTCATACCAAGATTTAGTTTGATCTCATTTGTTTTCATGTGTATCCCATGAGTCCATGTATGATGATTGATCACCTATGTGTATGTTCATTTCCCATGATACCCATGTTTTAATTTGAACACATGTGTATCTATTTGGAAATTTTTACTCACTCTTGATATTTTATGGTGTTCCAATATAAGTGGAGATATTTTTTCCATCAGATATTTTTGTGTATTTGATATTGTTTTAATTTTCATTATATAGAAGTGAAAAGTGGACCAATCATGGCTCAGTGGCCTGAGAGAGGGGTATGTTCAAACCCTGAATATTACATTATAACCTCAATGATTTATATGATATGGAATGATGGTCATGTTTCTTGATGTTGGGGAATGATATTCTTAAATGATTTGACCCAAAGGGAAGTATTGGGGCATGATAGGATTATTTTTCATAACATGGGAAACAATGTTAGGATACAATTTCTTTATGGCCTAACCCATTGTACTATCAGAAAATAACGAACTTATTTCATGACTCAAGAATTTTAATCCTTATGGTGGATATGGTATACATGTTGTGACCTTTTCATTGACTATAGTTCATTAATTTTTTATGACTACATTTGAAGAATGGTGTTTAAGAGGGTATGATAAGTCTTTGTGGTACCTAGGTTATTTCAAAATTTCTTGATACATGATTTTATTTTTTTCTTACATGTTTCTCTATTATCATGAAATACCCTCTTATGCATGTGAAATCATGTTAAGGATGCATTGGTGATGTCTTATAGGGTTTATACTCACACCCTTCCTAGGAATATTGATGCATGTGTAGACTTCATAGTCAGAGTACAAGAAAGGGAAAGGCCCCAATGATAGAGATATATGAGAATGAGAATGGTATTTGGAGGACATATTAAGAAAATTAACGTAGGGATTTCATAGTGTTTTACATACCAATATTAATCATACTATTTTTTGGCCTTCCATTTTTTGGGTCCATGGTTTACCTTCTATATGATTTATGATACTTTAAATGTCATTTTTATAGCATTTTTTATTTTATTCCACTGTGTTTTCTATTTTTATTATCTTTATTTTTGATATTGAGGATATAGTATCCCCATTACAGTGTTCAGAACCTCTCTATTTTTTAGAAACCCATTGTGTATGTGGAAATGTGCATTATGCCATCTGTAACTATAGTACATATTCAGAGATCGATTTTGGGGTTTATAAAGTGGTATTAAAGGAGGTTATCAATTTTTCTTATTCTTGATTATGTTTTAAGGAAAGGTGGTAATTGGTTAGGTTTTATGGGACACATTCAGGGGAGTTACATGTGATTATGGACAATACATTTTTAATGGACCATTAACTTAACATTGTTGGGATTTCTTTAATAATTACTGTTTTACGCTTTCAGGTTCATCCTAAGCATATTTTGTGGTTAATATTTTTTTTATTTTGGTGATTTAATGCATCATGAGCATAAACTAAATATCACATTCCATGTATATACATATTGATTGATTCATAGTATACCTTTAATCAAATTCTTTCATTTTTACGATTCATTTATTGATATATATATATATATTCATTATTTTGGGGATTTGTTTTTTTCAAGAGTTTTTTATTTGAACTTCATAATGCCAGTTTATATATATATATACATATCATTTGAAACCCATGTTTTAATGGAGAACTAGTCTTGAAAATTGAGTAGAAACCTAATGGATGTGTTTTATTATATTATATATCTTCTTTGGATAGATTTTCTAAAATCCATTGTCTGTTCCTATGAACTACATAGGTTTTTATCTAAGTAAGATTTTATAGGTATTCTATGATTATGTTAGAGTTGTAAATAACACTACATCAACTTCTTTTTATATACCACCTTGGGAAGTGGGTTGTGATACTCCCACAAGTTTGGATATTATCATACAACCACACACATGTAAGAGAATTATCCCACACATGATCCAGTTATTATAGAGGAAAATTCAAATCATCAGAGTCTTTTACATAGTGAATGTTCAAGGTGAATGTGTTTCCAAGACTATGATGAATTATTCAATGAACTTTCATCTCCAACAACCTATGTAATTATAGATAATTAGAATCTCTCATGATATATAGGACAAGATTGACGTCATCAAGGTGATCTTAGATCTAGCAGAGACCCTATAGGATCAACAAGTGTGGTGGGAAATATTCATGCTTCAATGACTTGCCATCTGGTGACGGAGTTTCATGAATATTGAAAGAAGACATGAAGGTCTGGTTTTGATGAAAAATGTGGACCTCTTCTTTGTGGAGGGTAAACTAAATATGGGATGCACTTAAGAGTTTTTAGGGAATTAGTAGGCCTCGATGAGGGTGTTTTCATACGTGGAACATTTCATGGAGTTTCTACACTATTCTCTTATATTGGTTTTGAATGAGGAAAAGAAGGATAGTATGATCATGATCATACTTTATCCGGATCTCAGATTCTAATTAATTAATTTAATGAAAATTATATATACGAGATTACTTCATAAGTCCTTCAAGATTGAGAAGGGTATAAATGAGGATAGGGCTGTGGATTTTCATTTAGCTATCATAGTACTTCTCATTGATAATTCCAAAAGATATAAAGATGAAGGTATAGGCTTCATGCTAGAGAAGTGGAAGAGGGACAGATTAGATCATGGGTTGTTGAGAACATTATATCGGAGAATGAGGTCCTCAATGTTTAAACTATGGAAAAAGTGTTCAGTACCAAAAATTTTTTCCAAGGCCTTATATCAAGCATCATCAATGAAGAAAGAGGGTTCATCTTCAGCAGATTTGTGTGAGGGTGTTACAGACAAGTTTATATAGGGGTATAATAAAGTCATACATTGTGACCCAGGGATCTAGATAGGGTTCTACACAATATTTTTAAACCTTATAGACTTCAGTGACCCATGTGAGTTGTGCACCTTGGGGGAAAGATCATAGTTTGTAAGTAAGAAGGATGTTTGTGATAGACTAGGTTCTAGGTGATGGTGGTGGGGGAATAAAAACTATCTAAGGTATGGTCATGATTACATATATAATTTATAATATTTTTTATATTGGCTCTTCTAATTCATTTATATATACTGAAATTTATGTTGGTGTTGACTTACCAGTAAAGTTATTTTGGGAGTTTTTATTGATTGATACACCCTTAGGGAAGAATGTAGATAATCATTAGTAATATCTAGGATATATTGTAGTAGTTTTTTAATTTAGAAATCTGTAATATTTCAGGAACCTTTAGAAGAAAATATTTGATGTGATTTTATTCAAGGACAAGAGGAAAAGTTATTGAGTGCACAAATATTTTTACAGGAGATATGAGTTAATTATTTTTCCCAATGTAGATATTTTTTTGATTGGTGAGTGGGATGTTGGAATAGCTATAGTTGAACAAAAACTGAGATATTTTGGATCTATATATAGGGAAAGTATATTGAATTTCTCTTATAATAAATCTAGTAGTAGGCTCACACCTTCAACCAATGTTGGACCTATACCATGATTTGTTCTCAGTTCAATTTTTAGTTGCCCCTCTTGAGAGATAAATTTACTTTCAAATCAAACTCATATCTAGAGATTGTCCTATATCAATTACCCCATATCATTTTGAATTGGATGATTTTAAGGAACTATAACTGTATCTCTAGGATTTGGATCTGAATGGTTTTATAATGACAAGAACATCAACTCAGGGCGCCATGTTGTTTTTTATAAAGAAATAGGATGGTAGTTTTGAGTTGTGTGTAGACTACAATAATTTGAAATTGTTAACCTTGAATATTCATTAGCCATTTGAATAACTAATAACTTGTTTGATTCACTATGGGTATCCAAGGGGATACTTATGAGTGATCTTAATTGGGGAACCAAAATCTACAATTCAAAGAGGAGGATATTACAAAGATAGTTTCCATGAGTAAATATAGACTATATGAGTATCATTTCATGAATTTTAGGCAGAAAAAAGTAATAATGGTATTGATGGTTCTCATGAACATGATCATCCATCCATATCTATACTTATTCATTATGGTATTTGTTGAAAATATCGTCATATACACATGAACATTAGAGTTTCACACAAGGCACATAGATATTTTACTATGAAAACTTCAAGAAAATTGGATTTATTCCAATCTATCAATGTGTCACTTTAACATTCAATATGAATGATTCCTTGTGGATGTAATTTATAAGGTGGATATTTTTCTGGTCCTAGAGAATTTTAAGGTGTTTATGCTTTGAGATCACCCTCAAAACATTATTGATATTTGGATTTTTATTGAGTTGGATGGATATTATCAAAATTTAATCCTTGATATATACTATTTGGAAGTTTCTCTGATGGATTTGATGAAATACAATATGAATATTGACTGGTTTAATCATTTTGAAGAGGTATTCCAAGAGCTAATGATGATATTGATGAAAAATCTAGTTTTGAACCATCTAGATCCAAGGAGGTTATACATAGTTATTTATGATTCTTCAAGTGTATGGTTGGGACCTATATTGATGTAGACATATCAGGTAGAATTTTATGGATAATGTCAACTATGACCCCATGAAAACAACTACCTGATGAATGACTCCGTGTTAGTAGTGGTGGGTCATGCTCTAAAGATTTAGCAACATTATCTATTTAGTGCGAGGATTTTGTTTACAAGGACCACAAGACCCTATGGTATACCATATATTAGTGGGATCTATAAATGAAAAAAATGTGTCTGGTAGAGTATTTTTATATATTTTTATTCTATATAGAAAATTATATATTTAAAGGTAATGTCATGGAAGATGTTCTCAGCTCAAAAAAACATCGGTCAAAGGATCATGTAGATCAACTTTCATAGGGGGGATAACATCTAATGAGTTTGATGGAAGATTTTCTTGTTGATGCATTAGTGGATCTTGGAGTTATGACTTATACAAATTTGGTGATGTCATCCTCTTTGGTGGATAATGTGAAATTAGTCCAAGAGTTGTATCTTGAGTACGAAGTGATGTGGGAATGATTGGTTGGGATGATTCAATTTTGGTGTTGTCCTTATGTGACAACAATGTGATATTTTTTCAGGAGATATTGGTAGTCATAGCCTTATTTTATGAGGGATCTAATTATAGACTCCCATTTTCAATGTCGATAGTGCATCTAGGATTGTTAGAGATATACCATGACATCTGATGTCAGTTTTGTTGTTCATGTATAAAGAGTGACATCATTGGGTTGGTTTTGTGTTTACCTTACTACCCTTGGATAATGACCAAGCATCATCATCCTAGTGGTTTACTACAGAAAATTCTAGTTCCTTTGTGTATGTGGGTGATTTTTTGATAAAGTTCATGATGGAGTTACATAGGACATCGATGAGCCATGGTGTGTTATGGGTGATTGTAGATTGATTGACAAAACCGGAACACTTCTTATTAATTTGAGAGACTCACTCTATAGATGTGTTGGGAAAGATATATGTTTTAGAGAGTGTATTATAGTTCGGAGTTCCTCATAGTATCATATCAGAAAAAGAATTTTTGTTTTATATTATGGACTTGTAATAGATTACATAATACTCTAAGAATTCATTTGATGCTGAGTACAATGTATTTTATAGAGACAAATATATAGTCAGAGAGGATGATTTAAATACAATGGGATATAGTATGGTAATTCCCATTGTAATTTGGTGGAGTATGGGATGATCATCTATCCTTGGTGTATACTTCATACAACAACAATGTTTTGACTGATATTAAGAGGAACCTTTTGATAAGATATAAGGATTTTTTTACCACTCACCACTACATTGGCACAAGTCAGGTGACACAGTAGTTATTTGGTCAAGTATAGTACATTATTACATAGATAGAGCATATTTGATCAGGAAGTATCTAGTAACTACCCAGACTAGGAAGTGATCATATGGAAACCTAAAAATATGATCATTGTAGAACACTATTAGCAATTGGGTTCTCTTTCATGTGCCACCTTGTTTGGGGAATCATCATTTGAAGAAACAAGGGAAACTTGTTTCAAGGATTTTGGGACCATTAGAGGTCAATTAACATCTCACAGTAGTGGATTACCAAAAAAGCATCCTCCATGTCATCTAGGCATGCATGATGTTTTCCAGATTTCTTGTATTTTTAGTTAAATTCTAGATCTTTTCCATGTGATCAACAATGAGGGTATTTAGTTGGAACCTACGACATGTTTTGTAGAGACCCATGTTTGGATTGTTGATCAAAGATAGAAGGTATGGCGGGGAAGAAGGTTCCACTTATTTAGGTATTATGGAAGCATGGATGGATCCATGAGAAAAAATTTGAGGGCGAGTCTTATGATTGATCTCATAAGCCTCAGTCTTTAAATTAGGAAAACAAAGGATGCTTCCCAAGGATGATAATCCTTTTAGGGGGAGGTATTTATTATTCCCAAAAAATATTAATATGTTATGCCTTGTTTTCAACCCTTTCTTTTAACTTCTTGGTTTGATCCATTATTTGGTGATGTACCTGGAGTTTTGAGTGTCTATAGAGTGTTTTAGAAGGTCTTTGTTAAAAACAGGAGACAACATGTTTGTAGAAGAGTCCATGGTGGTCATTGGTGAGTCCAATGTAAAACAAGAAATGGTAAAACATTTGATTCCATAGGAATGGAGTGTTGTGGTATCTCTTGTATGATATTTCGTGGTTGACCACACCATGCTAGTGGTAGAGGTTGTGGTTAGATAAAATGGATGAGTATATAGTAACATGTTATAGGATGAGGCCACCTCAAGTGGGCTTGTTAAAAGCCACCATAGTGTAGTGTATACAATCGTGCAGTCCATGTTGGAAGTCATGTGGGTTTTGAACTGGCCGAAATCATTGCATCATTCCATGGATCTTGAATGTTACAAGTGGGAAACAAGTACAATCATTATGATGGATCTTAAATTTGGTTTATAGTTTATTATTTATTATTAAAATTAATTTATTCTCCTCTTTATGGTGATTCTATAGAAAAATTAATTTCAAACACTCTTTGGATGAACCAAGGCTAACTTTGATTGACCCTTCTTACATAGAGTTTTTTTTTAAGAGAACCTCAATATTAACAAAGGCTTTACTCGACCATGATGGATAATCTTACCTTGGGAGATTGAGACCTATTTTTTCTGAACAATATTTATGAGTTCCTTGCATCTCATTTATTGTCATTATCCCTAAGCGACAAAGAATATTATTTATTTTAGTAGATATAAATAATATCTTTGATGGTGTAAATTGTTGGGTTAGAGTTACATCTACCACCTTGGCATGATTAATTTGAAGTATATATTCTATATTGTTTCGGATGCCCTGTAAGAATGAATTATTGGAGTTCATGGCATGTAATATTATTCATATAGGCGTGCTAACATGGTTCAATTAATGATTCCCTTCATGAACAATGATGTTGATATCAACATTCATGAGGTGGATGTTTCGTAACATGTAGATGTCATCTATGTAATTTTTAGTATGATTTGTTTTTGGGTGATTATATACATTTTACCATTATTTATTTTGACCATATTTGTTTCTAACCCATGATACCATGTTTCATGATTGGTCACATGTGTGTGACTGCGTATCATGTTAGACCCATGTTTGATTTTGATTACATGTGTGTTTGAGTGTGTTTGGAAACAATTTCTTACTCTTCTTATAATATATTATTCCTCTATATGTGATCATTTATTTCTATGATATGTGTTGGAATATTATATATTATTGTTCTATGCATGGTACCAATTTGATAAGTGTACCCATCATGGATCTGTGGCCCTTGAAACTTGTAGAAATATAGGAATTAACGTCAAATTAATAATGTTAGTTTTTAAAAAATGAACGCCGATGGTTTGTGTGAGAAATTTTTGGAATTAGTTTTACTAAAAACAAATGCCAAATATTTTTATGAGTGGTTTTTGGTGTTGGTTTTACTAAAAAACAACGTCAATGACCAGAATATGATGATTGTTTCCATCGATTTAGGTTAAAATCGACCCCAAAAATAAAAAAGGTCTTCCATGTCAGCTTTAAGGAAAATCGATGCCATAGGTATAATTTTCAGTGTTGGTTTTCCAAAAAAGCGATGCTGAAAATTAAAAAACCGAATACTTTCGGCATCGATTTTTAACAAAATAGATGCCCAAACTAAAAAAATATAAATTATGGGTAGCTGTTTTGGAAAAAACTGATGCAATTTTTTTATTTTCAGCATCGGTTTAGGTAAAAACCGATGCCAAAAGTTCATTAAAATATGTTGGGATCAAGAAACACACATCTTCTTCATTCTTCAAAATCGAAACCTGCAGCAACTAATCTGAACTCGGACAACTTCAAAGCCATATTTTTGATCTCCAACAACTATTTTTGATGATTTTTTTTCTATTTTCATGATCTGTGGTCTGTTTTCTTCATTATATTCTATTATTTGACCTCCTAACGCTTATTTGTTCTTTCGATTACTATTTTGAGAAGATTTCAACTATGGGTTGAGTTTACATTATTTTTTATATTTATTTTTCTCTATTACAATCAATTTTTTCTAGATCTTATTGTGATTAATTTTTCAAATCTTTATACGGATCGGTGTTTCTATTGGGGATCTATTTTTGTGTTAAACTCTAAATATTGTATGTTTTTTTTAAATGTGTTGGAACATAGTTAATAGTCATCCCTAAGAGTGATTAGTCAATGTTCTTGATAAGGTTTAGAGTTTTAGGATTTTAGGATATGAATTTCTATTGGACATTATATATAAATGTATTAGTCAATTTTCTTGATGAAATTATACCAAAAAACAACTGAATTATTTTTATCTGACATTATGTATGAATCTATTGGTCAATGTTCTTGACCAATTGTATTAGTCAATGTGTTGACTTTTTTTTATCTAACATTATTTTTATCCTAACTAAATGACAAAATACTTTTCTGAAATTATTTTTATCTTACATTATAAGTCCTCATAGGACTGTGAAAATACACCTAAGTGGGGTGGGGTGCGGGGGTTGAATCAGGTCTACCTGAATTATACAAAAAACCAATGGAATTATTTTAAATCTTTTCTACTACTTTGGTCCATTGACAATCTATGGTATGTTACTAAATGAAGTGATATTTTTTCATTTACCCAACAATCCACAACCACAATTAATTTAAAATGTAAATAGAAAATATAAATGTGTTACTTTTACATGCTTTAGACCAGATTTAGAAAACCTACTCCCTATCATATTATACTCCCATTGAGATATATATTCACTGATATAATATATTAATCAGTTATAATCAGTGTCTAAGGATTATCATGACCTAATATATTTTGTAATTCAAAAGAAGATACATAATATTAACCAAGAAAACTTAGTACTACACCCCACAACACCTCTGTATTGGAATCTCATTAGTTCTTTCTCAAACTAATTCTTATTTAAGTTACTCACCATTAATTCAAAGGTTTTCACTACAACCAAATCGTTGGCCTTATTACTCACCAAAGATTATTTGAATTCATTTAGATAATCATGAAATAACAATATTTAAATTGAACTATGATATTTGATTAGTTCCCAATTCTTATGAATTAGTTTATGCAATTATCCAGTAATTTCATCAGCAGTGATCCTAAAAAATAGAACATAGATTGGATTCCTCTTCAGTTTCTTCATTTCATTCTTTGTGTGTTCACATCTATCAGCTCAATCACAAAAACATTTTATTCTTCCTCACAACTAATAGATCTCTTTTCTTGAACAGTTTCACAAAATAATCTATGTATATACTCATTAGAACATACAATGGATCCAAAACCACTAATTATTCCGCAAATGATTCTATTTTTCTATCACCAAAATGTGGTGTAAGATATATCAATTAAGTTATGTATTTAATTTCATCTTTCATAATTTTGGGAGAATTAGGATTGATTTCACTTATATTATGAACATTTACTGAAGTTGTTATTTCATATTACTAATAATAAATTAATTTTGCCCCTTTAAATTAATGAAATATTCAATACTTTTGACACATGAAACATAAAAATAATGCAACAACTATATAAAATGAAATTATATATTTTAGTATATTGATATTATAATTTAATTATAATATCAATATAACACATATATAAAATATGAAAATAATTTTTTATCGAGATGTAAATTTGTTTCATATGTGATGTTTTATATCTATTTATCAATAGTTTTTATTAAATGTGTTTCTGTTTACAATTTAATTATAACAATATATATATATATTTAAATGTTTATATGTTTTAATATATTCACCAATTCTTTTGTGATATCATATTTTGAATGGATATTAATTGGATACATTTACGATGAACTGCTACTATATATGAAAAAGGAGTTGATGAATTATTGGAATTTGCTAAATGAAATCTTCAAAATATTGATTTGATTTTCTATCCTTGTGTGAAGTGTTTAAATATGAGAATGTTAAAATCCATATAAATCAAAGACCATCTCATTTGTTATGGTTTTAGCCTTAATTATACACATTGGATTTGACATGGTTAAAGAACTAAAAATTCAACATCTAATGTTGATGAAAATATTCATAACGAGTCAGAGGATCATATTGAAAAATTAATTCATGATTTAAGTGCTGAAACCATCAAAAAAACAACAACTGTCGAATGATTGTATGGGGATTCTAAGAAACCATTATTCACAAGTTTCATTAAATATACAGTGTAATCAGCTCTTTTGAGATTATTTAACACAAATGAAAAGAAATGTGTTGAGTGATAAAAGTTTCTCAACCTCAATTGGGATTTTAAAATATCTACTTCTAGATGGAAACGGGCTTCCAAATTCCAATTATGCATCAAAGAAAATATTATGCCCAATGGGATTGGGGTATAAAAAGTTACATGATTTCCCCAATGATTTTGTATTGTATAGGAGAGAAAATGAATATTTCTCTAGATGTCGTATATGGGGGACATCACACTATAAGATAGTTGGGGAAGTCAACTCAGATTCATTCTCTGATAATGTCATCTAAGATCATGAAAAACAAATTTTGTACTTTCTAATGATATCATCCTATGTTTTTTTTCATAAAATTTTGATATTTCACTTGTTATTATTTTTTAGGTAGTTAAATCAAAACTTCTGCTAAAGAAATTTTGTACCTTCCAATAATTCCTCATTTGAAGCATCTATTTGCAAATTCAATTGACGCAAAAAGTTTTGATGGCATTCAGATGAGTGAATCTCTGATGGTGACTTACATCACCCTACCTATTAACCATATTAGAAGAGTTTTGATAAAAAAAATTAATCATTTTGGAAGTTTTTTTTGAAATATCTAAATGGGATTGTGTGTTGATGGAATGAATCTATACTAGAGCCTCAGTAGCCAACATAGTTCAGGGCCTATTTTTCCGGTAGTTTACACTTGTCCCCACATCTATGTATGAAGAAAAAATATGATATTATAAACTTGATTATTTCATAACCAAAAAAATTGGGAAATGATATTTATGTCTATCTTTCACCATTGATTGATGATTTAAAACTGTTATGGGAGACATGTGTTAATGTTTTCGATTCATACAAAAAAGAGTATTTTTTTAGTGTGCTCTGATAATGTTCACTATAAACAAATTTCCTGAAGATGGAAACTTATCTATATATAGTGTTAAGGGAGATAAATCATTCCCAATTTGTGAAGAACATACATCATATTATCAATTGCAGAATAGAATAATGGTATTGTTCAAGGGACATAAAATATTTTTGTGAATTGATCATCCTTATCATAAACTGAAAAAAGAATTTAACGGATTACAAGAATACAACCATCCCCCTTGACCATTGTCTGCTGAAGAATATTATGACTGGGTAAATGATGTTGATTTTACATTTAGAAAGAAAAGAATTTCTGTTCTTAAAAGAAATATCTACTAGAAGTTTTATATTTTTTTCAAACTACCTTATTTAATATTTTCAGTGAATAAAAAATACATTAATGTTATGTATGTTGATAAATACATATGTGACAGTTTGATTAAAACATTTTTATACATAAAAGGAAATTGAAAAGATATATTGTATAAAAAATTGGACTTGAAATTAATGAGAACACATTCAGAGTTACCTCCCACTGTGAAAGGAAACAGAACATATTTACCTATGGCTTGTCACACATTAAGTAAGGTTGAAAAGATGAATTCATGTCGTTCTCTTCAGGGTATTAAAGTAACCACTATTTTTTATTAAATGTGAATAATTTGGTGTCATTGAAGTATTGTAAATTAATAGGTATGAAATCTCTTGATTTCCATTTTTTGATGCAACAACTTCTACCTGTATAAGTTCTTTGTATATTACTGATATATATCATAAAGACTATCTTCAGGTTATATAATTTTTTCAAATCCATTTCTAGCAAAGTGGTTGATCCATATTTGTTTGAAATATTGAATAATGAAGAAACTATTATTCTTTGTCAATTAGAACTGTATTTACCACCCACATTTGTTGATATAATGGTTCATCTGCTGATTTATTGGGGGAATTAGATAAGAATATGTGGGCCTGTGTATTTAAGATGGATGTATCCTTTTGAAATATATATTATTTTATTGAAGGGATATGTTAAAAATATTTATCGTCCAGAGGCCTCTATTGTTCAATAATATGTATCAGAAGAGGTGATTGAGTTCTATACTAAGTATTTGTATGAGGTGGATCATATTTTTCTCACTGTATCTCGACATATGATGATTGATAGTGATGGTAGATGGGTTTGGGGCTTAATGGTAAATTTCATTCCACATGATGATGTGATGAATGCATATTTACACATTTTGAACCACACAGATGAGGTTCAATCATATATATATCCTCACATATTGATAATTTAATGTTACAATATCAGAAAAGAAATAAAAATTTGTTGATTATTGAGCATAAGAAGACATTTGGTTCATGGTTTAAAGAGAAAGTCACCCCAGATATATATGCATTAGAAACATTGAAGTGGTTAGAAGGGGGTCCATCTCTTAATGTGATGACATGTTCTGGTTTTGATATTAATGGCTAAACATTTTACACAAAAAACCTGGATGATAAGAGTACCGTTCAAAATTGTGGTGTGATGGTTTTTGATGAGGTAGTGCATTTTTTAGTGCCAATGATAAAAACCAAAATTCTACATCAACTCCATATTTTGGAGTTCAATAAGTCATATGGGAAATTGATTACATTAAATATCGAGTCAACATTTTTATGTGTAATTGGGTTGATAGAAATAGTGGTGTGAAAAAGGAAGAATATTGGTTTAAAGAGGTTGATTTGAAAAGATTTAATTACATTGAGGAACCATTTATCATAGAGACACATGAAAATAAAGTATTTTATGTAATAGGTCCATCAAATGATATTTGGTCAGTTGTTTTTCAATGAAAAATATACCATTTTGGGTCATGAGGATGATGATAATGATGTTAGTGATTTAAAAAAGCCTTATTCATCTATTACGCAATTTCCTGAGGATTACAATGATCATAATACAACCATAGTTCATACAATATGTAATGATCATGATAAAAGCATGTGGGAAAACACTAAATTAGTCTCTCAATTATTTTCCTAAATATTTATATTTTCTTTTCTTTTTTTGAAGCTTAAAAATGCATTCCTCTTTTTTTACTCACTTATTTTTTGTCTTCCTTGTTTCTAAATATTCTGTTTTCTAACGATATAGTGGTACAAAATATTTCATTACACATTCAAGTAGAAATGTCATATACAAATAAAGAGGAGTAGTTACAGAGTTATATCTATTTTTACATATTATTAAATATTCAGAAATATACTTATATAATTAAATAAAATAGTAAATTTACAAATTTCTTTTGCAGGACTATTGATGCATCCTCGGTTGAGGATCCTTCTCCTGTTACTACTAAAAAATTATGTTCTCAAGTTGATAAATGTGGTATTACATGTTTACTAAAACTATCATTTGTCTGTGATATATCGATGTAGATCCATAATAGGATTAGTATTTTATATCTTGATTGGAAGTTAGTGGACAAGATTACGAAGCAACAACTTTGGGAGGCCGCGATGGTAAAATATCTTTATTTATTTATTTTATCTCATTTCTTTAATATTATATATTTTAAATGGAATATTTAATTTATTCAATTCCATATGACATTCAATTTTGAGGAAACTAATTAAATTAAGAAAATACATCTCTCTTTAGCGGCAGTTCGATAGCGAGATTTTAAAACTAAACTGAAAAAAAACTATGTTTTTTGGAATTATAAAGTGTTAAAACCCATCCCTCAAGTACCAATTTATAGATGAAGATACATTGAAGAGATTTGTTGAAAGTCAGAATGAAAAATAATATCATGTATGATAATGTTTTTTATATTGTAAAATTTATTACATATTTTTCTTATTACTAAGTAGTTTATTTTTATATAACAAGCCTTTAGGATATCTCATTAGGATATCTAGTTTAGAAATGTATACCCTCATACTTTATCACATGGAGCGTAATCGTATTTGGAGTAGAAAATGATTGATGGAAATTTTTAAGAATTTAGATCACTATCTAGTAGTGGTTCAGAAGAGGTCCAATTTGGTCCTCCATCTCCTCCCACTCACCATAAAAATGGAAATGATCATGAAGAATAAAAATCAATAGTATCTTATGGAGGAAGCTAAGAAAGTAGCTGATAAAATTTTAAGTAAATATTATTTATTTGTTATCAATGTTTCTAATTTTTAAATTATAAACACTAATATAAATTTTTTATTTTTCATTTTAGGGTAAACTTCAAGAGGAAGAGACACATGGATCTTTTATCCCCAAGGGTAGGATGGGAATCCTAGCCACTACTCTTGAAAAATAAGAACAACCCAACCATGTTAGAGGATATCATACGGCTGTTAGTATTCTGAAGGTTTTTTTGGTAAGAGTAAGCAATCCAGAGACTCAAAAATAGAATCCTTAAAAGAAGAGATGAAAGATATGAAACAGTCTATGGGTGATCGAATCCAAGTAGCAGTACAGAAGGCTTTGTCATAACACATGTCAAAACAGTTACATTCTGTGTAGACTTCCCAAGAATAATATTAATTTGTCATCAATTTTTCTAGTTTATAAATTATAAACACAAATATAACGTTTTAATTTTCATCCATCCTAGCCTACTCTCCTGGACTACCCTGCCTCATCTGCCTACCCCTCTCTATATGAGAAGCCTTCCCAGGTAATTTATAATAAATAATTTGTTAATATAGAAATGTAATAAAATCGGGGATAGGTTCCTCAGGGGAATATAAACAGCCATGCATGATTTACCCCTAGTTGAAATATCTCTGAACATGTTATCATGTATATATATGTGTGTGAATATATATATATATATACACACGCTCCAGTCGGGACCTGAGGCATTAGACCAATTCATACACTTATAATAAAAATTATATAATTTTCATTGTTAAATATGGGTACAAGAACAAACATCACAATAGGGTATAAAGATATTCATGATCAAAAATCCAAAAAACTAATGCAAAACATCTGGTCCAACATCCTAGTCATGGGTTTGAAGAATCATTTACAACAACCCAAAATGATGTAAAGAATCTTGTCTAACATTTTAGATGAAGGGGGTATTAAATTTCATGTTCAACAACTCTAACCAAGGTATCTCTGTAATAATAAATTATGAGATAATCTCACTTTTCCTATGAGCCCTTAACAAATGTGTTCTATAAAGAATAACTCGGTATCACTCACAGTGTAGTGCATCCCTCCAAACATATGAGTCTATCCAATGAATTCCAACATGGGAACCCAAGGTTTTATTGGGTGTATGTCACGACCCATCCTCGGGGCCCGAGCCGTGACTACCCCAAGCCCGCCTTCAATATGCCAGGGGCTGGCGACTAACACCAAGGCGTAAATCCCGGAAAAAAGGGAAGGCATTGCCTTTGTAAATTAAGCAAGCATCACAGAGTAAGCAAGCGGAAAAGTAACACTAAGTAAATACAGAGTACAACTAAAAGTGCGGAAAAGTAAATGGGCCAGTATACAAACCCAAACTTAAAGTAAAGTACAACTCGAAAGGGAAAACATCAACTGTAAAGTAAAAGCCACTACACCGAGCTGTGCACTGGAAATCCCACCTGAAGGGTGGGTACAAATAGCTCCACTGCTCCTCGGGTCCCGTCGTCCGCTCCGAACACGTCCCACCCAGTGGTCCACCTCCAGGTACCGTCCTGCTCTGCAAGCCTCAGCCAAGATCAACGGTGTCCGTCGTCTGCAACCAACACAACGTAGTGTAGGCATAGCCCGTGCAGGGGTGAGTATAAGCTACTCAGTAGGGACCCCGAGACCCCTGAAGGTCTCCCAAAATCCACAAAAGAAAAAACCACAAAGGAAGATACAAACACAAAGTAACAACCGACACTGCTTAGGTATATGCCCATACATATAACTAAGTCATCAATTCCAATATGCTCCAACCTCCGAGCCCATGTACAACTCAGGCCACACAGGAAAGTAAACGTATTCCACACAGGAAAGCAAACGAAATCCACACAGGATAGCACAACACAATCCACATAGGAAAGCAACAGAATTCATCTCACACAGGTATACTTCTTCGAAAAACAATAAAGATGATCTCTGATCCATCTAAGTCGTCAGACCCACGAAGGATCGATAGGTAACTAACCCCCGCAAATACCCACACAGGATCGAGCCCACACAGGACTTGTAGGCGCTGGTTCACACAGGACCGCTGAGCGCAATGACCCACACAGGATCAGACCCACACAGGATCGGGCCCACATAGGACCTATAGCACTGATCCACGTAGGATCGCTGAGTGCTGTAGTCGTCGTTGAATCCACCAAGGATCTCTATACCGTCGTCGTCGCAGTCACAGTAGTAGTAGCAGTAGCAGTAGCAGTAGCAGTCACAGTCGCAGCCAGCACTAGGGTTCCCGCACACAGCAAGCTCATTCGGGAGGGTATGCTCCATGAGCCGAGATGCTGATACATCAACTGTAACAAAGTCCAGAGTTGATGTATCCAAAAGTTCCGTATCGTCAACAAGAACTCAGCGCAACAGACAGCGCGTCGATCGGACGCCCGGTCTAAGAGTTATTAGCTTTTTCGTCTGAGGGGCCCGGTTGGTTTTTAAGGAAAAACCAACCCGACCGTACTTCACCTACATCCAAACCTCGGGCGGAGTATGCCAAAAGATCTGTCTCACTATGAGAAACTCAACAAAGCTGACGACACGTCAATCGGACGTCCGTAGCTCATGATATGAGCGTTTCCGCTCCGAGGGCCCGGTTGGTTTCGTATACGAACCAACCCGGACAAACTCAAAGTATTCCGAAACTTTGAGTTAGATATACCGAATCGACCGTCTCGATCCAAGGATCGCATCGCCGCTGACGGTTTGTCAATCGGAGGTCCGTATCTCAAGTTATGGGAAAAAGACCGAAGTCGATTCGAAAACGGGGGGTCCGGGTCCGGGCCGACCCGGCCCAACACCCCCTGGGTCGGCCCGAACCGGGACGACCCGACCCGGGTCCGACCCGGCCCGGCCGGCGGCGCGGTCTGGCGCGGTGGCGCGGCCCGGCACAACGGTGCAGTCCGGCGCGGCGGCGCGGCCGGTGCGCCGCTCGGGTGCCACGCGCGGGGGGCAAGGCCCCCGCCCTTCCTACTGGCGGCGCGGCTGGATGCCGCGCCGTGGATCAAACGGCCCCCCTCGTGGGGGCCTGCCTTTGAGAAAAACGGGGGTCGCTGCCCCCCTTTGGGGTAACCGCGTCCCCCCCATTATGGGGGGCCGGTTTTGGCCAACCGGGGGAATTAATTCCCCCGGTTCTTCTCCCTTCCGGCTGGCCCGACCTGACCGTCCTATAAGGCCCCAGCCTTAAACCTTACTTAATCTTGAGTTATTACAAGATTACACATTGAGGATCTTTTCGGGTTTAAAGTTTTAGATAATTAGATCATAAAACTTGCATTACATTCCACATATAAACAAAGTGGTTACATAAAGATAGTATTCTTCATTCCCATCAATGGAAACATATTTAAAATAAACATGGATTCTTTCTTGACACTTCCTTGACACTATCATCGTATCATGTACCTTTCCCTTGACCTGTGAAAAACATTTCAAAAAACTTGGGATGAGCATAAAAAGCTCAGTAAGGGATATAAAAATATGGAAAGGAAACATGGGTACATATATACATAAGAATGAAATCATACTTTACCCATAAAACATATGCACTTTAACATACCTCATCAAATCATGAATAAATCATAGAAATCATAAGATATAAAGGTAACTTGAGGCATTCATAACATTATTTCGTAGGGAGTAACCCTCTTGGTTACGTTTAGAATACCCATAACAGTATATTCCCTAAATCTCTTCAGAGAAACCGTAACGTTTCACTCCTTCGCGTTACCCAATGCATTGGAGAGCTATATCGGGCTCATCCGCCCTTAGTTTATCACGGAACCACCCGTCTTCATAATTAATGCCCAAGAACCTCAACATAATCGTATCACATAAAACACGCATAATGGAAACATAACATTTCCAACTTTCAATGACAATATATAAATACAACACATTGATATAAAAACATTATGAAAACAATTTTCAATACCAAAATAAAATAAAAGTAAAACATGGTATTTATTTTTCTTTTAAAAAAGGTATGGCTTGTAGAGGAAGCCGAAACTCAAATAACGGTCACGGCGGCGGAGAAGTCGTTGTCGCCGCATACGTACGACAAAAACATTCCCTTTTGTCGTTTAGTAAAATGCTTCATATAAAAAATATTCCTTTTGAATAAACGTAAAATTCAAAGGGTTTTATACACCGTATAAAAGAAAGGTTGTGTATAAAACAAAATATGCCTCAATGAAAGGATATTGAGACGAAGTCCCATACCTCGGGTCCGACATGACTCGATCGTTCTTTAATGTCCTGAATAATAAACTTGAGTTAATTTCTACTTGCTTAAGAACCTTTTTGAAGTTCATTATTCCTTTTATATCACTTATTTCCATTTCATGAACACTATATAATTATATAAGTCAATAACGGTCGTTTTAACGATCATTGGTACTTTAGTCAAAAATAAACCCTTTATAATTACAATTTGTTCATGTATCCATTATATCCAGAATTATAATCATGATGTATATATCATATATATCGTATATATTCAGTATATACGTGCATTTATAATATTACATAATCATTTAGAGGTAAGAAATGAAATGCACCGTTCATGGAGACGGTAAGCCGTACGTACGCATGAACGCTACTTTCATTTCTATTTCATATTTTATAGAATGGAATCATAATGATTTAAAGGTATATTATAATTCCAGTATAATATCATATATAATATCATAGTTCCATCCTTTATACGTCCCACATATGGTATTTAACGAATCAAATCACTTTGAGGGGGCGGTAGTCCGCACTTCCTTAAATGAAGATATCGCGTTCACCCATAATGGAAACCATAAAGGTATCACCAAAAAGAAAAATATAGAAGCTTAAGGAAAACATAAACATATTATATATCATATATAAATATAGTTTCATCTTAATGGCCACCTCTGAAGGTGTTAAAAGAATGTTGAACAATCATCGTTTCGGGTGGCATAAATTCACCATCCATAGAAACCATATGTTCTTTAACCATTAGATGTAGGTGTGTGTAAGTATAGCTTGAATACTTCTTATAACAACATACTAGTATATTGAATATACTGGAGTTGTTACAAAAGAAATAAATAAAAAGAGTTTAGGGGGTTGGAGAAGCAAAATAAAACAAACGGACTCAAGTGAAGAATTTACTTTAAAATCGGGTAACTCCCTTTGGTTTGAGCTCAAAGGCTTTGTTGGGAAGACTTCTGCCCAAAGTGAGGCTTCATGGAGTAAGAGAGGGAAGTGGAGAGACAAAATGGGTAGGGTTTGGCCGAGCCAAAGGCTTTGGGAGTGTGGGAAAAGAGGTAGAGGTGGGGGCCTTTTATAAGAGGAGAGGAGGGGCACTCTTGGAAAGTAAAGATATATTACTTTATTTGAAAATGAGTTTCGGATTTAAATGCTCCCACATTGATATAATTCGAGTATAAGGTGATAAGGGTTCTAAATATACCCATCAAATAGGTTTTGGACATGTGTAGGTTTTAGATATTACATTATCTTTCCATTTTATTTAAATCGTTAAATAATGAGGTCATCGCTGCATCATCATGATGTCATAAATAATTTAATTTATTTTAAGTCTAAATATTATAAAAAAATACTATGATGTAGGAAAGCTTTTTATCTTTCTAATGAATATTTATAATCAAAAATATGATCTTTATAACCCCATGTAAAAATTGTTTTCGTAAAACGTATGATGTTTCTGTCATTTTTACTTTTACATTAAATAAAAAGTTATTTATGTCATTTCCCAACCAAAGTGGCTCCATGGGGTCCCCATGTTGACCCATGGCTTGTCTTGGTCGGACATAACACAACCAATGAGGGTAGGACATGTGTCAAGCTCATCTTATTTTATTAAATAATTATTTTTACCTTAAACTACACTAATTGCCACTAATCGCGATTAAAAACTTAATAAGTTACTATTCACCAAAATATTATTATAATCTCATTGAACCACATTTTACTTCTTAATGACAACCATGTATGTCAGATTTTTGAAATTCAAAACACAATGATGGAAAAATTTCATTTAAATGGAAAATCAGTTTTTATAAGTACCACTTAGTGGTTTCACTATTCATCAAAAATTGATGTTTTTCAGAAAATTACCAAAAATTCACCCTAAGCTATATTTGATATTCGAAATTCAAAAATGAAGTCTATTTTGAAAAATTCAAAACATATAAGTCACATTAATTAATTTAATAATTAATTCCCACTGTCATGACAAATAGCGTGTTTTTATGAAACAATAAGTATCAAAAGATTGATACCAGTTTAAGACCAATTTCAAAGTGAAATTTATTCCAATGACCAACATTGGATTAAATGGTAAAAATATATTCTAATTTCACTTCAAAACCAATTCAAAAGATAATCTAATCATATAAATAAATTAGATTAAAAAGTAGTTTTGATGTAAAATGCAGTATTTTTCACTATTCATTAAAAAATGAACATTGTCAGAAAAATACCAAAAATTCACAGAAAGTAAATTTTGATGTACCAATCATAAAGAATAAGTTTATTTTGACAAACATAGCTTATAAAATTGTCAAAATATAGATTTAAAAAGGTTTCGTCATCAAAAGGCAGTAAAACAATCTTTTAAGAATATTAGTGTATTCCATGCATAAGATTGTATTTATTTTCTTTTTAAGCCTCTAAAACACTATCTTAATCATTAATAGACATAAATAAAAATATCTATTATTCATTACTTACTTGGGAAGTTAAATCCTTCCCCCCTTTAGAAAATTGTGTCCCCACAATTTATTTACCTATCGAATAAATGGGGGTACTTATCCATCATTGCATTTTCAGATTCCCATGTTTCCTCTTCCATCATGTGGTTTTTCCACAAAACCTTTACCTGATTAGTCACCTTATTCCTTAACACTTGCTCCCTGTGGTCAAGAATCTGGACCGGTTGTTCCTCATAAGATAGGTTCTTTTCCAGCTGAACTACCTCTGGACTCAAAACATGAGATGGATCTGGCATATACTTTCTCAACATCGAAACGTGAAAAACATTGTGTACCTGAGATAAACTCAAAGGTAAAGCCACTCGGTATGCAACTGATCCAACTCTCTCCATAATTTCATATGGTCCAATAAACCTTGGACTCAGCTTTCCTTTCTTACCAAATCGCATCACACTTTTCCAAGGAGAAACCTTGAGAAAAACATGATCACCTACCTCAAAAGAGAGATCCTTCCTCCTGTTGTCCGCATAACTCTTCTGCCTGCTCTGAGCTGTTCTCATGTGCTTCTGAATTAGCTGAACTTTTTCTGCCATCTCTTCTACCAATTATGGTCCCATCAACTTCCTTTCACCCACTTCATCCCAGAAAGAAGGAGTTCGACACCGCTTCCCATATAATACCTGAAATGGTGCCATCTGTATACTGGAATGAAAACTGTTGTTATATGAAAATTCAACCAAAGAAAGATGTTGGTACCAACTTCCCGGATAATCCATAGAGCAAGAACGTAGCATATCCTCCAATGTCTGAATTGTTCGTTCTGACTGCCCATCTGATTGAGGATGAAAAGCTGTACTAAAATTTAATTCATTACCCAACGACTTCTGAAGGCCTTTCCAAAAGTTAGAAGTAAACCTAGGATCACGATCCGATACAATGGAGAAAGGAACTCCATGCAACCTGACTATCTCTTTAAGATACAAACGGGAAAGTTGATCAAGATAGAAAGTATCTCGTATAGCAAGGAAATGAGCAGATTTGGTCAAGCGATCAACAATAACCCCGATTGCATTATTACCTCGAGATTTCTTCGGTAATCCAACAAAAAATTCCATGGATATATTCTCCCATTTCCACTCTGGCACTGGTAAAGGCTGAAGCATACCTTTCAGTAACTATCGCTCTGCTTTAACCTGCTGACAAGTCAAACACTTCACAGTAAAATCAACAATATCTCTTTTTATTTCATCCCACCAGTAATACTTCCGCAGATCTCTATACATCGTAGTACTGCCCGGATGAACTGAAAACGGAGAACTATGAGCTTCACATAACAACTCTCACTTCAACTGTGAATCACAAGGCACACACAATCTCTTCCCAAATCTCAAAACACAATCATTATCAATGTTGAATTCAGGCAACTTACCTTTCTGAACCATCTCTACCTTTTTCTGCAACTCACTGTCTTGCTTCTGTGCTTGCTTGATTCTATCTGATAGAGATGATCTCACTGATACCTGAAACAAAACATAAGGAATTACTACACCAACAACTTCTATGCCAATTTTCATCAAATCCTTAACCAAAGGATCACGTTCCAAACGCAACATTTTTAAAGAAGCATTACATTTTCGACTCAAAGCATCAGCCACTTTATTTGATTTTCCCGGATGGTAATGAATTGTACAATCATAATCCTTGATAAATTCTAGCCATATCCTTTATCTCATGTTCAAATCTTTCTGAGTGAATATATACTTTAAACTTTTGTGATCAGTATATATTTCACACTTTACTCCATACAAATGATTCCTCCAAATTTTTAAAGCGAAAACAATATCACCTAATTACAAATCATGCATAGGGTAATTTACCTCATGAGTTTTCAACTGTCGTGAAGCATAAGCAATTACCTGATCATTCTGCATTAGGACGCAACCAAGTCCTTTCAATGAAGCATCACTATAGATAACAAACTCACCATTCCTGGAAGGTAGTGCCAAAACTGGAGCATTCACCTATCTTCTTTTCAATTCCTGAAAACAATCATCACATTCTTTTGTCCAGATAAACTTAACACCCTTCCGAGTTATCTTAGTCCTTGGACTAGATAACCGTGAAAAATTTCTAACAAACCTTCGTTAATAGCCTGCCAAACCAAGGAAGCTACGAATCTTGGTTACATTTGTGGGTCTTGGCCATTCTTCCACAACTTTTGTTTTTTCAGGATCAACGGTTATGCCATCTTTTGAAACAATGTGACCAAGGAAAGAAATTTGTTGCAACCAAAACTCAAATTTGCTGAATTTTCCATATAGTTTCTTTTCTTTTATGGTTTTCAAGATAACCCTTAAAAGTCTTTCTTGGTCCTCTTTACTTTTAGAAAACACCAAAATATCATCAATAACACAACCACCATATATCACCTGATTCAACTGAGCCATCACTGCAGTAAACTGCTCAATTCTGATTCTGACCATCTCAGCATGCTGATTTAGAAGGTCATTTCCCTCAGTATGCCTTCCCAAAAAAGCTTCTCTGTTTCCTCTACGAAAAACCATTCTGAACAAACATGTCTTAGATGAAGCAACATGGTAATCTTCAAATTCTATATCATTTAATTTTTTTTGGATAATCATTTAATAGAATTCTAACTCCTAAAGTTATCTAATCCGACCTCTGATACCAACTATAAGGCCCCAGCCTTAAACCTTACTTAATATGGACTTATTACAAGATTACAAATTGAGGATCTTTTCGGGTTTAGAGTTTTAGATAATTAGATCCTAAAACTTGCATTACATTCCACATATAAAAAAAGTGGTTACATAAAGATAGTATTCTTCATTCCCATCAATGGAAACATATTTAAAATAAACATGGATTCTTTCTTCACACTTCCTTGACACTATCATCATATCATGTACCTTTCCCTTGACCTGTGAAAAACATTTCAAAAAACTTGGGATGAGCATAAAAAGCTCAGTAAGGGATATAAAAAAATGGGAAGGAAACATGGGTACATATATACATAAGAATAAAATCATACTTTACCCATAAAACATATGCACTTTAACATACCTCATCAAATCATGAATAAATCCTAGAAATCATAATATATAAAGGTAACTTGAGGCATTCATAACATTCTTACGTACGGAGTAACCCTCTTGGTTACGTTTGGAATACCCATCACAGTATATTCCATAAATCTCTTCGGAGAAACCTTAACGTTTCACTCCTTCACATTACCCAATGCATTGGAGAGCTATATCGGGCTCACCCGCCCTTAGTTTATCACGGAACCACCCGTCTTCATAATTAATGCCCAAGAACCTCAACATAATCGTATCACATAAAACATGCATAATGGAAACATACCATTTCCAACTTTCAATCACAATATATCAATACAACACATTGATATAAAAACATTATGAAAACAATTTTCAATACCAAAATAAAATAAAAGTAAAACATGGTATTTATTTTTCTTTTAAAAAAATATATGGCTTGTAGAGGAAGCCGAAACTCAAATAACGGTCCCGGCGGCGGAGAAGTCGTTGTCGCCGCATACGTACGAAAAAAACATTCCCTTTTGTCGTTTAGTAAAACGCTTCGTATAAAAAAGATTCCTTTTGAATAAATGTAAAAGTCAAAGGGTTTATACACCGTATAAAAGAAAGGTTGTGTATAAAACAAAATATGCCTCAATGAAAGGAGATTGAGACGAAGTCCCATACCTCGGGTCCGACTTGACTCGATCGTTCTTTAATGTCCTAAATAATAAACTTGAGTTAATTTCTACTTGCTTAAGAACCTTTTTCAAGTTCATTATTCCTTTTATATCAGTTATTTCCATGTCATGAACACTATGTAATTATTTTAGTTAATAACGGTCATTTTAACGATCATTGGTACTTGAGTCAAAAATAAACCCTTTATAATTACAAGTTGTTCATGTATCCATTATATACAGAATTATAATCATGATGTATATATCATATATATCGTATATATTCAGTATATACGTGCATTTATAATATTACATAATCATTTAGAGGTAAGAAATGAAATGCACTGTTCATGGAGACGGTAAGCCGTACGTAGGCATGAACGCTCCTTTCATTTCTATTTCATATTTTATAGAATGGAATCATAATTATTTAAAGGTATATTATAATTCCAGTATAATATCATATATAATATCATAGTTCCATCCTTTATACGTCCCACATATGGTATTTAACGAATCAGATCACTTTGAGGGGGCGGTAGTCCGCACTTCCTTAAATGAAGATATCGCGTTCACCCATAATGGAAACCATAAAGGTATGACCAAAAAAAATACAGAAGCTTAAGGAAAACATAAACATATTATATATCATATATAAATATATTTTCATATTAATGGACACCTTTGAATGTGTTAAAAGAATGTTCAATAATCATCGTTTCGGGAGGCATAAATTCACCATCCACGGAAACTGTATGTTCTTTAACCATTAGATGTAGGTGTGTGTAATTGTAGCTTGAATACATCTTATAACAACATACTAGTATATTTAAGATACTGGAGTTGTTACAAAGTAAATAAATAAAAAGAGTTTAGGGGGTTGGAGAAGAAAAATAAAACAAACGGACTCAAGTGAAGACTTTACCTTAAAATCGGGTAACTCCCTTTGGTTTGAGCTCAAAGTCTTCCTCGGGAAGACTTATTCCCAATTTGGGGCTTCAAGGAGTAATATAGGGAAGTGGAGAGACAAAATGGGCAGGGGTTGGCTAAGCCAAAGGCTTTGGGAGTGTGGGAAAAGAGGTAGAGGTGGGGGCCTTTTATAAGAGGAGATGAGGGACACTCTTGGGAAGTAAAGAAATATTACTTTATTTGAAAATGAGTTTCGAATTTAAATGGACCCACATTGATATAATTCGAGGATAAGGTGATAATGGTTCTAAATCTACCCATCCAATAGGTTTTGGACATGTGTAGGTTTTATATATTACATTATCTTTCCATTTTATTTAAATCGTTAAATAATGAGGTCATCACTACATCATCATGATGTCATAAATAATTTAATTTATTTAAAGTCTAAAAATTATAAAAAAAATTCTATGATGTAGGAAATCTTTTTATCTTTCCAATTACTATTTATAATCAAAAAATATGATCTTTATAGACCCATGTAAAAATTGTTTTCGTAAAACATATGATGTTTGTGTCATTTTTACTTTTACATTAAATAAAACGTTATTTATGTCATTTCCCAACCAAAGTGGCTCCATGGGGTCCCCAAGTTGACCCATGGATTGTATTGGTCGTCCATGACACAACCAATGAGGGTAGGACATGTTTCAAGCTCATCTTATTTTATTAAAGCAATATTTTTACCTTAAACTACACTAATTACCACTAATCGCGATTAAAAACTTAATAAGTTACTATTCACAAAAATATTATTTTAATCTCATTGAACCATATTTTACTTCTTAATGACAACCATGTATGTCAGATTTTTGAAATTCAAAACATAATGATGGAAAAATTTCATTTAAATGGAAAATCAGTTTTTATAAGTACCACTTTGTGGTTTCACTATTCATCAAAAATTGAAGTTTTTCAGAAAATTACCAAAAATTCACCCTAAGCTATATTTGATATTCCAAATTCAAAAATGAAGTCTATTTTTCAAAATTAAAAACATATAAGACACATTAATTAATTTAATAATTAATTCCCACTGTCATGACAAATAGCGTGTTTTTATGAAACAATAAGTATCAAAAGATTGATACCAGTTTAAGTCCAATTTCAAAGTGAAGTTTATTCCAATGAACACCATTGGATTAAATGGTAAAAATATATTCTAATTTCACTTCAAAACAAATTCAAAAGATAATCTAATCATATAAATAAATTAGATTAAAAAGCAGTTTTGATGCAAAATGCAGTATTTTTCAATATTCATTAAAAAATGAACATTGTCAGAAAAATACCAAAAATTCACAGAAAGTAAATTTTGATGTACCAAACATAAAGAATAAGTTTATTTTGACAAACATAGCTTATAAAATAGTCAAAATATAGATTTAAAAAGGGTTTTTCATCAAAAGGCAGTAAAACAATCTTTTAAGAATATTAGTGTATTCCATGCATAAGATTGTATTCATTTTCATTTTAAGCCTCTAAAACACTATCTTAATCATTAATAGACATAGATAAAAATATATATTATTCATTACTTACTTGGGATGTTACATCCTTACCCCCTTTAGAAAATTGTCTCCCCGCAATATATATACTTATCGAATAAATGGGGGTACTTATCCCTCATTGCATTTTCAGATTCCCATGTTGCCTCTTCCATCATGTGGTTTTTCCACAAAACCTTTACCTGCTTAATCACCTTATTCCGTAACAATTGCTCCTTGTGGTCAAGAATATGGACCGGTTGTTCCTCATAAGATAGGTTCTCTTCCAGCTGAACTACCTCTGGACTCAAAACATGAGATGGATCTGGCATATAATTTCTCAACATCGAAACGTGAAAAACATTGTGTACTTGAGATAAACTCGGAGGTAAAGCCACTCGGTATGCAACTGATCCAACTCTCTCTATAACTTCATATGGTCCAATAAACCTTGGACTAATCTTTCCTTTCTTTCCAAATCGCATCACACATTTCCAAGGAGAAACCTTGAGAAAAACATTATCACCTACCTCAAAAGAGAGATCCTTCCTCCTGTTGTCCGCATAACTCTTCTGCCTGCTCTGAGCTGTTCTCATGTGCTTCTGAATCAGATGAACTTTTTCTGCCATCTCTTCTACCAATTCTGGTCCCATCAACTTCCTTTCATCCACTTCATCCCAGAAAGCTGGAGTTCGGCACTGCTTCCCATATAATTCCTGAAATGGTGCCATCTGTATACTGGAATGAAAACTGTTATTATATGAAAATTCAACCAAAGAAATATGTTGGTCCCAACTTCCCTGATAATCCATAGAGCAAGAACATAGCATATCCTCCAATGTCTGAATTGTTCATTCTGACTTCCCATCTGATTGAGGATGAAAAGTTGTACTAAAATTTAATTCAGTACCCAACGACTTCTGAAGGCCCTTCCAAAAGTTAGAAGTAAACATGGGATCATGATCTGATACAATGTAGAGAGGAACTCCATGTAACCTGACTATCTCTTTAAGATAAAAATGGGAAATTTGATCAATAGATAAATTATCTTGTATAGCAAGGAAATGAGCAGATTTGGTCAAGCGATCAACAATAACCCAGATTGCATTATTACCTCGAGATGTCTTCGGTAATCCAACAACAAAGTCAATAGATACATTCTCTCATTTCCACTCTGGCACTGGTAAAGGCTGAAGCATCCCTTTCGGTAACTGCCGCTCTACTTTAAACCGCTGACAAGTCAAACACTTCACAGTAAAATTAGCAATATCTCTTTTCATTCCATCCCACTAGTAATACTCCCGCAGATCTCTATACATCTTAGTACTGCCCGGATGAATTGAAAACGGAGAACTATGAGCTTCACATAACAACTCTCTCTTCAACTGTGAATCACAAGGCACACACAATCTCTTCCCAAATCTCAAAACACAATCATTATCAATGTTGAATTCAGGCAACTTACCTTTCTGAACCAGCTCTACCTTTTTCTGCAACTCACTGTCTTGCTTCTGTGCTTGCTTGATTCTATCTGATAGAGATGATCTCACTGATACCTGAAACAAAACATAAGTACTTCCTACACCATCAACTTCTATGCCAAAGTTCATCAAATCCTTAACCGAAGGATCACGTTCCAAACGCAACATTGTTAAGGAAGCATTAATTTTTCGACTCAAAGCATCAGCCACTTTATTTTCTTTTCCCGGATGGTAATGAATTGTACAATCATAATCCTTGATTAATTCTAGCCATCTCATTTGTCTCATGTTCAATTCTTTCTAAGTGAATATATACTTTAAACTTTTGTGATCGGTATATATTTCACACTTTACTCCATACAAATGATGCCTCCAAATTTTTAAAGCGAAAACAACAGCAGCTAATTCCAAATCATGTGTAGGGTAATTTACCTCATGAGTTTTCAACTGTCGTGAAGCATAAGCAATTACCTGATCATTCTGCATTAGGACGGAACCAAGTCCTTTCAATGAAGCATCACTATAGATAACAAACTCACCATTCCTGGAAGGCAGTTCCAAAACTGGAGCATTCACCAATCTTCTTTTCAATTCCTGAAAATAATCATCACATTCTTTTGTCCAGATAAACTTAACACCCTTCCGAGTTAGCTTAGTCATTGGACTAGATAACCGTGAAAAATTTCTAACAAACCTTCGGTAATAGCCTGCCAAACCAAGGAAGCTACGAATCTCGGTTACATTTGTGGGTCTTGGCCATTCTTCCACAACTTTTGTTTTTGCAGGATCAACGGTTATGCCATCTTTTGAAACAATGTGACCAAGGAAAGAAATTTGTTGCAACCAAAACTCACATTTGCTGAATTTTCCATATAGTTTCTTTTCTTTTAAGGTTTTAAAGATAACCCTTAAATGTCTTTCATGCTCCTCTTTACTTTTAGAAAACACCAAAATATCCTCAATAACACAACCACCATATATCACCTGATTCAACTGATCCATCACTGCACTAAACTGCTCAATTCTGATTCTGACCGTCTCAACATGCTGATTTCGAAGGTCATTTCCCTCAGTATGCCTTCCCAAAAAAGCTTCTCTGTTTCCTCTACAAAAAACCATTCTGAACAAACATGTCTTAGATGAAGCAACATGGTAATCTTCAAATGATATATCATTTCAATTTTTTTTGGATAATCATTTAATAGAATTCTAACTCCTAAAGTTATCTAAACCGACCTCTGATACCAACTATAAGGAACCAGCCTTAAACCTTACTTAATCTTGAGTTATTACAAGATTACACATTGAGGATCTTTTCGGGCTTAGAGTTTTAGAGAATTAGATCATAAAACTTGCATTACATTCCACATATAAACAAAGTGGTTACATAAAGATAGTATTCTTCATTCCCATCAATGGTAACATATTTAAAATAAACATGGATTCTTTCTCGACACTTCCTTGACACTATCTTCATATCATGTACCTTTCCCTTGACCTGTGAAAAACATTTCAAAAAACTTGGGATGAGCATAAATAGCTCAGTAAGGGATATAAAAATATGGAAAGGAAACATGGGTACATATATACATAAGAATGAAATCCTACTTTACCCATAAAATATATGCACTTTAACATACCTCATCAAATCATGAATAAATCATAGAAATCATAAGATATAAAGGTAACTTTAGGCATTCATAACATTCTTACGTAGGGAGTAACCCTCTTGGTTACGTTTGGAATACCAATCGCAGTATATTCCCTAAATCTCTTCGGATAAACCTTAATGTTTCACTCCTTCGCATTACCCAATGCATTGGAGAGCTATATCGGGCTCACCCGCCCTTAGTTTATCAGGGAACCACCCGTCTTCATAATTAATGCCCAAGAACCTCAACATAATCGTATCACATAAAACATGCATAATGGAAACATACCATTTCCAAATTTCAATCACAATATATCAATACAACACATTGATATAAAAACATTATGAAAACAATTTTCAATACCAAAATAAAATAAAAGTAAAACATGGTATTTATTTTTCTTTAAAAAAAAAGATATGGCTTGTAGAGGAAGCTGAAACTCAAATAACAGTCACGGCGGCAGAGAAGTCGTTGTCGCCGCATACGTACGACAAAAACATTCCCTTTTGTCGTTTAGTAAAATGCTTCGTATAAAAAAGATTCCTTTTGAATAAACGTAAAAGTCAAAGGGTTTTATACACCGTATAAAAGAAAGGTTGTGTATAAAACAAAATATGCCTCAATGAAAGGAGATTGAGACGAAATCCCATACCTCGGGTCCGACTTGACTCGATCGTTCTTTAATGTCCTAAATAATAAACTTGAGTTAATTTATACTTGATTAAGAACCTTTTTCAAGTTCATTATTCCTTTTATATCAGTTATTTCAATGTCATGAACACTATGTAATTATTTTAGTTAATAACGGTCGTTTTAACGATCATTGGTACTTGAGTCAAAAATAAACCCTTTATAATTACAAGTTGTTCATGTTTCCATTATATCCAGAATTATAATCATGATGTATATATCATATATATCGTATATATTCAGTATATACGTGCATTTATAATATTACATAATCATTTAGAGGTAAGAAATGAAATGCACTGTTCATGGAGACGGTAAGCCGTACGTAGGCATGAACGCTACTTTCATTTCTATTTCATATTTTATAGAATGGAATCATAATGATTTAAAGGTATATTATAATTCCAGTATAATATCATATATAATATCATAGTTCCATCCTTTATACGTCCCACATATGGTATTTAACGAATCAAATCACTTTGAGGGGGCGGTAGTCCGCACTTCCTTAAATGAAGATATCGCGTTCACCCATAATGGAAACCATAAAGGTATGACAAAAAAAAATACAGAATCTTAAAGAAAAACATAAACATATTATATATCATATATAAATATATTTTCATATTAATGGCTACCTTTGAAGGTGTTAAAAGAATGTTCAACAATCATCGTTTCGGGAGGCATAAATTCACCATCCACAGAAACTGCATGTTCTTTAACCATTAGATGTAGGTGTGTGTAATTGTAGCTTGAATACATCTTATAACAACATACTAGTATATTTAAGATACTAGAGTTGTTAAAAAATAAATAAATAAAAAGAGTTTAGGGGGTTGGAGAAGCAAAATAAAACAAACGGACTCAAGTGAAGACTTTACCTTAAAATCGGGTAACTCCCTTTGGTTTCAGCTCAAAGTCTTCCTTGGTAAGACTTTTTGCCAATGTGGGGCTTCAAGGAGTAATAAAGGGAAGTGGAGAGACAAAATGGGCAGGGGTTGGCCGAGCCAAAGGCTTTGGGAGTGTGGGAAAAGAGGTAGAGGTGGGGGCCTTTTATAAGAGGAGAGGAGGGACACTCTTGGGAAGTAAAGAAATATTACTTTATTTGAAAATGAGTTTCGAATTTAAATGGTCCCACATTGATATAATTCTAGGATAAGGTGATATGGGTTCTAAATCTACCCATCCAATAGGTTTTGGACATGTGTAGGTTTTATATATTACATTATCTTTCCATTTTATTTAAATCGTTAAATAATGAGGTCATCACTGCATCATCATGATGTCATAAATAATTTAATTTATTTAAAGTCTAAAAATTATAAAAAAAATACTATGATTTAGGAAATCTTTTTATCTTTCCAATGACTATTTATAATAAAAAATATTATCTTTATAAACCCATGTAAAAATTGTTTTCGTAAAACATATGATGTTTGTGTCATTTTTACTTTTACATTAAATAAAAAGTTATTTATGTCATTTCCCAACCAAAGTGGCTCCATGAGGTCCCCAAGTTGACCCATGGCTTGTATTGGTCGGCCATGACACAACCAATGAGGGTAGGACATGTGTCAAGCTCATCTTATTTTATTAAAGCAATATTTTTACCTTAAACTACACTAATTACCACTAATCGCGATTAAAAACTTAATAAGTTACTATTCACAAAAATATTATTTTAATCTCATTGAACCATATTTTACTTCTTAATGAAAACCATGTATGTCAGATTTTTTAAATTCAAAACACAATGATGAAAAAATTTCATTTAAACGGAAAATCAGTTTTTATAAGTACCACTTAGTGGTTTCACTATTCATCAAAAATTGATGTTTTTCAGAAAATTACCAAAAATTCACCCTAAGCTATATTTGATATTCCAAATTCAAAAATGAAGTCTATTTTTCAAAATTAAAAACATATAAGACACATTAATTAATTTAATAATTAATTCCCACTGTCATGACAAATAGCGTGTTTTTATGAAACAATAAGTATCAAAAGATTGATACCAGTTTAAGTCCAATTTCAAAGTGAAATTTATTCCAATGACCACCATTGGATTAAATGGTAAAAATATATTCTAATTTAACTTCAAAACAAATTCAAAAGATAATCTAATCATATAAATAAATTAGATTAAAAAGCAGTTTTGATGTAAAATGCAGTATTTTTCAATATTCATTAAAAAATGAACATTGTCAGAAAAATATCAAAAATTCACAGAAAGTAAATTTTGATGTACCAATCATAAAGAATAATTTTATTTTGACAAACATAGCTTATAAAATTTTCAAAATATAGATTTAAAAAGGGTTTGCCATCAAAAGGCAGTAAAACAATCTTTTAAGAATATTAGTGTATTCCATGCATAAGATTGTATTTATTTTCATTTTAAGCCTCTAAAAAACTATTTTAATCCTTAATAGACATAGATAAAAATATCTATTATTAGTTACTTACTTGGTATGTTACAAGGCTGGTCCCCCTTACGGCTTCCGACAACGGCGGCCCGGCTAGCCGCCGGTCTTCTCGTTCTGTCGTGGCCCGGAACCGGCCGCGGCGCCTTCGGTTTCCTTCGACGCGGAGCGACGGCGTCACGTTCATGATAATCTTTCCACGGCGCGGCGCGACAGCGCCGCACAATATTTTCCGTGTGATTCCCGCGTGGTGTGACAACACCACGCCATCTTGTTCAATCGTAAGAAAATAATATTCAAGAACAAAGGAGGGTGTATTCAGCCGTGTTTGTGCGGTCTGACCCCCCTCTCGTTAGTCGATAACACTTAAAATTAATCCTCAAGATTGTCATGCTAGAACCAAGAACGAGAATAATAAATAATCAACAACAAACCCCTACCTCGGTTTCAAGAACGATGATCGTCAACGACCCGCGGAAGACGCGTCGCGGTGGTCGGCGTCACGGAAGAAGGACGTCGATGTCGTGAAGCGAGGATTCGAAGTTCTTTGATGACGATTTCGTCGCGGGAAAATCGTCGCGGAAGAGATGACGCGGAAGAATACGTCGTCGGTATCGCGGGTATGACGTCGCAGAAGACGGTCCCCGAGAACGTGGCGTTCTTCGTCGATGTCCGAATGTTCTTCGCGTTCTTCGTCAAAGTTTGAAAAAGATGGAGAGAATTCTTCAAACCTCTCAAGGTGGATAGAGAATTCTAACCCAAATAAAATAAGATAAGGACTTATTTTATTTACACAACCAAACCATTTTGAAATTCAAAGGTTTGAAATTAAACAACTCAACCCATTTAATAACCAAAGTTGTCAAGTTAATTTAAGAGGGGTTATTGGGAGTTTAAAAAGAGAAGGTGAAGAGTTATGCTTCGTGTGGGACCCTCCACACTTAATCCTCCCAAGGGAGGTTAAGTGGATGTGGGTCCCACCTCTAACTCCCTTTGGGAGAAGTTAACCAACAAGTTAAAATAAAAATTTGTATTCCACAATTTTACTTAATTCCCAAAAACTAACTCTCAACCCGCATTAAACGCAACCTCGGAAAAGGTCTCCTTAAGCGAATATCGGCGCTGTGAGTTCATCGGTGCCCTCAGAATTTCATTCCGAGCACCGGTTCAAAAGTTAGAAATTCCCGCTCGTTCGTTCACTGAACGTACCCGAGCCAAACTTCGGAAAATGATTCCGGGCACTCCGGGCCTCGGAATCAGGTGCCGTCAAAAACCGCGCTCTTGTAAAATTCCAAAGAAAATTAAGAAAAAATTTCCCTTGAATTTTACGGGTCTTTACAGTGTAACAGTTTAATTTTTTATTTTTAGTCATGTAATTTGTGAAGGATAATTTTTGAATTAATTATGTAATGTTAAGGGGCTAGGTGAACTGTCCATAATAGTTGAAACCATACATACCAAAAATAATATCATAGGCCATGCAAAGTATCCATACTAAAAAATACATGATTCATCATGGTCATTAAAACTATCAATTTAATTCATAAAATGTCTCTATTTTAACTATATCATGTAAGAAGGTCTTGGGAAGAATTTATGCCACTATATTCAAATTCCTCATAAAGATCGGTCAATGAAAATCATCAAGAATATGTTAACAGAAGAAAGGGCCAAGGGGTTTTTTCCATCCTTTGAATCATTTCATTTCATTTTATTTATAAATTTTTCAAACTATTAAAATAGAGTCATTATTAAGTTTTAATAATCTAGTTATGGGCCCTATATTTACACATATTACTAACCATTAATTTTATTCCATTATGGAATTCCATAAGAATGTGGTAAGCTCAACTTACCCTTAAATTATGGTTTGGTAGAATAGGAAAATAATGTTCAATAAGTGAATTTATTCAAACTCAAATCATGTAGTGGTTCATGATGAGATTTTGACCTCTAACCATGTAAGAGCTTTAGAGATAATGGTCGAAGCAATTAATTTAATTTAATTAATGTATATGAATTGACACACTGGAGGTCTGGAAATTAAAAAATGACACATGATATAAAAAACAAGACTATTAAGGTAAAGTATATATACTACATACCTCATACATATGAAGTTTTACACACCCATTCTAGGGATTTGATTGGAGAAGGAATGAGAGAAATTGTATGAATTGAAAAACATCCTAAAATAGAAACAACGGTTTCACATTTAAATGCCATTAAATAAGAAATGGTAAATGAATGAATAAGTGGATATGAAATGATTAGTAACCATTGTACTTTTAATGCATGAGAAAGTGATTCATTTGAAGGCTAGATTATGGAGAACATGGAATCCTAGGTGAAGGTCCGGTGGGGATCTCAAGTGGATACTATAATACGTGAAATGAGGGAAAATAAATGATGAAACAAATTACAAAGGTTTTACAGGTAAAATAGTGATTAAAAACCCTCTAATGATCTGTATGGTTTGGCTACATAGTTCCTAAATCATGTTCCCATCATGAGGGTGCACTATCCATGGAGGCATGCCTTTCTCACTACTAGTGCAGTGTTAGACAATCCATAATTAAATCATGTAGTAACCTAGGTATTTTTAATTTAAAAATTGACAAGGTAATGTGGCCTTAGTTGCATGGTGTAAAAAACCATGTGACGCCCATTTAGGGCCTCTTGGTTTAGGTTCACGGTTTTCACAATCCATGTGAAAACCTTGTGACTCACCATACATTTTATAATTCATGGTTTTTGGAGCATGATGCTCTCAAACTCGTCCATACTCCCAATACACCCATTGGGAGTAAAAAAACATTTGTAAAAATAACATTTAGGTGTTCCAATACTCATATTAACATTCATATTCTCATTTAACGATTTGGCCTAGCCACTGAAAGAAAAGTTAAAATTAATTTAGAATTTCCAACTAGATTAATACAATTGATATTATAATATACTCAAATTGAATTTCGCATCCCTTATAAGACTTAGTGAACAATTAAAACATCACCTGACCTTCTTGGATCATAAATTTCTTCTCAAAAGGCCGTATTTCATTTCTTATTCCAAACAAACCTATATGTGTTACATTAAACATGAAACACATAAGCTACTAAAACTAAAGAAAAAGTTTGTAATTACCAAAAAATATCAATGCATCACTTACATGAATCCTTTTATCTCTATAAAAGATCACATTTTTGTCTCCATAACCAACTGGCTTATGGTTCTCCCACCCATAGGGTCTAGCTTTCCTAGACACATTTTGATCCACGACACTCCCACCATTGAATTTTTATTTTGAAACATATACATAGAGTCTTAAAAATTATACTAGAAAAATTCCCAACATTTTTAAAATGCTCAAACATGATTTCTTTTATCATGGACTTCAATTAGATCAAAAAATTGAAATCTCATTTGATTGCGATTTAACTAGTTACGCCTAAGTTTCCTTAAAAAAACTAGCAAACTCTTTCACTACTCTCATCCCCTATGATGGTGAATTTAAGGATGTTACTCAAATATAATTTTTTAAAGAATAAAACACAATTCAGTGAAATTTTGTTGGACTAAATTTGAAAAGACCATTTTAAAGAACCAACACATTTTTAGAAATAGATTCCAAAGCCTTTAACCAAATAAAACTAAGATCTTTTGGATAATAATCACCAAAGTTTTTATATGCTTATATAACACTCATTCACCATGTAATCCATTCATTCATTGTTGTTATTTTCTAATGGAACATTAGGTTCCCAAAAACGACCATGCAAAGACTGGTCTTAATATTAGTTTTTCTCAAAAAAGGTCAATATGTAAGACCAAAAAGTAATTTCATTAGATCATCCTATAGTTGAAACTCTCTCAATGTACTCTAGATGATGTCAAAATATTTGGAATGATCACCACTATCACTAAAGTACACCAAGACAATATACATTACCCATTCCAAATCCAAAGACATTAATACCACAACCTTCCCTGAAAATTATATCAATAAGTGTTTATACCTCTCTAGAGCCATGCCCTATAAAATAATATTGTTCCTTCCTTCAAAAAAAACACTTAAAAACATGTCTCCTTACAATGGTTGACTGGTTTTTAGAACAGTTCAACCACCTCACGACACTCGATAACCATTTTCGCACCCATAGGGTATAATTTTAAGGCTCACACTCCAAAACACACTAGTCATGTTTAACACAACATGGACAAGGTTGTCATATCTCCGCTGCACAATCTGGTCAGGAAAATGTTAGTCAATCCTATATAGGTTGTCCTATTAAAAAGATTATCAGATTAACATATGAAATTTTAATACAAAATCCCAATGAAATCAACTTAAATACAATGGAAACCAAGATCATTCTAAATAACCATTAAATAATTATCGCAACTCTCGGAATTCCCCAATGGTTGGGTACTCTATTAACCACCTCAATGTCATACTACCTTGCAAGAACAAATATTTTATAGAATAATTTCATTTTTTTAGTTTTTCATGCTCCATGACCCTAAATGTAGCATTCAAATTCCATTAAATCCCATAACTAGGGTTTTAAAAACAGTATCATCTAAAGAACTATAAAACTCAAACTTACTAGCCTCATGAATTTTAGTAGTCGTTCTATCCATTCGTAAATGGTTCTCTATAGTAATGTTCTATCTACTTGGTAGGAAGCACTCTATGCATCCAACATGATTCCCACCACAATATGATTTTCCATGAAAATTTTTACTAGAAATGGAAAGTCATAAAATAGAAAACTGTCCCGCTCTACCAAAATAGGATTTTGGAAATGGAAAATTCTTTTTTTCCATGCACTATCATGAAAAGCATGAAATTGTACACTTATTAGTGAACTCAAAAATATTTACTCTTATATACAAATGTGATGCTCATTCAGAGTCAAGTATACACAAATAAGCATAATATAGCATAGAATCAAAAATTTACTTCTATTAGTAGTGTTATCACACTCAAGCCATTTAAAAATTTTATCCTGAAAAGAAAAATAACCCATCCATATTATGATGGATCAAAGACATATATCACTCTAAAATATTTCAAATCTAGGTCACTCTACTCTAGATATTTCTTTTAACATATCCTTATTATATTAATGACCCTTTCTCAATGTGGTCATCAAAAAACATTGATGTTGTTATACTCCCAAGTCACTAAAAAATAGTTAATTTAGTGCATCACTAATTCACTCGATGGGAATCATGTGTAACAATTAATGCTATTGTGATATCAAAACACTATGATGGGTGACATCCTTTCATATCATGTGATAGAATACACATGGATCAGATCAAAGTTTTGTTATCTATTGCCCAATAACATGATGATGACTCTTATGTCATACACTTTTGGGAAAGTAGAAAGGTCACACAAACATGAAAATAACTGACCATGACCGAGGCATGTCTAAACTACTGAACTGAATCCTTAGATGATGCACAATATTCTAATAATGATAAACTAGTGCGTGATCACCCACCTTACCCGAATGTCACTGTATAAACTAATAGTCCTAAAAAACTCAAACAGAACTTGAACAACACCACTTATTTGAAAACTCAATGTGGCGTCCATAAATGCTTCTCATTTCTATGGAACTACCAAAACAGATCATCCCTTTCTTCACAAGTCATAAATCACCTATTCTATAACTAGGCCATATAAAAAAGGTCACAATCCATATTGACCTAAACTCTAATGTCACTATAAAATAAAAATTCTAACTAAGACCTAGGGTAAACACCATTATTCCTGTCCAACGTAAAATTTAAAGCTAAACCGTACTCATATTTTGAATCTAAGAAAACAACATTGGTGTTTTATTTAATCCCTTACATCATTTCACATATATTATAACTTCTAAAAGGATTATATATATAAAAGGGAAAGTATCAGTTATAAAGAAACAATTTTTCAAACTATACTTATTATTGTATCTAGCTGATTCCATGTAGCATTAGGAAATTTATCTTATAATTTATTTTTTAACCATTTTAATCATCCATAAATCATTATAATTAACTTAGTTAAAGAGAATTTCATTTTTCAAACTGTAGTGTAAAATAACCTTTAGGATGTAATTTTCATTTTAATTGACTGTAGCCTCCTATAAGAAAGGCTCAAAATGTATATGAAATGAAATTTATCATTTTATTAGGTATTGTTTTAGTAAAATTACATGATACATTTATACCTAAAATTGTACAAGAGTTCACTAAAACCTTTAATAACCATCCCATATAGCATGAGTACTCCCCAATGGGGTTAATAACTAAGGAATACCAAGATAAAGGCAATCTCTAGGGCTACCTTCATACTAGCCTTGGTCCATTTGACTTCATTCCAATGGATGTTAAATTAATAATGAATAAGAACACCCATAATGGGTTTATCATAAAATTATATCATGTAAAGACTAGAAAACACAGGTCTTATCCAGTTTATCCCATTAGAATAAAACATCATCATTATGATATTCGGTTCGAGTCATGTCTATGTTCCATATGAAATTGGAAAAATTTATGTGTCCTATTTTATTAACTTTTATATTAATAAAAACATATATTAGATGAATTACCTTTCCCATGTTATATTGGTAAATTCATTTATATGTTAAAATTGGAATTCATGTAACTTTAACAAGGTTTTAATAATTTGTATTAGAAAATAACAAGTTTATATATGATAGCTATATTATATGGATTACCACTCCAAATTAATAAAGTCTCATTGATTTTATACTTAATTCCATTCTATTTAAAAAAACCTTAAATGTTTCATCACATGAAGCTAATGGTCCATGGCTTTAAAATATCATAATTTATTCTTTAAGGTGCTTCCATAAAGCTGTATTGGAAAAAAACATTTAGGTTGATGTCAAAAAATTAATTAAAAAATCATTTTTATCATTTTTTTCCTACAAAAACAATAGAAAAATTCAACTATATCATTCAATGTATATATCACATCCAACAAGAAATGCAGTAACTAAACTAAACATTTATTGACATAATATATGACATTTAAATCCTCATGTGCCTACAATGATGAAAGTACCAATTTATCCTTATCATATTTGGCCATGGGTAAGAATACATAAATCAATGGTAAATATAATAAATCAGTATCCAATGAAAGTTCATCAATCCATCAATGTGAAATATAAATCAATATTAATAAAAATTGAATGAACATTAATCCATTCCCTAGAAACATGATCTTTCCCTCCTGTATGGGTTGGACGAACCCTAACATGAGCTAATTACCAAGTGATGTAATATTTGTAATCATCTTTGTACATATCAAAATAGTAAGAAAAAGGGAAATAATATTGTATACCACTTGTAATTTCCCAACATGGCTCACTCTCTAAACAATAGTTGGACTGGTCACTACACGACTTCAATAACACCTTCTAATATTCCAGAGACTACCGACTAGCATCAGTAGTCTAAATTTGATATAGTGGAGAGACTATACCCTCATATATAGAGTGGAACACCGGTACATAAAAATAAATATAAAGTAGACCAAATATAATTAACTGAGGTAAAGAATGTATTAACTGAAAATTAATAAATAACAAATAAACAACCATGCATGAAGATATTATACCCAAATTTAATTTAGTATAACATACATCTTGTGATACATACAAAATATGAATAATAATAAAAATAACCAATATCAATCTCTATAAGAATCATGATCCCTTATATTATTCATTTTATCCTATCCAAAGAAAATAAGAATACATAAGGTATCACCCATTAAGTAGTCATGAAACCATCAGGTCCCTCTAGGTACCAATCGGTAGTCCCAATAATATATAATTAAAAATGAGTAGACAACCACCAATGGTGTTTAATGAAAATATATTAAGTGAATTAAAAATAAATTAGATTTCATTTAGAATAAATTATTAGTTAATAAATAAGTGTAATAAAGTCAGGATTAGGTTCCTCAGGGACACCTTGCCGACCATACCTAGTTCATCCAAATCAATTATATCATTGAACATTCCATAATGCATATATAGGCAAATATATATATATGAATATATATAAATTCATAGATATGAATTCTATTTTGAGGACCTGAGCTATAAGACCATGTAATCCATATATAATGATAATAAATATAATTATTATAACAACAATATAACATTCATTGTAAAATATGGGTACAAGACCAAGAATCCAAGCCATTGATACATAGTGGTTTTCCCAGATATCCTAAAAAATGATGTTAAACATCAGGTCCAACATCATAATAATTGGTATGAAGCATCATGTCCAACAACCAAAATGGATGTAAATCATCATTTATAACTTCCTAGACTAAGGTGTTGTGAAAATTCATGTCCAATAATCGTAACCATGTCCTCTATGTCATAATAATTTATAATAAAATACTACTTTCTCTACGATCCCTTAACTAAGGAATTCCTTGAAGTGGAACTCAGTATTCTCCAAGGCATAATGGATCCACCTAATTATAAAATGTATATCAAAGGCCCAGATAATTATCCATTGAAAAATAGATATGATTCATCATGAACATTCCACTTTCCATTAAATTCATATAATCAGGACATTTCATCCTTAAAGTTTAATAAGTACATCAGAAACATCCATACCACTATATTTTAATTTCTCATTTAGGTCAGTCTATAACAATGATCATTCTTAATGTAAAATGAACAAATTACAAGGGGTTTTATCCATCCCTATTATCAATTCATTTCATTTAATTAATTAATATTTTTTTCAATTGAAAATATTCATGTGTTTCATTAAATAATATCATTATTGTCCATGTTTATAAGCATATCAAAAACCATTTATTTAATTCCTTTAAAGAAATATAGATGAAAGAGGAAAACAAAACTCACACAAAACATGGTGTTTTGTAGAATAGAAAAATGATTTTCAATTAGAGTATATATTTGAACTCACATAAATTGGTGGTATGGGTTTAGGTAAATGACATTTAACCATGTTAGGTGGTTCTAGATCTTGGTCTAACCATTTAATTTAATAAATTCATGATTATGATGCGATGAACTAGAGGTCTAGTGTGTATAAAAAATGGTGAATGTTATAAATGATGAACCTATTATGGGAAAGTATAGAACAACTACCTTATAGACAGAATCATTCACCAACCTATTATAGAGCTTTGATTTGATCCATAATGCGAGTAATTGGGAGAATAAAAAACACCCTAAAAATAATTCATATGTTGTCATATTGAAATGCAATTTTATTTGAAAAAATAAATTATTAAATAAAATTAAAGGAATTATAGACTACCTATTACACTTCCAATGAACATGATAGTGCTTGAATCAAAGGTCATCTGAAAGAGAACCAAGGAATCCTAGGAGGATTCTAAGGGGGAAACTCATGTTGCTATTTTCATAAGATGAATGATGGAAAATAAATGTGTAAATAAAGGTTAACAGGTGGTTTCTCAATAAAGTAGCCTCTAGCCCTTTAATGATTTGCAGAGTTTGGTAGAAGAGTTTGGATAACCATGTTCCAATTTTTCAATCCCAATATCCATGGTGGCATGACCGTCACACATCTATGTAATGGATTGAAAAATCAGGTGTGTCCCATGTAATTACCAAATATTTTTTTCTATAAACAAGTCTCACAACCGTGTGGTATCAGGTGTATGGGCTAACACATCATGTGAACCCACTTATGGTTCACGTGATTTAGGTTCATGGTTTTCACTAACCATGGGAAAACAAATCTCCTCCCCTTAAATTTAAAAAATAATAGTTTTTAGAGACTAACACTCCAAAAATTCAGCCTAACTCTGAAGAGACCTCTCAAGACTTAACCCATATCTAGAAACATCACACCTATGTGTTCTAATTCTCAAATTTACATTTGGAGGATCATATTAATATTTTTCCCTTCCAATAAATGAAATTTTCAAATTCCATTAGAATTTCCAACCATTTAAAAACATGGGATCTTATAGATATTCAATTATTTTATAGAAAATGACTAACAAGATCATTAATTATTTAGAAAATTATTCTCCTCAAAAAAATTATTTTTATACATTATGATTTTTTTTCATATAACAAATAGTTAATGGTGATAAATTATGTTTGATATTAATAATTTTCTAACACTAATTTATTTAGTAAATGACATGAAATAAAAAATGAAACTTAATATTTTGAAAATTCACTTTCAATAAAATATTTCTTATTTCTAATATATACAATCATTTAAAAGATAACTATATTAATTTTTTAATTATAATTTTCTAAAATAATATTAATGTTTTTATTTTATTAAATCAAAATATGAACAATATACCTTTTTGATATTTCTATTAAACAATAAATATTTCGGTGACTAGTGAAAATATTGATTTTGAAAAAAACAATTACATTTATAATAAAATAATTATATAAAATATTAATAACTTTTTGCAGATATATAATATATATTTGATAATATGTCTAAAGAATATAAAAATATTATTTTGAATTTATAATCATATGTTTAACACTATTAAAACCAATGTAATGTTTCACACTAAAAACTATTCATAGGTGATTATAAAAAAAATTAATCTTTATGACTTCTAAAAATTAAATATAAAAAATTTATTTGATATCTATGTTCAAGATTTATATATTAATTAAAATTTTAAATTTCATTTTTATCCATAAATATAATATTAGAATGATTTGTGTTAATTACTGCGATAATGATAGCGAAATATTTTTAATGTTTTTTCAAAAAAATTATTTTATCCATAATATTGATATATTTTAAATTATGACTCTAATATTATGTTTATAACCATATTAATGTATTATCAATCATTTAAATTGAAATCAATACAAAATAAGATTAATTATCCATAATGGTCAAAATGTTATTTTTCTTCTAAAATATGTTCCTACACATGACCATGCTGATTTAATAAATAATTATATAATAATAAGAAATTTAATTCGATTAAATATATATAAAAAAAATTTACAATTTTTTTTTTAAATTAGTTATGTTATATTTAAAAAAACAAAAATTCACTTTGATAAAAAAAATACTTTCCAAGGTTAAATGAAGAAGTGTATAATATAAAAATATAATGTAAAAAATAATGACAACTTTAAAACATGTGTGTAAATCCTTGCTTGATTATTTATGGACCCTAGGACACCTAAAATATATTATATTAAAACATTTATCCATTGACTTTGAAAAGTGTAATGATATCATAGAATGGTAAAAGGTATTCCAAAAAGTGCCTTTTTCCTCACTTATAAATATAGATGACTTCCACCCCTCCACGGTTACACTTCCCATTCAAATTTCCATTGGCCCTCTACCAAAAATACCTAAAATAATATTACTTTTATATTCATTAATTCCATATTATCTATAAGTAATCTTAATTAATTCACTTCAACAGATATCTACAAGGGAAGATCGAGTCTTTATCATAAGTACTACCTTCATCATAACATTTTCTCCATAATATTTCACTTGAAAATATCTTATATAGATAAAAATATAATGAAGTAAATATTACTAATTTATTGATTTTTCATTATTTCAATTGTATTTCTATTATGTATCCCTCTCCATCCAATAAGAAAAAAAATGTTGCGAGTGCATTCCACATAAAATTGCCTCCACAACATGACATATTTCATTTTTCTACAGTGAAATAAATTTTAGATAGAAGGAATATAACAATTAAATAAATATTATATCAATAATATAAATATTATTATTAAATTTAAAATTATCATTTACCTTATATCCCCTTCTTTCATTGAGAAATTGAGATATTAATCACGTGTAAGGGTGAACAATTTTCTACATGAGCAATGAGTTTCATTTTTTCTTAACCATCCAATATCGTTGGATTTTAAAAAATATTTAATTTATAGAAATTATTTTCATAATATTATTCAACTTTATGATATTACTAAACTATTTTACAATGGTTTTTAAAAAATTTCAACTTATATAAGAAATACAGGGAAATTGATCGAACAGCCTAAAGTAACTGATGTCAGAAAGAAAAAATTATAATAATTAAATTTCACATGATAATAAAGGGTAAAAATAAAATTAAATAAAGAAAATTAAGTTTCTTGATAATGTATCTAATAAACATAATTTAATTATTTATTATGTTAGGTGCATGAATATAATAAATCTAGAATAAGGTAATCATTTTATATCAATTCCTATTCATTAAGAATTGTTATAATTTTATGCATTAATTTCTTATTTCTATTGTGTATATACTTCCGAAGAATTTGTTTTTGTATAATAATTTTTTAATGTAATGTTTTATACAACCATTTTATTTTCATGAGCCCAATATCTTTTGATTGAAAATTTAATAAATTCTATGGCGTTTTTCTAAAAATTTACTTCTTTGATACAATTATTATTTTATGCACTTAATTTATTTTAAATGGTGTGGAAACAACATATTAGAACATTAATACCTTTTATTATCTATTTCCATGGTATTTTAAATTCCATTTAAAGATATCTCTATATCTCTTTCAAATGGTTTTAATTAGAATGTTTCTTAATCTATATGGGTTTCCTATATCAATTTTCTCCCATTAGGACATATTTCTTATTATATACCATGAGTAATTTGAAATGGTGTATCTATTACCTCTTAATATTATTTTAAAATTATTCTATCATATTTTATGATATTTAATTTTCTATTCAACATTCATTCTTTCATGAGTTTTTACTCAAAATTTTAAAAGATGTAAAAGGTTTTATCTAAAATTCCTCTCTTTGAGACATGTTACACATTATGCACCATGGCTCATTTTTTATGTTTTAAATTTGATTTACCAAACAATGAATTTTTTATAATTTATATATTTTTAATTCATAAGATGTAAAAATCTAAATCATGTTTTTTAAATGTCCTCAGACTCGTGTGTTTTCTTGGTTATGAAGGATCTTCCACACCTACGACCTACCATTTAGTTCACATGTTCTCTGTAATTTTCAAAATTTTTTGCAATATTATTCTCATTTACCTCTTCATTTTTTTTTCATATTTCCCTTAAATATAACTAGTTAGATATTCCATTCATTTTGGGTGTTATACATGTTTTTAGTTCCCTTTTAAATTCCCACTTTTATCTGAACTCGATTTAAGGAAACATTCCACTTTCTTATCTCATGTAGAGAACCCATTCTAGAAATTATTTTAAAACCATGTATAGATTATAAATATACGCATTATTTTATGGATAACCATATTGGTTTTATTCTATTTTCAGTTAAAATAATATTGTATTTCATTCTTTGAAAAGACCCCTTACTTATTTCTTGAATAACCACTCAGGTTGTTCATTCTTATTTACCATTCATCAAGATCCATCTTAAGAATTATCTGCATTAGATTTCCATGTTCAATACTTTTATTTTTTTCAATTATGACTATTAAAAAGATTTATTTTACTCTTTTATTAGAAATACTTATGATTTATCATTTTGTTACTCATTGAATTAGAATTGTGAACCCCACTTCTTTCTCATGTTATTGATCATTCTTATGATTTTTATGGTTATTTTCTCATGTGGTATGAATATGTATAATTTTAATTATGTGATATGTGGGTATAGAAATAAATAGTATTTGAATTCATTGGGTAAATCTATATATCTAATTATATGTCATTTAAGGGATTTGGGAGTGAACCTAATCTCCCATGGTACTTTTTCCACATTCTGTTGGTTGTATTTGGAGTGACCCATGACTAATGTTTGTAGTATAATTTTTTAAATTATTTACACATGGTTATAATTACATGATTTTATGATATTATTTATTTATTCCATGTCTTTAGGATTATAATCACACTATTTATGATATCACTTCTTGGTTCTTGACTCTCATGTTATTATTTATATTTAGTTTTATGCCAATATTGGGATTTATAGATCACCCTTTGCCTTATTTATTTCCATGAGATATCCTATATAGTTTTGGAATATCTCTGGGGGTTAAGAGTACTATGTGTATTCCTAAATAAATATAATGTTTTCTATTTTTGTTGACGTATTTTTATATCTAATCTTCTAAAGTTAATAAACCAATCGATCCTCATTCTGTATTTTTTTTGGAAAATAATGTTTAGATTTTTGACGTCTTTTTTGTTTAAGGAATGGGCCCCCATATTGTAGTTCCTTAGTATGTTCATGATCACTTGGTACATGAATATATATTGTTTATGTTTTTTTGTCAATTTTCATGATGTATACTATTATGCAAGTGAACTCATGTTATGTACAAAATGGTGGTGACCTACTCGGCTTATACTCATACCTTACATATTTACATCGATACATGTGAAGAATTATTGGTCATGGATATAAAAAAGTATAAGTCCCCGGTGAAAGGGATCTAGGAGATAGATCATGGTGTTTCGATATGGTACTAGGATGGACTCCAGAGGGATGTCGTAGTGTGTTACTTACCTCTATTACTCATACTCTTATTTTCCTGTCCACTCTGGTATCCTTGGTTAATCTTTTTTATGACTTGCAATACTTTTCATTCAATTTTTTATATCATTTTTCTTTTATTTTTATATGTTAATATTTGTAATTATTATCTTTACTAATACTAATGTTAAATCGTCCCCATTAATAGTGTCCAGACCCTTGTTGTTAACAAAAAAAGTCATGTATTTTGGGAGATTCACATGAGGCCATGTGGTGCCCCGAATTGGATTTGATGACTCTGGTTTGGGAATTACAAAAAATTATGAATTTAGTCATGTTGGTAGTCATTATAGATCTATTATATCAATATATGGATACTTATTTTTATTGAGTGTGTGGTCTCGTGACTATACAAAGTATATTAATTTCTATAAATAATGTGTTTTAATAATGCTTATTAACTTATTGATATGGGTTTTAATCAATTGATGAATATTTATTTGATGTAATATGGAACATGACTGATGTAACTGAAATATGGGATATGATAAAACACCTAGAATCATTATTCCAAATCCCTAATTCAAAGGGACAATATATGAAATCTCATTGATTGGTTCAGACTAACTCTAATACTCAGGATGGGTCAGTATAACCTTCAATTCCTTTCTCAAATCTACTAATACATGTGGCGATATATGTCTACATTTTTATGGTATTTTAAGGTATTGAAGTTTCCTCCCATATTGGACTGCCTTATACTGCCATCTCATATTATGGTCTAAGTCTTAATGAAAGTTGTATATGTATAGAGCCTCCCAGTATAGGGGGTATCACCTATAGCATATATTGGTCCTTGGCATTACTTTCTATTGATATAATATTATATTTTGTACACTTATTTATAAACCATTTTATTATGTTTATATATAAATTTTCTTATATATTCTTTCATACATAGATTATAAAATTTTACGGGTTGTGAATCTATTAGTGGTTCTCAACTGGGTAATTTATACTCATAGCCAACATGGAGACCTTCAAAGATATGAATACCTTTACTAGTTTTTAGGTACAAATAGGTACTCTATTAATTATTGGGAATCTATTATATTATTTTCATGCTTTTCATATAAGAGATATTATATTAACATTTGGATTTGTAGGTGTTTAAAGGACACAATTTTTACATAGTTTATACCTTATCATGAATTCCATATCATAGGGAATTTTTGGAATGGACCTATGTATTTACAAATTTTTTAGTTGTTTATTATTATTATTTATTGTTCTGTACTCATCCATTTATAATAATTTTTATTCTATTTGTAATTTTTTTTAAAAATTTAATTATCTGTTGTTTTTTAATATATTCGGATTTATTTTAGAATAACAAAAATATGAGCGAGCCATGTAGGATTTTTTGTTTTACATTTATTCTGACTTACCCATTAATAAATGAGTTAATTTTCACTAAATTATATGTTGGGATATGTGTTTATATCACCAAACGATGGGTATCTAAGAGTTCTCCTGGGTTAGTATAGAACATTATCCAGGAGTTGTATGGGGTATATAGGTCATATACATTATTTATATTATCATAATAAAGTTCATAAGTGACTTTAAATGTTACTTATAAATGATAACATACATCAAAGGTCCTAAATGTTTTTTTGTTAGAATTTGAACATGGGTTATAATTGTAACTGATATTGAAAATCTATTAGCACATTATTTTATGTAACTAATGCTAAAACCTTATTTTCAATATTATTCAAACAAACATCGAATTATAACCTACATTAAAATATAAAAAACATATGATAAAATATATTTTCCCAATATTGAGTAACGCACTATAGTTTCCTAGAAAGAATCCCTAGTATTATTTCAAACACATACACTAGGTAATGTCTTTTAAATAAATAAAAGTTAATGATATAAATAAAAATAGAAGAAAGAGTGGATTAAATGAAAATCATACCTCCAACCACCAAAGTTCTCTATACTTTTTGAACATCCACATCCTTAAGTTTCCCCAAAAAATTCATACCCACATTCATCACCACTACCTACATATACCTCCTCTATAGTCATCTCTCAATTTTAACACCCCATTATTTTATTATTTATTTCTATTTAAATAAATAATATTTTGAATATATTATTTCACAAGAAACATTGAGCTAAAACAAGACATTATAAATTTTATTATGGTAAAATATTACAATAAAATATAAAAAATATTACATTATAATAATTAAATTTGAAACAGAATTAAAAAATTACTAGTATAATATATCTCTGAGCAAGTAAAATAAAAACGTTCATAAAAAATTATCCATATTTTTTTCCCAGAAGATCATAACCCCAGCTTAAACAATGGACGTATGGTGGAGAATTTGAAATATAAAATTAATGTCAAAATATAATAAAAATGAAATAATTATTTTATGTTATATGTAGTAATGTAATTTGAATTTTTTATATTCGAGTTTGGATTATATATCCATTGGAATTACACAACCATTGAAACATGATTGTTTAATTGGTGTGTATAAACAAACATATTATGGAATTTATATTGAGAATGGAATAAAATGTAATCATGTAACAGTATTAATCTTTATGAAGATCATTTCTCTAAGCTAGGATAGGAGGTAGCATCACTACAGTTTCCCCCTAAACAAGCCCAAGATGAACTCCATTAAGTGAAGATTAAGATAAATCATCAACATGGGATGTTCAAGCTCATTGAAATCACTATAGGATACTTGATAGAGGAACCACATCCCACAAAAACAACCACCTATTTTCATAATATCATATCTTATATTCGAATTTTGAGGGGATTTATAATGTAAAAATTAGGGTGATATAATCCTATAATTATTATAAAATTTTATATTCTCACTGTTAAGTGTATTTTATATATTTTTTATTTCTATAAAATTTACTAATAATGAATGAATTAAATTATATAAGAATGTTTTTATTTAACATAAATTTATTGATAAAATTTAACTCATATTAAAAATGTAAACATTCATAAACAATTAGGAATACAATTAGTTAATATTAAAAATAGTTTTTAAAATAAGTATACTTTTTTATAATTTGGATTTATTTCTTAATAATTAAAAATAGTTGAAATGGAATATTAATAAATTATTTTCATGATTAAAAAAATACTTTTTTTCAATAAAAAACTATTTTTATGTGACATACATCATTATATTAAATTTTAATTTCTTAAACACTTGAAATAAATTCAAACATAATGATTTATATAAATTCTAATCATCATATTAAAAGTTTATAATAAATTAATTTATATTTTTTACATAACAATGAGTTACGAAATTAAATATTAGTTACTATAGTAAAATAGTTATTTTATGAATAATTGTTTTTATAAAGGTTTTGTGATTATTAACAAAATAAACTAAATTGGTCTATTTTTATGAATCTAATGTTATTTTTAACCATATAATAAATACATAAACCACTCATTGAATTATAAATTAATAGTAAATAATAATAATAAAATGTATAAAAGTATATCATCTAGAAAAAAAATTATAATATATAGTATAATGTAAACGATATATTTATCATATTTTGAAAGTAAATTATATTAAATGGAGTCCATATTTGACATAAGAATATATATATTCATTAAAAATGTTTATATTAAATTATTATTAAATTATTAGTTCCCAATGTAAAAATATAATCGGTGTTAACAAGTGTAAAAAGAGGTCACATGATGTGGGTCAAATGTTTATAAAATAACTTAAAATATCAACCCTTTAGAAGAACATTGTTAGGTTTTAAAGTCATAATCACATGTTTCACCCAGTATTCCTCTCCTAATCACCTCTCTCCAATGTGATTCCATTTCAAACCCTATCCTAACCTTTTATATTATGTAAATATCCCTCTTTTTTAACATATAAAAGGATCTCACATCCACCCACTTTATACCGCACTAATCCCCCGAATTTCCATTGAATACATACCGATTTAACCTCTCCTATAATACAATTGAAATTTATTCAAATATTATATTCAATGAAGTGTCCCAAGCCTTCTATTTCCAAGAGGTTATTCGAGAGAAGATCAAGTCCTCAATATAAGTTTTAGCCAATCTCTAACTTGTTCTTATTTATCATTATCATCCACTGATCTGTATAAATAATATAAAAAAACTAATATAATGATATAATTATTATTTGGAAACTAATATTTTATTATACTAATATAATAATCTATTTCTACATTCCTCCCATCTTTTTGAACAACTAAAACTTCACCTATTTTATAGGAAGACTACTCCATCCATGTAAGACTCGTTTTTTATCACCAACTTCAATGGGTTGTTATAAAAATAGATTTAATGAATAAATATGGAATTTATGATATTCTAAATATTATGTAAATATAGAATAAAAATTCAATTTGTAATATTAACAATAATGGATCATTGTAAATTTAACAATGTAAAATGGACAAAACAAGAGGAAAAATGATCTATTTTGTGTTACTAATAGAAATTATTACACTTCCTTAATCATCCAATACCTCTATATTCTAATTTTTTCCCTTCATATAATATAAAAAATATATTTATACTTCTAAAATTGTTATATAATAATGAAATAACTTGTATAATCATTTATTTATTATAACATGTTCTTGTTTGAGTTAATATAACCACCAGCATGAATGATGATATAAATTTTTTACATAGACGATTAGGGATCTAAATTACTATTATAAAATGATATTAATAATTTATTTTTTTTTTGTTTTGGAATGGTTATTTTAAAATTTTACTCTATTTTAAGTGACCACCATTCATTAGTTAAAATTTACCAAAATGGTCTCACCACCTGTTTCATATAAACAAATTCTAGATAAAACTACAATGGAATTAAATTAGACCAATATATATCATTATTGAACATTTATTCAAATACATTAAATTATCAAGTAATTATGAAGTATTTATCAGATAATAAGTATCGATAAAAAAATTATGAGACGTGTTCACAGTCATCCAAGTTACTAACATTCCATAATGAAAATAAACAATAACGAACATCTAATATATAATGATTGATTATAATTAAATAGTATGTAAGGTAATAAATATGAATAAGGTTATTATTAAACACATCAAAATTATTATGATTATTATAAATGAGGTTTAAATGTTTACTATGAATGATAAGAGTAAAGGTAACATATTTTTCTAACTCCTTTTTCGGACATTGTGTTCGGGGTGTTGATCTTGAGATTTATTATTATAAATTGTGATAAATCTTCTGGATTATTAATTTATATGATAAAATATCACATGTTTTTTTGGATTTACATTCATTTCTCAAGAACTCATTTTAGAGGGACATTTTCAATAATTGTTTTTCATTTGTGGATTTCAGCCTTCATAAAAATGAATCATTGTTAAGAATTATTCACTTCCTCTATAAAATATATTTTCCTCCATGTCTATTCATTTATAACCAAAAACAATTCCATGAATAATTTGAAATACACATTTAAACCATCTATTATGATATATAAAATTCTATTTAACTTCTTTTCAGAGGAATGATTTCTATAAATTTTTTTAATGCAGGTTTCAATAAATATATTTCAAAATATTAAAAAATTCTTCAATTCTAAATTATTTTCTTGTATCTTCAACTACAAATTTTTCACTCAACCCGTAACTATTTTCATGTTTATATTATTTGGATTTCGTTAAAATTTGAGTTTAAAAAATCAATCTTCATTATGGAAAATAATATTTGAAGGTTTCTCATACCTTCAACATTTTACAATTTTCTAATTTTTTTTATGAAATTCCCTTTTGTTATATCTCTTTCATTTTCACATTTTTATCGAAAATATTTATCTCATATGGATTCATTTTTTTGAATCACCCTATGATTTATCTTATTATATACACTTCTTGGGTGATTAAATTTTTTTATATTAGACGATCAAATTATTGATGTCATTTTCATTGATATAATTTAGAAATATTATGAAACCCATTTTTCCCATTGGTTCTTCTTGATACAAGAAATGATGTACTTCATATATAACTTATATAAATAGATTATTATTATGTGATGGGTGTGGTAATATATATACTTAAAATGAATTGGTTATGGTTATATATCTCATCAGATTAATATGTTGGGTATGGATATGATTATTTTATTACATTGTTCACAATATTTTTTTAAACATTATTTTTTCCTTCTTTCAGATTAATGGCAATGAAAATGATTTCTATTTTACTTAGTTCACATGAAGTTTTATAGAATTGGTTTTTTTATATTAGATCAAAATATTTTTTAAAGATATTATTATTTTTTATAGTTGTTTACAATATTTGGTATGTACTTGATTTTTTTAGATTTAATTACAATGTAATGATTTCATATTCTTTTTTGACGCATTTCTATATTATATGCCTATATCATTCTCCATGGATCATTATTAGTATCCCAAAAAACTTCAAAAATTTTAATAGGTATATGTTTGATAATTTTAGATTAAATCTTCTTTTATCATTACTTATAGAAAACTCTTTTTATTCCATATCTTTTAATTAAATATTTCTATCATTCTTGTATTTTCTCATAGTCATTTAATCTAACCCTTTATGATTTTTTACATAAATTCATTTGATATCACTATATATTATATATAAATAAATATTTTAATAGATGGATTAACATGAAAATCCAAACTAAAAAAACCATCATATGTTAAACTAATATTTGAACAATATGATATAGCTCTTAAATTAGTGGGTAGAAAAGGAAGTAATGAAATTATAAAATATATGAACGAAATAAATGGAATCGAGTAGAATATGTATCAAGTATGAAGACCACTTATCCGACATTGGGAAGGAAGATTATCACAGTTTTCTCTGTTCCAATACCTACCTATAATTCAATAATTATGGCGTAGAAAAAATTATTAGTGAGAGAAATTAAATCTCATGTAAATTTCGTTGAGATTTATGCTAGCAGAATTACCAAACTCTACTTCTACTAGATCTTCTCTATTGATTATGTATTAAACTTATATTTTAAGGGGTTAAGAAAGTATAAATTTTATTTTATCAATATGTAATAATATATATATATTTATATTTATTTATATTTATATCAAGAATTTTCATTAATTTTTGAATTGTTGTTTTGCGTGAATTTTCTTTATGCTTAATAATGTATTTTAAAAAAAATTATATTTAATTTGATGTGAATATTTTTTATTATTATTTAATTATAAAACAATATATTTATTGTATTAATCTGTATTAAAAACTAAATAAATTAGTCATTTTTAGGAAAAATAACAATTAATATATCAAAAACCATTTTCCGATAAAAATACTTTTCACCATATTTTTTATAATTACAAATAAAATTTTAAAGTTTAGAAATTTAATATGAAAAATTTTACTTCATTTTTCAATTTATAATGAAAATGTTATCCTTAGATGATTTTTTTATTTTTCATGAAATAATTTTTTTTGGTAAATAGACCAAATTATCATTTTCACAAATAAAGTGACATTTATGGAATTAATACTATATATGTATGATATAAAAATTGGGAACATATTATTGGAAAGATATATGTTTTATTAGTGAAATTATATGTTTTAGAATTTTATTTTTAATTTTCAAACAAGTATTTTACAATTTAAATAACAAAGGTTTTGTTTTTTAAAAAAAATTAATACAATTATAATTTAAAAATAAATATTTATCAAATTTAGAAATTGAAAAAAATTAAAGGTATTTACAATTTTGTATCATTAGGTTTAAATTATCTAACAAGTATCATTAAATTTTTATTAATAAAGATAAGTTACCATTGGTAAAAATTAGTTTCCATGATAAAAGAAGTAATGGTAAAAAAATATAAGAGGCATATACAAAAGAACATGATAAAAACATGTCTATAATTGAGTTTATAAGGTGTGTATAAACATAATATATTATTAAATATATTATATCTCAATTTTGGATCCACTTTTGTGGTGATTGACTTCCCATTGTTGATATGTTTGGTGTATGTATAAAAATGTAACCCATTGTCAATTATATAATGGGCTCTCCAATCCTCAATTACCCTCATACCAATACCCACATATTTTTTCCTAAAATATTTACAAAAAACTATTAATAATCCTTATTCATCTTAAAGTGGGATTTTCTTCACAAAATACAATCCCCCAAAATCTTAACTTACTTTTCAAAGCAGAAAATATGAGATGTGATGTATAACATTTTAACTACTCCTTTATCATTTCTATTTATTTATGTACACTTATTTTTACTCAAATTACATTAATCAATATTATAATTACACAATAATTATAATTAATATACTTATATATTATGTTAATTATGGTGTAAGTATTAACAATATTTCATATTTACCTTAATAAAAATAAAAATGTCATTCATGTGTTCTGCAAACGAATGCCTCCAAGGTGAAACAACATTTGTTTTTATTCATTTTTATAAATGTATGGTACTAATTATAAATTTAATATATAATAATGATATTTATAAAATATTTTAAATTATGAGAAAATAAACCATATTACCCATTCATCTCATTCTCTAAAAAGAAATCGTAATCTATACAAACGTACAAACTACGAACTCCATGGAACAATATACTCTGTTTTTTATTACCACATTTCATGCATTGATCAGTGGATTATATTAAAGTATAAACAAGTTTGTATGATATTATTAATGGTTTTTATGTATAATTAGTGAAACTATTAATTATATTATCAATAAATTATTATAGTTAATTTAATTGTTTAAGATGATTCAACTAAGTTGAAATTGATCTCTTTATTATAAATATTTACTTTATATAAAAAATATTTTGTTTATACTTATATAATATTATTTTAAACACTAAATATGATAAATATTATTCATGTATAATTTTATTTCAACTGAACCACCTTCTAATCATTTATTATTCATGACGGGTTCATGTTTGGGATGGATTTACCACATAATAGAATATTTATTTGAATTTATCACATGAATGATTTTTGGAATTTATTTAATCATATAATATAAAAGCAAATATATTTCATTAATTATTTTTTCTTCTATTGAGGTTATATAATTATTTAACTCATTAATTATGAAATCACTATTTATTCATTTAGAGTCACTAAAACTCACACGTTTAATATTTCAACCTCATAGATTCTAATTGAAATTAACATGAAATCAAGTTATATATTTATAAACTCTTTATAGAAATGTATTAAAATATCTTATATTATCTAAGAATGATTTACAATTTAAAAATAATTGATAATAACAATAATTTTATTTAATTAGTTCAAATAGATAAATATTACGTACACTAGGATGATCCATTCCACACTCAACCATCAGAAGCAAGAGTTACATCATAATATTATTATCAACTTAGATCCAGACCTAGTTGTTTTATGGGATCCTAAAATGGGATTTTCTCGACTAAGATATATCGATAGGTTTCACGTTGAAATACAAATCTTGATGCATGAGGTGGTTTGGTATGGTGTAAATAGATTCCAATTAAACATAATTTTCTTATATTGAATATCTACAACTAGTCTCTTCCCATGAGTGAAAAAGTTATGCATAATGGTGTCTCACATATTTATAGATGCAATTATAGCACTAGTCCAAAGTAGGAGATATATTTTCACTTATTTTTTGATGGGGATTGGGCATCTTCCATGTGTTGTTTTTTACATATTTTTAATAGCTTAGTGGATAAAGAGAAGTCTAACACTATCTTCCTTCATCAATGGTTCCATGCTATGGATGATAATAGTCATGAACATAGGTCTAGGTTAGTTTTAATGACTAAATGTTATTTGAGTAATTGTAATGAATGTAATAAGGAGACTTTTTAATGTGATTCTTATCTTGAGTATGGAAGTTATAGTCAGGGCCCCAACCATAATTTTCAAGTTAATCATTATTTTTTGTAGTGAGATCACTCACCCTATCCTCATTTGGTCATTGTCAATAATGAAGTGATTTACTAGGTTCATATCCATCTAATCCAAGGTGTTTGAGTGAAATGGGTCCCTTTTTTTTGGCCTTAAGCTAAACACAAACCTGCCTTTCTCTAATAGAGTTATGCTAGGAGGAGGGGTATTTTGATACCAGTTTGTTTTAGTAATCTTATTCTTAGTTTATATCTCATTTAGTGATACTACCTTATTATTAAAACCATTACTATGCTCAAGGGGATTGAATTGTTCATTTATCATGGGGTTTTGTTGAACTGTGTAAAAACTGACCCCTCTTTCTTAAATGGATACCTTAGGGGGACATCTAAATCATATTTTATATCATTTATTTGGTCCGAAAATTTTGAAACATCTTCTCTAATCAAATAAATATTTTTCACACATGGAGAGAGGGGAATATGGTGACTGACTTCTTATCTTGACATGAAACATTGAAATTTACTTATACAGTTTTATCTTACACTTGATCCCTTACCTCAGAATGCATTAATCAGGTAACATAAGATTCCTTGGGGCTTCAGTATTTGAGACTCTGATGATTATTTTGGGCCTTATCCCCCTTATTTAATAAATTATCATAATATTTGGACGGATGGATAAATATTACATACAACCAATGTTGAAAATAGGTAAAATATTTCAAATATATATAACTACTATAAATGATGATTATAAATGTTTTTAGTTATGAATAAGGTTTTTTATTTTTTATATAATGAACTTAACTGAATTATAAATTATAGTTTTTCCAGGTTCATAATAAATCTATATGGAGGTAATGATTTTTTTCTCAAATTACTCCCTTTAAGACATGTTTGCAATTTTTCATCTAATTTCATTTATGTGGGGGTATATAATACCTATTCGAGTTATCATTTCAGGAATTACCTTTAAATCATGGTGCTTTACATTAAATTATAAACCTTATATTTCAAATGCTTTTTATTGAAATGATACTCATGCAGCATGGGTTCTCTGTATCAAACATTAATTCCTGCAGACATGATTATGTTATAAACAATGTTTTCTTTCGAATGGTGTACTAAATTCTTAATGACATATCTTTATAATATATTTTTTATTCACAATAAATTCTAATGAAAAAATTCTACTAATATTTTTACTCATTTGTTTCCCCAATTGAAATATTTTTGGTATCTAAATATCCATTCATTGAGTTATCAATGTCACTATTATACTTAGTCCATATAAGTTGGTTATGTTTTAACCTATCAATTTATTATGTTTTAATTTATTTATTTTTATTTATACAACATTATTACATCTTTTTGAAATATTTTTTACTTCAATGAATTGTTTCCCATTAGTGATATGGATAACTCCATGTCTCATTTTCTTAAGTTATATTTTTTCATCCTGAAATTATTTATTCTATATTTGGGCATCATGCACACTAATATTTTATCTTATGCTAGTTTATATGACAAAATATCTAATGATGATATATTGATATTAATTAATGTTTTTTACTCTACTAATAATATGAATTCTAAACAGAGGTATTTTGAAAATAAAAAAAATGGGGATTCTAATTATCATTCATATGTTTTGTCTTCTTATCCTAATTTATCAATGATAAACGTTAAGGGTATTCATTGTTAAATTATGGTATATTATTTTTCAAATTATTGATCTTATAAATATATAACATCACCTTTTTAATATTTACATTTGAAATCATAGCGTAAATTTTTATTTTTACACTAATAATAATAAAGTCGAAAATTTATTTTATGATATCACATCCATTTCCTTTATCATTTTCAAATGTATTTACCCTAAAGGGGTGTATTATTCAGGATTTATTATTTAATATATATATATATATATAATTTAAAATTTTAACTCAATGGTATCAAACAATTATATTTTTTATCCCTTCCTTTTTGATATTGTTCGAAACATTTTTTAAAGGTGTATTTCATTTATGTCAATATTCTTTTAAGTTTTAATTTTTAACCTGAATATACACTCTTTTATATCCATCCAACTTCTTTATATTGACTCCTTAAGATCATGGAATTATTGTATTGACATAACAGTACACTCGTAACCCAATACATTGTGAAAATATCATTTTAGAAAATTCAGATCAGAGGAAGATCACCTTGAAAGGATAACTATTTATTGACTAGGGGATTATTGAAATTAATTCTGATTATTGAATACTAATATAGGTTCATTATGCATTCGAATTCATTTTTTTATTATATGGATATCAATGTTTCTATTAAGATAGCAGTTCCTTAGGGAATAATATGAAATGTCATGTTACAACTTATGGTTAATACATTGGACTTCATCAAGTGATGGTTTGGGTCTAGAATTATACATCCTATCGATGCATCGATAGGTCTCATGAGAATAATTATATTGGGTTTTTTATTACTCACCTTATATCTGTATAATATATTTTTATAATCCCGAATAAGCATGTTTTTTATGTCTGGCATTCTATATTCCATCCATATGAAAATAATATCATAAAAATCTATGTTTTAATTAATTTTCCTTGATGGGGAATTATATTAGTTTCAAATGAAGAAATCATTATTCATATTACTTATTATTTACAAAATACGAATACCCTCCTTTTGTTTTTTATAACTTCTGTTATATGTTTACCTTATTGAGAATCTAAGGTCACCCATTTCATTTATTTCCAATAATTAGTTTATAAGGATAAGCAGTACATGTGACATGTTTATAAGGTTAAAATATATGAAATAATTTTTGGGATATATTGAAGACTCATTATGGATTATGTAGTTTCATTAATAATGGGGAAAATGTTTGTTTCATATAAATAAAATTGGATTTTCCCATGCTATTTTTTATTAATTCACTAAAAATCTAAATATAAAAGGTCATGGGAATGTATGAAATGTAATATTTTCAATAATTCAAGTAATTAAAAAATTGTTGGGTTTGTTAAACTATAGTTTTATCAATTACAGTAGGTAAACTATGTTTTTATGGAATAAGATTTGGGAGGGAAGGTCTAAGTTATAACATTTAGTATCAGAGAACAAATTAATTAACTATGGATAATATGATATTTATTGAGTATAATTTAAGGGTTGATAAGTAAATTTTGATTATATTTTAAAAGGTATATATAACCCTTTTTAAAATTATATGATTTAGCATTATGATAATAATGATATTTTATTCTGGGATGGGATAAGATAAATTTACTAAAACCCCAATGGATAACTATAAGTGATAATGATAATAATAGGTTGACATATTAAATTTTTATAAAGTTGAGCTTGTGTGATTCTACTTGAAATTACATCCCTATCAAGATACAATAAGTGTATACCAGCTCTATAAAATATGTTCCTAGGGGAAATACCCCAAAAATGGAGGATTGGAAATTAAATCAATTATCATCTATTGTGAGAGAAAAGGGCCCAAATTCACACCTAGTATGACACTACCAGGGGATATGTTATTTCATTCACATTACCTCTAATGAAACATTATAAAAAATTTGAGAATGATATTAAATAACTCTATTATATAACGTAATTAGAAAATTACAATGGATAACCAAGGATTGAACAAAGGGAGACATAGTTTAAAATAAAGTATCATATGTAAAAAATAAAGGATTCATGGGTTTAGGATACATTAGATTGATGTTTGAATATTTATATTTTTAATATTATCATAATCATTTTGGTTTTATTATTTGGTTGAAAGTAGTTCAAAAAAATGATGTTGATAATGGTATCTATCTAGTAACCATCATGTATTATAACTGAATAAGGGACAATACATAAATAGTTTAGAATTTTAGTATATGAATGTTATGATGGAAAAAGGAATGTTTTATTATCCAAAATATGTTTGGTAGGATTATATCTAAACGATATTTAAATCTTCATACTCATAGATATTTTTAGTATTGATTGATATTTATTAATGATATTTAGTATATTCAAAAAACTTATCAGGATTTTATGGAATATAGTATGATTTTTCTTCAAAAACTATGATTTAATGGTTTGGAAATATATATTAAATGGTATAAAAAAACATGAAAATTTATTTATGACTAGTTTATATTTTTTCCATTATATATTTAAGAACACATTATTGAGGGATATATAACTCTTAGGATTAAAAGGTTTAATGATTTTGAGAAAAGCGAGTTTAACCATATTGATTAACTTAGAAATAATTATTGATTTAATAAAAAATGAATCCATGATATTTTTGGTTAATTATATCTACTATTTCTTATTATGATATATATAAACTAATTTTTAATAATTTTTATGATTAATTATAGAGTTAGTTTTTTGAGGAATATATGATTTCACTATGATTTAATGTCATTAATTTTTAAATGGTTTTGGGAAAAGTATTCTATGTAAAATATATGATTGGAATATATACATATATGGTACTTGATTGTATGGATGATCAATATTGTTTATTAAAAGATAAGTAACATGGTAAATACTAAAAGAGTAGGGAATATTTTATATTAGAGGTTATATCATGAATAATGGATACGTTAAGATTACCCACACTTTCATTAATTAGTGAGTAATAATTATAATGAAAAACTTTTAATTTATTTAATGTTGACATAATATAAATTCATAATATTTATCTATATATTATCTATAAATAAATGCGTAAATATGAAGTTTGACATGAAAAAAATTAAAACAAAACTCTGATATGTTAAAATAAAATTTGACTATTATAATATAGAAATTAAAATATAGGGTATAAAAAGAAGTCCTATATTACAAAATCAATAATGGAATGAAATAGAATCGAGTCACTGAAGTCTCTCTTAAGATGGTCATTTATCTATGTTTGAGAGGGAGGTATCTTCACTAGGGTTTTTTCATGATGAAACCCTATCCAAACTAGACCATTATGGTATGAGGGGAATTTTTTATTAGATAAATTCAAGCTCATAAAAATTTCCACATGATCAAAGCTAATAAAATCACCACCCTCCACTTCCACTAGAGCATATGTGATACTTAGTTATTACATTGATATTATTTGGGTTATGTACGCATAAATTATGATTATTTTAACATATAATAAAATATGTATATTTATATATATTTATATCATCATTTTTTTTTGAAATTTTTGAAACACCTTTTTTTCTCAATTAACTTAATCCCTACATTTTTTATTATAGAAATAATTATTTAATTTCATGTAAATAATTTTATTATTATTGAACAATAAAAATATAAGTTTATTGTATGAATAATAAATTTACACAATATTAATTATTATTTTGTTGGAAAAAATACATAATATACCAGGAGTCTATTTCCTATAATAACCACTTTTTGTTATATTTATGTTTTAAAATAAAAAAAATATTTTATTATTTTATAATTTAAATTTTAGAAAAATAACTTTTTTATTCAATTTATCATGGAAATGTGACCATATTATAATTTTTAGTATTTTTCTAAAATGAATAATTTTTAGGTGATAAATGAAAACTACCATATTTACAAGTAACACGATTTAAATGAAATTGTTAGAAAATATGATTGGAATAGAAATATTTTAATAATTTTTTACGAAAAACTATATGTTTTATAGGTGAAATTATATTTTTTAAAATATTATTTTTTACTGTGAAGACCAATATTTTTAAATTTAGAACTTCTGTAATGATTATCCCAAAAAAATTTAAAACTGTTATTATTTTAAGATAAATTTATATTAAATTTTGAAATTAAGTCAAATTAAATTGATTTAAAATTTGGAATCATTAGGTATGAATTATGTAATAACAACCATTTTATATTAATTCATAGCAATATGTTACATAAGGTGAAAACTAGTTGGTATAAGTAATAATTCAAGGCATAAGGTTATTGAAATATAATAAGAACACATCTAGAATTGAGTGGATGAGGTTTTGATCAAAATTACATATTCCAAACTCCATTATTTATCAATTTTGGAGCCAATTTTCTTCACAGTGACTTACCATTATTGAAATTTCTTGGTCATTTACAAAAGCGTCATCAATTTTTTTCTTATAAATGGGGATCTTCTCTCGCCACTTCCCCTCACACCAAAAGCATATTATTATAATATAAACTCTACCCAAAACTCTTATAAATATTACTATACAACTTAATGGGGTTCTGTTTTTCCCGAAATATCACCTCGCAATGGATTAACCAAATTTTCAAAGTAGATAATCAAATATGTTTCTAAACATTTCTATATACTACTTTATCGTTTATATTTATTGATGTAAAATAATTATTACTAAATTACATAAAATAAATTAAAATTACATCACCATAAATGTTACTATATTTATAGTTTATTATAATTATATTATAATAAATAAACCCCTTTCCATTTCATTTAATAAAAATGAAAACTTCATTCATGCAAACTACTACCTACAAGACATAACATGTCCCGTTTTCCTTCACTAACTTAATAGGAAAGTCCTAATATGGAATTAAATATATTATTTAAGTATATTTATGACATAATTTATATTTTGAAATAGTAAACTATATTTATCTTTCCTCAAGTTTTATAAAAAAATAATTATTCATGCATATGTGCAGGCTACAATCACAACGGAATGGTGTATTCTATTTTTCGTTACCACCTTTCAGAAATTTATATAATGATGGTATTGAAGGATTAATATGATCTTTATGATATCATTATATTTTTGGTATGGAGAATTTGGGATAATTTTAATGATATGATCAATAAATTATTATCATTGTTTCAATCATTTAGAACAATAATATTAAGTGAAAAAATATCTATTCTTTCAACGTAATGAATTTATATAAATGTTATTCTCATTATACATCATTAAAATTATGATATATCATAGCACTGAATTGTAAATGAAATCATTATTCTTATACTAAAACATATCTCCACTAAACCACCTTATAATCATCCATTAATCATGGAAGGTTAATGTTTGGGTTGGTTAAACCACCAACTTGAAAAATACTATGAATTCAAATCATGGATGTCTATGAGAAATTATTTATAGTGTAATATGATATATAAATATATAAATAAATTTTATCATTCTTTGTTGGTTAAATAAATATTAAGCTAAAAAGTTAATAAACCCCCCTTCATTCATTAATAGCCACTAAAACATATCGGTCATTGATTTCAAACCCATGGATTATATACAAAACTACCATGAAATGAGATAATAAATTTATGAACTATCATATAACACCTCTTGTAGTTCCATATATGATCTAATAATTTTAAAATTTGGGAAAATAATATATTCCCATTTTAGGAAATATTTTTAAATTGATAAATAGTACTAACATCCACTGTTGAAAATCGGTAAAAAATCTATAATATATATATTAATGTAGAATAGAGAGTATAAATGGTTACAACAATGATTAACTCTCATAAGTATATATTATTGAGGTCAATTTAATTATTCAGGCCATTATTTACATGTGAAGAACAAATATGGACTATGGTAAGGATTTTCATCTCAAATTCAACTCTGTGAGACATGGTTGGTAATATACACCTAATTGTACAAATGTTGTGTATATACTTCCTATTTGAGATATCATGGTGTAAATACTCCAACCCTTATATGCCAGATCCAGTCCCTTACATTATTACACTGGTACTATGAACAAGCATTCATATCCTACATGACCGAATATTTTAGTAGCTTTGGGAAACCATATAGAAACATAATTTCTATTTTACAACTTGAAATAAAAAACAACAAAGGAACACCATTGGTAACACCGATAAAATCCACGATTCTCCCTATAAGTAATTAAAAATACAAATCTTCGCATCTTGGGTAAAAATAATATATAAGGAAGGGGTGATATTAGATTCTTTGTAAGTGTAATAAATAAAATGGAAGATAAAATAAATAATAATTCATGATGAATAACTAAAAACAAAAGATATTAAATGTAATATTGAGCATAATATGGTAGGTATAAGAGTTTTTTAAATATTGCAATAAACAATCAAATGTGAAATAAACTTAACCACATATATTTTACTAGTAGAATAATAACATGAATTATAAATTACTAATATCATAAAAAGAGAATAAATAATGCTTGACATCAGAAACGTACCATAAAGGACTTTCCCATTAAATTTGAAAATAAATGGTTATGGGATCAGCAAAATCCATATCTAAAAATAAATGGGCAAGGTTGTGGCCAAGTCCATTTCAGTTTTATCTCATGAGACGTACCTATGAATATAAGGTCTATAGAATGCCCTCCAATCACTTACTACGTCTAATAACTTCCTCATATGAACGGGGTGAAACATAAACAACACATACATTAGAAATGTAAATAACATTCCCTAATAAGTAAACCTAACCGCTAACAATTCTAATTAATATGGTTAAGTGTCATGACCCCCTTCCCACAAAGTGTACCCCTCATTGTCCAGTTACATGATTAGGGAAATAATGACCCATTAGACCCACCTCTAGTAGGACCCGAGTTTGGGACTAGCACAAAGTGTATAGTAAACACACAAATGGGAGGCATTAACCTCTAAGAGAACACATGCGCAAGAGAGAGATAAGAATGGAACCAGCCAACTACAACTCTGAATTCAATATAAAATAATCGCAAGTACATGTTTTTAATGACATGAATGAACTACTATAACTAAGAGGGAAAACATCAAGTACCAAAATAATTTAAAACAGCAGCAACAACGAAGCCGTGACAGCTCTTGTAACCCTAAGATAGTGGTAACCATCCTGATCTCCAACCTAGTCCAAGTGACCTAAAAAATAGATTTCATATATGTAGTCTGAGTTTAACAGTATACTCAATAGGATCCTCCTCACAGCCTATATTGAAAATGAAAACAATGCATTTTATATCACAATGAACAACAAGGGAACTAACTAATCACCAAAACAAGAATACTAAGTTCCAAGCCTCAACATGGCTACACTCACCATGTATTTCATACAATAGAATACAATATAAGAAAAAAATATCAAGGGTACCCCTCTACCAATTTTCCACTAGCTTTCCTCATTTACCCAACGTCGCATGTCCTAAGCCATCTCTCTCTAAAAAGGCATGTCTGCGGACACCTGGGTAAAGCACAACAACATGCACCTCATGAAACACAACCACCACGTCCATGAAATTGATGTAACCTGGTTGTTTTCATGATCCGCCACAGCTCCCATGATGTGTATAATAAATTAGATATTATACCTCAATCCATTATAGCCCATACAATGAGTAAGGATCCCCAAGCCATCATAGAAAATACATGTTATACCTATATTATTTCATAGGAAACTATATCCAGAATAGATTAATGTGAATAAACATAAGACATTACATCCCACTTCACAAATATATGGGGACAACTAACCACCATGCATACCATTATATGTAACATCCCTGAGAATAGATTAGGGCCAAAGGGGGTAATCAACTATCCATCCTTCCATCAGGATGTTTGGGAAACACATCCCAGGGCTCAGAATCCCCAGGTTGTCAGTTTCCCTAACCGATATGGTAGTGTAGCTTATGGAAAAATAAAATGTATAGGATATAATATAGCTCACAATCAAACTATGGGAATAACCTAATATTAGAGTCAACTATAGCTAATGTCTCTTGGACTCCCAACAACCACTGCTTAGACTAGGTATCCTATAAGAACCCAACCTTATAAAGAGATACATTATATTAATGTATTCCTTTTTGTCAGTTTCACATTAAATTAATTAATAATTAAACCATTAATTAACCATTATCATTCCCACATTACATTTAATTATCATTCCAACCAAGATCCATAGCTTCTCAAATATACAACCCATCATTTCATCCCACCAAGATCCACCCCTATGGGTTCAACATCATTAATTAAACCATTTATTAACAGTGTTATTACATTCCCATAACCACATGAATTATAGAAAAGAATTATAAGATTCCAAAAATAAGGGGATCAACACGGTGAGTGGGTGAACTACTCGTCGAGTATTTTCCACCTATAGCAATAGCATAAACCCATCAATCCTCGAGAAGTTAAACACAGAAAACATGTGGAATAACCCACATTTCTTCACCTATTTTAGCGGGAGGGTAAGAAAAAATAGCCTCCTCAAGTATTGGGGAATGAAATTCAGATAAACAACGAACAAAATTCAACAAAAATCCATCCTTCAGATCCAACCCATTTCATCACCTCTGGTGCCCTCCCTAACACCCACATGTATAAACCGATGCATCTCACCACTATAGGCATCAAATAATTCCAAAAACACTACGACTTCCTACCCCACATACCTTAGTATCCTGAAAAGCTCAAATCTCATGAATATCAGTAGAAAGCAACAAGAAACTAGCCTCATGTCGCTAAAACAAGGCCTTAATCCTTCACACAAAATTATCTCCCACAACTCCAAACATAAGGCGCCTAGATTTTATAAGAAAGATGGTATCTCAAAACCCTATAAAGAATTATATTTTACTAAACAACAAGTTATTTAATCCATCTTGAATTAACCAATTCATTATTTATATGTTACAACTATGGGAAACCTATACAGAAACTATCATAGCTATCCAAGATTAATTTAACGATTAATTTAACATGCCTTTAATCAACCAGAATCAACATGCTAACAACATCAATTTGATTATCATCAAATAATAAAAGCAATAATATTTCTCAATAAAGAATCTTTATATTTGGACAATTAATTTAAAATTAATCCTAGTTTATGGTCATTACCAATTTTCATTAAGAACGACATAGTAAAGAAGAAAATCAGGGATATCAAACTATCTAAACAATCCCGAGGTAACAACATACGATCGATAAAAATTCCTTAATCCGGTTAAAATATTTATTATATCATTTCCATTATGATCCAATGGGATAAAACATGATAACTCTACAACTACACATTAATATATTAGAGAATCCATGAACCCCCATATCAAAAATGTTTCAGATATTCATTTCATGGGAACAACCAACGCAATAGATCAATATCACCTCTCATGGAAAACTATATCCACCTAGGGATGAAAAGACACCACCACACCAAAAAACCCTAATAAACTTTATTTGAAACATGGAAATCAAATTTCATAACATGGAAAGGTGAAAAAAAGAGAGTAACCCAGAAGAACGGTTATAGAACATACTTTATTTTAGAGATAGATCGACAATTCATGCTTGCACCTAAACAAGGGGTGTACATGTACTTGAAGAAACACAAAGGGAAATGATACAAGGATCACAGTTATATCACATGACCCCTATTGAAGAAAGAACTCTTGGAATATTTTACAAAGGAATAACAAAAAGTATGAACAACGGTGGAAGTTATCTCGAGCATTTGAAAATCTAAATAGGGCATCATTTTATACTTTCCATTAAAACCAGATCTCATAAAAACTACATGTTTTGACCAAGTAATGGAACATAGACACTTAGTAATATTAATATATGAGTTATGTTATTTGAATTGGCCTTAAATCCCTTAAAAGAAGTCATTGAATGCATTTTATATCAAAGAAAACATTGAAGGGTCAAAATAGTATGAAGCTATAAGAACTATTCACAAATGTCACATCGACAACGATATTTTAAAATTACACGCCGAAACTGACATTTCAAAATCATTCACTGGCACCGACAATTCAAAATGATAAGCTGAAATTGACAGTTCAAAAAGAAATACTGACACCGATAGTTCAAAACAACATACCGACACAAACAGTTCAAAATTACACACCAACAATTCAAAATGACACACCGACACCGATATTTCAAAATGAAATGCTAACACTGATAGTTCAAAACAACATTATGACACCAAAAGTTCAAATTTTCTCACTGACATCGATAGTTAAAAATGATACGCAAATACCAAAAGTTAAAAAAAACATCCTGACTCCGACTGTTGAAGCTTACATGCCAGGAGTAATAGTTTAAAATGACACACAGACACCGACAGTTCAAAATTACACACTGAAAAAAAAATTCAAAATAACATACCAAAAATGATAGTTCCAAATGACTCGTTGACAGAATTCTTCACAAAATTGGAAAAACTATTCACAAAACCTGAAATTTGGAATTTTTTGGGATAAGTCACCTAGAAATCTCAAAACACCATAAACACAGAACTTTGGAAATGTAATGGGCTTCATAGGTCAATGAAATTTCATCAGATACCTCTCAAAGCATTCTCATAATGGAGAATTCAGAACCAACCCAAATAGAAATCCAATAAATGGGTCTGAACAACCGTTATTTGAGATACTTTTCAAGGTTCTCACCATTGAAGGAGTTCAACCTCTTAATAAAAGAACAAGAGATACCAAACGACAACCATATCCCTCTCCTAAACACTCTCCTGGGGTAGATACCTATCAAAATACAGAAGTCCAAAAACAAAAAAAAAAGAGAGCCATCTAATAAAATAAAACTGTCAACATCCTAAAAATAACATCATTACATGAAAAGATCTAAAGATTAAACATCTCGGTTACTGAACAATATCTACGACTCATGTTCCTATGTACTCTCCACCACTCCCTCGTGTCTCCAAAAGACAAAAACCAAGGGTATTTCATTTCCACAAAACACCTTCTCCATGAGGTCTTAGATCTTTACAGGCTTCTCCCTAAAGGTCGCATCATCGCAAACATCGATATCTCCCAAATCAGTGACCAGAGAGCTGTTATGTAGATAACAATGAATCATCGACATGTGAAAACCATCATGTATCCATATTTTCTATGTGGAAAGTGATACCTGATATTCCAAAGCTCCAACACGAGCCAACACCTCTAAAGGCCCAAAAAATAAAGGGGGAATATTACACCCCCAACAAAACCTTTTCTACCCATAGAAGGGATTCATATTCAAAAACATGTGATCCCCAAAGTCAAACACCACTAGTCACCTCATTTTATAGGTAAATGATTTCTCATGATCATGAACTGCCTTCATCCACTGGCGAATCACTAGAACCATCTATGTTTTATTCTATACCCGTTCTCCCCTGAGAATTTATTACTCTCATACCCTAGTCCATAAAAATGGATAATGGAACGTTTGACCATAAAAGGCTTCAAACGACACCATACCAATAGAGGACTGAAATTAATTGTTGAATGAAAACTCTACCAAGGGTAAGTGTCTCATCCACTCACCTCCAAAATCCAGGACACAAGATCAAATCATGTCTTCATGAGTCTTGATGATCCTCTATGTCTAATCATCTATTAGTGGATGAAAAGTACTGCTAATGAATAGCTTAGAACAGAAAGCATGGTGGAGACCTCCCCAAACCTAGTAGGTAAAATGGGGGGTCTCAATCTGAAATGATCTTCCTCAAGAATCTATAGAGTATCACCACCTCCTCTAGATACTTCCTTGATAGAACCTCCAATGATCTGGTTTTCTTGATTGTTATAAAGTTGGATGATTTCATCAAATGATCCACTAACACCCATATAGAATCCTATCCTACCTAATCTTGGGGTAAATCGGTAATGAAGTCCATAGATATGTCTTCCAACATCCATTGAGTAACAAAAACTAGGTAGAGAAAACTATCAGGGACACGATGGTTGGCCTTCACCTTCTAGAAAACCAAACATCGAGACAGAAACACTACAACTGTACTCTTCAGACCAGGCCAACAAAATTTACTCCTCATGGCTCAGTACATCATTTTTCACGCCATTATTCACTGCTAAAGGACATCTATGGAACTCTATGAGAACCATCTCACGTGAGGCCAAATGAGTAAAAATCCTTCCCTCAAACAACACTTGTTGTTGTTCATCCCTAGACCAATGATCAGAAGCCTTGGGGAGTCATTTTTGGTGGCTTGGCATGCTCGGATGCACCACTAATTATAATCTATAAAACCCTAAAATAACCATCTCATGTAAGGAAAAAGGAATAAAAATCCTTCCCTGAAACAACACTTGGTGTTGCTAATCCTGAGACATCAGGGGCCTCTCCATAAACAACCCACTCTCCCCAGACCTCCACCTCAAGACCCCTAACTAGGACTCTTCTACCTACTGCACTAGAGATTAATACACCATCTTCTGGAAATGACACACTCTTTATAACAACCGATACTTTAAATACATTGTTATTACTTCAGAATTGAAGCACACTTATTACAACATATAACAAAACCAAGAAAGGACCATATAGGTATAGTGTCTTTAGAAACTGGGAAACATAAACAATTGGTTCATAAAACATCAACATTGCCTCCCACTTATTTCATCATATCTAGAGTCCCTTTTTGGCATATCCTACTTAATAACCTTCTTCCTGACCTGGGGAAAGAAAACATACAAAAGGGTGAGCTCAAATGCTCAGTACGGTTAAACAAAAGAAATATCAATCATTTTATACACAAGCACATAACTTTTGGAAATCTTAACCTGCAAAAGAGATCATAATTTCATAACATGGGATAAATCATGGTAGTGAAATGTAATCACAATAATCATAACTTAAAACATGAAACTTTGTGGAATTCACACATAATCATAGAGAATCATTTCTTGTTAGTCAAGACTCATTGCCAAGACTATCTTAGTGGACAAAGTACCTTTCTGAACCGAGTCACCCTCGTTTCAGTCCTGTTTCACTGAACCGGTATAACCTACCGTTCCAGCCAGGTCTATATGATGAGATATAATATCTTTACCCAATGCATTGGAGGGAGATATAGGTCCCACACATTGCATAATGATACCATTCTTATGTGTGCCACAAAATCATAAATCATACATCATTACATAACCCATGTAATAAAAATGGGATTCTTAACCATCATGACATCATAAAACAATTCATATACGATAAAGGAATTCATAAAAATAATTCCATCACAACATAATCAAATCAATGTAATAATAATAGGGATAAAAACAGAACCCTTTATTATCTTAGATGGAAAATAATTTTGATAAAACACTTGAACTTCATTCTTGAGGAAAATATCCTTTCTACTTAAAAAACACTTTTCCTTTCTTAACATGTCATACAATTTTAATCTAAAAGAAGTTGATTAAAAATAAACATGAAAACTTGTAAAGGAAGCTTCTTGGAAATAATGTTTTAAAAATCTATTCATGTCGTATAAGTTAAAAAAACATTCTTCTCGTACTTTTGTCGGCAAAGTCAAAAAGTACCTCGTATGAAAAACGACAAAAGATTCCTTTCATATCTTTTACCAAAAACTCACTGAAGGGTAAAATTGGATTTTAAAAAAATTGTAGGTGGATGTAAATAATATTACATATTGAGGAAACATGTATGTGGAAGATAAAATACACCCCAGTAAATACCAAAGTATAAACAATCTCGGATAAAAATGAGATTGTGATATTTCCCTTACCTTAGGTCTGACTTGCTTTGTAAGTGTCTAAACCTCCTGTATAATGATTTAAATAATGTTATTGACTTATTCCAGAATCATACTTATTTTTATGATATCATATATGATTTTATTCTTAGCTTCTTCGTAGTAATATTTCATTGCTACTTGTTATTCTAGTGTTTATAACATTTTGTTCTTATGCGTGTTTTGTCGAATAAATTCTTATTCTTTTCTTTAGGTTATAAATACCTCATTTCCAGAATGTTATTAGTGTAATATATATCATATTCATTCATTCAATTCATTTATATAATCATTATGAAATGAAGATCATGTAGAACGAGTCGCATCACATCGTGGAGACGGTATTCCGTACGTACACACGAGTGATGATATCGTTCCTATGAACGTGGAATTGTATTGGAGTATATTTATACTATATCAGAATCAATATCACTTTATAATAGTAATATATAGTCATTATTTACACCATTATACCCATCCAATTAAGGTGGTGGTGGAAAATAGATTACACCACGGCGTGGAGACGGTATTCCGTACGTACGCACGCACGGTGATTTCATTTTCTGTAGGATGGATAGAAGGTGAAATAGGGTTGTTTCATACTTATAATAACATATCAGTATATGAGTGATACTGATGTTATTACTTCATAATGAAACAACTAAAGAAGAAGAAGTGGAAGAAGAAATAAAGATGAAAGAATCGGTAACGGACATTACCTCTTCTTTGAAGTGCTTCTTTGATACCTTATTTTAGGGAACTAAAATTGGTCTTTGAAGAAGACCAGAACCTCTAAGATGTCTCTAGGGAAGTGGAGAGGAGAAAGTGACAGGGTTTGGCCGAGATTGAAGGCTCAAAGTGGTGTGAGGAAGAGGGGGAGGAGGTGCCCCTTTTATAAGGGAGGAGAGGGGCACCTTTGGAATAAATAAAAATATTATTTTATTATAAAGTCAAGTTCGGTTTTAAATAGATCCAAATTGATATATTTTGAATCTAAGGTGGGGATGGGTCGAAATACTCTAATCCAATAGAATTTAGACAAGTTTAGGTTCCTATTTTAACCTTATCATTTTGATTTAACATTAAGTTAAATAATTTTACTTTTACCATGTCTTCTTGTGTTCTTATACTATAAGGTTAATAAACTTACTATAAGCAGCCAAACGAACCCCAAGTTGTTTATTATTAATATATATAACTGTATCTAAGTCATTTGGCCGAACCTTAGATTTTTAGGAATAAAAGAACAATTACCAATATAATATTTGCTTTAAAAACTATTTTATGCCAATTTTGACACTATTTAGTAATTGATTTTTGTGAAAATCATAACAGAATTATTAGTTCGAACCAAGTTAATTAAATCAATACTAACATGTCATATTAACCTATATAATTAGTGGGATTCATAAAAAGTCTCAAATTACATTTATTTTGGTGTTTATAACATCAATTATGTCAATATTTCATTAATAAGATAATTACTGCATCATCATTGTGTCATAAATAAATTAAATTATTTAATGTCTAAAAATTACAAATAAAATACCATTATGTAGGAAATCTTTTTATATTTCTAATGAATATTTATAGTCGAATTTATATTATGTATAACCCCATATTAAAAATTATTTACTTATTAAACTTTGATTTTAACTATTTTAACCCTTATTTAAATAAATTAATAATAAATGTCCTAATCTAATCCAAGTGGGCCTAAAGGGTCATATTTTATTCCTAAGTTTGTTTTTGGTCGAATTAAACTTGTCCAATAGAATTAGGACATGTGTTATAATAATATCATCTTTATCCTTAATTACCCTATTTACTTTTAACCGTGGTAAAAAAAAGTAAAAAGTCACTATTCACCAAAAAATTATTTTAATCTCATTGAAGCACATTTTACATACTGACATCAACCGTGTCTCTCGGATTTTTGAAATTCCACTCACAGAAGCGGTAAAATTATGTTTTATGAAAAATTCAGTTTTTTAACTACCACTTAGTGGTTTCACTATTCATCAAAACTTGAAAGTTTTCAGAAAAATACCAAAATTTCACCCTAGGCTAATTTCGATATTCCGAATCAAAAAATGAAGTCCATTTTGAAAAATAAAATTTATAAAATTTCAAAAAGTGGTTATTACTATTCATAACCGCTAGTTTTAATAATATTTTAATAGCATATCGTTGTTTAGTGAAACTCGGTATTGCGTACGACGCAAGCTATCGAGGAAGGTCGCGATTTCGTTTAAAGCAAGCCAAGCAAGTGTTGTGTAGAAAAAGATTCCTTTGATGATTTATATAACATAAAAGTCTCGGGTGTTACATTCTACCCCCTTAAAATGAATTTCTCCCTCGAAATTCGTCACTTTGTAACAAACAGTTGAAGATACTTCTCCCTCATCATATCCTCAAGCTCCCATGTATCTTCTTATAATTGGTGGTTCCTCCATAAAACTTTCACCAATCAAGTGGTCTTGTTTCGTAGGACTTTTTCGCTACGATTCAGAATCTCTATCAGTTGTTCTTCATAAGAAAGATCTTGCTCCAGCGGTATAACTTCTGAGCTGAGTACATGTGAAGGAGCAGGTATGTACTTTCTCAGGAGAGATACATGGAACACATCGTGAACTTGAGAGAGATTCGGTGGAAGCGCCAATCGGTAAGCTACCTTCCCAACACGATCCAGTATTTCGAAAGGACCAATATATCTAGGGCTCAACTTCCCCTTCTTTCCAAATCTCATAACCCTCTTCTAGGGAGATATTCGTAAGAACACTTTATCACCCACTTCAAACTCTAGGTCTTTTCTTCGGTTGTCGGCATAACTTTTCTATCGACTCTGAGCTGCTCTTATGTGTTGTTGAATAGATCTGACCTTTTCTGCCATTTCATCAATGAGATCAGGTCCTAATAGCTTTCTTTCCCCAACTTCATCCCAGCAAGTTGGAGTCATGAATTTCTTTCCATAGAGAGCTTCATAAGAAGCCATCTGAATACTGGAGTGAAAGATATTATTATAAGAAAATTCCACCAAAGGTAGGTGTTGATCCCAACCTCCTTTGAAATCCATAGAGCAAGCTCTCAACATTTCTTCTAGGGTTTGAATTGTTCTTTCAGACTGATCGTCTGTCTGCGGATGATAAGCAGTGCTGAAACTCAACTCTGTATCCAGAGTATGCTGAAGGCTTCTCCAGAACTTCGAGGTAAATCTCGGATCCCAATCAGATTTAATAAAAAGTGGTACTCCATGCAATCTTACCACTTCCTTTTCATATATCATGGCAAGCTGATCCAGAGAGAAATGCTCTCTAATAGCAATGAAGTGTGTAGACTTTGTAAGACAATCAACTATGACCCAGATAGAATTATTGCATTTGGATGTTTTAGGAAGTCCTGTGACAAAGTCCATAGTAATGTTTTCCCATTTCCATTCGGGTATGGGTAATGGTTGTAACATTCCCTTAGGCTTCTGTCTCTCAACTTTAACTTGTTGACAAACCAAGATCGAGAGTCATATTCAGCAACATCTCTTTTCATGCCATCCCACCAGAAGTACTCTTTCAGGTCCCTATACATCTTCGTGCTTCCAGGATGAATAGAGAATGAAGAACTATGAGCCTCATCCAGCAGCTCCTTCCTTAATTCTGGGATGGGAGGAATACAAACCCAATTCCTGAACATTATTATCCCATCACAATCAAGGTTGAACTCAGGAACATTTCTCACCGTCTTTTGTAACTCGACATCTTCTTTCTGTGCCTCTTTAATCTTCACATGTATATATGGTTGAACATTCATTTGAGAAAGATAAGACTTTTCCCCTTCCATTATAATTCCAAGATCCATCCTTTGTAAATCCATAAATATTGGATCTTTTGTGATCCTCATCATGGATAAACTAGCATGGTCTTGTCGACTTAATGTATCTGCCACCTTGTTTGCTTTCCCAGGGTGGTAATGGATTGAGCATTCGTACTCCTTAATCAGCTCCAACCATCTTCTTTGACGCATATTCATCTCCTTTTGTGTGAAAATATACTTTAAACTTTTATGATCAGTATAAATATCACACCTTTCACCATAAAGGTAATGCCTCTAAATCTTTAATGCAAAGATTACCGCAGCTAACTCCAAATCATGTGTTGGGTAATTTTTCTCATGGATTTTCAACTGTCGTGAGGCATAAGCTATCACCATATCATTTTTCATAATAACACACCCTTATCCCTTCTTGGATGCATCACTATAGATCACAAACCTTTCTCCACTACAAGGCAGTGTGAGCACAGGTGCACTGGATAACCTTCTTTTCAACTCCTTGAAATTCTCTTCACATTCTTCCATCCAGACAAAATTAACTCCTTTCCGAGTCAACTTGGTGAGTGGATTAGATAATCATGAAAAATATTTCACAAAATGTCGATAATATCCAGCCAAACCAAGAAAACTTCGGATCTCAGTTACTGTTATTGGTCTCGATCATCTTTCGATAACCTCTGTTTTTGCTGGATCCACATATATCTCCTCTTTCGAGATTATGTGACCCAAAAATGCAACTTTTTGAAGCCAAAATTCACACTTGGTAAATTTGGCATAAAGCTTCTCCTTTCTCAGGGTCTTCAATATAATTCTCAAGTGATCTTCATGTTCTTCCTTGCTCTTTGAATAGACAAGAATATCATCTATAAAGACTACCACAAATTGATCAAGATAGTCTCTAAAGACTCTATTCATCAGATCCATGAAGATAGAAGGGGAATTAGTAAGACCAAATGGCATCACTATAAATTCATAGTGTCCATACCTTGTACAGAAAGCCGTCTTTGGTATATCCTCCCTTTTAACCCTTAATTGATGATACCCTGAACGAAGATCAATCTTGGAAAAGTATTGAGCTCCGCGTAGTTGGTCAAATAGGTCATCAATGCGCGGGAGAGGATATTTGTTCTTGATAGTGATCTTGTTAAGTTCTCGATAATCAATGAAGAGTCTCATTGATCCATCTTTCTTCTTAACAAATAGAACAGGTTCTCCCCAAGGTGACGCACTAGGGCGTATGAATCCCTTATCATGATTCTCTTGGAGTTGCTTCATCAATTCCTGCAACTCAATTGGGGCCATTCTATAAGGTGTCTTTGAAATAGGCAAAGCACCCGGTACGAGTTCTATTGAAAACTCAACTTCACGATTTGGTGGAAGACCCGGTAATTCCTCTGGAAAGACATCATCAAACTCCCGTACAATGGGCATATTCTTAATCGTGAGTTTCTCACCAACCATTTGAGATAAATAACCTTCATTTAGTGGAATCAATACCCATAAAATGGAAGAAATTTCCACTGGAAGGTTATGTTCATCCTTGCATTGATAGACAATCATAGATTGATCTGGAATATGAAATGTGACTTCCCTTCTTTGGCAATTGATATGAGCTCCATATAAAGAAAGCCAATCCATGCCAAGAATCACATCAAATTCTACTATAGGAAGGATCACAAGATTTGCAGGAAGCACTTTCCCACAAACTTCGATCGGAGAAGAATTATAAACTTTTGATGTGACTGTTGTTCCATTAGGTGTTGTCACAGCTAACTCAACATCTAATTGTTAAGGTAATACGGTGATACCCTTAGAAAATTCTTCAGAAATAAAAGAGTGTGTGGATCCAGAATCAAACAAAACATTTGCTACTTTAGAGTAGATGGTAAGTGTACCTTTCACCACATCGTTATCATACTCCACATCACTGATAGAAATTGCTTGTGACTTTCCTTTTTCTTTAGCCTTAAGAGTTTGTTGACGTCGACCATCATCATCAACCCTTGGATTAGGGCATTTATTGGAATAATGCCCCATATCCTTGCACTTGAAACATTGAAGTGTAGTAGGTTCATTCTGTGTATCACTTCCTTTGTTTGCATCATTAGACATCTTCTTCTCATCATCGCGGCATTCAAATGCCCGATGACCTTCCTTTCCACATTTGAAACATTTACTTGTCCGTTTAAGACAACTCCCTCCATGTTTCTTTCCACACTTTGAGCATAAGGGAAAGCACATCTTCTTTTCAGTGTGCTCTTTATATTTTCCTTTGAATTCCATTTTCCTCTTCTTATCAAACCCATATGACTGATGGATTACTCCAATCTCCATCTCGACGTTGAGAGCACATCGAATTATTTCCTCGTAGCTATTGAAGTCCCTTATGGCTAACGCCCTTCGAAGACATGGTTTTAAGCCACTAAAGAATCGATCGATCTTACTCTCAGGTTGGATAATAATACCAGAAGCGTACCTTTCAAGTCTTGTAAAATTTGCTTCATAGGTACCAACAGATTCATCATCCTTTTGCTTTAGTTCAAGAAACTCTTTCTCCATATTTGTTCAGAGAATACGAGGGAAGTACTTATTGAAAAATAAGTTCTTGAACTGGTGCCATTCCATGGACTCAATTTCATCCCTTTTCTTCGTATTCTTAATAAGATTCCACCATTGATCAGCATCTCCTTCCAAACGATACACTGCTAGGATGACTTTATCGTGTTTAGAACATTGAAGAATTGAAAATATCTTTTCAGTAGTACTAATCCATTGTTCAGCAACTAATGGATCAGTAGACCTGCTGAAAAAAGGTGGACGCTGCCTCATGAAGGATTCAACAGAATTTTTCTCCATCCTTTGCTCGTTTGGAAGTCCTGTATGATTCATAGCTTGAGAAAGTTGTGTGAGCATGGCTACAAGATTTTGCATTCCAGCTCCCATAATGTTTGGTTTCTCAGGGGGACAATCATTGCATTGCCCGTCGCATTCCGCATTAACACGGTTCCTTCGGGTTCCAGCCATTGACTAAAACCAAGAAGAATAGTGTGAGCAACACTAATTATAATAGGAAAACCACATAATCAAGAATAAAATTTCACACTAGGTTATTCATGGCCATTTCTAAAACACTAGTATTGTGTTCTATGCTTAGACTTATCCTTAGGATTCTTACTAAGGCTTTCACATCCTAGTTTCCAAAGGTTGACTATACCTTTCCTCTGATAACAACTATAACGACCCATACTTTACATACATTGTTATTACTTCAGAATTGAAGCACACTTATTACAACATATAACAAAACCAAGAATGGACCGTATAGGTATAGTGTCTTTAGAAACTAGGAAACATAAACAACTGGTTCATAAAACATCAACTTTTCCTCCCACTTATTTCATCATATCTAGAGTCCCTTTTTGGAATATCCTACTTAATAACCTTCTTCCTGACCTGGGGAAAGAAAAAATACAAAAGGGTGAGATCAAATGCTCAGTAAGGGTAAACAAAAGAAATATCAATCACATTGTATACACAAGCACATAACTTTTGGAAATCTTAAACTGCAAAAGAGATCATAATTTCATAACATGGGATAAATCATGGCAGTGAAATGTAATCACAATAATCATAACTTAAAACATGAAACTTTGTGGCATTCACACATAATCATATATAATCATTTCTTGTTAGTCAAGACTCATTGCCAAGACTATCTTAGTGGAAAAAGTCCCTTTCTGAACCGAGTCACCCTCGTTTCAGTCCTATTTCACTGAACCGGTATAACCTACCGTTCCATACATGTCTATCTCATGAGAAATTAAATCTTTACCCAATGCATTGGAGGGAGATATAGGTCCCACCCATCTCATAATGATACCATTCTTATGTGTTCCACAAAATCATAAATCATACATCATTACATAACCCATGTAATAAAAATGGGAATCTTAAACATCATGACATCATAAAACAATTCATATACGATAAATGAATTCATAAAAATAATTCCATCACAACATAATCAAATCAATGTAATAATAATAGGGATAAAAACAGAACCCTTTATTATCTTAGATGGAAAATAATTTTGATAAAACACTTGAACTTCATTCTTGAGGAAAATATCCTTTCTACTTCAAAAACACTTTTCCTTTCATAACATGTCATACAATTTTCAACTAAAAAAAGTTGATTAAAAATAAACTTGAAAACTTGTAAAGTAAGATTCTTGGAAATAATGTTTTAAAAATCCATTCATGCCGTATAAGTTAAAAAAAAATTCTTCTCATACTTTTGTCAGAAAAGTCAAAAAGTACCTCGTATGAAAAATGACAAAAGATTCCTTTCATATCTTTTTACAAAAAACTCACTGAAGGGTAAAATTGAATTTTAAAAAAATTGTAGGTGGATGGAAATAATATTACATATTGAGGAAACATGGATGTGGATGATAAAATACACCCCAGTAAATACCAAAGTATAAACAATCTTGGATAAAAATGAGATTGTGATATTTCCCTTACCTTAGGTCCGAATTGCTTTGAAAGTGTCTGAAACTCCTGTATAATGATTTAAATAATGTTATTGACTTATTCCAGAATCATACTTATTTTTATGATATCATATATTGTCATATTCTTAGCTTCATAGTAGTAATATTTCCTTGCTACTTGTTATTCGGGTGTTTATAACTTTTTGTTCTTATGTGTGTTTTGTCGAATAAATTCTTATTCTTTTATTTAGGTTATAGATAACTCATTTCCAGAATGGTATTAGTGTAATATATATCATATTAATTCATTCAATTCATTCAATTCATTTATATAATCATTATGAAATGAAGATCATGTAGAACGAGTCGCATCACATCGTGGAGACGGTATTCCGTACGTACGCACGAGTGATGATATCGTTCCTATGATCGTGGAATTGTATTGGAGTATATTTATACTATTTCAGAATGAATATAACTTTATAATAGTCATATATAGTCATTATTTACACCATTATACCCATCCAAGTAAGGTGGTGGTGGAAAATAGATTACACCACGACGTGGAGACGGTATTCCGTACGTACGCACACGCGGTGATGTCTTTTTCCGTAGGATGGATAGATGGTGAAATAGGGTTGTTTCATACTTATAATAAAATATCAGTATATGAGTGATACTGATTTTATTACTTCATAATGATACAAATAAAGAATAAGAATTGGAAGAAGAAATAAAGATGAAAGAATCGGTAACGGACATTACCTCTTCTTTGAAGTGCTTCTTTGAGACCTTCTTTTAGAGCACTAAAATTGGTCTTTGAAGAAGACTAGAACCTCTAATATGTCTCTAGGGTAGTGGATAGGAGAAAGTGGCAGGGGTTGGCTGAGCTTGAAGGCTCAAAGTGTTGTGAGGAAGAGGGGGAGGAGGTGCCCTTTTATAAGGGAGGAGAGGGGCACCTTTGGAATAACAAAAAATATTATTTTATTATAAAGTCAAGTTCGGTTTTGAATAGCTCCAAATTGATATATTTTGAAGCTAAGGTGGGGATTGGTCGAAATACTCTCATCCAATAGAATTTAGACAAGTTTAGGTTCCTATTTTAACCTTATCATTTAGATTTAACATTAAGTTAAATAATTTTACTTTTACCATGTCTTCTTGTGTTATTATACTATAAGGTTAATAAACTTACTATAAGCAGCCAAACGAACCCCAAGTTGTTTATTATTAATATATATAACCTTATCTAAGTAATTAGGCCTAACCTTAGATTTTTAAGAATAAAATAACAATTACCAATATAATATTTGTTTAAAAAACTATTTTATGCCAATTTTGACACTATTTAGTAATTGATTTTTGTGAAAATCATAACAGAATTATTAGTTAGAAAAAAGTTAATTAAATCAATACTAACTTGTCATATTAACCTATAAAATTAGCGGGATTCATAAAAAGTCTCAAATTACATTTACTTTGGTGTTTATAACATCAATTATGTCAATATTTCATTAATAAGATAATTACTGCATCATCATTGTGTCATAAATAAATTAAACTATTTAATGTCTAAAAATTACAAATAAAATACCATTATGTAGGAAATCCTTTTAGATTTCTAATGAATATTTATAGTCGAATTTATCTTATGTATAACCCCATATTAAAAATTATTTACTTATTAAACTTTGATTTTAACTATTTTAACCCTTCTTTAAATAAATTAATAATAAATGTCCTAATCCAATCCAAGTGGGCCTAAATGGTCATATTTTCTTCCTAAGATTATTTTTGGTCGAATTACACTTGTCCAATAGAATTAGGACATGTGTTAGGATAATAATAATATCATCTTTACCCTTAATTATCCTATTTACTTTTAACCGTGGTAAAAAAAGTAAAAAGTTACTATTCACCAAAAAATTATTTTCATCTCATTGAACCACATTTTACGTACTGACATCAACCGTGTCTCTAGGATTTTTTAAATTCCACTCACAAAAGCAGTAAAATTAAGTTTTATGAAAAATTCAGTTTTTTAACTACCACTTAGTGGTTTCACTATTCATCAAAAATTGAAAGTTTTCAGAAAAATACCAAAATTTTACCCTAGGATAATTTCGATATTCTGAATCCAAAAATGAAGTCCATTTTGAAAAATAAAATTTATAAAATTTTAAAAAGTGGTTATTACTATTCATAACGGCTAGTTTTAATAATATTTTAATAGCATATCGTTGTTTAGTGAAACTCGGTATTGCGTACGACACAAGCTATCAAGGAAGGTCGTGATTTCGTGTAAAGAAAGAAAAGAAAGTGTTGTGTAGAAAAAGTGTCCTTTTATGATTTATATAACATAAAAGTCTCAGGTGTTACACTCTTCCACCAACTTCTACCATATCCAGATGAAATGATAAAATTTCTTCCTTCACTTTCCATAAATCACTTGATTCATGCAATACATCACTACATGACGACCTTATCAGTTCATTAGCTACAACATTCCAATTTCTAGATGTATATGATATTTCAACGTTGTAATCCTGTAAACAAAATACATCCACGGACACTGCCACAAGTTTGTGTCACGCTGGGAGAAGACATACCTCATGGTCTTATGATTGTAGAAAATATAAAATCCCACTATAATAATCTAATGTCTATATAGCATTAAAGAAAACACCACTGCCACTAACTCAAGCTCATGGATGGAAAAGTTATGTTCATTGGGATGTAACTATAGAGACCCATGATAAATGAAAAATCTATACTGTATAAAAATTTGGCCCAACCCCAAATGTGAAGCATTGTAGGGTGAAAAATAAAATCTCTCTCTTGAAAGAAAAAGAACCAAATAACTAGCCAAATTCTCCTTCAGATGCTCAGAAGAAGCCTGAAATTGATCAGTCCACATGAATTCATGATCCTTCATGGCCAACGATGTCAAAGGTGTTGCAAAGCGAGATAAGTCAGCTAAAAACTTCATGTAATGGCATGTGATTCCAAGGAAACATTTCACCTATGATACTATCTCAGGGGATACCCATGAAATAACTTCTTTTATATTCAATGGATCTATAGCTACTCCCGGCTGGGATAAAACATGCACTAACAAAACAGACTTTTCGAGCCCAAACCTCACACTTAGACAACATCCCATAAAGCTTATGTTGACGAAGAACTCGTAAAATTCCATTCATATTCTCTTCATGGTCCTCCTCATATGTGGAGTATACATGGATGGTGTCGATGTAAACCACCATAATTGTATCTAGGAACTCAGAGAACACATCATTCATCATCACCATGAACCCACCTAGATCATTTTTCACACCGAATGACATGACAATGAACTTGCAATTTCCATGATGACAAAAGAAAAGAATTCTTCATGATATTCACATTCTTCACATGCATTTAATGATTTCTTGACCACAATTTTATCTCCAAGAACCAACTTTCACCCTTTAGTTGATCAAATAAATCTTTAATCCATGGAAGATGGTAGAGGTTCTTTACTGTCACTTTGTTCATGTGATGATAAACGAAACATATTCATAAACTGTTGTCAACCTTCTTCACGAACAAAAATGGTTCTCCCTACGGTGACACACTCTGCTGAACAAAACCGCACTATAACAGACCATCGAGCTACATATGCATCTCCTATTACTCATAATGGGCCATCCTATACAATGAAATCGAGATTAGAGCCATGAATGCCTGCAGATCGATCCCGAACATGATCTCTCATTGAAGGAATAAGGCTACAACCTCTTTTGAGATGACATCAGAGTATTATTCCATGACCCCCAAAAATTCTGATTGATGAACCTCTAACAAACTCAACACCATCTCAGCCATCAAGGATAAAAATATGGAACTTGTATATAACCCATATGAGGGTCTCTCTCACAAAAAAACACTAACGAACCTCCATCATCATAGAAGAACACCACCTTCCTCCAGAAGCAATCTACGATAGCCTGCACCGAATAAAACCAATACCTGCAGAGTATTACATCATATGCTTATATCCGTAAACATAGATAATCTCCCTAAGGTAGGTGCTTCCCAAGCACTATCTCACAGTCTCTACATACTTTAGACAAGTCATCTCGATCTATAACTGGCGTAGTCAATTCCAAGTTCACTAGAAGCCTCCATACCAAAAGTATCCATGTTTGGAAAAAGGTATGTGATATTAAAGAGTGTTTCATTCATATGTAAAATAAGGTATACAACCAAGTAGAAAACAAGAAAAGGGTAACTCAAACGACGTATGGGTCTCCTTTTGTGGGAAACAATAACTCATGAAGCATACCATGACATAATCCATTAAATATTTAGGCCTAATGAAGACCACCAAAGTGACCGAACTCTACTCTATATGGATGGGGACCATCCTGAGGCAGTCCCCTGCCTAACCAATCTGCTCTCTATTGATCCTAAACTGGTTCAACCTGTTGCTGCTGCCTCTGCTGAAACTGCCTCAATGGAGGAACATGAAGTGGAACACCAGACACATGTTGGCTGCTAAGAAAGGTGGATCACTCTAACTACTGATGACCTCATTCTCCAAAAGAAAAACAAAATCTTTATCTATTACCATATCTCTTAGAACCACCCCCACAGAGTATTTAGATGTTGTGGGCTGAGACCTACCCCGGATGAACATAAACTCTTCTGCTTTGAAAACATTGAAACCCAAACCACAAATCTGCTTCGTGAGTAATCCTGAAGACTTCCCTCTCATGACGATCCAATTCTCGCTACTATTATCTCGATTCCCTCTTCCTTTTCTAGAACCTCAATATATGTCTTTAGTATAAACGTGGTGACCTAGTTCTTAATCTCAATAAGCAAAGCCTCCTCGAGATTCCTCACTCGGGCCACCACATATAGAAACATGTCCGAAGCATATTTTAAAAGGGTCCTAAAACAAATTCTGAACTCTAACACACTGGGGTCCCCTTTCTAAGGTTAAACATCTTCTGGTGACTGAATGCCTTTGTGGTCGAAGAAAGAAACCTCACTCTAAAATTTACATGGAACTCCTCCCACATGATCAGAGATTGCTCACGATCCTAGAGGAATAAGAAATATCACTACCTCACTACCCCAAAAAACATCGTCACAACCAAAGATGTCCAATACTCCTAACAAGCATAGATCTAACAAAATGTTATCTCAACCTACTCCAACTAGTCTTCAATGACTATATTAAAAATGGATCCCATGTACTTCTGCAAACACTGGCACTGAAACTCTCGATGTGTTCTCCTCAATGTGTCGTCGTCTTCAATTATACTATGTGGAGATAAACTGGTATACCCTAATGAAAAACTTCTACGTGATCCTAATGATGATGTCAACCTAGATCCATGCCTACAAAATAAAAAAATAGTTCTCTTCAAACTGGAATATGGAAGACTGAATAATAATAATTTTTTTTATTCATCTTATGTTGACTTATCCAAAGGTCTACCGATTCAAATACAGGAACAAAGAAGAATTATGCATTATCCTTTCCTAGGTCTCTACCCTACAACATGTATCACCTCATTTAGTAGCCAATGTAAAAATAATGGTCTACGTGTCAGACCACACGAGGACCTAAATACCAATGTCTCAGATGGTCTGCAGTGTTTACCACACATGCTAAACATGAATGTCATCTTTTACCTACCAACCCATTCAACCTCACCTGTGACTAACTTCAAATCCATCTTATACCTCAACCAGACCAACAATACCTCTCTATCCTGACCACTTTCCACAATGTGTACACCTATTGGTCCGACAATGTCATAAAAGAGATAAGGACCCCTGAGTCATGCCTCTAGTAGTCCTTCGGTTGAAGACTAGTACCGAGGTTATAGTAAACACACAAATGAGAGGCATTACCCTCTAAGAGAACACATGAAAAATATAGAGATAAGGAAGACAATAACCAACTCCAACACAGACATCAATATAAAATAATCCCAAGTACATGTATGTAATGACTTTGAAAAATTACTACATCTGAAATGGAATATTGTAAGTGCCAAAAGAATGTAAAACATCAGCAACCTTGAGGCCTGAACAGCTCCTGCAACTCCAAGGTTGTAGTAACTAGCCTGATCTCGAACCTGCAGCAAGTGTTCTGGAAAATATTTTATATATACATGGGTAAGTATAAATGTATACCCAGTAGGATCCTCCATATAGAATCTCGTTCTAAAGTAAAGAAATAATTCTAAATCATAGTGAACAACAAGTGATCTAACTCATCACCTAAATAGGTATAATAAGTTACCAACCCCACCATGGATTTTCTCACAAAGTATTATATTCACGGGTATATAATGTAAGAAATAATATCAAGGGTACCCTTCTACCACTTCCCCATTTTTTTCCACCTTACGCCAATGTCGCACATCCTATTCCATCTCTCTCCAAAAAGGATTTATCATAGACACTTGGGTGAAGCACCACAACATGCACATCGTGCAACAAAACCACCATGTCCACATAATGAAGGTAACCAGGTAGTTTTTGGGATCTACCATATATCTCATAAGATGTATCAAATTTCAAGTATTATACCCAAAGCCATTATATCACATACACCAAATAAGGATCCTCATGTAATCACAACCTATACACGCTATACCTATAGTATTACATATGAAACTACATTCCGATTATATGTGTTTAAATAACCACAATCCATTATAGCATTATACAGACATCTATTTGAAAAAAAACCATAGTGCATAACGACATAAATTAATACCATTAGAAGAGAGTGGGGTCAAAGGGGGTAGTCAGCTATCCATCATCCCATTGGGATGTTGAGGAAAACACACCCACTAGGTCTCAGAATCCATGAGGGGTCAGTTTCCCAAACTGACAGGGTGGAGTAGATTTTGGAAAAAAATGATTATAGGATATAATATAACTCACAACAACACTGTGGTAATAACGTAATCTTGGACTCAACTATAACTAACGTCTCTTAGACTACTGAATTCCACTACTAAGACTAGGAATCCTATAAGCACACAACCATTTAATGATATACATTAGATTAATTTATCCCTTTTTATCAGTTTCACTTCGAGTTAATTAATTTATCATCAAATAATTAATTATTATAATTCTTATATTAAATTTAATTAGCATTCCAACCATGATCTACATCTTCCCAAAAGTACAACTCAACATTCCATACCACCATGATCCAACCCCATGGGTTCAACATCGTTTATTCAATCATTTATTAATTGTGTTATTACGTTCCCATATCCCCAAGAATTATAGAAAATCATTATAATATACGAATCATAAGAGTCACAATATGGTTCATAGGTGAACTACTTGTCGAGTATTTTCCACATATAGCAAGAGCGTAGACCCATCCATCCTCGAGAAGCTTAATACTGAAATCACGTGGCATGCCCCGCTTGTATTCGCCTCTTTTGGTAGGAGGGTATTCTAAAACACCTAAGTCATGAAGTGGGAAAAGTAATGTTGATAAACAAACTATAAGATTAAACATGCATACAACCTTCACATATAACCCATTTCATCTTCTCTAGTATTCTCCCTGACACCCACATGTATTAACTGATGCATCCCGCCATTCTAGGCATCAAAAGATGCCACAACCACTAGGCCTCCCTTCCCTACATACCAAAACAACCTTCCAAGCTCACATCAAATCTCATGAAATAGGAAACCACAAGAAACTATTCTCTTGGACCCAAAACAAAGCATTCGACCTTCACACACAATGATCTCTCATAGCTCCAAACATAAGGCTCTTGGATTTTATAAGAAAAGGGTATATGAAAACCCTATAAGGCATTATATTTTGTCAAACCATCGGTTCATTAATCAATATTGAATTAAATGATTCCTTATTCATAGGTTATATCTATCGGAAACCTAGGCAGAGTGATATCATAGATAATAAAAATTAGTATAACAATTAATTAAACCTGCCTTTAATTAGAAAGCATCAACACACTAACTGAATCAATTTGATTATCATAAAATTATAACAACACCCAGATTTCATAAATGTGCCTCTTTATCTTTGGAAAATTAATTTAAAATTGATCCTAGTTTATGTACTTTAACAATTTCCGTTAAGGAGGATATGGTAAATAAGAAAATCATGGATATCATACAGTCTAGAAAATCAATTTGCAATAACATATGATCGATATCAATTATTTAATCTATTTAAAGTATTTATTATGTCAATTCTATTATGATCTAGGGGCTAAAACATGAAAAATCTACTACTACATGTAAATTAAATAGAGAAACCAGGATTTCCGTACCTCAAAAAGGTTTCAATTATTCTTTCCATGACAACGACCAACACAACAAGATCATGATCACCTATATTGGAAGACCACATCCACCCGAGGATGCAGAGACACCACCACACCAACCAAACCCCCAAAAAACTCTTTTAGAAACATGGAGATCACATGCCATAACATGGATAGGATAAAATCAAGGAGTGGAACCGCAAATTAATGTGGTAGAACATACCTTTTATCTGAGACAGATTGACAATTCATACTTGATCCTAAATAAGGGGTGTAAACACAATAGGAAAAACTCTAAGGCGAATGATCCCAGGATCATAGTTCAATCACATGAATCATATGGGAGATAGAACTATGGGCCTCTCATTCCATGGAAGAACAAGAAGGAAGAATAGAGGCATAAGACATCACAACCCATTGAAAATATAAATAGACCATCGGTTTATATTTGGTTTAGATTTTCCATTAAAAGCAGATATAATCAAGTCTATTTGGTTTCACCAAGAAAAGTAACTCGTACACTTAGTTACATTTATATATGAGTTTTGGTCTTTGAATCGGCCTTAAATCCCTTAAAAAGGCCTTGAATGCGTTTTACATATGAGAAAACGTCAAAGGGGAAAAACTATTGGAATCTGAAATCACTATTAAAAAATGTCACACCAACAATGAAAATTCAAAATGACATGCCGACACCAACAGTTCAACATGATTCACCAACACTAATAGTTTAAAATTGCATGCCGAAATTGACATTTCAAAATGACACATCGACACTGCCTTTTCAAAATGAAATGCCGACACCGATATTTCAAAAAGACATGGTGACACTGACAGATGAAAATGAAACATTGATACCTATAGTTCCAAATTACACACCGACACAGACAGTTCAAAATGAAATTACAATACTGATAGTTTAAAATGAAACACTGACACCGACTGTCCAAAATAACACCCTAATACCGAATGTTTAAAATGACACACCAACACTGACCATTCAAAATGATTCAGTGGTAGTATTGTTGACAAAATTGGTATCTCTATTCACAAAACTATAAATTTGAAAAGGTATTGGCGATAAGTCAACTTGAACTCCCAGAACACCTCAAACATGAGATTTTAGCAAAAGAATGGACCTGATATGTCAAGACCATTATAAGAATGGTATAAAGATAGAACATCCGTTGTCAAACAGATTATAATCCATTTAATAGAATATAAGAGATGATATCATTAAATATCAATCCCAATTAATCATAAGATTCAATATAGGGTGTTTAAAAAAATTAAAATACTCTAATAAAATCATTGAGGAATTCTTGAGAGTAATCTCCATTTTTACATACGAAAGAAAAGTTATTTTTTAAAATTCAATTTTATTTGTAACAAAATTATATTCTAAACATATATATACTATAAAATAACGAAAATGAAATTATGATATCAAAATAAATTGGAAATATTTAAAAATTGTTTATAAAAAACTTTAGAAATGAGTCTCTTTAGTGTGGTTTGAAGTAAATATAAAATAGTATTTAAAGAAGATAAAGTCTTGATTTTATACATAAGACTACAAAAGAGGTTAGATAATTTTCCATGATAAAAATATTTATTTTAGAAACATATTTTTGTCTTAAAATAGATTATGTAGTGTACATGAAAATGGTTATGAAATCTGGATGTTCCCTTTAATCAGGCATTCTTATCTGGAATAATTGAGATGGGAACCCTGTAAAACATGTATTTACCATCAAAGAATGATAAATTAGTCTATATAAATGATTTTTAAACATATAAATAAAATTTATAAGAATTATATAAACACAATTATTAATTCCATTTTGGTAAAGAGAGAGATAACAATACCTGAAAGAAAAATGGAGGTTCATGAAGAATCCATTACCTTTTGTATGAAAGCATTCTGGACTTGTACATCACATCGTGGATAATAAGATTATATTTATTAATAAATTAGTTCAGAACATCATTAAAATTTATTAGATTATTTATAAACATATTATATTCATTCATGGACTTTTTATGAGTTAAAATATTTATTTTTGTCATTCGGGAGTGTTCATTTCTTGGGTTTTCATGATTGGTTCACTAATATATATGTATGAAAGATCATGAAAAATGATAATAGTTATCTGGAATTGAAATTATATTTTAATAATGAACATATACATGATAAAATGGTTATATAAGTCATTTGGTGATTTGGGGTGAGGATGAATCATTAGATAAGAAGTTAGTGATAATCTTTTAGATTATTCATGTGGAGTTTCGATCATAAAAAATAGATTGGTTTAATAAAAGAATATTAATTATATATTCTAGTTATATAACATAAAATAAGTTTTAATACATATTTTATAATCTAGTTTGACCATAAAAATATTTTTACGACCACACTAGAAGGGGTAATTGAAAAACGTAAACATGATGTCCACGAAGGTGGAAAATCGGTACCTCATGGATGATGTATTCAATTTTAAAATAAATGTATGTGGAGAAGAGAATTCATGTGGATTTTCCATTAAAATACTAAAATTATATTATATATATTTATGGTGATATAATTCATGTATTGATAGAGTAGCCGAGGATAGTATAAGAAAATAAAAGAACCTGAAAAGAAAATAAAGGGAAATATGATTTTACCTCTTCAATTAGGCTACTTGAAAACATCCTTAGGGAAACTGGTTTAGGTCATTTTTTGATACCAAGACCTCCGAGATGTTGGAAAGAGGCATGGGAAGAATATTGGGAATAAATGGGACAAAATTCAAGGATTAGTATGTGTAAGGAGAAGAGGTGGGGAAGTGTGTTATTAATACTGGAGGGGAGATTTTTTATTATTTTATTCATTAGTTTATAATTTTGTCTCCAGACAATAAATAGTGATTATACCATGAATAAATAATGTAAATAAATAATTATAGTTCGATATTATGGTACTTAAATTAGTAATTTCCTAATGAAAAAAGTATTTAACTTATAATGTATATATACCCTAAAATATCATATTTTACTATTCACCAAATATTCAATTATTTTTAAAATAAACAAAAAAATCACCCAAACAATTTTCTAACATATAAACTTAAAAAATTAATTCCATTTTATAAAAATTAATACTTATATAATGTATTTTTTTAAAATAAATTTTTTCTCTATTAAACAAATGTTGAATTTAAAATTATAAATAATTTTATGACACTTTAGAAAATTAATTAAGGTCTCAATAAAATATATTATAATAATAAGACCAAAAAATACTAATTTATGAGTATATTTTATGAAAATATATTTTCATGTAAATTATAATATTAATTATAATATTTTAATTAAATATTTATGACTCCTAAAAATATAAACACTTAATTTGTTATTTTTAAAATATTTTTTACATATTCCAAGATATAAATATACCATATATTAGTTTATATGATTCCTAATTTATATTTATACTTTAATTACTGACTGTAATATTCAATTTCTCGTATTACTATTTCTAACAGTCACATTACTTTTCCTATGGCCATATTTAAAAGTATATTTTGGTTTTAAAGTCAGTGTTGAGTTAAGCATAAACTATAGAAGATGAAAAATATTAAAAGTTAAATACCATAAGATCTTTTGTTGATACACATTTAATGAATAATATTTTAATTATGGTATTTTATTTTCATTTAAAATTATTCTCTTTCAAGGTGTTTTGATAATAATGATGCTCATTCCATTAGGGTTCTTTGTCTCGCGCTTTAATTCCATGAGACATGTTTATGGTTTGCATAATGATTTCCTTTGAATGCTGTATTAAATTCCCATGGAAGTATCCTTATCATATATATTTTTATTGGAAAGAAAAAATTCAAATCAATTCATTTTCATCAAATAGATTTTGACATGGTCATTTACAAAATTGTATTGATTTTTGAACAATCAAAATTCATTAATTGTGTTTGGATCATGTCTATTACACTTAATTAATATAATTCTTGAGAATTATTAACTTTTTCATGTTTTTTTGAATTTTTTTTTTGTAAAATTTATACCACAAACATCCTATTTTGGATTCATTTATTACTTCACGGAGTATGTTTCCCATACTGCATATTGATAACTCATGTCTCTTTTCCATTAGTTGTATTATGTCATCATGAACTTTTTTATCCCATGATTGTGTTATTACACCCTAATATTTTAATATATGGAAATTTCAATACCTATAGTGGAAATGGATATATTTATATAAAATGAAAAATTTCTTCCTCTTATTGCAAGGTTCATTTTGAACAAAGGTATTTTGAAAATAATAAAGACCATTCATTCCTTTCACAAACATATATTTTCCCTCATATCCAAATTTTTCAAAAATAATATTTATGCCTCTTCAAGGATCCATTATTCGAGATTATTCTTAAATGTAATTTTCTTTTCAAAATCTATCACTCTTATTTTTTAAAATTTACCTTTGAAATTGAAATGTAAATTTTTTTTACAACAATGTTAAAAATGTTTATTAAAAATATATTTTACTTTTTACCTAAATTAACAATATCATTTTTAAAAATATTTACCCTAATAGGGTTTATGATTACTGATTTATCCCATATTATATATATATATATGTGTGTGTGTGTGTGTATGTATTATTTTGGGGATTTAACTCATGGTATCAAACAATTTAGTACTTGATATCATATTCTGTTATAAGATTTAAAGAATTCATATTATGTGGGTGTATTTAATTAATTTCAAAAAATTTATAAGTTTCCATTGTTAAATTGGGGATATTTTATTTTTTAACCATCCAATTTGTTTATTTGGATGGATTAATATCACGATAGTACATAATTTACTTAACCGTATACTCATTAACCAATATGGGGTGAACATATCATTTTACAAAATTCAGATTTGATTATATCCTCCTAGAAAGAATAATTATTTATTGGTTGGGGAAGTATTGATATTATTGATGATGATTTAATTATAATTTATATATATTATTTAATAATTAAATTTATTTTTTATTATATGTATATCCATGTTTTTATTCATTTAGAGTTTCCTTAGGGAATTTTGAAAAGACCCTAACTTCCATAACCAAGATTCGGTGCCTACATTATTACATTAGCCTAATTAAAAAGGGTAAAATACCCAATGACCAATCAGTTTAGTATTATATGAATAATATATAGATATTTGATACCCATTTTAAATTGGGAAAGGGAAATAAAAAATAGAAAAAGATATTTCTTGACATTCTTGAAACTCGTTCGAAGGATTCATCATCCTGACTTAGGGAATTGAAAAAAATAATGGTGATCTAAAATGATTAGTAAGGGATTTTTACAATGGAATATATCATTAATAAATAATAATATTCAATATTAAAGGGTTAATAAATCAAAATTATTATCATTTAATCAATAACACAGGAATTTAATAAGGTATAATCAATATGAAAAGGTACCTAACTAAATTACCATTCTATGTTATTAGTAAACTGAGAATAAAATGCATCTAAGGATAATGTCAATGTGAAAATATAATGGATAAAAGTTATAACTAAATTCACAATGAATTATATTTTTAATTATCGGATGTCATGATCTCAAGAATCATAATACATCTACTATATATACCTTTTAAAAGAAATTTTAAATCTATAGGTAAAACCCAATATGATTTAGCAAACTGATTTGTCTCATGAGTCTTTTTAATACACTGAGGAAATATATTTAACTGGGAATCACCCATTACAACATGTATAAATCATTCATCATATTTTAAATAGTATATTTATTTCATGAATCCGTATTCATTATCATAAAATATTTGTATTCAGAAAAGGATACATATTTATCACCATTTCCCTAGTTAATAAAATAACTTTATAAGTAAATACCATATGTAATAATGATATATTGTTTAGGAAATAATAATACCTATCATAAAATAATATTTATATTTATGAAAATTTTAATTTCCAAGGAAAAATGATCATAAGATATTGATTTTTTTATTACAATGAAAATAGTCACAAAATAAAATGAGATTTTATAATAGTTTCTACCTCTTTAGTAACTTTTAAATTGTTTAAAATTGAAAAGAAAATATAAAAATTCATTGATAATAATAAATAAATATGTATATATTTTACATACATTAAAGGGCTGGTATATACACCACATAAAAGTGAATAGTGTCATATTAACAAATATGTATTAATGAAAAGGAAATTGAGATGAAATCTCTTAAATGAACCTTTACTATAGTTAAATATTCCATAACATCATGTTTAATGGTTTTACGAAAATTATTAATTTCTTACAAAATAGAGTCACTTATTTATAATATCATATTTGACCCTCTCATAACATTTTCTACCTGTTTGTTAATAATATTTCATTATTTTCTTAGTTTCAGGAGTTAATTTCTTGTTTTCTCATGAGTGTTTTGTCATGAATGTTTCTATTTTCGTTTATATGATAATAATAAAACATATAAATAATTAAAACATTGTTATATATATCACATTCTCCAATTATATACATTATTATAACCATTATTGAATTTTGGAAACGAAAACTCTTCACATAACTTTGTGGAGATTGTAGGTTGTCCATACGCATGACTAGTGATATGATTCCCTTAATGAGTGTATTTTTAAGGAATAATATGGTATATAAATTTTAAATAATTTATATCATGTCATCTGTATTACATATATTCATTAAATTTACATTTATTTCCTCAAATTTAATGAGTAATTGAAAAAACCCATATTGAATTATGAAGCAATAGTTCGCCATATGCATGAGTGACAGTATCGTACATTGAACGAAACATAAATTAAGAAGATATATATGAAATTATATTTATAAATGTATAATTATATCATAAGTATTATATATAAATATAAAATCCATCATTATATCTGACTGTGAGATGTGTTCATGGAATATGAGTTACATCAGTTTATGAGGCTTTAGTATTTTTCATACATGATTGACAATTTTGATTACCATATGTTGGAAGTTGATATAGATTTAGTTTATGATATTAACTTAATAAAATATTATTATATGATATATTCTTGTTTTTTATACTATAATTATTAACTATGATTTTAAACAGGTTTTATAAGAACTAAAATTAAAATGATACTTTAAGAATGTCGCCTCTTCTTTGACTGGCCTCTATAGGTGTATAAAAAAATACTTCTTGGGATATATTTTTGATCAATACAATGGATCTAATTTGTTTATAGTGGATTATGTAAGTGATTTGGGTAGGTATTTTCTGAAAAAATGGCTTTGTAAATGTTATGTGGGTAGGATAGAGAATGACCTTTTTCATGAGGGGGAGAGGACACACACAAAATGTTTTAAAAGAATCATTTACACCAACGTTTTTGTCATGAAAAAAATAATAAAGGACCATTCAATAAATTATAGGTTATAATGTATAATTTTTTCAGTAAAATTTATATTTCACAATTTTTTAGGTAATGTTAAGCCTTATCTTCATAGTTCCCCCCATTCGGTAAAGCAGTTTTTACCTTAAGAGTGGTAATTAATTTTTAATGCATTTACTATTCATAATGGTAAAAAATTAAGTAAAATTTATTAGGTAATATAAATTATTCTTATTCCAATATGGAATCTAGATTTATAAATCTAATTCATAGGTATGGAAAAATAAAATAAAAAACAACACCTACATACGCGATGAAAAAGAGGGGTTCCAATGAGAAAATCTTCATAACTATTAAATGTTTTAATATTAAATATCAATAAGAAATTTATTTTGGTGAAATAAATTGTATTTATTAATATATAATGTAAATATAATTTTTAAAACAAATTTTAGATGTAGTTTAACTTTGTAAGAAATTTAAACAGAATGGTAGTCTTTAATAAAAATCAGTCTTTTTAGCTTTTCATCAAAAAATGAATCATTTCTGAAAAATACCAAAAATTCACCCTATGATAAGTTTCATATTCTGATTTCTAAAATTTAGAATATATTTTTTAAATCTAATTTTTTTTCAAAATATAATTTTATCATCAGTGTAAATGAAGGACTAATGCCATTTTCTTTGAAAAAGAACCATCTATTAGAAAACATTTCATTTAATTTAAAATTATTCTTTTTTTATTTCTAGTAGATAGATAAATATTTAATGCATGTAAACAATATTTTCTTTCTTAATTTATTTTCCCTTATTCATTCCCACCAACATAGAAACAATGTAATAGTGTCCACGATTAAATAATATTTTAATAGAGTATCGTGTTTTATTTACACTCGGTGTTGCAGGCACCAAAATCTCTCAAAGAGATTGAATTCATTTAAAATGAAATAAATAATAAAGTAATGTGGTGTTACATTTTTCCTTCATTCAAAAAAATTATTCTCAAACTTTTTTGAATATTACCTTCTAAATATAATAGCATTGTTGTTCTTCATAAAATCCTCTGGTTCCCATGTTGCTTTATCCATTTTCTATTTTCTACAATATTACTTTATGATTCCATTCATTTGATTCCACAGTAATTTATATCTAGTATTAATAATATGGATGGGTTCTCCACTATATGGTAGATCTTGGTCCAATTCTATTACATCATAGGTGATCACTTGTGTTGGATCTGCCATGTACTTCATTAATAATGAAATATGGAACACATCAAGTACTTTGGATAGGCTTTGTGGAATTTCCCTGTGATAATCCATAGTTATAATTCTTCTAATGATTTTAATGTATTTGATTTACCTGAAGCTCAGTTTCACTGGATTATTAAATCTTATAACACACTTTTATTTTTATATTCTAAAAAAACATGTTCTCCCACTTTGAATTCTTAATCCTTCCTCTGATAATCAGTATAACTATATTTTCTACAATGAGATGTTTTAATATATCCTGGAATAGTTTATTAAATGTTTTATTTCTTCAATAAAAATTGGCCCTATAGTTCCCTTTTTTCCAAATTCATTCTAATCTGAGGGTGTATGTTATCTCATTACATATAATTCATTATACTATTCAATTATATTACATGAATGGAAGCTATTATTATAGTAAATATCTATTGAAGGTAAATAATTATCCAACATACCTTAAAAGTTAATACAGTATTACCTCAACATGTATCCAAATGTTTTAATAGTCCTTTCAGACATTCCATCAATTTTAGGATGGTAGGAGGTGCTGAAATGCTGCTCAGTATAATGATATTTCTAAAGAAAATTCTATAAATTAAATTATAAATGGGGATCATTATCAGACATGATCAATGTAGTTATGAAATATATTCATAAAATATAACTAATATAGAGTCTTGTGGGTGTAATAAAGAGGTAAAACATCTCTTATATAATAAAAAATTGTAAATTTGACTATGCGGTAAAAAATAACTCATATTGCATCATATTTCCTGGAGTTATTGGTTTTATTGTGACAAACTTCATAGTATCTTCATCCCATTTACACATAGAAAAAATGATTATATATGATTAGTTATATACAATGTTTTCTCCCAGTAATGAAATATTAAAAAATTTGGCATCCTGGTACATAGTCAAAAATTTCTTGCTTCACGTTATCCAACAAAACAATTTACCACAATTACCTACAAATCTTACTTATACCATAGTGTATAGAGAAATTAAATCTGTGGGAATTATAAAACAATTATCTTTTATATCAGATATTGGTGGAACGTATAATATTTTTACCAATTTCAAACCTCCTGCTTTGGAAACTAAGTCTGTTAATTTCTTATAATTCATAGTTTTAATTTTCTTCTCCAATATCTAATCATCATGTCTAGAACTTTTTTCCTTTTCTAAAAAATATAGTTTTTAAAACATTTGAAAAATGAATGATGTCCCACCATCCTTAAAAACTCTCATATCTAGATTTACTAGATGAATTAACATAGGATCCCACTCGATTATTATTTTGATAGAAAATCCATGATCTTTCATAATCATTACATTTTTTACCATATTTTATTTTCCTATATAGTAGTGTATTAAGAAATAATAATCTTTGAATTACTATAGATTTCTCTTTTTCATCATTTTATATTATTTTTTATTTTACACTATAAAATTTAGGTACTTATAATCTATGTATATAACATTAATTTCACCATAAAAATAATTTATTCAAATTTTCAAAGAACAAATTAGATCTTCAATCTCAAGATAATGGTTTGGATAGTTATGTTTATTTGTATTCAATTTCATTTATGCATATACAATGAAACTATCATTTTTTCCTTTGTAAAATACCAAGAACCATATTCGCTACATCACTATATAACAATATCCCCATCATTTTGAGATGGTGGAGTCTCTGTCTGATCATATAACAATCTCCCCTTCAATTCATGAAATTATTATTCACATTAATTTTTCTAAACAATATTAATCCATTTCCATTTAGTATATGTCAATGTATCATCTAATTAAAAAAAATGTTTCAATGGATCACGGATAGAAAACTTATAAACTAATGAAACTATATACCTTAGTTATGTTAGATGGAGTAGTCCATTCTCTGACTTTATTTGTCTTGATATGATCAACTAAGATTCTATCCTAGGGTATAGTATGGCCATTAAAATATACTTATTGAAGCCAAACTCACTCTTAACAAATTTCTGAAATAACCTTTTCCTTCTAAGAGTCTTTATAATAATTCACATGTGATTATAATAGTCTTCTTAGAAATTTATCAAATTGAATACAATAAAAAATAATCAACATATTCAATGAATAATTTCATAATTCGATTCATAAAAAATTTGGGTGCATTAGTCAATACATTTGGATTAACTATAAACTCATAATATCTATACCTCATTTGGAAACATATCTATGGAATATATACCTTCTTTAATCAAAATTAATGATACATAAAATTATCTTAAATCATTGAAAACTATTCATCTCTATAAATTTGATTGAATAAATCATCAATGTATGCAATGTGATACTTTTTAATTATTTTAATAAGATTGATTTCCCTATAATAAATGCAGAGATTCGAGGATACATAATAGCTCATAATTAAGAAAATATGGGAACACTGTGGTAAAACACTATGTAGAAAAAATACCTTTTCATAAAAATCCTCTAGTTTATTTTTTTTCTCCACTAATTCAACTTTTTTTATTTTATTGGGAGTCATTGATATTGGTCTTACATCCGGGAGTAAATCAATGGGGAACTCAACTTCATGCTCTAGTGGATGTCCCAATAATACCTCTACAAATACATAAATGGTTTTATGAACAATACTCATATCCTCAAATTGAATATCAACTACTTTATCAATATATTTTATTTTAACTTCTTCCCACAAAATCTCATTCATAAGAGCTACTTGTGGGGATCCATTGATGAAACCAATGATAAATTCTCTACTCTATTGATAAGGAATTATACATATTCATCGCAAATCATAATTTTCTTATCTTACAATAAATATTTGAATCATATTTATAAATTTTATTCTTCGAAAAAATTATATTGAATTCAACCACATGTATGATGGTAAGGTCATCAAATAAATAATGTATATGTTTCATAATGGGGGATTCAAAAAACATCCATATTGTATCTAGACCACCACTACAAGTTTTTACTAAAAAATACCTTCTTAATGTTCTATGGAAATAACATATTTTCTTGAAAAAAATGTGAAATACAAAAAACTGATATAATTTATAATCAAATAAATCATTAGATAAATTTTAATATAGGATTGTACTATTTGAAAGCACATCATTGGGAACTTCCACCTTTATTATAGTGATCATGTAATCTTGGAATTATTCCATTGGAATCTTATGTGGTATATTTTATTTATGATTTGGGAATTTTTATGTGCAGGGACCCATCTCACTATAGATGAAACACTTAATGTTTTTTCTTTCATTATTCCCTTTGAATTCTTTATCCTGATGAACCTTATCCGCAAACTTTTAAAAAAACTCCCAAGACCCTCATGAATTTTATAGGATGGTTCTTTCCACAGTTCTCACAATATTGAATTAAATTTATTCTATTCAAATTATTTGTAACATTATATGTTCCATAATTCTCATTATACTTCTTATTTTCCTTATTTCTTTTGAAAATGTACGTTCTTTAGAAATCGTTCACTATTTTTATGGCTCGTAAAAATATTTCATCATATGATGAAAATATTTGAAGGAACATCAAACTTTAGAGACATGAATTAATCCTTTAAATGAAATGGCCAATCTTGAACTCCTTGTTGCATACATAATCTTTAGTATACCGAGAAAACCTTGTAAATTTAACATTATACTCAACAACACATTCTTGTTACTTTTCCATTAATTTTAGAAACATTTCGATTATTTTAGTTTGTTTTTAAAAGGGAAATATATATCAATGAATTTCTCCTTAAAATCATTCCATTCTATTAGATCTATTTTCACATTATTTATAGTATTTTGGATTAATAACCCCCATTAACCAGCATATCCATTCAAAAAATACCCTACAATCGTAAATTTTCCATTTTATCTCATATGAAGTCTATAAATATCTTCACAATAGACATAGTCCATTTCTCAGCAGTTAATTAATTATCTATTCCACCAAATAATGGGGTATTCTATTATATTATGTTAACTAACATAAGTGAATCATTTTGTGTATTTGTATTTCTATCTAGGCATGTTTATTTCCCTAAATCTGATGAAGCGTTCCTAACATATCAATGATCAACTCAGTTCATACACCAGTTGTATTATCTTACATTACAAGGAAATATATGCACTGGCCAAGACTATTGATATCTTTCTTCCTTCTAGGAATTATTTCTAATTAGTGGAATATATGGGATTATATTATGTAGTTATGAGTTTTTATATCATAATATCTAATTCTAAATATGGTGTAACACATAACATAAATTACAAATTTATACATAGTTAATCTTAGATTCATAAACTTGATTTCCTCGGGGAAATATTCATTTCCAAATCCTTCATAATAGTTTGTAAATAAAATATGAATTATCATAATCATATCCCATAGGAGTTTCAAAGTAGGTGTGCAGTACGACCCATTTTTTGTACTAGTTAAAACTCTAGTCAATCATGATGCACCTTTTTTCAAGTTATCAACCTTATATACCTCTGTATTTGGTCCAATTCTACTTTTAGTATCTAGACAATGATGTATTTAAAATGGAAACTATAAAAAACCAATACTACCAAAACATTAGGATTATTTTCTATAATTATCCTCATAGTATATCATGGGGTTTTGTTCAATATTCTATATATTTTTATTAATCTAGTTCTCAGGGTTTCTACTTAACTTCTTCCAATTCCAACTATAATGACCCCGATTCCAGTAACCCAAATCTGTACCAACTTTATTAAATTAGAATAGATATAAAGGAAAAAATCAACAGTAAAAATAATTTTAGTATTTTTTGAGAACTAGAAACATACATGATACCCATTTTATATTAATAGAAGAATATAAAATATATTAAAATAAAATGCTCAGAATCCTTGAAAATCACTCAAAGGATTCGTCTCCGTAACATGGGGAAGAAAACAAAACCCTATTGATCAAAAATACATAGTTAGAGTCACATGTAGAGGAAAATTTTATTAATCAATAATAAAAATATATATGTTATGTTATATAAACGAAAATATAGTAAATTTAATTAATAACTTGAGCATGAAATAATCCGTAATCTATATAGCAAGGTAACTAATTAAACACTCATTCCATTTAATAAATAAATTGTGAATGAAATGAATCCATCGATAATTTCAATGTAAAAATATCATGGATGTTAATAATAACTAAATTATCTGGGATGAAAATGCTTAATTATTGGACATTTTTATCTTAGTCATCATGATACCTATACAGTCAATACCTTTCACAAGATATTTTAAAACTATTGTTAAAAACCCATCTGAGGTGGACAAAAAAATTATCACATGAGACCTATTAATGAATTGAGGGGACGTAAATAACTATTCCACATACAAATCTTCATGTACAAAACATTACTCATATATTTTATAATTTATTTAATTCATGAATCAATATTTCTTATCATCAAATAATGATATTTTATAAAGTATATGGATTTATCAATATTTCCCTAATTAGTCAAAGAGAATTAAAAGTGAGAACCATATTTAAAAATGGAAAATGGTACAAGAAATAATCATGTCCATTATAAAATAATATGTATATTTAATATAAATATAAATTCTAAGGATAATTGATCATAATAATCTTATTGTTTCAGGAGAAAGTAAACTCTCACAAATTAAAATATAGATTTAAAATATTTTTTACATCATTGGTGATTTTTAAATTGTATCTCCTTAGATAATAAACCTTAAACAAATAATTAATCATCATTTATAAATATTTATTCAGGTTAAATAAACCACAGAGGTAGTATATAAACCACATATATGAGAATAATAACAAATATTCCTTAATGAAATGGAAAGTGTAGCAAAATCACTTACCTCACTCTTTCCTTTAGTTGAATGTGATTTATCCACCCATATAATTATTTATTCATGTTATTAACTAAAAAATAATATAATATTGATAAAATCATACATTATCCTCTTATAACATCTAAACACCTATTGTTTAGTAATATTTCATTACATTCATTATTTTGGTTGTTAATTTCCATGTTTTCTCGTGCAAGTTATATCATGAATGTTTTGGTTATTTTTCATAGGATATAAATACAACATATATTGAGTGATAAAAAATTTATAAATATTATATTCACTAATTAAAATTAATGGGTTTCAAAAATCATTCACATCACCTCTTGAAAATTTAGCTGGGAAATCATAATGTAAATTTGTATTTTACATCATCATTAATAAAAATTCTAAAATTTTGCCAAAGTTTTCATTTCAATTTCAAGTAAAATTTTCATAAGTAATTACCATAATAGGGTTTACACATCATTATCTAGACCCTATATATATATATCATTTGGTAGATTTAACTTATGGTATCAAACAATTTTATTTTTATCCCTTCTTCTGTGATATTGTTCGAAGCATTCTTTTTTAATGATTTCATTATATTTTGTAAATATCCTTATAAGTTAGCTTTTTTAGCCTATGGATTATCTCTTTTTAATCCATGCATATCATATCTTTTTATTTCTGATGATCATGGTATTCTATTAAAGACTTAATAATATACTCATAACATAACATGTTGTGAACATCTCATTTTACAAAATATATATAGGAGGATGATCTTATAGAAAATAAAATTATTAATTAACTATGGAATTGTTGACATTCTTGGTGATTATTGACTACTATAACATGTAATTATGTATTAAAATTCTTTATTTTTTATAAGTATATCCTTGTTTCTATTCAACATGAGGTTTCTTAGGGAATATTATGAATTGTCTTATTATGTATTATGAATAATAAATTTGACTTGATCAAATGATATATAAGGCTAGCCATTTCCCCTAAATTCATCAACATGTCTCAAGAGACAATTAATCGTTTATTTTAGTTTATAGAACACCCCATATCAGTATAATGTCTCTTCATAAGGCAATGATAGCATGTTTTTGTTATCTATAATTCTGCATTCCATTAATATGACATCATAATTATTTATGTATGTGTTTAAATTTATTTGCATAGGTAGGGAATGCTCTACATTTTATCTAATTATATCATTATTCATATTATTTATTCCTAAAATATTATACATACCATGCTTAGTTTTTTCATAGCTTTAGTGACATGATTAGCTGGCTAAAATTTTGATTTCACCCCTTTATTTTGTATCTATTCCCAAGGTCTTGAAGAAATGTAAAACATTTGAAATTTTTATACGAATAATGTATATGAGATAATTTTTTGGATATGTTGAATACCCATTATGGATTATATATTTTCCTTTTTTTGTGGAAAGTGTGTGTTTGATATTAAGAACATGATATATGTTAATTATTGTTTTTTGTTAATTCAATGAAGATCTAATCCGAATAGGTCATTGAAATTTAATTAATTAAATATTTTCTTTAATTCATGTAATTACCATATTTTTTGGTCTGGTAAACTATATTCGATATCAATTAATGTATTCCATCTATGTTTTTATAGCACTAGATCGTTGAGTGCAGGTCCAGAGCATTACATTTTTTATTAGTGAATGGATTAGTTAACTATAGATAATATGATGTTTTTTGAGTATAATGTAAGGGTTGATATATTATGTTGGATTCTATTTTAAAAGCTATAGATAAACCTTTTCTATAGAAAATAATTTAACACTATTTTAATAATTCATATTTTATCTTTAGATGGGATTAGAGGAATTTAGTAAATCCTCTAGTGATAAGTCTAGGAGATAATTCTAATTATTTTATAACATCCTGGTGTTTTTGTAAAGTATATATTATGTGATTATCCTTGAAATTACATCCCTATATATATATTATAAGTGGATGTATTCCATTTAAAATACTTACCTAGGGGTAATAACCCCAGGAAGGGAGTATTGGGTATTAACTAAATGGTAACCAATTTTGTGACAAGGTGGCTGAAACTCATACCTATTTGGATATTCTCAGGGGATATGATTTGGTTTTTTAAAAATACTTCTAAGGAACCATTATAAATCATTTTATTATGATGTGAACTAACTTGGTTATAGAACCTAAAAGGAAACTAACGCTAGATAACTGAGGATTGAAAAAAGAGAGGCAAAGGTTAATCGAAAGGATCATATTTCCAAAATTAAGGTGCCATGGGAGAAGATAACTTCATATTAATGTACGAATATTCATATTTTATATGTTGTCAAAGCCATTTTGGTTTTATTATTTGGTTGAAACTGGTTCTAAAAAATGATGTTTATAATGGTATGTATCCAGAAACCACTGTGTCTTATAACTAATTATTGGAGAATACATAAGTAGTAGAGATAATTATTATATGACTATTATGATGGAAAATGTGAATTTTGTTATCTTACATGATGTAGGTAGGTTTAAATATTAATATAAGTAAAATATTGATACCCTTAGTTATTTTTACAAGTGAATGATATTTATCTATGATATTCTATTATTATTTTTAAAAAATATCATTATTGTGTGGAACATCAAAGGATTTTTCATTGATAGTTATGATTTAATGGTTTGAAAACATATATTAAATGATATCAATAACCTTAAAAATTTATTTATTGAATAGTTTATATTTTTGGGGATAACTATTTAAGAGGGCATGGTTGAAGGATAAGAGAATATTAGGTTTAATATTTTTATTTATTTTGAGAAATGGGAGTTTGATCATACTAATTGACTTGGAATTTTTTTATTGAATTAATAAAAAATGGAACCATAATATTTTTGGGGAATTTTATATCATTTTTTATAGTATGATATATATTAACTAGTTAATAATAAATTTTTCGGCAGTATATTGAGTTATATTTTTATGAAATATATGATTTCACTGTGGTTTAATGTATTAGATATTCAAATGGTTTTCTGGATAAATATTATTTGGAAAATATATGACTATAATATATGAATTCCTTGGTACACAATTGTGTTGATGATAAATGTTTTTTTAAGAATGATATGTAACTTGATAATTCTATGAGAGTAAGTAATATTTATTATTAGTGGTTATATCCTAAATGATGTGTATGTTATGATTACCCTCAAATTATTTCATCATTGAGTAATAATTATAATTATGAAAGATGGATTTATTTAATGAACATCTAATATAAAAGAAAAATATTTTACTATATATTATCATTAAATAAATATTTTAACTAAATACTTGACATGAAAAGATTTTCTAAAACAAAACTGTGATATGATAAGTAAAAATTTTATTATTGTAATACATACAATAAATCAGCATGAATAAACGGTATTAACAATATTAATAATATATAAATGGATGAAATAGAATTCAGTAGCATAATTTTCCTTTACGAAACTCATTTATCTGAACTTGTGAAGGTATTATCTTCTCTATGGGTTTTTTTGACCAATCCCATACTGAAATAGAACAATAACTGTATGATGGAAATTTTATATGAGATAAAATCAAGATCAGTAAAATTTCAACAAGATACTAACTAGAAGAATAACCACCCTCCACATACACTAGAGATTACCTAATTTTTAGGTCTTAGGTTGAGATCATAGGGGTTATATAAGTAGAAATTTGGATTATATCAACCTGTAATAAAATATTTATATGTATAGCTATATCATCAATTTTTATTTTTATGTAATTTTATTTATTTTTATTAAATAAGAAAATGATAAATTTATTCTATAAATAATAATTTAACAAAATATTAATTCGTAAATTATATGAAAAAATACTTTATATACCAAGTGAATGATTTCGATAATAACCCCCTTTTATATTAATGTTTTTGAATAAAAATAATACATAAAAAATTTATAATATGAATTTTAAAGAATTTACTTCATTTTTTAATTTATCATTAAAATATTATCTTAATATTTATTTTTATAATTTTTCTAAAAAATTGATTTTGAGGTGAATAATTTAATGTAAAATTTTCATAATTAAAATTACCTAAATGAAAATATTAGTATATATATGTGACATAGAAACATTTTAATAAATTTTTCATGTAAAAATAAATTTTTTATAGGTGAAATTATATATTTTGAAATTTTATGATTACATTAAAGAACTATATTATATATTTTAAAATATATGTTATATTTTCCCCCAAAAAATTAATAAATTTATTATTTTAAAATATTTTATTATTACATTTTTATATTTAATCAAAGAAAATTTTTTTTTGTTTTTTAAACCATTGGGTCTAAATTATGTAATAAATACCATTTTATATTCGCTGATAAAGATAATTTACCTAAGGTAAAAACAATATGGTAAAAGTAATAATACAATGGGAGAAGTTCTTAAATAATGATAAAAGCACATCTAGAATTGTGTGGATGTGGTTTGGATCAACCATATCTCATCAAAAATATATTATATATATTTTTCTGAGCCACTTTCATTGAAGGTTACTTCTTATTAATGAAAAGTGTTGGGTATTTACAAAAATGTCATCAATTGTCACTTACAATTGGGGATCAACTATCCTCACATACCCTTCACCAAAACCATATTAGTTTGATCTAAAATATACAAAATCCTATTATAATCAATCATACACACCTTAAATGGGTTATATTCATCCCAAAATTTTGTCCCTGTGTTTCTTAACCAAATTCTCAAAGAATATAATCAAATAAGTTATTTATAAAATTGCAACTCCCCCTTCTCATTTTTTTAATTTATGTGAAATTAGGAGGAGTAAATTTCCTTAAACTAGGATAAAACTGCATCATAATAATCATTACTATATTGATAGGTTTTTAAACTTCTTTTATAATAATTTACCACATTTTGTTTTCCTTTATAAAAAATGAAAATGTCATTCATCTGTATTACTACCTACAAGATGTAACATGAGTCATTATTTCTTCAACACCACATAACGATATTCCTAATAAGGAATTTCATATATTATTGTATGATATTTATGAAATATTTTATATTATAAAATTGTATTCTATAATAATCCTTCCTCATGTTCTATGAAAACAAAATCATTATACATGCATACGTGCAGGCTACAACATCTAGGGAATCCATCATTCCATTTTTCATTAACACCTTTCATGAATGAATATGAGGATGATATTAATGGAAAAATATTATTTTTAATGACTCCATTATGTTATTGGTATGGAAAATTGGAGATCCTTTTAATGATATTATTAAAATACTATTATCATTATTTCAATCTTTTAAAACAAGCATACTAATATTAAAAATATAAATTCTTTCTAATTAATGAAATTATATTAATGATCTTTTCTTTATAAATAATTAAATTTTTTTATATCCAAATAATAAAAAATATAAAATATCATTATTATTATTTTATTATACATTTCAACTAAACCACCCTATAATCATTCATTAATCATGGTAGGTTCATGTTTGGGCTAGTTTAAACACGAACTAGAATAATATTATGCATTCATATCATGGTTCAATATGAGAAATTATTTACTAGTATAAAATGAAATATATATCTAAATAATTTTTTTTAGTTTTTGTTATATAAATATTTAACTCACTGATTAATAAATCACCCTTTATTAATTAAGAGCCACTAAAACATGTCGGTCATCGATTTCAACTTCATGGATCTTAACTGAAACTACCATCAAATAAGATTTTATATTTAGAAATAATATTATATAACTATAATAGTTCCTTATATGATCTAAGTGATATATAATTTGGGAAAAATAATATAATCCTCTTTTATAAAAAATGTTTAGTGATAAAGATTACTTACACCTAGTCTTGAAAATAGTTAAAAAAATAGCTAATTTATATAATGATTGAAAAGGAGGATTGTAAATAATTATAGTTCTTACTAATTCTCTAAATAATGTATTTAATGAGCTTAATTTAATTATTCATGAAATTTGGGGCAAATGATGAAAAAATTTAGACTACGGTGTGGATTTTTATCTAAAATTCCATTCATTCAGACACATTTAGTATTATACACCTAATTTCACATATGTGGTGTATAAATTAAATATTTTAGATAATTATTCTTAATTTTTATTTTAATTATTGTATTTTAAGTTCAATTAAAATTCCTTCTTTTTAGGGGGTTTTGATTAAAAGTATTATCATGCCACAAGGCTTCTTGGTCACAAATATTAATTCTTTAAAACTGTTTATGTTATGAAAAATGATTTAGTTTTAATGGAGTATTCACTACCCATGGCTGTATGATTATCATAAATTTTTTATTTATGGTAAATAAAATATCAAAATTGATTCATTTTTATCAAATATCATTTGACTTACTTGTTTCGCAAATTGTATGGTTTTTTTGTTAAGGAATTTTCATTAATTGATTTTGGATCATTTCTATTATAATTATTTCATATAAGATGGGATAATTATACCCTTTTATTTTATTTTATTTCATTTTCTTTTTTAAAATTATTACTACATAAAAACCCATTTTGAAATATTTATTATTTCAAAGGATTTTGTTTCCATTAACAGATATTGATAACTCAAGTATCATTTCTTTGAGGTGTTTAATTCATCCTGAACTTCATTATCTCATGATTGTGTTACTAAACCCTAATATTTTAATATAAGGTAATTTCCATACCTCTTTGGGGAATTAATATTTTTTAATACATATTAATATTTTCATTCTATTCTAATAATCATAGTTTCAAACAAATGTAATTTGAAAATAATAAAAAGGGTTTTACCCATTAATATTCCTTTTTTTCTCTGATCCCAATTTATCCAAGATATGCATTATGTATTTTTAAGGATCCATTATTTGAGATTATTTTTAAAATTAATGTTTTTCAAAATAATTCTTCACACTTTTTTTAAAGTTATCTTTTAAAATGAAATGTAAATTTTTTACACCAATGTTCAAAAATATTTCTTTAATATCATTAAAATGTTTACCTACATTAAATTTATCATTTTAAAAATCGTTTACCCTAATAGGGTTTATGATTAATATTTTATTCTCTAATATATATATATATATATATTTATAATTTTCTAGATCGAACTCATGCTATCAAACATTTTCATTCTTGATATCATCTTTTTTATACCATTGAAATACTTCTTTTTACTAAGGTGCATTTAATTAATGTCAATATCCTTATAAGTTTCCTTTTTAACCCTAGGGGTATATTATCTTTTAACGATTCAAATTATTTATTTTTATGGATTAATATAATATTATTATTTAATTGAGTTAACCATATAATTATTCCCCCATACGGTTTGAACATCACATTTTACAAAATTCATATAAGAGGATGTTCACCTAGAAATAATGATAATTTATTGATTAGTAATGTATTGAAATTATTAATGGTCACTAGGTGATAACATATATTTACTATTTATTGATGTTAATTTTTATTATATGGATAGACTAATTTTTATTCATTTGGATGTTCTTTAGGGAATGGTGAAACAACCCTAACCCTAATAACCAAGAGATTAAGTATACTTTATTACATTGGAAAAGATTCAATGGGTCAAATAAAAAAGAAATAATCATTTTAATAATTTTTATTACTATATTCATACCTGAAATCCATTTTAAAATGGTAAAAGGAAATAAAAAATAATAAAATATAATAGTCGTGATCCTTGAAACACATTCCAAGGATTCATCTTCATAACCTGTGCAAATAAAACAAAATAAGGGTGATGTCAATTTCATTGTAATGGTTAATTACCATGGATTATATAATTAATAAATAATATTATTATATATGGAAAGGTCAATAACTCAAAATTAATGCCATTTAATCAATAACCTGGTTATCAAATAAGGCATAATCAACATGGTAAGGTTATTAACTGAACACCCAATCCATTTAACTATTTATAAGAAAATATAATTCATCCTGGTATAATAAAATTTTGAAAATATCTTTGATAAAAATAAAAAATAAATTCTATATGAAGTAAATTCTTAATTATTTGTTGTCATGATCTCCGAAATCCTGATTCATCTACTATCAAAACCAATCCCAATATAATTTAAAACTAAAAGTAAACCCCCTTCTAATTTAGCTTAATGACTTATCTCATCTGATTTTTTGACACATATACGATATAACTATAACTAGGACCAATCTATAACTACATTCCAAAATAATTCCTCATATATTGGAAAATATATTTAATTCATGAATCAATATTAATTATCATAAGATATTTTAATTGAGTAGTGGAAAGTGATTTTTTAATATTTCCCTTGTTAATAAAATAACATTATAAGTAAATACAACATTTAAAAATGGAATAAATATTAGGAGATAATAATATCCATTATAAAAGAATATTTATATTTAAAATAAACCTAATTTCAAATAAAATGTATCATATGAAAGTGATTATTTTCAAATGAAAGTAAACAATCACAAAAGAAAATTAGATTATATAATAATTTTCACCTCTTTAATATCATTTAAATTATATCACATTGAATAATAAAAAAGAAAAAATTCTTCAATATCCAGAATAAAAATGCATTCATGTTAAATACATCAAATGGGACGTATATAAACCACAAAAAGTGAATAGGATCATATTAATAAATATGTATCAGTAAAATGGAAATTGAGGTGAAATCATTTACCTAACACTTTAATTTAGTTAAAATATATTTAAAATCATGTATTATAGTTTTAATCCATTAATTAATTTATATAAAAAGGATAATCATATTTATAATATCATATACTATCATCTTATTTTATTTTTACACCTATTAGTTATTAATATTTCATTGTTTTCATTGTTTCAGTAGTTAATTACTTGTTTTCTCATATGGGTTTTGTCATGGATGTTTCAATTATTGTACATATGATATAAATACATTATATAAATAATGATAATAATGTCATTATTATCATATTTACTCATTAGATACATTATTATTACCATTCCTTAATTTTGGTCAAAAAAATGAGTAACATTACTTCATAGAGATAGTGGTCATACGTACGCCCGAGCGATGATTTCATTCATTTAATGGGTGTATGGTTAAGGTATAAAATGATATATATTTTCCCATAATTTATATCATTCCATATATTTAATATATATTCATTAAATAAATCTTTATTACCTTTAATTGAAATCATAATTGAATAACGAATCACATCCCATTACGAGGTTGTAGTTCTCCGCACACACGGGTGACGTTATAATATCTTAAAAAAATATAAATTTGTAATATATATAAAATTATTTTTATAAAAGTTTAATTATTTCATAAATATTATATATAAATTTAAAATGATAAATTATATCTCATCATGATAGTTTTTGATGGAAAACGTGTTACATCAGTTTGTGAGGATTCAGTCTGATGTACACACGATTGACAATTTGGTTTCCATTTGATTGAAGTAGAAATATATTTTGGTTTTAAAATTAACATAATAACATGTTAGTATATTATATATAATGGTTTTATTATCCTAGAATAAGTTAATATCATTTTAATGAGGTTGATGAATAAATAAAATAAATAACATTTTTAAGAACTCTACACTTCTTTGACTAACCTCTTTAGGTATATACAAAAAGTGTTCCTAAAAATATTTCTGATCAAAACAAGGGTGCTAGTATGAATTTAGGGGGTTAATGAAGTTATTTAGGTAGTGATGTATTGATCCAAATGTATTTTGGAATTTGATGATGTAATGATAGAGGGTGGACTATTATGATTGTGGGAGAGGACAAACAATGATTTTTTAAAAGAATAAATCCCACAAACATTTTTGTCATGAAAAACCATAAAAAATGATCATTATCAAAACTTATAAGTTATAAGGTCTAAATATGGCCATAAAATTTGTATTTTACAAGATGGTAGTTAATTTTAACCCATATTATCATAGTTTACCATCCCCATAGTAAATTAGCATTTACCTTAATAACGATAAATAATTTTTACTACTATTACTATTTGTAATTGTAAAAAAAGTAAGATAAAATTATTAGATAAAAATATTATTCTTATTTAAAATAAGGAATAATACGTAATAGTCAAATTTAAAATTATACCTACATATGTTATTAAAAATAGGGGTTCAAATGAATAAATTATCTTAAATATAGAAGGTTTTAATATCAAATATCAATATAAAATTAATTCTAATTAAAAAAATTTATTATTTATAATAAAATTTAAATGTTTTTTCATTTAAAAAATTAAAATTTATTATATGTTCATAAAGAATTTAAAGGAAACCGTAATTTCTAAAAAATAATATACTTAACTATTCATCGAAAAATGAAACTTTTATGAAAAAATTACAAAACTTCATCCAATAATAATTTCTTTAGTCTATTTTAGGAAAATGTAGATCATTTTAAAAAAAATTATTTCTAAAATATTTAATAATTTAATATTTTCATAAGTGTGAAAGAAGTGGTGAAACCATTTTTGTTGAAAACATACAGTTCATTCAGAAAATAATAATTTTTATTTCAAATTATAGAGATTTTTATTTACAATCAATAGTTGACCAATTAATGTGTGTAAAATATATATTTTTCATAAATTAGTTATTCTTATTCATTTCCAAAATCCTAGTTGATTGGTTATAATGGTTATTATTTAATAATATATTAATAGCGTATTGTGGTTTCTTTAAACTCAGAGTTTGATACATAACAATTAATCAATGTGATATAATTTATTTAAAATGAAATATATAATGAAGTAATGGGGTGTTACATTATTCCCTCTAAAAATAATTTATACTAACAATTATGTGGATATTACCCTCTATATTGATTAGGGTTGTTCTTTGTTAGTACATCCTATGGTTGCCACATTTAATCCTCTATTTATTGTTTTCTCCAAAGTACATTTACCAGTTTTGTCATATGATTCCTTAATATATTATTTATTGTATTAAGAAAATGTATGTCTTTTCCATATCAATATTGGTCTGGTTGAAATTTTATTTCAACATAGGTGGGCACATGTGTTGGATTTGGTGTGTACTTCATTAATAGTAACATATAACACACATCATATATTTTTGAGATACTTGTTGTAATTTCAATGTGGTAATAAATAGATAAAATTCATCCTAGTATTTTGAAGGTCCTGATGTACCTCGGGATCAACTTCACATTCATACAATATCTCGTGATAACCTTATATATAGAAACTCTCAAGAAAACAAGATCTCTTACTTGAAATTTATTATCATTCCGTAAATTTCTGGTGTAAATATTTTTCATTATTTGATGTACTTTAATATGATCTTTAATAGTCATTTGAATTTTTTTTGTCACTTCAAAAAAATTACCTACATATTTCCTTTCACCAACAATATCCCAACATGTTGGAGTATGAAATATTTTGTAATATAATTATTTATATGATTCCATTTGAATACATGAATGGAAACTATTATTATAGGAAATTCATACTGAAGCTAAATAATGATCCCAAATCCCATTAAGGTCAATATATTAATTCCTCAGCTTTAAACATAATTTTTTAATATTTCTCTCATATTCTCCAACATTTTTTCGATGGTAGGTTGAAGTGCCCAGATCAGTGTGAATCACTGAGAGGGGGAGGGGGTGAATCAGTGATCCCTTAAAACTTTTTACTAATTGATTCTTATCAATTAAACCTCTATGGCTGGTTAAAGCCTCGATCCACTCTTCTTGTATCTCTCAACCTTTCCCGAATGATGCAGTAATGAAAAGGCACAGGACACAAGGATTTACAAGGTTCGGCACCAAAGGCCTACATCCTTGCCATGCTCTCCAAGCATGGATTCTTCCATTATAATCGGTTAGTATTACAATGGTCGATACAGAGTCCCACTGTATCTCTCCTGAGTCCCACAGGAGGGTCTTTATACTGCGTCCCACAGTGTTACCAGAGTCCCACTGGCCTGCTCCAGAATCCCACTGAAGACTTCTTCTCCCTGAGTCCCACAGGGTCTTCTCCTAGCTCCTCGAGTCACACGAGTAGCTCTTCTTCTCTTTAAGTTCTTCAAGTAACTTCAGCAGCCTGGGATAAAGGCTGCTGGCCTTGCTCTTCTTCTGATCACTTGTGGTGATCAGGGTCTTCTCGTCTAGCTCGGGCTTTATCACCTTCTTCTAAGGATGACCTGGCTTCTCTCTTCAACTACTGAATGCTCAGACAAATAATATCTTTAACTTCAGTCTGGTCCAGTCTCACATCACTTCAACTTCATGCACTGAATGCATGGCATCACAATATCTTCAAGATCTCTTGGTCTTGGACTTCTTAAATGCACACAAGCTGATTCAGACTTGTTCACGTGTGCACGTGCATGCATGCATGCATGCACTCCTCCTTTTTCTCTTGGTGCAATAAACCCACAAAGGGTGTAATCAAATATAGCACACACACCTTCTTTCTCCTTCACACACTTTAACCAATTTGTTTACACACTTAGAGTGTGTTCTACTTTAGTGTGGGTCACTCCTTATTTTACTTCTAGGTGTTTACACTTTTAGTGCACACACTAGGTTCGGCCTTTTAGTTCTTTTGCACACACAAATGCCTATGGCCTTCTTCCCTTCTTGTGCACACACCTAGGCTTCGGCCAACTTCTTGCTCACTTTATACACACACTTAATGAGTGTGGTCTTCTAACCACTTGGCACACACTTGGCCTTTCACTTTATCTTGCACACAAAAATGCCCGTAGGGTGTATTTGCACTTTGCACACACAATCTTGGCTATGACCTCTTCTTTCTTTGACACACACTAACTTAGGTTTAGTTGTGGTCTTCTTGTTCACTTAGCACACACACAAGGCTACTGCCTTTTCTTCAAATTCACACACAGAGTGCAAGTCTCGGCCAAGGTGTGTTCATGTCCACTTTGCACACACACTGCCCATGTGCTTCTCCTCTTCTCCACTGCCGCGCAAGGCTTCGGCCTTCTTTGTTCTTTACTGTGCACACACAAGAGGCAAGGCCTCGGGTCTTCTTGTTCACTCCTACTGCCCAGCTTGCGCAAAGGGGTGCGGCCCTCCTTCACTTCACAGCCGCGCTAATTCCACTGGCCGTGGGTCGCGCAAGCCACAAGGCGCGCAAGTGCAAGGCACAAGCCGCGGGTGTGCAAGCCTTCGAGCGCGCAAGGAGCACGGCACAAGGGCGTGCAAGACCTCGGGTGCAAAGCACCTCGGGCTTCAACCGTGGGCGCGCAGAGTGTCGCGGCCCCGGGTTCTTCCTGTCGCGCAAAGATTAGCGCGCAGGGGTCTTCCCCTTTCTTCTTTCACGCAAGGAGTGCGTGAAAGGGACTCAGCCGCGCAAATGGTATTTGCGCGGGGCTTCGGCTTCGCGAGGCACAAGGTGCACGCGGGACTCTCTTCAAACCTTCAGCGCATCAGCAACTTCAATGAGGTCTCGGCCTCTCCTTTTATAGGCAGAGATGCCTCAGTTTATCCGCGTGCAATAAATCTTGAATCACCGAAGATTTCGGTTCTTTAAAAATCTTTACGAATCTTGCTTTTACTCTCTGTTTCACGCGGGTTCTTCCTTTATTATTTTCGTTCGATCTTCCTCCTCGTGCATGCGATTTATAACGCATGCACGGCCTCTGTTTTGGCTCATGCATGCACAGCATGCTCTCCACGTGGCCTCGGCAACTCCGTTTGCCTCGGCTGAAGTCGAAATCCTTCAAACATTACATGCATGGTCATTTTTAGGCATGGCCGTGTTCAGTGTGGCCAGACGAGCACGAGGGAGCCTTCGGCTTCGAAAATGGTGGCCGGGAACTCAAGATAGGTCGTCGGGTTGCTCCTGGTTCAGCGGCTGCTCGCGGGGAGGCTTCGGTCGAGCTCGAGGAAGGAGATGAGCTCTGGCCGTCGGATCAGGCGATGGAGATGCATCGGGCGGCCTGGATCTGAAGATCTCGCGCGGGATTAGATGAACGGCGGAGATCTGGCGCGCGATGAATCGAGCGGCCGAGATTTGCTCCCGGTGAAAATCCCGCGTCCCACATCGAATCCTTCCGCGGATTTTCCGCGCTTTATTACCCTGGAGCTGCCCTCAACACGCCAGTTGAAACTTCCCCCCTCCCGGTGCCGCCCCGCACCGGGTTCTCTCTGCGGGCGCGCTCTGCGCCCACTCTGCCTCCTGCGGGCGCGCTTCAAGCGCCCACTATGCTCCTTGCGCTCCTCCGGGCGTGCCCCTGGCGCCTTTGCGGGTGTCCTTGGGTGCGCCCTGCCGCCCTGGCTCGCCCCACGGGGTTCCCCCGGGCGTGGTGCCCTAGTTCCCATGCCTTGGGGTTGAACCCCCCAAGGTGCCTCGGCTGGCCTATTTTTTTGGCAAAGTCTTCAAATAAGACTTTGCAAAAACAAAGTCCTCCTCTATGTAAAACATGCCAAGTGCCACTTGCCCTTCAGGCTTTCTTTTCCTTCATCTTCTTCTTGAGAATTCAAACATTAATATTCTTGATTAAAAACAACTCCTCAATTTATAATTCTTCTTCACCATCTCATTTTCAACTTAGGAGACAATTCTCAAGGATCTTCATCAACCGAGCTACTTGATCAATTATTTCTTCTTCATTAGAATTCCTCCATTCTTCTTCAACATTTATTCATCACTTTGTAATGGAATTCACGAAGGGTCTTCATCTTCAACTGAGCTCCAAAATCACTAAAATTCTTCAATGTGCTTCATTGATCTAATCAGAGATCAATTGGATCAACTTCAAATTCACATGCACTAAGTGAAAGTGCATGGACTCCAATAATGCACATCATCCACTTAGTAGTTGTGGATGGAACTCTTGCTTCTCCTCATGCATTGTCAGTACAATGCATGGTCTTCAAACAATGTTGTGACATTGTATCATCATGATACAAGTTCTATGAACTTAATGATCAGCTCAACAATCGTCAGATTTACATGGAGAATGTTTCAACCATATTCTCCAATGCCACTTAGTGAATCTCCTAAGTGACACTCCTCTAAGTTCCATGGCCATTCTCCTTCACCACCAACACCATCACAACCTTTTTCATTCACATCTTGACAATCCTTGACTTCCATTCATTGTAAGACAACAACATGCCTCATTGACAACCTCATTGACAACAAATGCAACACAATGCACTTCAATCTCCCCCATTGTATTTGTTGTCAATACACTCCTTCAGCACATATGAATGGGTCAATATGTGTGCCAATATTTTCTCCCCCTTATTGGCAATCAAATGCAAAGGTGTGGTGTGGTTCTGTTTCAAAAATCTCTTCCTCCCTTTGAAAAGTATTTTCTTGAAAAACACTGAGAGAGGGATGATGTCACATGTTCTCTTTAGCAAAGAACCTTTAGTAAATCAGCTCTAAGTCTACTTGGGCTAACCCGGTGTAGAAAACAAGAGTGATGTAACCAAGGAACTCAATGTTGTCCAACATTCACTATACATGTGAGATCATGCTTAGGGGATTGAAATTTTTCAGATATAACAATGAATTTGCTAAATCCTGCACAACTTCACAAAACTTATTAGAAAGTTCAGGTGCAAAGATAAAGCTCCCCCTTTCATCCATTTGTCTTCAATCCATACTCCCCCTTAATTGACAAGATAAACTCAATTAAGAAACAAGGGATGAAAGCATGATTGGAATACCTTCACTTTCTCAAGATGATATTAATTTTAGAACATCATCTTCTCCAGATTGGCTCCCCCTCAAGGGGTGCACTCCATTCCTTCCAAACCATCCTCCAGTTGAGAATGATCATCATCTTCAATTCCCTGCATTGTTAGCACATGTAAATACCAATGTATAAGGGAATAAGATGGAACCTCCTTGGTTCATCAATGTGAACAACAAGGTTGAGAAGATTCTCTCAACCGAGATGTCCCATTTTCACCAGTCTTCACACTTGCACATTTGATCTTCATTGATGATTGTGCTGGTGTGGTTCTCAAAACATCTTCATGTGAAATATTTTTCTTCCCTCTTTCCTTAGCAATTTCCAGAACGTTATCTTCAGCTCTTTTCAGATCTTTGGCAAGTTGCAACTGATTTGGCCATATGACTAGTAAGTCACTTGAAATTGTGGCCTCAGTTCTGGACATTCCACATGGTTCCTTTGATTCTGTCAAGCTACCTCTCTTAGGCAACTTGTTTTCAATCAATCCCTTCTGCTTCTTTTGGATTGATTGTCTGTTTGAGTTCAGTCTGCCTCTATTGAATTTCATGGCTTCTTTACAAAGATCCATGATATGTCCTTTCTTTCCACAGTAGAAGCATTTCTTGGTGGTCCTTCTGGATGACTCACCCTTCTTGGATTTAGACTCCAAGGACTTCTCTTCATTCTTCAAACTCTTCTTGGGAGCATCTTCCACTTTCTTCTGCTTGCTTCCCAAGGAATCTCTCTTAGCCAGGTTCAGTGATCTTTTCTTCTTTTGAGCTCTGGATACAGTTGGAGATTGACATGTATCTATTTGACCACTTTTGCAATCATCCCAGATGTTGTCAAGTAATCCAAATCTATTTGCAGTAAACAGATGTCTCTGGACCTGTGGATGTTGCTTCCTTCCTTCTGGCTTGCTCCCCCTTGGCATGGGCTTCCTTTGTGCTTTGACATTCAGTGGATTGTGCCAACAATCATTTGCACAGTGCCCATACTTATTACAATACCAACATTGACCCACAAATCTTGACCTCTTGTGTACTTCTGATTGCTGGGTACTCTTCTTGATTTTTTGTGCTGCTTCAGGAGAGCTCTGCTTCTTTACTGTCTTCATCCATATTTGTTTGGAATTATTCTTCCATCCTGCACTTTTTGTGGAAACACAATTAGAAGCATCAGTATAAGATGGTATGGATGGTACCTTCTTCTTAGAAGATGTTGCACTTTTACTAGAGGATGTCCTTCTCTTAGAATCATCCTTCTCAAAGCATACTTGAGTAGCAACATTTCTCCTTTCAGTTGACTGGGAGGCTTTGGCTTTGGGTGATTGCTGATTGTTCAATATCACCTCTAATTCTAAACACTTCATGTTGAGGGAGTTCTTCTCATCCTCAACTGTTCTTAGCCTTCCTTCCCAATTCTCCACCAGTTGTTTCATCTGGTCTTCATGCACCTTCTTCAATTCTTGCAATGAATTGTCCAGCTCCTTCACCCTTTTGACTTTGTCTTCTAGTTGAGCATCTTTGACAACCATTGACACTTTGTGCCTCTTTTCCAGTGCATGGAAAACTTCTTTGATAATTACTTTAAAGATTTCTTTCTCAGAAAGGCTTCTTTGCAATTCTTCACAAGTGTCTTCATATCTTTCATTGCAAAGAGATACTGTTTCATCTTTGGCATTTACCAGCTTTCTGAGAGTGTTGGTTATGCCAACCCTTTTAGCCAATTAGACTTCCAGAGAATTGGCTTCATCTTCTAGCTGTAATTTTTCTTCTTGAAGATCAAGGAGGCCTGTAGCTATACACATTGCAATTTCCTTGGGGACTCTCTTCTGAAGATATTTGATTGCATTTAGAAGATCATTGTTCCTTCCATCTTCATCACAGCTAGATCAGGCTTCATCAGAAGAATGATAAAAGGAATTTTCATCTGATGTGACTTTCACATTTCTCTCCATAGAAGGAGTTTCTCTGATTGCAGCAACCTTCTTCCTCATCTTCTTTGCCTGTTTCTTCTTTCTATTTTTCTGAGTCTTGGCAGATATCTCCATTTGAGGCTGGTCACTCATTTCCTCAAATCTGCACTGCATAAAGACTCTCTTGGATCTTTTAGAGGTAACCTCCCTCTGATACCAATTGAAGTGCCCAGATCAGTGTGAATCACTGAGAGGGGGAGGGGGTGAATCAGTGATCCCTTAAAACTTTTTACTAATTGATTCTTATCAATTAAACCTCTATGGCTGGTTAAAGCCTCGATCCACTCTTCTTGTATCTCTCAACCTTTCCCGAATGATGCAGTAATGAAAAGGCACAGGACACAAGGATTTACAAGGTTCGGCACCAAAGGCCTACATCCTTGCCATGCTCTCCAAGCATGGATTCTTCCATTATAATCGGTTAGTATTACAATGGTCGATACAGAGTCCCACTGTATCTCTCCTGAGTCCCACAGGAGGGTCTTTATACTGCGTCCCACAGTGTTACCAGAGTCCCACTGGCCTGCTCCAGAATCCCACTGAAGACTTCTTCTCCCTGAGTCCCACAGGGTCTTCTCCTGGCTCCTCGAGTCACACGAGTAGCTCTTCTTCTCTTTAAGTTCTTCAAGTAACTTCAGCAGCCTGGGATAAAGGCTGCTGGCCTTGCTCTTCTTCTGATCACTTGTGGTGATCAGGGTCTTCTCGTCTAGCTCGGGCTTTATCACCTTCTTCTAAGGATGACCCGGCTTCTCTCTTCAACTACTGAATGCTCAGACAAATAATATCTTTAACTTCAGTCTGGTCCAGTCTCACATCACTTCAACTTCATGCACTGAATGCATGGCATCACAATATCTTCAAGATCTCCTGGTCTTGGACTTCTTAAATGCACACAAGCTGATTCAGACTTGTTCACGTGTGCACGTGCATGCATGCATGCATGCACTCCTCCTTTTTCTCTTGGTGCAATAAACCCACAAAGGGTGTAATCAAATATAGCACACACACCTTCTTTCTCCTTCACACACTTTAACCAATTTGTTTACACACTTAGAGTGTGTTCTACTTTAGTGTGGGTCACTCCTTATTTTACTTCTAGGTGTTTACACTTTTAGTGCACACACTAGGTTCGGCCTTTTAGTTCTTTTGCACACACAAATGCCTATGGCCTTCTTCCCTTCTTGTGCACACACCTAGGCTTCGGCCAACTTCTTGCTCACTTTATACACACACTTAATGAGTGTGGTCTTCTAACCACTTGGCACACACTTGGCCTTTCACTTTATCTTGCACACAAAAATGCCCGTAGGGTGTATTTGCACTTTGCACACACAATCTTGGCTATGACCTCTTCTTTCTTTGACACACACTAACTTAGGTTTAGTTGTGGTCTTCTTGTTCACTTAGCACACACACAAGGCTACTGCCTTTTCTTCAAATGCACACACAGAGTGCAAGTCTCGGCCAAGGTGTGTTCATGTCCACTTTGCACACACACTGCCCATGTGCTTCTCCTCTTCTCCACTGCCGCGCAAGGCTTCGGCCTTCTTTTTTCTTTACTGTGCACACACAAGAGGCAAGGCCTCGGGTCTTCTTGTTCACTCCTACTGCCCAGCTTGCGCAAAGGGGTGCGGCCCTCCTTCACTTCACAGCCGCGCTAATTCCACTGGCCGTGGGTCGCGCAAGCCACAAGGCGCGCAAGTGCAAGGCACAAGCCGCGGGTGTGCAAGCCTTCGAGCGCGCAAGGAGCACGGCACAAGGGCGTGCAAGACCTCGGGTGCAAAGCACCTCGGGCTTCAACCGTGGGCGCGCAGAGTGTCGCGGCCCCGGGTTCTTCCTTCCGCGCAAAGATTAGCGCGCAGGGGTCTTCCCCTTTCTTCTTTCACGCAAGGAGTGCGTGAAAGGGACTCAGCCGCGCAAATGGTATTTGCGCGGGGCTTCGGCTTCGCGAGGCACAAGGTGCACGCGGGACTCTCTTCAAACCTTCAGCGCATCAGCAACTTCAATGAGGTCTCGGCCTCTCCTTTTATAGGCAGAGATGCCTCAGTTTATCCGCGTGCAATAAATCTTGAATCACCGAAGATTTCGGTTCTTTAAAAATCTTTACGAATCTTGCTTTTACTCTCTGTTTCACGCGGGTTCTTCCTTTATTATTTTCGTTCGATCTTCCTCCTCGTGCATGCGATTTATAACGCATGCACGGCCTCTGTTTTGGCTCATGCATGCACAGCATGCTCTCCACGTGGCCTCGGCAACTCCGTTTGCCTCGGCTGAAGTCGAAATCCTTCAAACATTACATGCATGGTCATTTTTAGGCATGGCCGTGTTCAGTGTGGCCAGACGAGCACGAGGGAGCCTTCGGCTTCGAAAATGGTGGCCGGGAACTCAAGATAGGTCGTCGGGTTGCTCCTGGTTCAGCGGCTGCTCGCGGGGAGGCTTCGGTCGAGCTCGAGGAAGGAGATGAGCTCTGGCCGTCGGATCAGGCGATGGAGATGCATCGGGCGGCCTGGATCTGAAGATCTCGCGCGGGATTAGATGAACGGCGGAGATCTGGCGCGCGATGAATCGAGCGGCCGAGATTTGCTCCCGGTGAAAATCCCGCGTCCCACATCGAATCCTTCCGCGGATTTTCCGCGCTTTATTACCCTGGAGCTGCCCTCAACACGCCAGTTGAAACTTCCCCCCTCCCGGTGCCGCCCCGCACCGGGTTCTCTCTGCGGGCGCGCTCTGCGCCCACTCTGCCTCCTGCGGGCGCGCTTCAAGCGCCCACTATGCTCCTTGCGCTCCTCCGGGCGTGCCCCTGGCGCCTTTGCGGGTGTCCTTGGGTGCGCCCTGCCGCCCTGGCTCGCCCCACGGGGTTCCCCCGGGCGTGGTGCCCTAGTAGTGCCCATGCCTTGGGGTTGAACCCCCCAAGGTGCCTCGGCTGGCCTATTTTTTTGGCAAAGTCTTCAAATAAGACTTTGCAAAAACAAAGTCCTCCTCTATGTAAAACATGCCAAGTGCCACTTTCCCTTCAGGCTTTCTTTTCCTTCATCTTCTTCTTGAGAATTCAAACATTAATATTCTTGATTAAAAACAACTCCTCAATTTATAATTCTTCTTCACCATCTCATTTTCAACTTAGGAGACAATTCTCAAGGATCTTCATCAACCGAGCTACTTGATCAATTATTTCTTCTTCATTAGAATTCCTCCATTCTTCTTCAACATTTATTCATCACTTTGTAATGGAATTCACGAAGGGTCTTCATCTTCAACTGAGCTCCAAAATCACTAAAATTCTTCAATGTGCTTCATTGATCTAATCAGAGATCAATTGGATCAACTTCAAATTCACATGCACTAAGTGAAAGTGCATGGACTCCAATAATGCACATCATCCACTTAGTAGTTGTGGATGGAACTCTTGCTTCTCCTCATGCATTTTCAGTACAATTCATGGTCTTCAAACAATGTTGTGACATTGTATCATCATGATACAAGTTCTATGAACTTAATGATCAGCTCAACAATCGTCAGATTTACATGGAGAATGTTTCAACCATATTCTCCAATGCCACTTAGTGAATCTCCTAAGTGACACTCCTCTAAGTTCCATGGCCATTCTCCTTCACCACCAACACCATCACAACCTTTTTCATTCACATCTTGACAATCCTTGACTTCCATTCATTGTAAGACAACAACATGCCTCATTGACAACCTCATTGACAACAAATGCAACACAATGCACTTCATAGGTGGTGATAAAATGATGATCAATATAAAGTGAATTCTAATGACTCATCCAAAAAGCTAATGTAAAATAGGGATCATAATCATACATGGTCAAAATCAGTTGTCCATAAATTCTTACAACATAATTATTATTGATCCCTGTGGGGAACCCATGAGTTAATGTTCTCTTATATGAAATAAATGATCATATTTGGTTAGGCGATCAACAATAACCCGTATTGTATAATTATTTCTATTATTATTTAGTAGTTCTATGAACCATTCCATAGTAATTTCATCTAATTTCATTATATAAAAAGATATAGGTGTCATAAATCCTATAAGATGTAATCTCTCATCCGTGGCCTATTGAAAAAATAACATATTGATACAAAGTCTGCAATTTCACACTACATATTGTCCAACCAAAAATGTTCTCTCAAATACCTATAAATCTTGATGAAACCAAGGTGTATAAAGAAATTAAACATATTAGAATCTTAAAAAAAATATTTTAGCTATGGTATATATAGAACAAGTGATATATTTCCAAATGTTAGGACACCATATTTAGAAACAAAGTCTTTTAATTTATTATAATTTATAGATTTAATTTTCTTTTGAAATATCTCATCATTATATTATGAACTTATTATATTTTATAATAAATATAATTTCACAAAAAATTCAAAAATTATTGATTTCCCCCCATCCATAGAAACTCTCAAATCCGTATTTACTGGATACATGAACATAGGATCCCTCTAAATCCTTGTTTGGGTCATCAATCCATGATATTTCCTTCTCAATGTATTTACTACCTTTTTTTATTTCCATATGTGGTAGTTTATTGAGAAATAATTATAATTGAGTTACTAAAGATATATCCTTTTTCTCATATAGAAAATTTTTATGAAAAGATGTATTTTATATTTTCATAATCTTTGTATATATAACATATTTCACCATAAAAATAACTTCATCATACAAGGAAAGAAAATATTAGATCTCATAACTCAAGACAATGGTTTGGGTAGTTATGTTCATTATCCTTCAATATAAATGATTCATATACAATTAAATTTTTATTTTTCATTATGAAACAACCAACACTCTTCTTATATGCATCAATATATATCAAAACTCTATTATTTGAAGATTGTAGATTCAAAATCATTGCATTTACCAATATCCTCTTGATTTCATCAAAATAATATTCACTTCCCTTTTTCTAAACTAACACTACCCCTTTACATGTAAGACTGATTAATGGGCCATCCCATCATGAAAGTTTTTAAATGGATCTCTTATAGTATTGTTCTAAACCCATGAAACAATGTTCCTTATTTATGTTAGTTAGGGTAGGTCATTCTCTGACATTCATTTCATGAAAGGATCAATAGAGATTCTATCCATTAAGATTTTATGGAAAAGAAAAGAAATCATTTAATCCAAAAATCACACATACTAAATTTCTTATATAAGATTTTACTTTTAAGAGTCTCTAGAATAATCCATAAGTGATTCTCATAGTCTTTATAGAAATATATATTCAAGTAATACCCTAAAAATTTTCAATATAATTTTTGAATAATATAATACATTGATCCATAAAAAGTGAGTGCATTAGTCATTCAAAATGGAATTACAATAGTATTTCTATATCCACAACTTGTTCCAAAAGTTTTCTTCAAAATATATACCTCCATTGATCATAATTGATGATACTCAGAATGAAGTACAATCATTGTATGAAATCAACCTCAATGAAGTTGATTGAATAAGTCATCAATGTGAGGGAAAGGATGATTTTCAATATTGTAATAGAATTGATTTCCCTATAATCAATGAACAACCTTAGGGATCCATATTTCATCATAATTAAGAGAATACAAGTTACCCATTATGAAACATTGGGGAGAATAAATCCTATATCCTATAATTCCTCTATTTCTTTCATCAACTACACTAATTCCACATTGTCTATTCTTTAAGGAGTCTTTGATATCGGTGTTACATCATTGATTAAATAAATGGAGAACTCAACTTCATGATATAGTGGATATATAGGTAATTCCTTGGATAATACATCAAAGAATTCATGGACAATAGGGACATGATCAATTTTAATATTACATTGTCCATCCATATTTTTTTCTCTTCTACCCCAAGAATATCATTCAGAAGAGCTATTGGTGGTGGATCTATACATGACACCATTTTCCAAGTCGCTACTCTAAATATAAGGAATTTTACATATTCATTATGAATCATAATTTCCATCCTCTTACAATAAATTTTGGAATCATAATTATAAATCCAGTTTATACCAAGGATTATATTGAATTAAACTATTGGTATGATAATAAATTGATCAAATTAAGCATGTTTATGGGTCATAATGGTGTCTTCCTGACACATCCATATTATAGGTAGAATTTAGAATGAGTAATTATTGACAAATACATTGTCAACATGTTTGGGAAATATTTAATTTTCTTGAAAAAATTGTGAAATATAATGGGTGAGAGAATCTATTATCAAAAAAATCATTAGATAAATATGAATATAGGATTAAATTAATTTGAACCACATCATTGGGTACTTTCACCTCAGTTGTAGTGATATCATAAGCTTGGACTTCTCCCCTTGTAATATTCTATGTTACATTCCCTTGACTCTTGGGGAATTCATTTGTGTAGTGAGCCATATACATATAGTAGTAAAAAGGAGCATTTTTGTTTTCATTATTCACTTTCAATTATTTTATCCTTATAGACCGTATTCACACACTTATAGAAAACTCCGACAACCTTAGAAAGTTTTCATGGATGACTCATTCCATGGTTCTCACAAGATGTAAATTTATTTGTTATCTTCTTCTTATTTGAAACATTATATTTTTCTTCATGATCATTAGACCTCTTACTTTCTTTATTACCCATGAACATGTAGGATCTTGAGAGTAAATTCTCTATTTTTATATATCATAAAACTATTTCATTATATGAGGAAAATATTTGAGAGACCAGACCCCTTCATAGAGTTGAATTAATCCCTTCAATAGAAAATTAAATTGTGCACTAGATGTTGAATAAATAATCCATATTATACCTAGATAGCCTTGTAATGTTATCCTCATACTCAGCAACACAGTCTTCTTGATTTTTCCTTAAGTTGAGGTACATGCTCTTCATTTTAGTTTGTTTCTCACATGGGATATATTTTTTGAATTACCTATAACTAAATGATATTCATGAAATGATTTCTATTTCCACTTCCTACCTAGTACTATGGATCAATGACTACCATTAACTAGGATCACATTTTAGACAATACACAATAAGACAAAATTTATCCATTTCATCTCAGGTCAAGCCCATAAATATGTTCTCAAGGGACGTAATCCATTACATAGAATCCATTGGATTAGTATTCCCAATATATTATGGGGTTATTTATACTATTAAGAGATACAAAATTAGATAATCACACTGTGGAATATGTAGATCCATCTAGGAAATTTTATTTTCCATAACATAATTATGATGTCCTAATATACCCATTATTAACTCAGTTACAATACCAGCTCTGTTGTGTTACTCATCGTGGAAATATATTCATTATCAATTACTATTAATACCCTTATTCCTTCCATGATTAATTTTTATATAATGTAATATATTGTATTAACTTATATAATTTTTAATTTTAAAATCTTATCATATAACTCTAAATATGGAGTCACACATAACATAAATTAAAAAGGAATACATTGTTAATGTCCTAATCAAAAACATGGTTTCCTAGGGGATATTGTTTTTACAAAATCATTCATAATGGTTTGTAAGGAAAAAGTAAATTATTAATAGCATATCCCTTATGAGTGTCAAACTAGGTGTGTTTGAAGGCCCATTTTTGTGTACCAAGTATCTCTTGAGTTAATATTGATTCATCTTTTTCTATTTTATCACCCCAATAAACATATATATCATAACCATGTACAGAAATATTATATTGACATGGATTTATTTATAGGAAAACACACATCATATCAACCTTATCAAAACATTATGATAGTCTTATATATTTATTCTCAAAGAATATCATGGGGTTATATTCCTTAATCTATATTTTTATTAATATATTTCCCAATATTTCTACTAAACATCCTCTTATACCAACGTTAATGACCCCAACTCTGGTAACCCAGAGCTAGTTCCTACTTCCTTGATATTTGATAGATATACCGTGTAATATCCCATATTTCCAATAAATTTAATAGTTTTGGAGAAGTAAAGACAAACATGATCCCATTTTAGATAAGAAAAATAAAATAATACATAAAAACTGAATTCATCAGAATCCTTCAAACTCATTCAAAGGATTTATATTCATAACCTATGGAAAGGAAACAAAAAAAGGGTAATACCAAAGGCTTCGTAAGCATTACTTATTATGTAATATATAATTAATTAATAATAAAGTTTAATATGATTTATGAAAAAATTAAAATTCTATCCATTTTATAAATAACATGACCATGAAATAATTCATAATCAATATGGAAAGGTAACTAACTAATGACCATTCTATTTTAATCGAAAAAATTTGATTAAAGTTAATCTAGAGATAATTTCAATGTTAAAATATCGTTCATATAAATAATTATTACATTTTCAATTATGTGAATGGATAATTATTATAATTCATGATATCTTGCATCAGGATAGCTATACTAACAAGAAATTTCACAATAATATTTCAAACTATTGTTAAAAATAATTTTGATTTAGCCAACTAATTTTCCTCATTAGACTTCTGAATCCATTGATGGGAAATAAATAACTAGGCCTCATACAGAACTTCATGTCCAAAATATTCCTTATATGTTGAATAATATATTTAATTCATAAATCAATATTCCTTATCATTAAATATTTGTATTGATAAAGGTTATGGATTTATCAATATTTCACTGGGTAATAAAATAGTTATTAATTTAATAACTATATTTAAAAATCCTATATGGTATAAGAAAAAGTCTAGAAAACATTAAAATAATATTTATATTTAATATACAAGTAATTACTATTAAAAATGATCATAAGAAAGTCATTTTTTTAAGATAAATTAACCAATAAAAAATGAGATTTTACAACAATTTTTACCTATTTTTTAAAATTAAAAAAATAATCCCATATAGAATAAACTAGAAAAATTTAATTAATAAATATTAATAAATAGGTATTCATGTTAAATACATCAAATATGATGTATATAAAAAACATAAAAGTGAATGTTAACAAATACGTCTCAATGAAATGGAAATTGATGCCAAATCACTTACATTGTGTGTCATTTTGTCAAATGTGATTTAAAATCATGTATAATGGTTTTAATCATATTATTAATTTATAAAATAATAATTTTAATATTTATAATTTCATATATGATCCTCTTATAACATTTTACCTCTCATTTGTTAATAATATTTCATTATATTCATTATTTCGGGTGTTAATTTTCTTGTTTTCTCATTCATGTTTTATCATGAATGTTATGATTATTTTTCATAGGATATAAATACATTGTATCTATAATGATAATATTTTTATAAATATCATATTTACTATTTATTTAAAATATTATAACCTTTATTCATTGTTTTTTAGGGGAAATGAGTCGCATCGCTTCGTGGAGATGATAGTTCATACGTACACATGAGTAACAATATCATTCCCCTAATAGGTGAATGGGTGAGGGATGGTATGATATATTAATTTTATATAATTTATATCATGTCATATATATCACATATATTTAATAAATTTATTTTTATTACCTTCTATTTAATGTGAAAGTGAAAAACAAATTACATCCCTTGGAAAGGTTGTATTCCACCATAGACATGAGCGATGTTATCATAATTTAAATGGAATAAAAATTTAAAAAGGTATATGTTATGATAAAAAAAATAGATAAAAAAATGAAATAATAAATAATAAATATAAATATTAAATTAATCAAAATATCTGAACATGAGAGGTGTTAACAGAAAATGGGTTATATCGGTTCACGAGGCGGTAGTCTGTTATACAGATGATCGATAATTTCATTTCCCATTTGATAGAAGTGGATATGGATATAGTTTATTACATTAACATAATAACATCAGAATATAATGTAGATATTGTTGTTATTATACTGTTATTAGTTTTTAATATTTTCTAGAGGTTGAAGAATAAATTAAATAAAAACGATCATTGTGAACATTACATCATCTTCGAATAACCTCTTTAAATTTTCACCAAAATCATTCTGAGTATAGATTTATGATAAAATTAAGAGATATATTATATTATTAAGGTATTAATAAAATTTTCATAAGGGATTTTCCAAAAAATTTCATTTTTATGTGTGAATATGGGAGGAGAGGGTGGATTTTATAAGTGGGGGAAAGTGCACACATAAAATGTTTTAAAATAATCAATTAAACCAAAATTTTTATCATTTCAAAAGCTTAAAAATTGGTTAAATAATAAAACTTATAAGATATAATTTCTATAAATTTCTATAAAATGTTTTTTTAATAATTGTTTTGTCATTTTAACCCTTATCATTTTAGTTTTAACCCCCTGGTAAATCTGTTTTTACCTAAACCATGGTAATTAATTTTTACTACTTTTACAACTCATAATGGTAAAAAATTAAGTATAAAAGTTTAAAAAATATATATTTTTATAATTAAAATATTGTAATATATTTTCTAAACTAAATTAATAGAATTTTAAAAATTCAATTAAAAATTATACCTGCATACGATGTGGAAAAATGGGTTTCCAAAATGAAAAAATTCATAATTATAGAAACTTTTATCCTAAAAAATTAAACTTATATTGGCTCAATGACATAAATTATGTTAATTATTTTATAGTTGGACTAATTTTACATTAAATAAAATTTAAAATATAATTTAACTGAATAATAAGGTATCATCCAAAATCTATATTGTTCACTGTTCTTCAAAAAATGAAAATTTTCCATAAAATCACAAAAATTTACCCATGGATAATTTTGATATCTTTACTTCAAATATTATGTTAAAATTTTCAAATAAATTTTATTAAAGTATCAAATTTTTTTGTTTTTATATGTTCAAAATAAGAGATGAAACCATTTTCATTTTAACAATATAGTTTTTTAGAAAACATTTCATTAAATTTTAAATGATTATTATTTTATTTTTAACCAATATTTATAAAATGAACATGTGTAAACAATATATTTTTCAAATTTTAGTTATTATTATTCATAACATCTATTATAATAGCTAGGTTATAGTTGTCATGTTTAAATAGCATTTTTTAGAGTGTCGGTTTTCATTTAAACTCGGTATTGTGTGCAACACACGTTATCAAAGTGATTAAATTTATTTGAAAGGAAATAAATTATAATGTATCAGGGTGTTAAAAATGGTTTGAAATATAATGTTTACTCTTAATTTGAATTCATTAGACATAATAAAGTTACGGGTGGGGACTGAAATTATATATCCCCTTGATGCATCAATAGGTCTCATGAGAAAAAATAACAGGGGTTTTTGTGTATACCTGTACCCAAATCTATATAATATCTTGGAACAATTCCTTGATAGAATGTATTTTTATGTCCATAATTAATCATTCTAACAATATGATATCATTATTTTTGATATTTGTGTTATTATTTATTATCTTTCATATAACTCGCTCATAGTTTCATAAGCTTATGAAATTATTTAAATTGTTTTTTCTTGTCATATTTGGTATACCACACTTATGTTTTTCATTTTTATAGATTTATCTTTTTCAAATTGAGTTCCTGATCATTCTAATTTCATATGATTCCGTCCACAAGGTTATGAGGAAAATTATTACACATGGAATGTTGATAATGATTCCCTAAGTGAGTGAATTTATTAAAGATGATGAAGTCGCGTTATTGATTAATTTATTTTATATATAATGGAAAACATTTTTGTTTACATAAAATCATAAGGTAATTGTTAGTTGTTGTTTTTTTGTAATTATCTATGGTTTTAAACCAAAAATGTATCTGTAATGTGTGTAATAAAATATTTAATTTAAGTCCAATAATTACTAGATAGATGGCGGTAAGAGTATGTAGTTTTTATTGAGGCCAATATTTAAATATTGTATTTATGGAATTAGAACTGGATGTACCAGTCATAAGAATTACATTTGATATATTTTCAATTATTGGCCAATTGAGCTCACCCCTTATTATATTTTCCATTTTTTTAGAAAATTATATATAGGATTATTTATATAATAATTTAGTAAATATATATGTTTATATAATTATGTCGAAAAATATTTTTTAAGATATTCTCCAAATACAATATTCCTTTTGTTTATAGTATTATGATGTTATTATGAGATATAATTATAAATTAATCTAAAAGATGTTCATTTTATTCTTGTTCTCTATCACTTGGTATCAGATCCAATTTTTTAAACAAAATTCATTTAGCATAATCCCAATAAGTGCAATAATAACCCTATATTATAAAATAATACTATATTTGATAGCATATAAAACACAAAAAACTTATCATAAATGAATCATGAAATAATATTATTTTAATTACGACTGTTATAACCAAGTCTTATAATTTGTCGAAATGGATAAGTATAACCCAATTATGAATATATATATATATATATAATATCCATACTCAATAAAAATGTATTGATAAATTATTATTAAATAAGCACTATGTTTAAAGTTAATTCATTTTATTCTTTAAAATCATTTTCTCCTCAAAAATGTTGATTTTCAATTTTCATGAGAAAATGTTATAATTAATTTTTGACACCTTCAGAAATATTATTTTTAAAAATAATATAATTTTTCATATCAGTACAGAAAATTAATACTAAAGTAAAATTATGTGAAATTTCTTAAAATAGTAATTTTTTAGTGAATAGTAAAAGAATGATAATTTTATTTAAAATTGAAGTTTCTATTTAATTGTATAAAAATTATCCTTTTTTAATTGATTTTTAAAAAAATTATCATATTTTTTAAAAAAAATAATAAAATCAATGCCACTATAATTAATATTATTCCTAATGTTTTGTATAAAACCCTTTTATGCATAAAAAATAATTTTTTTGGAAAATAATTTTTCAACGCATTTTTCAAGTTTATATTATGTTAAATTTAAGAAACTTATAGGTATTTAATTTTATTGTATTAATTCAATATTTTATATTATGTTATTCAAATTTTGAAAATATGTCGACTTTATTTTAGTTCATTATGAATAGTAACCTCTAATTTATTTTGTCTCTATAGAATGGGGAAATCAGGTAAAACAAGAATTAAACTATGAAATAAGGATTAATAATCATCCACATGATTTATTTTTTTCATTTTTTGAGTTTAATTATAAAAAAATTCATATATTCTAAAATAAACCATTTTGGTTCCATTTTTATTTGATATAGACCTTTATAGCAGTTTATGTGTTAGAAAATTCTAAAATGCCTCTTTCGTTCATTTATTATATAAAATGTGTTTGTACTAGGACAAAAAAATTATAAATAATTAAAAATATTTATTTTTAGGATGAAAATAAAAATTTCATGGAAATATATTTAAAATATTTATTTATTAAATAATAACCTTAATTTTTGTTTGCAACACTGACACAGTACTTGTTAAATCAGGTGAAAAATAATGTAAATGAAGTAAAGAAACAATAAAATTAATATTTTTTGGGTAATATATGTGGTTCGAAGTATTTTTAAGAAAATTATAATTTATTAGTTAATTAATAAAATTTTATATTTTAACTAATATACTATCTTGATATTTTTTACATTCAATTATGTTAATTGTCTTATAAATTAATTTAATTGTATATTATAAAAAAAATTATTGAATTAAATGATTTAAAATTCACAAAAATAATTGTTTTGGAAATTTGAATGGGATATAGACTATAATATCAACCATTTTTCATTTAAGGATCAATTTTATTTTAATAGTAAAATTCATAACTACTAATGTGTGAAAAATTTATATCATAGTATTCATTATATGGGTTATCTAGATGTTAAAAATAAGTGATATTAGTTAAAACATCACCTATAATTATCTAAATATTATTTTAAGTGATTAATTTTACTTATTTTCACCCAATATTCAAAATATATCATTTTGAACTTAATATATAATTTTAATTTATATTAATATAAAACATTAATTAATTCCAATGGTACCCCTCTCCACAAATATATATGGACATCGCCTCTCATATCTTCCTCCAACTTTATGATACATGTAGCTCAACCAACCCCTTCCAAATCCAAGACTTAACTTCCTTATATATATTATATATTACTTCTTTAAAAGGCCTTCCCTAGGGTACTTATAGAGAGATCTAATTTAGTTTCTTTAGATATGAGGGGTTTGAAGATATACATATAAAGTATGAACTCAAGGTTAGGGGTTTGTCAAATAATTTATATTCATTTGGGTATAATCATACATTATTCACTATGTTATTCCAATATTATGTGAGAAATTTACTACAAGTGTATTATGTTGTATTTCTATTTTTTCATGGCTTTATAATTGTCACACATAGACACTTCGTTGATTATTTATAAGATCAATGATAGGATCCATGTAAGAATTATTCATGTCAATATTATTTATTTGAAACATGTATTATATTATACTCATACTTTATTTTATGTAGTGTATATGCATCATAATTATATATTATATCAGTAATGACTGTGTAATCATGATATATAAAATTCTTTTGAAGTGATCTCTTTCAGGATATATTGATCCAAATATTTTAAATGTTGATAGGGTTTTCATGTTCTAAATTTCAATTCATTGAGACATAATTCATGTTACTCACTATATTTTTTTATATTGTTTACTTACTACCCCATGAACATGTTTTCACATGTTATTTAATGGAAATTTTTTGTTTTAAATAATCATGTTATGTTCCTCGATTGAATTAATTTTTTATTTAAGCATCATCTATGTTGCAAGGATTACTTTTTTTGAACTACCTTCATTGAGTCATGTTTGGATTTATGTCACTACATTAATTTATATGTTGTATATAAATAATTTTTTAACATAATATCTGGAGCCTTTTTATAAGAATGGTTTGTTATGTTCCTTATGTTATTTTTTATTGGAATATTAGTTTTAAAAGAATGTAAATTTTTTTTATTTAAAAATAAGTCTTCAATTTTTAAAAAACATTAATCCAAACTCTTCTTCAATGTTATTTATCTTATTTGATTAATTTTATTTCTTAAAAATAAATTATTTTCTAGAGTTATTATATATGATCTTAATAATTTTTTGAAACATTCAAAGATATATTTCATAATTTTTGTCTTCATTGGTCAATTATGGTTCACTTTACAAAAGTTTAAAAATAATATTTATTTACAAAATTTACAACATTACTGAATTTTACTACCATTATAATTAATCTATAATTTTAGTATTCCATCACATGTTTACATGATTATTTTAAAATAGAATTATTATGTCTGTATTTTGGGAAATTATAGTTTGTTATAAGTACTGAAATATAATGGTATTTTACCCAGTTTTCCAATAAATTTTTTAAATATTACTTATTAGGTATTCCCATAAATGTAAACATCCATTAATCATTCCAATACATCAATAATGATATGAACATATAATGTTATTAAATTATTTTATCTATATGGTTTGATGATTTTTTTATGATTTTTTACCGCAATATGTTTATTATCTATGAGTTAATCAAACTAAAAATCTATGATGGTTGGTTTCAAGGGTGTTATGAAAAAAAGTGAAAGATTATAAATATTATTTTTCATTATATAAATCTTAGTCATATTTATGAATGATTGATGGAAGTTTTCATTATAAAATAAGGATAATTTTTTCAGTTAAATCCGTACAATGCATTGGGTAGTGAAAAATTGTTAGATCTTATATGTTAGTAATAAGAGATAATGGAGTAAACTATTGTATGTTATTCCTATGAGATAAAATAGTTCACTATTTTAAGTTACTCGTAAGAGATGAATGAGTTACTAAATATGAGAATATCCCTTGTGATGATAGAGTAAGTTGTTTTATGATAATCCATAGATAATATTGTTATTCTCTTCATTAGGTTATTCCATAATGAAAGGGTGATGTTCCACATTACCAGAACAATATCATTATGCTTTCAATAAGGTCAAGTATTTCCCTTTATTTAAGGATAATTTTTACAAAGATCATGGTTATTTAATCTTATGTATATCACATTTTTTTATTTTTTTATGTCATGTCTCATTTTTTATGTTCTAGGTTTTTTTGGTTATGAATTATTTTATTTTTATGATCATTCAAATTGAATATGTTCTCATACACTTACACACATATTATGCTAATGCAAGTTATTAACCTATAAATCCCAATGTTCACCCTTACAAAGAATTTTAGCTAACTCATCTCATGTTTCTTTCCCGAATGATATAAATTTATATGTTATGTATGATTTGTCTATAAGTTTTTTATATGAAAGATGATAAAGGATTAATGTGGAATAAGAAAAACTCGGATTAGTGGAAAAACATCTTATAAAGACATGTGTGTTATTTTGTAAGAGTTCATCTTAATTCATTAGAACTTTAAAACTAACAGGAATTTTGGTCCGTAAGTGATGTAATTTCTTTTGGTTTTATAATTATGGATGGTTAAAATTTGGCCATATATATTTGTATCAAGGAAAAAAATTTAAGATTATGTTTTCATCATCGAATCCTAGAGTAAGTGTACAGATCTATTATGTTTTTTATTATATAAGTTTTTAAAAAACTGTCAAGAATAAGATGTTTTTATTATATTTTATATTATGATATATGGATACCATCTAGGTTTAATATGTTGAAGGTTAATACTAATTGAAATGAATAAAACCCCCTTTCATGTTTTAAGTTATGTGATTTTAGGGTGATTAAAGATATTTTTGGAGATGTTTTAATTGGATGTGGTATGTGTAAACCTTGTCTTTAATGTGATGTATTATTTTGGAAAAATAACATTAAAATTTTGAGGATATAATAAAATAAATTATGAGATAACCTTTAATGTTAAAAATGTTATTTAATGTTGAGGTTATAGAGGTTAATTGAGATATTGGGTTAAATATTTGTAGCATAATTTAACATAAACCTTTTGTGACTTTTATAGAAATTTTTAATTTAATTGAATTATTTCTTCTTAAGATGTTTTTTAAATTTAGTTTATTATCATACCTTTTCCTAACCACTTTGGAATTACTAAATACATTATGATTATATTATTATTCTTTTAAAAGATGTTATGATTTATTAAAAGTTTATTCTATATGAATAAAAATGATTCATCGTGGATACATTTCTCTTATAATATGGGATGAGATAAATGTGTGAAATTTTTAAAACATCTTACCAAGGGTTGAAATTTTATTTATTGAATAATTCTTATATGTTTAGTTTCCCATGATATCTATCATTACAGTTAGAGTGTCCCACACCTATAGATAAAAAATTTAAAAATTAAAATATTTTCCTTTATTAAAATTCATTATATTTATTTTTAGTCTTTTTCCCACATTATTGGTATATGGTTTTAAGTATATTGAATTAATCATTATTATTCACATTCTCATGTACAATGTTCAATATTTGTATCCATAATTATTTAGACATTTACATTCTATTAAATGATTATATTTTTACTTCTACCTATTTTCCACCTATTTTGGAACCTAATTATATATTATTATTACTATCCCTATTTTCCATTCCTTTTTTAAAAGGAATTTTCATTAACCATTTTTAGGAAGTTGGGTTTAAATATTATAATTTAATAATAAAAAACCCTTTAACTACCAAGCCCAAGATCAATATGTTTGGATTAATTTGGGGAGAATTTAATACCCTGATAGTATAAAATTATATTCAATTTGATAAAATATATAAAACTCAAACCTGAGCTTAAATAAACCACAAATTAATATTATTTTAAATATTAATTTTATAAGATTGTTGATATATTGTTGGTTGAAAAAATGAGTCATCAAATTATGAAATATTTTTATAACTATAATACTCAATAATTTATTTTATTAATTATTAATAAATTAGTGATCAATTTTTTTGAAGACATTTTACGATTCAAAACTACTTATTGCCCAAAAATTGTTATTATTGTTTTTTTAAAAAAATATTATAAATATGTTATAACATTTTTATAAATTTAATGTTTTAAAAATTAAATGATTTTTTAAATTATAATATCAAAATTATCTTATGGTAAAAGATTTTAATTTTTCATAAGAGATTAATTTTCTAGTGAATAGTTAAAAAATACTGATTTTATAGAAATTTTCATTTTCCATTAATGTATTTAAAAAATAAAATTCTATTTTGGATTGATTTTAAAATTTAATACTTTCTATTTATTAATAATAGTCTAATTAATTTCATTAGATTCGACGATATTTTTAATTTTCATATAAAAAAAATTTTATACTTGAAAATGCATTTTTTGGAAAAATATTTTTCACAAGTTTTACATGTTTATTTTAAAAGTAATTTATTATACTTATATGGATTAAATTTGATAAAATTGATTCAATATTTTTAATATTCATGTCCAATTTTTTTTTCTATTTTTAATTTTCATTTTATCACAATCAATAGTAACATTGGTAAAAATGTTATCATCATGGAAAGGGTAAAATGGGTATAACAAGGTTAAAACTATAAAATAATGCTTCAAAATAATCCATAAAATTTCGTAGATTTAATTGTACGACTATGGTTACAAAAAATGTTGAATATATTATAAAATATGTTTTTTTCATTTGTATTTGATAAATACAATTCCAACATGTTAAGTAATGTTATACTCCAAAATTTATCCTTATTTAATTTACAATATATAAAATTATTTGATAAAGAAAAAAACAAGTTATGGATGGAAATAAAGATTTATTATGAGTATGAATAAAGTATTTTAAGTAAAATTATTAATAATTTTTAGTGATTAAATAATTACATTAATGGGTTATGAAAATGTCAACGCTGTGTTTGTGAAATTAACAGAAAAATAAAGTAAATCTTTTAAAAACACTTAAAGTAATATTTTTTTATTTAATTTATTGTGTTCTAAAAATTTTTAAATAAAAATAATGTATTAGTGAAGTGTTAAAAGTTTATATTCAATATACACTACTATATTCCTTTTTTAATGTGATGTTTATATAGTCATAAAAAAGACTTTAATGATAATTTTATATTAAATAATATATAACTAATTGATTTAACATTCATAGAATTAACAATTTTGGCCAAGTTAAGGACATGTGGTTGATAATGTCAGCCATTTTCCACTATTACATCACATTAATTTTTATAGTACATTTATTATGCAATGAATTGTAAAAGTCATTGTTATCATGGTAATTTTTAAAAGGTTTAATAAAAGGATAAAACTAAGAGATAATGGTTAAAACATCCCCTAATATTTTAAAAAAATTATTGGGTGAGATTATAACAATATATCATTAACCTATATTGGAAATATATCATCTTGGATCCACTTGATCATGAAAATTATTTTATATTAGTTTATTACATTATTTAATTCAAAGGCTTTTCCTCTCCTATCCAATATAAAGAAACCACCCCTCCCTCTTCCTAAAACATCATGAGAAAAATAGCTCAACCAACCCCTAAAAAAATATTCATAAATTACTTAGATATATTATAATGGTTTTGGTATTATTAATAGACCATAATTATGGTTCTTAGAGAGATATCTAAATTATGATCTTCAAAGAGGATAAGTTAAAAGACATATATAGCATGTATGGACTCAGTTAAAGGGGATTCATAAATAATTTTTTAATAATTGTATGATACGTCTACATAATTGACTATATGATTCCATTTTAATGTGATAATTTAAATATTGTTATATTATGTTGTATTTCCACATGAATTTATTGGTATTAATTCATTTACACAAAATATACTTATGGAATGATTATGACATCAATGATATGTTCTTTATATGTATTATTCATCATAATATTTTTTTATGAAACATGTATTTTATTATGTACATACTTTCTTTTATAAGGTCTACGTTATCCATATTGATATATTATATCATGAATGTATTGTTTTATATTGTTATTTAATGTTTTTTAATGTGCTATCTTTCATAAGATATTTATTCAATTGTTATAAATGTTGTAAGTGTTTTCATGGTCTTAATTTCAAGTAATTGGGTCATAATTTATGTTATTCACCATGTTTTATTTTATCTAGTGAACTTAATACCCTATAAACATATGTTCACATATTATTTCATTGGAATTATGAGTTTTATAGATTCCTATTAACATCCTCCATTAAATATATTTTTGATTCGAGCATTACCCAAGTTTCAAGGGTTTCTCATCTCAAACATCAGTCTTCAATATATGTTTTCATTTATTCACCAATATTAATTTATATGGTTTATATAATAACTCTTAAAATATAATATCATGAATCTTTTTATACTCAAGGTGTTTTATTTTTCTTTTTTATATTCTTATTTTCAATGGGTTTTTGGTTTTAATAATCATTGAATGTTTTTTATTTAAAGAAATTTCTTTTAATGATTTTAATCATTATTTTCCAGAATCATCCTCAAGGTTATTTATCTAATTCTTGTAATATCTTTTTATAAATATAAATAATTTCCTAAAGTTATATTTTTTGATCATTTATCTTTTATAAAAGGTTTTTATGTAAAATTTATCAATGTTTTTATGCATAGGTTAATATTGATTCTCTTTAAAAAAATGTTTGAAAAAATGATTAATGTTAACCTTTACAACATAAATGAATTTTCTCACCATCATTAAAATTATTATTTTTATTACCTCGCATGTATTGAAGATTATTTTCAAATAAAAACATTTTATCAATATATTTTAAATTTTTACTTTTTTATGGAATCAAATATAAAATGGTATTTTAACCACTTTTTTATGAAACCTATTAAATTCATTTTTAAATGTATTTTCAACTATATAAACCTAAAATAATGATTGAATTTATTTTATGGTGATATGATCTTACAATACCATTCACTTCCAATATATCAATTGTTTTGATGATATTTTAATGATATTATTATGGAACTGATTCCTATTCCACTGGTTAATCAAGACAAATAAGAATGATTGTTGTTTTCAAGGGTGTTATATTTATAAGTTCAATCTTCTAAACATTTTTTTTTTCATTTTATTCCAATTGGAAATATGATTAGATGATTTATTGGTGGTTAAATTATAAAAACTGGATGGGTGGGTTTACTAAATACTACAAATTTATTGGGTAATGTGATGGTGTTCACTATTTTATGTTACTCCCAAAAGATGATAATGTTAATTTTTGTGAGTTAATATTATGATATGACACAGTTAACCATTTTAGATTACTCTTAAGAGATGACAACGTTATGGAAAATAAGAATCTCCTTGGAAACTATGGAGTTAACTATTTTACATTACTCCAAATAGGATGTTGGAATTATCCTGTAAAGGTGATTTCATGATTAATATTTTATGTTCCATGTTACCAACATAGTCTACTTTTTCTTGAAATATGTGATAATGTTTCCTTTAATCGAGGATTATATTCAAAAGGCACGTGATTTTTGACTCTTATGTATCTTATATTTTTTATGATTTATTCCATGTCTCTCTATTTATGTTCGAGGTTTTTATGAGTATAATTCTATTATATTTATGTTAATTCACTTAGAATATGTTCTCATACACTTATGTGCATATTTGTCTCATCAGATTTGTTAATTTTCTAAATTCTGATTTTTACCCTTAGTTATCATTTTGAGCTCACCCTTATTATTTTTATTTTCCCAATGATATAAAAAAATATATTAGTTAAGATACATCAAGAGTTGTTTCATATTTTATATGATGATGACTTACGAGGAATAACAATGTAATGTAAATGGATCCCACCTAATGAAATTGGTATTTTTATGTAAGAGTTTGTCTTAATTATTCAGTACTCTAAAACTAAATGGTCTTTGAGTATCTATATGATCCAATATTTTTTTTTCTATTGTAATTATATATGTTTAAAATTGTGTCACATTTATCAATATGAAGATAGAAATATAAATATTGTGTTTTTATCACCTGGTCAAGGAGTGCATATTTTAGGAACATTATAGTAAATATTAGTTTTGGGTTTCGATAACCTTGGAGATTATTATGTTAATATGAGTGGTATACTTTAGATTTATAGATAGATTTATGAGTATATAAGTTTAATGTTGTTCATTAGTTTTAATTCATTGATACCCTTTATTATATTTTTGGTGATTATCTTTCAGGTTGATTAATGATATTTTGGTATAAATTTTATTAGGTTGAGGTATAGGTACCACTTATATTTAAAATGAAGGATTATTTCAGAAGAATACTATTACATTTTTAGGATCAAAGTAGAAATTTTGAGATAACCATTATTGTTTAAAAATTATTTAATAATGAGTTCATTGAAGTATATGGAGATATTGGGTTAATTATTTATGTAATGATCCAAGTTGAACATTGGTGTTACTATGGTGACATTGGGGTCAAATGTATTATTTATTCCCATGAGGTTTTATTCATTTTGGATATTATCTTACATTATTCTAATCATTTTGGAATTACAAAATATTATAGGATGGTCTTTTTTCCTTTTTCATAGAACCTATGATTTATTAAAATTTGATTCTTTAGTCATAAGAAAGATTCATCATGAATAATATTTTATTAGAATTTGGGATGATATAGAGGTTGAATATTGTTAAATAAATAACCAAGGAATGAAATTTATTTTATGGAATTGAATAAATTAATTAAGACTTTTTTATAATAAATGTAAAAGGATCCCTAACCATTAGATAAATGATCTTTAAAATGAAATTTTTTTCCTTTCTTAAAATAATTTTTAATGATTTTTGTCTTTTTTACATGTCATTGGTTTATAGTTTAATGGTCATTTACATTCTCATGATAATTAAATTTCTTGTGAGCAATGTTCTCCATTAGTGACTATAATTATTCATAATTTCCTTTCTTCAATATGTTTATATTTTCACTTCACCAAAATTTTATCCTATTTAGGAATGTAATTATTTTTTATTCGTGATGATATTTAAATTTTCTATTCCTTCATTTGTAAAATAACATTTATTAATCCCTTTTACATTTTGGGATTTCAACAAGGGTATTTTTATATATTAAAACCTTGAATTTCAAATATTGATATAAAATGAAAAGTTTAAAATTTATTTAGGGGGTAATGTAATACCCAAAGATTATAAAATAATATTATTTTTTATAGCATATATGGCACACATCTCTAAGATCAAGGAAACCAAGAAAAATATCGTTTTAAGTATGATCGTTATAACCTAGATATTTAATTGGTGGGTGTGAATATGATTAACTAATATATTAAACCTATGTATAATGTTCATACTCAATAAAATTATATTTATTAATTCTTATTAAATAACCACTAAATCTTTAGTGAAGTTATTTTACTCTTCCAATATACTTTTCACGCAAACTGGTTTTTATTTTTCATTTTCAGGAAATATTAAAATTAATAAATTTTACTATACGGAAATTTATAGTTAATTTTTTTTTATTTTTCAAATAACAATATAAAAATTTGGTTAAGGTGAAATTTTAGAATTTTTATGAATTGATATATTTTTCATTGAATAGTGAAAAAATTATGATTTTATATAATTTTTTGTACCATTTAAGTATTTATAAAGTCCCATTTTTTGAATTGATTTCAAAATTTAAATACTTCATTTTTGAAATAAAAAATCCAAATATTTCATTCAAATATACTTTATTCGTAAATTTAGTATAAAATTTTTTTATATATAATTTTTTTTCTAGATAAAAATTTCCCTACTTGTTTTGTGGGATAATTTTAAAAGTAAATTCTATAAATTATAGGTATATAATTTGATATAATGGATTCCATATTTAAAATTATTAAATAACAATTTTCCAAATAGTTAAAATATATTTTTTACCATAATTAATAGAAACCTTTGTATAAATGATTCCCCCAAAGTAATGGTAATATAGGTGGAGCACGGTTAAAGCTCTGAAATAAGGATTCAAAATCATTGATAAAATTTCTTATAGTTAATTGTATGATTATATTTCTACTAATCCTTTCATTGATTCTAAAATTTATTATTTTTTCCATTTTTATTCAATAAATTCATTAATATAATTTTATGTAAAAGAAAACTCAAAAATACCACTTTCTCTCATTAAATAACTATAATAATTTTTATGGGGAATAACATGTTATGTATAGTAACAAAAAGTTATCCTAAATATGAAAAACATTAATGGTAATTTATTTTAATTTTTAGTGACCAAATAATTTCCATAAATTCTTATGAAACACCGATACAATGCATGGGGAATCATTATATTAATATATTAAATGATTTTCTAAGCTCTAAAAGTAATATTTTCTTGGTATGTTATGGTGTTACAAAAAAATTTAAGAAAAAAATAATTTATTAGGGTTTTCGTAAAATGTTATATTAAAATAAACTATTGTCTTGATACTTTTGAAATCTCAATTATATAAATAGACCTAAAATGAATTTAATGGTATTTTAAGTTAAATAATATTTCATTACATGATTTAAAATTAATAAAAATATTATTCTTGGTAAATTTAATGGGATATGCTTGATTATATCGATAATTTTCCATTAAATTTATCTTGTATTTTTATAGAATATTTATTGAACCCTAAAGTGTAAAAAATTGTTTTCATTATAATCATTAAAAGGATTGTGGGGAGGATACAACTAAGAATAAGGGTTAAACAATCACAAAAATTGCCTATATTTTATAGATGAAATGATTTGGACTTATATTTACATTATATTTAAAATATATAATTTTATTAACTTGAACATAAGAATTAGTTTATTTAATTTAACACTTTATGAAATTATAAGGGTGAACCACTCCTCTCTTATATAAGGACACAATACCTCCTCTCTTCCTCACACTTAATGAGCCATATAGATTAATACACCCCTACAAAAACCACTTATTGACTTTCTTAAATTCATCCTAAAGATTCCAAATTTCATAAAATACTATCCCTATAGTGTATAAGGAGATATATAAAGGGGTGGAATCAAATTGGAGGAGTTAGATGACATATATAGAAAGTCCGAACTCAATGCAAGGGGTTTCAAAACTCAATTTCGTTTTATTAGATTATTCATCTAATTCATTGACTATATTATCCCATGATTATGTGAGAAATGATATTTCATTATATTAGGTTATATTTAAACTTTTTCTATGTGTTTTTACAATTGTTACAATAAACTTCTTCATTAATTAATTCAATCATCAAAGCTATGATCTTCATAATGATTATTCGTCTTAATATTGTTTACATGAAATATGTCTAGCATTATGTACCCACATACTATTATAAGATTTATGTATTCAATATTTAGATACTATATCATGAATGAATATTTGATAATGATATTTATAGTTTCTTTAAAGTTATATATTTCATGATATATTTATTCAAATGTTATTAAAGATGTAAGGGTTTTCATTGAATCAATTTCAATTAATTGAGACATTATTCATGTTTTTAAAATACTGTTATTTTATATAGAGTAATTACTACCTCAATAACATGATTTAAGATATTATTTCAAGGAAACTCTGTGTTTTACATAATCATGTTATATTCAATCATTCATTGGAATCATTATTCAAGAATTACCCAAGTTTTAATGGTTTATTGTCTCAAACATCCATCATTGAGACATGTTTTTGTTGATGAAACTATATTAATTTATATATATTATATAATGAGTTAAAGAACGCCAGACTATGGAGAAGATAAAGAAAAAACTTGGTGCCTCATAATTGGGGTATTAACAATTTGTGAGGCCACATACTGCCCATTTTCTTGTTTTGTACTTTTTTATATTAATTCATTAAAAAAGGTCGTGGCCTTTTAAAAAAATATTTATTACATAATGATTCATGTAATATAATATCATAACTAATTTTATACTCATGTAATTTTATATTCCTTTTTATATTGATGTTTTCAAATGGTTTTTTGGCTTTAATAGACCGTAAATGGGTTTTCTTTGGAATCTTTTCTTTAGTAGTTTTAAATGTTTTTTCTCAAACTCTATCTATAGGTTATTTATCTAATTTAAATAATATTTTTTTAACATAATAATTGATTTTATAACGTTTTTTCCATGATCTTTGACTTTCGTTTAATTTTTATTGTGGAAAATGTCTTAATGTATTTCTACACCGGTCAATTTTGATGCTCTTTACAAAAGTTTAAAAAAATGTTTAATTTTATAATTTGTTACATGAACATATATTCCCACCATCTTTAATATTCTTTGTTTTAAAGATTAATATACAGTATTCAATTATTATTTTCAAGGAAATTTCTTTAATCGGTATTTTTAGAAATTTTATTTTCATAAAGGTACTGAAGAAAAAAAGGTTAATTTCCCCTATATTATGATAAACAATTCAAATATTATATTAAATGTAACTTCATATATGTAAATATCCACTATGGATTCTAATTATTTACTAAGGATAGGATATTATAATACCATACATTTCCTTTCTCTGAATGTTTATATTGATGTTTTAAAGATCTTTTCATGGAACATGTTTCCTTTACACGAGTTAATCAATATAAAAATGAATGATCATTGATTTTAATGGAGTTATATTGAAAAGTGAAATCCTATAATTTTTTTTAATTAAATTGTACGTGTACATAGTTATGTATGATTTAATGGTCGTAACATTATAAAGCAAAGATGGGTGGATTGGATAAATCACTAAAATGAATTGGGTAAAGTGAAAAAGTTAACTATTTTAAGATTATTCAGATATATAAGGTAGTTAATTATTATAATATACACATAAAACTAAAAAACATTAATTTAGTGACATTTTTTAAGTGTTTTTCTAAAAAAATCTTATTTTAAATGTAGGATCATTTTTTCAGGAACCATCAATAATTAAGAATTATTTCATTATATATCATAAATTTTGTGATGAATCTAAATAAAATTCACTAATTTAGCATCCTTTACTCACAAACATAGATTATTCAATAATTTTTCCTAAAAACAAGGCTAATACAATGATTTTTCATCAAAAAATCACTAATTTATCAACCTTTTCAAGAAAAAGTCTCTCAGTTAGGGGAATTTTCCAAACAAAACATCACTCATTTAGCCATTATTTCTAAAAACATCACTATATATATACCTCATTTCCCCAAATTGAAGTAAATCTATATATATATATAAACCCAGACACACATATATAGACATATATATAATATATTTATATATATATACACTCATATATAATCATATATATTTATATAAAACCACACCCCCCCACACACACACACAGATATATAGTAAATTTTGTTACGTTTTTAAGAAAACATAGCTATTTTACTGACATTTTTCACAGTGTTTCAAAACATGTCTAAATATATGTATATGTATATAATTATATATATGTATACATACACATACATATTTTTACACACACAGAAACACACAGATATATATATATATATATATATATATATAAATTTTATTATAAATATATATATATATATTTGTATATAATATAAACGTACAAATAAACATATATATAATATAATGATATAATAAATTTTTATATATAAACATAAAATATAAAATATAAACATATAAACATGTATATATATATATTTAAATATTTATATTAATATATTTTTATTAATATATATATATATATATATATATATATTATTTTTAAAAATTGAAATATATTTATATTTATAAATATAATGTAATAAAACTATAAATAAAAAATCATCAAAGGTGAGTTGGTTGGGTCATCTGCTGTGAAGTACGAGGTGCGACATTCAAATTCATTCATATGAGAAATTTTGGCATAGATAATTTGGCAATTGGTGTCTGTGTTGAGGGAGTGATGGTGTGGGTAAATATGTGAGTGGTTGGTGGTGAGTGAATAGGGAAGTTTTGTTTAGAGGTTTAAAATATTTATTGTAAAAAAATGTGGTAAAATGGTTGTTTTTAATAAAAAAATACTGATGATTTTTAAAATCATCAGTAAATATGGTGTAATTTACCATTGTTTCTCAAAAATCATCGGTAAATGATGTAAAAACAAGGGTAAAAAACTATTCTTTTTAAAAAAAACTTCCAAATATTTATAAAAGATTCAGAAAATGATGTGTGATTTAGAGACATTTCTAAAAAATGTCATCAAATGATATGTATCTAATTAATGAATTTTATAATAGTTTCTAATTTGGTGATGCTTGTAAAACTCTCTAGTTAATGAAATTAATAAATATATCTAAATACATTAAATGTATAATTATCTCTAAATTAGGAACACCTAATTTTCTATCTTTTTTTTGGAAACATCTATAAAGGAATTTTCAAAATATTAAAACTCCACCAATATTAACAAAAATATTGCTAATATTGGTTTCTTTGGTAGTGTAAGAGATGATGGAGTTGAATTTCATATTTTACTCTAATGATACAATGGATTTACAAATTATGAACAGATCCTAAGTGACAATTGAGATAACTATTATAAGAAACTCCTAAGAGGATGTTGGAATTATCCTCTTTATGTGATTTTTTAAGGAATGTTTTATGTTCCAAGTCTCCCACACAGTTTTTTAATACATGGAGTAATATCTATTGTTTTCCTTGATTAAATATTATAATTACATAGCTCATTATTGTTTTATATTATGTATCCAATATTTTCTATAAAATTATCTCGTGTCTCATTTTTTATGTTTTTGGTTTTGATGGGAGTTAATTATATTATGTTTATTCTCATGCACTTTGAAAATGTTATCATACACATAGGCATGTCTTGTGCTCACCTTGTTTATTAAAAATATAATGTATTTTTTTACCCTTACGAATAATTTGATCTAAACCATATTATGTATCTTTTAACATTGATATAATGAAATATGATAAGTACAATATAAAAAGATAGGTTTCATATGGGGTATGATAAATTATTAATGTGGAATAATAAAACTAAGGTGTAGTTTATATAATAACCCAATCTTTACAAACATAGACATTAAATCACTTTTATGTAATACTTAAAACGTTATAAAAATAGACACCTAAACACTATATTAGTTTATAGCCTTTGGAAACATGGAAATATAAACACCTGAAAATAATAGAGCTACATTATCTCCCACAAGGATCTTCAAGACTAATAACATACTTAGACACATCAAACATAACAAATAAATTTATAACTAGGGGAAGTAAGTTTAAAATTGGGTGAGCTCAGATGCTTATTAAGGGAAAATAAGGGAGTCATGTATGAATAAACATGATCATAGGGGTATGAAAACATGACCAAAACAATTGAATTACATACCCTTCATATTATAAATCTTAAACATGTATCATGGAATAATTCATGATAGTAAAAAAGGCATGAACCATAAATAGATAATGAATATAAGTCCTAAAATCATAACATAATAAAAAGATGGATTTTTTTAAATGGATAATCCTATAATATTATACCATAATATCCATGGAATTACTACCACAAACATCATAGTAGTATGAGTTAAATTTCAATTACATATTGGTATCCATGGTTAACTCCCACATACATCTTAATATCATGATTTTACTCCTCATATAAAATTTTTAGTCATGGTTCACTCTAATATCCATCTTAGTAGTCAAGGTTCACTTCTAATACCATCTTAGTCTATCTAATGAGATATAAATCTTCACTCAATGCATTGGAGGGATACATAGGAACCACAAAAATCATGAATAAATCATACATACGTGTGCCACAATATTATAAACAATTATATCTTAACCTATGAAATTAAATGATTATCATAAATAGGTAATTATATCATAACATGTGGAAAAAGATTCATGTTTCATAATTATTTCATCAAAAACATATCCACCCTTTGAAAAAAGGATTTCATAAGTATATAAACCATAAATGGGAAATAGGGTTCATAAATACCATTAAATCGAGAATAAATAATTCAATTAGAGTATATGAATTAAATATTGAGATTATTTTTAAGAATGTAATGAGTAATATCAATGGATGTTATCTGACATGTAAACTAATTTTGAAATATCTTTCCAAAAAAATTCTTGAGGAAAATATATATTCAGCATTGACTTTTTTTTATATAAAAACACAAAACCATTTGGAAACCATTTTCCTAGGAATAAAACTTATAAATAGTGAATGAAAACATTTTGAGAACCATTTTAATTATAAAAGTATCTTCAAAAAATTTTGAACACCATTTTCCATGAAAACATATAAAATATATTGAATACGTTTTTAAAACATTTTTATTTGAAAATACATTGAAAAAATTAATTACTAGACATTTGGGAAAAAATATATTTTTACCAGAAAATAAAATCAAATTCTTGTAAATGATGCTTCAAGGAAATTTTAGGCATGACATCCGATTAATCCGAATACATTGAACAATCCTTTTACACTGTAAAAAGTTTAGAAGTGTGCCTCGATTAGAAAACAACAACATTATTCCTTATAAAGAAATTTATGTTTAAAAGTGATAAAAGGGTAATAATTTATTCTAAATATCATGATAGAATAATAAAATTTTTTTGGAAAGCTTTTATAAGTCATGGGTTTTAGTGAACATTAATTTCTTACCGAAGAGATTGATAAATTATGGATTTTGTAAAAACACTTTCTTAGCAATATTAGGTACCAATGAGTGCCAAATAGGTAATGATACATGAATATATCATGAATAAATATAGGATTATTAAATTTATGAATTTTAATGAAATATGTATCATATTGTTTCCTCAAATAAAGCACAATAATAAGTAATTTCCAAAGTAGTGAGATTATTTCAATAAACTCTTATATCATGGTAACTTTAAACCATACTCCCTATATAATAAAATAAAATTAAATGAAGATTAAAATATAATAAAAATAATTAGATTAATTATATAATATTTTAAAGGAATTATGTTTACCTCAAACAAAAACATAGGTTCATAACATGGCATGTGTCTCAAAGAAAGAAAATTGAGACAAAAATTACATTACTGATTTTTTAACTTTTGAAATATAATCCCCATGATAGAAAGGTCATAAAATGGTTATGTAAATACACATATATTTATGTATAATACTCATATAATTCTTTTATGGGAATTATAAACACCACTAAAATATGTTAATGGTGAATAAGGCATTTGTCTCACGAAAATAAAGAGTGAGATGAAATTTCCTTACCTTGTGTCTAGAATATCATCGTACTAATTGACAATTCATGTATAATAAATATAAGTTGAATATAAAAATATCATAGAACAATATTTATATTATAATACCATATAAGTTTTTATAATGTCTTTATATTACCCTCATGATAAGAATTCTATGTTAAGATTTCAATTCGGGAAATATCCGTTGTGCTTTTGACATGTGTGTTAATTTTTATATATTTGGTCCTTATACTTAAATCTTTATTTAAATAATTTAAATGATGATTTAAATATAAATTATTTTTATTATATAGGTATTATAAAAATATATATAATATAGATTTATGAAACAGAATATCACATTTATGAAGATGGTAACTCATACGTACACACGAATATTATTTCTGTTTAATTTTTGTGTTGAATGAAAGTAAGAAAAATACATATATATATATATATATAAATGGATATATATATATATCATTAATAATTTATATTTATTATATCATATATATAATATATATTCACTAAATAAATCCTTGATACATTCGAAGTAGTGTATGAATGAATCACATCGCTTTTAGGGGTGGTAGTCCACACTTCCTCGAACGAAAGTATCATATTAACAAAAAATGGAATGTATACAGATATCTGTTGAATAAAAATTATATAATATTAAATACATATTAAATATTATATATAACATATATAAATATATCTTCCATTATAATTTCCACCATGAGAGGTAGTAAATGAAAAATAAACAATCATCGTTTAGTGAGGTAGTAGTCTTCCACACAAATAAATACTATGTCTGTTACCCATTTAATGGAAGTGTGTTTATTTTTTTTATAATAATTTGTATACAAATAATATTATTTTGAGAATAATTGTTTTGAATACAATCATGTAATAATAATATTTTTAGTTGTGGAGAATGAATATTAAATAAATTAATTTGTGGGAGGGTGTTACCTCATTGGGTAACTCCTTTTGGTTTGGACCAATGAGATTGCATGGAAGGCTAACTAACAAGATAAGGCTTAAATGAATAATTGATGGAATTTGGGGATCTATTTTATAAGATTCATTTTGAGCTAATGTTTCATGTGAAGTGTGATTAAGTGACAGGATTGTAGGCCTTTTATAATGGAGGAGGAGTGGTACTCTTGTAATATTTTTGAAAATGGAAACCCAACCCATGTTTTTTTATTTCATATGGATACAATATTTGTAAAAATTTTATAAAATGGAAAATAGTGTTTAAATATGGATATAAAATGGAATTTTTAAAAGTTTAAAGGATTTTTGGGACTTAAGGTTATGGTTTTGTCCCATATTGAGACTAATTTAAACTTAGTTGTTGTAATTAATTTTAATTAATTTTCTAATATTTTTGGTCAAAAATGAATTTGAAAATGCTAGAAATTAGAAATTATTATGTTTAAAAATATGTATTCCGTTTTTCTAAATTTCAATCACATATGAGGAAAAAATTAATTGAAATTTAATCAAACGGTCAGGTCGAAAATGCATGTTTTTAAAGTTGAAACGATCAATGGTTTATTAAGATTTTACATCCAATTTCAATGTGAAAAATGATATAATGAAAATAATTAGATAAATATATAAAAATATTATCTAATTAAACTTTTCAACTAGTTGAAAATGTAATTTAACTTTATAAATAAATTAGATGAAAAAAACGTTTTTGAACTAAAATACAGTATTTTACACTATTCATTAAAAAACAAAACATCACAAAAAAATAAAAAAAAATTACATTAACATTATCTTTATTATTAGATCTCAAAAATGAAATCTATTTTGACATATGAGATTTATAAAAGTACCAAAATTTATATTTAAAATAGGTTTTAAATTAAAAGGTGGTAAAATTGCCATAAAAAATATTGGCTTTTATGAGTTAAATTAGTTTTATTATTATATTATGCTTATAAAATATATTTTCTGAATATAAAAGATATTTACATGGAAATATAACAAATATATTATATTAAAATTACATACTAATTGTAATTAATTTAACCTCTTAGGATTAAAACAACTTTGTGAACATAATAATATTGTTATATAAAAACACACTTTTATATTCAATTGGTTATTATATTCATTTATAAAAAATTTATAACTAATAAATTAATTTTATATTTTGTGAAAACAATATATTTACATAATGTTTTAATAACATATTCATAAAATCTAATTTAATAGATAGTTTATATAAATTATTTTATGACATATTATTTTTCGGTAGCATTCGGTCTTGTGTGTTATGCAAGCCATTGATAAAATTCAGTCTTGCATGAAACATAATCTTACCTCAGTGTTCTGTATAGGGGAAACTAGCCATTATATTGGTTATATTCACATATTATCATGTTATTTCATATAACACAATCCAAACATAGTGAAATAATATATAAAAAATAACTATTTTCATAGTTACATGAAATGAAAAATATCAAAAATATTAAATTAATTCAAAAATATATATTTTAGAAACTCACATGGGGTTACATTCTACTACACGAAAATTCATTTATCCCAAAAAATCATCTAGGATATCAAATGATTAATACTTTAGTGTTCCGTTCATTTTAACACACATCATAAAAATGAATACTAAAACTTCATTTAACAAAGGAAAGTCAAAAACATAATGGCTACCCAAAGTGACTCATTATGAGGTTTACACATGGGAGAATATAGCTGTCATGTTCAAATATGGAAATAAAGGAAAAACATAACCACTGATTGGGTCTGATTTATTTCATCAATCATGAACAAGTGAGTTATCAATGAAATGTTTATGGCCTCAAACTAATCAATCGATTATTATTTAAACAGACATCTGCTCAATGAAAATTAAGGCATTAGGACAATATGTTTTATCATTTTCCTAATTTTGAATAATCCTTTTGTTGACCAAGAATATAAGGAAACATAATTACTTTATATATTTATATAAACAAAATTTAATTATTTGGTTGTGCTTTTATAAATTTCTTATTCATCCATCACATTATGTAATGGATGTCTAGAAATTAACTTTGATGCCAGAAGCACTAAAATTCAGTTTTAGGGGATTGTAAGTCCCATAAAGAATTAAATTATTAACTTTTTGTCACTAAATTTTCTTAATAATAAATATGGTTAATACATTAATATTTAAACATTAAAATTAACTCTACAACTTCATCATTTTTAATTTTTAAAAATAATTACACATTAACCGGGACATCGTGTGGGATAATGGTGTGCATAAAACCCTTATCGTCATTCGGTCATGGGTTCAATACTTGCAGCCTTCCAAGAAATGAATAGTTGTTACCTAACATACATTATTTCCTTTTATGAAACCACACTAATATAATTTCCAAAATAATTAATATGGACATCCTTAAATTAATATTAATCAATAAATACCCATTTAACCAATGTTTTAAATTCAAAATCAGTGCATAAATACTTCCAATAACATTTAAAATAAACTTTTCACTAATAGTTATCCTTATAAACATTTTGAATGATAAAAATAAAAAAGATTATAATGTATAAAAATTAGATTAACATTGATTCCCCCATATATCACAATGTATCTATAGGTTTTCATATTCCAAACATTTGAATACCTCCATCATATATTCTATTGAAACATGGTAATAATTTGAATTACCATAAATACTAATAGAAAATACGAATTCTTATTTATTCCCTAGATTACTGAATATATTCCAAAAATCCAATAATTTTCCAACATCATCCATGATATCATAATAAACTTTTTAACAAGTCCTTAGTACTGCCCGATTTACGTATATCCAATATTTCTTTGTCCAAAAAAATTATTGTATCATATGGAATATATTAATAGTTATATTTTCCATAATAATGTGTTTTCTATGGACATCACCCTATAATTAAATATATTTTTTATTCTATCTAATCCATTAAACATAATCTTTTAAATTATTTGATAAAACATAAACTTTGCAATCTGTTTATATTTAATGTTTCATATAAAATTATTCTTGAATCCAAATAAATAAAATCTGTTATTATTCTACTTCAATCTTATTCCATTAACAAGGCTATATCATACTAATACACAATACTCTGTTCATTTCACATTTCATATGTAGTCTCATTATCATCTAAAATTTAACCATTACTCACACCACCTAACTAATTCTCTTCTGGAGATTTCCTCTTTGGAGATTGAGATTCATAATTACTATCTATTACACACTTAACCTTCAATGAATACCTATCATGGACAATATTCTCATCCATTTCATCAACCAAACTGTTAGTTTTTACTTGCAGTCACCTGCTTTATTTCCATATTTTCCATAGTAAAAACATCATATTATTCCAATAATTCATTTACTCATATGATTCATTCCAAATTCCTGGCACAGAGTAAACTAAATATTCCTCCTCCATGATCTCTACCCAAACTCACAACAAACTCCTTCCATATTTTCCTTAGTGAGTCTAAGAATCGGTTATGGTACACATTTTTAATCATGTTCTTTGAAAATTTAGTAGGAGTTATCACAACATATTTCACTCCTATGATCATCCCACATGACTTCTCAACCTCAAATCATCCATCATAGTAAACATTAATAAAATTCCTTCTAGTTTCCTCCAGTATCGAAAACCAGAAGCACAGTGTGAGAATTACTTATCTTAACAAAAACTATATATTCCTGGAAATAATTACATAGGATGTATAAATCATGAAACATTAATTAATCTATGAAAAATTAGGTTTAATATCAGATATTCATAAAAAATATATATTAAAATCATTCATAATGGCTCTTCAAGAGTTTTTGAATACCTAAAGCATATCCCCTGAGATTGTTAAACTAGGTGATCATCAAGGTATCTTTTTATCTGTCAGATTACACATAGTTTTGCTCAAATCATCTTGCCAGTTTTATAACACCTAGATACATATGTTCAAGAGCTACATCCACATTTAGAATCATGGTAGGTAAGTATTCCAAGGAATTCACCCAATCTATCCATTAACAAAAATCAAGGACACTTTCCTTTTCTTTTAATTATCCTTAGACTTATCCTTAGACATGTCCTCAAGGTTATCACTTAGGTTTTATCAACCTATCTTACAATGGTAACTAAACCACTACTCTAATACCAACTAAAATGACCCAATATTGAAATATATTGTAATGACATCACTCTTTCAAAATACTTAAAACATTATACAAATAGATTCCAAAACACTGTATTAGTTTAGTTCCTTTGTAAATATTGAAAAATAAACAAGGGTACATAAATGGGATACGGTATCTCCCTCTATGTTTCTCATGACTAGAACCCTTATTAGACATATAAAACATAAAACTTATTTTTATAATCTGGGGAGGAAACATAAAATGGGGTGAGATTAGATGCTCAATATGGTAAAATATTTGATACAAGTAAGCATAAACATGATAATAGGGCTATGAAAATGTGATCAAAACTTTTTAAGATCATACCCAACATTTCCTAGATCATAAAAATGTATCACGGAATAAATATTTATAGTTAATAAGGCATTAATTATAAGGAAATAAATAATTTAATCCTTTAAATCATAACATAGGAATAAACCATAAAATTATGGAAAACACATAAGCATATAAAATGATTTCGATAGTAACCAAGAAATCGATGCCCAGACCATGTTAATTGTACGAGTCCACGTCTTATACCATCATAATAGTTATGGTTCACTCCCATGGCCATATTAGTAGCATTAATTCATTCCTAATACCATCTTGGTAGTTGTGGTTCACTCCCATGGAAATCTTAGTAGCCATGGTTCACTCCCAACACCATCTTAGTCTATCTCATGAGATATAATTCTTTACCCAATGCATTGGAGGTAAATATAGGTCCCACCCATCTCAAAATTAAATCACACCACCGTGTTCCTCAATATATTAAACAATAAAATATTTACCAATAAATTGAAATGGGTATCAGATACATGTAATCATAACATAACTTGGTGAAAATATATATTTTTCATAATCATTTTACCAAAAATATAACACCTAAAAGAAAAAACGTTTCATAAACATATAACCAGTGAAAGAGAAACATGCTTCATAAATACCATTACATTAAGAAGTAAAATTTTAGAGAAAAAATACTAATGTAACCTTTAGATCATTTCTAATAAATTCATTATTAACATCAACATATTTCATCTTATATGTCAAATAATTTTGAAATATCTTTCAAAAATATTTCTTGTGTAATATATCATTTCTTCTTTGAAGAAGATTTTTAAAAAAATTATAAAACCAGTTGAAAACCATTTTCATGGGAATAAAAATTATAATTAAATCATTAACATGTTTTTACAAAAAAAAATTATTAAAAAAGTTACTCAAAAATATTTTTAAAACCACGTTCCTTGAAAACATATAAAATATATTGAATACATTTTAAATACCTTTTTCTTTGAAAATACTTTTAAAAAAAGAATTTATAGAATAATAGGATTTTTAATTTTTTTACAATAAAATAACATTTTAATCATAGGAAGTAAGCTTTAGGAGATTTTTGGTCATGATGGTGGATAAATCCAAACACGATGAACATTCCTTTAACTATGTAAAATGTTTAGAAAGGGTTCCTAAACTGGAAAATGAAAAGAAGATTCCAAATATAAACCCTTTGTGTTTAAAAAGGAAAAAAATGGGTAAAAATTTCTCTGAAAGGTCATATCAGAATAATATAATATTTTTTGAATCCTTTTATAAGACACAGTTTTTGATGAACATAGATTTTTTACCCAAGTTAAAGGTAAAGTCATACATTATAAAACACACATTCATAAAAATGTTATATGCTAAAGAGTAGAAAATAGTACCAATAAAAGAATATATCATTAATAACTTGACTAGAATAAAATTATTCATCTTTCTTGATATATGTATCATAATTTTTCAACAAAAAATCATAATCATAAACAGTCTCGAAAAGCGATTAGATTATTTCAATAAACAATTATAACATGGTAATATTGAACCTTACTCCCCATGTTAGAAAATGAAATTATTCAAAGCATAAAATATCATGAAAGGAATTAGATTCATGATATAATTTTTCAATAATATTATATTTACCTCATATTAAAATATAAGTTGATAACATGGAATTTTTGTCAAAGAAGGCAAATTGAGAAAAAATTTAAATTTTCAATTTGGTAGGTTTTGAAACATAAAAACCATGATAGAATTATCATAATATGTTTATCTAAATGATTATATAATTAATTATAAGAGGCATATAATACAATTTCTGGTAGTATATACACCACACAAAATAATCTAGTGGTGAATAATTTATTTATCTCACCAAAATAAAGAGTGTGAAGAAATTATACTACCTTTTGTCGTGACATTCGTCATACATGTGAAAAAATCTTATATAATATTTATAAATTTATTATAAATAAATCAAAGAAACATATTCTTACTTTTAATAACATATACGGTTTGATTATTTATTCATATTACCAACTTGATATCAATTCTATATTAAGATTTAGCTTCATGTAATATTTGTCTTGTTATTCACATGTTTCATAATTTTATGTATCTTTGGTCTTCATACTTATATCTTATTTTCAATAATTAAACACATGATTTAAATATAATTTATATTTAGTATATTTTTATTATAATAATCCATATAATATTAAGTTATGAAATAGATTACACAGTTCATCAAGACATTAAACCGTATGTACGAATGAATGCTATTTTTGTTTGATTATCGTGTTGAATGAAAGATAAAAAAAGAAAAAATATATATATATTTTTATATGTATATATAATTGTCACATTACTTTTATTATATCATATATATCATATATGTTCACTAAATTGATCCTTACAAATTCCATGTAGTGTGTGAGCAAATCAGAATGCTTTGAGGGTGTGGTAGTCTACACTTCCTAAAATTGAAGTATCATATTAACAAAAAATAGAATGTATAAAGATATGTATTGTAAAAGTATTTCATAAGAATAAATACGTAATAAATGTTATATATAACATATATAAAAATATTTTCCATCATAATGTTCACCATTAAAGGTGGTAATGGAAAAATGAAGAGCCTTCGTTTAGTGAGGTGGTCATCTTCCGTACACGTAAATAGTATGTTCGTTTTACATGAGATGGAAGTGTGAGTAAGTGTTTGTAAAATCAATAGCATAGAAAAAAAATACTTGTATAATTAGTATATTGGTGTTGTTATAAAATCATGTAATTACAATATTTTAAGGAGTTGTGAAATAAAATAAATGAAAGGAGTTTGAGGGAGGGTGTTATAAAAAATGATGCCATGTCTATACAAAACTATCAATATTAAATGGAAAAAATAACACCTACAATACCTATAAATTAAAAGGAATAAAAATCCCAAAAACTAACTCAATGAAATCCTGAGCACTAGTTTAGTCATTTTCTTCCATGATCCTATAAAATGTAATTAATACTCTATAGTGGGATGAATTCTATTATCCTCAATAACGTCAAAGAATACATTCTAGGTTCCAATCAGTGGCCTGGACAGGGTATGAGTAAAAAATTGTAGGCCACCAAAAAGTGTGTCCAATAATAATCAAGTTTGTGAATTTTAGATATAACAATGTGAATTTATAATAAGAAATAATTGAATAAACAATAATATTATTGATCTCAATTCCCTCATGGGGTTCCTAGATGACCATACCTACTTCATCCTAAGCCATATGGATCTATAAAATTACAATTGTTTCAACCTTGAAACCAAGGAACATAGTCAATGAGTTCATATAATATAATCACATAGAATGAAATAGTGAGATAATGATATCCATGAACATATGATGTTTATCCAACTCATATTTACAAATATATAACATGGTTATAGGTGTATGAGTTAAATCCAAATGATAACTTCTTAGTATTCCACCAAAGATATTTGTACTGAATTTTAACTAACATATTCAAGGTAATCATGGGATATTAAAAATTCGATGCCCAATTGGATAATCATTCGAATTGTGGATAGAATGAAATCAATCAAAATCAGAGATTATCTTGGAATTCTATTATCCAAATATTTAGATGAATCATTGGTGTTATGTCTAAGAATTCACTAATACAAGAAAACAACAAAATTTCAATGTGGGTTTCTCCCTTTTCAACTACTTCTCTGAATCAAGAATTCATCCCTTGATTGAACATGAAATTACATTATAAATCCAAAGTAGTCTCATGTCTGGTCACTCCTTAAAAAGGTCAATAAAAGTGAACCATATATTTAATAATTAAACGTTGTACATGATAAATATTTATTCCAAATTATAATTTATCATTTATTACATTACCTTAATCTTTTAATGTATAAATGATATAACAGGATAGTGGTATTCATACCATTCAATAAAATCATTCATCTCATTATCCATCCCTCATAAAAGTGATAAAAGATACCATTGTTATGTCCTTTCTATTTAACAATTCATTAAATTCATTCGCAAATTCAACTAGAAAGTTGCAAGATCAACCCACCAAACAGGCCGTTTAGTCACCAGAAATGAATGGTAGTCACTAGAATTTATTCAAATACTACCTAAGAGATTGTTCACATTGAGATCATCAACCTCCAACCATGTAATAAGTGAAAAAAACATTATTATGGTGGTATAAGCAATTAATTATTAGTATTAATCATTTACGGTGAAAAACATGCAAAGTTCATCATATTTCACTATAGAGACAAATTATATTCAACTAAACAATTAGGAAATAGTATTATAACTACTAATAATATATTATATTAGAATCCTCATCTATTATTGTACCTATATTTGGGATAAAATCATAGAAAATAGAGAAACTAAACAAAATACTGACAAATATGATATATTAGGTCACTCAGAAAACCTGAAAGATAGAAATAGAAATAGAGAAATTAATATAAAATATTTCTATAATTACATAGGGTGATCTAATGTGACCAATATTTCTTAAATTATTGGTTGTATTTTAGATATACTTCAAATCCTAAATGAGGGAAGAAGGAGACCTCCCATAAAGGGACGATGTGAAAATAATGGGGGAGAAAATGGAGAAGAAATGTTAAAGACGAGAGGGAAAATGGTAATTTCTAAATTCTATAAGGTCTGAATGGATTATTCACTTATTTTTCCAAATCATGTTCCAAACATGTTCGCCTACTATCCAATAGGACACCCATTTCATTATTCATGCATACAATTAGATAAACTATGAACACATGATGTGTTTGGCACTATCTTAATCCCCACACCCCAATGGCCTAGGTGAATGGTTAGAAAAACTATGTGAAATCAACTTGAATCACTTATTATATAAATTAATGTTTTTAATTCTAATGAATATTTTATTTCATTGTTTGAAAAACTGTTTTAATTCATTTCTAGGATGCATGATTGAGCCACCTAGTTTGTACTAACTATGTGCTAACCATGATCCCTATCTTATTTCCTCAATAACTAAGAAATTGATCCTCAAACTATGCCTAGAAATCCATAAACCTCTATGATATATTTATTAATTTATATTTAGATAACTCAAAAATTTGAGAATAAAAAATTAAATATTCTCACTTTATCCAAAAACTAAGATCTTACAACCCATCCTCCATTACAACTCATCTCCGAGTTTCTCTTTTCATCACAGTGGATCAGTATCCAAAAATAACATAGGGCACTAAGTATATATTTTGACCTCTTACTCCTATGTATTATCATGGACATGTTCATTAAACCAAAATTCCAATACTAAAGAAATATAAAATCCTCAATGATCCTTCATGTCATGATTGATAATAAAAATAGGATACCTCTCAAAATAAGTATAATCCTCCAACTAAACCTCCTCAAGATATAATGCATGAGAAAGTTCCGAATGATGATTGAAATGCTAGAAAATATGGAAGATATTGTGTATCTCCCACTACTTTTGGGTAAGATCTATTTAATAGGGTACTAACCCAACTCAATCCAATATCTCGAATGGTCCAACAAAACTAGGTTTCTACTTTCATTATCTTTAAATCCTTCAATAACCCAATCTATGTGAAACATACAATAGGACATGATCCCACACCTAAAACTTTATATATCATCAGAGATGATTGGAATTTGAATTCTGTATAGACTCATCCACATTCACATGTTTTATAATAATTTTTACAAACTCTAATGTCTCTTGAATAATAAATAGTCTCAATAATGTTGCATCCCCAACCTCCAACCAACACAGAGGTTAATAGAAAGTATTTTTGTAGTGTGCCTCAAATGGATCCATCTGGATTATCTCTTGGAAAATAATTTGTAAGTGAAATTAGTAAAAATTAAATGTTATCTTCAATAACCTATAAAATTATGGATTCATTCTCAAAGAATGTCTTATAATACCTGTATATTATGCTTAGACTGACCGTCAGTCAACACAAGGTAAGTTGTTGTAAGAATCACTGGAAAACCCAAATCCTTTTTCAACCCCTACTGGAACCATTTAGTGAATCATTCATCCTTGCCTGATATGAAGGTACACGGGACTCCATGTAGTCATATTATATATCAGATATAATGTATCCTATTTTTTTAACTAAGAAGGTCTCCTTATTTGGAATCAGATGGGATACCTTCTTCAGCCTTTCCATGATCACCCATATGAAATCAGTTTATTAGAGTGAATTTATAAATCCATTCATTAAATCATTGTTGATTTCATAAAAGTTTTACTCCATAATGGGTAGTGATTTTAAAATACCAACAAGCCTCTAGTGTTCCACCTTCACCTACTAATAGGTGGAAAACAAGGGAACAAAATCTACTATCTTCTTTTTTATCCCAGGTCATCAATACTAGGTGTGTAATTCATGGTACCTAATTTATATTACAAATTTTTTTTCCAATTTGGAAACATGATATTCTCACATAAAATCCTCTTACATGCCTCCAACTGCCCCTACATTCCCATGGATATGTTGGATCTCATAGCCATCAATAGTATTTCTAGGCTATGGGTCGTTACATAAGAAACATTCCCCGGAAAAAAGTATTTGGGTTCAAACCGTGTCTCCTCTTTATTCGTTATATGAATGATTAATTCATTTATAATGATAATATTAAAGGCTTCTCATGACGTTCTTGATCTTCCATGTGCATCTCATTGTTACGACCCGTCCCTCGGGGCCCGTAACGTGACTACCCAAAGCCCGCCTTCCATAGGCCAAGGGCTGGCGACTAGCACCAAAGGCATAAATCCCTAAACTGGGAAGGAATTGCCTTTATAAATATAAACAAACACAACAGATTACACAACTGGAAGCAAAACACAACGTAAAACTGAATACAAGAGAAGTGCTAGAAACTAAAAGGGGCCAGAAATACAAGCCCAATAAGAAAGTAAAAGTACAACTTAAGAAAAGTAAAGAAGGTAATGGGTTGTCCTTCAGGGTTCCTACTTGAAGGGTAGGTATAGATGTCCTCCTTATCACTCTATGTCCATCTGTATGCTTTGTTTACTATCACGCCGAGTGGTCTACCTCCAGGTACCATCTTGTCCTGCAACTCTCTGCCTCAGTCAGCATTGTCCCTCTTCTGCAACCAACACAACGAGGTGCGGGCATAGCCCGTGTAGGGGTGAGTATAACGATACTCAGTAGGGACCCTGAGAGCCTCAAGGTCTCACAAAATCTAACAAGGATAAACCACAAAGTATGAAATCATTGGAGATCCATTACTTGGGTATATTCCAATACATATACCTAAGTTATATACTGACCCATCTCAATCATGAGGAAACATAAAAGTCAAAGACTCCTCTCAACAAGGATTTTTATTCACGTTGTCGAAACTACGGCTGTTGGATAACTCCTCTTATGTCGAGTACAGTGGGCCTTCCTCCATCTACTAGGCACTTCCCACTAACTATGAACTGCAGAGGTACTCCTCCTGTTGAGTACCATGGGTCTGTCACGCTCCCACAGAGGCACTCCCCAATGTGGGTCTGCCGCCAACTACCAGGAACTACCTCAAATTCCCTGTAGAGGTACTCATACAATCCAGTACCGTGGGTCTTCTGCCAACTACCAGGTGCTCCACTTTCATGGGTCTGCCTCCAACTACCAGGAACTCTCCACTGGGCTTGTCGAATCACTCCTAGTCGAATCGGTGAAGCAGTCATCAGGTCTAATCCATCTACTATGTCTTCGCACTCTATCTTCTCATCACTGGAAGGATTCGATCCACAAGCTACTGGAAAATACTCCAACTATAACAAATTGCCACGAAGAAGTGTCTCGAAGGTTCGCCTAATCATTGGGGTCTCAATGATACTAATGGCGCAATAATCGGACGCCCGGTCTATGAGTTATTAGCCTTTTATTCCCAGAGGCCTCGTTGGATTCTAGTACGATCCAACATGAACGTATGTCATCTAAACCCCAAAATCTAGTGGAGTATACCCAAAAGGACCTAATCTCATAGAGATTTCCATCCCCGCTGACTTCTCGTCAAACAGACGTTCAGTGCCAAAGATATGGCCAAAGTAAGAAAACGTGTTAGCAGTGGGCCCGGGTCAGGTCTGACCCAGTCGGACCAACTCAGCCAAACCCATACTGGTCCAACCCAGTCTGGGTTGACCCGGTCAACCCGCTATGTTTTTCCCAGTCTGCTGGGCCCGGCCCAGTGGATTGCGGGGGCAGTTTGACCCAGAGGTTGCCATGTAGGCCATTCAGCTCGACGTCAGGGGCCGGTTCGGTCAGCACCGTGAGGGGCGGGGCCCGGGCGACTCGGCCCGGGAGGCCAGTCAGCTAGGAGGCAAGCTGGAAGGCCGCGCGGGATGCTGGCATGTTGTGGGAAGGTCGTGGAGGCATCAGGCAGGCCGCCGGGGCACCGGCCAGGGCGCGGCGGCGCCGGCAGGGCCGGGTAGGCCACGGGGGCACACGGGCAGCGCGCGGGGGCGCATGGCGTGGCACTGGAAGGGCTGGCTAGTCCACGGGGGTGCACAGGAAGCGCACTGGGTCGCTGAGCAGTGGGATGGAGCTCCGCACAGCGTGCGTGGCAGTGCGCGGGGGCGCGGGCAGCATGCGGGGGCGCGGGCAGGGTGCCATCGGGGCCGATCAGTTCATGGGGTAAGCCGCGGGTTCAGCCGGTGCACATGCGGGTCAGGGCATTGGGAGGTCGTGGGTAGGTGGGTCGGGCACCGCTCGGCTGGAAGAGTTTGAATGGGAGCACCGGTGTGCCGCAGGGGTGGCGCGATTCCCCGAGGCTGCTGGTAGCGCGGCCTTCATCGTTGCCGCCTTCATTGCCTCTTGCTTCATCACCAAGCTGAAGATGAATCAAAACAAGATAGGAAGAGGGGTTGGGCAATGTTGGTTTCGCACGCACCCTCCGTGTTTAGGGTGGTAACAATTGAATCTCAAGAACAAAGCACAATATTCCACCTGTAAAAGATAATCATCATCATTCTTCGATTCTTAAAATAAAAAACATGGCACATAAAAAAAACTAAACCCCTACCTCGGTTTCGTTGTTCGGTGATGATGTTGAGGAAAGGAGGACGTCAATTCGTTGATGTTGGAAATTAAGAAGCCGAGAATGGAGTCGTCGACGTTCTTCAATGACGAAACTTCCTCCTTTGTTCCTTTTGAAGAAGGAAGAAGGTGTCCATTATTGGTGGATAAAGCGTTTTTCGTTCTTCGATGGTCATTCTTCGTTGGAGAGTACATATCCTTCCCAATCTCCACAAGAATGCCAAGGAGAAAATAATAAGAGAAACCATTTTCTATTATTTGTTGGCACAACAATTCAAATTGTGGTGTTTAATTAAAGGACACAAATCATTTAATTAATGGGGTGGATTTGGCTCAACAATTTGAAGAGGGTTAGAAAAAATATAAAAAAAGGGAAGTTGAAGAGTTTCTCCACCATAAATAGGGGGTTCCATGGGGTTACAAGCCCGGGTGGTTCCCACCAAAATTATCCTCCCAATGGAGGTTATGATCCAGTGGGCCCCACCACCATAACCTCTCATTGGAGGTTATGGTGTGGTGGCCCCCACCTCTAACCTCCTCTTTGAGGTTTGAACCACCATGAATAAAAATAAAGTCACACTTTATTTTTATTTAAATTTTTCTTAAACACTCAAAAACTAACTTTCATTCCCGACCATCTTTCGTCGAGGAGAAAGACATTATAAACGATTCTTGGCACTGCGAGTTGAACGGTGTCCTCAGATTTTTATTCCAAGCACCGGTTCAAAAGTTATGAAATCTCGCTCATACATTTACGGAACGTAGCTGAACAAAACATCATAAATTAATTATGGGTGCACCGGGCCTCATAATCGAGCGCCGTAAACTTTCACGGACTCAGAAAATTCCCTTGTTTTTAAGAAAAAAAATCCCACATAATTTATGGGTCTTTACATTCTCCCCACCTCAGGGCTTTACATTCCTGTAAGCTACAGCTCGAACTATGGGAACAAATTTGGGTACTGAGCAGGCATCTGAGCCTCGCGCTCCCATGTGCTCTCCTGGATGTTCCCATGCTGCCAGCGAATGCACACCACAGGTATCTACCATCCATGTAGGACCCGCTCCAGTCGATTGTCAATCTCCACTAGAACCTCCGTGAATGTCTCACCATCTTCGACGTCTAACTCTCTGTGGTTGATGAAGTGGGAAGGGTCATGTACATATCTCTTCAGCTGAGATATGTGGAAGACATAGTGCACCCAGTGCAACTGAGTTGGAATAGCTAAGAGGTAGGCCACCTTGCCTACTCTACTGAGGACCTAGAAAGGTCCGATAAATCTCAGGGATAGCTTGCCGCATCGGACAAATATCCGTTGACCTCATCGAGGTGAGACCCGTAGAAAGACGTGGTCGCCATCCTCGAACTCCAGAGGTCTCCGTCTCTTGTCAGCATAAGTCTTTTGCCTACTCTGTGCAGTCTTCATCCGGTCCTGGATGATCTGCACCTCCTCTGTGGTAACTCGTACCATCTCTTGTCCCACTAGTGCTGAGTCCTTAAAGTTTGTCCAGCACAAGGGTGATCTTAAAGGTTTCCCATACAACTCCTCGAAATGTTCCAACCCTATAGTGGAATCAAAGCTTTTGTTGTAAGAAAACTCTACAAATGGTAAGTGATCCTCCCAGTTGCAACCAAAGTCGAGGATGCATGCATGTAGCATGTCCTCGAGGGTCTAAATGGTCCTCTCAACCTGGCCATATGTATGAGGATGGAAGGTGGTTCTCAGAAATAGCTGCATCCTCAAAGCCTCCAGCAACCCCTTCCATAGCTGGGAAGTAAACCGTGCATCACGATAAGAGAAAATATAATAAGGTACTCTATGTAGCAGAATAATATTTTATGCATAGAGGAATCCCAATATCTCTACTAAAACATGTTCTTTTATCGGTAGGAAGTGGGCGGACTAGGTGAGTCGGTCGACGATCACCCAAATCGAGTCGTTACCCCTGGATGTACATGGAAGACCTTCCACGAAGTCCATGGATATCCCATCCCACTTCTACTCTAGGAATTTTAAAGGCTGAACCAAGCCAGCTGGTACCTGGTGCTCTGCCTTCACTTTCTAGAAAGTAAGGAAACGTGAGACAAACTACGCTACCGCCTTCTTCATACCTGGCCACCAGTGCTGTCATCGAGGATCCTGGTACTTCTTTGCCACTCCTAGATGTACTTCTTGTGGGGATGTATGGAACTCCATCAACACTTCCTCCTGATGTACTATAGGTACCATAGTATGTCCTTTGAAGAGGATGATATGCTCCCCACCTTCAGAAATAAAGTTATTTCCCTTTGGATATCTGAGCACGTCGTGTCTCGCAGTCAGCGTCCCCATCTTGTGCTTTCCTGACTTGCAGTTGAATTTGGGGAGTGACTGTAAGCGACTATAGGAATGCCGCTCCATATCTATCTACAAAGGATATCTGTAAATTAGCCAGCTGCAATGCCACTTCTCTTAGCAGCTATATACCAGTTCTCCTACTGAGCGCATATGCTACAACGTTCCCCTTCCCAAGTGTATAGACTATCTCAAAGTCACAGTCGTAGAGGAACTCAATCCAACATCGATGTCTAAGGTTTAGGTCCTTCTGCGAGAAGATATACCTAAGACTCTTTTGATCTGAGTACGCAGTAAAATTCTCGCCCATCAGATAGTGTCCCCACATCTTCACGGCGAAGACCACTGCTGAAAACTCCAGGTCATGGGTAGAGTAGTTCTTCTTATGCTATCTCAGCTGCCGAGAACCATATGTGATCACTGCTCGCTCCTGTATCAGGGCACACCCATGTCTATTCTCTGATGCATTGCTATAGACTACTTACCCTACGCCTTTCTCTGGAAGCCTGAAGATGGGGTCACTAGTCAGCCTCTGCCTCAGCTCCTGAAAGATCTTTTGTTATCTCTCTGACCACATGATGGGTTTCTCCTTCTCTGTTAAGGTTGATAGTGGTGTTGCAACTTTGGAGAAGTCTGTAATGAATCTCCGGTAGTACCCACCCAATCCCAAGAAACTATGTATCTCCGTCACACTCTTGGGTGGCTCCAAAGCAAGTACTGCTTCAATATTTTTTGGATCCACTACAACTCCAGCCTCCGAGATGACGTGTCCCAAGTAGTGAACCTCTCGAATCCAAAGCTAGAACTTTGATAGCTTACCAGAAATCTGGTGCTCTCAGAGTGTGTCCAGTACTACCTACAAATGGTAGTAATGCTCCTCCTAAGTAGTTGAGTAGACCATAATGTCGTCGATGAAGTCCACAATGAAGCGACTGATGTATGGCTGTAATATCCTGTTCATGAGTCCCATGAACACTACTGAAGTGTTGGTTACACCAAATGGCATAACCAAGAACTTGTATTGGACATACCGACATCTGAAGATCATCTTCTTCACATCCCCGTCTCGAACTCTGAGCTGGTGATAGCCTAATCTAAGGTCTATCTTTTAAAACCACCATGCTCCCTTAAGCTAATCAAATAGGTCATCAATCCTCAGGAATGGGTACTTTTTCTTCACGTTCATCTGGTTCAGGCGATGGTAGTCAACAAAAATCCGGAATCTTTCATCCACCTTCTTGGCGAACAGAATTGGGGCTGCCCTAGGAGAAACACTGGGTCGGATGAATCCATTTCCATGAAATTCCTCTAGCTGTACCTGCAGCTCACGAAGCTCAGCGGGAGCCATCCGATATGCTGGTCTAGATATCGGTGTCGTACCGAGTTACAGGTCAATGTAGAAGTCCACCTCTCTGTGAGAAGGTAATCTTGGAACATCATCAGGGAAAACATCCGCGTACTGGTCCACCACTTCAGGATAGCTGCACATCAACTGCTCTGAGGGTACGGAAAGCCAACTGGTGAGTTATCGGCTGAAACTTCCTCCAAGTAAGTCCATCTTGAGCTGCAAAGGATCCCTTCTCATCGGAGAAGGTAAACCTGGCCTCATCCGTGCAGACACACCACAATTTCCTCCTAATACAGTCGATCTGGGCATGGACTGTAGATAACCATTCCATACCCAAGATGACGTCGTAATGCCTCAACACCGCTACTATGAGATCTCAATTGAAACTCTAGCTTCCTAGAGTATGTTCACACTGCCGGTACGTGTGCGTAATCATCGAATCATCTTCCCTAGGAGTCTTTAGAGGTAAGGATCGAACTAACGGCTCCTTCAGAATCTCTGAGCTCCGAACGAGGGATGTTGCAATGAAGGAGTGACTGGTACCCGTGTCTATAAGAACTACAGAAAAGTTGGAATAGACCCAAATCATATGTCATATCATCTCTGGATAACCGTGATCATTGGCCTCAGCTGCTTGAAGTTGAGATCTTCCCTGTCCACCCGATCCCTGTAGCCGGGGTGGGCCTCCGGGTGGTGGTGGTAGAAACACCTCGAAACATCATCCACCACCAGCTTCATGTCTATCCCTTCTGCCACATCTACCTCCTCCCTATGGAATGCCTCGATCTAACCTCTGACTCTGCCTATGAGGTCCCTCAACTATCTGCTCATCATCAGAGTGATGGGTCGGACAGTCACGAGCCTTGTGACCAAGCCCGCCGCATGAGTAACACTATCTTCTCCTGGCATGTCTGGCCCTATATCCACTCTGGGTGCCTCTCACAAATGAGATTGAGTCGTGCGGTTGTCCACCTGTAGGTCTGGTCCTCTTAGACCTATGCACCATCTATCTACTACCAGCTTCAGAAGGCTTCGCTGCGTTTCAGCTAGTGGTGGGTCTCACTGCTGGAGACTGCTCAGCAAGGAAACTCTCCACCCTAAGGGATCTCTCTTGCACCCCTGTCTACGTCGGGATGCTAATTGAGATCATCAAATCTCTAATCTCCTGCCTGATCCCCTGATCAATTGTATTGGCCCTAATGAATGGGTCTCGAACCATATATGTGGACTAGTGCGAGAGGTCGGTGAGCCTTGCTGAGTACAATGCCACCGTCATACTACCCTGATGTAGATGCAGTAGCTCCTGTATCCGCACCGCTCGAAGGGTGGCTGGGACAAACTCCACCCAAAACGGGATCTCTAAGTCTTTCTAGAGTAGGTTCGCCTCATCTTGAATTTGGAGCATCAGGCACCACCATCTGCATACTGCTTCCTGAAGGATGCTGAAAGGAAGGATGACCATGAAGTTGGATGGTGTCACTACCAGTTCGAAGACTCTCACCACAGCCTCCAGCCAATCCTTAGCTGCCTATGGGTCTGTCTCTCCCCTGAACCTGGGTGGCCTCTGGCGCTGGAACTCATGCAATGTGTTCAAGCGGCGTGGACTATCAGCTGCTGGTGCTGGTGGCATCGGTCGCCCAACGAGGAGTTGTACGGCTGGTGCCCCCGCTGGAGCCTCAAATGGAAGAGGTCCCTACACCAAGGCCACATGTATCGATGGGATATTAATGCATAAAACTCTTGGGTATCTAACTGATCATCAGCGGGGAGGCATCATGAAAGAACTAGATGCGAAACAGTCAAAAAACTATACCGGGTGAGCTGACCAGGTTGAGATGACTTATTGTTTTTTGAAAACACAAAGACAGACATTTTTTTGGTGCACTGAGTCGAAAATCATAATTCAGGGTCCTCTTGTATGGATACGTCGGTCTCATGCACCAAATAATGGACTCTAGTATATGAAAACCACACTTAGTACCCTTAAAATAGTTGCTTCACAAAAAAGAAATATCAGAGTCCAATGTTCTGTGGTAGAACCGACACCTATGATACCAATTTGTCATGACTCGTCCCCCAATGCCCATATCAAGACTACCCCAAGCCCGCCTTCCATATTCCAGGGGCTGACGACTAGCACCAAAGGCATAAATCCCTAAACTGGGAAGGCACTGCCATTATAACTGTAAAAAAACACAACAGAGTACACAAGTGGAAGGAAAACACAAAGTAAAACTGAATGAAAGAGAAGTGCTGGAAACTAAAAGGGGACAGAAATACAAGACCAATAGGAAAGTACATGTACAATTGAAAAGAAAGTACAAGTGAAGAAAAGTAAAGCAGCAACTGGGTCATCCTCCGGGGTTCCTGCCAGAAAGGTAGGTATAGATGGCCTCTTTAGCAATCCATGTTCGTTCGTCTACTCCGTGTACTATCACACCGAGTGGTAATCCTCCATGTACCATCTAGTCCTGATATTCTCTGCCTCTGTCAGCGATGTCCGTCGTCTGCAACCAACACAACGAGGTGCGGGCATATCTCGTGTAAGGGTGAGTATAACGATACTCAGTAGGGACCCCCGAGACCCTTAAGGTCTCACAAAATTCCACAAGAATAAACCACAAAGTAGAAAATCAACGGATAACCAATACTTATGTATATAACCATACATACACCTATGTTATCTAGTAACCCATCTCAATCATGAGGAAAACACAAAAGTCAAAGACTCAACTCAACAAATATTTTTATTCACATTGTCGAAACCACGGCTGCTGGAGAACACCTCCTATGTCTAGTATAGTGGGCCTGCCACAAACTACCAGGGGCTTCCCACTAACCATGAACTAATGTGGTACTCCTCTGGTCGAGTATCGTGGGTCTGTCGCGCTAACATAGAGGCGCTCCCCATTGTGGGTCTGCCGCCAACTACTAGGTGCTCCCCCTAATAGACTGTATAGGTACTTCTCTTGTCGAGTAGAGCGGGTCTGCTGCCAACTACGAGGCGCTTCTCTTCCATGGTTTTGCAGCCAATTACTTCGTGCTCCCCACTAGGCTAGTCGAATCACTCTGAGTCTAATCGGTTAAGCAGTCATCAGGTCTCAGCCAGCTACTAGGTCTCCGCACTTTATCTGCTCGTCACCAGAAGGATCCGCTCCATGAGCTACTGGGAAATACTCCAACTATCACAAAGTGCCACAAAGAAGTATCTAAACGGTCATCCTCCTCATAGTGGTCTCAACACAACTGACCGCGCGTCAATCGGACGCCCAGTCTGTGAGTTATTAGCCTTTTAGTCCATGGGGCCCGGTTAGATTTGAGTACGATCCAACCAGGCCGTATCTCAACTAAACACCAAACCCCAGTGGGCTATACTCCAAGGGACCGTCTCTCATCGAGATTACAAGATCAACTGACGGTTCGTCAAATGGACATCCGGTGCCAAAGATAAGGCCAAAGTAAGAAAATGTGTCAGTAGTGGGCCCGAGCCAGGTCTGACACGGTCGGACCGACTCGGCCCAACCCAGACTGGGCCGACCCGATCATACCCGCTGGGATTGACCCAGCCTATTGGGCGTGTCAGCCCGCTATGTTTGGCCTGGTCCACTGGGTCTGGCCCAACAGACTGCGGGGGCGGTTCGGCCTGAAGGTCGCCATATAGGTGACTCAGCACGAAGGCCAGGGCCGGTTCGGCTAGCACTACAAGGGTCAACGCTCGGGCGACTCGGCCTGATAGGCCGGTCGTCCGGGAGGAAACCTGGTAGGCCGCGGGTAGGCCGGATGGATTCCAGGTAGGCCGACGGCACCGGGATGGGCGCGGGGGCGTCGGGCATGGCGCTGGTTGGGTCAGGTAGGCCGCGGGGGCGCGCAGGCAGCGCATGGGGGTGCACGGGTGGCGCGCGAGGGCACTGAGCAGCGCACGGGGGTGCGGGCAGCGTGCGAGGGGCACAAGCAGGGCATGGCCAGGGCCAGGCAGGCCGCGGGGCAGGCCGCTGGTTCGGTCGGGGCGTGTGCTGAGCAGGGCATCGGGAGGTAGTGGGTAGGCGATTCGGGCACCGCCCGGCCGGCGGTGTTCGGCCAGGAGCACCGGTGCGTCATAGGGGCAGCGCGATACACAGAGGCTGTCGGTAATGTGGCCTTCTTCATTGATTCCTTAATTACCTCTTACTTCATCTTCTAGCCGACGTTCAATCAAAACAAGATCGGTGGAGGGTTCAGGACAAGTTGGTTTGGCCTGCACCCTCCATGTTTATGGTGGTAACAATTTGTTCTCAAGAATGAATCACAATATTCCACCCATAAAAGATAATCATCATCGTTATTCGATTCTTAAAAAAAGAATAACCCGGAACTTAAAAGAAACTAAACCCCTACCTCGGGTTCGTTGTTCGTTGACGATGTCGAGGAAAGGCGGACGTCGGAAATGAAGAAGCCAAGGATGGAATCATCAGCGTACTTCAAGGATACACTTCCTCCTTTGTTCTGGTTGAAGAAGGAAGAAGGTATGCTTCGTTGGCGGATGAAGCATTCTATTTTCTTCGATGGTCATTCTTCGTTGGAGTGTACTTCTCCTTCCCAAGCTCCACCAAATGCCAAGGGAAAAATAATAGGAGAAAGCGTTGTCTATTATTTGTTGGCACAAAAATCCCAATTGTGGTGTTTAATTAAATGAGACAACTCTTTTAATTAATGGGGTGGAGTTTGCTCAATTAAGTGAATAGGGTTTGCAAAAATTTAAAAAAAGGGTAGTTGAAGAGTTTCTCCACCATAATTGGGGTGTTACAAGGGGTTACAAGCCCGGGTGGTTCCCACCAAAATTATCCTCCCAAGGGAGGTTATATTCAGGTGGGCCCCACCACCATAACCTCTCATGGGAGGTTATGGTGTGGTGTCCCCCACCTCTAACATCCTTTTGGAGGTTTTAGCCACCATGAATAAAAATAAATTCACAGTTTATTTTTATTTAAATTATTATTAAAAACAAAAAAAAACTAACAATCATTCCCAACCATCTGTCATCGAGGTGAAAGTATTCTTAAGTGAATACCAGCACTACGAGTTCAACGGTGTCCTCAGATTTCAATTCTGAGCTCCGCTTCAAAATTAATAAAATACCGCTCGTACGTTTACTGAACGTACCTGACCAAAACTTTAGAAATTGATTTTGGGCGCCCCAGGCCACAGAATTAAGCGCCTTAAACTTTCGCGGACTCGTAAAATTCCCATGTATTTAAGAAAAAAATTCCATGGAATTTCCATGTATTTACACTCATAAATGAAATCCATCAACTACCACTCACTGATAATATCATAAACAACATATGTTTTATACTACGAGCTTAGATCATTAATATCTAAATTACCCTTGTCGTGAATATAGCCTATATTAATAGAGAAATGATGTAGGTATTAAATACATCATTTTTATTAAAGGATCATGTTTCCCTGAGTGATTATGTACATGAAGCACTTAGGGTTTTTTTAAACCATAAAACTTTCCTCCAATAAGTAATATCTCTAAAAATGATAAAAATGTACCATGACTACTATATCAATGTATTTAATTGGGTATTTATTCCTAGGAGGTCTCATCTAAATAGACTCATACACTACAACATTTTCTCATTTCATTAAAAAATATACCTAATTTATGCCTAATGCACCACAAAAAACTGTATAGCCTCTTCCCAACGTAGGCAGAATTTGGATTGGAGGAAATATCATTCTTTCTTTCAACTCCTAAAAAACATTCACAAATGATTCATACTATGAAAACATTACAAAGTTATTCATCAACCCAAAAATTGGTGTTAAAAGGCGTGATACATTCTAAATAAAACATTTATTGTAACTGGTTATCCATTAGAAACTCTACATGTCAAAAACATTCATTGAATGTTTCTAGTAATCATGGATCTCACCTTCTCAAGACCCATAGATAGTCCTGATTCGAAGATAATGTGACCCACTAATTGAACCTTAACAATCAATAATTTGAAGTTAGTGTGCTTAGAATATATCATATTCTCTATTAGTGTGAAAAATAATATTTCAATATGATTTTCATGATCTAGTTGAGAATGAGAATACGGTATGATATCCTATTTTAAAACCACTAAAAAAGAATCTATTTTTGAGGGGAAACTAATTCATCAAGACCATAAAGAGAGTGGGTGTATTGTTTAGACTGAATGACATAACAAAATTATCATACAATCCACACATGGATAGTAATTTAATTAATGTTATACATGAGGGTCTAAATTTCATATGATAGTAACCCAGACTCAAATTAATCTTTGATGAATGCATATATCCTCATTGATCAATAGTGAGATCATATATATGTGGTAGTATGTACTAGTTATTAAATTTATGTCGATTCATCCTCCAGTAATCAACAGATAGCCTTATGGTTCCATCTTCCTTTTTAGAAAAAAATAGTTGAAACCCAAACAGAAGTACTAGGCTATATAAATCCTTTGAAATCCAGGTCCTATTACTACCAATTGAGTTTCTGAATCTCAGTAGTCTCCATCATGTATATAGGAATATAAACTAGTTATTCTCAAGGAAGAAGATAAATGATTAACTCTACCTTTCTCTCCAAAGGTATCCTTGAAATTTCCGTTGTAACTGGGTGTGCAGCAGAAGCCCCAAACAGGTGGCTTTTTAAACTTTTTCCACCGCCGTTCGCCGTAAACTTGCTGAAGTCAGTGAAGAGCAGCCCGGTCAAAGCCGAGGACCACGGGTGGAGGATTTTAAGCACAAAAATTAAACCGTAAAATACCTGTTTTAAATCTGAAGCCGTGCACGACGTCTGCTCATCGTTGGTGATCAATGCTCGAAGAATCTGAAGTCGACTTCATCTAAATCATCCACACGTGCTTCATAGAATCCGTGGGAGCGCCATTCGTCGTAATCCAGGTGCTAGCGCGGATTTGCAACGATTCCATTGACGCTCCAATGACCACGACATCGCATCGCTAGCGATGCCCAAAAGAGAGCTCCATCTGAGCTCCTTGGATCCAGAGCATCTCTCTCTAGAATGTGGGAGAGAGGAGAGGAGAGATAAGCTCCATGTATAGTATTTGGAAAATGCAACTCCTCTTCTATTAATAGTGCACAATAAAATACCTGGTATCGCCTCGCCGGCCCCGAATACTTAATGCACCATCAATGACATTTATTACTACTACACTGAGTCATAAATATTATTATCATTTTCTTGTAATATATTAAAATATATTACATGATAATAACTGAGTCATTAACTTGACTCATCGCTCCCATAAATATTAATTGAAACTTGAATACTTTAATATTCGTCAATTAATATTTTTTCATGTATTTACTTAAAAACTCATAAATACATTTAATAAATAAATTTAATACTCATTATTCTAAACTCGAATAATTTGAATTTTTTTATTTCATTGGTGGTCATTTAACTCTGGACAATTTCGGAACCCTTGTGGTGGGGCCCACTATGTCCAATTCTCCTATTCAACTGAATAGGGTAGATTCTTGAATACGCTATTGTGTGTAACCCTCTGGGCCCTTATTTCTACAGCTGTGAATAGTATTCATAGACCAAGAGCGGGATCTAGCAACCCATCTTCGCCCCTGAAGAAATAAGGATTGTCATAGCAGTGACAAACAACCTACGAACATGCACTATGTAATATAATCTCTTTGTCTATAATATCTCATAAAGAAGGAAGCACACTTGTGTCATCACCCTTTTCATGATTTATTGTTTGTTGATGTAACTGGATGGATTTACCCTCGACTTCCATGGCCATGGTCTTATAAAGGTACTACCATCCATATCAACATGGGCAGATATATATTACTTCCATAACCTGGAAGTGACAAATCATTTCTTGACCATTCAACCAATGTCATCCCACCAATGACGCACCCGACACGAACTACCTCGCCACGACTTCATTGCCATGGTTTTCATCTTACATCAAATTACGCAATCAAATGACATACATTGGTAATGATCTCAACTCAGGAGACCATTACACATGATCGTAGATAGGAACATCCAATGACACCCAAAACTTGTGGTGTTCCTATTGGCGGGTCAGTCCTCATGATCTCACTACTAGAGATCACCAAGTGCGAACTTCATGAGAAGAAGTCTGAATGCTTGTGAGCCCCCAGCACCTGATGGTCAGATATCTACTATGTCCAATTAGTAAGATGTATCTAGACCATAGAATATATATTTAAGATTAATGTCATTGTATCTAGAGGTTCTCATTATAGCCTGTGAACTGCTATAGCCTTTCGATATGACAATTAATCTTTGGACATTACCATTTCAATAGTGGATGCAGAAAAGTCTACACTACATTGGTAAGATGACATCATGCATAGTTGACTCTATACACGATATGGTAATCAAATGCACATAATAGTTGGGTCTAGGGCACCCACTATTTCAACACTCCCACTTTCACTAGAGCCAACGTGCTAACCAAACTTGTTAGCTACTCACATGATAAGAATCATGTTTCTGCTGAGTAAAGGCCCTAGATACTGGGTCCACCCCGGTTCCGCCATGTGGCTATTCTACTATAGAGACATCATCTCTTTGATTAAAACTTCTCTAGAGATGGTATCCCGAGTACATACCATTTTGTCCACTGTCATAACATGACATCTTGGCTAGTAAGAATATCATAATATACATTATTATAATACTTTTCCCACCAGGTGCGATTTCAAGAACTAGAACAAGTCATTGCATTTAACTGATTCTTAGATATCTTAGAAGCTGTAATGTACTCGGTCTTGTAGATATTGCCACCACATGCTTATGTGAGCTTGAATCGATCATCGCCTTTAGCCCAACTTCAATACTAGATCTCTTGATCTATGGAAGACCAGTTTTTATCCCTAAAAACTAGTATCCTTTCTTCTCTACTTACGAGGTACATATCTTTTGTAATTGCTGAAGTACAATTAGATTGTTCTGACCGCATCCCTTGCAGTGGTCCTGGATATAACTGATATTTTATTATTGTAAAATATACCTTGGAAATATCGGTTCTTGAACATATCATGGAATACGTGATTGATCTATCACTCCAACGTATGGATTTCAACTCACCGCATTTATCTCTTCCCATGTCACAGATATGTCAACATGGAGAGATTATGCCCTGTGACATCGGAAACAATTCATCTCTTGAATTGTTCCAACATGTATTTTTCAATACAATGTCACTATATATACGATTGACTAGGACCAAGCAATCTATAGATCTGCCTTAGTAGATCTCGTTCTCTAGAACATAGGTTGCTACTTTTAGTCAATCATTGGAGAGTAAATTTCATTTTGGTCTTCACTAACTGTCAGACCAATGTGTGTTTTCCAGATGTTACCAAAAAATTTTCTTATTGGAAAACCTTAGAGATCCCACTAACCTCTAGTAGACACATGTAAAACATTTGTTTTAAATGTATATACTATGATCATGTTGCTTACTTTAATCCTAAACTGGATTTTAGTAAATTGTAACTTTTATTAGAATTCTGTGACATGACCATCCCTGTCTGGTTATGTCGTGTATACACCATCCAATATTAGTGGTCATGACATCCAATGCTAAATAAATTGATCATAGATATTAGCTATGATAAGTAAATTTCTAACGGATTTAGGCATAACAACTTGGTGAAACCAATTGAGCCTTATTGGTACTAAGCTCGTACCATCCATGTATCAACTCACTTGAATACCCACCACAGTATTCAAAATAATAGCCCCTTTTTTAATTTGATACATGGAATCCATTAATTGAATTTTAGTTAGTCTTATCAATTTTAGCTAATTTCCTTATACTGCTTACTTGTAAGAAATATTATTCACTTTGAATAATAGATCACCGGCCACAGTGAATATAAAAACCATCATCATGGTTTTATCCTTCCTATGCATTATGTGTCTCCGAAACATTTGTTGTTCCACATGCGCTTGTGGAACTAGTTCCTATGCCAACTACTTGTGCATTTTTAGCATTGACTAAACACAAGTCAATATAGCTCCAACTTTCTCAAATAGAGATGTGCACCCTTATATAGAAGTGTATTCTATTTCTTTACAACCTAATCATCTATCTTAGGTATTTATGTAACATCCTAAACAACTGTTAGGATTATTACACTAAATGCACAATGTGTTTGTCTTGACGCATGTTTGTTTATGTCTTAACAAACTCTTTGTATCCAAAAACATGTTCTTATGACATAATGGGTTTACATCATACTATGACTTGTATGATATCCCTTTTTCATTATAGTTTGCATATGTTTGTGGGTAATCGCTGTTATTTGCAAAGAATTTCATGAAATATAGTGGATGTTTTTGCTAGTTCTAACATTGTTATTACTTACATCAATACTTTGATGTATCAAATGTGTGTTTAGGAAATACTCCATGCTACATTTTGTTGATCAATGTTGATATGTAATATTTCATAATCAATCTTCCCCCATTAACATCAACGTCGTGATTTCGATAAGGTAATATGCGTTTAGGAATTGCTCCATTGCTACATTATCATAATTGATGAATACTTGGTCGAGATATTCTTCGGTATCCCCACCCGAAGAAACTCATATCTCTTGACCATGAAAATACTTCACTATGATATTCCTTAATTACTTAAAAAAATCTTATGAAGTATATATACCTCTAGCTTATACTTGGAATAGTTCATACTATCATGTTGAACTATTTCCAAAAGCTTTGTGACCTGCCTTTATTTCTAAAAGCTCCTTTTTCCAAACTAAAGGAATCGATGATACCAAAAGTATTTAGCTGTGCCGAGCCTAAATACCATTCTTGGTATATTCATGATGCCCATTTTTAGTATTACTTGACAATGAATTATCCTGTCACAACTGGGTATAAGTCTTACATTTATATTCATCAGTAATTGACTATGATTCATGTATCATTGAACTAGTGATTGAGTTTACCAAAAACCACATTCATTCCAAAAACTGAAAGATTGTCTCATTGCATCCAAGGACACATGAGATTAATGTTTGTGGTTATACTCAACAATAGTTCCACATGAATCTTTCACTTGGAAATTAAAGAAGTCATGTACTTCTCACCACTGGTCTACGTATCACCCATTCATAGCCACTTGTAGAATACACCTGACTTCTAGTAAGTTTTCTTTTTTAACTTGTTTATCATATTATAATACACATATGTTACCAACATATTGTATTTAATACCCATGTAGTAAAATAGATACATTACATTGATGAATATGCCTGATGTAAAAGAGGCAACTTGCTCTTTTAAATCGGGTTATTGCTTTTAAGATTCTATAGTATTATTCTATAATATGTAATGCAAATAACCTCTATTAATACGTCATTAATTGAAGGACATTGTGAATGTGTCATTGGCATTAAATTCCTTTGACCTTTTCACATTGTCTTTCAATTTATCTGCCATAAGAATCAAAGCTTAATTGTCATTTATTTATATTCACTTGGCGAACCTTACCTAGATAGGTAATAAAGCGTTTACTCAATACTTGTTCATTTTGTAACTTAAAACGAGACATGAGTAATGTGCTGAAAATGATATTTAAAGATCATGATCGATCTTTCAATTTGCACATGATGGTGTAAAATTTGCCTTTTTTATATCATTCCTTCACTTTCTCCTTGAAAACATCTCGGAGATGAGACTTTATGTTATATAATATATGTCCTGGTGTGGCGATTGCAAATGATACCAGACGTTGATGAAAGCATAATGATATGACTATCATATTCTTTGTACATTACTCTCATATAAGCAATTTTCACTCTCGCTTCTTGAGGTAGTTTAACAGTGTTGGGGATACTGACACCTATATAATAGTACTATACGCACGCGCCTATACTGTTCATAGATACTTGTGTCAGTGTGGACATTTACTTTGTCAATTATTTATCGCAGTTTAAACTTGTGGTATAACATTCCATTTTCTTCAAAATAAATTTTAGCAGATAATTACCTTTTATCTGGATTACCAGTTTAGAAATTTTTATTAATTACTTAAATCATTTTATGTCTCCCACTATTTTATCGAATTCTAGGAACCCTCTTTGCTAGAATCTGAATACTCGGTCACTTGTGTATTCTAGTGGCAAGGATCTAGGAACCACCCCTCATAGTCTACAAGCTAAGGCTACGCCACTACTTGGAGGGTTCTAGGTAAGATTTTGGCTAGCCGACCACTTTATAGTTTGCGGTTCCTTGATATGTTGAGTGAAGTCCCAGCTTCTTAAAATCAAAATTTGATTTACTCAATGCTTGCCATGAAAATGATAGCAAGGTAGCTAGGGATAATCCTTATAGAACTTCAGTTAAGTCGACCCATCATTCAGATAAGGACTCCCCAGTAGTAAGAGGCACCCTCAGCTAAGGCATGAACCGACACCTCAAACAGCAGGTTTGGTCCAAATTTGAATGACGGAAGGCTGTTTGGAATTAATTTATCATTGAGGGTTTTATTATTTATAGTGTGATGAAAGAAATCATTTTCTAATTTTATAAGAACGTACTTTGTGATCGCACTCACAACTGACCGTGCATAAATAGAAATTTCATCGCGTCACATGTTCATTTTATCTTGCATGCTCATTTATTATTCTACTATCTGATTGCGCAATAAATTACTTCTGTACAAAAATAATAAACCATGCAGAAATAAAAAGAACACGTGATCATGATCCGGTACTATTGGTTGATCCGTTGAGTGAATAACGGACCAACCGAAAACCTAGGGGTAAATACCTTGAGTTGCGTGGCTTGCAACTTGAATAACAATGTTTGCTCATCCAATGCATCCAACTCCTATTTGGTGTGTCGCCGTCACTTGGCATGAAATGCATCATCAGTCATCTCGTCATTATAAAATTTTACTCGCACGTAGGAGAGGGGGTCTCAGACTATAAATATACAACTTTGAGAATGGGCGCGCAGGCCCTTATACATATAATGACACCAGAGATGACACACAGATCACCTTTTATTTAATTAAAATAATTATTGCATAACCACATGCAATAATTAAATAAATAATTAAATAAATAAACCACTAGATATGCATTGGTCGGACTCCAGCTAATGATCAGTCATATACGCATTAAACTCGCGTATATTAAATAAATGCAGAATTAAAATTTCAACTAGCATTAAAAATAAACACGAGGACATTTTAATTGAATTAATAATTTCACTCTAATTTTTAATCCAATATTTACGTCGTTCGGTCCAATTTAATTAAATAAATTTTAAAACTAAAAATTAAATTAATTAATTAATTTAATTATCTCCCAAATAATTAATCACGGTGCATTAATATTTTAATAACCAAAATTAATGATTAATTAATTTAATTATCAACTGAGATTAAATTAATTATTTTAATTAATTTTGATTAAATTAAAACACCTAGGTCTTCAAAACTTCAGGCCGGGCCTGTGCGGGTCGGGGTGAACTTGCGCAGGCCCAGTCCAGCTGATAACGACCTCGTGCAGGGGCGTTGTGGGATGGGCAAGTCTGCCTAAGTATGTTTCGGTCTAGGAAGACTCGTCCAAGCCTGTTTTAGGGAAATCCCGGTATGTGCATATGGTTACATCCTAGTGGTGCACGTTGGAACAGGACGCAGCGGGGAAGGTTGGGTGAGGCGGTGGGCTGGCTAGGTTCGCAGACCTAGTGTGCCGCGTTCTGGAGTGGCCCGACACGCTTGGGGCACCTGAGGTGAAGCCTAGAGTGGGCGTCACATGCTAGACAGGGAAGTGCGATGGGTTGCTGGTCGTGGCGAGAGTGAGCTCTATGGCGGAGGACCTATCCAGCGCGGTGTCGCTCGGCTAGTGTGGGGTGCCTACAGGTCGTGGGAGGCGACAACAGCGCCTGCCACAACGGGTCTCGACCGCCTAAGGAAGAAGCCTTTGGCAGGGTTTTGGCAGTGTGATACAGTGCTGCTGGTGGTTCCAACCTCTGCAGCGTGACCTAGTGCTGAAAGGGAGGAGGCCACGAGCGGCCGGGGCAGTGGGCTGCCGCTGCTTCGGGAAGGAGTTGAGTGCGGGGGAGGTCCGGAGGGAGTCCAGCGCGAGGTGCGCTAGGTCTGTCTGCACTGCTGGAGGACCGTGCACAGGGTGGGAGCAAGATGCGGCGGCCTACTACGATTTCTGCCGACGGAGGAGGCCCCGTAGGGATGGGAGAGGTGGCCTCAGCATGTGGAGCTGGTGCAGGGAAGACCGACCTGGGTTGGCTGGATAACAGCTTAGCAGGAGCAAGGCGGAGAGATGGAATCTCCACTGCAGTGCGGAGGAGGAGAGGAGGCCCAGGCCGCTCGGCGTGCTACAGAGCACCGGGGATATAAGGTCCCAAAAAGACATGTCTTGCACATGTAGGCTGTCGACCCCCTTGATTTTTTTTTGATTTTCTTGACCTGGTTTGCAGGTCAGTCACCTTCCCCCTTTTTTTTACCTGCTTTGCAGGTCTTTCAACCAATTATTTTATTTCCTTTCTTTCTCAAGTCTATGTTTAGACTTAGAAAGAATAAAAAAACATATAATAATAAAATATTATTATAATAGATTTTTACAATAATAAAATTTTTATTATAATTAAACTATTATTATTATAATTAAATTATTATAATAATAATCATTAAGGTTCACCGAAAATCACTATTACGGTAATTGGATGTTCACCAGGTTTACAAAAAAACAACCGGTTTAATTCTGATTTTAAAATTGGGATGACTGCAGATGGGTCATCCGATATCGGATTCAAACACGGTCTGCAGCGTTGGGACCGTAATGATGACCATCATTATATTTTATAAAAATTTAATTTATTTGGCTTTAAATCGACACATTCTCCCTCTGATACCACTTTTTGGAACCGGGCGTGCAGCGGAAGCCCCAAACATGTGGGTTTTTAAAATTTTTCCACCGCCTTTTGCCGTAAACTTGCCGACGTCGGTGCAGAGCAGCCCGGTCAAAGCTGAGGACCACGCGTGGAGGATTTTAAGAAAAAAAATTAAACCATAAAATACCTGGTTTAAATCTGAAGCCGCGCATGACATCTGCTCGTCGTTGGTGATCGCTGCTTGAAGAATCCGAAGCTGAATTCATCTAGATCATCCACACACACTTCAAGGAATATGCGGGAGTGCTATTCATCGTAATCCAGGTGCTAGCGCAGATTTGTGACGATGCCTTTGACGCTCCAACGACCACCGCATCGTATCGCTAACGATGCCCGAGAGAGAGCTCCATCCTAGCTCCTTGGATCCAGAGAATCTCTCTCTAGAATGTGGGAGAGAGGAGAAGATAGATAAGCTCCATGAATAGTATTTGGGAAATTCCTCTCCTCTTCTATTTATAGTGCACAATAAAATACCCGATATCACCTCGCCGGTCCCGAATACTTAACACGCGATCAACAACATTTATGACTACTACACTGAGTCATAAATATTATTTTCATTTACTTGTAATATATTAAAATATATTACATGATAATAATTGAGTCATTAACTTGACTCATCGCTCCCATAAATATTAATTGAACCTTGAATAATTTAATATTTGTCAATAAATATTTTTTCATATATTTACTTAAAAACTCATAAATACTTTAATAAATAAATTCAATACTCATTATTCTAAACTCGAAAAATATGAATTTATTTATTGAATTGGTGATATTTTAACTTTGGACAATTTCCAAACCCTTATGGAGGGGCCCACTTTACCCAATTCTCCAATTCATCTGAATAGGGCAGATTCTTGAATAAGCCATTGTGTGTGACCCTTTAGGCCCTTATTTCGACAGCTGTGAATAGTATTCACAGACCAAGATTGGGATTTAGCAACCAATCACGGCCCCTGATGAAATAAGGATTGTCACAGCAGCGACAACCAACCTACGAACATGCACTGTGTAATATAATCTCTTTGTCTATAATATCTCATAAAGCAGGACGCACTCTTGTGTCATCGCCCTTTTCATGATTTATTGTTTGTTGATGTAACTGGATGGATTTACCCTCGACTGCCATGGCCATGGTCTTATAAAAGTACTACCATCCATATCAACATGTCCAGAGATATATTACTTCCATAACATGGAAGCGTCAAATCCTTTCTTGACCATTCAACCAATGTCATTCCACAAATGACGCACCTGACACAAACTACCTCGCCACGAATTCATTGTCATGGTTTTCGTCTTGCATCAATGTACGCAATCAAATGACATACATTGGTAATGATCTCATGTCAGGAGACCATTACACATGATCGTAGATAGGAACATCCAATGACACCCAAAACATGTGGTGTTCCTATTGGCGGGTTAGTCCTCATGATCTCACTACTAGAGATCACCATTTGAGAACTTCATGAGAAGAAGTCTCAATACTTATGGGCCCCCAACACCTGATGGTCAGACATCTACTATGTCTAATTAGTAAGATGTATCTAGACCATAGAACATATATTTTAGATTAATTTCATTGTATCTAGAGGTTCTCATTATAGCTTGGGAATTTCTATAACCTTTCGATACGACAATTAATCTTTGGACATTACCATTTCAATAGTGGATGTAGAAAAGTCTACACTATATTGGTAAGATGACAACATGCATAGTTAACTCTATACACGATATGGTAATAAAACTCACATAATAGTTGGGTCTAGGGCACCCACTATTTCAACAATTTCATCTTGGAAAAATATTTAATTTATCCACCACAAGATTTTTTTTTGATATATTCCTTGTTCATAAAGAAAAATACATGAAACATGGTCTAATACACCACTAAACTCATGATACATATATCTATCTTAACTTTCTTGAAAATCCCATTCTTCCTTATGAATATGAGTATCTCCATCATGTGAGATTCAATACACTATATGATTATAATTTTCAATGTGGGATACATTAGGTAATAACCATTCCATCCTGATAATTACATTAAAACCTATCATATTGAGGAAAAAAGGGTTCCGTAATAATGATAATATCTTATCTTCAGGGGGTACTACTTTCATTATAGTACACTTTATGATCATACTCCCAAAATAATATCATCAGTCATTACCCTACAAAAGTAATCAATTTCAAGCCCAAAAATCTTAGCTAAAACCAAAGATATAGCAAGTGTGACGTGACAATGTCAAATAAACCAGATATTAAAGTCAATGATATTAAGATCATTCCTTTCAATAAAGAAATCCTAACACACTTCTCTTCTGGTATAGGCTTTAATTTATATAAATTTCATGGTCCCCAACACTAAGATACAAGATAAATTCCCTTTCAAGATCTTCTATGTTGACACTGCACATCATACTTTTGGATTATGTGACCTCTTAATCATTTTTAGTCTATGTGGTTGGTTATATTTCATCTCTTGTCTTACATGGGAGCTATTAATCCTACTCTATGTTATTGATTGGGTTTGAATCCATATCACACTAGGGACCATAGGAATGGTCCAGAAATGTATCTTGATATAGACCATTTTGTTACAGGGTTGGAACCCAACATGGTCTCTTTCACATTGAGGGTTTGTGTGTCCCTTCCTTCTACATGGATGACATACCACATAACTATAGAGGTGTATACTCTGACTATCACTGCCCTCATGACGAGTCTCAAATAAATGATTCTTACCACTAGATGAACCACTCCACTTTGCTGGTGTTGAACCACCATTCCTTATTCTATAATATTATCCCATGTTATTCGTAGACATAATGTCCTATTTCATAATATGAAATATGATCATATGTATGAAGATGTTCACCTAAGGTCGGATGGCATATCTATACTCATCCTAAAATCATCTCAACCTGGATATTTCATCACTAGAAAATGAAGATTTATTACACTACATGTTGATGAAGTGTGATGAGAAATCAATGAATAACATAATTACCTAATATATATTCATTAACCCTCTATACCAATAATCTCTCAGTACCTCTAGAAGTAATTATTCATAGGAACTAGATTAGAAATCCCTCAAAACCATGCTCGGATGTAAGTCAGGATAGTTTAGAAAATCCAACCAATGTTTAGTATATCTATAAACCATATAATCTATCATATTTACCCTTCATTACATAAGAATCACTAGATTATTGATAATAGATTGAATGTCCTCCCTCTATGAATCATCACCCAGGGGTCCACCAACACTGATAAAGTAGGTGGGTGATGATGTTGGAACTCCCTGATAAGCATTATCATAGATTGTGAATGTTTTAGAACTCACTCTATAGACTACAAAAACCATAATGAACTCTCTCAAATATTGGAATCAATGAACATTACATATATTGAATGTTGTACTACTAGAGGTGTCGTTGGTGAAACTATTGGTAGGTCAAATCGCAATGTCTCAAGAGTGTAGTCATCGCCACCTTACTAACAATAAACCCAACGATTTCATGGTGGCATATCTATATAATTACCAAAAAACATCTCATAAAATTGATTAGGAAGAAAATATTATTGGTAGAAAATAATATATCCCTAAGGGATCAGTACCCAAAAAATATAATAACCCATCTATAGAAATATAAGGTTAGGTTATTGATGTGATTACAAAATTCAATTATCATGGTTTCGGTATGTGGAGTGTCAAATTCATGTTATATTGGAAAACTCCATTTAAGTATTAATTTTCATCCACATGTAATGAAAACCATTTCCTACAATATTTAAATATTAAACAACAATGTTTATACAATGGTTCAGTTAGATGAGTTGACATTCCACTTTTATAGAGTGAGAACATTATTAATTACAATTAGAATTTCCTATAACTATAACATGACATTTACATCAATTCTTTAGATGTAATAATTCCGTATATAATTAGTTAATTATATGGATCATCATTCCCAATTTATAATGAAATATATTTTATAGGTTACAATTTTCCTCCCTTTAATAACAACCAAATAAATTTTTGTCCCATGTAATAATGGTTACCTGGCTTAAAAATGTAATAATTGATTAGATGTGGTGAAACCATCATTATTTCTTGGAAAAATCTATTTTGGTTGATGCATAAACTTCATGTAACCTAATGTTTTCCCCTTTTTCCTATAATATACATTATAAAAATTTCCAGTATTACCATAAATGAACACATGATAAGAAACAGGAAATAAAAAATGAACATGAACATGGAATTGGACATGCATATAACACAATCTCTTAGTAACTATGATGACTAATGAGGCAATTCACCCTATCCATTCGGTCCCAAGGTTAAAAATCAATAATAAAAATCATTATAATAAATCATGTATGTTTTCTAATTGTGAAATAGTTAAACTATAAAAAACCTATACATGGATCTGGTTCACTCATAATTAACTAGACATGGTTGGACACATGGCTTCATGTGTGCCCCCTTTTATGATAAAGGCATCCGACTGGAAGTAATAGTCTATGATGGTATAGTGGAGATGATATAACCTTTTCATCCAAGTGAAACATAGAAGTAAAAAAAAGAAACAACATAAATAATATAATGCAATAGCAGTATAGTACAATATATTTCAAATAACTATCCAAATAATAATAAATGGTGACAATCCCAAAGTAGAGTCATATAAAAATTATTTCATGTTAATAAATAATTAATAGGATTAAATACGAATATAAAAACATGAAATGTATAAATATCAAAAATTCCAAAAAGACAAAAAAATATCATTATGCATCAAGAAAACTGGCTCAATAATTTTCTATCACACTCCCATAAGAATGAATTAAGAACCTATATTAGGACACTTTCCCTTATCCATATATACATCTATGAAGTCTATATGATTACTAATCATCAACATAAATAGGGTTCTACTAAAACTCAGTATCCCCAAAACTAATGATTTAAAATAGAAATCCAACCTATGAATATAAAATGTAACAATGTTCCATAAAAATAAAAAATAAGTCAATAAAAATAATTGTGTCGAGTCCGAGGTTCTCATGAGGTACCTAGATGACCATAACTTCTTCTTTATAAGATGATTTTATCGTAATATAAGAATACTTTTATTGATTTTGTATGCCAAAATTTCCTAAAATAACATATAATATAATAATTTAGGATCTATGGTGAAACTAACGCATCCCTAACCATTGGAGGTTGAACCAACCAATAGTAACAACAATGCATCTTTTCTATAGGCTTCATAGTGTAATCCAAATGATAAACCCTTGTAATTCCACCATAAATATATTAAACTAAGCCCCAGAAACACAGATAAGGTAATAATGGGATTACCATGGTTTGGATCCCAATGAGATAATCAGTGTAATCATGTGTCTAATAACATAAAAACTAATCTAATGAGATAAACTTGGAATTATCTATTTTGGAGATGAAGCCGAATCATTAGTGTTATGATAATTCATTAACTTATATAAGACAAGGAATGAATTACAAGGTGGGTATATCCCATAGAAACTACTTAGATAAATTAGAGTGGTGTCTTATTAGTCCACAAAGAATTACATTGTGAATCTAAGGAAGTATCATGTTAGAAAATTTTTTAAAATACAAAAAGGTCCATAAACTTTTAACCACAGATTTAATAATTAATAATTTTCCATGACAAATATCTATTCTAATTTATAATTCATCGTTTATTACATTCAGTATCATTTTCATGTATAAATTAAAAATAGGGAAATAGTTGTATTCATATTAATTTATAAAATCATTCATCTCATTATTCTTCCCACATCAATGTGATAGAATATAAAAGTGTTATGCTGTTTTCATTTTATAATAAATTTAACTCATTTAAATCTTCCACTGGTGAGCGGAATGCTAAATGAAATAATGTGGTTTTTCAGTCACTAAAAAGGAATGATGGTCATCAACATTTAGTCAAATTCAACCTAAGGGGTGGTTTTGGTTGTGTTCATGAACCTATAACCATGTAGTAAGGGCTAAATAACATCATTTTCGTGGTCCAAAAAATTATTTCTAGGTATTATAATTTATGGAGAAATCCATAGAAAGTATGATGTGTGAATGTATGAAACAAAATATAAAACAATAATTTTATTAAAAAATATAAAAAAAGAACCCTTAACATAGTAGTAGAATCCTCATCAAATATTATCACCATATTCGAGCTAGAATGTGGGAAAAGAGGAAAAATAGAAAAACACCCTAATATTATGGTATATTAGGTAACATTGAAATAATGTCAAATAGGGTAATAGAAACTAAGGAAATATGGTATAGGAGTGCTACCATATCTTAGGGTTATCGATGATAACCAACAAAGCACAAATAGATGGTCATTTGGGAGAGATACTTGAAATCCTAGATGATGGAAGAATGGGAGATCCCATAATGGGTAGCCGTGTGAATAAGGGAATAGAAATGGGAGAAAAAAATTTAATTTCCTATAGAGAAAATGGAAATTTTACACTTTTTAATGAAGTTCATGTCTTGGTTGCACATTTTTTCAAAAAATGTTACACTAGATGTCCAAGAGGAAACCCCTTGCATAGTTCATGTCCACTATTAGACAAACAGCGTGCAAATGGTTTGTTCCGTAGTTTCTTAAGGCCCACACCCTAAATGGGAAAGGTTCATGGTTTGAAAAACCATATGCACAAAGTGAAAATCACATCTATAATAAATATTAGTTTTTGTATGGTTGTTTAGCCTCTATTTTATGATTTTGAAAAACTATACTCTTCCCTATCGGGGCTACACAGTTGAGCAGCATGGTTTATAATGACCATGGGCAAACCATGGGACTCGTCGTATTTCCTATCAAAACAATACTCCAAGACCTAAACCAAGCCAAAATTCTCTAAAAACCTCTATGAAATCTTTATGAATTTAAATTTATATAAGATAAAATGTTATTACCAAAAATTAAATGATGTGTAACTTAATGAAAAACTAGGATCATACAATTGAAACCTTAGTAAATATACTATCACTGTGGTAAGGGTAAAATGGTTACCTTAAAATAAAACCTATGATATAAGTATTTTAAATAATCCGTTAACATTTTTACATTTCCAGGTATAAGTGTAATTTGAACAAAAAATTCATATATTCTAAAATATGGTATATTTCTACTATTTAATTTGATAATGACATTTATATTATTTTATTTAATTAGAAATTCCAAAATTTCACTTTCAATGTATTATTATATATACTATTCTTTTACATGGAAGAAATTATGAATGGTTATAGAAGTATAATTTGAATATTAATAAATTTATTCCATAATGTAAATTATTTTTAATTTTCAATGATTAAATAATTTTCTTAAATTCTTACAGAACACTGACTACGTTTTAAATTAATTAGTAAAAAAATCAAGTATGTTATTTTAAAAACTCTAAAAGTAATATTTTTTGCATACTTTATTATGTTGCAGTATTTTTTAAGAAAAATATAATATGTTTGTGATTTTCAAAAATTTTATATTTGAAGTACACTACATTCTTGATATATTTTTAAATACAATTATGTTAATATTATATTAAATGAAATCAATAGTAAATTATGTTAAATAATAATAAATCAAATGATTTCAAATATTTAAAAATATCATCTGTTTACATGTGAATAATACAAAGATTATAATAACAAACATTTTCCATTTATGGATCTCTTTTATTTTTATATCCATATTCTTGACACCTAAATAGTAAATAACATTTTATTCATGGTAGTTATTAAAGGGGTTAACTCTATATTAAAACTATGAGAGAGGGATTAAAGTATCACCTACACTTCTATAATTGTTATTAAGTGAGAGTATTTATACATATAATCACCTTATATTTTAAATAAATCATTTTGGTGGAACGTGAACTTGAAAATTAATATATATTAATATAATACATTATGTTATTGCAATGGTTACCCTATCCTTTTTTATATAAGGATGCCACCAGTCTTCCCATTCTCATACCTCATGAGCAATATACCTCCACCATCCCCTTACAAAAAAATTTCTAACTTCCTTAGTTACATTATTGAGGTTTTTATTCTTAAAATTCCATTCCTATGGCCTTTAAGGATATATCTAAAGATTTTTTTTAAATGGGAGGAGTTAAAGGACAGACCTTGAAAGTAAATATTTGAGGAAATGGGATTCTTAACTCAGTATCAATTCATTGGTTTATACAACTAATTTTAAGACTATGCTATTAAAATATTATGTGATAACTGATATTTGATTTTTTATTTTGTATTTAAACTTTCTTTCATGATTTTATAATCATTACACATATTCACTTCATTGATTAATTCATAGAATAATGATATGATATGATTATTTGTATCAATATTTTTTTGAATCATGTATTGTGTTATGAACCTGCTTCATTTTATAATGAATTTATGCTACTTATTGAAACTTTGTATCATATATTACTCTATTATCATGATATTTAAACACCCCTTGAAGTTATATCATTAATTAGATAAATATTAAAATGTTATAAAAGTTTCAAGTATTTTTGTGTTATCAATTTTAATTCCTTGAGGAATAATTCCTTCTATGCACCATTTTACATTTTATATAGTTTAATCAGGTAATATGAATATTTTTTTCACATATTATATCTTGGAAATGGTGGTTTTTTCATAATCATGTTATGTTCCCCAATTTAATCATCTTTTTATGAAAATATTAACCATGTTGTGAGTGTTTATCATTTCATGTTTCATTCATTAAGAAATGTTTTGATTGATGCACCTAAAATTATTTATATTGTTTATGTAATATATATAAAAATAGTATCATTAATATTATTATAAACCTATAATTATATGTTCCTTTATATGTTATTACTTTCAAAGGGATTTTTGTATTAATAAATCATAATAGTTTTATATTAAAAATGTTTCATTGATTTTTATAAAGGATTTTATCCAAAATATATTTTAATTTTTTTATTAATTTTATATTTTTTTACATACATACATTATTTACTAGAGTTATTTTTTATTATCTTTGACCTTATTTTAAAAGTTTATAATGTAAAACTTATTAATTTATTTTTACCAATGTCATTTTTTACACTTTTATAAAAATTTGAAAAGAATAATTAATTTTAAAGTGTGTGTCATGAAAAAAAATTCAAATCAAATGAAAATTATTTTTTTAAGAATCCATTATGATTATACATGATTTTTTTCATGGATATTAATTTTATCAATATTTTTGAAATTTTTAGTTTTTTAAAAGAACAAAAATAAAACAGAATATTCCTATATTTTCTATGAAACATTTTCAATGTTATTTTAAAAAAATTCATCAATGCAGACGTCTTTTAATGATTCCAATGATCCATTGGAGATATTACCTTATGTCACTATTCATTTCCATTCTCTCGTGTTTTTTTATTATGTTTTGAGGATATTTTAATTTAACGCCTTTATTTTCCACCGGTAAATCTAAATAAAAAGAAATGAATGTTGTTTCCATAATTTAATGATAAAAAGTTAGTGTTCCTAAATTTTTTTATTTATATAGTACTTGGATAAATGTTTGGATGATTTTTGGGTGGTTCCATTGTAAACCAAGGATGTGAGTGTCTTCTAAATACCTTTGATAAGTTATATAAAGTGAGGGAGTCAGCTATTGTAAGTTACTCTGAATAGATGATGAATTTAACTATTATAAGATACTTAAATGTTTTTATGGAGTTATTGGATATGTGTATATACAAATAGATTAATGATTTAAGAGAATTAACATATGAATAATAGAATATTGGAATTGTCTAATTTAGGTGATTCAAGATGATTGTTTTATGTTCAAAGTTAACACCAATATTTATGGTTTTATAGTTTATAATGTTTTCTTTGATAAGGTATTATTTTTTTCCATGGATCATGACAGTTAACATCTTTGTATATCATCTTTTGATAAATATTTATTCCATGTATCGTTATTCATGTTCCATCTTTTTATGAATTATAATTATTTTATGTTCATAATAATTTACATTGAATATGTTCTCATACCCTTATTCATATCACATTCTCATTGAAGTTACTATGTTTTTAATTCCAATATCTTCCTTTGAATTGTATTGGAGCTCACCCTTGTTATGATTATTTTCCTTAGTTTATAAGTTATGATGTTGTATTAGATTTATATTGAATGGTTTTATATGGGATATTATGAATACATATTGTGGAATAAAAAACACGGTGTAGTGAAAAAGGATCCCATATAAAGAAATGGGTATTGTTGTGTAATAATTTTTCCCTAATTCTATATAACTCTAAACCTAAAACGTCTTTATTTGTTAAATAAATCCAATATTTTTTTCATATCATAATTTCAAGTAAAAAAATTTTGTTTAGTTTATATGTATCAACATATAATTTTAATGATTATGTTTTTATTAATATATTTTGGAGTGTAGGTTTGGGGATATTATAGTGTGTGTATGTGTAATCTTATTATGTATAATTTTAGTGTTTAGTTTTTTAAGGGAGTAGTACTATAGATAACTAGTGAAAACACTAGAGGATTTCTAAGAAAAACATCCTTAAATTTTGGTAATGTAGAGAGTGTGTCATTTAATAGTAATAAAATATATATATGCATATAAAATTTTTATAAAGTTAAATGATTGGATGTACATAGAGGAAATACCCTAAAAAGGATGGTTGGGTATTAAATATATCATTTAATGATGAAAAAATAATTGTCCTAAATGCCCACCTTATTTGAAACCCCCAAGAGATATGATTTGATTGATTCATATTCTTTTTTTGAAACATTATAAAGGATATGAATACTAGGGGATAGAATATAATTTTGAAATATATAACTAGTATGGTTATAGAACCTAGCAGGAAATAACCATGTGTAACCTCGATTGAATCCTAGTGGTTCATAAGAAATGTTATACTTGTCACATGGTAGTTATTTATTCATATTTTATAGAAATATTTTTATGTATTTAATTATCATCTTCATTAACCATGATGTTATTTAATTAATGGATGAAAAAATAAGTAAGAAAGTTAATATTGGGTTTGGGGGACAATAAGGTGATTTACCCGAGGAGAAACAAAATGGAATGTGAGCTGGTATTGAAAATATTTTGGTCAAGATTACCTATCTATCTTGAGTTACGATTAAAAACATGAACCTTTATGAAATAAAAAAAAATTAAAATAAGAAAATAATTAAGTTACTATAACACACTAACAGTACATTAAATAGTTATCTATAAATAAATTTCATTTCATTGATATCATTTGTCACATGCAACAGTTATTTTAAACAAAACTTGATATACTATTAAACTATTATTATTTAATGTTAATGTTAATTCATAGATATTGGATTGGTGATTATTAATAAGAATAACTAAATAATTAAAAAAATATGGTTTACATATGAATATAATTAATTCATTGGTTAACAATTAAAAAAATGAAAATAAAAAACATTTGAAATCAAAAGAGATGTTTTCCTGAAAAATGATTTTTCTGTAAGTATTGTGTGTTAATATCAATTAGTAACCACTGGTGAATGATTCTAATGAAATTTGAATGTTATATACACTATAAAAAATTATTATTTATCGAATATCTTTTTCAATTCATAGGATTAGAATAAATCTATTTTAATGATTAAAAATGTATTTCTCAAAAAAGTATTTTTCATCTTGTTTTGCATGATTAATTTAAAATTAATTTCTAGCACATATAGAACTCTTATATTAAATAATGGATTCCATATTTTTTTTATTAGGAGGTGCAAATTTCGTGAATATGACCCTTTAATTTTTTAGGCATTATAAAGTGTAATTGTTGTAAAATTTATCACTACAGTAAAGGGTAAATCAGATTAATCTATGTTAAAACTAAGTTATAATGTCACATTTTATATATAAATTATTATATGATGAATTAAATTAGACCATTATCACATTATGATTCAAATTTAATTTGTTTTAGTTTAAAACATATATTAAATTTACCTATAAAATATTTAAATTAAATAATGTTACAAAGTTTTACTCTCTTACTTTTAAATATCTAGTATGTGTCCATATGGGGACAAAAGAATGTTATACATGAATATTAATATAAATTAATATAAGGACCTAGAATTAAAAATTTTCTTAATATTTAGTTAAATCAATATTTATCGTTGAGTAAATATTTAGGTTTAGAGTGTTAGATAATTAGGCCATAATTATTTCATTACACCTCAAATATTACAAAGTAGACACTTCTACAATAGCCAATTTTTTCACCAAAATAAAACTCCTTAAATAAAATAAGAATTGTCTTCTTGATATACATCTTCTTAAATTATTCCTTTCTCTTAACCGTCCTTATAAACTATGTTTTTTTAAAAAAAAATGGGAGGAGCCTAAAAAGCTTAGTATGGGTTATAAAATAATGAAAAGAAAACATTATTCCATCAATTCATACAAATCAATGAAATCATAATTTTCACTCATATAACATAAGCACTTTAACATAACTCATGAAATCATAACATTTATGAATAAAAAATAGAAATAATAAATCCTAATGGTAAATTGTGCCATCCATAACATACTTACATTGTTGATTTCTAAGCTACATAGGCTGATATGTTTGGAATACCCATCACATTATATTCCCTAAATATCTTAGGAGAAACATTAATGTTCACCTCCATCACATTACCCAATATATTGGAGAGATATCTCAGGATCACCTACCCTAGTTTTACCAAGGAACCACATGTATTTGTTTTATCACTTAACCACCCATAAAATGTCCAAGTACCATTACATATTCGTAACACATAAAAGATTGAAATTAGCATCATTTCACTCATCAATCAGAAGAAATAAATTCAATATACCTTTAATATTAATGTTATCATTTATAAGTTATCACCTAATTATCTAAATATAAAAACCATAAGAGATCATAAAAGTAGATTATTAACATAATTCTATATTATGTAATGTTAATGACATGCCCTTATAGTTAGTTTTAGAGAGAGGCCGAGAACTTTATGAATGTTTTGAAATATTATTTTATTATTAATTGGTTTTTGAATTGTAATTACATAAAAGGGATATATTTAGAATAACATATGAGGATGGGTCAAAATCCTATTAGTTAATGGGTTTTATACATGTTTAGTTCATTCAATCAACTTTATATTTTAGCTTTGACCCTTAGTTAAATAAATTAACTCTTATAATGTCTTCTTGTATTTTCATAATAAACAGTTACTATATTTACTATAACATTATAAGAGACCCAAAATCAATAATTAATAACATTTCTAACATCATATATGTTAGTTGGAAGAGTTTTATATTTTTTTGGACAATTATATCATTTAATAAAATATTAATCTATTTAAAAACTCATTTATGTTAGTTTTTATACTATTTATATCATGACTTTTTAAAAACCCATATGAACTTTATTAATTCGAATAGACATAATTAAATTAAAGAAAACAAGTCATATTAATCCATAACATTTTTCTATGGCATAAAAAGTTTCAAACTATATTTATTTTGATATTTATAATCTCATTTATTTAAATCATTCATTAATAAGGGAATAACAACATCACCATTCTGTCATAAATAAATGTAGTTATTTGATGTATAAATATTATAAATAAAATATGAAGATATAGGAAATATTTTTATCTTTATAATTATTATTTATAGTCAAAGTGATCACTTACATAACCTTATATAAAATTTGTTTTAGTAAAAGATTCATGTTTAGGTTATATTTTCCTTAACATTAAATTAAAAGAAATTAAATGTAATATTTACCCACACAAGTGGCTCGATGGTGTCCTAAAATCGACCTAAGGATGGCCAGAGTGGTAAAACACTAATACAATAGGGGTAAGAAAAGTTGTATAGTAATTTAATATTATTATATTATTATTTTATACCCTTATTTACCAGATTTACCTTTTAACCATGGTAAATAAAATATTTACAGAAGTTACTATTCATAATATCTAAAAATAAAAGATACCTATTTACAAAATTTTCACCTCATAATTCAATATATTGAATACATTTTTCAAAATCAAAATATTTAATTTGCAGAAATTAATATATAATAAATTTCTATTGTCAAAACCAAAAAATGGTTTTTAAGTAGTAAAAACTACCAAAATATTGACATGTGTATGTGACAACTTTCAATGTGAAATTAGATTAAATGACCAAAATTATATTAAATAATAAAAATATAATATAATTACATGTTTAAAACAATTAAAAGTACAATTTAGTCATAAAAATAAATTAGATGAAAAGACAGTTTTGACATAAAATGTAGTATTTTCCACTATTCATTAAAAATGAACATTATCCAAAAAATTTCAAATATTAACCCAAAGTAAATTTTTATGTCCCAATTCTAAGGAAGAAGTTTATTTTTTCAATTGGAACATATAAAAGTGACAAAATCTTGATTTTAAAATGGTTTTTTAACAAAAGAAGGTAAATCAACCTTTTAAAAATATTACAGAATTTCATGATTAAAATCAGAATCATTATTAGTTTAAGCTGCTAAAATTTATTGAATAATTATAAATACATTTAAAAAACATGTGTAATAATAATGTAGTTAGTTATGTTCATTATTAAGAATAAAATGGATATGTGTTACCTACCATTTAAATTAACAGTATTATTATATTATTTTTGGTTATAACTCAAAGTTTTGTGCAACGTAAGATATCAAAGAAAACCATTGTGGTGTGTCGAGTACACAATCAAACGAAGTATACCCTTTATCGTAAATTTAATATCTTATTAATATAGATTAATATAATTCAAAAACTATTATTCTATAATTATTTGGGTTGTTACATCCTTCCCCCTTTTGGAAATTGTGTCCTCAAAATATTAAAATTGGGCTTAGAAACATCATTGAAAGTCCCACATCAGAAAAAGAGTCAAAAAATATCATTTTAAATGAAATAAAGAGTATTATAAAGGGGAACAGATATAAAACACACTAGATTTCTAGGTTGGAAAACATTTATAAAGAAGAAAAAATAACCATCATGATCTGATGGAGAGTTATAGAAAACATGATGAGAATAAAGTTAACTACCAGAAAAAGATAAAAATATGATGGATTAAATGGTATTTGATTACCCAGTAGAAAAAGTGAACCGAAAAAATTATTATTTCAAGTTCCTTTTCATAGAGTTGTATAATTTATTTATTTGAATGACTAAGAACATAAGGAAATATACATACCTTTGAAGTGGAGTTTCATCCTTCAGTAAATTTATACAAAAACTCAACTTTTATCCAAATTATGAGTATTCAAGGTGACATTATCACATATAAAGTGCTAGAATCAACTTCTAGAGAATCAAATAATTCACAAAATATGAAATATATAATTCCATTGTCTTTAGACATTAACCAAAACCATAATGGTTTGTACGAGATTAGATAATCGTAAAAAAGGATAATCCTTTATAAAAATAAATACTACTCTTAATCTCTAAAATTAAACAAACAGTACCCATCAATAAACAAATACCATTCAATACACAATTTTATGTAATATTATTTAATATAATCCAAACTAAGATTGAAACCCAAAACACAGAAGAATTCGATAGTATAGTCTTCCATAATAAATATAAATATTTATCTCTAAATAACATAGTCTACTCTTAAAGTAACATACTTAAAAGTAATTTACCTAATCAAATATTCTCAAAGTTAGGTTAATCATTTCCATAACTAACCCAAATCATTATAAGTCCACAATAATAATATATATTCTTCAAAAATAAAATCTTAACCATTACTCCAAAAATGAAATCCCATAGTATTCTATTTTCCTTAGGCATATAGTGTTCCCTAAAAGAGAGAACGCCTTCCAAAATAAGCTTTATCACTTAATCACAAAATCATTTTACAATACTAAGGATATCCATTTGATAAAACATTAGTTCCAAAAATCTACTTATTTTAAATACATAAAATCATTTAACTAAAATTAATTAGTCATTCTAACCATGGAATTCAAGTAGTCCAGTGGTAGGTAATAAATCCTAGTCGCACATTGGTTGTTGGTTCGATTCCCACACCTTTGTCTAATGTGACGTGTTTTCACACGGTCTGTGTGTTTTCCATTCTAAAAAACTAAAAATTATAATAAAATTAACAAAATGAGATAAAATCCATAAAAATATTCATAACATGTTTTAACCTCAATGGTTATTTCATACATCACATTTTGGATCCCAAAAACTAATAACCCATAATTTCTTTAAAAAAAATATCACCTGAACCCCTAAGGTTATACATTATTTCCACAGAAGAAAAGATACATCTTCCATGAATAATATTATCACATATCAAACTTCAGGGTTACACAAACATTATAAATTATTCCAATGAAATTGTATCATTAATACATTTAAACATATCATCATCCATTTATCAAACATAACACTTCAATTCCTAGACATCTTAATCACCAAACATTATTCATGATCATTTACCCATATTTTTACATCTTATTCTTTTCTACTTATTTCTTATAAACAAAATCATGCATAATGTCCTAATATTTTCTTAATTTCAAAACATGAGCTATGAAATAAAACATACCTCTCGTAGGTCATTTTTAGTTTCCAAATCTTCAACTGTAACGACATTAGAAATTCATAAGAATATATTTGTATGATCCTACTGATCCCATTTGCAAACCATATTCATAGGAAATCTATTTGTATAATGACCATTCACACCATATTTAAAACATTCAATTGATCCTTTGGAATGAACTTCCTTACCTTTCTTAGAACCGACTAGATGCTTCCTTTTATCATGGAATGTTATAGATTTATGACCTTCATTAGCATATCTAAAACATATTACCATCCCATTGAAGCATTTTCTTATGGGTTTATTTGTACATCCATGACACATAGTTTTTTGAATATACTTACGTTTATGATTATTACCTGAACTTCTATTGGGATTCGTTTCTCACATATATGATGCCTGAGAAATTTCACCATGGTTCAAGTGGTCAATCATGGATCCAGATATTTGGTTAAGAATAACCACAAGACTTCTCAATGTAGCTCCCATTTAATTCATGTCCTTATTCAGAAAACAACAACAATTTCCTTCATATCCATTTTTTACTTTCTTCCTACTAGATCAAGCCATTTACTAAAACAAAAAATGGTCAGTGTTAGTATATCATTAAATTAATCTTATACTCTCCTATGAGGAGGGTAAACAAAAATATATACCTATTCTTATTATCATAAACTAATTAAATTTATCTAAAATAACTGTGACACTTTCTAATATTCCAACCATTATGGTTATGTCACTTATTCTTAAGTGACACCATAACCTCTAAACTTATCTAAATTGACCTTTGATAGGGACTATAAGGCCCAAACCATAAACATTTACTTAATCATGATTTAAATTGGGAATTCACATTGAGAATATTTTTAGGTTTACTGTTTTAGATAATCAGTCCATAACTATTACATTACATCTCAAATATTACAAAGTAGACAATTCTACTCTTAATAATGTTTTCGGAATAATAAAACTCGTTAAATAGAACAAGAATTATCTTCTTGATATAAATCTTCAGAATTATTTATTTCTATTAACCTTACATGTACATTGTGAAAAACATTTCAAAAAATTAGAATGAGAACAAAAATATTAGTAAGGGTTATAAAATAATGAAAGAAAAAATTATTCCATCAATTCATACAAATTAATAAAATCATAATGCTCACTCAAATAACATAATCCCCTTAACATACATCATGAAATAATATGATTTTTGAATAAAAAGTAGAAATCCTAAATCATAAAGATAACATGTGGCATACATAACATAATTACATTTTAGATTTCATAGATACATTGGGAGATATGTTTAGAATACCCATGACAGTATATTCCCTAAATATCATAAGAGATAAAATAATGTTTAACTCCTTCACATTACCCAATGCATTGGAGAGTTATCTCGGGCTCACCCACCCTATGTTTATTACAAAACCACCCATATTTGGTTTATCACTTAATCACCCCTCAAATTTCCTAGTACCATTACCTTGTCATAACACATAAAAGATTAAAATTATCAACATTTCACTCAACAGTAAGAATAAATAAAATCAATATACTTGTAATATTCAAGTTGTTATGTATATGTTATGACCTACTTATCAAAAACTATAAACATGACAATATCTTCCATGTAAATTATTATCTTAATTCTATATTATGTAGTGTTTAAATATGGGTCCTTACAGTTGGTATTAGAGGGAGGTGGGACACTTTAAGAATGTTTTGAAATATCATTTTATTATTAATTTATTTTAGAATTGTAATAACACCAAAGTGATATATTATGAATATTAGATGAGGATGGCTCTAAATCCTCCCATATAATGTGGTTTATAGAAGTTTATGTTATTAATTTAATCTTATATTTTAGATTTAATGCTTAATTAAGTAAATTAACTCTTACCATGTGTTATTTTATTTTAATAATATATGGTTACTATAGTTAATATAAAATTCCAAGTGACCCATAATGGATCATTAATGAAAATTTTAACATTATATATATCAGTTGGACAAATAATAGATTTTTAAAACTATTATATCATTTTATAAAATATTAATTGATTTAGAAACTCAATTATGTCAATTTTTATACTATTCACATAATGACATTTTAAAAATCAATAACAACTTGATTAATTCCAAAAAAGATCATTAATTAAAATATAAAAAGTCATAATATTCCATATAATTCATGTATGGCACAAAAAGTTTAAAAATAAATTTATTTCAATATTTATTATTTCATTTAATGAAATCCTTGATTCATCACGTAATCACTAGATCACCGTTATACCATAAATAAATTTATTTATTTGATTTCTAGAAATTATAAATAAAATACCATGATGTAGGAAATCGTTTTATGTTATTAAGAACTATTTATAGTCGATGAGATCACTTATATAACCCCATATAATTTTTTTGTGTAAAATAATCATGTTTATGTTATATATTCTATAACGTTATATTAAAAGTAATTAAATGTCATTTTCACACACACGTTTCTACATGGGGTCCTAAAATCGACCGAAATATTCTCATGGTCATAAAAATCTCATCCAAAAGGGTTAGGACATGTGTTAGTGTAATTTAATATGATTATATAATTATTTTTACCCTTATTTACTAGATTTTCCCTTTAACCATGGTAAAAAACTTATTTTCTGATGTTACTATTCATAATATCTAAAAATAAAATCTACATTTTTACACAATTTGGACCTCATGATTCCAAATACACAATCCATTTTTGAAAATTCAAAACAAAAAATTTGATGAAATTAATTTAAAATTAATTCTCGTTTTCAATACCCGAAAACATGTTTTTAAGAAATAAAACTACCAAAACATTGACATGTGTTTATGATCAATTTAAAAGTGAGATTATTTAAAATGTCCATAATTGGATTAAATGATAAGAATATAATCTAATTAAACATTAAGACCAATAAAAAAGGCAATCAAATCATATAAATAAATTAGATGAAAAGACATTTTTGACATAAAATACAATATTTTCACTACTCATTAAAAAAAGGAATTTATCAGAAAAATACTAAAAATTAACCAAAAGTAAATTTTGATGTCTCTCTTCTAAAGAAGAAGTTTGTTTTTTCAAATGGAACATATAAAAGTGAAAATAAATATATTTAAAAATGGTTCACTATCAAAAGTGTTAAATCAACCATTTAAAAATATTAGAGTATTTCATGCTTAAAATCAGATTCATTCTCAATTTAAGCAGCTAAAATTTATTGGAAAAATGTATAGAAATTTAAGAAACATGATTTACTATATTGTAATTAATTATTTTAATTCATGTAAATACAAATTCTATGTGTTACCTACCGTTAAACAAAATAATAATATTATATTATATTTTGGTATAACTCAATGTTTTGTGGAATGTACGATTTAAATGAAACCTATTGTGGCGTGTTGAGTACACAATCAGAATAATCAATCCCTATATCATAAATTTAGTTTCTTATTCATAAGTATTAATATAATTCAAAATGTATTATTCTATAAATACCTAGGTTGTTACATCCTTCCCCCTTTTTAAAATAGTGTCGTTGCAATTTTGAAATTGGGTATGAAAACTTCCTTGAAACTCCCACATCGAAAAATGAATCTAAAAAATATAACATTAAAGGGAAAAAAGGGATTTAAAAATGAAAAGCAAGATAACACATACTAGGGATCCATGACGGAAAACATGGGTATAGATTAAAAAAATAACCATCTTGTTCTGATGGAGATTGATAAAAAACATGATCAGGAGAAAGTTAAGTATCAGAAAAACTTAAACATGTGATGGGTTAAACTATCTTTGATTACCCAGTAGGAAGAGTGAATGGACAATGTATTTGTTTTAAGTTTCATTTCATAAATTTGATGAATTTATAAATGATATTGACTAAGAAAATAACGAAATATACATACCATTCATGTAGGTTTTTAACCATTAATAAATTTCTACCATAATCTTATCTTTTCTCCAAAGGATGAGTTTTCAAGATGACTTGGTCACACCTAAAGTAATGGAATAAACTTATATAGAATCACATAATCCACAAAAGATGAAATATATATTTTCCATATATTTATATATTATCCAAAACCAAAATGGTTAGTATTAGAATAGATAATCCAAAAAATGTATAATCCCTTATAAAAAGAAATAATACTCTTAGTCACCAAAATTCAACAAATAGTACCCAAGGTTCAACAAAGAAAATTAAATATACAATTGTCCATAAATTTATTCAACATGATCCAATCAAAAATTTAATCCCAAAACTAAGAAGAATTTGATCGTATACTCTTCCACGATAATCCAAACATTTATCTCCAAGTATCATTAACTACTCTAAAATTATCATACTAAAAATTAATTCACCTAATCACACATTTTCAAAGATATGTTAATCATTTCCATAAGTAACCCAAATCTCTATACGTATACAATAAAAACATAGATTCTTCTAAAAACAATTCAACCATTACTTCAAAAATGAAATCCCATTGTATTTTATTTTCCATAGGTATATAGTTTCCTATAAAAGAGAGAACATATTACTAAATAAACTTTATCACTTAATCCCAAAATAAGTTTCCTATACATCGAATATCCATTTGATAAGAAATAAGTTCCCAAAATCATCTTATTCTTGTTCCAAAAAAACCATTTAACTAAAAGTAGTTATTCATACTGACCAGGGACATCATGTAGTGCAGTGGTAGGTGATAAATCCTAGTCGCACTTTGGTTGTGGGTTCATTTTCTACAGCATTGTCTGACACGGCGGGTTGTCACACAATCTGCATGTCATCCTTTTTCAAAAACCATATAATTATAATAACATTAATAAAATGCGATAAAATACTTTAAAATATCCATAACATGTTATAATTTTAATGGTTATTTCATACCACACATTTTGCATCCCAAAAACTAAAAACCCATAATTCCCTCAAAACAAAAAATCACAAAAACCCACAAATTTATCCATTATATCCACAGAAGAAATGATAATTCTTCATTGAAAAACATTCTCATATATCAAAATTCAGGGTTACGCATACTAGAAAAATTAATCCAAAGTAATTATATTATTAATACATTTAAACATATCATCATATGTATATCCAACATAAAACTTCAATTCCTAGACATCTTTATCACCGAAAATTCTTCACGATACATTATCCATGTTTTCCCATATTATTCATTTATACTTATTTCCAAAAAAATATGTATAAGTTTTTAATATTTTAGTAATGTAAAAACATGAGCTATGAAATAATCCATACCTTTCATGTGTCATTTTTAGTATTTTCATATTCAATTAGAATGGAAATATGAATTGGTAATCATATATTTGTATGATCTAGCTGATCCTATTCCCGAACCTTCTTTTTATGGAATATATTTGTATAATGTCAATGCACACCACATTTAAAATATTCAATTGATCCTTCAGAAATAAATTCATTCCCTTTCCCGGAGCCAACTGGACGTTTCCTTTTTCCATGGATGGTTATTACTTTATGACTATTATTACCTCATCTGAAACATCATCCCATACATTTGACGAATTTTCATATGTGTTTATTTTAACATCCTTGACACATAGGTTTTGGAATATACGTACCTTTATTATTATTAATTTAACATCAATTGGGATTCGTTTCTCGCATATATTCTGCCTTAGAAAATCACAAAGGTTTAAGTGGCCAATCATGACTCCATATAGTTGGTTAAGAATAAACACAAGAGTTCTAATTATAGTTCCCATTTTATTCAATTTCACATTCATAAATACACCAAAGTTTCCTTCACATAAAGTTTAAGTTTGTTGCCTACTAGATCGAACCATTTACTAAAACCAAAATGATCAGTGTGAGTATATCATTGAAATCATCATATATTATTCTATGATTAGGGTAAACACTAAGATATATTTATTCATGTTATCTGAAACCCATTAAATTTATCTAATATAACTATGAATCCTTTTAATATGCTAACCATTATGGGTATGTAACTTATACTTAAATAACACAATAACCTCTCATGTTATGTTAACTGACCTCTGATACCAACTGTAAGTCCACAGCCTTAAAATTTTTCTTAATCATGAGTTAAATCAAGAATTAACATTGATGATATTTTCAGGTTTATAGTTTTTGAGAATAAGGACAAAACTGTTACATTACTTCACAAATATTAGAAAGTATTCACTTATACTCTTACAAATTTTTTCACAACAATAATATTCCTTAAATTAGATAAGAATTATCTTCTTCATATAAGTATTATTGTGTTCTTACATCCTCAAAAACATCCTTATACCCAGTGAAAAACATTTCAAGAACTTGGGTTGAGTACGAACAGCACTGTAAGGGTTATAAAATAAGGAAATAAAACATTATTTCATATATTCATACAAATCAATGAAATCATATTTCTTACTCATATAACATAATCTCTTTAAGATACTTCATGAAATCATAGGAATTTTGAATAACTAATAAAAATCATAAATCATAATGTTAACTTGTGGCATCCATAACATACTTACATTGTAGCTTTCACAGCTACATTGAGAGATAGGATTGGAATACCCTTCACTGTATATTGACTAAATTTCATAAAGGAGACTTTAATTTTTACCGCCACCATGTTACCAAATTCATTCGAGAGCTATCTCGAGCTCACCCCCCCTAGGTATATTACAAAACCACCCATATTTGGTTTTTCACATAACCACCCGTCAAATTTTCCAGTACCATTACATAATCATAACACATAAATGATTTAATTATCAACATTTCACTCATCAATCAGAAGCAATAAAATCCATATAATTGTAATATTCAAGTTGTTATGAATATGTTATGACCTAATTCTACAAATCTATAAACCTGAAAAGATCCTCAATATAAATTATTAACATAATTCAAGATTTTAAAATGTGTAAATATGGGCCCTTACAGTTGGTATTAGAGGGAGGGGGGAACTTTAGGACTGTTATGAAATATTATTTTATTAATAATTGATTTTAGAATTCAAAAAACACCAAAGTGATATATTTTGAAGATCAGATGAGTATGGGTCTAAATCCTTTAATCCAGTGGGTTTTTATAAAAGATTATGTTTTAAAATTAACCTTATCTTTTATCTTTAACAACTATTTAAATAAATTAACACTTAGCATGTCTTCTGGAATTTTAACAATATATGGTTACTATAGTTACTATAAAATCGCAAACGATCCAAAAAAGATCATTAATGAAAATTGTAACATAACATATGTCAGTTGGCCAAATCATAGAATTTTAGGACTATTATATCATTTCATAAAATATTAATTGATTTAAATGCTCAGTGATGTCATTTTTTATACTATTCATTTCAGGAATTTTTAAAATTCCATAAAAAATTGATTAATTATAAAAAACATCATTAATTACAATATAAAAGTTCATAATCATCCATAAAATTCATGTATAGTATAAAAAGTTTCAAACTAAATTTATTTTAATATTTGTAATCTCATTTATTGAAATCTTTTATTCATAATTTAATCACTACTTCACCATTATACCATAAATAAATTTATTTATTTGTTGCCTAAAAATTATAAATAAAATACCATGATGTGTAAAATATATTTATACTACTAAGAACTATTTATAGTCAAAGAGATCACTTATATAACCACATATATAAATTTTTTTAGAAAATGATAAATGTTTATGTTATATTTTCCTTATCATTAAATTAAAATTAATTAAATGTAATTTTCATAGACAAGTTTCTCCATAGGGTCCTAAAATAGACACAAAGATGTCCATGGTTGGAAAAATATCATCCAATAGGATTAGGATATGTGTTAGTGTGATTTAATATTATTATAATATTATTTTTACCCTTATTTACTAGATTTACCCTTTAACCATGGTAAATAAAATATTATCTGATGTAACTATTCATAATATATAAAAATAAAAGTTAACTATTTAAAAAATTTAGACCTCATAATTCCAAATATAGAATCCATTTTTGTAAATTCAAAACACAAAAGTTTCAGAAATTAATTTAAAATTAATACCCATTTTCAAAACCAAAAACGTGTTTTTAAGAAGTAAAAACTACCAAAAGATTGACATATGTTTACGTCCAATTTAAAAGTGAAATTAATTTCAATGACCATAATTGGATTAAATAGTAAAAATATAATCTAATTAAACATTAATACCAATTAAAATGAAAATATAATCATATAAATAAATTATATAAAAATCCATTTTTGACATAAAATGCAGTATTTTCAATATTCATTAAAAATTAAATTTATCAGAAAAATATCGAAAAATTACCCAAGGTAAATATTGTTGTCCCAATTCTAAAAAAGGTGCCTATTTTGTCAAGTGGAACATATAAATGTGAAAAAAAATATTTAAAAAGGGTTTTCCATCAATAGAACTAAATCGACCGTTTAAAAATATTAGAGTATTTCATGCTTAAAATCAGATTCATTATTAATTTAGGCCACAAAAATTTATTTGATAAATATAACGAAATTTAAAAAACATGTGTCATAATAATGTATTTAATTATTTTCATTATTGTAAATACAATTAGTTTGTGTTACCTACAACTTATAATAATAATAATATTATATTATTTCTCTGTATAACTCATAGTTTTGTGCAATGTAATATTTCAAAAAAACTCATTTTTGTGTGTCGAATATTCTATCTGAAGAAGAATCCACATTATCATAAATTTAATATCTTATTTATAAGTATTAATATAATTAAAAAAGTATTATTCTATAAATACCTGGGCTGTTATGTTCTTCACCCCTTTTATAATTTGCGTCCTAATAATTTTAAAATTCGGCTCAGAAACATCATTAAAAGTCCCACATCAGAAAAATACTCAAAAAAATATAACATTAAAAGAATGAAATAGAAGTAAAAAAGGTTACCCAATATAACAAATAATAGGGATCCATGATGGAAAATATGGATATTAAAAAAAACTAACCATTATGTTCTGATGGAGAGTGATAGAAAACATGATCAAGAGAAAGTTAAGTAAAAGAAAGACCTAAACATGTGATGGGTAAAATGGTCTTTGATTTCTCAGTAGGAAACGTAAATGAACAACATTTTTTTAAGTTCCATTTCATAAATTTGATGTATTTATTTAAATGATTGACTAATAACATAATGAAATATACATACCTTTCAAATAGAGAACATTAATAAATTTCAACAAAAATATAATCTTTTCTCTAAAGGATGAGTATTCTAGATGACATGGTCACTCTTAAAGAACTAGAACTAGCATATAGAGAATCACATAATACAAAAAATATGAAATATATATTTACCATATCTTTAAATATTAACCAAAATAAAAATGGTTAGTATGAGAATAGATAATCCCAAAATAGGTAATCCTTTATAGAAAAAATAATACTCTTAATAACCAAAATTCATCAAACTATACACAAAGATCAACAAAGACAATTCAACACATAGTTGTCCTTAAAATCATTCAATATAATCCAAACTAAAATTAAATCCCAAAACTAAGAAGAATTTGATCCCATAGTATTCCACAATAAATCCTAACATTTATCTCCAAATAACATAAACTATTCTTAAAGTATCATACATAAAAGTAATTAACCAAATCACATATTATCAAAGATAGGTTAATCATTTCAATCACTAACCTAATTCTCTATATGTCTACAATAAACACATATATTCTCCCAAAATAAAATTTCAACCATTACTCTACAAATTAAATCCCATAGTATTATATTTTCCATAGGCATATAGTTTTCCTCAAAAGAGAGAACATCTTCCAAAATAACCTTTATCACTTAATCCCAAAATAATTTTCCTATAATATGGATATCCATTTTATAAAACATAAGTTCTCACAATCAACTTATTCTTGATCCAAAAAATCATTTAACTAAAAATAATTAGTCATGCTAACCAGGTACTTCTTGTAGTTTAGTGGTAGGTGATAAATCCGAGTCACACATTTAATGTGGGTTTGATTTCCGCATATTTGTACAACATGATGGGTTGTCGCATGGTCTACATTTCAACCTTTTTTCAAAAACCAGATAATTCGAATAACATTAAGAAAAGGATATAAAATCCTTAAAAACATCCATAACATGTTTTAAAATCAAAGGATATTTCATACCACATATTTTTCATCCCAAAAACTAATAACCCATAATATCCTCACAAAAAAAGATCACCTGAACCACTAATTCTATCCATTATATCTACAGAAGAATAGGTAATTATTCATTAAATAAAAATCACCCATAAAAAAAATTCAGTGTTACAAATTCTAGAAAAATTACTCCAAAGTAATTATATCATTAATACATTTAAACATATAATCATCCATAGATCCAACATAGTTCTTCAATTCATAGACATCTTAATCACTGAACATTCTTCATGATCCTTTATCAATGTTTCCCATATTATTATTTTATACTTCTTTCTTATAAATAAAATCATGCATAATTTACTATGATTTTAGTAATGTCAAAACACGATCTAAGAAATAATCCATACCATTCAAAGGACATTTTCAGTTTCCTCACCTTCAATTGGAAAAGCATTCGGAATTGGTAAGCATATATTTGTATGATCCAGTTGATCCCATTCCTGAACCTTCTTCGTAGGATATCTATTTGTATAATTACCATTCACACCACATTTAATAAATTCAATTGATCCTTCATGAATAACTTATTTCCCTTTCCTAGAACCAATTGGACGCTTAATTTTTCCATGGAAGGTTACTGTTTTAGGACCTTCATTACCACATCTGAAACATTATCCCGTTCCGTTGAAGTATTTTCCAATGTGTTTATTTACACATCCTTGACACATAGGTATTTGAATATAATTACTTTCCTTATTACTTGAACATCCACTAGGATTTGTTTCTCACATATATGATACCTTAGAAAAATCTTCAAGGTTCAAGTGGTCACTCATGACTCTATATAGTTGGTTAAGAATAAACACAATAGTTCTCTTTGGAGATCCCATTTCATTTGGTTTCCCATTCATAAAACCACCAATGTTTCCTTCGCATCAATTGTTAGTTTGGTGCCTGCTAGATCCAGTCATTTACTATAACCAAAATGGTCAGTGTGAGTATATCATTGAAATCATCATATACTATTCTATGAGGAGGGTAAAAACCAAGATATAATTATTCATGTTATCTTAAACTCATTAAATTTATCTATAATAACTATGAATATTTCTAATATTCTATCCATTATGGGTATGTCACTTATTCTTAAATAACACAATAACCTCTACAGTTATCTAAACTATACTCTGATACCAAATTTAAGGCCCCATCCTTAAACATTTACTTAATCATGAGTTAAATCAGGAATTCTTATTGATGATCTTTTCAGGTTTATAGTTTTGGTGAGTTATTCCATAACTATTTCATTACATCAGAAATATTACAATGTAGTCATTTCTACTCATTCCAATTTTTTCACAACAATAAAACTCCTTATATAAAACAAGAATTATCTTCTTGATATAAATATTATTGAGTTCATCCTTTCTCTAACCCTTACTTATACCCTGTGAAAAATCATTTCAAAAACATGGGAATAGCATAATAATATCATTAAGGGTTATAAAATAAGCGAAGAAAACATTATTAAATCTATTCATACAAATCAACAAAATCATAGTTTTCACTCATATAACACAAGATATTTAACACACCTCATGAAATCACAAGATATATGAATAACACATAGAAATAATTAATCATAATGGTTACTTATTGAAACATCCCAATTAAGTAATGAATAATAGATATTTTTATCTATGTCTATTAATGATTAAGATAGTGTTTTAGAGGCTTAAAATGAAAATAAATCCAATCTTAAACATGGAATACACTAATATTCTTAAAATACTGTTTTACTGCCTTATGATGGAAAACCCTTTTTAAATCTATATTTTGAAAAATTTATAAACTATTTTTTTCAAAATTAACTTATTCTTCATGATTGGTACATCAAAATTTACTTTGTGTGAATTTTTGGTATTTTTCGAACAATGTTCATTTTTTAATGAATAATGAAAAATACTGCATTTTAATTCAAAACTACTTTTTAATCTAATTTATTTATATAATTAGATTATGTTTTTAATTGGTTTTGAAGTGAAATTAGAATATATTTTTACCATTTAATCCAATGGTCGTCATTGGAATCAATTTCACTTTGAAATTAGACTTAAACTGATGTCAATCTTTTGATACTTATTGTTTTATAAAAACACGCTATTTGCTATGACAGCGGGAATTAATTATTAAATTAATTAATGTGACTTATATGTTTTGAATTTTGTAAAATAGACTTTATTTTTGAATTTGTAATATCAAATATAGCTTAGGGTGAATTTTTGGTAATTTTCTGAAAAACTTCAATTTTTGATGAATAGTGAAACCACTAAGTAGTACTTATAAAAACTGATTTTTCCGTTAAATGAAATTTTTCCATCATTGTGTTTTGAATTTCAAAAAATCCGACATACATGGTTTTCATTAAGAATTAAAATTTGGTTCAATGAGATTAAAATAATTTTTTTGGTGAATAGTAACTTATTAAGTTTTTAATCGCGATTAGTGGTAATTAGTGTAGTTTAAGGTAAAAGTAATGCTTTAACAAAATGAGATGAGCTTGACACATGTCCTACCCTCATTGGTTGTGTCATGGCCGACCAAGACAAGCCATGGGTCAACTTGGGGACCCCATGGAGCCACTTTGGTTGGGAAATGACATAAATAACTTTTTATTTAATGTAAAAGTAAAAATGACACAAACATCATATGTTTTACGAAAACAATTTTTACATGGGGTTATAAAGATCAGATTTTTAATTATAAATAGTCATTGGAAATATAAAAAGATTTCCTACATCATAGTATTTTTTTATAATTTTTATACTTTAAATAAATTAAATTATTTATGACATCATGATAATGCAGCGATGACCTCATTATTTAACGATTTAAATAAAATGGAAAGATAATGAAAAATCTAAACCCTACACATGGCCAAAACCAATTGGATGAGTGTATTTCGAACCCTTATCACCTTATACACGAATTATATCAATGTGGGACCTTTTAAAACCGAAACACATTTTCAAATAAAGTAATATTTCTTTACTTTCCAAAAGTGCCCCTCCTCTCCTCTTATAAAAGGCCCCCACCACTACCTCATTTCACACACTCCCTAAGACTTTGGCTCGGCCAACCCCTGCCCATTTACTCTCTCCACATCCCTCTCCTCATCCTAGAGGATTCCCTTTGGGTATAATCCTTTCAAAGGAAGCCTTTAGGCTCAAATCAAAAGGAGTTACACTTTTAAAGGTAATTCATTCTCTCATGTTCATTTGTTTTATTTTGCTTCTCCAACCCTCTAAACTCTTATTATTTACTTCTTTTGTAACAAAAACAGTATCTTAAATATACTAGGATGTTGTTATAATATTTATTTGAGCTACACTCTCACACAACTACATCAAATGGTTAAAGAACATACAGTTTCCGTGGATGGCAAAATTCTGCCTCCCGAAACGATGATAGTTCCATACTCATTTAACACCTTCAAAGGTGGCCATTATGATGTCACTATTTTTATATATGATATATAATATGTTTATTGTTTCCTTAAGCTTCTGTTTTTTTCATTTTGGGCATACCTTTATGGTTCCCATTATGGGTAAACACGATATCTTCATTTTAGGAAGTGCGGACTACCGCCCCCTGAAAGTGATTTGATTCGTTAATACCATATGTGGGATGTGTAAAGGATAAAGTTAATGATATTATATATGTTATTATACTGGAATTATAATATACTCTTATATCATTATGATTCCATTCCAAAAAATACGAAATATAAATGGAAGTAGCGTTCATGCGTACGTATGGCTTACCGTCTCCATGAACGGTGCATTTCATTTCTTACCTCTAAATGTGATGTAATATTATAAATACATGTATATGATGAATATATATGATATATATGTTATCCAAATCATTAATATCATTATGGATATAATGAACCTTTGACCAAATTAACAACATGTAAGTGTAAGAAATCTATTTTTGACTTAAGAACCAAATACCGACAAAATGAACACTATTAACTTAAATGATTACATGAGGTTCATCAAATGGTATAAAAGGAATAATAAACTTGAAAAAGGTTCATAAGAAAGTAGAGATTAACTCAAGTTTATTATTCAGGAGATTAAAGAACGGACGGGTCAAGTCGGATACGAGGTATGGGACTTCATCTCAATCTCCTTTCATTTAGGCATATTTTATTTTATACACAGATTTCTTTTATACCGTGTATAAAACCCTTTGACTTTTACGTTTATTCAAAAGGAATCATTTTTATACGAAGCATTTACTAATCAACAAAAGGGGATGTTTTTGTCATACATATGCGGCGACAATGACTTCTCCGCCGTCGTGACCGTTATTTGAGTTTCAACTTACTCTACAAGCCATACCTTCTTTTTAAAAGAAAAATAAATACCATGTTTTAATTTTATTTTATTTTGGTATTGAAAATGGTTTTCATAATGTTTTTATATCAATGTGTTGTATTGATATCTTGTGATTGAAAGGTGGGAATGTTATGTTTCCTTTATGCATGTTTTATGTGATATGATTATGTTGAGGTTCTTGGGAATTATTATGAAAACGGGTGGTTCCGTGATAAACTAAGGGTGGGTGAGCCCGATATAGCTCTCCAATGCATTGGGTAACGCGAAGGAGTGAAACATTAAGGTTTCTACAAATAGATTCAGGGAATATACCGTGATGGGTATTCCAAATGTAACCAAGAGGGTTACTCCCTACATAAGAATGTTATGAATGCCTCAAGTTACCTTTATGTCTTATGATTTCAATGATTTACTCATGATTTGATGAGGTATGTTAATGTGCTTATGTTTTATGGGTAAAGTATGATTTCACTCTTATGTATATATGTAACCATGTTTCCTTTCCATGTTTTTATAACCCATACTGATCTTTTTATGTTCATCCCAAGTTTTTTTGAAATGTTTTTCACAGGTCAAGGGAAAGGTACATGATATGATGAGAGTGTCAAGGAAGTGTCAAGAAATAATCCATGTTTTATTTTAAATGTGTTTCCATTGATGGGAATGAAGAATACTATCTTTATGTAACCATTTTGTTTATATGTGGAATGTAATGCAAGTTTTATGATCTAATTTTCTAAAACTCTAAACCCGAAAAGATCCTCAATGTGTAATCTTGTAATAACTCAATATTAAGTAAGGTTTAAGGCTGAGGCCTTATAGTTGGTATCAAAGGTCATTTTAGATAACTTTAGGAGTTAGAATTCTATTAAATGATTATCCAAAAATATTTTTTTTGAAATTAAATATAATTTGAAAATTACCATGTTGCTTAATCTAAGACATGTTTGTTAAGAATGGTTTTTCATAGAAGAAACAGAACAGATTTGCTGGGAAGGCATATAGAGGGAAATGACCTTTCAAATCAGTATCCTGAGATGGTCAGAATTAGAACTAAACAGTTTACTGCAGTGATGGCTCAGTTGAATCAGGTGAAAAATGTTGGTTGTTTTTATTGATGATAATGTGGTGTTTTCTAAAAGTAAAGAAGAGCATGAAAGACATTTAAGGGTAATTTTGAAAACCTTAAATGAAAAGAAATTCTATGGGAAATTCAGCAAATGTGAGTTTTGGTTGCAACAAATTTCTTTCCTTGGTCACAATGTTTCTAAAGATGGAATAACTGTTGATCCTGCAAAAACAAAAGTTGTGGAAGAATGGCCAAGACCCACAAATGTAACCGAGATTCGTAGCTTCCATGGTTTGGCGGGCTATTACCGAAGGTTTGTTAGAAATTTTTCACGGTTATCTAGTCCAATGACTAAGCTAACTCGGAAGGGTGTTAAGTTTATCTGTACAAAATAATGTGATGATTGTTTTCATGAATTGAAAAGAAGATTGGTGAATGCTCCAGTTTTCGCACTACCTTCCAGGAATGGTGAGTTTGTTATCTATAGTGATGCTTCATTGAAAGGACTTGGTTGCATCCTAATGCAGAATGATCAAGTAATTTCTTATGCTTCACGACAGTTGAAAACTCATGAGTTAAATTACCCTACACATGATTTGGAATTAACTGCTGTTGTTTTTGCTTTAAAAATTTGGAGGCATCATTTGTATGGAGTAAAGTGTGAAATATATATCGATCACAAAAGTTTAAAGTATATATTCACTCAGAATGAATTAAACATGAGACAAAGGAGATGGCTAGAATTAATCAAGGATTATGATTGTACATTTCATTACCATCCGGGAAAAGCAAATAAAGTGGTTGATGCTTTGAGTCGAAAAAGTAATTCTTTATTAGCATTGTTGTGTTTAGAACATGATCCTTTGGTTAAGGATTTGATGAACTTTGGCATAGAAGTTGTTGGTGCAGGATGTTCTTCTGTTTTGTTTCAGGTATCGGTGAGATCATCTCTATCAGATAGAATCAAGGAAGCATAGAAGCAAGACAGTGAGTTGCAGAAAAAGGTAGAGCTGGTTCAGAAAGGTAAGTTGCCTGAATTCAACATTGATAATGATTGCGTTTTGAGATTTGGGAAGAGATTGTGTGTGCCTTGTGATTCACAGTTGAAGAGAGAGTTGTTATGTGAAGCTCATGGTTCTCCGTTTTCAGTTCATCCTGGTAGTACTAAGATGTACAAAGATCTGCGGGAGTATTACTGGTGGGATGGAATGAAAAGAGATATTGCTGATTTTACTGTGAAGTGTTTGACATGTCAACAGGTTAAAGCAGAGCAGCAGTTACCGAAAGGGATGATTTAGCCTTTACCAGTTCTAGAGTGGAAATGGGAGAATGTATCCATGGACTTTGTTGTGGGATTACCGAAGACATCTCGAGGTAATAATGCAATCTGGGTTATTGTTGATCGCTTGACTAAATATGCTCATTTCCTTGCTATACGAGATACTTTTTCCCTGGATCAACTTTCCTGTTTGTATCTTAAAGAGGTAGTCAGGTTACATGGAGTTCCTCTCTCCATTGTATCTGACCGTGATCCCAGGTTCACTTCTAACTTTTGGAAAGGCCTTCAGAAGACGTTGGGTACTGAATTAAATTTTAGTACAGCTTTTCGTCCTCAATCAGATGGGCAGTCAGAACGAACAATTCAGACATTGGAGGATATGCTACGAGCTTTTTCTATGGATTATCAGGGAAGTTGGGACCAACATCTTTCTTTGGTTGAGTTTTCATATAATAACAGTTTTCATTCCAGTATACAGATGGCACCATTTCAGGCATTATATGGGAAGCACTGTCGAACTCCAACTTTCTAGGATGAAGTGGGTGAAAGGAAGTTTATGGGACCAGATTTGGTAGAAGAGATGGCAGAAAAAGTTCAGCTGATTCAGAAACACATGAGAACAGCTCAGAGCAGGCAGAAAAGTTATGCGGATAACCGGAGGAAGGATCTATCTTTCGAGGTAAGTGATCATGTTTATCTCAAGGTTTCTCCTTGGAAAAGTGTGATGCGATTTGGTAAGAAAGGAAAGTTGAGTCCAAGGTTCATTGGACCATATGAAATTCTGGAGAGAGTTGGATCAGTTGCATACCGAGTGGATTTACCTCCGAGTTTATCTCAGGTACACAATGTTTTTCAGGTTTCGATGTTGAGAAAGTATATGCCAGATCCATCTCATGTTTTGAGTCCAGAGGTAGTTCAGCTGGAAGAGAACCTATCTTATGAGGAACAACCGGTCCAGATTCTTGACCACAGGGAGCAAGTGTTATGGAATAAGGTGATTAAGTAGGTAAAGGTTTTGTGGAAAAACCACATGATGGAAGAGGCAACATGGGAATCTGAAAATGAAATGAGGGATAAGTACCCCCTTTTATTCGATAAGTAAATAAATTGCGGGGATGCAATTTTCTAAAGGGGGGAAGGATGTAACATCCCAAGTAAGTAATGAATAATAGATATTTTTATCTATCTATTAATGATTAAGATAGTGTTTTAGAGGCTTAAAATGAAAATAAATTCATTCTTAAGCATGGAATACACTAATATTCTTAAAAGATTGTTTTACTGCCTTATGATGGAAAACCCTTTTTAAATCTATATTTTGACAATTTTATAAACTATTTTTGTCAAAATAAACTTATTCATTATGATTGGTACATCAAAATTTACTTTGTGTGAATTTTTGGTATTTTTCGGACAATGTTCATTTTTAATGAATAGTGAAAAATACTGCATTTTAATTCAAAACTACTTTTTAATCTAATTTATTTATATAATTAGATTATGTTTTGAATTGGTTTTGAAGTGAAATTAGAATATATTTTTACCATTTAATCCAATGGTGGTCATTGGAATCAATTTCACTTTGAAATTAGACTTAAACTGGTGTCAATCTTTTGATACTTATTGTTTTATAAAAACACGCTATTTGCTATGACAGCGGGAATTAATTATTAAATTAATTAATGTGACTTATATGTTTTGAATTTTGTAAAATAGACTTCATTTCTAAATTTTTAATATCAAATATATCTTAGGGTGATTTTTTGGTAATTTTCTAAAAAACTTCAATTTTTGATGAATAGTGAAACCACTAAGTGGTACTTATAAAAACTGATTTTTCGTTAAATGAAATTTTTCCATCATTGTGTTTTGAATTTCAAAAAATCCGACATACATGGTTGTCATTAAGAAGTAAAATGTGGTTCAATGAGATTAAAATAATTTTTTTGGTGAATAGTAACTTATTAAGTTTTTAATCGCGATTAGTGGTAATTAGTGTAGTTTAAGGTAAAAGTAATGCTTTAACAAAATTAGATGATCTTGAAACATGTCCTACCCTCATTGGTTGTGTCATGGCCGACCAAGAAAAGCCATGGGTCAACTTGGGGACCCCATGGAGCCACTTTGGTTGGGAAATGACATAAATAACTTCTTATTTAATGTAAAAGTAAAAATGACACAAACATCATATGTTTTACAAAAACAATTTTTACATGGGGTTATAAAGATCAGATTTTTTATTATAAATAGTCATTAGAAAGATAAAAAGATTCCCTAAATTATAGTTTTTTTATAATTTTTATACTTTAAATAAATTAAATTATTTATGACATCATGATGATGCAGCGATGACCTCATTATTTAACGATTTAAATAAAATGGAAAGATAATGAAAAATCTAAAACCTACACATGGAAAAAACCAATTGGATGAGTGGATTTTGAACCCTTATCGCCATATCCAAGAATTATATCAATGTGGGACCTTTTAAAACCGAAACACATTTTCAAATAAAGTAATATTTCTTTACTTTCCAAAAGTGCCCCTCCTCTCCTCTTATAAAAGGCCTCCACCTATACCTCATTTCACACACTCCTCAAGCCTTTGGCTCGGCCAACCCCTGACCATTTACTCTCTCCACATCCCTATCCTCATCCTAGAGTATTCCCTTTGGGCAGAATCCTTTCAAAGGAAGCCTTTAGGCTCAAATCAAAAGGAGTTACACTTTTAAAGGTAATTCATTCTCTCATGTTCATTTGTTTTATTTTGCTTCTCCAACCCCCTAAACTCTTTTAATTTACTTCTTTTGTAACAAACCCAGTAACATAAATATACTAGGATGTTTTTATAATATTTATTTGAGCTACACTCTCACACAACTACATCAAATGGTTAAAGAACATACGGTTTCCGTGGATGGCGAAATTCTGCCTCCTGAAACGATGATTGTTCCATACTCATTTAACACCTTCAAAGGTGGCCATTATGATGTCACTATTTTTATCTATGATATATAATATGTTTATGTTTTCCTTAAGCTTCTGTTTTTTTCATTTTGGTCATACATTTATGGTTTCCATTATAGGTAAACACGATATCTTCATTTTAGGAAGTGCGGACTACCGCCCCCTGAAAGTGATTTGATTCGTTAATACCATATGTGGGATGTGTAAAGGATAAAGTTAATGATATTATATATGTTATTATACAGGAATTATAATATACTCTTATATCATTATGATTCCATTCCAAAAAATACGAAATAGAAATGGAAGTAGCGTTCATGCGTACGTACGGCTTATCGTCACCATGAACGGTGCATTTCATTTCTTACCTCTAAATGTGATGTAATATTATAAATACTTGTATATGATGAATATATATGATATATATGTTATCCAAATCATTAATATCATTCTGGATATAACGAAACTTTGACCAAATTAACAACATGTAAGTGTAAGAAGTCTATTTTTGACTTAAGAACCAAATACCGACAAAATGAACACTATTAACTTAAATGATTACATGATGTTCATAACATGGTATAAAAGGAATAATGAACTTGAAAAAGGTTCATAAGAATGTAGAGATTAACTCAAGTTTATTATTCAGGAGATTAAATAACGGTTGGGTCAAGTCAGATACGAGGTATGGGACTTTGTCTCAATCTCCTTTCATTGAGGCTTATTTTATTTTATACACAACTTTCTTTTATATGGTGTATAAAACCCTTTGACTTTTAAGTTTATTCAAAAGGAATCTTTTTTATACGAAGCGTTTACTAAACGACAAAAGGGAATGTTTTTGTCGTACGTATGTGGCGACAACAACTTCTCCACCGTCATGACCGTTATTTGAGTTTCGACTTCTTCTACAAGCCATACCTTCTTTTTAAAAGAAAAATAAATACCATGTTTTAATTTTCTTTTATTTTGGTATTGAAAATGGTTTTCATAATTTTTTTATATCAATGTGTTGTATTGATATATTGTGACTGAAATGTGGGAATGTTATGTTTCCTTTATGCATGTTTTATGTGATATGATTATGTTGAGGTTCTTGGGCATTATTATGAAAACGGGTGGTTCCGTGATAAACTAAGGGTGGGTGAGCCCGACATAGCTCTCCAATGCATTGGGTAACGTGAAGGAGTGTAACGTTAAGGTTTATCCGAAGAGATTTAGGGAATATACCATAATGGGTATTCCAAACGTAACCAAGAGGGTTACTCCCTACGTAAGAATGTTATGAATGCCTCAAGTTACCTTTATGTCTTATGATTTCAATGATTTACTCATGATTTGATGAGGTATGATAATGTGCTTATGTTTTATGGGTAAATTATGATTTCACTCTTATGTATATATGTACCCATGTTTCCTTTCCATGTTTTTATAACCCATACTGAGCTTTTTATGCTCATCCCATGTTTTTTTGAAATGTTTTTCACAGGTCAAGGGAAAGGTACATGATATGATGATAGTGTCATGGAAGTGTCAAGAAATAATCCATGTTTCATTTTAAATGTGTTTCCATTGATGGGAATGAATAATACTATATTTATGTAACCATTTTGTTTATATGTGGAATGTAATGCAAGTTTTATGATCTAATTCTCTAAAACTCTAAACCCGAAAAGATCCTCAATGTGTAATCTTGTAATAACTCAAGATTAAGTAAGGTTTAAGGCTGGGACCTTATACTTCTGGAATACATAACATACTCACGTTGTATATTTCTCTTCTATATAGGGAGATACCTTTAGAATACCCATCATAATATATTTCCTAAAACACTTAGGGGAAATATTAACATTTCCCTTTTTCATGTTACTTATTTCATTGAAGAGCTATCTTGGGATCACCTTCCCTAGGTTTGTCATAGAACCACATGTATTTTCTTTATCATGTAACTACCCATCAAATTTCGACATACCATTACATAATCCTAACACATAAGAAATTGAAATTATTAACATTTCACTCATCAATCAGAAGAAATAAATTCAATATACTTTTAATATTCAAGTTGGTATGTTTATGTTATGACCTAATTATCTAAATATTTAAACCTGAAAAGATTCTCAATGATAATTATTAATATAATTCATTATTATGTAATGTTTATGGTCGATTCCTTACAGATGATATCAGAGGTATGTCAGGCACTTTAGGGATGTTTTTAAATATTGTTTTATTATAAATTTATCTTTGAATTCTAATAACACCAAAGTTATATATTTCAAAGATCATATAAGGATTGGTTGAAATCCGCTCATCCAATGGGTTTTATATATGTTTAGGTAAAAAATTTAACCTTATCTTTTAGCTTTAACCCTTAGTTAAGTAAATTAACTCTTTCCATGTGTGTTGTATTTTCATAATATATGGTTACTATAGTTACTATAAAATTCCAAGCAACCAAAAATGGATCATTAATGACATTTGTGACATTATATATATCAGTTAGGATAATCATAAATTTTTAGGACTTTTATATCATTTAATAAAATATTAATTGATTTCAAAACTCATTTATGTTAGTTTTTATACTATTCATGTCATGACATTTTAAAAATCTATAATGAAATGATTAATTCAAGAAAACCTAATAAATTAAAAGATAAAAATTCATAATCATCCATAAAATTAGTTTCTGGCGTAAATAGTTTCAAAATAAATTTATTTTAATATTTATAATCTCATTTATTTAAATCATTCTTTACTAAGGTAATCCCTACATCACCGTTATGTCATAAATAAATTATTTTATTTCATTTCTAAAAATTACAAATAAAATCCCAAGATGTAAGAAATATTTTTATAGTTATAATTACTATTTATATTCTATTTTATCACTTATATAACCCCACATAAAAAATTAGTAAAATATACATGTTGAGGTTATATTGTCATTACCTTTTAATTAAAAGTTATTAAATATCATTTTCACACACAAGCGGCTCCCTAGGGTCATAAAATAGACCCATGGATTCCCATGGTCAGAAAAGTGTCGTCCAATAGGTTCAAGATATTTTTGGGTAATTTAATATTTTTATAATATTTTTCTTCCTTTTTTAACTTGATTTATCCTTTAACCATGGTAAATAAAATATTTACTGAAGTTACTATTCATATGTCTAAAAATATAATATACATTTAGACAAAATTTGGATGACCAGATTACCAATATAGAATCAATTTTTCCAAATTCAAATCGCTGAAGTCACAGATATTAATTTAAAATTAAATCCCATTGTCAAAACCAAAAAGCGTGTTTTTAAGAAGTAAAAACTACCAAAAGATTTACATGAGTTTTTGACTAATTTCAATGTGAAATTACTTCCAAAGAACAAAATTGGATTAAATGATAAAAATATAATCTAATCACATATTAAAACAAATTCAAAGGGAAATATAATCCTATAAAAAATCAAATTAAAAGATAGTCTTGACTTAAAATGCAGTATTTCTCAATATTCACTAAAATATGAACATTATCAAAAAATATCAGAAATTTACCCAAAATATATTTTGAAGTCCCACTTACAAAGAATAATTTTTTTGTCAAATAGAACTTATAAAAGTGACAAAAACAATATTTTAAAATGGTTCTCCATCAAAAGGTAGTAAATTGACCTTTTAAAAATATTAATGTATTTCATGCATCAAATTAGATTTATTCTTATTTTAAGCCTCTTAAATATATTTTATAAATGTATACACATTTAACAAATAAGATTAATATTAATATAGTTAGTTATGTTCATTTCTGGATGTACAACGACTATGTGTTAACTACAATTTTAAATAATATTATCAATATATTATTTTTTTCGTATAACTCAATGTTGTGTGCAACGTACGATTTCAAAGATACTAGTTTCTAAATGGGAAGTAAGATATTCAAAGAAGAATCCCCTTTATCATGAATTTAATATCTTATTCATAAGTATTAATAAAATTCCATGAATTTATTCTATCAATACTTGGGCCATTACAATTTAATAATAATAAAGTAATTTTTAGGAAAGAAATTTGGTTTAGAATTTATCGTAATTATATAATTAAATTTAATTCATATGCAATACCGACAAGGTATTTCTTTAAATAATAGAAAAATAAAATAAATGATTTTAAAAAATACTAAAAGTAATATAATTTTATTTATTTAATGTGTTTCATGAATTTTTTAGCTTAATAAGACATACTAGTGTACTTTTAAATAATTATATTCTAATTAAAGCTTTTTTATTTATTTTGTTTTAACACATATTAACTGAATTATGTATAAATAGACATTAATTAAATTTTCTTAAAAAAATATTTTATTAAATTACTTAAAAAATAGAAAATATTGATAGAGTATATGGAAAAAAATATTCTATATAAAATGGATTCCATTTTCCATTTATTATCCAATTTTAACCTTATATGTAAAATCATAACCCTTTATGAGTGAAAAAAGACATTAGCATGTTTAGGTTAAAACATGTTAACTAAGAGGTTAAACCAAAAGATCAGTTATGAAATAACCTATAAACATATAAAAATTTTATTTTTTGATGGTATTTAAAACCAATAATAACATACCATATAATTAATGTCCATTTGGATTATTTTTCATAGATAGTAACTTTATTATATTTTAGTCTTTTAATAATTCCCAAGAGTTCATGTCTCCTCAATTATAAAACAAAACTCCTCTTTTATATTCTTCACAATGTTTTGAGACTTATATACAGAAAAAATATTCAAAATTATCTTATACACACCATTATACAAATATTATAGTTTTTTAACTTACAAAAAAACCATATAGTCCTTAAAAAGATATCTAAATTAGTTGTTTAAAATAAGATGTAATCTCTTGAACTGATCATTTTTTTACCCCCTCAAAATATATAATATTTATCCTAAAATAGTAAATTAAAAATCATAAATATACTTAAATGTTATTATCATTATAAAACCACTAGTATAAACCCTCTTAAAACAAAATGGGAAATGAAATTATCAGTCGTTCATAGGTACAACTTACCATCTCCACCAAGCTATACAATTCATTTTCCATCACCATATTTCATATATAGTTATTATGATGTATTTAAATTTGATATTTAATGGTTATGAAATAATTATTATTTTTCAATTATTATTTAATATGTAAATTATTACCTAACAAACCATTGGGAAATGGTAATGTCGCTCATGCGTACATGTGGATGACCATCTCCACGAAGTGATGTTATTCATTTTTCATATTTTCTTTAAATGGATGGTATTAAGAATGTATTTTATGAATATAGATTACTTACATGATATAATAATGATTCATTAAAGGTGAATTATTTTTCACCTTTTTCTATCATTTGAAAAGTGAAAACATCGTTCATGTGTATGTATGGTGTGTCATCTCCATGAATGGTGTAATTAAATTTTTATACTATACCTTTTTTAGATAACTCTCTAAATACATAATGAATATATATTTCATTTATATAATTATTAAAATTATTTATGTTGTTACACTATGATGAATGTATAAGGACCATGACTGTCAAACCGAAACATTAATAAAAAATGAAGCAGTTTTCACACTGGACAGTGATTTTAATAACAAATTGTCAATAAATGGGTGATAAGATTTCATAATTTAATCATAAATAGTATATAGGATATTAGTTTGGTTCTTTAATATATTCATAATAAATCCATATTTATTATACTAGAGTTTCAAACTTGTACAAGGAAAGAAGATTCTTCTAGTAATGGATTTATGTTTCAATCTTATTTTAATTTGGATTGGTTAGGCATGAATTTATATGGACGAATTTATATTATCCTCATTTGATAAATCCAATCCATTTTTATACATAACTATACAATTATATATATATATATATATATATATATATACATTTTTACCTTTAATTATCATCCTATTATGTACTCAAGAAATGTATAGAATTTTTTCAAGGGAAAGCTGAGTTTATTTATCTCTTCGATCAAAAAACGTTTTTCTTTCATATTCATGATTTATGAAAAAAAATACAAGAATGTTTTTAAAATTTAATTATGTTTATTTAAATTTATTTTTACCAATGATTGACATTTTATTTTTTTAATGGAATCTTCTAATCATTTTCCAAATGTGGTACTTTTATCATTTTCTATAAATGTGTGAAAGGTTTGTTTTCTTTAAAATTATATGACAAAAATATAATTTGGTACTATCATGGACAATAAATTATATGAATCTTACTTTAATTGTATTTATAGTTCATTTCAAATAAGACCATTTCCATGATATTTGGAAATTTTTTCTATTTTAAATAATATATATCAAATTGGAATGTTTATTTTTATCATTTATATATTTAATTGTCTTTTAATTGTATTTACCTTAATAAATGAAAACAACCTTTAGTGTTAATTATGTTTTACAATGGATATAATGTAATAGTTCCAAATGTATTCTTTCTATTATTTATCTGTGATTATGGTAATTAGATTTTCATGAAACCCATTTATTTTCCATGGGTTATTCTATGACCATATCATTAATTTTTTTTGAAATTAATTTTTATTCCAATGGTTATGATATGATGATCTGATGAATTATATATTATCTTGTGGAAAAAATATATACATTTTTCATTATGTGATGGGTAGTCCTAGAATTATATAACCCTCTAATGCACTGGGTACAAGATTATTTATCTTAAGGTAACTATTCGAAAAAATTCCTTGTTCTTAATATGCTATAAAAAAATGGGTCTATGTTCTTGATAAATTATGGGAAACAAGTTGATGTGCTTAATCCACTATGGGAAACAGTTTTTGGGTCCTGATTCATTATGATTTTATGGTATTGTTAGTTAACCTTTTCATGTTTTATTGCTTCTATACCTATGATGGTGACACATTTTTATAAGATGAACTTAAGGTTCATGATTAATTAGTGATGATTTATCACTCGTGGGAATCTTGTCATTTGACATGATAAATACTTTTTTTGTGACACATGTCTGTGATCGTTCAAGGATTAGGTTTGAACTATATAGTTTATTTTAATGATCTCATACCCTTATTCGTATATTATGATTTTATATAATCATTAATTGATATATCCCATGATTACCCTTCGTGAGAATTTGAACTCACCATTTTATAGGTTTGTGTTCCACATGTTATAAGGAAAGGATTTTGTAGGGTGTCTCTATGTAAGGTAATAAATGGGAATACTTATATGGGATACGTTGAAGATACTTCATGAATTATGATGATTGTGTATCAATTCTCTAAATATAGTAAACCTTTACAGTCCTTGAGAATTTATATGTAGATTCTATTGAATATTAATCTAGAATGATATAATATTTTTGTTTCAAAATCCTAGGTCTTTATAGTTAGTATCAGATCAATGTTTAGTTAACCTTTCTAAACATGGATGCAAATACTATACTGAAAACATTGGGGATACATTTAATTATATGATAAAAACATAATGTTTTGATAATGACTATAGATAACCTAGTAAGAACCTATATTTTCATATATTGAGAATAATTTATCATGATTTAGATATCCTATAAATGGTTTTCATGATTATGTGGTTTCCCATTATGATTATTGTTACTCGCACTATGATTTTTTGTTTTATCTAATGGATTGAACCCAAAAAAACTTGTTATTGTTGAATGTGATAGAAAATTCAATGGTATTATTTCTAAGAAACTCAATGATATGGGAGAAGGATTGTATAATCATGTTTCTATACTCACACAACATTATCAATCCATGAATAATTTTCATCTTCCAAAAAATCAATTGATGGAACAATGTAGTGTTGAATATTTTATTAGGAAATATCCTCCTTCTTTTAGTTCATCTTATGATACACTAATGGATGAGAAATTGATCATTTCCATTGAGAAAATAACTTCTCATATAAATTTTTTTGGGAATAAAAATGTTATCTTAGTAATATATCATTTGGAATGTAAAGAATATCAATGGTGGAATCATATTAATAATTTGAGTTAATAATAAAAAATGACTCTATGTAATGGGATGAGTTTTAGAAGTTATTTTTTAATAATTACATCCCTCATATTCTATGTACAAATATTGAGAAGGAATTCCTTGGGTTTATAAAAACGGAGAATGAATCTATTGGTATATATAATGAAATTTTACAAGACTTTGAATGTATGCTTCTATTTTAATGAATATCTATGAAAAATAAAATTGATTGATTATTTAGTGGCATAAAACAAAGTCTCTAAAAGGAGTTGTATATAAGATAATTTAGTAGATATAACAAAATAATTAAATGTGAACTCAGGAATGAAATGAAAATGAGCAGTTTCCAGTATTCCAATTGTTTTAAAATGAAAAAATAGATGGATCCATATAATAACTCAGATAAATAACATGGTTGGAAGAAATTTTATACATATACATGCTTGAAATTTTAGAAGAAACATCAATATAATTTATTGAATGGAATTTTTAGGGTCTTAAAATGTGTAATGGTGGGTCATAAGTCTGATGAATATTGAAATTGGAACAATATTCTTGCTAATTTTATGGAATAAATGAATATTCCAACTAATAAATCACCCATGATTTAATGCTTTAAACCCAAGGAGTATATAAATTATTCCATCCAATTCAAAAATCTAATTTTTTTCTCAATAATGGTATCCTTAAAAAACCTCTTAATCCAAAAGGTATAGGGAAATATCTTATTATAAAAAATCCTAAAGTGGGTTATGAGAATAACATGATGAAAGGTACAGTATTAATCTACTCTAGAACATATAATGTCTTATTTAATTCAATATCTACCCAAAATTTTATATCTAATGAATTTAATAAGGGCATCGAGTTACCACTTCAATGATTATATATTTAGTTAGCAATTAAAACTCTTAATGGAATGATGGTCCCATAACATGTCTATAATAATTTTCTAGTTGTTGTTTATAAGAATTTTCTTCCAGTAATTCTAATTATTATCCCTCTATTAGAATTTTATGATATATTGGCATTAATTGTAATTATTTATATAAACTCCCCATCAATATTTTAGGAAGGGAATTCATTCTTGATATTATAAACAACCATATGATCAAATACCATTACATTGAAAAGTTCAAATTCCATTGGAAATGATATCCATTATATGGGACTTGATTCATATTAAAAATGGATTCAAATCTCATATGGTTGGGGATAAAATAAATAACTAGGATATATCTATTATGAATGATTTTTATTTCATTTTTGGATGAGTTTTATAGTCTTCCTCCAAATCCTGAAGTTGAGTTTTCAATTGAAATCTTACATAGTGTAATGACTATTTATAATATTGTATATGGAATAGACCCTATTGAGTTGTAGTATTTGAAGAATCGTATTTAGAAGAATCATGAAAATGTATTTATCTAGTAAAATGTGTCACCTTCTGGTGCACCAGTTCGTTCTTAATGAGGAATGCTTGATCAATGTAACTCTACATTGATTATCAGGAACATGATAAGAATATAATAAGAAAATATGTATCACAATTCGTGTATTTAATTTTTTTGATATACTACATGGAGGTCTTTGCTTTTCCATGATTTTTAATTATTATGAATATTAACAATTGAGGGTCGAGAGGGATGATATAACCAAGAAATCATTTCATAAATGGTATTAGAACTATGAATATATAGTGACACCATTTGGTCTTACTAATTACCCTCATATCTTCATGTATTTAGTTAATAGTGTCTTTAAATATTACCATGATAATATTTTTTTCATCTTTATAGACTATATTATTATATATTCCGTGAGTAATTAATATCATAAATATAATTTTAGGGTTGACCTACAGACCGTAAGGAAGGATAATTTGTAAGAAAAATTTACAAATTGTGAATTATATCTATAAAATGTTCTATTTTTGGGTCATATAATTTATATATAGGGTATGTTGATGGATCAATAAAATAATAAAGTTATTAATCATTGTCCAACACAAAAAACTGTGATAAAAATCCCCATTTTTTATGGTATATCTTGATATTATCAATTATTTTTATATAATTACTCAAGGATATCTAATCAACTCACCATGTTAAATCTTGAGTGAGATATGTTCCACTGTATAGATGAATGTGAAAATGATTTCATATAACACAAGAAGATGTTATTCAGTGATTATATATATACAATACCCTATAATGTAAAAATGATTTTAATCTTCTGTGATTCATTAGATAAGAGATTGGGATGCGTTCTCAGGAAAAATGATTTAGTGATAGCTTATACATCATGCTAATTGATGGTTCATGAGTAAAATTACCCAACTCGTGATTTCAATTACTCTATAGTAATTGTAACATTAAGGATATAGAGGAATTGTATTTATGGAGAAAGGTGTGACATCTACTAATCAGAAAAGTTTAAAGTATATTGTCACAACAAAATAATTGAATATGTTATAGATAATATGGTTTGATATGATTAAAGATTATGAATTAGAAATACATTACCACCAGGGGAGAGTGAATAAGGTAGAATATTCTTGAATTTCAAATGATAATTCTAGCTTATCTATAATGAGGATCGTAAAAAATACAATCTTTATGAATTTTATATAGATATATCTATAAATCTTGATGGAAGGTAAAAAAATTTATCTTCATCAAATGTGTGTTCAACCATCTATCCAAGTGATGATTAAATGGGAGAAGAAACAATATATAGAACTATATAATAATGTGATAAATATTAACAAAATTATCCTTGAATTTGATGGAATGGTATGGTATAGGAACTATGTATTTGTTATACCCAGGCCAAATTTGATGAATGATTTGTCAGATGTGGATCATATTTCATCATTCTCCATTCATCCTGGAACTAAAAAAATTATATAGAGATCAACAATAGTATTTTTTATGGGAAAAAATGATAAGATATATTGTTGACTGTATATATCAGTTCATAGCAAGATAGCATGTTATGGTTGATATAAAATATTCTAAGGGTGTGTTAAAACTATTACCCATAACAAAATTGAAATGGTAAAACCCACAATGGATCTTTTAATCAGGCTCACCAAGATGTCTAAAGGCCATAATACTATTTGAGTTATAGGTGATCACCTTAAAAAGTTAGCACACTGTTGATATAAAGGAATATTTATCTATTTTCCAACAATAAAGAAATTATATTAATAAAGTGGTAAGGTTAAATTGAATACAACATTCAATTTTATATGATCCGGATCTATGGTTTTGTTTGAAGTTATATTGAATTCTTCAGTCATCACTAGATATTAAGTTCTGTTTAAGTATAGATTTTCATCGTTAGATAGAATTTCAGTATAAAGAATCATGCAAACCATATAGGATATATGGAGATATTCTTTTAGGGATTTTAATTGTATTAGGATCAATACATTCAATATATTTAGTTTTCTTACAATAATAGTTTTCACTCGATTATTTTGATGATTCATTATGAAGCCCAATTTTTTGAGAAACACAGAACTCCAATGTGTTGGGTTGATGTATGAGGAATAAATATTTGTTCAAGTGAGCTTTATGAAGGAATTGAAGAGAAAATAAGAATCATTAGATAACACATAAGGATATCATAATATCAATACAAAATTTATATTGACCATCATTAGAGATATCTGGAGTTGGAAGTTAGTTATAGGGTATTTCATTGAACATCACCATCGAAAAATGTTATGTGGTCTAAAAATATGCTAAATTGCAGCCTTATATATATTATAACCATTCAAATTACTGATAATGTCATGATGGTAGATTATCATATTTTTTAATCCATCGAACCTCTCTAAAGATCAGGATGTGATCCATTTTTTACTACCGGGGAAGTATATACATGATTATTCACATGCACTAAACTAATATGTCATACAACTAGAGTAGGATCCCTCTGATGAAGAACAACTAGAGGAGATTTTATATCATAGAGATAATGTTATATGAAATAGTACCAGTCACATGTTCGAAGTTTTCTCGGAAAATCACAAACTTGACAAAGAAACATGGGTTCTTAAGGATGTGATGAGGCTAAACTATCATAATCTGTTTGTGTTAGATTGAAGGAATCTTGAGGGAAATTTTCATTTTAAGGTTGTTATAATGTAAAATTATATATTTTATAAAATAATTCTCTATAAATAAATTTTATTTAATTGATAGCATGAATCACAGAAAAGATCATGTTTAAACTAAACATGATGTACTATTAAAATAGTATTACATAATGTAATGATTATCGTCTATCCATTAGATTGGAATGTATGATTCTGAAATACTAAATTATGAAAAAATAATAGTTAATATATGAATAAAATTAATATTTTGGTTATCGACTAATTATAACTTAAAATGAAAAATAGTTGAAAATAATTAAGTTATTTTTCTGAAAAATAGTTTTTATGTTCAAAATATGGTTTTATATTAATTATTTAAAATTGTTGAATAATTTTAATAAAATTTATATATTATATATTTAATCAAATTTTTCATCATTTATAAAATATTTTTTTCTTTACGTTGGAAAAAACAAATCCACTTATACATTTAAAATTTATTTTTTAAAATGTTGTTTTCATTTAATTTTTCACACTTATTTTTAAATTATTTTTTTCCACTTATAAAAATGTAATCATTGAAAACTGATTCCATATTTTGAATCAGGACATCCAAATTTTATAAATATTTTTCTTTTATATTTAACCATTATGAATTGTAACCATTGTAAAATTAATCAACTTAGTAAATGGTAAATTGGGTAAATCTAGGTTAAAACTATGTTTAATGGTTATATGTTTTCATAAAAACTATTATTGGATAAATTTAATTATGACCTTATCACTATAGGCACAAATTTTAATTTTTTAATTTTAACTTATCCATGAAAATGGTCTGTAGAATTTTTAAAACATAGAATGTCACAAAATATTTTTATCTTACATATAAATATCTATTATGTGTCTATATAAAGACAAAATAAAGTTATTAAAAAATAAAAAAAAATATTTTTACAATAATTAATGTATTTTTAATTATTTTTAATTATTTATAAATGTAATTAATTATATAATTAGCATAACTTCTTATTAAATGCTAACATGGTATTTCTTTAATTAATAAAAATCAAATTAAATGATTTTAAAAATATTATATGTAATTTAATTTAATTTTTTACAACGTACCATGAATTTTATAAGTTAATATGATATAATATACTTTTTTAAAGAATAAAAATTTAATTCAAAATTTTTATTTATGTCTTTTAAGTCAAATTAAATAAATATTGTCAAAATGGACATTATAGTTATTTTATCAAAATAATATTTTGTTAAATTATTTTAAAATAATAAAAATATTTAAAGAGTAAAAGTATGATAATATAAGCTCTAAAATTTGATAACATGTCCTTTAATAATCCAATTATGACCTTATATGTAAATTTATAACCCTTCAATAGTGAGAATACATTATTGCGGTTAATGTTAAAATTATTTATCCATGGGGTTAATCCCAAATATGGTTTTAAAAAACCACTTAGTACTATCAAAATTTAATTTTTTTATGGTATTTAAACCCCAAAGAACATTATATTCAAATCCTTTTACATTTTTTATAATTCTTCAAGATAAATATTTAATCATATTTGAATGTTTTAAGAAATCCCAATAGTTCCCCACCTCGTAATTATAAAATTGAACCCCTAATTTTTTACATCACACCACATTTAGTCTTATATATTGATAGAAACCTACAAAAATATCTTATTAATATCTTTATACATATTCGATATGTTCTTTTCCTCTTAAAATACAAATCCTAATGCCCTTTTGAGGATATCTTAAAGGAAATGTTTCAATGAAGAAGTGATCGCCTTAACCAATCACTTACTTTTAAATTATTCTTCTACATACACTAAATATATATGATTTATCATAAAATAAAAACATAAAAATTATAAATATTCATAAATTTTATTTTTAAAATGAAACCAGCATTATCCCCCCCTCCCCCCCCCCCCGCTTTCTCATCAAATGGGAGCTGAAAGTATCATTTATGTGTACAAAGGGCTTATCATATTTGTGTAGTGATACAATTCATTTTTCATCACTATAATACATTTATGGTTATTATAATGTGTTTAATGTTTATATATGGAATTAATGACATAATTAGTAATCTTTAATGATAATACCATATCCAAAATCTTACCTTCCAAAATGTTGTAAAATAATAACATCGCTCATGGGTACGTGTAGACTACCACCTCCATTAAACAATGTGATTTATTTTGCATCACTAAATTAAATAAATAGTAATAAGTATTAATTTTATAAATATAAATTATTAATATGATATAATAATAATTCTTTCAAGAAGAATTGTTATTTACCTTTCTTTCATTCTATATACTGAAAATTGAAAACAATGTTCATGCGTACATACAGTCTACCATCTCAATGAACGATGTAATTAATTTTTCTTTACATAAATTTTATGGGTGAATATAAATGTATATGATATCTATATCATTAATAAATTTATTATAATTATGTTCCCTTTTTTTAAGTATAAGGACAAGGACTTTTGAACTAAAACATTCATGAAAAACGAAGCAGTTATCACCCAGAACAGTGATTTCAATTACAAATTATTAATAAAAAGGTGATAATAAGTCATAATTAAATCATATATGGTTTTAAATATAGGATAATTTTTATATAATATTTGTATGTTAAATATATATATATATTATACATGATTTTTTAATGTATATGAGGAAATTCGATACTTGAGGTAAGGGAATTGTGATTCAATCATATTTTAATCCGGATTGATTATGTTTGAATTTATATCTAAGAAATTAATTGTTAATTATATGATAAATCAGTTTAATTTTTATTCCAATATATTTAATTTTGAATAATTTATGTTTTAATTTCTATTTATCACTATAATCACTCAGGAGTGTGAAATATTTTTTTTAGGGAAAACCAGCTTTATTACTATATTTAGTTAAGAAACTTTTTCCTCAAATATTCATTTTTTATAAAAATATTTTAAATAATTTTTTTAAAATATATTTATGTTTATTAAATTAATATTTACCAATAATTTAATTATTAATAGTTTTTTTAAAAATAAATAGTATTATCTTTCTTCTTATGAGGTACTTTTTGACTTTCTTGTACAAATGTATGATAAGAATGTTCTCTTTTAACTTATATGGAATTAAATGAATTTCCCACCACCATGACCACTATATTATATAAATATTACATTACACTTTTTCATAGTTATTTTTTATGAATCTTATTTCCATAATATTTTATTATATTTTATATCTAAAAATTTTATTTCAAAAAGTATAGGGTGGTTTCCTAAAAAACGTTTTAATGGAATTTTATAGTATTCTTACTTATGAATGAAAAAACATTAGGTGTTTCTTATATTTTACTGGGGATATTATCCAATGGTACTATCCTTATTTTTCGACTAGGTATTTTATTATTATGTTGATGAGCTATTCACGAAACCCATTTATTTCCGATGGGATATTTTTTCATGGGATTATAAAATTTTTATGAAACCTATTTTCTTTTCATGAGTTATGATATGTTGATATAATAAATTTTTTATGATAATGGGGCACACATAAGTATATTTTTTAATATGTGATAGGTGGAACAATAAATATATCACCCTCTAATAATTAGGTAATATTTTTATCACATAAGATATCTATGGGAAATAAGTGAGAGTTCTTGATTAATTATAGGGAAATGTAGATGTGGTTGATCCTTTAATTGAAACAAGTCTATGTTCTTTATCTAATATTGTAAAAAAGTGTTGAGGAATGATATGTTATGATTTTATGGTGTTGATATTTAATCTTGAAATATGATATTGTTTCTATACATCTAATGATTCCACACATTTATGCAACGAACTTATGGTTCATGATGGATTTGTGATGATTTTTCACACTTATGAATAATTTATTTTAAGATGATAAATATTTATTCCATGAATCATGTCTATGATCATTAATAGATTGGGTATGAAGACTATAGGTAATAGTCATGATAATATACCCTTATTCTGACCCTATCCTTCCAAATAATAATCAATTTATAAATGCCATGTCTAACCTTATTGAGAATCTATATTCAACGTATATTATTTTTCCTTACCCATGGTTATGAATAATTTATTAACTAGGGTATTTCTACAGGGGTAATAAATTGGATATTTGTTAAGTAATATATTGAATATCATGAAATAAAAAGATTGTATATCTAGTCTTTACAAACACTAAACCTTATAAATCCTTACACTTGTATTTATATACTTTATTAATTATTCATATAAAAAGATTAATGTTTATTTATGAAAATATTAGTCCTTTATAGTTTGAATGATGTTCAAGTGATAATGACCATAAAGAAAGAAAATTCAACTTCATATGTATCATGAATGTGGGAATAGTAACCCATTGAAAAATTATTTATGCGATGTTTCAAGTGTGTATGGATTTTCCATCGATCCCATGATTTTCATAGGGGGGTGAACATGCTTCTTAATGAAATGTTGGAGGATAGGGTCCAACCAAATGTACCACCCATACAAAAACACTTCAATTTTATGAAATATAGGTGAACATGAATATGTGAAATAATCTAAGGGTTAATGATCTCAATAGGTGTTAGCCATATCCTAAACCTATGAATTAAGGGAAGTCATATACAATCACCACTACTGAAGTGGGTTACCTGGATGAAGTGGTGTAAGGTAAAATCATTATCAAATCAAGAACATTAAATTTCTCATTTGATTATATTCCTTCATACCACATTATATCTTGAAATTTTTCTAATTAAATTATTGATTAGATATTATATTATCATTGAAAAATATTAGTAGTATGATGGATTTGAAAATATTTATACAATCTTCTTTGATATAGTTTTGTGGAAATGTTATCTCAAGAAATTAAATAATTCTCCCTTTAGTGGTATTTAATGTGATTTTGGTATTTGATTATCTCCCTCTGCATATGTCCCATATCAATTTTAAGAATATGGAAGTCATATTTTATATCTCAAATGAACCTATAATTATATATCAATGAAAGTCTAACTATGGCATTTCTAAGATAAATTAATTCCATTATATAGGTTTCAATTCCCAATAATGAGGGGTATTTTACACAAATTACTTGGGAGAAACTAAATTTTGTGGATATACCTATTATGATATAATATTTGAGTTTTTTATATTTCATTATATTTTGAGGTCTTTATATCATTAGAAATAATATATAGATTCACTTATATCTTATATATACCCATAGATATTTCATTAGTGCTTCATAATTAAAACTATATGGATACAATTTAATAATTGGGGAGAACATAACACCTTGGTATTTTAGTACTAATTGACCATTAATTAAATAATTTTTATTACATTATTTTACACACCACACTAAACATACAAAATTCATGTAACTTTTCATTGGTAAAAAATTTTACAATGAAAGATAAATATTAATTCATTATCAGAATGCAATATGAAACAAAATTAAAAAAATTACAAGAGGAATAAATCTATATGTAAATAAAAATATCAAACAAACATATTCCTTATGATTTTATATTAATATTATAACCCTTATAGTATCTACAGAAGGCATAAAATTTGAAATATAATAAATATGTTATAAAATAATAATATAAGATATATGATTTGAGGTTATATTTAAGAATGAAATATTATCTTTATATATAGTAATTCATCATATATACATTTTGGGATTATATGACTATCACAAAAATACCATTTAATTTATAGTTATAAACTTGATTAACAATATAATAAAATCTATATAGAAAATGTAAATAAATGGAATCAATTTATATATGTCATCCTTGTAAAGCTCATTTTTCATATCCAGTTGGTGAGGTAGCAACACTAGGGTTTTCCATAGACCAAAATAAAGATACAATGTATCATGTGTGGCTTTAGAAAATCAATCTATAGGATAAGTTCAATCTCATGGATGTTTTCACGACTTGATATTTAACCATAAATTTTCCTTATATAATGTTTTTTATAGAATTATTCAAAACCCACATCAAAATAAAATGAAACCATGATATATTGTCATCATTAATACGATAATTTTGAACTATTTAAGATGAATATGAGAAACCCATTTATGAAATATTTGTTGAAATTAAATTAGGTACCATTTAATATTAATGAAATTTAATTGGTTTTGATAAAATGACAAGCACAATGATTTTATGGCTAAAAATTTACCTTTTTAAATGTATTTTTTTGATACATTCATTTTATTTAAATAAAATTGTGATTAATGTTGATAAAAAATATTTTTTATAAACAATTGTTTAATAATAATTTAATTGATAAAAAATAGGAATTATGAATGGCAATAGTTAATATTCTAAAAATATATTTTTCCATAAAAATGGTTCTTCACAATATCTCATCATCTTAATTCAATGTTAAATATATGTATTTTAGATTTCCTATTTATAATGATGAAATATTTTTTATATTCATTATAGTTGTATGTAACTAATATGAGTTTTTGGGATGTTTTTTAAATGATTTATTTTTTGGGAATAATGAAAAATATGGTTTTTATAATTAACCTGACATTTATGAAAGATATATATATATTATCAGAAATTGGAAATTCATAAAACATTTTTTTAAGAAAAAATTTTACTTTTATTATATATTTTATAGTTTAAAAATTTATTTTAATTTAAAAACCCATATTTTAAATTTCAGATATTAAGTTATACTTTTCAAAAATATTATTTTTAATAAACTACACATTAAATATTTTAAAATAAATTTTTTATCAATTTTATAATATTAATAAAATAAAATAAATATAAAATTTTCTATAAATTGTTATAAATTATATAAAAGTTTCATTTTATTTTCATGAATAAAAGGTAAATTACTTTGGAAAAAACTGTTTTCCTCGGTAAATAATAAAAAGTGGTAAAAAGGGAATAACTAAGAGGGAAAGACCACAAAAAGTTTTAAATCATGTGTTTGAATTGTTTTTAATATACTTGATAAATCTTACACTCTCTATTATTTTCCAATTTTAGGGAAATATTCCTCGAGATAGACTTCCCATTATTGAAAATTTTTTAGTATTTATCAAAATTTCAACCCTTTTCACATATCAAAGGGGGAACTCATCCCATCACTTCCCCTCACACCAAAAACCACATATTTCATCAAAAAATATTTCCAAAACTCACCTAAAAATTTATATCCACCTTAAATCAGTTCTATTCTTCTCAAAATACCATCCTTCAAAGTAAAACCCCCCTTTGCAAAGGAGGTAATCTATAATGTGTGGTATAAATTTCCAAATACTCCTTTATAATTTATATTTCATTATGTGAATTTATTCTTAGTAGACTTACATTAAACCATTATAAACTAATAATATATTTATAATTATTATATATGTATTTTTTTATAATTTTATTACAAGCATTGAATCTATTCCATTTTCTATTAAGACAAACGAACCCGTCATTCATGCATTGTGTGAACTTTAACCTCTATGATGAAATGTCTTAATTTTATCTTCACTAACGTAAAATTATTATAGTAATATGGTATTGAAAATATATTTTTGGTATTTATTTATCATTATATATTATGAATATAATAAACCATATTACTCATTTTCCACATTTTGTGAATAAATAAATCATCAACCATGAATATGTTTTCACTACCGCCTTTATGGAATGATTGATTTTCGTTTTTTTCATAATTTCCTTGAATTTTTTGGAAATTAAAATGGGATAAAATGATAAATATTACACTTAAAAATTATGAATGCTTTTTAATAATTATTTGAAAACCTATTAACAATTTGAGAAATAATCAATTATGGTAAATCCAGCCGTATAAAAAAGTATTTGTAAGACCAAAAAATTATTTATTAATACTATGAAGTAAAATTTTATATCATAATTTCTTCATATAATTAATTAAAACAATAATATATCACACTAATAAATTTTAAATAATACAATTATTCTTCTTTTATAATGATATTTAAACAAAATTAATTCATAATCATCCATTATTTATGGTATATTTTTTAGGGGTTGTTTTAACTGCCTACTTGAACAATGCTATAATTTTATACCATGGTTGAATATAAGGATTCAATTTTTCATAATATATTATATAAATAATTATATAATGAGTTAGTTTTTTCTTTTATAATTATAACCTTAATATTGAACTCACTAATTAAGAGAACACCGTTTGTTCATTAAGAATCTCCTAAACATGATCATCATATATTTCAACTTCATTTATATGACTAAAAAATACCATGGAATGAAATTATAAATTTATAAATATCATCTAAAAACTATTACACTAAATTAAATTATCTTATAATGATTAATATTATATCAATAATGAATACCTACTACGTTTTTATGAAACATGTTCAAAATAATCAAGACTACATACACCTGATATTTAAATTGGTAAAATATTATAGAATTTATATATAGAATTATGATAAATGAATATTATAAATTGATAATATATGAGTAAATTTCTGAAATAATTTATTAAGATATTTATTGTTTATATAGGATGTCATAGTGCACATAAAAAAAACAAAAATTAAGGTGATGGTTTCTTTGTCTCGTTTTTTAATTCATGAGAAAACAATTATATTCTACTCTATAATTTTATATATGTTTTCATTACATGAAAATGAATATATATTTTCATATTCATGAATATTCATTGTATTTTATGATCAGTTTGTTTTTTATTTATATGCCCATTAATTCATATGACACCCAATTTTTAATGGCTTTCATGGTCTTAGTTATAATTCTTTAAGACATGTTACATTTTAGGATTCATGTTCCCTATAAATGGGTTTATCTTAATTTAAAATCCCACAAATTTTATATACTTTATTTCAAGGTAATTTTTAGGATATAATAAAAAAATCAAATTTTTTTCTTAAAATTAATTTTGACTTATGTGTTACCCCAACATAGAGAATCTTTGGTTAATCAATTTTCCTTTATTGAGTTATGATAAATCTCTTGAAATTATTTAATCTTAGTTCAATAGATTCTACATTTTGATTTCATTATGTGATATTTTCTCCTTGATTGCATATTTTTCTCTATAAACTCTTTTTCAAATATTTCATACTTCATGAAGTGTGTTTCCTATATGGGATACTGATAACTCAAATATCATTCCTCTAGTTATAATGTTTAACCTTGAGATTTGTTATTCGATTATTATTTTCTCCCTCCCTAATATTTTATTATATATTTTTATATATCCCTATTTGTGAAAATAAGTTTTTAATATAATGAATTTTTTATCATTATTTTAACAATGTGGTATTTCCAAAAAAAGGAAATTTAAATTTATTAAAAAGGTTCATTTGAAAATTAAATGGTTTATCTTTGTATTTATATTTTCTATATAAAACATCTTATAATTTTTAATGTTCCATTATTTTGTTTTATTAATTATATTTTCTCAAAATTGATCACTTCACATTTTCAAAAGTTACATTTGAAACTGACATATATGTTTTTAATTTACATCAATGTTAATAAATTTTCTATGATCTCTTTTCAATTTTCACCTTCATGTGCTTCTTTATATTCAAACTGATTTCCACTCATGGTAATTATTTTTCATCTTTTATTTTAGAATAAATATATATTTATTTATACTCCATGATATTGAATATGTGGAATGAAAAAATTCATTTTTTATCTCTTCTTATGTGGTAATGTTTGAGTCATTGCTTTTCAATGATGTATTTAATATATTCCAATATAAATATGATTTTCTTTTGTTACATTGGGTAAAATATGGCAGGATTTTCATATATAAATATCTATTTATTTTAGGTGAATATTCAATAAATTTCGTAATTACACACATGGGGACTATAATGGTTTTGTTCCCTTGGATACTAGGTACGTAATATTTTTATTTAATGAAATATATTCAACTTATCCAATAAATATATTCAACTTTTATACAATAAAAACAAAATAATACATAAACCCAATAATCAAAATCAATAAAGTGGAATATAAAAAAGTGTGATTATAGATGATCATTAAGGTGAAGTGTTAGATATTTCATTCTGTGATCATGTGAAAACATAAAATAATATTATGGTTATATGATCTTGAACATAAAATAAATAGTTCATACCCAACCTGTTAATGATCATAAACAAGAGCCATAGAATAATGCATTATCATTCCAAAGGTCATGATTTATATGAGTATGAAATCTTTAGAATTCATGAACCATCACCTGAAGTCATAAATTTTTGGAATCAGCATAGGTATATAAAACATTTAATCAAGCATGGTTAACTACAATGGACATAAAAGATGGTATATAATGACTCATCACCTATTTTCCATTTTTGATCAAGCCCACCAGCTTGACTCCCATTATGGATGAAGCCGATGATCTTCTTTATCATTCTAATCGCATGATATATAAATCATTACCCAATGCATTAGATTTATATATATACCTCCCATCACATAAAGAAAATCATAATTATGTGTGCCATAAGATCATAAAGCATTCATTATATTAGAACACATGAAAAAAAATTGACCATTTCTAAATATCTTATCCATGGAAATAGAATGTGTTTCATTAAAATTTCATCATCATAATCATAAAATATTATAATATAGAACAAAATTAGTATCCTTGGATTATATCCATAGTAAATCATGATTAACCTCAAATTGTGGCATCTTATATGGATTTTATTAAAGACCAATTTGAACATTGTTTTGAGAAAAAATTGCCTTTAAACATTACAAATAAAATTTAGAAATAAAAATTATTAAACATTTTTAAAATTATTTTTATTTCAAAGTAAACTTGGAAAATTTCCAATTAGTGTTTAGATCATTTATCGATCATAATGGTGAAATATTCTATTCATATTTTTCACTCTTATAAATAATGATTCCTTTCACATTTAAAGTTAAAAGTAAAAAAAAACTCATTATAAATAAGACCTGGAGATTGATTTTAAAATATCTAAAAATAAAATAAAACAATGGGTAAAAATTGTTTTAAAAAATAAATTTGTAATATAGAAACCATTATATAATTTATTTTTAGAAAAAAATTAACAATCATGAAGAATCATTTTTGATCAAAGAGAGAAATAACAGGTTGTTTCCATAAAAACATATTTTTGATAACTTGAGTGACTGAAGAGAGGAAAATGAATAGAAAACTAGAATATAAATAAATTTACTAAGTATAAAAATTTCCTTGTGTTTATTGATATATAGTTCATAATATATCATCATCAGATAATTAATCATAAACAATCATGATAAATAGTTAGATCCTAACATAAAATAAATACTTGTTTTGTGACATTAGACTATAATCCCCATGAAAAAATAACCTTAAGAGAAACATTATATATCGTAAAAATGAAATTAATGATTTAACATGTCAAATGTGAATTATATATACCTCATAAAAGATAATATATTCATAACCTTACTTATATTCTAAAGAATGAAATTTGAGACAAAAATATCTTTTCCCAAGTATCAGCCCTCTTCATACACATTCAAACAACCTATATAATAAATATATTTTTATTATAAACTTTTTATAGAAATATAATTATATATATCACACCATATATGATTTCCTAATATTTTTTACCACCTATTTATTAATAATCCCTTTATTAAAGTAAATGTTTCGATTAATAACTGCTTTGTGTTATCATGTATGTTATTCAATGGTTTTATTCATTGTACATTGATCATAATTAAATTATATCTCTAATTTTTACCATGATATTAATATCATATATTTTAATAATAATTATATATATATATATATAATAATTCATAAAATTAAGATGTAGAAGTATAAAATTCACTATTCATAAAGACGGTAGGTTATACATACGCATAAACACTATCTCTAATTTGAATGGATGGATGGAAATAATGTTAACTAATAATTAACCTTTAAATAATAATTATTTTGTCATATAGATGACATATATTCCATAAATTTTCAAACATTACCTTCCATTTCAATCTTAAGTATAAAATCAAATGACATCACTTCATTAGGTTGTAGTGTGTCGTACACATGAGTAATGTTATCATATTCCCACATAATGGAATGTAAGAAGGTATACGTGGTATTTTAATTAAATAAGTATAATTATTTTATAAATATAATATATAAAATTTAAATCCATCATTATATCATTACATGATAGGAAGTGATGTCAAATGAATTAAATTGGTTCCGGAAGCGGTAATCTGCCGTACACACGATGAAAGGGGAAGTTTCCCCTTTGATGGAACATAGGATATATGAAGATTATTACATTAGCATTATAGAATACAATTATAATGGATAATATTATGTTATTATATCATCATATTTTAATATTACTTCTTTGGATTCAGAAGAATAAATAAAATAAAAATGATCGGCTAAGATCCAGACCTCTTCATCAAAAAACATCCTCAGGTTAACACCAAAATCCTATTTAAGAGGTTTTCTAATCATTGTATGGAATGTAGGATATTTTACAAAAACTAAAGAATTAAGTTTTGAAGGTATTTTACAAACCAAATAATTTTAATCATGTGAATAGGATTAGAATGAATGAACTCTTTTATAATTGGGGAAAAGAACCTATAGCGGAACTACATGAAATTTTCCCAAAAGAATCCAAAATTATAAATTCTTTCCCAAAATAAATGATTCAAAATTTCGATATATTATATATTTGGAAAATTTAAGTTTGAAATATTTTCAAAAAATAGTATTTATATATTTTTTGTGGGAAGAATACCCTAATCCTTTTAGTATTACCCCATATCAAACATGTTTTAACATTAACTATTATAAATAATGTTTTCTTTTTTTATCAATTTTAAAAGGTTTTAAGTTGAAATTATTATATCATATTAATTATTATGATTTAAAATATATAATTCATATTTAAAAATCCTATTCACATATGTGAAAATTGTTATTTTAATATTAAACCTGAATACGTGACAAAAAAATGTTTTCCATAGAAAAAGTTAACATAAGTTTTATAAGATTTATATAAAAAATCCATATGAAATTGATTAAAATTTACTAAAATTGAATTAATAATAATAAAATTGAACTATTTTTTTTAAACTCATCTTAAATCAATTTTTATGACAGTAAATTCATTAAATGAAATGTAAAAGCACAATAAAAAGCAGTATTATTCATTATTCACTGAAAAATTTATATTTTCTTAAAATTATATATAACAAACTATAAGATAATTTTTACATGATAATTTCATAAATGAAGTTCATTTTTCAAATATATTTTTTAAAATCGTAAAAATAAATTTTAAAATAAGTTTGAAAATTTTGACAAAGTTTATCTTTAAAAAATTAAATTTTTTAGCATATAATTGGATTTATTCTTATCTCATTAGTCGAAAACACATAATATTAATGATAAAACTTTTTTATTGAATATATAATATGTAAATTCAATTAAAATAATTCAACAAAATTTATTTATTTATTTTATTAAGATAAAACGTGTAAGTATTCATAAAAATAGTTTTTCGAAAAAAAATTTAAAATTTTCTTTTGGTTTTTATTTCAATTTATAATTATTTGGTAACAGGATAATATATTATATAGATTTCATTATATAATATATTTTAATAATTCATTTAATAAAATTTATACCCACTTTCTAATAGCTTGGCTGTAATTATCATATTAAATAAAAACATTTTAATAGTATGTTGTGTTTCGTCTAAACTCAGTGTTGCATGTAACATAAGCTATCAAAGATATTAAATTTTTTTAAAAAATAATAATAAAATATCAGGGTGTTATATTATACCCTCCATAATATTTATTTCATCCTAAAAATCCATCACTCTAATGAAAACAACTAAGGATACTTATGCCTCATCGTATCCTCATGTTTCTATGTAGCTTCCTTAAGTTGGTGGATTCACCACAAAACATTTACCAGATGAGTAGTATTATTTTGCATATATTTTTCTCTATGATCCATAATCATCACTATATTATCCTCAATAAAAATATATTTAAATGTTATTATGAAATTTTAGTTTATTACATGTGATATTTTAGGTATATACTTCTTCATGAGAGATACCTAGAACACATTATGAACATGAGAGAGGTTCGGTAGAAGCACCAAGCATTAAATAATAATCCATGTATGATCATGATTCTAAAAAGATATAACATAAATAAGTATTATGTTTCCTTTCTTCCAAAATCTCAAAACATTCGTTCATATATAAATTCACATAAATATCATTTCACTAATATAGAATCCAAAATTATTCTGAGGATTATCACCATAACATTTAGGTCGACATTGTTCTTCCTTTCTGTGCTATTGAATGGCACTAAACTTCTCTTCTATTTCAATATATTTATCATGTAATAATAGATTTATTTCATCAACTTCATTCCATAATTTTTTATCAGTAATCGTCATTCATTATAGGACTTTATGAGTATCCATTTGAATTATTGAGTGAATGTTAATGTTGTAAGAAAACATGAATATAGTAAGGTGTTGATCCCAACCACCTATGAAATCCATATAAAAAGATATCAATATATCCTCTATGGTATTATTTGTTATCATAGAATAACCATTTTCCATATTTTGATATGCAGTGATGAAACTTAACTCTATATTAAGGGCTTGATGATGACTTAATTAGAACTTTGAGGTTACCCAAGTATCTCGGCCAGATACAATAGAATGTGGTGGTCAATACAACTATAAAACTTCCTTAAAGTATATCCTAAAAAATAGGATTGTCTTCTATTTTTTGTTTCACCCTAACCATTTGAGAAAAATAGCCTTAAAGGATATTAATTAAGACCGATATTATAGATTTAATACCCATTTGAATTTTGTATTCATCCACACACTAATAAATGAGCATGGGTTCATTTGGAATATAAAATGTGACCTACCTTCTTCCAAAATTGTTTTAGGCACCATATGAAGAAAAAAAAATCCATGCCTAGAATCACATAAAAATTGTTAAAAGAAAGATTAACATAATTATCTAGAATCACATTCCCAATAACATAAATCAGAGAGGAACTATAGAGTTGTGATGCGACCATCATACAATTCATAATTTTATCTTCTAACTCAATATATAAATTTTCAGCTAGTTATTCAATACACATTTCAAATTCATTAGATATAAAAGAATGGATAGATCTACAATCAAATAAGACATTATCCATTCCAAATAAGATGATAAGACTACCTTTCACCATGTTATCCTTGTAACTGACTTCTAAAATTTGATTTCAGGAGATTTCCATTTATCTTTATTCATATAAGGATATTGATGATAATCATCATGAAACATAAAATTCATGAAATGGTTTAAATAATGCCTATTCTTATTTTAGTTCAATCATTGGAGAGTGGGTGGTGAGTTAGTTGTAATTATTTTCTCCAATATGGAATTAACCTGACCATTCATCACATTTCAACATTCACGACATTTTTAACCCACCCTTCCATAATTATATAACCTATCATTTCCATTAAAAAACTTACCTCATTGTTTCATCTAACATTAATGGAATGTTGATGGATGATATTTATTTCCATAATGTGATTTGTTTGAGTTTTTAAGAGACACGAACATCCATTTGTTATAAAAACAATGTAAATGGTGGGAATCTTCAATTACCATTTATACTATGATTTCACAATTTAAAATTTATTCATCTCTACAATTTGTTTGTATTAATTATTTTCTAGACTATGTGTTAAAAAACAAAATAATAGAATAATTTCATTTACAAGGAAAATGATTAAATAAGAGAAATACATTTTAATCCTTCTAAAATTAGCCTCGTGGATACCAATTGATTCATCGTAATTTTTATTAATCTTGAGAAATTAATTCTGAATATTTTTACATAGAATATGAGGGAATTACATGCTGAGAAATATGCTCCTAAAATCCTCTATTTATATTTAGTCAATTTCTTCCTCTTTCCATGTATACTTAAAAATTTTACATTATTGATCAGTTTTACCTTCAAATGATAAAGAGCTAGGAATACTTTTTCAATCTTTGAGAATTGAAGAATAAAAAATTTATTCTCAATTTATTTGATCGAATGATCATCCACTAGTGTATTAGAATATTCAGTTAAAGATGTTGGACTATTTCACTAAAAATATTCAACACAACATTGTTCCCCCAGTATCATTTAAAACCTAAGAATGATACATGACATTAGAATATATTTTGGGAATAGAAGTAATTTTTTTTATCCAAACTCCCAAATAATTTAATTTCTCGTATAGAAAACCATTTCATTTTCCATGACATTTAGTATTAGAATTTTTCTTTCAGGTTCTATTAGTTGATTGGAACCAAAAATAAAATTATGAGTAATGCTAAACATAGTTGGAAAACACAAAGTAATGAAGAATTATTTATAGGTTTTCTAAATGAATACACCTAATTTTAAATAAAATACAAATTATTTCTAACCTATGTCATCCATAATCATCATCTATTAAAATATTTTATGATGGTTTATAATGAAAATATGAATTAACCAAATCATATACCTCAGAGGAATAAAAAATGGTGTGCAGTAAGGCCCAATATAATATACTGGGTAACGTTTGAGTCAATCCCAAAACACATTTTTCATTGTTATTACATCTAGTTACTTGTGTTTGAGAACCTTTTCCACTTGTAGTATCTATATAGGGATGTATTACTAAGTAAACCACCAAATAACCTCCTTACCAAAACATTTGTATTTTATCATATAATTAGGATTATCCTAATAGTTCTCAATAAATATTCCTCATCCTTGTTTTCAATGGAAGAATAAATCAATCTCTAAAAACATGAAAATTGAGCTAGGACTTTCATATATAAATATTATATCCTTTTATATAGATATTCAGTATATTTTAAAAAAACTAGCCTGAATATTATAACCGTTTGTTTTCTATATATAATAGGTAACAAATATTCTTATTTAATCAATAATATTTTTTATATTCCATAATTATATTTCCCTTTTGAATTATCAATAAGAAAACCCTACTTAAAACCGTTCTTCATACCCTAATGAAACAAAACATAAGGAAGGATGAAATAAGATTCCCAATAAGGTTAAACATGGTAGAAATCAATCTATTATCATAGAAAACCATAATATAAATATAATGGTATGAGATAACGAACAATAATAACAATGTGAATACACAACCTATCATAGATCATAAAGATGAATGATGGAATAAATCATTATCATTCTAAAATAAATGATTCATACGCGTGTTAAATCATTATAATTTATGAACCATAATATCATGTCATAAAATTATGACACCATTATAGATACAGAAACCATTTCATTTGTCATGTTTAACTACCCAGACCATAAAACATAGTAGATCTGGACTCATCATCAGTTTTTCATTGTTGATCAATCCCACTAGCTTTTATCCCATTATGGATCAACCCCTTTGACTTGTTGCCCATTATTTTCTCATGATATATATGGATTTACCTAATTCATTAATAATATATACTCTTCTCACCTATCAGATAATGTAAATCATAAGTATTTGTTCCACAAGATCATAAAACATTTATCAAATCACTACCCAAGAAAAGAAATAGTTTTCATAAAAATTTCTTCATATCATTACCCATGGGAAAGGTATTGATTTAATAAACATTTATTCATCATAATTATAAAACATTAAAATAATGAATAATAATGGAATCATAGAGAAATATACATAGTAAATGGTGAGTATCATCAAAGGATTTTATCTTAGATGGAATCTTTTTAAAAAGATCATTTGAAACATTTCTTGAGTAAAATATAATTTCCACTTAGAAAATAACATTATAAATTTAAATATTTATAAATAAATGAAAATAATTTTCATTGAAAATAACCTCATAAATAAATAATTAATAATTAAATAATTTTTTAGTCATAAAATTAGAAATTTCTATTCATGTCGTACACACTTAAAAACAATGATTTATTTCCAAATTTCTATAAAAATTCAAAATAAAAACTTTTTAAAAATGACAGGAATATTCCTATTAATTAGTTTTGTAAAATGTAAAACATAGGTAAAGATGAAATTAAATAATTGTTAGGTAATAGTTATAACATTCTTCAAAACTTTTTTAGATTAAATGAGCATGGAAATAATAATTTTTGACTGAAGGGAGGAATAATGTTGATTTTTACTAAGTTTTTTATCTAGTTAGTTTTTAAAGAGAGTAAAATGAAAGTAAAACATGTATTCTAACAAAATACATTGAGTAAAAAAATTAATATGTTTATTTTTCACACTCTAACATTTTAATTCCTTTATTTTAATATTTTCTTTTCTTTGGATATTTTGGTTGAGGTTCGTTTTGAGTTCACAATTTTAATTTTTATGTTTTTAAATATTTTGGCTGAACTTTTAGTGAAAAAATTATATTTTGGAGTGGATATAAGGTGGAGCACTATTGGTGCATGGTTTTGTGAAATTGTGATCCCTCACCCAAGAAAACATGTGGAAAATGTTTCTTTTAGATAATGTAAATCTCACGATTTTCACACAATTTGGAAAATCATGCAAGCTAACTATGCAATATAGACCACATGGGTAGTTGGGGTGCATGGCTGGAACACTATTTAGTAAAAAATGCATTAAAACTATCAGAGTTTTCTAGTTCATTAAAAGTGTGAAATTATTATTTTCCTCCACCATTCTGTAAACTCCAATTCAAAATTTTCCTCCCCTATTCGACCTATGTGTACAATGGGCCCCTCCGAGTTTCTCATCCAATTCTATAATTCCACCATGGAATATTATTAAAGGTTCCTATGTAATTTCCAATTAGTTTTTGTTCCATTTCTTATTCTCCACTCCCCCTCTCTTGGTTTCTTGGTTTCTATTGGTGGGATTTTCATCATTACTTAATCAATTTGCTAGGGTTCATGTGTGATTTGATTTATATGATGTTAGGGTTTTCATATTTTTTCTCAGGATTGGTTCTTCCTTATCCAAATTTTTTATTGAGGTCTCACATCATTGAAGTGGGTGTTTCCCTATATTTTTTTCCTATATATTTTATTCATACTTGATCTTTCCTTGAATGCTTTCAAACTATTAAAATATGGATTTTTATGTGATACCATAATTTTTGTTTGGATTTATCATGATTAAAATTGGGTGTGAAATACTGTGTGAAGGGTTTACATAATTGTGATTATGTTCATGTTCATGTAGATAAAATAAAAAATTTAGCTCTTAAGGTAAAATTCAATGATTTGGGTGTTTTTTCAACATTGTTATGATTTGAAAATGTGGGTGGTTTTGGAGTTCGGTATTCCATGTGTTATTGGGTGAATTTTATGGTGTCATTCTTATCTCTGTCATGATTTATTAGTTTAAGATAAATTTATGTTTTTAAGGGGTTTTTTTTATTTTTTTTAATGTGGACAAGTTTTGAAAGATGATTTTTCAAAATAAATTGATTTTCTTTCAATTATCTCTTTTTAGTGCGTTATAAACTAGTTTAATTATTTTTTTGAAAGGTTCAAAATGTGTTTTCTATGAAATTTTGGGTGTAAATGTGTTTAAAAATGGTATTTTGATAGAGGTGGACTTATTTATTTTTGTCATTCTTTTCTGTGGACCGTGACTGGGGTTTCAAATTGTGAATGTGTTTTAGAATGAGTTTCTAAAATTGATAGTTGTGTGTAAGGATTTAAAAAGGGAATTTTCTCAGGAGAATGGATGGATCCCTTATGTACTCCTTTTTCTATTTTTTCCAAATGGGTTTCAATGAGTTTTATAAGTGTATTAAAGGCATATTGGGAACATTATGTGTTGTTTCATGTTTTCAATTTACCATGTGATTGGTTTTGGATAAAAAAATTTGAAGGTCTGTTTGGTATTTTTCACATGAAAGTGTTTCTTTATATTGAATTTGGAAATGAATTGGAAATGGATTTCTAAATGTACATGGATTATAATTTTTAAAGGATTTGTCATAACCTTGTTTTTTTCAATGAAAATTTGATTTTTATGTGATGTGATGTAAAGGACCAATTGGTACCTTGTGATCTTTTGGAAATTGGTTATATAACTCTCGTGACATATGGACCTGATGGATATCTTGGAATGTTTTGGGAAAATATATTGAGTGCTTGGGTAGCATGAAGGATCGGTTGTTATTTTGTTATTTTTGGAAAAAAAATTTGATTATGGAAAATAGATGTGTTGGCGGGATCTTTAATTGTTGAATTTGTGAGCTTGTGAAAGAAATGAATTGTCATGTGTGTTATTGATAAATTTTCTTATGTTTAGAGACCACTATATCTAGGGATGGGATCCCCTATAGTGGCCTAGGCATTAGAATGTTGTTCATTTTAGATTATTTTTGGAAACTACATAACCTTGGGATACATTACCGTATAGTGGATCATGCATGTGGACACTATGGGTTGGGTTTCTTATACCATGTTTCACCTAGTACATTTATCATGTGATTCTGGGACACTATCTATAGGGTTGAGTGATAGTTACTTATCAATCCTAATTAGATGGGTTGGTACCTCCTAGATTTTCTGAATGTACATGTAAAACATTACAGTATATTGCTTATTTTAGAGTGGATAGCTTGTAATTAAATATGTAGATACACCATATGCCAGCATTCGAGTTAGAACTAAGTACGTCTAGGTATTACCAGGATATATGTTAATGAAATGATAATGATATACTATTTGTATATTCTGTTTACTTTCTGCTAAATGATGGATATTTTATTATCTAGTTCTTCCTACTTTTTATATTTCCTTTACTTTATGAATATCCCTTTTTTCACTTGGGATGTATTTTCATTTCGGCTTTAGTTTTGAATTGGGTTGTGGAAAGTAAACTCATTTTTGTAAAATTAATGGTGTGTTCTTTTTTATAAGATACTTGTTGGAAGCAGTGTTTTGTTTACTAAAATCATTAAAATACTTTTTTTAAGTTTTATAAACTATTGTTTGTAGTCTATTTTTGGAAGGTAAATGTATGGATTATATATTTATTACATACTGTTATTTTAAGCTCACACCCTTGTTGTGCCACTCTGCATTCGTAAACCCAATCTGTTTTGCAGGTTCAGGTTTATGGTTCTGTTTTTCCATTAGAGTTGATTGCTCTTATGGTTGTTGGTGATCATGAGATCACATGGAGATAGTGTCATCGGGTTTCAGTCTTGGTTTGGTATTTAGATTTTTCTATGTTCGGTAGTTTTTTTAATTTATATTAGTTTTTATTTATTTATATTCAGTATTGATGAATTTTTTTATATTGAGTTTTTTTATTTTATCTTGGTTTTCTGGTATAAAATTTTTCCAATTGTGATTACATTGATACATTAATCTAGTTTTCAACCTTGGGGGATTGGTAATTCCCTTATATCTATGTGTTAGACCAGTTCTGGTTTCAGGTTGGATGGAATCTCAGATTGGATCATGATAAAATTTTATCAAAGGAGGATGTTTTTATTTGGGGTGTCAGTTATATTTGATATTAGGGTTATCGAGGCTTGTGAGGTAGGTACAGAAAGGAATTTATAAACATAATACTCAAGTTTCCTAGGTTAGTTTGGTATTTGATTCTTTAATTTTTCTCTATATGGTATAGATGGGGAATGAAAATAAAGGCAAGATAGTTTCATGTTATGATCTAACATGGAGTAGTAACCCATGGGGAGTCCAAGTGCATAGTTCAAGGTCTTTTTAGTTTTTAATGATCGCATAGGGAATACCCACTAACCATGTCACATGGTTATCCACAACCACTAGTTCTTCATCCTCAGAGTTTAGTGTGATTTTTTCCTTGTTTTGTTCGAGGTTGGTGTGAGTTTTTATTTGGATTGATTTTGGATGGTATGATTTGATTTTGAAAGGGGAAATGGTTTTTGAAAATAAGGGGGATCTTTTAAAAAGGAGACTAGTTTTGTAAAAGTAATTTTCAAAAAGGAAAATAATTATTTATTTATTTATTATTGGTTTTATTATGAATGTGGAATTTGTGGTTTGGGTTGGATTGGAAATATGGGTTTTTGTGTTTGGAAAGTGGTATTTAAAGAAATATGATTTGAATTTAAATTAAATTGTGGTTATAGAAAAGAGATTTTTTGTTTTGTTTATAATTACTATATTTTAAGACTTTTATTTTATAAATATGGGTTATGTTGGGTGAGTATTGGGAGATTTTGATTTCTGTTATGTTCTTTTCTTTTATTTAAAATATTCCACCAAGAAAGATCCACAATATTTCCAATGATTTTTATCTATTTGTTAGGTTTTCTTAGACTCATAGTGGAGTGGAAGAGTTGATCCTTTCCGAGATGTTACATGGTTTCTATAGTGATCTATTCCAATTATTGATTGTGGAATGTCACGAGGAAATTAATTGTTTCCTCGGATCAGTGGGAACTCTCAATGTTATTAGATTATAACCTGTGATGAGTTCATTTGATGGTCCGAGTTTGGACTAGTCAAAGGTGGTTGTTCTATCATAATTTAATATTGGGATTACATTGTATGTGTTTAATGCCACTTTCATCCAATTTTTTTTATCTTGAGGAGGTATATACAAATAAATTAAAATATCTCGTGAGTATTCAGGAAAGCAAGCATACGGTGTAGGCCAATATTGACCACATCAACGAACTAGTTTCCATTACTCCAGATGTAGCATTGTATGTATTTAAGAAACATTATTTTTTATTCTTGGTATTTATCTAGAGATTAATGAGTAATCTATCTCCTACATGGATCATCTCTTGGAGAAGTTGGTGGATAGTCCTTTCCTAGCTGAGATGGTTTCCAGTGCATAGACAGTTGAAAATGATGTGCCTCTTATCATTCATCATGGTTACCTATCTGGTGATTGGTGCGGGCCATTGGAACCTATTTCTTAAAAATACTATTTCATTAGTTCTAACTTCTCACTCATTAGACTGTTTTCTCTTGTATTTTCTATATGGTCATTTTATGAATTCGAAGACTTTTGGACATAATCCAATGAAGTTGTGTCATTGTTGTGCTCATTTGGGTAAGCATAACAACTTCTTTATGTTGAATTTCACAAATACTAACCCTTGATTTTATATTTTTATCTCATAAATGCGGGTTAGAAGATTCCTTAGGCATTAGGGCTCCAACCATTGGCCCTAGAGTGTTTTAATTCACGTAGTCACGATTCACCTGGGTGTGTGGGGAATGTTGTCCCAATTATTATCTCTAGTGTTAGAGTAGATAGTATTTATGTTTTGTGTTTTAGTTTCTCACTTTTTGTGAGTTATTCATTAGAATATCATTGTTGATATTCTCTTCTAGTCCCAGTCTTGTTCATTGGATTCTGAGAATTATATATTTAACCTTTCATGAATTGGTTTTTGTTTTTTATTTCACTTGTTTGGGTCTATCAGTAATTTTCGAAATCAATGATTGTATATATGTTTTCAGGTTTTCTATATGATTTGGGTTATTATCATGGGTTTCCCCTATTGTTTCATGTTTGGTTTATGTGGTTAATTTTCTTTTTCTTTTGGTTATTGTTTTTCTTACGAGGAGATGTTTTTCTTCGCTCGTGTAGGGAGTTCCGCACTGGTTCCCCCGAGGTATTGTTTTGGGGGTTTTATTGTTTATTGAGTTAGTCAAGTTATTGTAGTGGGGATAACCATATTGTGTTCTCACAATGTTCTTTTTGTTTTGGTTTCCTTTATAATTTTTGTGTGTGTGACTTTTAGAGTGAATGGTAATCTCGAGGCTCATGGTTTTGTTCAGCTTAATTCAGTTTTGGGATTGAGTTATTTTTATAATTTGGATGGGTGAATTTCTGGGTGTATAAGGAATTATTGGTAGGGAAAAATTTCACACCCCAACCATGAAATTATTTAATTTTATTCTTTTATATTATTTATATATTTTCCTTTATTTTTTGGTTGAGATTTTGATTTGATTTTTAAAATTTCTAGGGTTTTAGGTCAATTGTTTTTTGAGAATGGGTGATTTTGGGTGTGACATCAGGTGGAACAAGGATAGAACATGGTTAGGAAAAATGTTTCACCCTCACATAGGAAAAATTGTGGAAAATGATAATTTGGGATAGTGGTAACTATATGGTTATCACACAACTTGGAAAACATTTTACGATAAACGTGTGGCATATCCCTCTTGGGCAGTGAGGGGTGGAAAATTTTCATATAGTTCGATAAACCATGTAGAAAAACCATTCAAGTTTCCCATGTCATTAAAATTGTGAAATTCCTCTTTTCTCCTTTCCATTTTTAACCCCAATTCAAGATTTTATTCTCCTGTTTGGCCTTGGTAAACTATGGGGACCTCCAAGAATCAACTCCAATACTCTCCGTGCACCATTGATTCTTCATTAATGTTACTAGGTAATTTACTTTTAATTTTTGGTTTATTTATTCTTATCCTCTTCCCCATCTATTGGTTTCATGGTTTCTCATGGTGGGGTTTTCATCGCAGTTGAAACCTAAGGGTTATGGTTGATGCATGGTTAGTTTACATTGATGTTATGGTGTGGATATTGTCTATTGGGATTGGATCTTCCTTCTCCCAATGTTGTTTTTCTTTCTCATATCATTAGGGTGGTTGTTTCAATCCATTTTCTTTATAGAACATTCTAATGGTAATAGATCTTTCCTTTAAGGCTTTCAAAATGTTATTATTTTCCATGTGATGGGATAACATAAATTTTTTCAAATCATCATGATGAAAAATTGGTGTGAAATAGTTTCTAAATGGTATCTTCAATTATGCCTATGTTCATGTTCATGAATGGTGTTTGATAAAATTCCAACTCAACTTTTAAGGTGAAATTTGGTAATTTGGGTGGTTTTATTCCTTTTTTATGTTTTAAAATTTTGGTTTGGTTTTATTGGGTGTTTCATGTGCAATTGGGTGACTTTTATAGTGTGATTATTATGTATGGATTTTTTTGGTTTACGAGAAAGTGATGGTTCTTTAAAAGGGGTGTTTTTAATTTTTTTTAAAGTGTTCATGTGTATGAAAAAGGTTTTATAAAAAAAATTATTTCATTTTTTGTTCTTTATAAATGTGTTCAATTGATTGTGTGAAAGGTACGAAATGTGTTTTCAATGAATTTTGGGGTCAAAACATGGTTATAATTGGACTCTAAAAAGTGGTAGACAAGGTTAATTATGGGATTATTTTTTGTGCACCTTGAATTCAATTTCCGAATGGTGATTGTGTTTTAGAATGTATTTGTAAAATGGATTTGGTGTGAGTATGAATTTAAAAATGGTATTTTACCATTTTAATGGTTGGATCTCTTATGTTCCATTTTTTAATCTTGAAAATGGGTATCATGTGTTTTGAAAGCGGTGTAATGTTCATTTTCACACTTTCTATGTCGTTTCATGTTTTCCCTTTAGCCTAAGAGTGGTTTTTGTTCTGAAATGTAAAGGCATGATTTTCATTTTTCACATGAAGGTGGTGTTTTGTACTAACATTGGAAACTCATTAGAAATTGATTTATAAATTTATTTTGATTGAAAATGGTAATGTTATAGTCATGAGATTGTGTGGTCTTTGAAAAGTTTGTTCTGATGTGATGTGAAGGCCCCATTGTTAATTTGAGTTGTTTTTGAAATTGGTTTTGGAAATCATGTGATGTATAGGTCCCATGGAAATATTAGAATGTTTTCGAAAATAGATTAAAATATTGGGTATCTTAAACTCCCAGTTAGTATTGTGTTTATTTGGGTAAATGGGTTTGATTATGGAAAATTGTGGTTTCCATGTGAGATTTAATTGTTTAACGTACATTATGTAAAAAATGCTTTTTCTTGTGTGCTCGTGATGACTTTTATTGTGTTTGGATACCACTATATCTTGGGATGGGATCCCCTCTTGTGGATTATGCATGAGTTTGTTATTTTTTTTGGATTATGCGTTGAAACCACTAGACCTAGAGATATGTTCCCCTCTAGTGGATGATGCATAAAGACATTTTGGGATGTGTTTTCCATACCATGTTTCACTAAGTAATTTTATCAAGGGATTCTTGAGAATCATCTAGAGGGTCAGGTGACTGTTTCTTATCACCCCATATTGGATGGGATTCTACTTTAGGGATTTCTTGAGGGTCTATATGGAATGTTCGACTGGATTTTATAGTTTTGTGTGGACAATGGGAAATTAACATTGTAGATGCACCATATGCTGGTGGGTGAGACAAAACCGAGTTATTATAGGGGTTTCCTCTAGATATTTTTAAGAAATGATTATGATTTACTATCTATAAGTTCTGTTTACATTTTGTTGCATGTTAGATATTAGAATTTATAGTGTTTCCATCTTTTTCTCTTTACATTTCATTTTACACAACACTTTTTGGTCCCTTTGCAAGGATTTTTATTTGGAATATGGTTTTGAACTGGATTATGAAAAATGGACTCGTTTTTCAATAGAAAAGAAATGTGTGTAGTTTTAATAGAGAAACATGTGAGATACCAAGTTTGGTTTCATAAAATTATTAAAATCAAATTTTTTCATGAATTTTAAACAAGTTATTTAGACTATTTTGGAAAAGGAAATGCATGGACTCTTTGGTGATTACATCATGGTATTTTAATCTCACACCCTACTTGTGCCACTCATGTCATTAGACCTGATTTTTTTTGGATCGGGTTTCTAGTTTTGTTGTTCCTTTTGAGCTGGTTGGTCACGTGGATGGTGGTGACTAAGAGGTCAATTTGATATCATGTCTATATGGTTCGATCTCGGTTTTTTTATATTTTTTATGACCAATAGTTGTTGTATCTCGATCAGATTGTATTTATTTATATTAAGTATTTTTTTTGTATTAATTGTGTAATCTGTTTCTTTATTTGATCCTAATTTTTTGGTTAAAAATAATTCCCATTATGATTACATTGACGTATGACCTTAGTTTCTTTCCTATTGGGATCAATAATTCCCTTTGGGCCAAGTCTCAAAGCTGGTCGTCTTCATGTTGGATGGCATCTCGACTTGGTTTGGGACATTCTTTAGTGATTGATCATATATGATTTTGTTATTTACATACATTGGTATATGATTGTATGAATGGATATTATTTTTTAAAGAATCATAAGTAATTTTATATATACTAAGAAATAATTCTTGATTTCATATTAGAGGTTACACCAGAGATGATGAATAAGTTACGAATAACCTAAAATAAATTCCTCAATTATAAATAACTAAAATTGAAATTATGAAATTATTTATGGAGTGAGGAGAATGTAATGAAATGATATTTTTCTACACATTTTCCATAAATAAATAATATGTTCGTATCTTTCTCTACATGTAACACCGAAATAAAATGAAATCAATAAATTTTTAGACTGTTAAAACATTGATGTTGATTTAGTGAGAATGAATTAGAGTAACTTGTTTATGAAATATTTTTATAAATAAAATAATACCACTTTTAATATGAATTAAATTCAATTGTTAAATCTAAAAGGACTAATAAAAATTATTTTTTTATTAGAAATTTATTTTTATAAATATTACTTTTTATAAAATCTGAATGTATATTTCAAGAATATTTTGATTAATGATGATCATAAATATTTCATGCAAATACTTTTTTTAATAAAAATTTAACATTTAAATGATATGAATTTTGCTTGAGAATAGTAAATATTCTAAAAACCTATTTTATTGAAATACACTCTTTTATTATATCTCGCATTTTTAATTAAAAGTTAAATTTTTAAATTTTTTATATTATTTTTAAAAAAATTAATTTATTTTCAATTTAATTTTAGTATTATTTTTATAAGACAAAATTCATTGATTTTTTTAAAAAAATTGTGTTTTTATGTGATTAATGTAAAATAATGTTTTAATAAATAAAATGAAAATTATGAAATTACTAGTATATAAGTATGTATTCAAAATTTAGATATCAATTTTATAAGATGAAATGTTTTTTATAATATAATTTATAATTATATAAAATTACATTTTAATTCAAAAATCCATATTTTACATTTTCGAACTTAAGAAATATTTTTCAAAAAAAATATATTTTAAATTCAATATACTTATAAGATTTTTTTCTATGTTTAATAAATTTTATAAAATTAATACAATAAAATGAATTTAAATATTTTTAATTAATATATAAACAATAATTAATAAGGAACCATTTCATTTCCAATCAAAAAGGATGAATTACATTGGAAAAACTAGTTACCTCGATAAACAATCAAAAGGTGTAAAAAGGGTTTTAGCGAGAGTGAAAACCCAAATACATATTTAAAACTTTTTGAGGGGATTGGCGGTTGAGGCCTTAATCAAATGTTTACATTACCATATCTAATTATTTAAAATTTTGAAGCTACATTCCATGATAGTGACTCCCCATTATTGAAATTATTTGGGTATTTAAAGAAACCCCATCCTTATTCACTTATAAAAGGGATTCTCTCCTCTTCACATACATTCACTCAAAAATCTTCTTAGGTCAGCCCAAAAGGCACCCAAAACTATCCAAAACATTTATATTGACATTAAATAGGTTTTATTCTTCTCAAAATATCATCCCTCATAGGCTTAACCCACATTGTAGAAGAGAGATTCCAAGAAATGAGGTATAAGTTTCTAAATGGTCCTTTCTCATTTACATTTATTTATATAGAATTCTTGTTCCTCATATTCAAAAACATAATATTACAAGTTTAACATCATTATAATTAGTATATTTTTATGTTATAATATTTATGTTACAATAATTACCGCCTTTCCCTTTTTTAGTTTGGAAAAATGAAATTGTCCTTAGTGTGATGTGCGAAATACCAAATCTATGAAGAAAAAAGTTTAATTTTCATTAACATAATTAAAAGGATGATCAATATAGTGAATTTAATATATAATTATGATATCTATTTAAAAATCATATATAATAAAAAGAGAAACCATATTAATCATTTTTCCGTTATTTGTAAACAGAAATCATCATCCATGTGTATGTATGGACTATCACCTCCATGGAAAAAATAATTTTCCTTTTTATTTTAATCATCACGTTACAGGGTTGGTGATGATAATGGGTTTAATGAATAAAAATATTCATTATAAAATTACTATGGTTATTTCAAGACTAACTTGAAAACCTATTGAAAATACATGAAATGAAAAAATGTAGTAAATTCAATCATCCAAAAATGGATTCTAAGAGGAAAAAATTTGTTTAATAATACAATAAAACAACTTTTGTGTTCTTATATTATTCTTATATTTCATTATAATTTATATATATCACAATAATCAGTATTAAATGAAACCATTATTATTCTATATAATGATATTTCAACTAAATCACTTCATAATCCTTTATTAATTATGATATGTTCTTATTTTTGATTCTTTTACATAAAACATAAATAATAATATATATTTATACCATATATAACTATGGGGATTTAGTTTATAGCCATATATTTTATATAAAATAAAATAAAAATAAGTTTTTCTAGAATGTTATAATTATAATTAATCTCATTAATTAACAAAATAACTTTTATTCTTTAAGAATCACTGAAACATGATCATAGATGATTTATATGACATATTTGTAACCATAAATACCATGTAATGAAATTATACATTTATAACTATCATTGAACATATATTTTGGAACCATTAATTATACTTTAATGGTAAACAATTTATCAAGAATGAATTTCAAATTATTTTTTACAAAACTAGTTCAAAACGTATGAGAATACTTACACCCAATATTGAAATAGGTAAAAACAATAAGTATAATTATATATAGATAACGATTATGAAATAATATTATAAATGTAAAATAGATGACTATGGTTTTGAAATATGTTATAAAAATATTGACTTTTTTAATATTTGAGTTTAATGTGTGCTTCACCAAAACAAGAATGATGTTAAGGGATTCTTTATATTATTTCCAAATTCATTATACATGTTTGATGTTAATCACCTACTTTTTTATTTTTTTAATATTACATTAAAATTAATTTACTTGTCTGTATTCATTGAAATTCATGGTTTTTAATGAGATATATCTAATGATTTATTTATATTACCAACAATTCAAATGATGAAAATGTTGGGAATATTTTCTTTGTCTCAATTATAATTCTGTGAGACATGTTACATGTTGTGAACCATGTTTACCCTATGAATGTTTCTCTTGATTTACTGTAATATTAATTTTATATAATATACATTCATAAAAATTTTGGACAATAAAAATCAAAACCAAGTTCTTTTCATCAAGTTTATTTTTACTTTAAGTGTTGTCCTATTTGTGAAATTTTATCAAAACTAAGTTTTCCTTAATTTTGTTATGATCATTATATTGAACTTATTTCAGATTAATATGGTATATTATTTCCTTTTATTATATTTTTTTTTAATTTTTTTACCACATAAACCCTTTTAAAAGAATTACATCCTTCCTGGAGTATATTTCTCGTAATTGATATTGATACCTCAAGTCTTCATTACGTGAGTTATAATGTTTCATATTTAACATAATTATTGTATAATTATGTTACCAAAACCTAATGTTTTTTATTTGGTATTTTATAATCTCCTTTGTGATAATTAATATTTAATACAAATAAGTTTTTATTATTCTTTTTTGTACTATGGGTTCTAAATAATGTTAATTTCTATTTATTAAAAAAGTATTTTCATAATTAAGTATCGTATCTTTGGATCATCATTTATAATTGAAAAAATTGGGTCATTTTAAGGTTATATATTAAATATAACTTTTCAATTAAAAAATTATCATATTATTTCACATCACCTTTCTCTATGTTACTTTTGAAATTGACATGTATGTTTTTATTTTACATCGATGTTCAATTTTTTTTTCTAATATCTCATTTGAGCTTTCAACTCCATGTTTTTTATTTAAATGGATTTAAACACATGGTATTTATGGTAAATGATTTATTTTGTATATATATATATATAATTTTTGGGATTGAGCTTGTGGTGTTAAAAAATTCAATTTTTTATCCCTTCTTGTGTGATAAAGTTTAATGAATTATTTTATATAGATCTTTTTAATCTTTGTCAGCATCCTTCTGAGTTTCCATTAATAAAATGGGTATATTCTATTTTGATACCATCCACATTATTTCTCTACATGGATTACATAATATTATTTTCTATCAAATGTAAGATCCACTAAGTCTGTAGTCTTTCAAAACTACCCATCATGAATAGGTATAAAATTTCTTCCAATTCCTTCCCTTTATGAATACCATGTTCAATTATTTTGACTAAAGGGTGTTCATATTGATTACATAGGTCTATTAATTTGGTAATTTATTAACATAACCATATACCATTACTACATATATATTTAAATTAATATATTCATACATATAAATCAATTCCATTTATTGATTGGGGAACAATTGAAAATATGTATATTTATTATCCAGATTTGGATTATTATTGATTAATCAAGAAAGATAGAAATGTGATATTTACTAATCTACATTCATTCTCTAGATTTTTTATGGTCATGTAATACTATTAATTGACATGTGAAAAATTATCAGTGTCATATATTTTGTTATTTTAATATGAATGATTATTGGATAAGTTTATTATGTTTTGGTTATAAATTAACTCATGTAATAAATCAATTGTACTTAAGCAAGTGAAGGGTGTGGTAAAGAATTATAAATACCATTGATGAATTGGTAGGTCCTGTGAGACAAATATGTTTTAGTATTTGATGTATGTTTCCAAGAGTAAGATATTTCCAATATTCAGGGCCATGATGGTATGATCATGATGTCTAAGATCACGATTCCTTATCGTAGAGCATGGAATTAGTTTTCCAACATTACACATTTCATCACTCAGCAACCATTTATTATTGTCCATGAGATATATTTATTTTATTTACTATCCATGATTATATTATGCTCTTAGATTTAGTTGATTATATCCTTATGATGATTAATTATTATTATCATATTATTTATGCCATGCCATGATTACCTTAGTCAAATGTGTTCCCATATTGATTGTTAGAGATAAAACGTAATTTTTTTGTAGTTCAATAGTTTTTCAAGAAACTAATTACACATGATATGTTTGTAAGCATAGTTCTGTGAAAAGATTTTGGGAGGTGTTTAATTATTATTATGGGTTAAGTATTTTCATATATAGTGGAACAATACATATTATTTGATAAAGACATGGGTTTTTTAGTTTTTGTTTTTGTAAATACCTAAATATATAAATCTAATAGTTCATGAGAAGTTATGTAATTAAATATTAACTTTAGTTCATATGATTTTGTGTTAGTCATGTCCATGAATCAACAGTTCGTATTCAAGGTAATGTGTAAATCATGTGTTTTAGGCATGATATCTGATAATTTAGGTTTAAGGAGTCTAATATGGAATAATAATAAGGTTTAAATAACTATGGAGATGTGGATGTTTGTTGTGGATTATTTAAGGGTTTATAATTTAATTTTAATCAAAATTTATTAGTTATATATAACCATTTGAGATATTGTATGATTAAATGTTATAGAAATAATGTCCATCTTATTTGTGCATTATTATTATATAACATTAGTGAAACCCCTGGGGATAATTCTAAGAGTAAATTATATGTATAGGATAATAAAATTAGTTTTTGTTAAAGTATATATTGTGTGGTTCTCCTTGTATTTATGTCCCTTTATAGATACTAAAAGTTGATATAGTCTATAACAAAGACATACATAGAGTAAAATAACCTAAAATGGACATATTTTGTATTAACTGAATCGTCACCTATTTAATGACAAAGTGTCATAACTACACTATTCGTTTGACATCGTATAAGGATATTGTTTGGTTAAGAACGTTCTATATATGAACCCTTATGAAGGATTTAATTCCAATGTTAACTACTTAGGTTAGTAACATAATATGAAAATAATCATAGATTATCAAGGATTTAACAAAAGAGTGTCATAGGTTGGATTGAATGTATTATATGTCAAAAATTAAGGTTTAATAGTGGAATACACCATTTAATTGATGTTTTTATATTCAAATTTCTTATGTAATCATAACCATTTTAGTTTTGGTATTCGGTCAAAAAAGGATCACACAAATGAAACTGATAAAGGTATGCATATATAAACCACTATAACACATAACTGAATTAGAGAGCATTCTTAAATGGATGATAATTTTAGTGTATTATTTTTTTGATGTAAAAAAGTGAGTTTTATTATATTACCTATATTCATGAGTTTTGTATCTGGATAAAAAAATATTTACAATCTTAGCCCTTTCAATTTGTGATTGATTTTTATCAATGATATTATACTATATAAAAAAATTTAATGAGGATTGTGTGAGTTATATAAGGATATATCATCAATATTTATAATTCAAGAGTTTGAAAATATATTTTATATTGTGGAAATAACCTTCAAATTTTATGTTATGAGAAGGTTTTTTTAGGATAAATATATGAGAACACATGATTCAGGTGTGAATAAATCATAGGTTTAATATATGCTTTATTTTGAGATAATGAATGGTTGATTGATTTTCAAAATTTTAGTTACATTGTATTAGTAACCGTAGGTTTGTTAATTCATTCATGATATTTATTTTTATGTTCATCATGTTTTGGGATTGTTTTATGTAATGGTTATTGTGTGATTTTATATCATTTCATGGTGAAATATAGTGTTACTTTCTACAAGGATATATGATTTAAATGGGGTATAATTTATTGGAGATTCATTTTTTTTTGGAAAATAACATTATGGAAAATATTTTATTAAGTTAAATACATGCTTTGTTATATTATTATATGAATGGATAGCGTTTTTTGAACAAAAATAAGTAAATTGATATGGCCAAATAGAGTAAAGTGGATTTCATATTAGTGGCTATACCCTGAATGATGAATGAGTTATGAGTACTTTAACATACATTATTTAATTATTAATAATTAAAATTTCAAAGATTTGCTGTTTTAATGGAGGGGGGAATATAATGACTAGAAATTTCACTATATATTTTCCTTAAATAAACAATGTTTTCGACAGCTTTCTCAGCACAAAACATTGAACTAAAATAAAAATGTGATATATTTAGACCGTTAAATCCAATGTGTTAAATTATTGTGTATTAGCAGGAGTTAGCAATTTATGAAATATTTATACAAACAAAATAAATTATATATTTAATATAAATGGAAGTGAATTGTCATAGATAAAAAAACTAATATGATCTTTTTATGCCTGGAAAAGTATTTTGTTAATATTACCTTTTTATGTGATATGAATTTATATTTCAATAAACATTTGATTGGTTATGATAAAATATATTTGACATGAATAATTGGTTAATACAAATTTAATTAGTAAATTATAAGAAATATGAATGAGAATGGTTAATATTCTATAAGTCTATTTTTATATAATTTTTTATTATATATTATATTTTTATTTAAAAGTCAATGTTTTAAATTTTAATTATAAAATTTTGAAATTTTTTATTTTTTTTATTTTAATATTTTTTTAAGATGAATTTCTAGGATTTTTCTAAAAAAACGGTTTTTGGTGAATGGTCAAAAATACCATTTTTATAAATAAAATGACTTTTATGAAATTAATACTTTATGAGAATGAATTATAAAATAGAAAAAAATATTAGTAAAAATATGAATTTTATAGGTGAATTCATAATTTAAAAAATAAATTTTAAACCAATATTTTAAATTTTATAACATAAGTTATATTATTCAAAAAAGAAATTAATACTAATTACATTAAGTATATTGAAATTAATTTTTATCAAATTTATAAACTATTATTACAAAATAAATAATAATTTTTTTATCATTAGATACGAATTATGTAATATAGGAAAATTTTTAATCATTAATGAAAAATTACTTTGGTAAAAATGGGTTACCATAATAAAAATAAAATGGGGTTAAATAGGTTTATCCATAATGGAATGACCGAAAACATGTTAAAAACTTGTGTTAGAATGGGGTTTTAAGGACTTTCTCAACCTTAACTATTCCCATCAATATTATTTCCCAATTTTTGAGCGAATTTCCATAATATTTACTTCTTATTATTGAAAACTTATTGGAATATTGAAAAATGTCATCACTTTTCACATATAAAAGTGGGTCTCTTCTCCACATTTCACCTCAAATCACAACCAAATTATATGGGATACAATTCCACCAAAAAAAATCCTAAAAATTCTTATACAAACTATATAGGTTCTATTATTATCAAAAGGCCATCCCTAAAAGGATTTACCCCCTTGTAAAATAATATAATCTTATATGTGAGGTATAAATTTCTAACCACTCCATTCTCATTTATATATATTTACGGGCACTAATTATTTTTCAAATTGCATTTTACCATATTAAAATGATAACATTAGTATCAATATTGTATATTTATCTTATTATAATTATCATACAAGAAATAAACACCTTTATTTTTTCTATTAAAATAATTAAACCTCCATTCGTCTGTTGTACGAACTACTACCTCCACAATACAACACGTTTTGTTTTACATAACTTTTTTAAATGGATGTTTATAGTAAGTAATTTTGTATATAATTATTATATTTATTACATATTATATAATATAAAAATATAAACATTTTTAATTTTTTTAAATGGATGTTTATAATAAGTAATTTTTTATATAATTATTATATTTATTACATATTAAATTAATGTAAATAATGATTTATTTTTGGTTTTTTGAATTTAAAATTCTTACTAAATATTATAATTAAGAAAATAGATTTTCATTTATTAAGAGTCACTCAAACATGATCATCACTGATTTCATGTTCATTATATGTGAAAAAAAATATTACTATGGAATAAAATTATACATTCTAAAATATAATTTAAAATGAATTATAGTAACATTAATGGTTATGGAATGATGATGATTATATCAATATTAAATAGAAACTCTTTTTTTATGATAATATCTCAAAAATATCAATATTATTTACACCAGATATTGAAAATTGGTAAAAAAACATCTAAATAGAATTCATATTCATAATGATTATAAATAAAGAGTATGAATATAAAATATATGAGTATGTTTATGAATTAATTCATTATGATATTAAGTTTCCTTATACTTTAGGCTTGAGTGCATTTTGACTGAGTAGAAATTAAATAAAGGGTTTCATTCTCTCATTTCCAAATTCAAGAGACATGTTTGGTATTTGGATGAATAATTTTTATATTTTACGATAAATTAATAAGGAATATAGTTTTTTATATTCAAAAAAATTCATGTGTTTAAAAAATCCATCAAATTTTCTTTCCTTATTTGGCCTTAAATTCAAAATATCCTAAAGTTATAAGTGTTTTCTCTGTCTCTGTTGTGCTTATTTGAGATGTGTAAAATTATATGTATCATGTTTCAATTTTATAGTGTTCTATTTATTTACTATCCAATTAATGTAATATACACTTTTTTATTTAAATTATTGTGATATACTAATCCTAATATAGTTCTTTCCTTCATGTGTCTTTTGGATGAAGTGTTACCATAATAATAAGAGTTTTTGGTATCTCAATTTCCATTCATTGAGTTATGATAATTACCTTGATATTATTTTATATAAGTTGGGAATATTTTTTCTTTTTATTATATGATGTTGTATTCACTCATTTTTTACATTTTTACCAAATAATTCCCTTTCCAAATATTTCATCCATCACCGAGTATGCATCCCATAAGGTGTATTGGTAACTCAAATCTCTTTTCCATGAGTTATAATTTTTCATCTTGAAATTTGTTCTTTCATGATTTGATTCTCCAAAACTAATATATTATTATATAGTATTTTATATTTTTATTTAAAATGAGTATTTAATAAGAAATTTATTACTATTTTTATGATATCAGTTTTTTAAAATGCAATTTCAATGTATTATAATGGGTTCTTTCATAATCAAATATTTTATCCTCATATATACCACTCTTATAGATTTTGTTTTCATATTTATGGATCCATTATTAATGAATATAATTAAAATTAACTTTTCTACAAATCATTCACTTTACCTTAACAAAATTTAATTTCAAAATTGACATGTAGGTTTATATTTACATCAATGTTAGAAATGTTTTCTAAAATCTCTGTTAAATTTTCCCCTCTAGTTTCCTTTTCAAATTAAAAACTTTCCAAAATCATGGGGTTTATGTTAAATGATTTATTTTAAAATTTATATATGTATTTATAATTTGGGGGATTGTATTCATAGTGTCAAATAATTCAATTTTGTATCCCTTCATGGGTGATTTCTTTTAGGTAATCTTCCGCAAGAATGCTTTTAATTTATATCAATGTCTTTCTAATTTTCCTTAGTTACACTAGGGATATGTTCTTTTTTTAAACTATACACCTTCATTTGGTATATGTATTGTGTAATATTATTTTATATCAAAAATAATATCCATCACATAATTTTTCTTACCTGACTATCCACCGTGAATAGGAATAACTTTTTATCCAATTCATTTTCATTGTGAATTCCATATTTTCAATTCCTTTGATTGAATAGGGTTAACCTATATTTCATGATTCATTTAAATAGTAAAATTATTGACCTAAACATATATTGTTATTCATTATGGTTTTATATTTATATATTCATACATATATTTTCCATTTATTGATTGTTAAGCTATCCAAAATAAATATATTTTTGAAATGGATGAATTTATTGTAATTCCATATATATTTATTCCAATATAGAAAATTATTAAAAAATATCATTATGATGCCTTATTTATTTTCTCACATGATGAATGAATCATACTTATGCAATTTACGGTCAGGCCTAACATTATATATCCTCTCAATATATAAATAGGTTCCATGAGACAAACATGTATGAGTATTTGGTGTATGGCTTCATAGAAAATGATATTTCCAAGATACATGGCCTTGACTGTAATATCAACAAGACCTAGTTTAGGGATTTTAATTAGCTATATAATATTACACATGTCATCATAGAGGAAGAAGTAATTTTTTTCTTGGTGATGTATTCATTTTTATTGGTATCCATGGATATATTATTTTCCCAGTTTTGGTTGATTATTTCAATGTGGGGTTTACTTATTCCTGCCATTATATTAATTGAATTCTATGATTTCATAAGTTGTATGTTTCCCCTTAATGAGCGTTTGAATTCACCAATTATTATGTTTCCATTTATGCAATTTTTGGTCAATTATATTACACATTATATGTCAAATATGACATCTTTGTGGGAAATATTGAAGATATATGATGGATTATGTTGTTTCTTATATAATGATAAAATATCCATTATTTGAAAAAGGCATGGTTTTTTTAGTTTAAATTTTTCCCTAAGTCTCTAAATATATAAACCTTAATGGTCTTGGGAATGTATTTAATCTAATATTTTGTTTAAAATTAATGTAATTATTTTATATTCATGTCTAGGAATCAATAGTTCTCATCAAATATAATATATAAGGTATGTGTTTTAGGCCATGAATAAAGGAGTTTTGTTTTGTAGGGTTATAGAGATCACTATGATATCTATACTATCTTAATCACCACTTATGACAACCACTACTTATTATGTTACCCTTTGTTATTATTTATAATGTTTTACATGATTTTATATAGAAGTTAGGATGATATAATCCTATAATTATTAATATATTATATATTCTCAATGTTATGGGTCTTTTTATATTATTCATTAACATAAAAGTTAAATTTAAAAATTATTTTAATAAATTGATTAATTTATTATTTAATATAAATATATATGTAAAATGTAATGATTATTAAATAAGTAATCAATCTTAAAGTATTACTAATATTATCATTTAATGGAATGAATTCTTTTCTAAATGATTATAATTTTTTATGTGTATTGATTTTTTATATATCAATAAACTAAATTTGTTAACTATTATTAAACATATTAGTGTTCATATAAATATTTTCACATGATATTTAATATTAATGAATTATTTATGATTATAATATTATTATCATATGTTGTGAAAAAATATATTTAAAATTAATAGTTATCCACTATAAAAACTGATAATAATAAAATGACTTTCATATTTTTAATAAGAATATAAATATTATTTAATAATTTAATTTACATCTTTAACATCAAAAAATGTTACCAATATAAACAATAATTACTATTTTAAAAAAGGTATTTTTCAAATAATATTTTTATAAAGACAATGTGATTATTATCTGAGTATTTTAATGGATCAATTTGTGTTAATATAATGTGTATTTTTATCACATAAAAAAATATTACAACACTAGTTTAAATAGTTATTGACAGAAAATAATAATATTAACTATTTATGTGTAAAAATATATTTTTCTTCAAAAGTATATTTTTTTATATCTTGTATTAAAATTTAAATTATAATTTTATCATATTGAGAAATTGAATTTTATTAAATGTATTCCAACTTTTTAATCACCATATCCAATTTTGTTAAGAAGTATCATACTATATTTCAAGTAAAACAATAATTTCCATAGTAAAAATTAAATCATGTTTAATTTGAGTTGAAAGAGGAATCTTAAAGTAGATCTTATAAATAACTTTTAAGTATAAATCCATGAGCACTTATCTCACCATACATTACTCATCTAACTCTGAATGGATTCTATCTTTACCCCTCACCTAACATTAGTTTCCAAGAAAATTCCCTACTTTTACACCTAAAAAATAAGCACACATTCACTCACTTAAAACCAAGCATGGTCTTTGAATTTCTCATGAATAACTATCCATTTTACATGTCCTATAATATGATTACATTTATCACAATCCAATCCTCACGTAACTGTAAAGTGATTCAATCTTTACCCCAAACCATACATTACATTCCAAGGAATTCCCTACTTTTTCACCTATAAAATAATAACACTTTCACTCACATCAATCCAAACAAAGCCTTTGAATTTCCAATTAACCCATATAAATTTTAAGTATCCTAGAATAAGATTAAATTTTTCATAGTCCATGGTTATATGAATGTTCCCCAAGTCCTTCATTTCTAAAAGGCCTTTCAAGAGAATATTCAAGTCCTAAACACAAGTATTACACAATTCACTAACCTTTTTTATATATATTTATCAGTCAATGTCCTCTAAAACTACACTAAAAGTACTATAATAAAGTCATAAAAAGAATTAGTATACATAAATTTTATTTCATTAATGAAATAGTTATTTTCTACCTTCATCCCTAAAGTTCCTATGTAAAAACATGTATTTGAATCTAATGTGTTTATCTGTTTTTAGTGAAGGAATATAAAAATTTATGATTGGAGGATTTTTTGGATTCATGAGATTGATTTATATTTCAGGCTTAATAATGTATCCAATTTTGTAACCTGAGTATTTTGTTTTCAACCTCAAATAAAAAATGTGTTTTGATATAATGGCTTGGAGTTCATAACATAGAAATATTAGAGAAAAATAGTAAGTTTATTTTATGTTATGAATGATAATATTCAATATAAAATCATGTATTTATTGTCATTGTACTTTATTCAACATTATATAGAAGTAATAAGGTCTTTGGATTGATTAAGAAAGGACTGATGTGATTTTGATTTGAAGTGGTTGCCTGCATAAATTTAATTATATATTCATATACATTACATATGGTACCATAAAATTCACTACCAATGTAATGGTAACAATGAAAAAAATATCTATGTGAAGGTTGTATACTCTATATGTAATGGTGACTCATTGAAACTAAATTCTATCTAAAGGCCATACCCAAGTTGTGTATAAGTAACTCAGATAAACCATGATCTAAATATAGGTTCCATCTGCAAGGTCATGGTGAGCTATGGAATCACTTAAAGAAAATGTTGAGTTTTAGTACCTTCTTAATGGTAATTCAAAATTTTAGTGAGTTTTATTGGGGTTACCAAATTTTCTAGAAGTTTTGTTATGGAAATAATCAGTAACTATGCAAATGTAACTGAAATATTTTCATAAAGGTGATACTATGTTTCTGATTTGTGAAATACTGATCCATTGAGTTTTATATGTCTTTAGTTAATGTTTTTAGGAATATAAATTCTCATTTGACATCATCATGAATTTTTGTATGATCCTTAGTGTTCCATATAACTCTTTTATTCAGTATGGAAAATGGAAAAGGGTTATGAGATTGTGATATAATGTTGATCATATTACATAAGAATGATTTTCAAATAACTTCAAAAATATTCAAAATTATGATTTTTCACAGGTATATAAAAACAATGACTGACATTATGAGATTATACAATATATATATATATCTTCTATAAATGAATATAAATTTTGGTGGTGCTTTTAAGAAGATCTTCACGTAAATAATATAATGATCAATCATGGATCCTGATGCAAGAAGAAATTAAGTAAGAAACGACAATGGGAGAAGTTGGTATTGCTAAGAATTGTTTTTATTGTAAGACATTGAGGGATCAAATGACATTAGGTAAAATAATTTGATCATATGAATTTACAATTATACAAAATAAAAAAACTAAAATTCTATTTTGAGTTCCACTTCGTATAAGGAAAGCGCGGATCACAGATAATAAATTCATGTTCAATTGGAGGGAATTTTGAATGAGAAAACTAAAGTAGAATTTGTAGATAGTTTAAAATGAAGAAATACATGATTCTTCAATATATTTAAATATGGAATTTTGAATTAGGTTTTAAACTCATAAGAATTTCACTTCTGCTTTTTTAGTATCACCCTATTCAAAAATCAGTTGACATTCATTTTTGACATCAGTTTTTATTTTTAATGTTTAGAAAAAAGAAAAATTAAGTTCAAATATATATTTTCATGATACATTTTAACTTAATGGATATTAATGTATTCTCTTTTCATAATTAAGACTGTGTTTTTCGAGTTTGGGGTTCATTGGAAATAATTTTATTAGTTTTTAAATAGAAGTTGGGCTTTTTGTAGCCTATATGGATAATTTAAAGCCTAAATGTATAGATTAGGATGTAAATTAATTTTTGGTCTCAAGTTATGGGATTTTTTTGTTATATATGATAATTTATTCTATAAAAGATGTTTTATATTGTAAATATATCACCCAAGATAAATAAAGCCAAGGAAATGTATTTTTCAACATATGATGATTATGGGGATCTGGGACTATAAGTCCTTGGATTATGATGTAGATTCATTCAACCTAACATGTTTTATCTACCGATCATGTGTAACTCATACTCTCTCATTAAAAATCCATATTTCTCAAAACATACTCTCTTCTAGGGGATTTTGGGTGTCTTTATTCCTTCAATATTTTATTGTATGGCACTTAATATCCATGGTGGTTGTGTTCCATCTCTTCGGGTAATCATCCTTTCTAATTCATAATATTAACTGGGATTATAAGAGGAATTGGACCATGTTTATAAAATCCATTGAAAACATATTGATTTCATGTGATTTTTTGGATATTTTGTGAAAACTTATTATTCAATTCAGTCATTTTTTTTGGTTGTGGTGCTGAGTGGTTTTCTTAGGGTATGTGGTGATATAACGTCTCCATCGACTATTTCATTAATGTAATTTGATTATAAGATGTGGGAATCATTTCTAGTACCTATTTTTTTGTTATTTTTGCCTTTTATTGTTTGTGCATCCTGTTGCGGGTAGTGTTCGATCTATGTTGAGGTAGATGGTTTTGTCTCAAGCCATTTTTGAATTAACTGTGATTGGTAATTTTTAAAAAATATTTTATAACTGAGTTGGAATACTTTTATTATATGTAAATTTATTTTCAATAAAATATGTTATTTACCTTGTATTTGGTAATGGAAAAAGGCGGTTTAAAAATAATTTTGAATTGTTTTTTCAAAAAAAAATTACAAAAGAAAGGTGTTATTTGAAATTGAATTGCAATAAACCCAATTCAAATGATCAAAAAAATACATCACATGGAAATCCTTGAGTACTTCGTTGGATGGTGTAGATTAGGGATATCTTCAATTTTACTTTTGGGGAGTTCACTCATGGAGTTTTCTTATATTCCCTACGCATGCTTTTCTTGGGAAATAATATTCACATCGTTTAAGGGTTCACTCATGGGGTGTTCCTTTTCACTTGATTCCTATTATTTGATGTGGTTGAGTGTGCACTGGTCATTGATTTTGGTATGACTAGTTTTCTAGCATGACCAATTTTGATCTTTGTAATAATATAATAGTTCATTTTTATTTAATTTCTTGGATTTGATATACTTACTTTGAATTTTATAAATTTTTAAGTTAATTATTTGTTGAAATTTTCTTTATTGACTTGTATTTGAACAATTGTTAAAGGGAAAATATTTACCATGAATTTTTTACAAAATGATTTAACATTTATAATGACATATTTTATTTAAAATGTGCATATAGATATTTTTCTTATTGAAACATGATTTGAAACACATTGGTGGTATCCAAATAAGCATGTCTTTCTCACACGCTGCACACCCCTTCAAAGGTATGTATACCTCATTATGTATTTTTATGTAGGAAAAGGAAAGGCTTCACAGTAAGGTGGTGAGGTTGATGGATGTTGAGTATAGGTAATTTTTAGTGAGATAGTGGAACGCTTCCGACATTATCAAATTGAGTATTCATCTTTATTTTAGTCATTCATTACTATTGGAGTTATACTTAGGAGTTTTTAATAACTTCTTTGAGTTGTATTTCTTCTTCTACCTTCATTAAATTATGGAATATGTTTATACTTATTAGCATTCTATTTTTATTTCTTATATATATATAACAGTTATCTTTTTCAAGTTAATAAAAATCATTACATAGGGTTTTTATTTGATAAATGGGTCTAGTTGATACCATATATGGATCGGGAACCCCCTTTAGGTCTTACTGCATTTTGGTTGGGATTCTAGATGGATAAGTTATCTTTGTTGGGATGTTATGATTTGGTATTAGAGAATGTTTATGGTTAGTCATGGGAAGTTATTATATGGGAAATTGGTTTGTGAAATTGAGATGTATGATGTGGAAAGAGTATGTCGAGATATTTCCATGATGAGATTCAAGTTTCCATGGGATGTTTGGATTTGTGTCTCGAGTGTTGAGTTCTCAATTATAATTGTAGTTTTTACTTATAGTTTCGGGATTTGAACTGAGATTATTCTAGTTTTTAGATCATTTATTTTTTACATGTTTAGTGATATTCCATTGAGACATATTCCACTAGTTCTATATGAAGGTTAATCATATTATCATCAATAGAATCCACATTTAGATCAAAATCATATAAATTATATCATTTAATCCATTCATGTCATCGACCAAATGTACCACTAGTCTATAGCACCATTGTTGAGGTATATCTAGGATCTAGAGAATAAATTGATCAATATCAAGAGTTATTATATGAGAGACCATCATCTTTTAAGGGTATTAAGGATCTCTATGAGGTAGAGGATAGGCTTGAATAGATCATCCAAATCATCAAATTTCTTGATACACCTAAGACCATCATGGTGAATTAAGAAATTTTAAGACATGTGGGTCCTAATAAATGAGGGTGGGATTCTATGTTACAGGTGGAAAAGAATGTGGGATTGGATTGGAAGGGTTTCAAGACCCTATTAATTAAGTAGTTATGAAAAAATTAAATTATGATTTTAATGTCTCTAGAGTTCCTCTTGTTGTAGTGAATATAGTTTCTGATATCTAAGTACAACTATGAGATAGCATAGATGGTTTTCATTCTCTAGAGATGGTAAATAATTATCATTTAAAATATCTAAATAATCTATAGGGTTTTTTAATGGATATTAGATTTTATTTATATATGTTGAGTCTTTCAAATTATGTGGAGATGGTAGATAAAGCTATGATGGAAGAGGTGGACATGATAAGTGATGTTGGTTATTATGTACCCTCTCTTCAACCTAATGGAATCTCTATTGGAACACATGGAAATAAGGGGAAGCGGCATGAGCACCCTTGGAGTGGTGGAGTCATTTATTTGCACTGGGCCACCTCTTCACCATACTATATAGATAGTATTGTTCTTTTAAATTAATCTTTGTATAGAATGGTTTGAAGCACCCAATGTTCTTGTCCAGTGCCTATTAATATGTCCAGTGGTTATGGACTCTACGACAATCTATAATGAGTCATTTGGGCTTTGTATATACATATCAATTATTTGGGTTATTTATCTCTAAAAGGCATTATGGAACATTTATAAAATTCATATTCTATAGGGTTGTATCTATAGGCCTTAGGAGCGAGTCACCTTCTTGTATTTGTTGAGTTTCTAGTATAGTTTAACTAGGGATGAATGAAAGTGATAGGTTCCCTTAAATAAGTTCCTCCCACTCATTTATATCTTACTTTCTGTTTTAAAACATATATTAGAGATCAATTATTTTTTATTTATTTACAGATGCCTCTCATAATGTGGAAAGAGAACGGGTTTCAATGTCCTTCATGTTATTTATTAATATCTGAAAACAAGTAAGTCTATGATTTACATGTTCTGGATTTAAATTTGTTTTTTCATCATCAAGATAGATTTTACATTCTCTCACCTTGTTAAAATTGATTTCTTTATCATTTTTGGGTTTTATTATTTTATAATTATGGTAAATATTAGGTGTTTCAGGGGGAGTGGGATTTGAGGTATGGTCATTTAGGACCTTCCCACCCACGGATTGGGGGTCTGTTGTCTATTGTTTCATTTTATTCTGATATGGTTTATTTATTTTCAATATTACTATACTTTTTTGGTTCTTTACTAATGTTTTTTTAGATGAAATATTTTTACATCCTATAGATAGGGAGCTATATTTTATTATCAATCTAGTTTTGGGTACATAGTCAATCTCGATACCCTATTATTTCATGGCACTAGCAGATCTAAAATAGATAAATATTTCGTCAGATGATCTGATAGAGGAAGTTTTTTTTACCTAATATGTTATCATGAGAATACCTAATGATATTTTTGAAGAAGGATGATTGGTGATTATGATTTTTTATCGACTATTCATGGTTAAAATGAGGGAATGTTAATAATAAGTATCCTTTTCCACATGTGGATAATTTTTTTAACAAATAAAAGAAAAAAATATGTTTTCAATGATAGACCTTCAGTCATGATATCATAATAATAGGGTTCATGTGTTTGATATACCAAATATGGCCTTAAGAAATATGTTTGGACATTACGAATATATTAGGATTCCTTTTGGAATGACTAATTATCACCTAGTTTTTAGGTATTAGATGAATAGAATATTCCATCAGTATCTCAAAACCTTTTCTATAATATTCGTGGATGATATTGTTTTTTATTCAAGGTCTTCATTGAGAACATGCACCATCTATGTTTTGTTTTGTAAATCTATAAGAGTCACCATCTGTATGGAAGGATTTCAAAATTCAGTTTGTGGATATGAGAATTAATGTTATTGGGACATGTTATTTTTTCGCATGACTTATCGGTCATTCTTAATAATGTAAATGTTCTACTTCCATGGGAGGATCAACAAAATAGATTTAATATATATAGTTTCGTTGTTCTTGTTGGATACTATCGATGGATTATTAAAGATTTTTTCAATCCAAGCATCTCCATTGACTACTCATACTAATAAAGTAGTGAAATTCATATGGGATGCAATGTGTTATACATATTTAGAGTAAATAAAATAACTTCTAACATCATAATCAATCTTGATATTACCTGATCTTAGTATGGTGTATGTGGTGTATTATGATTCTTAAAGTGATGTTCTGGGTTTCATGGTTATATATTAAAGTCATGTAGTATCCTATGGTGATAAACATCTTTGAATGCATGAAAATAATTACCCCACTCTTGATTTCTATCTTTCTACATTTATGAATTTGGTGAAGTTTTTGTGACATTATATTTTTGGGGAAATATTCACAGTCATTTATGGTCAAAAGATTCTAAACTGTAACTTTTTTCACAATTACATGAAATTGTGATATAGTCAGTGGGTGTAGAACCCTCATATGTTCTATTTTTACATCGCTTACACCCTAGAGAAGTGGAATGTCATTATAGATTCTCATATAAATACTGTTTCATCATAGGTTATCATTCAATCTATGGAATATTGGAACCTAATGGGAAATTTCACTGAGTTTTATCTAGAATATAAAGAGGATAATTAAGTCATTGTTATAACCAATGTTTATTTTTCATCATCTCTCCTTTAATCTATTTTGAAGATTTAATAGTATGATAGTGCATCTAGAGGAATCAAATAAACCTTTTATAGGGGGATTCTGATTAGCCACTATATTAATATGTTATTCTCTATTTTTGGAATGATATTTTCATCCAAGAATATATGAGGATTTTATTTTTCATTGACTGCCATGGTTCATTAGGGTATCTTCATCTGGATACTATTTAGATTTATTATGACATGAGATAATGATTATAGTGGTCATGTATAATGCGTGACATTGTTGATAAGTTGATGAAATCATCCTGTTTTATTATGATTAGGGACACCACTAAATTTGACGATCTATGTAAGATGTATGTGAATCTGATAATGTGGGTACATTGGGTTATCTCCTCCATTTTCTCATATAGGGATTTAAGGTTTACGTCCAGATTCTAGAAGATTATCCAGGAGGTGATGGGGACTCAGTTTAGGTTGAGTATAAGTTAATATCTATATATGGATGATTAGATGTAGTATACTATTAATATTTTTGAGGATATTATCTATGCTAGAATCCAGGATCATAGTTGATCATAGGGCGTCCATCTAAAACTGGTTGAGTTTTATTATAACAAAATATTTTAGTTGTTGATCAGAATGGATCCCTTTGAGGCTTCATATAACTACCAATGAGGATCAACTCTTTTTAGAGAAGACGTGGGTGAGGTCACTCTTTTTGGATCAATTCTCATCCAGGAGATATTAGTGAGGATTTAAGCTATACATTGAAATCTGGTTTCCATGTAGAGTTGGAAGGAATCAAATGTGGATCATCGATGCCATCGTTTAGAGTTTTGGTATGTGATTGGGTTTTCTCAAAATTGTCTCCCTGGTTGAGTAATAATATGTTTTGGAAAATTTGGAATTTTCTTTCAAGATATAATAGACCATTTGAGGACACCGAGCTACTAGTAAGTATTCTTACTAGCTAGTTATACTATATCAGTTAATAATTATTCATGATGTTTTCCATATATTTCATCTGAGGATGTACAATTATGATCTCTCTCAATTTTTGATCTTGGAAGATATCAAGTTATATCCAGATGTTTTTATGGATAAAACCATGGAGATCATTTATTCTTAGTTGAATATATTTTATTGTAAGTCTATCTTTTTGGACATAGTTTTGTGGTGGTATGAATAAAATTCTCATGATAATTCGGAGCATGAATCATTAGTGTGGGAGTAATGGCCTCAACTCATTCCAGATTCCCCGCAATCTACATGACTTCCTAAGGATGAAATACCCAATGGTGTGGGGGTGTAACATTTTTGATATTATGGTATGATGTTCTAATGTTTAAGTGTTTTTTCATGTTATTTTGAAATAAATAATCATTTTGGTAGATTTAAAGGAAAACATATGCATCTTGAAGCCTGTAGGGAACATTTACAACTTAAATATTTAGTAAACAATGTAAATGGATCATGGGGATCAAGGCATTAAAATTATTTGAGGCATAAGTCTATGGATTCCATAAAACCTATTTTATATCATTACTATATCATCTCGGATAAATAAATCCAAGGAAATTTATTTTCAAAATGTATGTAGATTATGGGGATCTTACATCTTAAATCCTTGGATTATGATGTAAATTACATTACAATATTATATTTTATATGTTTCTCATATGTAACTCATCTATTTTTTGCATTTCTTGTCCATAACCCATGTACTCCTCTAGGTTGTTTTCGTTGTTTCCACTCTATACATATCACATTCTATGAGAAACAATCTCTTTCAGGGTTACATTTCATCTCTTATAGTATGTGATGTTTCTATGTCTTCATTTCCAATGGTATTGGTTGGTGGGTTGTATTATTTTTATATAATCCGTTGATCATATATTGATTTTCAAATGATGATTCTATATATATTATGAGATATTATTCCACGGATCATTCCTTACATTGGTTTTTCTATGACATGTGCAGTTTTTATATTATATGGGGATCTCACGACTCTGCCAGGTGCATATTTTATGTAATTCAATTGTAAGATGTGGGAATTAACTCTATTGCATCCATTTTTTCCTTACTATCTTTGTATTATTGATGAATCCTATTTTGGGGAGTGTTCAACTTGAGTTGAGGTCTGTTTTTAATTATCTATCCATTTTTTAAGGAACCATGATTGATTATATTTTATACATTATTCTATAAATTTATTGGCATGAATCTTTTCTGTGAATAAATAAATTTTTAATAATATATCGTTTCATTTAATTTTGGTAAATGAAAAAAATATGTTTTCAATGAATTTTGAGATGTTTTTTGAAAACATTGTCAAATGTGTTTTAAAATAATTCTTGATAAAGGAAAAGTGTTGTTTGAAATTAATTGTCAAAAGAACATTTGAAATTATTTGGTAAATGCAGCATATAGGATTCCATGAAGAATTTTGTGGACGGTTTATATTAGGGCCATCATCCATTTTACTATAAGAGGGATCTCATAGGGGGTGTTCCTCTACACCATAGGTCTTTTTTTAAGGAACTGATATCGAAATCATTAGAAAGATGACTCATGGGTTGTTCTTATACTCCCTTGGCCTATTATTGAAGGGGCTTGAGTGTGAACTATTTATTAATTGAGGTACTTGTAGTCTGATAGAATAACCTATTGTGATACATGGAATGATTTACCAATTAATTTTCATTGAAATGTTCTATACTTGGTATGACTATTTTGAGTTTGATAATTTTTTATGAAAATTTTTCTTTGAAATTATATTCCCTAAATGATTTTGGAATTGTGGAAAAAGGAAAAATATTTCCCATGGTTTTGATATTAACATCTTTAGGATTTATCATTCAATTTTTCTTTAAAATGTTCATATTAGGATTGATTTTATAGAGACATGATATGGAAAAACTAGATGGGATCATACTAATTCTAATTAAATCACACCATGTACACTCCTTCTCTGGTATATAAACTTGGTTTTTTATTTGGATATAGGAAATGACAAGAAGATGTAGTGAGATTGTGAGGTTCACATAAAATTTGTATGGGTAGATATTGGTTAGGTAATGGGTCATTTCCCATTGTATCAAATTTAGTAGTGATATTATTTTAATTTTCCTCTGTTGTTGGATTTGTTAAATGGTGTTTATTTTTACTGCATTGAGTTGTATCGCTTCTATTATATTCTTTCAATTAGATAATATGTTTCTTATATTTATTATTCCATTGATTTATCCTTATATTTATATATATATTCTATGTATCTTCATTAGTATTGGAAAATTCATTCACTCTTGTATATATTTAATGTCATTGTGCTATTCGGAAACCCTAGCATATTAAGAATGTCATTTGGTTCTTACCAAATTTTTTTTTGAAACATAGATAGATGGGTTATCTAGGTCAGGATGTAGAATAATTTATGGATGTTGAATAACAAGAGATAGTCTCTCATTTTTTATCATTTTGTATATTTCATGAATATAAAAGGGATTAGAAGATAAAGAGAAGCATTCAAATAATGAAACCAAAATGAATCTCATAGTTTTTTAAGATTAAAAGATGCGAGTTTGATATTACTACATTATTTTTTTGGTATCAAAGAAGATGAATGATATTTTCCAGAATATACTGACATTTTGGTTCATCTCAACACTTCTCATCAAGGATTTTAAAGATTGAGAATCACTATCATTAAATAACACACAAAAACCAAGTTGAGAATAAGTCCAACATGCATTCATGGTTATTGATCATTCTTTAGAAGTTAAAGAGTGGTTCATTGGTTGATGATGGAAACTGAATATCTAGTAGTACCACTAAAAATATAACTACCAAGAAATAGGTGGCTAAAAAATTACAAGGAGGATGTAACTACTATAATACCCAATGAAGAACATTATCCTTTACTTAGATAACTCATGTGAAATACTTTATAGGCAGCCTCTATAGATTTGGGAAATAAAACTTCCTTGATTATATATTAATCACTTTCCTATATTATTTTGATTAACTCATGTCTCGAAACATGTCCTGGATCTGGAATGGATTAGGCTCTCACACTGATGTCAAATCATATAAATCTATATGTGTTCCTCTTATTTCTCATTACAAATTACATGCTAGGATGAGCGTTGAGATCATGTCACTAGATCTATTTATCATAATTATGATAATTGTTTAACTCTAAGAGGGAGAAATATAGTGGAATAAAATACTCAATAAAGGTTTTGTACACTAATCCACCCCTCCCCAACCCCCTCTCATTATCTGTCTTTTTATGACTATTGTGTACTAAAATTGGTTTTAGAGTATATTTATACCTATAATTTGATCAAATTTATACCCAATTTTTTTAATATATACATGTAGTTAAATCTTAAAGAAAATTTGGATGTGATTTCAAAATTACCTCATATGTAAAAATTGGTCTCAATTCCTAAAAATAATAATATAGATGTTTTGGATAAAACATTTTAAAATAAATGGAAATGGTATAAAAATAAGGATGAATGGTTTTCTAGGGATAAGAAGTATGAATAAATATATAAATATAATAATACTGAAAAAATATATTTTATAAAATCAGTTTAAATAGATTATTATAAAGAGACTAGTTTTCACTCTAAAAAATTTTAAAGGGTATGAGTATATCAAAATATATGAAGACATTTACACTAAATTAGAAAGTTATGTAAAAAATGATCATATTGGAGTAGTTATATATATTTAGGTTTTTTCTCCGGAACTTTTTTGATAGTGAACAATTAGATATTGAAGTTAAGGACATTGTAGATTCCGTATAAAGTAAATACAAAAAGTGAAATTCTCTCAGAAAACTTTTAGAAGTTAAATAATAAGCATTAAAACTTTTCAATTAAAATATACCTATAAATGTATAAATTTTTCAAATGATTTATTGTGAGAAGGATTTTTCAAAAAATTTCACAATTAAGTAATTCATTCACTGAAAAATTTCACAACACCATTATGAATGTCAAATATACCCAATAATAGGATAAAGAGGGAAAATAGAAAACCTTTTCTAACTCTATAAAAGAATTAGTAATGAAGAACACAAATTATATCTTGAAGTTGAAGAGATATTGATAACAAATTTTAAGTCTTGGTGAGGATGAAATTTTTTCCTTTAACGTGAAATTTCTTGATCTTGGCGTAAAACTGAGAGATCTCAAACCGAAACATGTTGGAACATTTAAAAAAATTGAAAAAAAAAGAATAAATCCACAAAACTTTTTTTAGTGTTATGCTATAAATATATCTTAAATAACAATAAATAGGATCCTGAAAACATCATTTTTTTACAAACATAAAACTATTGAAAAAATGAATTGTACATCCCTAAAACTAATAATTTTACTAAATATTATTACTAAAAAATTACATGTTTCAATGAAATTTATATATATATATATTTGAGTTTTTATGTAAAAAAAATTAATTTTAGAAACCACGTTGTCAATTTTGAATAAAATATGATTTAAAAAGGTCTAATCCCCAATATAATCACAATATTTTGATGAAAATGCTCAAAAAGCAGTTCCATCCAAATCCAAAAATTCTAGAAAACATGTACTCCAATGACTGATAATGAGAATTTCATCTCATTTATAGTCTTTATATAGGTTTTGGAAAATGTTATTGTATGTTTGGAATATTCGGTAATTATATACAGGTTAAGAAAGACACAAATTAATGTGGTAGATATGAAATATGGGGAAAAACTATTTTGTATGTTCAGAATTTACAAGATAATATGATATTGAAAACCAAAAATAGGTTTTTATACCAAAATAATTATATTATTACTAAAAAATGTGTTGTAACAATGAATAAATATTCCATTATTCATTAATAAGGTAAATTCTAGATGTTGATTTTAATAAGAGGCCACAAAAGTATAAGTTGAAGTATGTGAAAGATATGTTTTCCCCTGAGTGATAGATAATGAAAGAAAATGATAATGTAATTTTATCAAAGAATAATATTAAAGAGGATGTGTTTTCAACTAGGAGAATATAATTCTAATATTAATATAGACTCCATACCATGTATCACAACAAAAAATACATGAAAATTAAATTTAAAGGCAGTGGGTTGAAATCATTGGTGGACTCAATCAACGACTGAAATAAGAAAATTTTATTGATTGGATATGTATTAGAATAAGTTATTAATGTGTATCCCAATATGTTTAAATATAATGATGAAAATAACCAATGTGGAAATTAAAAAAAAGCTAAATAACCCTCAAAATATTGTTTGATAATTTATCTAGTATATTTAAAAGAGTAAAATTGAATAGATGAATCATAGGCCAAGGAATGTGATAAAGGAAAGAAATAAATTCCATATGAAGATTTAAATTTCATGAGAGGGTTTAGAAATATGAAAAAAATAGTCTTATAAAAAACGTGTAGGTTTCATAAGTATGTATATATTTCCATAAATATTATAACCACATTTCTAACATAAGAAGTGAAATTAAAAAAGATGAAGATGCCATAAGAAAATTTGTGTTCCTTAATGTCTTAGTAAAAGAGTAATATTGCTTAAAAAAAGAAAATTCAACAAATTATTAAATTACCCTAATAGAATGAAACATTAAAAAACATGAAATATAATATGAAATTTCTATTTGGATGTGATGTATAAAAGGAGAAAGAAAACATGTTGAGAAGGAATTCTAAATCGATATTGTCACATTAATGATCAAAGAGATCCATCTTATTACCTTATTTTTTTGTATTTATATGTTTTAAATCATATTAATTCAAGGTGAATCGATAAGGTAGTTATCTATCAAAGACTAGACAATAGTATAAAAATATGTAAAATGGATTCATTATCCCCAATTTAGTGAAATCATAAATGCACTATTTTAGTGCTCACTACGTAAGAAATATTTTAGTCTATCTAATAGATAGATACACCTTGATAAACATAACCACGAGAATCCCTTTAGTGTGATAAATTATTTGGGGGATATGTTAATAATTCACAATATTTTTTAATCATGAATATTTTATAGGTATATGAAACTATAGAAAATAGTATTCTAATAAAACATTAAACCCTTATATGCATTAATATCAAAAACATTTTGAATGGGGTGTTTGTTGATGGCCATAGGGAAAAAAGGATAATTGTTTTATTTACACTTTAATTTTTTATTTATTGTGTAATCTTTGTGAAGGATGTAGTATATTTCTTAATTAATATGTTTGATAATCACTAAGAATATATTTTGTGAATGGTAAAACATGTATGGTTATATTTAGACGGCATGGAAAAACATTGTTTTATCCCACATTCTTTCTACAATGACATATCACAAGTAAACTTTTGAAGGAACAACTATATGATACCTGTTAAGTAAAATCATGTGGTGTAATACATCCCTCATAAGTGCATTATAGAGGAGGAGAAGATGTCTGGATTTCATGTGAAGAAGCAGTGAGAAGATAACCTATATATTTTCATTTTAATTTTTTTTCAATAAGTGGGAGAAGTATGATTCCATTATATATTTGAAAAAAAATAGTGATTTTTTTATTAAAAATGAATTCAAAGTGGTAGATTTTTGTTACCGATATTGAATTTCGTTTTTTAAATGATTTAATATGTATTTGGAGAAGGAATGAAATTGTGATTTCTTGGAGGATCTTAATGGATTCATGAGTTTTCATTTTATGTCATTATAGATAATGAATCAAAGTCTATAAGTTGAGTAATATTTTTTGTTCTCATATATAAAAGTATTTTTAATATTTTAGATTTTATTTAATCACATGAATAACATCAATTGAAAAATATAAAGTTTATCTTGGGGGTAATATGTTGATACTCAATCTAAAATTATGTATTAATTCTGATTGTACTATCTTAAACATTTTTTTTAAGTTATAAGGCCTTGGGATTGATTTATAAATTATTGAGGTGATTTTTAGTTGAAATGGTTACATGCATAAAGGTAAATGTCATATTTATATTTGTTGTGTATGGGTACAATAAAATTCATTACCAAAGTAAAGGTATCATTTAAACACAAGATCTATATATATGTTGTTTTTTCTCTACATACGTGGAGCTCAAAGATACTAAAATATTTTTAAATTTTATTCTTATGATTCCACATGGTTTCTCTAATAAAATAACTCATGTGTGTCTGAAATAGAAACTATATAAAGGAGAGTAATATACATTCATAAAAATCACACTAATTTCATTTATATTTTTTATAACACCCCATGTAACTATTATTATATATTCATTAATTAATTTATTGGATATCTATAATTTTGGATGATTTGGGATTTAGATTTAAAAATTTTAGATTTTTTCCTTCCATGCATTGGTTATATATGGCCACTATATGGTTTACTAAAATTATAAATGACCCTTAAATGGGGCATATATAGTTCATTGTTCAGTGTGAAATTATTAGTTTAAATATTATGGTTAGCCTAACATATGATGGTCCTCTATTATTTTTTATTTACACTTGGTTAGTATGTATGGATTTCACATGGTTTGGGACAAACCATGTAGGTTTGAATAGAGACTTTGTAGGGTACCCATACATGTGGGTTTTGAGGATCAATGTTTGTGACAAGTTAAAGAAAATTTTGTGATAACGGTTTGAAATTTTATTTATTTAGACAATCATGTTTTTATAATTATATCACAACTTTTTAAATTGTAAGAGTAATCGTGATTTAAAAATTTGTTGATTTAACTCCTTTATTACTCTCAAATTATGTTTTTTCAATAAAATTTTCTCTTATTTTGGTATGATGATCCCATATTCATGAATACATATCACTTTCCCTGTTCTATTTTATTTCTAATCCCATTCTACATATTTTTAATATATATTTCTCTTTGAAATACTGTCGTTATTCATTGTTCATTTTTCATCTTTCTTCTCTCTCATTCTCCCTTGGTTTCATTATTATGACCCATGATATACATGGATTATATTATAACATTTTAATAAGGTAAAAACTACATCTCACAAATAATAACACAATCCTAATAATGGAAGGTTTAGTGTTTTTAAAGACTAGTTACATAAGAATATTATTTTAAAACAACTATGACCATTTCTCAAAACTTTTTATTCACTAGAGTACCTAATATAATTTTATATTTTATAATTATTTTCATAACCTATGTAAATTGAGACATAAAAATTGAGTGAGCACCTATTCTCAATAATTGTAAACATAATTGATAGTAATAAAATATCATAAGTGAACATAAGATGAGTATATGGGTACAATAATGATAAATAAGAAAATCCATACCCAACATGGCTTATATCATAAATCATTATATATGACTTCTCATTACATAAAAAATCAATCAAAAGTGTATGGAAACGTGATTCGATAAACCTAATCCATGAGAGCTTCACAAAGTCATGACAATAAGAATAAAAATATGAAACATCTTATAAATTTGGAAAATGTATTGGTGTATGGAATATTACAATCATGGGTCACACCATCAGTTTTCATGCCAAGGATAAACTAAAATTTACCCTCAAATACATATCTCATGAGATATAATTTTTGAACCAATGAATTAGACGATGATATAGACCCCCACCTTTCATCATTCAAACTAATGACTGTGACATGAAATAAAAAATTTATAACATCATAAGGAAACGATGGGAATACAGATTATATAAAACATTAGAAATGAAAAAAAAATTCTTTTTATAACATAAATGTCTAATGGAAAGAAAATGGGTTTCATTCATAACATCATAAAAACCTGATGGAAAAAAATCATTCAAATGGATCTACAAAAAATTCATTAACAATTCCATCAATAATCATAACCTTATAAATCTTTGGAAAATAAATGTACATATAATGAGATTGAGTAGACTTATGGGTAAATACCATTCAATAATGATAATAATGAAAATGGAATTTACTTCTTACAGATAAAGAGTATATGATTAAGTCAATAAATTTATCAAATCAATCAATTAATGGAATCTAGGTGAACAACCATCAATATAATGAATAAAAAATTGGGTATTCACAAAGGATATGCATTATGAGATAAATTAGGATCATATATAGTAGATGATTATGCTCGATAAAGGTAGTGATGGATTTTACCTCAAAAATAAAATGACATTACATAGGTCATATAGATTAAGAACATGAGTGGTTTTCATTGAATAACATCCATCATAAATCATTATAAATTTCAAAGGATATGGACTTATATGAAATCTATTTTGAGGAAAAATAGAAAAAAACCTCTAGAAATAATAAAAATAAGTTATATTTTCGAAAATATTTTATATAGAAATATTTAAAAATAAATTAGGATAATATTTTTATTTTATTTAACCATTAAATCTTATGAAGGTTGTATCGTAAGAAAACGAAATAGATGATGGGAATATGAAAAACACTAAAAGATAATCTTTATATAATTTGAAGAAACCAAACCATCAGAATAATGTGACAAAATTATATAAATTATTTTAAAGAAGATAACTTTGTATAAAATAAACTCAACCAATTATATATTGTAAAATTAGAACATTTTCAAAATCATAAAATGAATTGAGAAAATGATGAAATGGATTTTTCCAACCAAAAAGAATATATTTGGTCATTTTTTCTTATACTAAATACTTTGGAAAAAACATGAGTCTGTGAGAAATGAAAAATCATGTTAAAATATAAAACTCCATGAATATGCAAATATAATTATGAGTGGTTTTATAAAAAATAAAAATTAATCGTATGGATTATATTTCAAAATCATCCTTGATTTGATAATATTATTAAAAATGAAAACCTTATGGTTTGAGTGACATTTTAATAAAAACCAATATCAATATTTGTATCTTTTGAATCAAGGTTAATTTAAATAAACTAGATTATAATTCCCTTAAAACCCCATGAATATGGTAAAATTTATCTATTAGTTAGTAATCCCGCCATATTAAAGGTATCATGGTATATATTAAGAAATAAGTCTCAGAAAATTAGATATGATACAATGAACCCCTTACATTGTATCACTGCTTAGTTGGATTCAAACTAAGATCCAGTATAACAGAAAAAATTTCATAATAAGCTATTTAAAAACCTTTTTAAAATACACAAACTTTTAGAAAATTAATTTATAATTATTCTCTTTATTTATATTAGTTATAAATTGCCCATTTTTGATGTAGAGTGTGGGTAATCATCATCGATATGAAATAGTTTCACAACAGAGGTGTTTTTATTTATTCAAATACAAAATTTCATCATTAAAATTTCATTAATTTTACAATAATGGTTAACATATTAATTTTTGTAGAATTTTAAATTCCTTTTATTTGTACTGTTATCTTTACCATAGAAGATGAAATCGATAACTAAATTTTTTTGTTGATTTTTAACATATGAATCGTGTTTTCTTAATTAATTATTTAAATATTGATGTATCTTTCAATGATCCACAAAACATATATTTTAAATCATTATAAAATATTTAACCAGTAATTATGTTTTCTTAATCTTTCATGATATAATTGAATATCATTTTTCATGTTGGTAGACAAATCGATCCAAACAAGAACTTACTAAGCATTGTTGATGATGATGAGGTGATTTAATTGAAATATCATTACACAGAAATAACACTAACATTATTTAGTGATTAATAATGTGATATATTATAAATATAAGTTAATTATAGGAATAATTAATGTAACGACCCAAACATTCATTAATGGAAATCCCTTTTGTTCTTTTAATAATGTATTATTATATAAAATGGTAATGTAAAACATATGAACTTTATTGGTTAAATGTTTTTGAATTTTAACTGTTTCTTATATGGATGTTGAATAGTTATCACATGATAATTATAAATAAAGGGCTTTAATAATCCAATTTACTCATACAAAGGAAGTGATGGCCTCATCCAGTAGAATTGCTCCATACGAAGCCCATTTGTTAGAGCTCGGAAAAGATGTGGCGTCATTGGGCTTCATTCTTGACCATACCCAAGTAGAGCTTCAACTTGTTAAGCTCGACCGAAACCGTCTACAGGAGAAGTGGAACTTTCTAGAGGTCACACAGCGTGCAATGTTATCCGAGCAACCCCAAGAGTTTGTCACTATCACACACCTTAACCTTAGATCTTATGGAGCTATTTGACGGGGTTATGTAACAAATCCCTAGCACTATTATTATGTACATTATTTTTTATATAATAAAGAATGTAATTTCATTTTTTTATTGTTACCTTGTAAATTTTTTTTATAGTGCAAATGGTATTTTTAGTTAATATTAAACTAAGAAATCTATTTTTATGAATTAATGTTTTTTTTGAATTAAATAAAATTTTAATAAAATATTATTATTATTAAATTAATTTTTATTAAATGGAAATTATCATATAATTTTATGAATGCAATTTTAGTTTTTATTATGGTTTAAAAGCTATTTTTGTCAAAACCCATTAATTTTAAATAAATGTCGGTTTTTTTAAAAGTGAAAATTCAAGTATTTAAAAATTAATTTAGATAAAATGAATATTATTTTTGGAATCATGACGATGAAAATATCAAACAGTAAAATTTTCATAATTATCACAGACAGTCGAATTTTTGGGTAAAAATTAAATAACCTTTAAATATATAATGTGTATTATGACAACATAATGACCCAATAGTGATGTAATAAATTATTATAAATGATATTTTCGGCCAATATATGTTTTATATTTTAAATAATATGATTTTATAATTGGTTGATTAATTTTATGATGCCCTAGAGGACCCTCCATGACTTCAAAAACATTTTGTCTTTTTAAATAGTTTTCCTTGAGTGTGTGACTCACCTCCAAAAAAGAAACCCTGTTATTTTAAAAAGTTCATACTTTGGCCATATGAGATATTGTTTTCCAATCCCCTTTGTAAAAAATCATGGGAAAACCCCATGGTTGGTTTGTGGTTTTTTTTAGATTAATGTGAGGTGTCCGAAACCTAAATAATAAAGAATTCCCTCACATTTCCCATATAAACCCACCCAAGCTCCAAATTCCACCTCACTCAAAGCCTTTGTATTTCATCAAGCCTTGGACCTCTTATCTCTAGAATCCACCAATGGTTCCCAGAGCTCCCAAGAATCCTCTCTCAAGCCTCTCTCAAGCCTTTGGATGCTCACTTCCAAGTAAGGGTTTTTTCATTCCTCATTTTTTTCCAATTTTAATTAAGTTGTTATGCCCTTTTAATTTCAATTATAAATGGTGTGTTATGGTTTCACACCTACCCCATACTTCCCTATTTATGTTTTAATGATGAGATACCCCTTTCTCTCTCATTAAAACCCTCCAATGTACACACGTTACTATGCCGAAATTCCCAAAGACATTTCTCTCTCCTCCCTTACATTCAAGCAATTCTTTTTTATTATGAATCTAAATTTCATTACATTTGTTGGGAAATGTATCTATATGACCCCCATAATTTCCATGTCATGTAAATATGATTATTCTCCCCTTTCACCCTCATCACCCATTTTTATGTGTTCTTATGTCACATCGTTATGCTGCTGAAATTGCACCGAATGTTACCATGCCAAAGTCATTGTGTAGTGAAAACCATACCCATTTCTATATCTAGGGTATTCACATTTATGAAAATTTTCTTTTTGCTTAAATATTTTCAAATATTTATTTCACATTCTTTTATTTTGTTATATATGATTATGTTTAATGATTCAATGTTTTATGATCCATGTGGCACACTTATGCATGAAATGATATGTTTAAGAAGGGTGTGCCCTGATAGTGCTTCAATGCATTGGGAAAAGTGTAGTATCATGATACGTTATGTTCAATGGGTGTTTACTCATTCTAATTAAATTTAAATGAGGGTTTAGTCATGATTCATGTTTAATGAGGGCTTACTCATTCTCCAAGTGTAATGAGCCTTGGCTCATGCTAATTCCATGTTAAGTGTTGTTGCCACATTTCCATATTATGATTATCATGATTTATCATGCCTTTATATTTATGCTTCCCTTGTGCTCTATTTATATGTGTATTTTCTAACATGTGTTGTATTCCTCATGTTATTCCATGATTATTACCTTACAGGGCATTATAGCTCGCCCTCTTCTTATGCATGTCCTCAGGTTATCCAATGAAATTCTATGTATGAGGGAATGTAGTCGTCTTGTAATGTAATATTTCTATAAAGATGTTGTATTTATTGTTTTAATATTTTATGTAATGATCCTAAGCCCCAAGTACACTAGACCTCTTCATCTTTAATGTTGTATCAAGTGAATTTTTTATTTAATAAATCACGTTTAAGCATATAATAAGAAGCAGGGTTTTCATAGTTGGTATGAAGGGATATGTTAAGTTATTTTTGGGATTAGGATTAGAAAACCCTAAGGAAGCCGTAGATACATGACTAATAAAAACATCCCTCTATTTTGGTTAGTATTTAATAAGTGTTTTATCTAGAAAATACATACCTGTCTAGATACGAGAAGCTAGAGGTGGCTCGAGCACAGATGTATCCTAGGGGTAAAACCCCGAAATCACCACATTGAGCAAGACTCGAATGGGAACTAGAGCACGAAAATGGGCCTTGCTGTAGTCTTGGTTACAACAATCCTGGGGAATATGCTTTGGTAAATTCACAAGAATAGTATAAACAATTATTAAGGGAATTAAATATGAAAATCCCAAAGAATATATGTTATAAAGTAGATCATGGATAACATAGATTGAAACCAATAGATTCATAAGTTAAGGAAATGAAAGTTATTTATAAGTCATCAGTTTTTATATTTGGATTACCCTTTATGTTTTACCCCTAACATTCCTTATATTCCACCCAATGGCCGATAATAGGAGGACTCGGGAAAACAACTGATGTGATAAACAATGTGAAGACTGTAATAATGAGATGCCCAACCCGATGGGAGTGGGAATCGCGAATTTTTTCACTCTTCTATATCAGCTAACTCAAGAATTGAATAGAAACACGTGTAAAGAGGAACTTTCAACCCCCCCCCCCCCCCTAAGAAAGAAAAATTCTCTATCGAGACCTTCATGAGACAAAGGCATCCTAATTTTAATGGATCATCTGATCCCTCAATAACTAAAAGATGGATCAACTTTATTGAAAAGACCTTCTCCATCCATCAATGTTTTGAACAAGAGATGGTTATTCTAGTAGCTTATCGTATTGAGGGTGAAGCCAGTAAATGGTGAACATTGATAAAAAATACGAAGTATGAGGAGGAGATCGAGGCGTTGGAATGGAAGGATTTCCAAAAGAAGGTTTTTGATAAATATTTTCCGCACACCCTCTGGTTTAAGATGGAAAGGAAATTCATTTACCTAAAGAAAAAAGATGAAAAATATATTGGATTATACGAGGAAAAAGTCATAAGGCTTGAACGATACGCTTTTGCCTTCGTCGATACCCCTGAATCCAAGGTTGACCACTTCTTTGGTGGGATGAAGCCCTACCTGCGGAAAGCAGTGGAGATCCGTGACTTCTACAGCTATGAAGAAATTGTTTGATGTGCTCACAAGGTTGGAATGGAGATTGAATAATATCAGGGGTATCATGGGGATAAGAAGCTTAAGTTGGATTTCCATGCTAGTGGAGCGATGGATAAATCCAAAGGTGCTATGAAGATCCAGTACCCCAATTTCCAAAGGTGCGGAAAGAAGCACCCCGGAAATTGCCTGAGGGGACGACGAAATTATTTAGGTGTTGAAGATAAGGGAAACTAGATTTTAAATATCTACCAGAATGACCCGCGGCTATGACAGATGATAGAAATGCTCTGTTTGATCCTCAACACGTGGTTCATTGCTAAAACTGCAAAGAAACAGGTTATCTTGCAAATCAGTGCCCCAAGACAAGGGTTTTAAGAGGTAACCAACAACCTTCAAGGAAGCAAGGGTGAGCTTTTTCCATCACTACTGTCTAAGTGAACCCTGAAACTGAAATGGTGATAGGTATTATAGTTATTCATTCTATAATAGAGAACATAGTTTTTGAATCAGGTTCTACACATTCTTTCATATCTCAAAAGTTTTGTAGAACAATCCCACCACCACCACAAATCCTGGAAGTGAAGATTTCGGTGAGTACAACAAATGGGGAAATAATTGCATCCCATGAATATAAATCCTCCCTTATCATAATCTAGGGATTAAACTTCCTAGATAATCTCTTCATATTCCTTATAGTAGAATTTGATGCAATTCTCATCATGGATTGGCTTTCCATATATGGAGCCAACATATATTGACGTGAGAGGGAAAGCACTCTCCATATAGAGAATTGACCCCCGATTCTATACAAGTGAAAGGATGAAGTTGAATATTTTTTATCTAAATCATCTCAAGCGTGGATATTAATGCCCTATGAGCACGCGTATCTGGCTCAGATTATTGATTCTAAAGAGGCAACCATCCTAGAAGACATGCCTATTGTGATTGAATTCGCTGAAGTTTTTCCCGAGTAATTTCTTGACCTTCCTTCTAGAAAAGATGTTGAATTATCAATTGAACATATACCTGGGGTGTTACTAATATCTGAAACACTTTATATAATGGATATTTTATAGCTTGAGGAGCTTAAAAAACAACCATAGGAGAATCTGGATAAGGGTTTTATATGCCCAAGTGCATCACCATGGGGTTCACCAGTCCTCTTCGTCAAAAAGAAGGTTGTGTCAATGTTCCTTTGCATCAATTATTGTGAGATATACAAAATCAAGATAAAGAACAAGTATCATCTCCCACGAATTGATGACTTCTTCGATCAACTATGTGGACCACATTACATCTCCAAGGTGGATTTGTAGTTGGGATATTATCAAGTAAGGGTGAAAATGGAAGATATCCCCAAGACTGTTTTTCGTATAAGGTACAGGCAATATGAATTCATAGTAATGCCTTTTGGAGTCAATAATGCTATAGAAATCATCAGAGACTTGATGAATAGAGTCTTTAGAGATTACCTAGAAAAATTTGTGGTAGTCTTTATAGATGATATTCTGATATACTGCACATCCAAGGAGGATCATGATGAGCATCTGAGAACTGTACAAGAGACCCTGCAAAAGGAGAAGCTCTATACAGAGTACAAAAAAGTGTGGGTTCTAGTTAAAAAAGGTCCCATTCTTGGTTTATATCGTCAAAAGAAATGGGATATCTATAGATCCATCCAAAAAAGTTGCAATTGAGGGATGGCCAGGGCCAAAATCTGTAATGGATATTCGTAGCTTCTTGGGGTAATCTTGATATCATCGACAATTTCTGAAAAATTTCCCACTGTTGTCCGACCCTCTTACCTAGCTTGCTCTAAAGGGATTAATTTTTTCTTGGAGTGATGAATGTGAAGAATGCTTCAAGGAGTTTAAAAGGAGGCTTATCACTGGGCCCATGCTCACACTACCCATAAGTGGTGAACTTTTTCTGGTATTTAGTGATGATTTGAAGAAGGTAATGTGGTGTGTGTTGATGCAAAATGACAAATTCATTTCTTATTCTTCAAGTAAAATGAATGTTCCTTAGTATAACTATCCAAAACATGACCTCGAGTTGGCTGCAGTAATCTTCGCTTTGTCAATTTGGCGGTATTATCTCTTTGGGGAGAAGAGGGAAATATATACGGACCACAAAAGCCTCAAGTATATATCCACATAGAAAGAGTTGAATATGCACCAACGGAGATGGTTATAGATAATCAAAGACTATGACTGCCCAATCCATTACCACCCTGGAAAAGAAAAAAAGGTGGATGATGCTCTAAGTAGAAATGACCCAGTGATTCTATCATTGATGAGAATTGAAAAGGATCCAATCTTCTTAGATTTGTTGAGTATGGACATGGGAATCATAAATAAGGGAATATCTTCAATCCTTTCACAATGCATTTCTAAACCTTCACTTTTGGAAAAGATAAACAATGATCAAAAGGATGGTGCGGGAATTTAGGAAAAAGTGGAAGCTATCGGAAAATGGAAACCCTTGGAGTTTAATGTAATTGAAGAAGGAATTGTGAGATTTGGGAAGACTATATGTTCCATCATGTAGGGAGCTGAAGAAGGAACTTTTGGATGATGCACACAGTTCATATTTCACTATTCACCTAGGAAACACAAATATGTATTGAGATCTCTGATAGCATTATTGGTGGGATAATATGAAGAAGGAAATTACAGAATATACATTAAAGTTCATGGTGTGTCAGCAAGTGAAAGTAGAGAGGCAGAAGTCTAAGGGGATGATGAAACCATTTCGCATACCAGAATGGAAATGGGAGAACATCACCATGGACTTTGTCACCAGACTTCCGAAGACATCCAATGGAAATAATGAAATATGGGTTGTTATGGATCGTCTTACAAAGGTTTCACACTTTATTTATATTCAAAAGAATTTCTCAATGGATCAACTAGAAAAAATATATATTAAGGAGGTGGTAATTCTTCATGGATTACCATTATCCATTGTATCAGATCGAGATCCAACATTCAACTCTATGTTTTAGAAGAGTCTTCAACATTCTATGAACACTGAACTGAACTTCAATACGGATTTTCGTCCTAAAAATGATGGAAAATCTGAGTGGACAATCCAAACACTTGAGGAAAGGTTGAGAGCATGCTCAATGGGCTTCAAAGGAGGATGGGATCAACATCTTCCTTTAGTTGAGTTCTCTTATAACAACAGTTTCCACTCGAGCATCAAAATGGCACCATATGAAGACCTATATGGGAAGAGGTGTAGAACATCGACATGTTGGGATGAGGTTCGTGGGCGTAGGTTTCTAGGACCATAAATGTTCGATGAAATGGTGGAGAAGGTGAAAACCACTCACCAGCATATCAAGGTAGCACAGAGTTGAGAGAAGAGTTATGCAGATAACTGTCGATAATATTAGATCGTATGGAAAAGTCCTAAAAAATAAAGCAATGCCCCTCTTGAATGGGTTTTAGTGAAACTAAAAGTTTGAAGAAGCGACGTGGGAATCATAGGAAAGGATGAAGAAAAGTTATACTCATCTTCTTTAGTGTAGGAAAAAAAATTGAGGGATAAATTTCTTAAGGGGGGGGGGAGATTGTAACGACCCAAACATTCATTAATGGAAATCCCTCTTGGTCTTTTTAACATGTCTTATTATGAAAAATGGTTATGTAAAAAATATGCACATCTATGGTTTTATGTTTTTGAATTGTGATAGTTGACACTATGACCATTTAATAGTGATCACATGATTAGTATAAATATAGGGCTTTTACAATCCAATTTACCCAGACAAAGGATATAATGGCCTCATCCAGCAGAATTGCTCCATACGAAGCTGATTTCTCGGTGCTTGGAAAATATTTGGAGTCATTGGGCTTCACTCTTCACTAAACCCAGGCCGATTATCAACATTTTAATCTTGAACGGAACCGTCAATGGGAGAAGTAGAAGTCGATAAAGATCATCATGCATGCAATGTTATCTGATCCATCCCAAGAGTATCTCACCATCGTGCCCATTACCCTTAGGACTTATTATGATTTTTTAGGGGAAATCTAACAAACCCTAGAACTATGATTATGTACATTATTTTTTATATAATAAATAATGTACTTTCATTTTATTATTTTTACCTTGTAAATTGTTTTTAAAGCGCAAATGGTATTTTTAGTTAATATTAAACTAAGAAATATATTATGATGAATTAATGTTTTTTGTATTAAATAATATTTTAATAAAATATTATTATTATTAAATTAATTTTTATTAAATATAAATGATCGTATAATTTTATGAATGCAATTGTAATTTTTATTCAGGTTTGAAAACAATTTTTGTTAAAACCCATAAATTTTCATTAAATGTGGGTTTTTTTTATAAGTGAAAATTCAAATATTTAGAAAATTATTTAGATAAAATGAATATTACTTTTGGAATCGGTACTTTGAAATTATCAAACGGTGAAATTTTCATAATTAACTGAGATAGTTGATTTTTTGGGTAAAAATTAAATATCGTTTAAATATATAATGTGTCTTATTACATCATAATGACCCACTTGTGGTGTGATAAAATAATATAAATGATATGGACAGCCAATATATGTTTTATAATTAAAATAAAGTTATTTTAGAATTGTTTTATTAATTTTATGATGCCTTAGTGGACCCTCCATGACTTATAAAACATTTTGTCTTTTTAAATTGTTTTCCGTGAGTGTGTGACTCACCTCCACATAAGCAACCCCATTATTTTAAGAATTTAGGACTTTGGACTTATTAGATATTTTTTTCCACTCTCCTATGTAAAAAATCATGGGAAAAATCCATGGTCTAGTTTGTGGTTTTTTTAGTTTAATTTGAGGTGTCCCAAACCTAAATAATAACGAATTCCATCACCTTTCCTATATAAACCCACCCAAGATCCCACATCCTACTCACTCAAAGCCTTTGAAGATCGTGAAAAATCATCTTTCCTCTCTTTATAATCCTCAAAAGGCACCCCAATCTCCCAAGAATCCTCTCTCAAGCCACTCTCAAGCCTTTGGAAGCACACTTCCAAGTAAGGGTTTTCTTTTTTTCTCATTTTTGTCCAATTTTTTTTAAGTCGTTATACCCTTTTAATTTAAATTATAAATGTTGGGGTATGGTTTTTCTCCTACCCCATACTTCCCTATTTATGTTAGAATAATGTAAGACCCCTTTCTCTATAATTAAAATCCTTCAATGTACACACGTTACTATTTTGAAATTCTAAAAGAAATTTCTCTCTCTTCACTTACATTCAAGAAATTCTTTTGTATCATGAATCTAAATTCCATTACATTTTTGGGACATGTATCTATATTACCCACTTACATTCCATGTCATTTAAATATGATGAGACACCCATTTCTCTCACGTCACCCATTTTTATGAGTTCTTATTTCACGCCGTTATGCTGCAGAAATTGCACTGCGTTTTACCAAGCCAAAGTCATTGTGTAGTGAATACCATGCCCAATTATCTATCAAGGGTATTCAACTTTATGAACATTTACATATTGTTTAAAGAGTTTCATGTATATATTACACATATTTTTTGTGTGTAATAAATGATAATGTTGAACAATTCAATGTTTTATGATCCATGTGGAACACTTATGCATGAAATGAAATGTTTAAGAAGTGTGTGCCCTGATAGCGTTCCAATGCATTGGCTAAATTATTGTATCATGATATTTCATGTGCAATGGGTGTTTTCTCATGCTAATTCAATTTCAAAGAGTGTTTACTCATGCTTAATTTTTATTTAGGGTTTATTCATGCTCCATGTGCAATGAGCCTTGGCTCATGCAAATTCCATGTTAAGTGTTGTTGCCACATTTCCATGTTATGATTATCATGCTTTATCATGCCTTTATGTTTATGCTTCTCTTGTGTTCTATTGATATTCCTATTTTCTAACATGTATTGTATTACTAATGTTATCCCGTGTTTATTACCTTACTATACTTTATAGCTCACCCTTTTCTTAATCATGTCCTCAGGTTATCCCATGAAATGCTAAGTACGAGGGAATGTAGTGGTCATGTAAATGAAGTTTTCAAACACGGTGTTGTATTTCTTGTTTTATGTTGTTATGTAATGATCCTAATCTCCAAAGAAACTAGAACTCTCGATCTTCAATGTTGTATCAAGTGATTTTTTTATGTAATAAATAATGATTAAGCATGTAATAAGAAGTAGTGGTGTCATAATTAATGGATATTAAATTTTTACATAATTTGGATTAAATATTTTCCTCTTAGTATGCCTGTTTAAAAAAAATTAACTAAATTTTTTTCATTATCATATCATTATTGGGACCTAAAAGTTTTCTTAACATAAATAAAATGATATCATAAAATTCAAATTTATCTATTAATCCCATTCTAATGAACATCCATGTAAGGCAGTGACAAAATGAAATACATAAATCAAGCATTCCATGTAGGTAGTATGACACATGTATGTATGGTTAATGACTTCATTTTACATAGAATGGGAGAAATGAAAAATATGTTTTATAATTTAATAATAAGGAATAATTTATAGATATATTAACTATTTATTAAATTATACATTAATACAATCCTTGAAAAGTAGTTAAGGAAAATGAAACATGGTGTTTTCTAGAGGTAGAAATACGTGCATAGAGAAATTTTATTTTTTCTTTTCTTAGCGAAAATGGATCAGTAGTAAAAGGTAGAACATTAATTATAATAACTTATTAGTATAATAGAGATACTGTTTTTATCATTTTTATATAGTTAAATATATTTTTGAAATAATAAATTCCCATAAGGTAAAAAAGAAAAGGGATGATGGGGTAAGAAATCTATACCTGAAAATGTGGGTAATCTATTTTATGAAGGGGTTAAACATTTGAACAATGATATTTTGAGAATTCTACAACATAATTATGGTGTATATGAGTGTTTAGAATTTTTTTGGGAACATTTTTTTGAACTAATGAGGTTTGGGGGTGAGTGTAATTGCAGAGAGGAAAACCCCTTTTAAAAGTGAAAAGGACTTGCAATTTAGTAATTACTGAAATCATTTTTTATAATGGAATGTAAAACTCGTGGAAAAGAACTCCAAAATTGAGAAGTAATATATAAGAATAGTGATGTGTTTTATACAAACCTAATTCACTCAGTTAACAAATGTTTTTAATATTTTCATCCCCTTACCTCTTTGGTTACTCATTTTTATCATTTGTTCATGATTGTAAATACTTTTTACGTAGGTAATTTTTATTTCTTACCCAAAACTAAAAAGGTATTTGTTATATTACATGAAACTAATGGTTAAAAATTTAAAATTCATTTTTTTATTAAAAATTTAATATTTATAAAAACTTATTTTAAAATACTAAATGAACAATGTAATAAAAACAATTTTTAAAAAGTATAATATAAATTTGAAAATGTAAAATATTTTTTTATTAATAAAACCTCAAATTTTTAAAACTAATAATTCACTTATAAAGTATAGATTTATTCTTATATAAATGGTTTATGAATTTAAAATGTACACTAATATACAAATAATGTCAAAAAAGTCATAGTATGGGTATGTTCCATTATTCACCAAAATATATTTTTTTCAGAAAAATGTATAAAATTAATTCAAAGATAATTTTTAAATTATAAATAAAAGAAAATGAAAATATATTTTATTTATATTATAAAATTTATAAATATCTTTTTATAGTTAAAATATAAAATATAAATAAAAATTGATTTTATTAAAAAATGGTGTTTTATACCATTAAGTGTTCTTAATATTATTTCATATCTATTTATAATTTTAAATATTTTAATATGTTACTTAATATTAAAAGTGTTCAAAATAATATTTTGGGATTAAAATTTTCAATACATAACTAAATAGTTCATTTAATTAAAAATAAATATTACTTTTATACTAAATACACTTCACCAAATTCCATTAAAATCAGTTATTTATATTCTTAAATTTAATTTTACTAATTTCTTGATATTAAAATCCAAATTTTGATTTTACATATACAAAATATAATATTTTAATAATATTAATATTTATATTTATTAATAACATATATATTTATATATTTATAGTACTTTAATGTAACGCTGCAAGATTTTAGAATAAAACCATGTTTGATAGATTATTTGACATGCAACCCCAAGCTTAAATGACCCATGATAAATATATAACTGTTATTACATAGCCATTAAATTTGGGAGATTGAAATTTTTTAACTAATTTATGAAAAAATTATATATATTAATTTCCAGCTCAATATAAATTATGGACTAATATTTAGTAAATAATCAATCAATTTCTCTATAAAGTTATTATATTCTTCAAAAATAATTTTTCTAAATTTTCATGAAATGAAAATAATATAATTATAAGGTGGAAGTTTTTGAAAATATATTTTTTAAAATTAAACAATTTTTTTTAAATCATAATAATGAAATTTACTCTTGGTGAAATTTTGGGATTTTTTAGAAAGTTTTGATTTTCAGTGAATAGTGAAAAATATCATTTTTCCAAAAAATTCCATTACTTTTCAAAAAATTAACCCCTTTAAAATTATTATTTTGATTTGAATATGATTTAAATTAATAAATTTATTATTTAGTTATAATTAAACTGATTAATTTTTTTAATCAACTTAATATTGGATTTTAGTAAGAGTTTCTTTTGGGATTAAAATGAGATTTTTTATAAAAACTATTTTATATTGCATAATGTTTCTCAATTTTAATTAATTAAGATGATTTATAATAAATAATGTTTTAAATTAAATATACATATTATAAATAAATAAATATTAATTTAAATTTAAAAAATATTTATTATTTGTCACAGGGTTAATATAAAATCATATTTTCCATAATAATACTAATCTAGAAAACCTACGTTTTCGTCACATCTACGTATTTAATTAAAATTTATTTGATTAAAATATTCTCAACATAACTTGGTAAATTGGATTCCATAATTTTAATTGACATATTTTATTCTTCCTAATAAGTTCATGTTTCTTTTTTACCATAAACAATAGTAAAAATAGTAAAAACGATTATCCTAGTTACGAAGAAAACAAGTTTACCAGGGGATAAAATAAAAATATAGTGGTTTATATAAACTAAAAACAATTATATAAACTATTATATGGTAATATTTAGAATATATCATGTCTAATTATTGATAAATCTATATTTTTGAGCCGTTTTTAATGTGAAAAACATGGTTAAACCTTTTAATTTTAAAAAATTACAAATATAACACTCACCTCACTTATAAAAGGCCTCCCACTATCCACTGTTATTCACACATTAAAAATATTTTTTTCCAATAACAACCCAAATCACTACCCAAATTCAATCCCCTCATCCCTGAAGACTTTTCTTGGCTATAAATATTTTTTGGTAGCAATTTTAGAATAATCATAAAGAGGTTGTCTAAGAAGAGGTACAATTATAAACTATGTGTGTTAGTTTTATTTCTTCATACAACGCCTTAAAATATACATAAAATATGAACATATTATAAAAAAACATCTCATATATAATTATATTTTATTATATAAATTCAATAACCTATATCTATCTATATTTCTAACAAATGGGGTATGAAATCATAATATGTGTGTAAAAAGTACTACCACCTCACAAACTGATATCAATCATTTTCCATCATCCCCTAACATAGCTTGGTGTTATGATAAACATAAATTATATATATATATATATTTAACATATATTTAATTTTTACATATTATATCACATATATATTTTTACTATCCATTCCATAGGGGATATAAGAACATCACTCGTTCATATGGCGGTTTATCACCTCACAAAACGATGTGACTCATTTTTTAGAAACACTTCACATGGAAGGAAATAAAGATAATTTTGATGGTTATATTTGAAATAAATTAAATAATATTTTTATTTATTAGATATTTATAAATATAATAGTATAATATATCATCTTATTTCTTACACTGATAAATGATACTGTCGTTTGTGTATGTGTAGACTACCGCCTCCACAAAGTGATGTGATTATTTTCTCCATCACCACAACACAAGGATGATATATATAAGTTTATTTAAGAAAAATATTATTTTAATTATTATATTATGATAATTATTGAAATATATAAAAAATAAATAAATTTTTTCATAATGATAATTAAGAAATGGAAATGTTACTCATGTGTATGTAAAACCTACCGTCTTCATGATTATAATGTAATTCATTTTTCATAACCATATTAGATGATTCATTTTAAAAGTATAATTGATTAATAAATACTCATGTAATTTTATTATTATTATTCTACATATTTTTAAATAATTATTTCTTCTACATAATTCAACACATCGATGTCATTTTAAAACAACGAACCAAATATCATCAAGACACCCAAGAGGGACTTAATTTATTAAATATTTTAAAATCTCATTGAAAATAAAAAAAATTATTTATGTATATGGTATTAAAACTTAAAAATTATATTAATAAATAAAATAATTTATTTATGCTTATTATATTGTAGTTAAAGCTTGTACAAGGAATTTTTGAACTCGAGGTAAGGTTTTTTCTCGTCTCGCTTTTACTTCTATGAGACATATTCCATATTCACCACTTATTTTTATTTTATTTCTATATATAATAGTAATATTAAATTTAATATCTTGATTTAATCATGCATCATGGTATTTTATGTTTCAATCTGAATTAATTTATCAAATATAATTGACATGAATGTTACAAAGTTTTAATTAGTTTCTTTAACTCAATTTCATTTCTTTGGGTTATAAAACCTATTCATTGACTCTACTGTGATATAATTATGTCTGAATTAATCTATAAATTGATTTATTATATATATCTACTTGTTTCTCATGAATTTAATGTTGTCGTACATATTATATCCATTAATTAAATCCCAATACCATGATATGATCTTTGTAAGGGTTAATCACCCAAAATTCCTTTTTTGGGAAAATGTATTTATGATATGAACTTTTATTATTTATGAGTTGTATATACTAAAATTTAGTAATTTTATTAAATTAAAATATTTATATTCATTATCTTTAATGTTTCATTGCGTTTTATTTTTTATGGGGATTAGAATTATAGATTTTCCAATGTGGAAAAGGCTTTATGTTATAATCTCATTTTTTTCGGGATTTTTTATGTTGAAGGTTATTTTAGAGGACATCATAGGATTATATTTTTATGAACCACATATCATTCTTATACATTGTTTATGAATGTGTTTAACATTTTTTTGATCCATTCCTCATTTTTTAAATAAACATCAAGAAAGTTGTTTTTAAGTGATTCTGATGTCATATTTTCTTTTAGATGAGTTATCTTTCCAATTTATAACAATATTTTAAAAAATGCACCTTCTCATAAAATAAATTATTTTCTAAATATATTTTACACTGTATTTATCATTATTTTATAGGATTTGGATTGGTTTTTTTTAAATAAGTCAATTTTAAATCCCTTTTTCTAAATGTTTTGAAAATAATGTTCATTTATAAAATGTATGACATTAAAGAAATTTCATATAGTAATATCTATTATTTTCTTTAAAATTTATATGATATGGTTATAATAAATATTTCAAAGATTAATAATTTTCAAAAATATTTATTTATTAAAATTTATTTTCAAATCAAAAAAATTATTTTCCTTAAAAAAATTTAATTATATTTTAATGGTACATTCATTCATAAACATCAAGAACCCTTTTTATTAAATATAATTCAATGGGGATATTTTGTAATGATACCATCCTCATTAATTTTGTGGATTGACTATTATTATTTTTTGATATTATTATAGAACCCATTTCATTTTCATGGGTTAATCATGTACCAATGATATTGTTGTGGAACCTATTTATTTTCCATTGGTTAATCAGGTTTCAAAGATATTTTTGGGGAACCCTTTTAGTTTCCACTTGTTAATCATATTTAAAAGAATTTATTATAGATATAATTTCATTTATAGAGGTTTTTTTTCAAAGATATTTTCATGAAATGTATTTATTTTTCATGGAATAAAAAAGATCTTTAATGAATAAATATTATTTCGTAGAGTTTATAGTGAAATGAATGATCTATATACATTATTCATCATATGGTTTTTTCACATTATTTATAATGATGGGTTGTTCCTTTATAAACCATGGATGGGTGTTTGCAATATAATCTTCTGATATGTGGTCATGATATTAACCAATGACGGGTGATTATGTGATAAACCAAGGAATTTAGTTCTATTATAAACCATTGATGAATGGTTATGTTAGTTATAAATGATAGGTGTTTATGAGATAATCCAAGGATGGTTGGGTTTGTTATGGCCCTCCAATGTACTTGGTACTCTAGAGATGGTATTCCGACATATTGATAATTCTATTTGTAATAATTCATGTGAAGGGATTGTTCCAAGATACAAATAAGTTTTATCTATGTTTAATATGTGTTTAAACTATCCCTTATAATCAAGAATGAAATCGTATGGATCATGAATATTGATCTTAGTGACTATTTTTTTGTTAAATATTTATTCCATGATTTAATTTTTTATAATCCATGTATTGATGGGTTGGAATATTCTTATGTTCTACTCATTCACTTCGATTATTACATCACACCCTTTTTCTCTTCTTATTCTCCTTGATGACATTCAATTGTTAAGGCTTATGTGTAGCCTTTCTGATCATTTCATTCCACCATTCTAATTTTTTATTTTCCCTCGGTATTAAAGATTTATTTTGAAGGTACTATGTCAATTAGGGATTCATATGTATGATTATGATGGAAAAAAGTGGAATATAAATGTATAGGTATAGTGTAGAATGATGTTAATCTTTATAAACCAGTTTTTTTTAATCCAAGATGTTAAGATTTTTCCTTAATTATATTAAACTACAATCCTAATAGTTCATTGGGAATTTAAGTGATCGAATTTTTTAACTTTGGATGTGGTAAGCATTGGATTTTGAAAAATTGGTCACCTTCATTGGTATTAAATTTATAAATATAAATTTTATATGTGCATCACTATATTTGAGAGTGTGTGTTTTTTGGATGTTATAGACTTTTATCAGAGTAATTGTTTTAATTGATTTAGAGATTATGATGTTTTTATGTGAGGTTATCTTAAGGGTTATGGATACCATATTAGTTCAATAATATTAAGGATGATCACAATTTCAAAGTCTTAGACACCACTTTCAGGGTTTCAGAGACTAGATTTTAATGTGGTAAATGACATTTCTAGAGACATTTTAATATATTTATGTATATTAAATGATCTTGTTTAATGTTTAATATGTATTTTCATATTTTATAATTTCGTTTTGAGAAATTGATAACCTTAAGTGTTTATATGATCATGGATATTTAGTTAAATAAGTAAGCATAAGTATTATCATATATAAATCCATGGGATTGAAAAGTGATTTGGTGACAAAGTGGTTTATGTTATTTCCAAACAATTATCACCATGTTTTTGGGATTGAATTATGAAAGGTATGATATATCATTTTAGGATTAAACACAGATTAATATTGAGTTTATTTAGGAATGATTTTGTCTCAACTTTGTGTATTATTGTTGAATTTTGGAGATTATTGTGTTATATAATATTAGGATGGTCTACTCATTTTGGTAAAAATTTTACAATGTTCAAACCTTTTTTTAGTTAATATCTAAAGATAGGTGTAATTTTTTTATTATCGATTTTATGGTTTTCGAGCCTTCAAAATTTTATTTTATTGATTCAAGAATAACAAATTCATCTTGAAGTTTCATCATTTTGAGAAAAAGATGAGATTTTGGTGAAAATTGACAAAAGGATGAAATTATTCTCATAAAGTAAGTACATCTCTTTATTCACTTAGTATTGATAGAAAATAAATTCTTTAACCACAGAAAAATTATCGTGAATTTTTTTTGTCATATTACCATTTTTTATGATGATATCACTGAACTATTTTAAACCACTATGGTTTATGGTTTTGTGGATGTTCATTTTTTTTATCATTCACTTTCTTGTGATGAATGATATATGTCAGAAAAAAACATTATTTGGGAATTTGTACTTTATTCTATTTCCAAATCTCCACTTCCTACCTATGTTATAAAATTTTTAATTCTAGTATGTTTTATTCTATATGTCCTTTATAAGTCTTTCTCACTCTTATAAAGAGTATGTCTAATTAACCCTTTTATGATGTGTGTTTAAAATAACGGTATTTTAAAATTTCCATCGTTTGATTCCCTAGATGAATTTCAAATTATGAGGATTAAATTTATTAAATGTTATAGGATGTTCCACCCTAATATTTTAGAATATAAAACTGTGTTCGATATAGTATCTGGCATGCAACACCAAGTATGAATGACTCACGATATATACAAAGATTACAACCTAGCCATTAAATATATGTGACTGAATAGTATTAAATTACATAAGAAATATATATATAAATATTTCAAAATAAATATAAATTAGTAGTAATTTCTTTTCAAATAATCAATCAAATTTTTAGTAAAGAAATTTTATTCTTCCAAAATATGTTTTCTTCAAGAATGTTTTTTATTTCTTTTCATGAAAAAATATTATAATTTATTTTCTATAATTTTTTAAAATAAATTTAATAAAATTATACTAATTTTTGAAATCAAAATATGAACATTTAATTTTGGAGAAATTTTGTGATTCATCAAAAAATATAGATTTTCATAGTGAATAATGAAAAATAACGATTTTTTTAAAAAATATATCTTCTCTTCAAAAAATTAAAATTTTTAAAATTATCATTATGAATTAAAATTTAATTAAACTAATATAATTATTATTTAGTTATATTTAGTACAATAAAATTATTTTTAATCAAAATTATTTTTTTTGAGTATGTCTTTGTTTTTGGTTTCAAACAGGGGTTTTCTAGAAACTACCTTAAAATCCATAATGTTTCTCATTTTTAATTAATTATGATAATAAACAATTGAGAGTGTTTTAAATTAAATTTAAACATTATAAATCAATAATTATAAATTTTTATCCATAAAAATTTTATAATTACTAATAAATTTAATATGCAATTATCTTTTCTATGTAAAATACACTACTTAAAACCTTGTTTTTTCATCACCTCAATTGGATTAATTTTAAATTTACATTTTTAAATTTTATGAATTAAATTTTTTAAAATGGATTCCATATTTAAAATAATAATTTTTTTTATTATCCGGAAATTTAAAATTAATGTTTTATTATAATGAATAGTGAATTTAGTAAAAATAAATTACCATAGTTAAGGTGAAAATGGGTTCACTATGGGGTCAAACTAAAAAAATATAAGGGCCAATATTAACTGAAATTTTATCTACAAAACTATCATATAACCATATTTAGATCTTATATGTGTCTATTTATCGATAATACATTTTTTTGGATCATTTTGGAAATTGAAAAACTTGGGTACACCTTTTTCAATTAATAAATTACAGGTGTTTCACTCACCTCACTTATAAAAAGAAAGTCCCACTCCTCTCTAATTCACTCTTTAAAACCCTTTTGGTTTGGTAAATATCTACTCAACTAAATTAAAAACATACATACCCTCAACAAAGAATAATTTTTTTATATATCCATTCGAGGTATACTTTAGGTATAATCTTAAAGTGGTGTTCCGAGAAGAGGTTAAATTTAAAACTATGTATATTTGTTTTTTTATTATTCAACTACCTCAAAATATTCTTAAACTATTATCACATGATAAAAAATTATATTATAGAGAATTATATTTTATTATATTAATTAGAAAACATAAATCCATCTCCTATTTAATCAAATAGGATTTGAAATCATCTTTCCAGTGTATAGTGGACTACTGTCTTGCCGACTGATGTCATTCATTTTCAATAATCACCTCCCACATATTTGTTTGATAGATTAAAAGTATATATTTGATATTTTTAACATATTTATACTTATATTGTTATGATATCACATATACCTTTTTACACTTCATTTCACGGGGGTACGATTACATCGCTCGTGTGTACGGTGGACTATCACCTTATGAAGCGTTGTGATTCATTTGTTACTAATAGTTTATATGGAATATAATACAGAAGATTATAATGAATATATATGATATAAATTAAATAATAAATAAATTAGTTACATATTTATCATTCTGAATAGATAACATTACATTTTCATTATTACACCGAAATATGATAACATCATTCATATATTTGAGGTTTATCACCTCTACAAAAAATGTGATTCTTTTTTTCTTAACCACATAACAATAAATATATATATATATATATATATTTAAAGAATTTTTTTTATTTAATTATTTAAATAATTTAAGGATATAATAATACATACCTTCTTTCCCTAATTATCGTTGGAAAATTGAAACGTTACTCATCTGTATGTACGACATACTGTATCCATGATTGTAACATAGTTAATTTTAAAAATAATTTGTCCTGATTATTTTTAAAAATATAATTGAGGAAGAAATATGATAATTATTTCTTAATTTTTATTCTAGATATAATAAAATAATGACATCTTTTTCCACGTTTATCACGTTGAAGGCATTTTGAAACAACGAACCGAACGTCCACCAAACAACTCATCTAGGCATAACTAATTAAATATTTAATTACTAAATTAAAAAATAAAATTATTTATTTAATTATAATATATTAATTCTGTAAAAATTTATCAATAAATCAAATAATTTATGTAAGAATATTATATATGAGTTAAAGTACGTACAAGGAATGTCTAGACATGAGGTAAGGGTGTTTCTCATCTCACTTTTACTTTTGTGAGACATATAATGTATTCACCTATTTGTTTTTTTTTTGGTATATACATTCAATTTTACTGGTTATATCATGAACCCCTCAAACATCATAATATTTTAATTTTCATTTTGAATTAATTTATCCAATGTGATTGACTTGAATGTTTTCAAGTGGTAAAGATATTTTTAACTAAATTTCATTGATTGTGTAATAGAATTATTCATTGACACAATTATGATATTATTATGTGATAATTTATATATAAATTTATCTATTATACATTTAAGAAAATTATGTATTGACATTTTTTCACAAAATCTCTAAATTTATTTACTCTAAATTTAGTGATATGATCATTATAAGGGTTAATCATCACAAATTCATTTCATTGGGAGATATGTTTATGATATGAACCCATCTTATATATGAGGTGAAAATAATAACATTTTGGAATTGAATATCATAGAACTCATTATTTTCATGATATTTAGAGTTTCATTTGACGTTTTAAATTGATGGGGATTTCAATTAATGAGTTACCGAAGTGGCGATGGCATTATGTTAAGATCTACATTATTTTCAGTATTATTTTTGTTGAAGGTAATTTTGGAGTAAATAATATTATATTATTTTCATGAACCAAATATCATTATTCTAAAGAAGTTATGAATTTGGTTAACATGTTTTATTTTCATTTCTTTCTTTATTTATTAATGAAACATCATTAAATTCATTTTAAATTAATAATAATATTTCATTTTCTTTTAGATCGGGTATATTTCTATTCCATATCTATGATTTCAAAAATGTAATCACAAATTTTCTTTCAAAATAATAATTTATTTCCTAAAGATATTTTATATGCACTTTTAGCTTATTTTAAATTTTTTTAATGTACATTTCATAAAATTTTCCAAATAAGTCTCTTAAAACTCTCTTTTCAAAATGTTTTGAAAATAATATTTATTCTTAACACTTATAATATGAATTTATTTAACCACTAAAGTATCTAATATTTTCTATGAAGTTTTCTTTATATGTTTCTATGGTTCTATTCAAATAAAATATTTTTAAATTATTTTGTTAATTTTTAGTTTTCAAAAGTAATTTTCATAGATTAATGGTTATTTTCATCAAAAAAATTAATAATCATTTAATTATATTTAAATTCATCAGAATCAACAACCATGATTGTTAATTATGCTGCATTATATTATTTTGTAATCATACCATCCTCATTATTTCTCTAGATAGATTATGATTATTTCAAAGAGTTATTATGTCACCCATTTTTCTTCTATGAATTAATAATATTTCAAAGATATTTTTATAGAAATAATTTATTTTCCATGGTTTAATCTTGTTTTAAAGATATTGGTACAGAACCCATTATTTTTCCATTGAATTATCATGTTTCAAATATATTTTTATATAACCTATTACATTTCAATGATTCTATAATGTTTCAAATAGATTATCATCGAACCTATTTCCTTTCTATGGGGTACACAAATTCTAAAAATAATAAAGGTCTTTTCAATGATTTTACCATGAAATGAATGATCTATAAAATTTATTACTAAAATGGTTCTTGTAAATTTATAGTAATGATGTTTGGTTTCATTATAAACCAAGGACAGGTGATTACATTTTAAACCATGAAATATTAGTGAAATTATAAACCAAGGATGTGTGGTTACGTTATTTACCTATGTCGGGTGTTCTATAATAAAACAAGGATGGGTGGTTATATTATAAACCAAGGATGGGTGGTAACATTATTAACATTATTCATGTGGTTATATGATAAACTAAGGATGATGGTTCTATTATTCCAATCTAATATATTGGATACTCCATATATGGATTTTGACCATATTATTTATTCCATTTATATGAAGTGATGTGAATATATTGTTCCAAGTAACCAATAGGTTTTATCTATTCTTTCGGTGGGTTTAAAATGACTCTTATTATACATATTGATATCACAAGGATTAGTATTACTGATTGTTTTGATTCATTCCTTTATTAAAGTCTTATTTAATGTTTTCCTGTTATATGAACCATTTATTGATGGTTATGAATATTCTTATGTTATACTCATTCACTTTCAGTAATTCGTTATACCCTTATTCTCTAATTTTTCTCTATAATTAAATTCAATTATTAATGCTTAAATTGACCACCACTGGTTATTTGAGCACATCATTCTTATGTTTTATTTTTTGTAGGTTATAATTATTGACATAGAATTAATTATGTATACAAGGGTTTTATAAAGATGATGATGATGACCTATTGTAAAATATGAAAAGATATGTATAGTGGGGATTATTGTAAAGACCCGTAAATTCCAAGGAAACTTTTTTTATTAATTTTCTTTTGAATTTTACAAGAACGCAGTTTCTGACGGTGCCTGATTCCGAGACCCAGTGTGCCTGGAATCAATTTCTGAAATTTGGCTTGGGTACGTTCGGTGAACGGACGAGCGGGTTTTTCTAACTTTTGAACCGGTGCCCGAAATCGAATTCTGAGGGCACCGATGAAATCGCAGCGCCGGTATTCGCTTAGAAACTCCTCTTCCGGAGTTGAGTTTTCTCGGGTGTGGTTTTTAAATTTTCGGGCTTAAGGTTAAGAAATAAAATAATTTTTTTCGACAACTTTATTTTATTTCACTTAAGCCACTTGGAAGCCACTTGAAGCCACTTAAAAGTGGCTTAAACTGATTTGAACCGGATAGGGTACTATCCAAGAATATCCTACCCTCTTGGTAGGATATTTGTGAGGTGGGGCTCGCACGAGCCCCACCGTTTCTTTCCGCTAAGTAACGCACCCGCGAAAACCCGTCATTATGAAAGTCAACTGACGCGTTTTCTTAAATTCTTAACAGACCATTTAATTGGGAGGTTTATTTCGTAAATTAAATGAACTGTTTCTTTCGTTGAATTAATTCTACGAATTAATGGTTCGTTTCTTATATTTTGAAATTCAAATGTTTAGTTGTGTAAATAAAATAAGCCTTAAGCTTATTTTATTTTGGGTTGGTCTCCTTTGCCACCTTGAGAGATTTTGAGAAACTCTCTCCATATTCTTCAACCTTGACGAAGAACACGAAGAACACTTAAGCTCCGACGAAGAACGCTGCTTCTCTTCTTCGTAGCCGGTGTGTTTCTGAAGATCGACGACGCCGCTTCTTCGATCTTCTTCCCGTGTCAACGAAAGGAGACATTGTTTCCTCCTCGGACTATCTCCGTCAGCTTACGAAGCTTCTCCAGCGACATACCTCTTCGGACGCACCTCGACGTCAATGGAAACGACGTTCGATTTCCGCGACGCCCGACCTCCACGACGCTAGTCTTTCGCGGCTTGATTGGCGTGCTCCGCACTTGAATCCGAGGTAGGGGATTGTTGATATTTTATTTATTTATTTTCCATTCCTAATTCTAGAATGTCGAGCTTCGAGGATAAATGATTAAATGTTATTATCTAACGAGAGGGGGGCCCGGACCGCACCAACACGGCCGAACCCCCCTCCTATCTTCATAATTGTTTCCTTGCGGATGGAACGGGATGGCGTGGTGCCGTCGCACCACGCGGGAATCGCACGAAAATTATTGTGCGGCGCCGTCGCGCCGCGCCGTGGAAAGAAATCAAAGAACGCGACGCCGTCGCGTCGAAGAAAGTCAAAGGCGCCGCGGCCGGAGAGGGGATGCGGCGGAGGGAAGCGATGTCGTCGCATTGCACCAGACGGCATAGGCCGCGGCCGGTTCCGGGCCGCGGTGGAGCAAGACGACCGGTGGCCGGCACCGGGCCGTCGGTGTCGGCGAAGGAAGGACCGGCCGTCGCCGGTCCTTGCTGGCAAAACCGGCCGGCCAGTGCGGGCCGTCCGAACAGTGGTGACCGGGGGAATTAATTTCCCCCAGCCGGGTCTCAAAAGCGGCCCCAATTAAGGGGCCGCGGTTCTCAAAGGGGGGGGGGGGGGGCTTGGCCCCCCGCGCGCGGCACCCGAACGGCGCCCCGGCCCCACCGCCGTACCGGTCCGCGCCGCCGCGCCGGACCGCGCCGCCGGCCAGGCTGGGTTTTCGAGCCGGGCCGGCTCGTCGGGCCGGGTCGCCGCCCGGGGCAGGTCGACCCGGTTCGGCCGACCCAGGGCTGGTCGGACCCCCCAGTTTCGGACCACTTTCTGTCAAATGCCCGTATCTTGGGCTACGGGCCTCCAAACGACTCGCCGTCAGCGGAAACACGATCATTGGATCGGGACGGTCGTTTCGGTATACTATACTCAAGGTGCACCTTCCTTTTCGGGAGCCTACGTGGTTAAAACTCCATAGTTAATCGTGCTTGGCCTAGAGTAGTGATCAGGATGGGTGACCTCCTGGAAAGTTTCCCAGGGTGGGTGTGAGATGGAAAGGCCAATAACTAACAGAACGGGTGTCCGATTGACGTGCCATCTGTTTCGTTGAATTCCTCTAAGTGAGATGGATCTTTTGGCTTACTCCGATCGAGGTTTGGATGCCGAAGGAGTGCGGTCGGGTTGGTTCGCTCACAAAATCAACCGGGCCCCTGGAACGAAAAGGCCAATAACTCTCAGACCGGGCGTCCGATTGACGTTCCATCTATTGCGTTGAGTTCCTGTTGATGATACGAAACTTTTGGCATCCTTCGCCGAGTTTTGGATGCATCTGGATAGTGGCCGGGTTGGATCGCACCGAAATCCAACCGGGCCCCTGGAACGGAAAAGCTGATACCTTTCTGACAGAACGCTTGTTTGACGAACCGTCAGCGGCGTTGGTGATCTCGTTGAAAAATGGTCCCTATGAGTATACCCTATGAGATTTCAGGGTACAGCTGAGATACGGCCGGATTTGGTTTGCTCACGAAACCAACCGGGCCCCGGGGACGAAAAGGATAATAACTCATAGACCGGCAGTCCGATTGACATGACGTCTGTTGCGTTGAGACCCCTATGACGAGGCGGTTCTTTGAGATACTTCTTCTTGGGACTTTGAGATACTTGGAGTATCAACCTTGTAGCTCATGGAGCGGACCCTCCCAGAAACGAGCGTACGGAGTACGGAGACCGTGTAGCCGGCAGAGACCTGAAGACTGCTTGTTCGATTCGATTCGGAGTGACTTACGTAGCCCAGTGGGGAGCACTACTTTGTGAGGTGGAAGACCCACAGCGGAGGAGCACTACTATGTGAGGTGGCAGACCCGCGGTACTCGACAGGAGGAGTACCTCTGTAGGCTATGAGGGGGGAGCACTACTGTGTTTGGGTGGCAGATCCCGGTGGGAATCACTACTGTGTGAGGTGGCAGGCCCGCGGTACTCGACAGGAGGAGTACCTCAGCAGTCTTAGGTTAGTGAGCAGTACCTTGGAGTCGTGACAGGGCCACTGTACACTCCAGATACGGAGCTCTTCAGCAGTTACGGTTTCGATAATGAAAATCCTGGTTGAGCTGAGACTTTTTACCTTTGTGTATACCTCATGATTGAGATAGGTCACTTGATAACTTAGGTATATGTATGGGCATATACCTGGGTAGTGGTCATCCGTTGATTTCACAATCCTTGTGTTTCCTCATGATTGAGATGGGTTACTTGATAACTTAGGTATATATAGGGGCATATACCTAAGTTGAGGTTATCTGTTGAGATCTTCTTTGTGGTTATCCATGTTGGTTTTAGTGAGACCTTGAGGGTCTCGGGGTCCCTACTGAGTATCGTTATACTCACCCCTGCACGGGTTATGCCCGCACCTCGTTGTGTTTGTTGCAGATGACGAGCAGTGCTGACGGAGGCCGAGTGTTCGAGGACTGGACGGTACCAGGTGGTGGACTACACAGCGAGCCAGTACCCAGAGGTGGACTACGCGACGTGATGTCTCACAGAGGAGGTTGACGAACGAGAGCGTGGAGGAGGCTATCTATACCAACCCTTCAGGTAGGATCCGTGGTGGACGACCAGGAGCTGCGATATATGTACCTACCCATCAGGTAGGATCCGAGGAGGACGACCCAGGAGCTTCTTCCTTCTTCTAGCTGTTTGTATTTTTGCTTTTGTACCTTGTTCAGTTGTAGTCGTACTTTCTTTTGGGTTTGTATTCTGGCCCATTTACTTTTCAGCTTTTCTTTTGTACTTAGTGTTTTGTTTCCACTGGTACTCTGTGGTGCTTGTTTTCTTTTATAAAGGAAATGCCTTCCCAGTTATCAGGATTTTAGGCCTTTGGTGCTAGTCGCCACCCCCTGGCCTATGGAAGGCGGGCTTGGGGTAGTCACGACACGGGCCCCAAGGGCGGGTCGTGACAAATTGGTATCAGAGGAGTTCGGTTCTACCGCAGAACTTATAACTCTGATGTTTCTTTCTGTGAAGAAATAGTGTTAAGAGTACTGAGTGTGGTTTTCAGTTCAGGGAGTCCAGTGTTGGTGCGGGCGGCCGACGTATCCATACACCAGGACCCTGATAACTGATTTCCGACTTTGTGCACGAAAACACTGATTGCGTGTGTTTTTTCAAAGGTTTTCCCTTAAAACAGCTCAAACAAGGTCAGCTCACCAAGTATAACTTTTGACCGTGTCACGTTGTTTCTTTCAGAATGCCTTTTTACGAATGACCAGCTAGAGCCCAGAGGGATGTGCGTACTGACAGCCTGTTGAGCGACGAGGCTTCGGTACAGGGACCTATTGCAGTTGAGGCACCAGCGGAGGCACCAGCGATACTACCATATGTTGGGCCACCGATGCCACCAGCACCAGTAGTAGGCGACGCACGCCACTTGAGTACACTGCACGAGTTCCAGCGCCAGAGGCCACCCAAGTTCCGGGGAGAGACGGACCCGCAGGCAGCTGAGGATTGGCTGGAGGCTGTGGTGGGAGTCTTCAGGCTAGTGGGGACGTCGACAGACTTCATGGTGATCTTTGCTGCCAGCCTTCTTCAGGCAGCAGCAGGCAGGTGGTGGAGCCACTTGTTCCAGTTTTGCGATGGGATGGCCTTCACATGGGAAGACTTTGAGACCTTCTTCAGGGTGGAGTTTGTGCCAATAGCTCTACACCTCGAGCGTGAACATGAACTTCTGCCATTGCCGTAGGGTTTTCGATCAGTAGCCGAATCATCTGTGGGTAGTAGAAAGATGATGCAGAGATCCAGGAGGACCAGACCAGCAGTTGGACGATCTCGGGTTTTAGGACCGGTGGTGCGGGGCACCCGGGGTGGGTTCAGAGCCAGGCGTTCAAGAAACAGGATGTGTTACTCCTATGGCGGAAAGGGTCACCTAGCGCGTGACTGTCCGACTCCTCGTACAGTTGATCCGTAGGCATTGTAGGATCCACCAAGGCAGAAACAATGACGAGTGCTTGAGCAACAGCCGAGCAGTGGACAAGGCAGTAGAGCTTCGGGAGCATGTGGACAGGAGAGGAACTAGTGGATACTTCCTTTGTACTTCTAGTTCCATGTTGCTGTTGTATTCGTGTCTTTGTACTATGAGCTGGAATAATAAAAAGACACTTATCTTGTGATGTTTGCTTTCCTGTCCTTTTTTTTGGTTGATACTGAGTGGTCCTGGTTAAGTCTGTTAACTTGACCCTCACTTTTGAGATTTCTACTGGAGGAGACCCAGTGACCTCACACTGATGCCGACAGTGTGACTCGACCCTTGGAGGCAAGAGTGACAGTTGGATCTCTTTGTAGTTACGTCGAGGCCTTACAACGTCATCCATGGAATGAATGCGTCATTCATGTCAGGATTGACTGTATTAGGCAACGAATGTGGTTCATCCAGGGGATGAGACCAGATTTCTCTTATCGGCAAGGAAGAAATCATAGCAGCTCTTGTGAGACCAAAGAAGGTCTAGGTCATCCAAGAGAGGATGAAGACTGCACAGTGCAGTAAGAAACAGGAAATCGATGCCAGTCTTAGAGACTCGGGCGTGTTAAATGTTTTAAGAAGTGGAAGATTTAAGGATAGATGAGTCTGCAAAGCAGCAGACGTGGAGGCAGAGCTAGGAGAGCAGTATGGGGTGGTGTACAACTTATCATGCTACAACCACCCGCCTTAGTTATCCCCGCCAGGCTCAGGGAGCTGGAGGGCGATGGAAGAGTGTGGCTGCTTGCGCTCATGGAGTGTGACCCAATGGATCTAGAAATGATTCAAGGGACAGTCTGTGCCCACTACTAGCTGTTGTAGTAACGGACGTCGATTTGAATCATTCCTTGTTTTCACAAATCTTGTTCCAGACCTAGAGTTTCCAGTAAGTCGTGGACTTGACCCTCACATCTGGAGATACCTTGGGAGGAGTCTCGATAATCACACTTACGCCGACGGTGTGGTCAGACCCTCGAGGCAAGAGTTCCGGTTGGAATCTCTTGGTGGTAGCGTCGAGGCCTTACGACGTTAGTTTGAGTATGAAATGGGCAATAACTGTTCATACTCAAATTGACGGTTTTTGGCAAATGTCGGGATGGGTTTTCCTGGGTCGGCGAAAAGGAAACCCCAGGCAGCACGGGATAAACACTTTCACAGGAGGGTGTGACCGATCACTCTTGAGTCATTCAACCATACCCTTGTGGCAGCGGCCTTTTGAGTTTCAGTTCTTTCAGAAAATAGAGACCTCTGGAGTTCGAGGAAGACGATCACGTCTTCTTACGGGTCTCACCTCGACGGGGTTTACGGAGATATGGTCTGGGAGGCAAGTTATCTCCGAGGTTCAACGAACCTTTCTAGGTCCTCAGCTGGGTAGGCAAGGTGGTTTACCGCTTGGCCCATCCACTTCAGTTTCACTAGGTGCACGACGTTTTCCATGTATCCCAACTGAGGAGATATGTGCTCGACCCCTTCGCATATCATCGACCATGAGGAGCTGGACGGTGGCGATGAGTGTCTTCTACGGAGGTTCCTGTGATCGAGGATCGACATGAGCGGATCCTAGGAGGACAGTCGATTCCTCTTGTGCACTTTCTTTGGCAGCGCGGGAACCTCCAGGTGAGCACATGGGAGCGGAAGGCTCAGATGCGTGCTTAGTACCGCTTTTTTTTCCTAAGATTGTGGTGAAGCTTTACGGGGACGTAAAGCCCTGTGGTGGGAATAATGTAAAGACCCGTAAATTCCAAGGAATTTTTTTTTCTTAATTTTCTTTGGAATTTTACAAGAACGCAGTTTCTGACGGCGCCTGATTTCGAGACCTGGTGTGCCCAGAATCAATTTCCGAAGCTTGGCTCAGGTACGTTCAGTGAACGGACGAGCGGGTTTTTCTAACTTTTGAACAGTGCCCAGAATCGAATTCTGAGGGCACCGATGAAATCACAGCGCCGATATTCGCTTTGAAATGCCTCTTCTGGAGTTGCGTTTTCTCGGGTGTGGTTTTTAAATTTTCGGGCATAAGGTTAAGAAATAAAATAATTTTTTTTCGACAACTTTATTTTATTTCACTTAAGACACTTGGAGGCCCCTTGAAGCCACTTAAAAGCGGCTTAAACTGAGTTGAACCGGATAGGGTACTATCCAGGAATATCATACCCTCTTAGTAGGATATTTGTGAGGTGGGGCCTGCAGGAGCCCCGTCGTTTCTTTCCGCTAAGTAACACACCCGCGAAAACCCGTCATTATGAAAGTCAACTGACGCATTTTCTTAAATTCTTAATAGACCATTTAATTGCACGGTTTATTTCTTAAATTAAATGAACTGTTTCTTTCGTTGAATTAATTCTAGGAATTAATGGTTCGTTTCTTATCTTTTGAAATTCAAATGTTTAGTTGTGTAAATAAAATAAGGCTTAAGCTTATTTTATTTTGGGTTGGTCTCCTTTGCCACCTTGAGAGATTTTGAGAAGCTCTCTCCATCTTCTTCAACCTTGACGAAGAACACGAAGAACACTTAAGCTCCGACGAAGAACGCCACTTCTCTTCTTCGTAGCCGGTGTGTTTCCGAAGATCGACGACGCCGCTTCTTCGATCTTCTTCCCGTGTCAATGAAAGGATACGTCATTTCCTCCTCGGACTATCTCCGTTAGCTTACGAAGATTCTCCAGCGACGTACCTCTTCCGATGCACCTCGACGTCAATGGAAATGACGTTCGATTTCCGCGACGCCCGACCTCCGTGACGCTAGTCTTCCGCGTCTTGATTGGCGTGCTCCGCACTTGAATCCGAGGTAGGGGATTGTTGATATTTTAATTTATTTTCCATTCTTGATTCTAGAATGTCAAACTTCGAGGATAAAGGATTAAATGTTATTGTGTAACGAGAGGGGGGCCCGGACCGCACCAACACAGCCGAACCCCCCTCCGATGTTCATAATTGTTTCCTTGCGGATGGAACGGGATGGCGTGGTGTCGTCGCACCACGCGGGAATCGCACGACAATTATTACACGGCGTCGTCGCGTCGCGCCGTGGAAAAAAATCCAAGAACGTGACGCTGTCGCGTCGCATCGAAGAAAGTCAAAGGCGCCGCGGCCGGAGCGGGGTCGCGGCGGAGGGAAGCGATGTCGTCGCATCGCGCCGGACGGCATAGGCCGCAGCCGGTTCCGGGCCGCGGCGGAGCAAGATGACCGGCGGCCGACACCGGGCCGCCGGTGTCGGTGAAGGAAGGACCGGTCGTCGCCGGTCCTTGCTGGCGAAACCGGCCAGCCGGTGCGGTCCGGCCGGACAGTGGTGACCGGGGGAATTAATTTCCCCCTGCCGGGTCTCAAAAGCGGCCCTAATTAAGGGGTCGCGGTTCTCAAAGGGGGGGGGGGGGCTTTGCCCCCCGCGCGCGGCACTCGAACGGCGCCCAGGCCGCGCCGCCGTGCCGGTTCGCGCCGCCGCGCCGGACCGCGCCGCCGCACCGGCCCGCGCCGTCGGCCGGGCCGGGTTTTCCGAGCCGGGCCGGGTCGTCGGGCCGGGTCGGCCCGGGCCCAGACCCTCCAGTTTCAGACCACTTTCGGTCAAATGCCTGTATCTTGGGCTACGGGCCTCCATACGACTCGCCGTCAGCGGCAACGCGATCCTTGGATCGAGACGGTCGTTTCGGTATACTATACTCAAGGTGCATCTTCCTTTTCGAGAGCCTATGTGGTTAAAACTCCATAGTTAAGCGTCCTTGGCCTAGAGTACTGATCAGGATGGGTGACCTCCTGGGAAGTTTTCCAGGGTGGGTGTGAGACGGAAAGGCCAATAACTAACAGACCGGGCGTCCGATTGACGCGCCGTCTATTTCGTTGAATTCCTCTAAGTGAGACGGATCTTTTGGCTTACTCCACTCGAGGTTTGGATGCCAATGGAGTGCGGTCAGGTTGGTTCGCTCACAGAATCAATCGGGCCCCTGGAACGAAAATGCCAATAACTCTCAGACTGGGCATCCGATTGACGCTTCGTCTATTGCGTTGAGTTCCTGTTGATGATACGGAACTTTTGACATCCTTCTCCGAGTTTTGTATGTAGATGGATAGTGGCCGGGTTGGATCGCACCGAAATCCAATCGGGCCCCTGGAACGGAAAACCTGATACCTTTCTGACAGAACGTCCGTTTGACGAACCGTCAGTGGCGTTGGTGATCTCGTTGAGAAATAGTCCCTATGAGTATACTCTATGAGTGTTCGGGGTACAGTTGAGATACGGCCGGATTTGGTTTGCTCACGAAACCAACCGGGCCCCGGGGACGGAAAGGCCAATAACTCACAGACCGGGCATCCGATTGACATGATGTCTATTGCGTTGAGACCCCTATGATGAGGCGGTCTTTTGAGATACTTCTTAGTGGGACTTGAGATACTTAGAGTATCGACCTTGTAGCTCGTGGAGCAGACCCTCCCAGAAATGAGCGTACGGAGTACGGAGACTGTGTAGCCGGTAGAGACCTGAAGACTGTTTGTCCGATTCGATTCGAAGTGACTTACGTAGCCCAGTGGGGAGCACTACTTTATGAGGTGGCAGACCCACAGTGGAGGAGCACTACTATGTGAGGTGGCAGACCCGCGGTACTCGACAGGAGGAATACCTCTGTAGGCTGTGAGGGGGGAGCACTACTGTGTTTGGGTGGCAGACCCCGGTGGGAAGAACTACTGTGTGAGGTAGCAGGCCCGCGGTACTCGACAGGAGGAGTACCTCAGCATTCTTAGGTTAGTGAGCAGTACCTCAGAGTCGTGACAGGACCATTGTACACTCCAGAGACGGAGCTCTTCAGCAGTTACGGTTTCGATAATGAAAATCCCGGTTGAGCTGAGACTTTTATCATTTGTGTATACCTCATGATTGAGATGGGTCACTTGATAACTTATGTATATGTATGGGCATATACCTAGGTAGTGGTCATCCGTTGATTTCACAATCCTTATGTTTCCTCATGATTGAGATGGGTTACTTGATAACTTAGGTATATGTAGGGGCATATACCTAAGTAGAGGTTATCTGTTGAGATCTTCTTTGTGGTTATCCTTGTTGGTTTTAGTGAGACCTTGTGGGTCTCGGGGTCCCTACTAAGTATCGTTATACTCACCCCTGCACGGGCTATGCCCGCACCTCGTTGTGTTGGTTGCAGACGACGGGCAGTGCTGACGGAGGCCGAGTGTTCGAGGACTGGACGGTACCCGGAGGTGGACTACACAACGAGCCAGTACCCGGAGGTGGACTACGTGACGTGACATCTCACAGAGGAGGTTGATGGACGAGAGCGTGGAGGAGGCTATCTATACCTACCCTTCAGGTAGGATCCGTGGAGGACGAATAGGAGCTGCGATATCTGTACCTACCCTTCAGGTAGGATCCGAGGAGGACGACCCAGGAGCTGCTTTCTTCTTCCAGCTGTTTTTCTTTTTGCTGTTGTACCTTGTTCAGTTGTAGTCGTACATTCTTTTGGGTTTGTATTCTGGCCCATTTACTTTTCAATTTTTCTTTTCTACTTAGTGTTTTGTTTCCGCTTGTACTCTGTGATGCTTGTTTTCTTTTATAAAGGCAATGCCTACCCAGTTATCGGGATTTTATGCCTTTGGTTCTAGTCGCCAGCCCCGGGCCTATAGAAAGCGAGCTTGGGGTAGTCACGGCACGGGCCCCGAGGGCGGGTCCTGACAATGATGTTCATCATTATAAATCTATTTTATATGAGTCCATGATGATAAGAGTTTTTCCTAATTCTATATAAATCTAAACCGAAAAGGTCCATCATAATTTAAGTGATCTATTTTTTCATTTTGATGTTGAATGTTTTAGATAGAAAAAATGGGGTCACTATCATCGGTATAGAAGCTGAAAATGTAACTTTAAATTTTCAAAAATTGTTATCGGAGTGTGGGTTTGGGGTTATTATATTTAATTTCATGTTTTTATTTTATTAAGAGATTTATTTTTTGAAATTTACTACTTAACAATACACAACATCAAAATAACTACTAGATATGGGACCAGAAAAATATATTTTCAACGCCGATATTTATATCATCCAGATTACCTTCCTATAATTAGACATACCAAATCATTTTTTCAATCCAATCCTTCTTTATAATTCAAAATTATTATTTAACATTATCAATGTTTTTTAAATTCTTACACCTTTCATAGTTCTATTCCTCATTATAGGTTTTGTAGCTATTACAAATCATTAATCATTAAGACGATCTATGAGATTTCTTATTCATAATGATTTTATTCAATTCTACATATTTAACCCTATTGAATTATTAACTTCAAATAGATGGAATTCATCCATATTGACTAATGATCCATTATATATAGTATTAAAATATATGGGGTTTTTTTGTATTGTCCATCTTATGAATAATGTGGATTTAGTTTCGTTCATATCTTGTAGGGATAATTTTCTAATCAAAATGTAATCCTTTTTAAATAATAGTGAAAAGTTATTTAATAATATACACATAATTAATAAAATTAATAATATTAAAATTAATAATTCTCATAATAATAATAAAATAATAATAAAAATTTATCATAATACTTAGGGTGTTACATTCCCTGTAAATAAATATTGTACTTATAATTTAATTTATTAAGTAATAACAAGTTTAACTAAAAGTATCCAATAATATAATTTAGGAATTACTTCCCTAACAAAAATATCTACAACATATATTCACTTATAATAAGTTTAACCCCAATAATATGTTTTTTTCTATCAATTTTAGTTGTATACCTCCCATGGTTTTATGTTAAGAGTTATTTTAATTTATTTAATTTAATAATTCAAACATGTTGTTATATATTATAAATTATTTATTTAAGGTATTAAATATGATTAAATATATTCATAATATCTACACCACAAACACCTGTCAGTAATATCTATTGGTTCATATACTTGGTGGGGCCAGAGGAAATTCGAGGTTGAACAATGAATTTGAGATAAAATAATCCTCATTTGCATAAGGATCATGGAGATTCAAACTCAAACCCCTCATATTTATTTCTAGAATAGATTCCTCCACCACATTGGTCTATGATATCTATATATCTTATCTACCACCTACATTTTCATCTTCAATAGATAACCACTGATCTCTTTTCTTGTTTGTTTCACCTAAACTTGTTTTGTATACTCTATGAAACACTCTTGGCTAAAGGTTGGTGGGGTATAGATTCCACTTCAGGTCAGTTCTGGTAGGGTTTTCTTATACCTAAATAGGACATTACAAGACCCAAAACTTTTCACATATATTATATATGGGATAACTTTCTCTGGGGAATTAGACCTTATTTTTAAATATAGACCTATTTAGATATCAATATATTTCCTGCTTTCTCTCCTATTTATTGTGTTTTATTGTACTGGTGATGGTAGAGAGGGTCTTTTTCTACATCCATCGTTATCATTGTGATTTTATCTTTTCTTTAAACATCATGTCCTACTTGTGGTCGTGGTGCATTTAAGGGTGATAATGAAGATGATTTGTTATGATTATCTATTATTATGGTGATAATAAGATCTCTTTGTGGTAGTGGTTTATTTTTGTTCCTTCCCCCATCCATTTTTAACAGTAAGGGTGTTTTGTGTACTTTAACCAAATTAATGAATATAGAGTCTATGTTGAATTATTCAATCCACTACCAAAATTATATAAAATTCATATAAAGGACTCATAATAAGATTTATATTATTATATACTAAAATATGAAATTTAACAATCATGAAACTGTATTTTTATTTGATTACAAAACATAAGGTTAGTACATTTAGAAAAAATATAGAAAACTTATAGTGGATAAGATAATGATAAAAAACTCGTAATTATATATAGGATGAATTAGATATAAAATTCCACATAATTCGTATTCATTGAAAAAGATCCACCTTATTTCCTTGGTTATTGTTGTTTTTCGAACCTATCATCTTTATCATCAATTGGATTATAACACTGACTTGAATAATGTGAACATATTAAACACATAAGAAATTGTACTACTAATAGTGGTTTTAGATGCTTGTTTTCCACACCAATAGTGCTAACATGCTTCATAATTGTCTATTTAGTTCTTGATTTTCGATTACCCCCTCTTCGGCATTTAAAGAATCTTACAATTCTTTTGATCAAATTCCCATAGTATGTCTTCCATCATTTTTTATATATAGTAAATTATTTTGTTTTCTACATCACATTTATCAATAGATATTTTAAGAGACTCCATCATTATTTTAAATTTTGTGTATGGGACATTGAATATCTTTGCATTGTTAATCATATTTAATGATAGCTGATTTGGCCTAATCATAAATTTTTTCATTTCATTCCCCATTTTGATTGGTTTTTCTCTAAGGTAATATTCATATTTTCACCACACCCATGGTTCCTACAAGTTCCATCAATCACTACAACCAAAATAGATTTTATGAGTGAAAAACAATTAATAAAACAGGGTGTTATCATAATCTTATAATGAATTTAAACCATAAAACTCATTGTCCTCTTATGTTATAATATTGGCCTAAAGTCTCCTTAGATCACATTATATCAATATTCATTTAACCTTATTTATATTATGTTTGTTTATCTTATACTTATCAACCCAATCGATAAAAACAGGTTAGAAATCAGTCATTCATAATGGTTCATACAAGGAATGTGATTAACCAAAGCATATCCCCTAGGTATTTCTATATATTTGTCCAGTATTATTCCAACATATCATACATGTCGGTGATGATCAAGTAAATTCTCAACCAAACATTTTTAGGATAATTACACCTATTTTCATATGTTCAAAAGCTACATCCACCTTTCGATATCCATACAGTAACATATTTTCCATGATAAACACCTACTAAAAACATTACCAATAATTTAGGATATTATACTATACTTAGACTGATCTATATAGTTTTCATTAAGGTTCTACAACACTACCAACAATGGTAACTAAAATAATCCTTGAAGATAACTAAGCCTTGCTCTGACACCATCTACGGTTACACATGCTAGACATGCCTTTGTTTTACAATACTTATATAAGTTAAAAATTAAATATTACAAATAATAACACAATCAAGAGAATTTAATTTTTAGGGTCATTGATAACTAGCTAAATAATAACCTATTTTAAAACACTTTTGAACTTCTAACAATAAATAATCCACACATTATTCCCCCTATACTTTATATATGTTACACTCATATTCATTGCCTATGGAAATAGAATAATAATAAATGTCTGAGATCGGATGCTTCATATTGGTAAATATAAGAAATCATAATTGAATATAATAAGATTAAATAAGATGAATATATGGGAATAATAATTATATATGAATAAATTCATGATCAATAAATCTAACATCATAAATCATAACATATGAGTTATCATAACATAATACATGGATTAAAAGGGTGAGAAAAAAATACTCAATAAACATGATCCATGAGAGATTAAAATATTCATGAGAATAAGAATAAAACTATCAAATGTAACAAACCCAATTCCAGTAGAACATATATGATGAATACATTATTATATTGGCACTAGATATGAGGTATCACATTATAATGGGAAAATAGTTTAGTAGCCTTGGTAAACTAGATAAATAATTTAAATTTACATTACATTTTAAATCATGACATACAAAAAATTCATTGAGAATTCCATTATTCCCCTTAGAATATCCTAGTATGTAAATAATAAAACACTTCCTCAGGCCATTGGGGAAGTAGAACATAAGAATGAGGAGAGATCAGAAACTCAGTAAAGGTATGAATATAGAAAAATGTATCAAGAATAAATGTAACACCTGAGACTTTTATGTTATATAAATCATCAAAGGAATCTTTTTCTACACAACACTTTCTTGGCTTGCTTTACACGCAATCGCGACCTTCCTCGATAGCTTGCGTCGTACGCAATACCGAGTTTCACTAAACAACAATATGCTATTAAAACTAGCCGTTATGAATAGTAATAACCACTTTTTGAAATTTTATAAATTTTAATTTTCAAAATGGACTTCATTTTTGGACTTAGAATATCGAAATTAGCCTAGGGTGAAATTTTGGTATTTTTCTGAAAACTTTCAATTTTTGATGAATAGTGAAACCACTAAGTGGTAGGTTAAAAACTGAATTTTGCATAAAACTTAATTTTACCGCTTCTGTGATTGGAATTTCGAAAATCCGAGAGACACGGTTAATATCAAGGACTAAAATGTGGTTCAATGAGATAAAAATAATTTTTTGGTGAATAGTAACTTTTTACTATTTTTACCGCGGTTAATAGTAAATAGGGTAACTAAGGGTAAATATGATATCAATATTACCCTAAAACGTGTCCTAATCCTATTGGACAAGTGTATTTCGACCAAAAACAAACTTAGGAATAAAATATGACCATTTAGGCCCACTTGGGTTAGATTAGGACATTTATTATTAATTTATTTAAAGAAGGGTTAAAAGAGTTAAAAACAACGTATATTTACTAAAACATTTTTAATATGGGGTAATACATAAGATAAATTCGATTGTAAATATTAATTAGAAAGATAACAAGATTTCCTACATGATGGTATTTTATTTGTAATTTTTAGACATCAAATAATTTAATTTATTTATGACACAAAGATGATGCAGTAATTATCTTGTTAACGAAATATTGACATAATCAATGTTATAAACACCAAAATAAATGTAATTTGAGACTTTTTATGAATTCCACTAATTTTATAGGTTACTAGGATATATTAATGTTGATTTAATCAACTTGGTTCGAATATTTAATTCTGTTATGACTTTCACAAAAATCATATATCAAATAGTGTCAAAATTGACACAAAATAGTTTTTAAATCAAATATTATATTATTAATTGTTATTTTATTCCTAAAAATCTAAGGTTCGGCCAAATGACTTAGATAAGGATATATATATTAATAATAAACAATTTGGGGTTCGTTTGGCATGTTATAGTAAGTGTATTAACCATATAGTGAAAGAAAACAAAAAGACACGGTAAAAGTTAAATTAATTAACTTAGAGTTAAATCTAATTGATAAGGTTAAAATAATACCCTAAACTTGTCTAAATCTTATTGGTTTATAGGATTTCGACCCTTCCCCACTTTAGCTTCGAAATAAGACCCTTTGGAACCATTATAAACCGATTTTGACTTTAATATAAAATAATATTTTGAGATATTCCTAAGGTGCCCCTCTCCTCCCTTATAAAAGGGCACCTCCTCCCCCTCCTCACACCAATTTGAGCACTCAAGCTCGGCCAACCCCTGCCCTTTTCTCCTCTCCACTTCCCTAGAATAATCCTAGAGGTCCTGGTATTCTCAAAAGACCAATCTTAGTTCCTTAAGTGGAGGATTCAAAGAGGCGTTCCAAAGAAGAGGTAATATCCATTACCGATCTTTTCAATTTCTTTCTTCTTCAACTTCTTCTTCTTTAGTTGTTTCATGATAAAGTAATAACATAAGTATTACTTACATACTGATATGTTATTATAAATATGAAACAACCCTAATTCACCTTCTATCCATCCTACGGAAAAATGAAATCACCGCGCGTGCGTACGTACGGAATACCGTCTCCACGCCGTGGTGTAATCTATTTTCCACCATCACCTTACAAGGACGGGTATAATGGTGTAATGAGTAACTATATATGATTATTATTAAGTAATATTGATACTGAAATAATATATATATATACTCCAATACAATTCCACGATCATAGGAACGATATCATCACTCGTGCGTACGTACGGAATACCGTCTCCACGATGTGATGTGATTCGTTCTACATGATCTTCATTTCATAATGATTATATAAATGAATTGAATGAATGAATATGGTATATACTACACTAATAACATTCTGGAAATGAATTATCTATAACCTAAAGATAAGAATAAGAATTTATTCAACAAAACACGCATAAGAACAAAAAGTTATAAAGACCCGAGTAACAAGTAACAATGAAATATTACTAACAAGAAGTTAATAATATGACCATATATGATCTCATATAAATATGTATGATTCTGGAATAAGTCAATAACATTATTTAAACCATTATACAGGAGCTTCGGACATGAACAAAGCAAATTGGACCTAAGGTAAGGGAAATATCACAATCTCATTTTTATCCGAGATTGTTTATTCGTAAGTATTTACTGGGGTGTATTTTATCATCCACATCCATGTTCCCTCAATATTTAATATTGTTTCCATCCAATTTAAATAGTTTAAATCCAATTTTACCCTTAGGTGAGTTTTTAGTAAAGAATATGAAAGGAATCTTTTGTCGTTTTTCCGTACGAGGTACTTTTTGACTTTTCCGACAAAAGTACGAAGAATGTTTTTTTAACTTATACGGCATGAATGGATTTTTAAAACATTACTTCAAAGAAGCTTCATTTACATGTTTTCAAGTTTATTTTTAATCAACTTCTTTTATTTTAAAGTTGTATGACATGTTATGAAAGGAAAAATGTTTTTGAAGAAGAAAGGATATTTTCCTCAAGAATTCAATTCAAGTGTTTTATCAAATTTATTTTCCATCTAAGATAATAAAGGGTTCTGTTTCTATCCATATTTTTACATTGATTTGACTATGTTGTGATGGAATTATGTTTATGAATTCCTTTATCTTATATGAATGGTTTTATGATGTCATGTTGTTTAAGAATCCCATTTTTATTACATGGGTTATGCAATGATGTATGATTTATGATTTTGTGGCACACATAAGAAAGGATTCATTAAGAGATGGGTGGGACCTATATCTCCCTCCAATGCATTGGGTAAAGATTTTATATCTCATGAGATAGACATGGCTGGAATGGTAGGTTATACCGGTTCAGTGAAACAGGACTGAAACGAGGATTACTCGATTCAGAAAGGGACTTTGTCCACTAAGATAGTCTTGGCAATGAGTCTTGACTAACAAGAAATGATTTTCCATGATTATGTGTGCATGCCACAAAGTTTCAAGTTTTATGTTATGATTATGGGGATCTCATTTTCACTTCTATGATTTATTCCATGTTAAGATATTATGATCTCTTTTGCAGGTTTTGATAAAGATATGATATGATTTTTATTTCCTTTATTTGCCCTTGCTGAGCATTTGAGCTCACCCTTTTATGTTTTCTTTTCCCCAGGTCAGGAAGATGGATATTAAGTAGAATATGCTAAAAGGGACCCTAGATATGATGAAATAAATGGGAGACACTGTAGAAGATTTATGAACCAGTTGTTTATGTTTCCCAGTTTCTAAAGACACTATACCTATACGGTCCTTTGTGGTTTTGTCATATGTTGTAATAAGTGTGCTTCAATTTTGAAGTATTAACAATGTATGTAAAGTATGGGTCGTTATAGTTGGTATCAGAGGCAAAGGAGGTAGGAATGTATCCGATCCTTGGGAACTCTCACATGTGAGCGTTGGACGAAGCATGGCTCTCCGCCCAAGGGCTTCATGAGGAAATGGATGCCACTGGGGATGGTGGTGTGTCCCGCCCAGGGGGTGTAGCCGCCCATGGAGTGCCCTGATAGGTATCAACATTAGTCCACTGGAAGTAATTCCAGACCGTTATAGTTGGTATCAGAGGAAAGGTATAGTCAACCTTTGGAAACTAGGATGTGAAAGCCTTAGTAAGAACCCTAAGGATAAGTCTAAGCATAGAACACAATCTTAGTGTTTTAGAAATGGCCTTGAATAACCTAGGATAAGACCTTAAGCATGAAAATTTTATTCTTGAATTATGTGGTTTCCTATTATAATTAGTGTTGCTCACACTATTCTTCTTGGTTTTAGTCAATGGCTGGAACCCGAAGGAACCGTGTTAATGCGGAATGCGATGGGCAATGCAATGACTGTCCCCCTGAGCAACCAAACGATATGGGAGTTGGAATGCAAAATCTTGTAGCCATGCTCACACAACTTTCTCAAGCTATGAATCATGCAGGATTTCCAAACGAACAAAGGAGGGAGCAACATTCTGTTGAATCCTTCATGAGGCAGCGTCCACCATCTTTCAGCGGGTCTACTGATCCATTAGTTGCTGAACAATGGATTAGTACTACTGAAAAGATATTTTCAGTTCTTCAATGTTCTGAGCATGATAAAGTCATCCTAGCAGTGTATCGTTTGGAAGGAGATGCTGATCAATGGTGGAATCTTGTTAAGAATACGAGGCAAAGGGATGAAATTGAGTCTATGGAATGGGACGAGTTCAAGAACTTATTTTTCAATAAGTACTTCCCTCGTATTCTCCGAACAAAGATGGAGAAAGAGTTCCTTGAACTGAAGCAAAGGGATGATGAATCTGTTAGTACCTATGAAGCAAATTTTACAAGACTTGCAAGGTACGCTTCTGGTATTATTATCCAACCTGAGAGTAAGATCGATCGATTCTTTAGTGGCTTAAAACCAAGTCTTCGAAGGGCGTTATCCATAAGGGACTTCAATAGATATGAGGAAATCGTTCGATGTGCTCTCAAAGTCGAGATGGAGATTGGAGTAACCCATCAGTCACATGGGTTTGATAAGAAGAGGAAGATGGAATTCAAAGAAAAATCTAAAGAGCACACGGAAAAGAAGATGAGCTTTTCCTTATGCTCAAAGTGTAGAAAGAAACATGGAGGGAGTTGTCTTAAAGGGACATGTAAATGTTTTAAATGTGGAAAGGAAGGCCATCGGGCATTTGAATGCCGTGATAATGGGAAGAAGATGTCTAATGATGCAAACAAAGGAAGGGATACACAGAATGAACCTGCTACACTTCAATGTTTCAAGTGCAAGGAGATGGGGCATTATGCCAATCAATGCCCAAATCCAAGGGTTGATGATGATGGTCGACGTCAACAAACTCTTAAGGCTAAAGACAAAGGAAAGTCACATGCAATTTCTATCAGCGATGTGGAGTACGATAACGAAGTGGTGAAAGGTACACTTACCATCCACTCTAAAGTAGCAAATGTTTTATTTGATTCTGGATCCACCCACTCTTTTATTTCTAAAGAATTTTCTAAGGGTATCACCGTATTACCTCAACAATTAGATGTTGAGTTAGCCGTGACAACACCTAATGGCACATCAATCGCATCAAAAGTTTATAATTCTTCTCCGATCGAAGTTTGTGGGAAAGTGCTTCCTGCAAATCTTGTGATCCTTCCTTTAGTGGAATTTGATGTGATTCTTGGCATGGATTGGCTTTCTCTACATGGAGCTCATATCAATTGCCAAAGAAGGGAAGTCACATTTCATATTCCAGATCAATCTACGATCGTCTATCGATGCAAGGATGAATATAACCTTCCAGTGGAAATTTCTTCCATCTTATGGGTCTTGATACCACTAAATGAAGGTTATTTATCTCAAATGGTTGGTGAGAAACTCACGATTAAGAATATGCCCATTGTACGGGAGTTTGATGATGTCTTTCCGGAGGAATTGCCGGGTCTTCCACCAAATCGTGAAGTTGAGTTTTCAGTAGAACTCGTACCGGGTGCTTTGCCTATTTCAAAGACACCTTATAGAATGGCCCCAATTGAGTTGCAGGAATTGAAGAAGCAACTCCAAGAGAATCTTGATAAGGTATTCATACGCCCTAGTGCGTCACCTTGGGGAGCACCTGTTCTATTTGTTAAGAAGAAAGATGGATCAATGAGACTTTGCATTGATTATCGAGAACTTAACAAGATCACTATCAAGAACAAATATCCTCTCCCACACATTGATGACTTATTTGACCAACTACGCGGAGCTCAATACTTTTCCAAGATTGATCTTCGTTCAGGGTATCATCAATTAAGGGTCAAAAGGGAGGATATACCAAAGACGGCTTTCCGTACAAGGTATGGACACTATGAATTTATAGTGATGCCATTTGGTCTTACTAATGCCCCTGCTATCTTCATGGATCTAATGAATAGAGTCTTTAGAGACTATCTTGATCAATTTGTGGTAGTCTTTATAGACGATATTCTTGTCTATTCAAAGAGCAAGGAAGAGCATGAAGATCACTTGAGAATTATATTGAAGACCCTGAGAAAGGAGAAGCTTTATGCCAAATTTACCAAGTGTGAATTTTGGCTTCAAAAAGTTGCATTTTTGGGTCATATAATCTCAAAAGAGGGGATATCTGTGGATCCAGCAAAAACAGAGGTTATCGAAAGATGGTCAAGACCAACAACAGTAACTGAGATCCGAAGTTTTCTTGGTTTGGCTGGTTATTATCGACGTTTTGTAAAAGATTTTTCACGATTATCTAATCCACTCACCAAGTTGACTCGGAAAGGAGTTAAGTTTGTCTGGACAGAGGAATGTGAAGAGAATTTCAAGGAGTTGAAAAGAAGGTTATCCAGTGCACCTGTGCTCACACTACCTTGTAGTGGAGAAAGGTTTGTGATCTACAGTGATGCATCCAAGAAGGGATTGTGGTGTTTTCTTATTCAAAATGATATGGTGATAGCTTATGCCTCACGACAGTTGAAAATCCATGAGCAAAATTACCCAACACATGATTTGGAGTTGGCTGCGGTAATCTTTGCATTAAAGATTTGGAGGCATTACCTTTATGGTGAAAGGTGTGATATTTATACTGATCATAAAAGTTTAAAGTATATTTTCACACAAAAGGAGTTGAATATGCGTCAAAGAAGATGGTTGGAGCTGATTAAGGATTATGACTGCTCAATCCATTACCACCCTGGGAAAGCAAACAAGGTGGCAGATGCATTAAGTCGACAAGACCATGCTAGTTTATCCATGATGAGGATCACAAAAGATCCAATATTTATGGATTTACAAAGGATGGATCTTGGAATTATAATGGAAGGGGAAAAATCTTATCTTTCTCAAATGAATGTTCAACCATCTATACATGTGAAGATTAAAGAGGCACAGAAAGAAGATGTCGAGTTACAAAAGAAGGTGAGAAATGTTCCTGAATTCAACCTTGATTGTGATGGGATAATAAAGTTTAGGAATCGGGTTTGCGTTCCTCCCATCCCCGAATTAAAGAAAGAGCTGCTGGATGAGGCTCATAGTTCTTCATTCTCTATTCATCCTGGAAGCACGAAGATGTATAGGGACCTGAAAGAGTACTTCAGGTGGGATGGCATGAAAAGAGATGTTGTTGAATATGTCTCTCGATGCTTGGTTTGTCAACAAGTTAAAGCTGAGAGACAGAAGTCTAAGGGGATGTTACAACCATTACCCATACCCGAATGGAAATGGGAAAACATCACTATGGACTTTGTCACCGGACTTCCTAAAACATCCAAAGGCAATAATGCTATTTGGGTCATAGTTGATCGTCTTACAAAGTCTGCACACTTCATTGCTATTAGAGAGGATTTCTCTCTAGATCAGCTTGCCAGAATATATGTAAAGGAAGTGGTAAGATTGCATGGAGTACCACTTTCTATTATATCTGATCGGGATTCGAGATTTACCTCGAAGTTCTGGCGAAGTCTTCAGCATACTCTGGATACAGAGTTGAGTTTCAGCACTGCTTATCATCCCCAGACAGACGGTCAGTCTGAGAGAACAATTCAAACCCTAGAAGATATGTTGAGAGCTTGCTCTATGGATTTCAAAGGAGGTTGGGATCAACACCTACCTTTGGTAGAATTTTCTTATAATAATAGCTTTCACTCCAGTATTCAGATGGCTCCTTATGAAGCTCTCTATGGAAAGAAATGTAGGACTCCAACTTGCTGGGATGAAGTTGGGGAAAGAAAGCTATTAGGACCTGATCTCGTTGATGAAATGGCAGAAAAGGTTAGATCTATTCAACAACACATAAGAGCAGCTCAAAGTCGACAGAAAAGTTATGCCGACAACCGAAGAAAAGACCTAGAGTTTGAAGTGGGCGATAAAGTGTTCTTACGAATATCTCCCTGGAAGAGGGTTATGAGATTTGGAAAGAAGGGGAAGTTGAGCCCTAGATATATCGGTCCTTTCGAAATACTAGATCGTGTTGGGAAGGTAGCTTTCCGATTGGCACTTCCACCGAATCTCTCTCAAGTTCACGATGTGTTCCATGTATCTCTCCTGAGAAAGTACATACCAGATCCTTCACATGTACTCAGCTCAGAAGTTGTACCGCTGGAGCAAGATCTTTCTTATGAAGAACAGCCGATAGAGATTCTGGATCGTAGCGAAAAAGTCCTACGAAACAAGACCACTCGCTTGGTGAAAGTTTTATGGAGGAACCACCAACTTGAAGAAGCTACATGGGAGCTTGAGGATATGATGAGGGAGAAGTATCCTCATCTGTTTGTTACAAAGTGACGAATTTCGAGGGCGAAATTCTTTTTAAGGGGGGTAGAATGTAACACCCGAGACTTTTATGTTATATAAATCATCAAAGGAATCTTTTTCTACACAACACTTGCTTGGCTTGCTTTACACGCAATCGCGACCTTCCTCGATAGCTTGCGTCGTACGCAATACCGAGTTTCACTAAACAACAATATGCTATTAAAACTAGCCGTTATGAATAGTAATAACCACTTTTTGAAATTTTATAAATTTTATTGGACAAGTGTATTTCGACCAAAAACAAACTTAGGAATAAAATATGACCATTTAGGCCCACTTGGGTTAGATTAGGACATTTATTATTAATTTATTTAAAGAAGGGTTAAAAGAGTTAAAATCAAAGTATATTTACTAAAACATTTTTAATATGGGGTAATACATAAGATAAATTAGATTGTAAATATTCATTAGAAAGATAAAACGATTTCCTACATGATGGTATTTTATTTGTAATTTTTAGACATCAAATAATTTAATTTATTTATGACACAAAGATGATGCAGTAATTATCTTGTTAACGAAATATTGACATAATCGATGTTATAAACACCAAAATAAATGTAATTTGAGACTTTTTATGAATTACACTAATTTTCTAGGTTACTAGGATATATTAATGTTGATTTAATCAACTTGGTTCGAACATTTAATTCTGTTATGACTTTCACAAAAATCATATATTAAATAGTGTCAAAATTGACACAAAATAGTTTTTAAATAAAATATTATATTATTAATTGTTATTTTATTCCTAAAAATCTAAGGTTCGGCCAAATGACTTAGATAAGGATATATATATTAATAATAAACAATTTGGGGTTCGTTTGGCATGTTATAGTAAGTGTATTAACCATATAGTGAAAGAAAACAAAAAGACACGGTAAAAGTTAAATTAATTAACTTAGAGTTAAATCTAATTGATAAGGTTAAAATAATACCCTAAACTTGTCTAAATCTTATTGGTTTATAGGATTTGGACCCTTCCCCACTTTAGCTTCGAAATAAGACCCTTTGGAACCATTATAAACCGATTTTGACTTTAATATAAAATAATATTTTGAGATATTCCTAAGGTGCCCCTCTCCTCCCTTATAAAAGGGCACCTCCTCCCCCTCCTCCTCACACCAATTTGAGCACTCAAGCTCGGCCAAACCCTGCCCTTTTCTCCTCTCCACTTCCCTAGAATAATCCTAGAGGTCCGGGTCTTCTCAAAAGACCAATCTTAGTTCCTTAAGTGGAGGATTCAAAGAGGCGTTCCAAAGAAGAGGTAATATCCATTACCGATCTTTTCAATTTCTTTCTTCTTCAACTTCTTCTTCTTTAGTTGTTTCATGATAAAGTAATAACATCAGTATTACTTACATACTGATATGTTATTATAAATATGAAACAACCCTAATTCACCTTCTATCCATCCTACGGAAAAATGAAATCACCGCGCGTGCGTACGTACGGAATACCGTCTCCACGCCGTGGTGTAATCTATTTTCCACCATCACCTTACAAGGATGGGTATAATGGTGTAATGAGTAACTATATATGATTATTATTAAGTAATATTGATACTGAAATAATATATATATATACTCCAATACAATTCCACGATCATAGGAACGATATCATCACTCGTGCGTACGTACGGAATACCGTCTCCACGATGTGATGTGATTCGTTCTACATGATCTTCATTTCATAATGATTATATAAATGAATTGAATGAATGAATATGGTATATACTAAACTATTAACATTCTGGAAATGAATTATCTATAACCTAAAGATAAGAATAAGAATTTATTCAACAAAACACGCATAAGAACAAAAAGTTATAAAGACCCGAGTAACAAGTAACAATGAAATATTACTAACAAGAAGTTAATAATATGACCATATATGATCTCATATAAATATGTATGATTCTGGAATAAGTCAATAACATTATTTAAATCATTATACAGGAGCTTCGGACACGAACAAAGCAAATTGGACCTAAGGTAAGGGAAATATCACAATCTCATTTTTATCCGAGATTGTTTATTCGTAAGTATTTACTGGGGTGTATTTTATCATCCACATCCATGTTCCCTCAATATGTAATATTGTTTCCATCCACTGGAAATAGTTTAAATCCAATTTTACCCTTAGGTGAGTTTTTAGTAAAGAATATGAAAGGAATCTTTTGTCGTTTTTCCGTACGAGGTACTTTTTGACTTTTCCGACAAAAGTACGAAGAATGTTTTTTTTAACTTATACGGCATGAATGGATTTTTAAAACATTACTTCAAAGAAGCTTCCTTTACAAGTTTTCAAGTTTATTTTTAATCAACTTCTTTTATTTTAAAGTTGTATGACATGTTATGAAAGGAAAAATGTTTTTGAAGAAGAAAGGATATTTTCCTCAAGAATTCAATTCAAGTGTTTTATCAAAATTATTTTCCATCTAAGATAATAAAGGGTTCTGTTTCTATCCATATTTTTACATTGATTTGACTATGTTGTGATGAAATTATGTTTATGAATTCCTTTATCTTATATGAATGGTTTTATGATGTCATGTTGTTTAAGAATCCCATTTTTATTACATGGGTTATGCAATGATGTATGATTTATGATTTTGTGGCACACATAAGAAAGGATTCATTAAGAGATGGGTGGGACCTATATCTCCCTCCAATGCATTGGGTAAAGATTTTATATCTCATGAGATAGACATGGCTGGAATGGTAGGTTATACCGGTTCAGTGAAACAGGACTGAAACGAGGATTACTCGATTCAGAAAGGGACTTTGTCCACTAAGATAGTCTTGGCAATGAGTCTTGACTAACAAGAAATGATTTTCCATGATTATGTGTGCAGGCCACAAAGTTTCAAGTTTTATGTTATGATTATGGGGATCTCATTTTCACTTCTATGATTTATTCCATGTTAAGATATTATGATCTCTTTTGCAGGTTTTGATAAAGATATGATATGATTTTTATTTCCTTTATTTTCCCTTGCTGAGCATTTGAGCTCACCCTTTTATGTTTTCTTTTCCCCAGGTCAGGAAGATGGATATTAAGTAGAATATGCTAAAAGGGACCCTAGATATGATGAAATAAATGGGAGACACTGTAGAAGATTTATGAACCAGTTGTTTATGTTTCCCAGTTTCTAAAGACACTATACATATACGGTCCTTTGTGGTTTTGTCATATGTTGTAATAAGTGTGCTTTAATTTTGAAGTATTAACAATGTATGTAAAGTATGGGTCGTTATAATAAATAATGAATAATCACCATAGAAAAGTAAATAAATGAAACACATTCCATTTTATCATTAACTTGATAATAATATGGTAGGAATAAAATATGATCAAATACTTCCATATAAATAATCACACGATTTTTAAAATTAACAATTAATATTATAAATAATCAAATCATACCATAGATTATTAATAACTAAATTCATAATGATATAATATATAATATCATACATCTAAAACATATCATCGAGGCCTTGTTCAATGATATCCAAATAAATGGGTAAATCCTCGATCAAAACAAGGTCTAGTTCTTCTAATGAGAACTAATGATGAATTAAGATGTTATAGTGGCCCCCCTACCATCAATTACTAAATCCAATTAATTCGTTGTATGAATGGGGTGAAACACAATCCATATAAATGTTTTTATTATATAAATGTTTTTATTATAATCATAGAATTAAAATTTTAACAATTACCTCAATCAATAAACAAAATCATAAACCATAAATAGTAAAATGAATGGTATCAAACTAGAAAATCCCATATCAAACTAATCGTAGACCATAAAAACAAAGAATAATGATAAATTAAATATAGTATATCATCTGTGGATCATAATTATATTTACAGTTTGATGATATTATGAATAAAAATACAAAAAAAGATCCTTAAAAAATATTTTGAGGAAAATAATCTTTGCATTTTGTAAATTACATTTTAAAATCAAAATTCAAAAAACACTTTTAAAAAAATCCTTTAAAATAACCTTGAATACATGTAAAATTATTTTTAAATCATTAGTTGGTCATGGTGGAGTAAAAATCCATTCATGGAATCCATATTAATTCAATGATTCCTTTCAATTTTTTTTAGAAAACAAAAAGGCAGTATTTAAAAAAACTAATGATTCCATTAAAAAAATTGAAAATTATAAATTAGAAAAAATTACCTTAATAAATCATTTTTTAAGTGTTAAAAAATATTTGAAAACATTTTTAGAAAACATTATTTTTGATAAAAAAATATTTCCACTAAAGAGAGAAATAAAATAAAATTTTCATAACAACATTTTATCATTCATTATAATTACCAGAGAGTAGATAATTTAAAATATTAAATTAAATGGTTCCTGAATAATCACATGTGAATAAAATATATTTATTTTAAGATATCAATATCAAATAATTCCTTAAGGGAGACGTAATCATAAATAATTCTCAATAATGATGTGATTGTGAAATAAATCCATACCACTTTGTATCTTATAAACCATAATCCAAAATTAATAAAATAAGTAATTATAAAAAATAATTATTATATTTATACATAAATAATTATCTTGAGACCAATCATGAAATATATATCTGACAAATTAAGTGAGTTACGATCATGGAGATGGTAGGTCGTTCCTACGCATTAGTGCCATTTCAATTTTTTAATAATCATTATGGAAAGAAGGTAAGTACAATTTTATCTTTCTAGAATTATAATAATTTTATAAATACCATATTATATTTTTTATTATATTTATATATGTCATCCATGTGGTTTCACATCACTTCGTAAAGGTCATAGTCCATAAGTATATGAACAACGTTGTCATCTTTCAGTGAGTTAAAAGGTAGTAAAAAATGATATATTATTTTTGAAAATGATAAATAACTCATTAATATAATAATTATTTCAGGAATATCACATATATTCATTTAATATATATTTATTACCTTTTATGTAAATCATTATTGTAAAATGAATCACATTATTTCATGAGGCGGTAGTCCCCCATACACATGAGTAACATTATTGTATCCCATGTGGAAGGGAAAATAAAAAAGGTATATATGATATAAAGAATCCTTCTGAATAATTATTTAATAAATTTAATATCTATAATTTATATCCCGCATAATACCAATACATGATGTAACACCCCAAGATTTCATATTATGTTGTTTTTTTATTATAATTTAATATCTTGCGCTACATGCAACACCGAGTTCGAGTACACCACGACTTAACAAACTAGTTGTTCAAAAAGAGGTTATGAATAATATTAACTAAATTTTAAATTTTATATACTCATTATAATTTTAGAATCTATATTATGTGTTTCTTAGACACAATATAAGTATAAATTCATTTTTTTCAACTAAAAGAGGTATTTTTCAAAAATGTAATTTTACCGCATTTTAATGGAGAACCCTTTTTAAATACAATATTTGACACTTTTATATATTAAATTGAGTGAAATTATATTAATCTTTAAAAAATTTAAATATAAATTAATTTTGGATTGATTTTTGGTACTTTTCTAATAACATTCATATTTTGATGAATAGTGAAAAATACGAAATTTTAATTAAAAACAAATTTTTTAATCAAAATAAATTATAGTGTCAAATTATTAATTTTAATGTTTGTAATGTATCATTTTATTATATTTTTATCATTTAATATAATTTAGGTCTTTGAATGCAATTTCACATTTAAACTAGACATAAACAAGTGTAAATCTTTAGATAGTTATTATTTCTCAAAAACCTGCTTTTTGGTTTTGACAACGGAAATTAATTTTAAATTAATTAATTAAATATCTATGTTTTGAATTTATAAAATTAAAATTAATTTTAGAATTAAGAAAATCAAAACTAGCTTAGGGTAAATTTTTGATATTTTTCTGAAATCTTTTAATTTTTGATGAATAGTGAAAAACATTGCGTTATTATTTAAAACCGACATTTTATTTAAATAAATAATTATTATATATTTATTTATTTAATGTATATATATATATATAATATATGTTCAATGTAATTCATTGGAGTCATTTTATTATAATATAAGATATATAAAATCTTATTGAACTTTTTACTGTCTTTTACCCACCTTCGAGGAGCATTTGAAAATTGGCATAAAACATAACTTTACCTCTTTTGTGTGTTGAATTTCAAAAATCTGAGATACATGGTTAACATCAGTAAGTAAAATGTTGTTCAATAAGACGAAAATCATTTTTGGGGAATAGTAACTTTTTTCTTTTATTTACCACTGTTAAAAGTAAATATGGTAATTATGGGTAAAAATGATATTATAATTACCCTAAAACATATCCTAATTCTAATGGATAAGTTTAATTATACCCAAAAAAACCTTAGGAATAAATATATGATCCTTTAGGTCCACTTGGTTTAGATTAGGACAATTATTATGATTAAATTTAAAGAAGAGTTAAAAGATTAAAAATCATGTTTTCATAACTAAAACATTTTTAATATAGGGTTATACATAAGATAAATTACAATATAAATACTAATTATAAAGATAAAATGTATTCCTAAATAATATTATTTTTTTATAATTTTTAGACATCATATAATTAAATTAATTAATGACACAATGATGATGCAGTAATTACCTTATTACTGAATGATTAAAATAATTGATATTATAAATAACCAAATAAATATAATTGGAGTCTTTTATTGAATTACACTAATTTTATAGGTTAATATGACATGTAAGGGTTGATTAAATAAATTTTTTTTGATGCAATCATGCTGTTATGATTTTAACAAAAAAACAAATACCAAATAGTGTCAAAATTGAGAAAAAAAAGTTTTTAAAACAAATACTATATTATTGGTTTATATAATATTCCTAAAAACCTAATGTTTGGTAAAAGTTCTTAAATAATACTATATATGTCATTAATGAACCACTTAAGGTTCTATTGGATGTTTATTGTAATTTTATCAACCATATAGTGTAAGAATACTAGAAGACCCTGTAAAAGTTAAATTATTTAACTGAATGATAAATCTAAAAGATAAGGTTAAAAAGGTAACCAAAACTTGTCTAAAACCTATTTGTTGAGAGTATTTATACCCATACCTACCTTATCATATAAATAAATCAATTTTTAGCCATTATAAACCGAAAATTATTTTATTACAAAATAATATTTCAATCATTTCCTAAGGTGCCCATCACATCTCTTATAAAAGGGTACTTCCCCTTCTCTTATTTTCACACTTCCAAATCCATTTGGATCTGCAAACACCTGAACAAATATCCTCTAAACATCCCTCACGTCATCCTGGAGGCCTTATATTTATCAGAAAACTAACCTATGGATCTCTTTTGATCAACTAAAAAGGATGCACCCAAAGAAGAGGTAATAATTTCACCACCCTCTTCCAAGTTTTTTTCTTTTTCAGGTTCTAATTTCTTTGTTGTTTCCATTCTAAAATTATAACTCAATTATTGTATATATACTGTTATTTATTATGAATATATTACAACAATATTTTTTATTCTATCCATCTTATAAATGACAAAGTCACCATACGTGTGTACGTACGGCTTACCGTCTCCACGCCGTGATGAAGTTTATTACTCAAACACTTCATTATTTGGATGGGTATAATAATGAGTATAACTGATTTAAATAATAAATATGAAGTTATAATTATTCTGTATATATGATATACCATCCAATTATATACAATCTCACCATCAAAAGAATGATATTGTCGCTTGGGCGTACGTACGGCTTATCGTCTCTATGATGCGATGAGATGTCATTCCCATCATAACCATTCAAGAATAATTTTAATTTGATGATTAAAAATAATTTTTAAATACTTGATATATTTCTTAATATGAATAAGATACATCATATCCATAAAAAACATGACTTATGTAACATTGCATATAAAGGAAAACGAATCAATTAACACCCGAAACGATAATACTACTGAAATATCATTAACAAAGTAATATTAGAAGATCATATATGATATCATATTAATGTATATAGTTCTTCTATAATTTAATAAAAATTATTTAACAATTATATTTAAGTTTAATATACCCTTGACCTAGGAAAAGTACAATATTAGGGGTTTCTTATATCACTTTTATTTCCATGAGATTTCCATTGTTTGCCACTTATTTATTGCCTGTGGTGTATTGTGTACTACCATTTGATATATATTATCATTATTATATTTATATTTATGGTATTATGTGATTCATTTTTTGGTTATTAACTTTTGTTCATATGACTTTATTGATTATAACGTGGTAAGAGTTTTTCATCTCACTTTTTATTCCCGTGATATTCATGCTATATTAGAAACTATTTCCTTTTGTGTGGCGTACGTACTGTCCATGATTGTATTCATGGTGTAATATAATATAATTTATGGGTATTTACATATTCATCGTATGATCCGTCTTTAATGGTGTGTATGTTACGTGAGTAACCAAATTGGTAAAGGGAATTTGAAATTTCAATTTCCATTCATTGGATTTACGCATACTTCATTGATTATTTTTCTCCAAGTTTATGTGTGGAATCACTATTTATTATTGATGTTGTAATTTCCAATCCCCTTTTTGTGGATATAGTTTTTATACACATAATCACTCCATTAATAATTTCTTAAGTCATTTATATGAACTTGATAAGAGTAATCTTATCCCAGTTTCCATTCATTGAGTTAAACATCCATGTCATTGGTGTTGTATTTACAAGAATATGTGTTAATGTTCTCTGATTTATTTACACTTAATCTTCAATCATATTAATTTTATTTATATTTTTCGCACATAATTATGTCTTTGATTTATCCTTAACATAAGGATATGGTCTTTATAAGGTATTTCATCTCAATTGAAATTCCATTGAGACTTCTTGGTTGTTATAAGCCAAGTCACTTTTATATGGTGTATATACTGTACTTTGACATTTTATATCATAAATCCCTTTATTATCATGATATTATAATGTTTTTATTACCTCAATTATTTGTATTTAAGTGTCTCTTAATTTGGTCAGGAACTCTAACCAAAATATCATTTTAAATGTTTTAATGATTTATTCTTCTAAATCATTCTCATTAATGTAAATTTTTTAAAAATGGTTTTAAGGATTTATATATATGGACATTAATGTTTTAAAATTTAAATTCCTTTTAAAAGTTCCAATGTGGTATGAGACACATTGATTCAAAAAACAATTTTAAATGGCTTCTTGATAAATTGTGAGACTTTTAAATGTTTTCATGAAAAATGTGGATATTTATATCAATTTGTTTGGATGATTATTTTCATCTATGTAAATATCCTTTATTGTTCCTAATTGAGGTTAATTTATAATAAAATCATATATATTTTATTCAATGGGTTATGTTTGACTGTGGATGTGCTATTTTTATACCATTCATGGTTTGTGGTTATAATTTGGACATTTCGTATGCAAGTTTTAATACAAATGTTTAGATTTTGTTTCAACCAATTAATATGAGTAATGCATTGGACATAGTATGTGAAGGTTGGAGCCCTCTATATATCATTGATGCATCAGTAGGTATCATTATACAAACTGTTGTCTTGGCATAAAGACATGAAAAAATTTTATTTTTATACTTGGAATATGGCCTTGACTATTTGGTTATGACATCTGTAATTATGAATTCCATCATTATGAAATTGGATATTGATATTGCATTTGATTATTCTACTAGTATAATATCTATGTGAATAAGTAAATGGAATTATTTGACTTATATTTTTCAATATTATTCAGAAGTTTATGTTTAAATGGAATTGTTTTAGTCTTATAAATTGCCTTAAATGTATATGATTATTTATGAAAGTATCGGGTATATTGTTATCCTTACTAAGCACCAGAGCTCACCCCTTTCTGATTTTTATTATTCCTAGGATGTGGAAAATTATATTAATATTGTCCCATAGGGATAGCCTAAGGGATATGAATGTAGCCAATGGAGACAATGTTGTTTTCTTCATTTTATAATGTAATGTAAAACCTATGAATGTATCCAGTACTTACAAGGATACTAAATAGATCAGTCTTTCATGACATGATTCCGTGTATCATGCCAATGTTATGTAATAATTCACCGGGTCTGGGATTCTAGTGTCAGAGCATTACACTTGAGATCTTTATATGTAAAACACGTCATATAGATTGGTGATGCGGTAGTACTCTATAAATATGAGTGATGTTATTGTTTAGAATTTGATAGAAGGGGAGATTAATATAAAATCATTACATTAACATAAAATTATATAAATTTATTTGAGATAATTTTGTTATTATATGATAATAAATGAAAAATATTTTAATCATGTGTAAGTACAAATAATACAAAAACAAATGGTTAGGAATTTTTCCCCTTCATAGACCACCTATTTAGGATTATACCAAAATAATTTCCAAAATAAAATTAGGAAAAAAAGGATTAAATGATTATTGGAAGTAATTTCATATATTATTTTGAATGTTATTTGTAAAAAAATGGATTAAACTCATGAATAAGATAGGAGAGTGAGTGGCCTTTTATAAGTAAAGTGGATGACATGCTTGTAAATGTTTAGAAGATAAATGTGTAACCATATTTTTTACATATCAAAAGTTTCCATAATTGAGTATTATACAAAAGTGTACATTATTATGTCAAAATAATACCATAAAATGTGTTTTTTACAAGTTTGAATTCAATTTTAACTATTTTATTCAATGTTTAACAACCTGGTAAATCAGTTTTCACCTTCACCACGGTAAATAATTTTTACTATTTTATTATTTATTATTATAAAAATTAAATATGAACTTATTAGAAAATATAAAATATTCATATAAAAAATATGTAATAAAATATTCAAATTCCATGCACATAAGTGGAAAATTTTAAATTAAATTTAATCATACTTATGTGATGAGAAAAACAACTTTTAAAGAGAAAATATTCAAAAGTTTAAAAAGTTTTTATATGAAAATTAAATATGAAAATGATTTTAATAACAAATATTTTACTACTATATATATATAATGGAACAAATTTTAATTTATCACCAATTTTAAATATAATTTAATTTTATATATAATTAAAATGAATAATTAGTTTTCAATTAAAATTCAGTATTGTTTACTCTTCATCAAAAAGTTCCTCTCTTTATAAATTTATCAAAAATTAATCCAAAGATAATTTTGACATATTGAATTCAAAAATTAAGTTATTTATTCAAATAAATATTTATAATTGGTAATAATTAATTTTAAATTATTTTCTCAATGAACGACTAGAGTACCTTTTAGAAAAATACAGTTTTTCTTAAAATATTTTTCCTTTAAAATGATTCTTATTTTATTTCTAATAAATATATAACAATTGAATTTATTTTATGAATTTTCAAACCATATAATTTTCATAATTTAGTGATTAATATTCATTACCACCTACTTGATGGTCATGTATAAATGGTAATGTTTAAATGATAATATTTCGATAGAGTACTGGGTTTTGTTCAAACCCGGTGTTGCGTGTATTGAAGGATATCAAATATATTGAATTTATTTAAAAGTTAATATAATGTAATGTTTTATGGAATTACATTATACTAAAAACATGGTGTTTTTTTCATATACTCTATCTCATAATATGTTCTTCTTATAAATGTTTGGGTTGTTATATTCTACACCCATATATTTATTGCATCCACATAATTTTATATTGATTTTGGTAATCAAGGGATTGAGATTTGAAAATACCTTTTTTGAAATACCTTATCATGGTAAGCGTAATAAAATATACTCTTTCTAAGATACAAAGGTAATTACGATGTTCAATTAGAATACTCACATAACTAGGTTTCCAAGTAGAAGAAAAAAGGTTGGAAGTGATGATATTTGCATAGTATAAAAGTGTAAATAATTAAATATTTTTTTTATATTATTGATCATAAGAAATTGTGTGATCTATAGAAGTATAAAGACCACAATAACATAAATCTTTGATTATTTAAAATACTATTAGTTCAACATAAATGAAGGTATTTTGATAACATTTTTTCAATAGTCATTTCCTTGAGTTGACTAATTTTGTTACCATCTAGACTAAGAACATAAGAAAATTAACTTACTTGATATTTTTATATTATTCACGAACAATTACATCTTTTTATTTTTTATCTATAATTTTCCACTTTATTCCTTACTACTATAAATTTATATCCAAGAAGAAATCTACTTCTGCCTAAAGTTATAAAATTAAATATTTATAGATCATAAAATCTAAAGATCTCTGAAAGGTCTTTCAATATATGTATAAATATTTTCCAAAATATGGTTATAAAAGGTTATACAATATAATTAATTAATCTTAAAACCTCTATAGTAACACCACTGGTTCAAAATTAATATTTATCCATCAAATAACTTAATTAAAACCAATGTATTTTAAAAAAAACATCAAATATGATAGTGGTAGGTGTGACAACCTTATCTTCCTTTAGTTGTGGGTTCAATCCTCTTAGAATTTTTGGATTTAATAGGTTATCACCCAACATTCGGGTTTTCCTTTTTATAAAACCATAAAATTATAATTCATACAATGCTCCCAAATTGTAACAACACTCAGTATTACCTCGACATCAAATATTAGATATACATTAAATGGTAGAATAACTTCAAAAAAACTTATTTATAAATATTATATCAATATCAGGAACATATTAAGAGTTATCCTCCCTCAATCATGTATTTTACAAGAAGTTCTACTGTCCACCAAATCACTGTTCATATACATGAAAACCATTCCATATATAATCGCAAATACTTAATGAAATAGTAATAAAATAAAATCCTTCTAAATTCCCTAATTCTTATAACCAATATATCATTGATTAAAATCCTCTTATTACATAATTCTTGAATCCAAACACAATCAAATTAATCATTACACTTCATTTGATGTAATTTCATAAGCTTGACCATAATCTATTAGCTTATTTTGAGGTATAATCCTTTATTCTTGGTGAATTCATTTGCATAGTGCACATATCCTTATAGAGGAAGTACTGAACATTTGAATAATATTTATTTTCCTTGAAATCATGATCATGGTAGTAGTTTTCTCCACACATATATAAAACTCATTTTCCTTGTAAGCATGTTTGAAGGTTCTATACTCCAAAATTATCACATGTTGGAAAACCATTCATTCCCTTCTTCCACTTATCCATTTTTTTCCTCTGACATCCTCTATAAGGAATATAAGGAGTCACATGATATGATAAACATATAGTTTAGTTATGATCAACCATGAATATTGTTTTTTATGGGTTATGAATACACAAGTAATTTACTATCCTGATTTATGAATATTATGTGACAGTTTCATATTTCAATTAAGGTTACTCGTGAGTAGTGATCCTTGGATAGTTTGATGTTGGGTAACATGTTTCCCTATCCTAGTTTCATGGTCTTTGTCAATAAAAATGGGTTTCAACTAGCTATTTCTCTTGGAATTATAATTTATGGATTTTGGTTTTACATGATTATAGACTTTTTCATGAAATCATTTAGTGTAACTGGTATAAGGTAATAATTTTGATATATGTTTATATAATTTTATATTTCCTTTGGGAGTGAAAAATATATTATGACTACCATAAATAGTTAAATTGTAATATGTTTTAAAAATCTCAGTTTCGTTAAAGGTGTATAATATAAAAACTTAATTACTAGAATCATGCCTATATAATGAGAATTTAAGAGATAATATAGTGATATTTAAATCCACATATAAATATTAAGGTTTAGATTCCTTTTAAAGGGAAAAATATTCATGTACTCGATTATCCAACCATATAAGTTTTTTCAAATTAAGGTTCTTGTGGATTAGATTAAGTAAGGAAAACTTTCATGGATGAACCAAATGAGATTAGGTATATATATTTGGCTCATGGTTTGGGTTATATTTATAGGGTAACTTTAAAGGTTTTAATACAAGTATAATAGAATTAAAAAAAATTAATATGATGGATTTAAGGATGGATATTGTTTCTAAATTGTCCAGGAGTCATAGAGAAAATGATTGACAATATGGTCTACCAAAATAGTTAAGCGATAAGAGAATTTTTTATTAAATCTCAATGATTTGGTGAAATATTAATCTTATCAAACAAATTGATATGATTCATTGCTAAAAGGGGTCACCATTTTAGTGGGATCATATTTTGGAAATATTATTATTAAATGATTAAAACATGATGCGTCTCTAATAAAACTAATATTATAGAGAAAATGAAATCATTGAAATCATACTTGTATATTATATAATTTATGAAGAATGAAAATATTAATGGATTAATCTTCTTAGGCAGGTATAGAAGTTGAATAATTTTTCTTCAAAAAGAAGGAATATTCCATCTATTAGTGTGAAGACATCAATAGAAAACTACTATTAATAAATCTATTCCATTAGATAAATTTGTTTATAGAAATAATATTAAGTATTCTATGAACATATCCACATTGATGATTGTTCATATAGATATCAATCCTCAAAAAAACAAAAAAAATATATATTCTTTTGGGATGATAAAATTTCTAACATTTATCTATCATGAAAAATATAGACATGAGTGATATGAACAAATGAAGATGAAATTTTATTTATCTATGTAAGAAAATTTTATGGAAAGGAAATCTTGGATTATAAGGATCTGTCTCTTGTTTACTTTATATATTCATCTTGCGAATATTATATTTTCATAGAACCATTTGGGTCCTTTTAAATAACATATCAAATACACTGAAAAATCTAATAAATAGAATATAATATTATGAATAAGAGTATTGTGTTGAGTATTATTTAAAAAAATTATTTCACATTATAAGAAACATTTTATTAATATATTTTAGTAAATTTCAATCAAATATACGTGTAAAAAAATATATTTTAAGTGGACTATACAGGTAGACAGGATATAATGGAAATATTGAAGACCTACTAATATTTCATAAGGAAATTTTAAAAAGTGTATTAGGGGTTAAACTAATATTAAAATCTCTCATCCTTGAACATTTTTGGAAAATCATTTTACAATATCAAATGAAATAAGAGAATTAGTACAGTTCTATCTAATAAGATACCTACCTATAAAACTAAATTAGAGAATAATTGTTTCCCATGAATGTCATTCCATTAATTATAAATTTGTTATCATTACATACAATTTAGAAGTGATATATTAATAGCTAAGAACCCTAAAAACTTTTTATGAAATATCAATCATAACTTCACTTTCACTGAAGACTATATCATGTTCTATTATTATATTATCTTATAATTAAAAAATTTGTATTGGATAAGTTATGTACACTCCATAAAAGATGAACAAAAGTTCTATGAAAAATAATGAATAACGGAAAACTCTATTAGAGTTTAAAAAAATACATATGGTTCTTCATTTATATCTTAACACTTTTACTAGACCTCTATAAGTTATTTTTAGAAACATGACCTAAAATTTCATTTCCAAAACCTGTTATCCCTAAAAACCCATATCCAACATAAAAATTATTTATCTATTTCTTAAATTATAATTATTTCCTTATTTATTTCATTTAATAATTCTTTATGTTAAATACAAGTTAATTTTTAATTCTTTTTCATTTTACTAAACATTTCACTTGCCTTTTGTTATCACATTATGAAAAAGATAAGGTGTTATTTTTTTATATTCAATTTATTTTAGATAGATAAAATGTACTAGATACATACTATTAATAATAATATGTGAATTTTTTTTATTATCTACAAAATTTATTGTCTTCAATTTCATGGGTATTTTTATTATCGAAAAAGGGGATATTTATGGATAGTTTTAATAATCCAAAATAATCTGGAATATCTTAAATTTTTATGATCATAAATGCCCTCATTTTTTTAAATTATAACTTTTCATTGAAGGAATTTAATCTTAATTTTTATTTTTATGAAAATTTATTTATCCCAGAGAAAATGTATTATAATTTATTGTATTTGAGTTGAAGAAAAATTTCTATATATTGAATATTTCATACATAAAATTTATTCTCATGTATGATATGAATTTTGAAAAATATTCCTACATATTGGTTATTTATATGGGAAATATTCTTAAATATGTAATATTAATTTTAAATTATTATTTGTAATCAAATTATAGAAAATTATATTATATTAAATGAGGAAATTTTGATCTTACTTAAGGTAAAGTTACACAGACTTATGAGGTTTAAGTTAGAGTTAAATCATTTATTTCAATATTTTTATAAATTATGATATCTTACATATCAATACAGGATTTCATGTGTAGATAATTTACTATTATATATTTGAATTTATTTTAACATATTAATAATTAATATTTTAAGTGTTATATTTAATTTAAAACACTAATCTTACACGTCGATTAAAATTTTTGTTATCTATGCTTCAAGAATAATTTATTCTTATGTATAAATATATTGTCAAATGATTCTTATGTATTTAAATATCATAGATTTTCATTGATAATTTTCCATTTATATTTTTTAGGATATGATTTATCACTTTTGAAATGGTCTAAAAATCATATAATGATTTTTGGAAGAGTTTGACCATGATTTTTATGAGAAATTATTTCCATATGAATGATTCCCTGATAGCTATGAACAAAATTCAAGGAATGAACAGTGTATCAATATTTTTTCAAAAAAATTTATGATATTCTATAAATATTTTTGATATATATATATATATATAATTGGAAAATAAGGATATATGTAATCACTAAGAGAGGTAGTGGTGAATTAGTGATCTTTTATTTTATATTTTCTTTCTTAGGAAAAATTATTCTTCTCCTATTTGAGAGATAATAATAATCTGGAATATTACAAGACACGAATTATTATAGGAACATATCTATTTACAAGTTTTATGAATCAATAAGAGCAGAATGTCATTGGTATTGTATGGAAATAATCCAATGCCAAACAAATCACCTGGAAAATAATTCTTTTTATGTGTTTAAATCAATAAGATAATATCCACACACTTAAAAATCACTATTATTAATATAAAGTGCATGTTCCCCTCACACAAATAATATATATATCAATATTTTCTAATAATTATATGAACCTTCAACAATATTAAATGTGTTGTCACTATGTTTCTTATACTACATTAAAAATTATATTATTTAATGTAATTTCTTTTTTCATGTTATTGCTTAGAATTATACAAGACCATTATCCTTAGACTTATTTATAATTTTTTTCCATTAACACTTCCATATGTTTTGATCTGTGTTGTCACCCATCCATTAAATTTTTTCTAGTGCTATTAGATGACCGATACCAATTTTTACAAATTTTTCATCCTGTCACAATAGTATACTATCATTTTGATACTTAATCATAAAAATAATATTTGGTATCTTTTGATAGATTACTTTCTTAAATGTTTTAATGACCTCTTGATTACTGTTTCTATCTGATACCTACGTGGTATAAAAATATATATGGTATCATATTTGTTAGTGCTTTTAACAGGTTTGTATGATAATCTCAATTCTTCTACAATGCTTCACAGTTCATCAATGAAAATCTTTTCAAATATAATTTAAACATCAATCCCATTAATATATGTTAGCTTTAAATGAGAAAATTGGTAAACACAATAAATATATTCAAAAAATTCAACATCTGACACTATAATATTCTTTTGTTGAACGCATTGAAAACTCCTTAAGAGTCGATGTCAAAAATCACATTCAATGTTCCCTCATACTCAATGAGAATCAGGACTCATCCCACCATGATTAATATTTTATTAAACGACCAATATAGTATCATCTTATTTAATATAATTATGAAATAATTGTAAATACTATCATACCATTATAAATATATTCTAATCATCTATTTGGTAATAATTCATAGATAAAATTTCAATTCATTTAACACAATCGTATTTTCTTGAAAAAACTTTGCGAGAATATCTTGAAATTATTAATCATAAACATAAATTGTTTGATGGATTGAATAATAACACTCTATCTATTTCCATCACTCACCAACCTCTAACCGATATACATCATAAAAAAATATACATCCTATAACTTCATGAAAATTCATATATTTGTGGACATAGAGATTAATGTATGATCTTTTTATAAAACATCACATCTTAAATTCATATATTTCATATGATATACATTTTTGAGAACGAAAAAGTTGTAAAACAATTCAAGAGGTTTATATGGTGGACTAAAATAGATAGCATTGTGAGAGAAAATCTGAGGATCTCCATATGATAATATTATTAAGTTACATCTCAAGTTAATAAATTAAAATTCCCATAACAAGGAATATTGAGAAAATATTTTCCAATAACACTTCTTACCTTTTAATAAACCCTTACACATTGTATGTATATTTTGTGATACCCATATATAGCTTGATAAATTACCCGTAAAAAATGAAAAAAATCATTCTACTAAAACATCAAAATCATAATAAACATTGAACATAAACACTACTCAATCAAACTTCTATCTTATATCTTTATTTTCGTAATGTTTTTTAAAACTTCATTGTATGAATTTTTTATATAAAAAAATTTCTTCCAATTTCAATACAACCTGAATAATTAGGTCATTCCACACTCATTATTTAAAAAACAATAATATAAAGAAAACATTATTATTTTTATTCATAGAAAACATTATCCAATGGAACTTCTTAGTTTCATAATAAACTACTTCAGCATTACACAATAGTCAATCACATTAGTCTAAAAATATAAATCTGAACGACTCAAGATTTTAGAAATAGGATGATATTTCTCCCTCATATTTCCTATTTTATAAAACTTACTAATGAAGGTTAATTAAATTTAAAACAACATATTAAAATTTTGAGAAATATACCTTCATCAAAGAAAAGACTAAATAACATCTTCTAAACTTATTTTAACTTCTTTGAAACACATAAAATTTACATGGCCAAAAAATTCACCCCATTTTGATTTTTAATCAACCAAGGAATATAAATCACTCAAACATTATAACTCGTTCAATTAATTACTCATCCAAAAATTTTATTCCAACATGAGTGAGCTCTGTGTAGTTAATAAGAATCATTGAACTACAGTACCATGTTGACCATAAAAAGTGACATAAGAAACTTTTTTTATGCAACTTTAACATTTAATTCAACATTAAGCATTCATTAAAAAAACTTCATCCTATAAGAATATAAAATTACTGTATCCACTTCAAAAAACTATAAAAATAGTTCACACATGAGGAAATTATAACTTATCCCTTTTATGAACTATTCTTAAATACATTATTTTCCTTGAAATTTAAAACACATAATCATTGATAAATTTATTTTACATCATTATTCTCCCCCTATGACAGTACTATCCAATGAAAATATAAGAGAGGGTATAACTTCACATGAATTTTACATGAAGAGGGTGTTCTTATACACCCATTATTAACCTCAGTTTCTGATCTGTTTCCTTCAAAAATGGTTTAGTGAAAATATCACCAATAAAATTTGTTTTTGGAAAAAACTCATACTTCAGCACATTATTTTCAACATAATCCATGATGATTTGATATTAGATGTCAATAATCATGGAATGTGAAAGTTTCAATGTATTCTTATGATGATTTAGTACACATGTATTATGACATCCCAAGAAATTGGGAAACTTCACATCAACTAAAATTCATACAACTACGTATTCATCTACTAAATTTGTGTTATAGATTGAGTTATATAAACATTCTCTTCTTTAGTAGTTTTCATAGTTACATAATATTAATTCATTTTATTCCAACAAAAACATATTTTACCCAATGTTAATACTATAATAGATGTGTATATTCTATCAATAATCCAACCTTCCCAATATACATGTGTATATCCAAACAGATCAATCTTTCCTGATCAATGAAATATTATTCTAAATATATTTACGCCTTTGATATATCAGATATTTTTTTCTCTATCCATGATATATGATTATTTTGGATTATTATGTTACATGAATCATAATGTTTCAAAATAAACATTATATAATGATTATGTTATTAGATATGATAAGCTTCTAACCATCATCACAAGATCATTAGGATTAACTTCCTCGCCATTTATATTTTTTAACAACAGAGTTCCCACTAAAATAGTAATTGAAAATTCCTTTGAATATTCAATGTAAATATTAATTATAATTTAATGAACATACATCTCTTGAGATATAATAATGAATTTCTTGTTTTGAGAGATATGTAATCCAAGAAAGTATTTCATTTATCAAACAATGGAAATATAAAAATTATTATTCATATCTTTTAAAAAATTGCACATATTTATTCATCATTACATGATAATATAATATCATCATTGTAAATGCACACAATGTGGGAAGCTTATGGATTTTGTTTTATGTATATGTTATTATCAACTCTTCCTTTATTAAAGTTCAACATCACAAAGAAACTATCCAATTTATAATACTAATCTCTAAAATATTTCTTCAAACCATATAATAGAATCTTTAACTTTGATACATATTTTTCATCTTTTTGAATAATTAATCCATAATGATTTTTAGTATAAATATCTTCATGTAGCTCTATATAAATAAAGGAGAACTCAAAAACCATCTAGAAAATAATATATTTCCATTATTGAGTGATACCAAGAATGATTATGATAGTTTTGAATATTTCTATTGGAAGAAAGGTCTTTTTAAAATTAATTCATTCAATTTTAAAATATCCATTACAAAATAGTCATGATTTGTTTCTAATAACTTCACCTTTCTCATTCAACTTGTTAAGAAATACCAATTTTATTCCAATAAAATTTGTATTGTTTAGTTTTGGTACAAGTTATCATGTATAATTAATCTCAATCTGATCTACATCTTCATTCATAGAATAAATTCACTCTTGATGCTCTAAAGAATCGTTAACATCTTTTGGAAAAACATGTGAAATTAAGGAAGTATATGATATGAACCTTGATATTCATCTAGCTTAAACATATTTTAATTGATCTTTAATAATTTTTGGGATTAACACTTGCCTCGTTATCCTAGGAAAATATGAACATACTTGTTTTTCATCAATTTATGTAGATGAGTCATAATCTTCATCTTGAGAAACATCAACATTATAATAATCATTTTGCAAACATTCATTTTTTTCAACTACAACAATGTCATCTTTAATTTCCTCTACATATATAATAAACTATTAACATTTATTATCAAAAGGTTCATGAATTTTAAAAAACTTTAATTCAACAATATTAGCTATTTATTTATCGTACCATATGTATCATATACTATTTGAAAGATAAAAAAGAATTATTCCATCAATACAACTCTAATACAAAATCCAAATATTCTCACTCATGAATTTTATAATTCAAGGACTTTTGAATACCCACAATAATCATAAACATGGGATTTCCTTATGACACATATTATAATGAGTCGTATTAGAGTTTGACCTATAAAAACATTCTGAATATTCACTAATTATTTTCTATCTTACCTCCAAATATATTGATAAGTATCATGTTAGACCATCATTGTTCATTCAATATCAACCAAACATCTATTTCATAATTCTAAAAAACTACATTTTTTGGGTGTTTATGGTGCACTAAAATCAAGAAAAATTATATTTTTTCAATATAATCTCTATCATTATCATATTTATATTGCCCATCATTATTGGTTTGGATTATATTCAGGTAATATCCATATTAGTTTTCTACACTTCTCCTAAAATTCTGAGACATTTTGAGAGACCTTGATTTTTTTAAAAACATATCACAGGTAATGTTAGTAAATTAATAAAAAAAATAAAAAAATACATTTATTTAGTTATGGATTACTTTCACATCAGCTAAAAAATTATAAAATATATCTTCTCCACGGGATGATATGAATATAACTCAATATTCTTATATATTGAGGTTGTAATAATCTCTTTCTAGTATACTAAACAACACCAATAGCATCCTCTTATCATGAAATTAATATCATGAAAAAAATTTCACTAGTTTATATTTCTCATATTCCATTGACTCATTTTCAAATTATAGTTCCTTATAAATCATATTTTCTTCCACCATGATCAGATAGCTTGATCTCTTCACACCACCAACCTAGATAAAATTTCCTTTGTTTTTTTGTCTTTTTTAATAACCATCTCATAATGAAATCTTATAATAATCAAACAATATCATCTAAAAATAAATTTTTTACATTTATAAAAAATTTATGAAGCAATCAACAATTTGTGTTTCATCCCGTCAATAAACAAGGCATTTTTGGATTTTAACTTTACCCCCCCCCCCCCCCCATGATACCAGATTCAATGCCTTTGATTCTGAGGGACTTATAATTTCCAAAAGTCTATCAAGGACAATTAAATTCATTAAAATTTATGAAAAAAATAAAATCTCCAGTCATATTTGAAAATAATTAATATCTAAAATACATGGTCGTTATCCATTTGTAGCTTTGAAATAATTTTCAATAACTAAGGATTATTTTTGAGATGGTTGACTACCCCTATAAAATTTCATCCATTTCTCTTGAATTCATGGAAGCATTGATGATTTAACCAAAACAAATTTTTTTTATATGAAAAAACCTTCAAAATACCATTGGTACACATAGAAATCATATTTCCATTTGTAACATATATACTTAATAGAGTTTTATACCGTATTTTCATAATAATTCAAACCCTACACATTGATATTTTCCTAGCAAATTTTTGGTTACATCCATATATTTTCTTCATTATAATAGAATTTTATTATCCCAAAAAGAATCACAAGTAGTAGCTTCTTTTGGTTTAGGCATTGAACACATAGATTGTATTTTTTTCAAAATTACTCATTCCAACTACATACATGGTATTATTAAAATTTATATTATTTTTTATATCATTATCATTTTTATTAACCATTGATGATACTTTTTTATTAATCCTTCTTATGTTTACACTTCTTATAACTTTCCAAAAAATTCTATAACATAGTTTGGGAAATTTTTAATTAATTTTGAAACAATAACAATTTTTTGATGATTGAGATCTAATTCTTACTGATTCACTTTAAGATTTTCTTTAATCATGATGTGAGGTTTTTATTTTCAAAACTTATATTAATAAATAATATATCACTTTTTGAAACATGGATTATTATGTAGGAAAATATTCATGGTTTTTTTAATGATTTTTTTTCTTCAACTTCTTCCGCCCATATCGAGGCCTTATAATTTATAAATACATTATTTTTACACACTCTTGAGAATAAATTACAATGATGTCTTTTATTATACCTCTTCATGGTTACTTTGTTCATAATTGGAAAACATATAATTATACAATTTTTCAATGAGAAATTTTTAGAGGAATCATCATATTATTTATCAACTAGTACTTCACTATGGCCATCTTCTTTATGTTTTAAAAAATGTTACTATTTTTTTATTTATATTGCTTATTATCTTTTCTTATAGAATCATAATTGATTTTCCCAAATTCTTATTTAGGGATACTATTAATATTGGATATTCTTTATCATATTTTCTTTATATATAATTTCTAACAAAATTCCCTACAACTCTTCCAAAGAATTGGTTTTTTGTAAATTTCATGTATTTTTTTAGGATATATATCTTTTAATGATGAATCTTCGCCATCATATTTATGAATAAGAATATTTAATACTTATTAAAAAATGGTTAAATATCCCAACTTATAACAATGACATCCTACAGTTCTTATAGTATCATTAACTATTGAAATGAAGTCATTACCAGATTCATTATCAACAATATTTAGATCTCCAATGTTTAACCTATAAATATACAACGTTTTATTATATAATTTTGTATACCATTCATATATTATCTTTAAATTATCCAATATTAATGTTTTCTTTTATATGATATTAACTATAATAATTTCACTTCCAAATTTTGAGGAATTTATGAAATTTATAACTCATCCATCATTCTTCAAATTCATCTTATCAGTCGATATTAGTGGAATATCCTTCCCATGAGGAGTAAAACCATATATTTGATCCTTAAGAACTTCATAACCAAAGGAAATAAGATAAAAACTCATTATATATTATTATATATTATATTCCTTTAATCCAAATCCGAAATCCCATTACAATTTTTAGTGTTTTGAATATCCATAACATATTTTCTTTTCATAAAACATTAAAACATATTTAATAAAGTAACCTTTGATATAATGCCACTTGAAATCATATTTATGGATCTTTTAAATCACTAATATGATTACTGGGTGAATTGGTTATCTTTTATTTGGTTTTTTATTTCTTATGAAACAAAATTTTCCTCCTGTTAGAGTGATACAACTTTGTTTGAAAGTAAAAATATTAAGTGAAACCACAAAAAGTATGAATTTACATGTGTAACTACTGTATAATTCTATCTAGTCATTATAATGGTTTTTAAATAATACAATACCACACAAACCACTCGAGAAAAATCCTTTTATTTTTTTATAATTAGGAGGTAATATTCATACACTTGTAAAGAACTATAGTATGTAGATAGTATATATGATCCCCATATTGATAAAAGATGTAACAATGTTTTGAAATACCTATAAGAATATAAAGAAACATGTTTTGGTATTCTTTCACAATATCACCCTTTGATTATATGAAATAATGTTTTCAAATAAATTTAATTTCTTCAATAACTTTCATTACACATAATCCTGAGTTTATACGAAACACGACATATTATTAGAACATTATCATTTAATATGATAGTTATCTACTAGACATTGGGATGAAAAGTGTTAATAAGAATAACTAAATTATGAAAATATATTGTTTAAATGTATATATAAAATTTAATACTTAAATACTTACTAATTATAAATTAATATCAAAATAATTTGAAAATAATGGAAATATTTTTTTAAAATACTATTTTATGTGCATAAATGGGTTTTATCTAAATTAATAAGTTAAACAAATTTTGTTGAATTTTTTTAATGAAATTATATATGTTTAATTAAATAAAAAATTTTATCAATCATCTTATGTGATTTTTCGGTATAAGATAAGAATAAATCAAATTTTACTCTTAAAAACAATAATTTTTTTTAATTGAAGTTTTATCACATTATTTTTTATTATTTTAAAATTAAATTTTTCCCATTTTATAAAATGTATTTGAATAATTTAAATTCATATTTTAAATTATCATTTCAAAATTATCTTAGAGTTATTTATTTTTATTTTTTTTAAAAGATGAATTTTGTATTGAATAGTACAAATTACAATTTTTTATTATTTATTTTTTTCATTTAAGGAAAATAAAGACAACAAAGTTATTCTTTGAATTATTAAAACAAAAATTAATTCATTTATTTAATGATTAATATAATTTATGTAATATTGATAAATTTCATGTTGTAATTTTATATAAAATTATTTTAATCTTATGAGAACTTTTTTCTTTAGAGAACTATTTTCACATTGAATCGGCTTGATTAATTGTAAAATAAATTTCACCACGCATGACAATGGAATATAGAAAAATTTATTCTATATTTGAAATAAATATAATTAATAATATTTAATAAGTTCAACATCATTTTTTACAAAACTAATTAAAAAAAGAGAAAAAAATTATTTACCATAGTAAAGGATTAAACGGGTTCTTCAAAAGGTTAAACAATAAAGATAATGATACTTTTTCAAATAAAACATTACTAAAACCAATTATAAGTAAATATTATAACATTTTAATATCCAAATTTCAAATATATTTTCATAATGAATCAATTTTCGTGTGAATGAGTTTATTTATTTGGATTCTTTTGGGAAATTTCCAAGGAGTATCCACGCAAGTTTCTTTTCCCTTATATAAAAGGAAAGCTATTATCCTCTCCTCCTCACACTTATAATACAATTATCATAAGAAAATACCTACAAATATTTATTCCTTACTTCTATACCATCATCCTAGAAGCCATATTTTTTTAGGAATCCCCACTAAGAATGTTTTAGGTATTAACCTATGGAGGTTGTCTGAATAAGAGGTATCGATCTTAACCGACTGATTTTTTATTTCTTCATTAAAATCCTTAAAATTATCATTAAATATAACAATATAATAAATTTTTTATTTTATTTATAATTATATTTTATTATTTTTATTTAATTAACTACATATATCCCCTCTTCCATCAAATGAGAACTGAAGTCATTGATCGTGTCTATTGTGGACTACTGCCTCACGAACTGATTTAATTCATTTTCCATCACCACCTATCATAAAATAATAAAATGATTGATATAATATATATATATATATATTATTCTTAATAATTATAATTATTGAATTATAATATCATGTATACCTTCTTACCTTCCATTCTATGGGTATACTATAATGTCTCTCATCTGTACGGAGAACAACCACCTTGTGAAGGGATGTGATTCATTTTACATATACAATTCACATAAAAGGTAATAAGTATAAATATTATAAATATATTTCATATATATAAAATGATAAAGATTCTGTAAATGTGAGTTATTAATAAACATTCATTCATTCTATCAATTAAAAATAAAAACAATGTTCATACTTATGTTTGACATAACATAATTAGGTCACTTGTTGTTCACGGTACTTTGATTTATGATAAAGAAATTATTATTTTTATAAAATGTTGTAAAAAGATAATCTGGTTCCATAAATACATTATTCATCACTGTGAATGTATTTTGGGACAAAAAAATCTGTTGGTACAAGTCATTTATGTGCCTTGGAAAAATATTCCTAGTTGCACAAAAAAGGAATATAATGTTAGAAATTAGTATTAAAGAGGGTTATATGCCATTAAATAATCATGGAGTACCATTATTCCTTAGGAGGACTAAGGATTTTTCTTTCTCTAGTCTAATTGATCATATCAATTATCAATTTTCATTGTAGAAAGATATGAATCAATTAGTGGTTAAAAATTATTCTTTCTTAAATATACAATTCTCTCAAGTATAGTATATTTCATCATGATATATAAAGAGACCAAGGCCTTTATGATGAAACTTATTGTATGAACTTAAAAATTCATTGGGAGTGTAAGAATTCTCTAAGGGATAAAGTCTATTGTCCATTTTAAAAAATGATGGAATCCACTATCCAATAGGGGCTAGGGTATCAAAACATACATTGTTTTAACGAATCCATTTGGCTCGGTTCACATAGAATCTCATCGATAGTAATTTGATTTCTATGGTCATTTATTATGATATATTTATAGAAATACTAATGAAATTTAATGATTCTTTCTTGTAATATTCAATATTTCATTTTTAATGTCTCTTAAAACAACATGATTCCTTTCTTATGATGAAATATAAAAATGCACTCCTCTCAAAAAATTTATATTAATAATTAGACTCATAAATCTATCAGTGAATATTATCAACCACTGATATCCTCTATCAATTCTCATATATATGTCTATGTGTTTTTTATACACCTAAACAAGAACTATAAGATCATATTAAAACAATATAAATGGATAAAAATTTATATAATGATTTGATTTCTAGACTAATTACCTTCCATTAATGGAATTATTATAAGGAAGATATTGTACTAACACATTACCCAAGGATGAAATTGAAAAATGGATTATATTACATGATCCAATAAATCCTAAATTAGTCCCTCTCATATTACATTTTTTTAGATATTATCAAATAATATATTACACACTGATAAATTCTTATAATAGTTTTTTTTCTCCCTTTGTTTTATGTGTTATATATCCATCCAACATTGGGGGGATGTGGGGAACCTATTTCTTAGCGTCTTTACTACTCTGGTTCTATAGAAGGTGATTTTTGATCTCTTTGAATTTGTATAAATTTATTGGAATACCTAAATTCATTATTTTAGCATTGAACTGGTTACATTCTCTCTCCCCAACTTCACAATTTATTTCTGGTGATAGTTAATAAACTATTACATTTGTTCTGTTCTGTCTACATTTCTCTCATCAATAAAGAAATCACATTCTATGATCGTTATACCATGGTGAAAATTTTGGTGAAAATCAAAGAGTAAAATTCCTTACAACAAGATTATTGTGACAACCATGTTCATTATCTTATGGTTCTAATGTGTTATGGTATTTCTGGAATCTACAGGCCAGTAGTTGGGTCCATTGATGTTTATTAGAAGAATTTTTTGCATAATTGGATAAATATCAAAATAGATAGATCTTCAAAATGAAAACATGGTCCCCTAGATTACAGTGTAATATTTTTTTGATCAATATCGAAAGATTATTTTATGATTCTATGGATCGTGTGGATTATCATCACCTCTTGAAGCTTATATGTATAGAGTTATTAATCCATATATTTTTGAAATATTATAATGTTAGATATATTAATGGTTCTAAAGAGACTCCCCTATACATTTGAAATACATTATGAATGGTATGTTACACCTCTCATGTTAGATCACTACCCAATTGATGGAATGGCTAGATTTCATACTGAGTCTCAATTATAATGTTATAATGATATATCATGATGTAAACCTTATAGAGGATGGTCTCACCAACAAAGAAGTATTTAGGGATCTAATTTGGTTAGATAAGCTCTTGAAGGAGTTTATTTTACATCATTAAAGTGATTATAATAAATTGTCATTATTTATACATCCTTAACTTCTATTTTTCATCAATAAACTTCATGTCCACTTTGGTCACTGAACCATCATAAAATTGAAATGTAATTGATTTTTATGTGTTATTATTATTAAAATTTATATAATGATATATTATGATATATATTAGAAGAAACATAAGAATTTTTGTATTCCAAGGACATTATTTATATTACATGTTTTTCATTCATTTACTTCTCTATAAGAACTCACGATACAAGAAAAATGTTTTAAGGGAAAAATGACTTCATTCCACTCTCTGGTCGAAAATTAATTTCCTTCCATGTTAATGTTTTCTAAAAATATTTTAATGAAATTTATTACTATTCTCCAATGATTATTGAAAATAATTTTTTCCCATTTTTTTTAAAAAAAAATATTTAAAAGGAATTTTCTTATCATTTTATGAATGATGTGTTTTTTACTTTTTATCTAATATGTGGAAGAAATATTGATTTTTAAAAATGTATTTCTTTAATGGAATTTTAAACACTCATGACTGATAAATGATTTAACGCTTCCCTAATAAATTTTACGATTTATTTTCTAAGAAATGTATCTTGAAAATGTATTAAAAAATTAGTTTTAAAATTTTATTTTTAAAGTGGAAAGGAAATTTTCCTCATGAAATGTTCCATGTGATTTTTCAAAATCATTTTCCACGTAAGATTACATCAATTGGTGTAAATCATGATTTAATTGTTATATGATCTAACATGTATATTATTATTTTTTCTTCAAATTATTTATTATTATTATGTTGATATTTTATTAGATCTGTACCTTATTAATGGGCTATGATGTTACAAAATATTTTTGAACCCCAATTTTTTTATGGGAAATGGTATGATGTATACTTGAAGATCATGTGTAACACAATTATAATTTTAATTATATGATAGGAGGGACATATATATCCCAATAATTCATTAGTTAAATCATTATAACTCATCATATAACAATGGGATACAAGTTAACATGCTTGATCGAAAATTGGATTCAAGTTGATGAGATTGATCCACAATGGGAAAAAGGTTATGAGGGCTGATCCATCATGTTTTATGGGTTTGGTAGTTACATATGATAAAATAAATTGATTATATTGCAATTTTGGTGCCACACATTTGAACAGGATTTTATAAATCATTAATTATAATTATTTCACACTGTTTTGAATAGTGAGTTTTGGAATGATAATTATATATACCAAGAATCATGTTTATCAGCTATGACTGGTTGGGTAAGAAATTTGTAAGTATTGTTCATGATATTATCCATTATTATTACCTTCTTATTTCCTATGATCATATAATTATATATCCCATTGTTTTACCATCTTAATTTTATAAACTCACCCTTATTATGATTATTTTTCCTAGGTTATGAAGAAAGGGTTTTTATAGGGCATGTTTATAAAGAGTATAAAAATAGGAAGATCTTGATGGCAGACAATGAATATCATTCATTAAAAAAGGAAGATTTTGTACCTTATCTCAAATGATACTAATCTATTACGATCCTTGGTTGTGTATTTCTAAAATGTATTAAATGTTTTTCTAAAATGATATAATGTTTATGTATAAAAATTGTGGGACACTTTATTTGGTATCCGATAAAAATTTAGTTAACAATTCTAAACTATGATTATAAAAAATTAGTGAAAACCATAAGGATATTTATATTTATTGGAAAATATCCTATAATTTTAATGAAGGATAGAGTGAGCGGTTTCCTAGAAATTACATCCATGTCTAGATAATACAAGTGGATGTATCTCTTACCCAATTGCACATAGGGGTAATAAATCTGAAAAGTGTGAATTGAGATTTAAATCAATCATCACCTAGGGAATGGAAATATGAATTTCTTCACAATTAGTGTGACAAACCTGAGGGATATTTTTTAAAAATTCCAAAACTCGTTATGAACTATCGTGAAGGATTTGAATAGTCGATCACCATGAATGACCTAGGTAAAAACAATTATGTACTATATTGAAAAGGATTTTTTATGATATAATCATCATAAGAATGATATATAATGATTTATAAAACTAATAAAAGAATCATGAGGTTCATGATAATAATTTTGGGTTTAGAAAGGGATGCATGATTTAATAATAATGTTGAGGCTGTAACATGTTTGCTGAGATATTGAAGCACCCTAGTTCATCTTAATTTTATGAACTACTTTATATCCAGAAAATTATCAGGGAATACTAATTTATACCATTCATTATATGATGTTTAATTATTAGTGTAAACTCTTTATTTTATTATTATCACATCTTAATTATATGATTCTTATCCATTTGTTGTTATTGGGAACACGCTTCTATAAAATTTTGTTATTCTCCCCTAGTTGAATTCGATTTTATATTTGGAATAGATTGGTTCTCTCTATATGGATCCTAAATAAATTTTTATGTAATGGAAGTCACATATATATTACAAACCAACATATAATAATATTTCAATGTAACAATTAATATGGACTTATTATTGGGAGAAAATCCATTGTATGGGTCTTGATTCCGATTAAAAATGGTGTTTATATGATATGGTTGGAGAAAAAATCATCATCAATGATATTTATATTGTAAAATAGTTTATTGATTTATTTATTGAAGTGTTTTATAATATTCCATTGATATATGATGTTGAGTTCTCAATAGAACCAACATATGGGGATACACTTATTTTGAACACTTCCTATAGAATGTCCCCAATTGAGTTCCTGGAATTCAATAAGAAACTATATAAAAATATCAGAAACGGATTTTTTCATCAATTTGTGTCACCCAAGGGTGAAAAAATTTCTTTCTGTTGTGAATTAATATGAATTTATGAGACTTTGAATGGGATTTCAGGAACTGAACTAGAAAAAAATAAAAATAAGTGTATTACACCCCATATTGATGACCTGATTGATCAACTAGACAATGATCAATAATTTCCCAACATTTACCTTCATTTTAGATATCCTCAATTGAGAGTAAATAAAGAGGATATACCCAAGACTAAATTCGATATAAGGAATCGAGGTAATGAATATATATTGATGACATTTGGTCTTAATAATGCCAATGATATCTTCATGGATTTAATAAATAACGTCCTTAGAGATTTCCATGATCAATTTGGGGTAGTATTTATGGATTATATTCATATGTATTCAAAGAAAAGGTTAATTCATGAAGATAACTTTAGATTTTACTAAAGTCCCAATGAAATGATAAAATATATGAATGTTTTAAAATGTGTTATTTTTTTCTAAAAAAGGTTTCTTTTTTGTGTCATATAATCTCATGAAAGGGTATATTGGTGGATTGTTCAATGAAAGAGGATATATTTAATTATATAATAAAAAACATAGTTACTAAGATTCATTTTTTATAATTTTGGATGGAAATTATAGATTATTTATGGAAACATTATCATGGATATCCAACCAACATAATAAATTTACTTGAATGGGAGCCAAGTTCCATTGGATATATACATGTGAAGAAAATTTCAAGTAACTAAAGGGAAGGTTGGTTATTGAACTTTTTTTACATTAACCTATAGTGGATAAAGGTATGTTATCTATATTGATTCATAAAAGATTGTATTGGGATGTGTTCTCATGTAGAATGATAATGTTATATATTATTCCTCAGGATAATTGAAGGCCCATGATAAAAAATACCCAATTCATGATTTGGAGTTAGCGGTAGTAATTAACCATTAAATATATGAAGGAATTATATTTATAGAGGATGGATTGATATATATACTATTTATAAATTTTTGATTTATATATTCATAGATAAAGAGTTAAATGTACATTGGAGAAGATATTTAGATCTTATTGTTGATTATGTCTACTCAATACATTAGCACCCTAGGTATGTGAAATAGATGACCAAAGCCTTGAAATCAAAGGAACATGCTATTTTAACCCCAATGAGGATACAAAATACAATATATATGTATTTACAATGGATGAATATTTAAATATTGAATGAATGGAGGAAATATCATCCTACTTGAGTTAATGTTAAACCATATATCCAACTGAATCATAAGGGGGAACAAAAGTAAGATGTGGAACTACCAAAGTTGGTTAGAGATACTCTTTTGATTAAACATGACTATAATGGTAGAAAAAGGTTCAAGAACCATGTATGTGTTCTATTGTTACCCGATTTAATAAAGGAGTTATTAATAGAAGATCATAGTTGTTTATTATTTATTTTTTCTATAATTATAAATATGTGTATAGATTTAAAAGAGTATTTATGGTCGAATGTTTTAAAGAGGGATATTTTTCAATTTGAATCATAATGCATAGTGTGTCAGAAATTTATAGCTAAGAGGCAGATATCTAAATATATTTTTCAACCATGACTTATATAAGAATGGAAAATGAAAAACATCATCATGTATTTTGTTATTTTACATCCCAAAACCACTAAAGTGAATAATGTTATATGAATAACATTCATAAGTTAGCACACTAATTTATATCATTGAATATTTCTATTTGAGTCATATTTTTTGGGATATAGATTATGGATGTTGTGTGGTAAAATGGAGTACCACATTCTGTTGTATCTGATCATGATCCAATAATTTTCTCTTTGTTATAGGAAAGTCATCAGTATTCACTGGATACATATTTCAGTTTCATCATTGTAGATCATCCTTAGATAGATGGTAAGTTGGAGTGAAAATAAAAACAAAAGAGGATATGTTGTGACACTGTTCTATGAATTTGAAAGGTGGTTGAGATTAATCCCTTCCTCTAGTTTATTTGTCATTCAAAAATAACTCTCAATTAATTATTCACATTGATCCTTATGAATCCCTGTATGGAAATAATTTTATATATCTAATGTTTAGGAATAAATTTGGATAAAGGAAGATATTGGGACCTAAGAAATCTAATGAAATTTTAGTGAAGGTTAGATCCATTCAGCAACACATAAGGGAAGCATAAATTCAATAGAGATGTTATACTAAAACTCACTATCATTATCTAGAATTCGAATTCAACGACAAGGTTTTCATAAGAATTATCTATTTAATAAGGTAGTGATATTTGGAAATAAAGTAAATATAATATCTATGTATAAAAATCTCTTTGAAATTCTTCACCATGTTAGGATGCAATCTTATCAATTGAAACATCCACCAAACATCTCTCATTTTCATGATGTTTTTATGTATCTCTCCAAAGAATGTACATACCTGATCCACAACATATACTAATCTAAGTTGTCTTACAAGTGGAACCCAATCATTCTAATAAGGAATATTTGATTGATATTCCAGATCCTAGAGATAATGTGCAAAAAACCCACTCACATGGACAATGTTTTGTGGTGAAACCACCAGCCTGAAGAAGTTATAAGGGAACATGAGGATATGGTGAGGATGATGATGTATCCTATGTTTATTGTATCATAGTTAAAATTATCCCATGGAAAAATACATTTTAATGGGTGTATAATGTGACACCCTCAGATTTTAGAAAATATGTTTCCCATAAAATTAATTTCTTCGATAGTTTATGTTACACACTACCTCGAGTTTAAATGAAACTTGGCATGCTATAAAAATATTGTTATAAAATATGATAGTTACTAACTAACTACATGAATGGTAGTTATGAATATAATTAACTAGATTATAAAAATATATTATTTACTAATATATATAAAAATTATTCATTTGTAACCAATTAATTAAAAATAAATAAAAACCATTTAAAAATAATGGAATTCTTTATGTGAAAACAATTTTTAGCCACCCAAAAGAATTTAATATCAATAAATTAAATAAATAACCTTTTATAAATGATATTAATGAAATATTTATATTATATATTAAATAAAATGTTTCATAATTCTTTATATATGTAACTTATGTATGAGATATGAATAAATATCATTTTATATTTAAAACTACATTTTTTTTAAATGTTGGTTTGTCGCAATTTTTTCACTTTTTGAATATGATTTTCTGTAAGTTTTGAAAATTTATTTGAAAAAGTAAATTAATTTTTAAAATAATCATGTCAATATTATCTTAGAGTGATGTTCTGTTAATATTCTTAAAATTTCATGTTTTTAGTGAATAGTGAATAAATGGTTTTTTTAAAAAGTTTCATTTAATTTAAAACATTTAAATACATAAAAATTGTTTTTTATGGTTTAAAAAATAAATATAGTTAAATTATATTATTAATAATTAAATTTAGGTCCTTAAAATCATTTTAATTTTTAATTTAAATGAAAAATATTTTTAAAAATAAGAAAATTATTTCATTCGATGATCATTTTTCCGTTCTGTCATTGAGTTTATTTTTTAAGAAAAATTACACTTATAAAAACGAATTTAAAAAAAATATTTTATATTTCTAATAATAATAATTAATTTTATACAATAATTATTGCTTAATGTTTTGTCAAAATGAATAATATAAACCCTGAAAATTAATTTAGTGGTTAAGGCTTAAGAGGGATTAGTGAAGGGTAAATCTAAATAGATTAGGAATGATTTCTAATGAAACATGTATAAATATTATTTTTTAGCCATATTCAAAATGTATCCTTATAAATGTCTGAATATATGTTCATATGGAATCATTTATCTTGTTAATTTATTTATCATTTTGGGTTCTTTTATGAAATTTCCAAAAGTTTCTATGTGGGTTCCATTCTCCACTTTTAGAAGGGAACCCAAATCCTCTACTCTACCCCATTAAAAACCATTTTGTTTTGAAAATAAAATACCAAATACATTTATTAATTATACACCACAATTTTAGCATCATTATTTTCATTATGAACCCCTTTTAAGAAGGATTTTGGTGCACACCTAATATGATTGTTCGAAGTAGTGATATCTTTCATAACCGAATTTTTTTAATTTATTTATTCTTCCACATATATCAAATAATATTAAAATATGATTATGTAATTACATAATTATATTTCATATAATGATATTATATTATTTCAAGGACAAAACCTACATATATACCATATTCCACCAAATGGGAAATGAAACTGTTAATAGTGTTTATGACGGACCACCACCTCAAGAATAGATTTAATTGTTTTTACATGAACACATCAGAAAAAAAACAAAATAATTATGGATATAAATTATATATATAATTAATAAAATAATTATACTTATATAATCTTATTATAACGTATAAATTATTACTCTTTATTTCATGAGAATACCATAATGACATTTATTTGTACGGTGAACGACACCCTCACGAAGAGATGGGATTTATTTTTCACAAAAAATTTACATGGATAGTAAAAATGATAAATTTAATGATTTAATAGGATATATATAAAATAATATTTAATATTTAAAGGTGAACAATTATTTACCTTTATTTTTTTCATTCATCAAAAAATATAAATGTTATTCAAGCGTACATACTACCTTTTGTCTCCATGAAAAGTGTATTTCATTTTAATACCTATAAAATTTATGAATTTTATTAAATATACATTTAAATAATATATATAATATTTATATCAAGTTAAAAATTATATATTTGATAATACCCTGATCAATGTAAAATTACTAATAATATCAAATCAAAACATACATGAGAAACAAAGCAGTTATTACCTGAAACATGATTTTGAGATGGAATTGTCAATAAACGTGTAATAAAAGGTTATTGGTAAAGAATATATGGTATAACACATACAAATATTGTAAAATATTATATTTTTATGAATATTGTACATATTATAAAGGATTTTTGAATGTGTACAAAAAAATTTGATACTTATGGTATGTATTTTTTAGTCCCCCTTATATTTCTTGGATAAATATTCCATATTCACCACTTGTTTATTCTATATGATGTATATACTACCCCATTATAATGTTACAAAATTAATTTCATTTTTTAAGATATTTAATGTTTAAATTTATTCTATCCTTTAATAGGGATTACAATTCAAAATAGTACCAAAGAAGTAAGGTATTTTTTCAAAAAATTACTTATTTGTGAAATAAGTTATATTATGTGCCTATATTCTTCTATGGGGGACATATAATATCACACTGACATGTTATATAATAAATTTTTTTTTATAAATAATGTTTTTTAATGATATAATTTCATGGGGATTATGGTTTAAATGTTTCCAAAGTTTTAGTAATTTTATGTTACAATCTCATTATTTATCATGATTGATTATGATTAAATTTTAAATGATGATATCTTATAATATATCCCTCAATAAACTCATTAATTTTATTCTAATTTTATTATTTCTATATTATACATGTTTTCCTTCATTTTCTTATATTTATTCACTCAAGATATCAAAAATATGTTTTATAGAAAAATCTAATTTATTTCCCTTTTCAATTGAAAATTCCTTTTATTCGTTGTCCACGACTTATAGAAATGTTTTAGACATTTTTATTACTATTATAAAATTATTATTTAAAAACAATTTTCCAAACTTTTAATTTTGAATAAAATAGTTTAAAAGGAATATTCTTGTTATTTTCCAAATGATGTACTTTTTAATTTTTACCAGAAATGTGAATGGAATCTGTATTTTTTAATTTTTATGACATGAATATAAAAGAATTATTTAAATAAAAGGAAAATGAAAAAATGACCAAACAATGATTTAAATAGTCCTTTATATGAATCCATGGTTATTTTAAATGATAATGATTTTTTAAATGTTTTCTAATTAATTAATTTTAAAATTTCATTTTGAAAGTGAAAATGATATTTTTCTCAAAAATGCTCCGAGTGATATTTCAAAAACATTTTCCATCTATTATGACAACATTTTATTTTACAAATTATTTATTGGGGATGTAATTCATTATTAACACTCATATTTTTTATTGAAATGTTTTTTGATTATGATAAGGAAATTTTTATGAAACTTGTTCCTTTTCTTAAAAGTTATAATACGATGAAATGTTTATGAAACCCATTTCATTTCATGTGTTTTTATATAATAAATGTTCTTTGAAATTATGGTACACATATTATTTATTTTCATTATATGAAGGGTTTTAAATATATATCCTTCAAATTTGTTGGGTATATCATTATATCTCATGAGATAACACTGGAAAATATGTCTATAGGCATGATCTATAATGGGAAATAGGTTATGAGGCTAGATCCACATTGTTTCGTGGTTTTGGTATTTAAACATGATAAATAAAATATTTTATATTCAAAAAATGGTTTTACAATTTTTTCATTAGTTTATGGTTCATTAATTATGTTGATTTCAAATTCTTATAAATCAAGTCTTTTGGACTTGTGATGATTTATTCCATCACTCATGTTTATAATATATGACAGGTTTAGTATGAAATTTTTATATTATGTTCATGATCTCACATGATTATTCTTATCTTATGATTTCATATGATTATAGAATGATATCTCCCTTGTTTACCATGACTAAGAATATGATCTCACCAATAATTATGTTTCATTTTCCCATGTTTTGAATAATTTTTTTACATAGGTCATGTTTATGAAAAGTATAAAATGGGTAAGATATTTATGGGTGATATTGAACTACATTCATTAAATAAGAACACTTTATCCCAAGTCTATAATGAAACAAAAACATTGTGGTCCTCATACATGTATTTTTAAAATTTATTTAATATTCATCTAAAAGATGTGGTCTTTACATTTGAAATTACTAGGTATTTTAGTTAGTTAGGATATTTCATATAATTTATTTAATCATTTTTTTATGTAAATTACATTTAACCTCTTTAATTTCTTTTTAATAGATATTAAAAACATTAACATTGGAATTCAACATTAAATATTTCTCTATTCACATTTTATTATAGTATTCTCTATCTAGTTTTACATCCAGTAACTCTATCTAGTGGAGTTTGAAGATAGATACCCCATTTTCACATGTTTCTTATCTGATCACCTTAGTATAATGTCCATCCAATAAAACATAGTATAAATTCTCTGTCTAGTATCTTTTGAAAAATTCTGCTCCAATCTGTTAGGCCAATCTCTTGATCACACCATCTATTTGATACTATCATTATGCGAAACTATCCCTCATATACTCCTGAGTAGTGCTTCATAAACTATTTTTTCTGATCAACTCAACAAATTAGTTGTTCTCTGACTCACATTATATAAAATTTCAAAATAAATCTTCTATGCATCTACCCAAATTATACATAAAAGGTTTCTCTATGAGAATAGGGAAAGATGTAGACTAAATTCAAAACTTCCCACTTAATAATTTCATCATACATATAAAAAACATCATTCAATTGAATTTATTGAAGACAAATCAAGACCTAGTTTTAACTAAATCATTCAAGATTCCATTAGACTCGATGATAATTAAGGACCATTCCTCCATGATATTCAAAACAGTGAATGATTAGTTTACTATCGTCACATTTGATATCATTATGAAATTTTTGTAATATACATCAAACTGGTATAACTTTATACCACTCAATAATATGGAAGGATTTCATAGAATCATTTTTTACTTCTATAACAACATATAATGTTCCTAAATGACTTTATATGAACATATTGAAAGTCCTTAAATAGAAAAATAAATAATCTAAGAACATTTATTTGAACATTAAATCAGATTCATTCACACACTAACCTCTAATTGATGAATTTCACATAGAAAAATATATATACTATATTCATCAAATTATATTTTTCTGGTGATTTTGATACTTGTGTCTAATAATCTAGTAATAACATCACAACATAAATATGAACATATTAATCTGATAGACATTGTAGAAAAGAAAACATATTTCAACAATTCCTGAAATTATTATGATGAACTCCAACTAATGGAATTTTGAGATATCATCTAATGTCCTTTATCTATTAATAGTTTCCATTGAAATCCCATTTTACTTTTACAATATTCCTCTAATTGAGAATCTCCACAAAATATTTTCTGATAAAACATTATACTTTTTCATTTACCCTTACATAGATTATGTAAATGGAATGATACCCTTACCCAATATTCTCCAACGCCATTATTTAGTGAATAACATTTTACTACCACATCATTCAAAACATCATAAAAATGTAACAAAAACCCCACTCATCCAAACCTCTGACAAATAGATTTTATCCATTGAACATCCTCTGAATATCATTGTATGAATTTTTTACATTGAAAAGATTTTATCACCATTTTATCTTAGATTGGATCATGAGGTCATTCAGTACTAATGATGTTAGATGTTTTATATCTATAAAATAATCTCCATATTTAGTCATTGAACACTATGTACAAAGAAATATATATCTATCTTAAGAGAATAATTCAACATAAAACATAGGCTAACAATGTCTATCTAATAAATTAAACCTAATGAACATGGTTTGGCAGAATCAATATGATATTTTACCATTTGATTATCCATATTGGGTATATTAAAAAATAAGTATATTAATGATTGGAAATAATATACAACCCTTTTGAGAAACCCACTATATTCATAATGTTCATATAAAATATCTTCTAAACTTCTTATTTTTTTTTATGGAAACACATAAATAATTTTTGGTCTATATATATATATATATAAATAGTCCTTAATAAAAAAAATTAAATTAAAAAAATCATGTTTTTGTGATTTTTTTGATTATTCTAAATTTCATTTTATTCATGTTTTTTATTAGTGTGATTAAAAATAAAAGTAGAAGAATGATTTTTTTACTCTTTTCTATTTTCACAATTATAAATAAATGGTTGTGGATTCTTCAAAACTAGAATTTGGATACATATAACATTCTATATAAAATATTCAACTACTAGAAATTGTGATTTATTAAAACCATGTGTTTTAAATGTCATAACATTTTGAAACTATTATATATTATTTTAAATATATACTTCTTTATTATAATTGTAGTAGTGATACCATGGAAAGGCCTTGTTATAATGGAGAAGGATATCCCAGTTTAAAGATCTTATAACTTGTAAACTTCACAAGGTAGATTTATATACTCAATTGTGTGATCCTCAATAAAAGGATCTAAATAAAATATCCAAACACAGACATGGTATTGGTGGAGTGGATTAGGGGAAGTTACACGAAAACCCTACACCACTATGATAATAAATTATGTACTATATTTACATGTCATTATTTATGCTTCAAAACCAAATCTAAAAATTTGGGTAGACTAAAAGAGCTAATTGGAGAGGGAATTTAAGTTATAGATGTTAAAATTCAATAACTCATTTGACCTTACCGTTGACATATTATAACAAAAATATGGGAAAATATTAGTTCTGAGATCAAGTTCCATGATAATGGTATATAAAAGAAATAATTTTTGGATAGATTTATGAAAATAAATGTCATGGGGTGTATGTTATGAAACAGCTTGAGATTCCATCCAAGAAGTCACCTAGACTGTGATTCCATCTAATCTGGTAAGAAAACTGGCATGTGAGATGTCTTGAAGGACATTATCGATCCTCATAGGAATTAAACTAGTGTTTTTGGAATCAGGGAACTCGTTTTGGAACAATTTTCCTATAATATTAACCAACAACAACATCAATAATTATAAAAATCATCCATACCGAGAGCTTTAACAAAAGAAAGATACATAAGTTTATTAGAATTCATCGATAGCATATTAATAAAATGAAAAAAGAAAAGGGGAACAAAAATACTGCCACAAATCACTTTGTGACACAAGGGAAAATAACCTATCACATCCCTAGAAACACGTGACCCAAAATGCCACGAGAGTGAGTACCATACACCACTATGTGAAGCCTTACCCTTACCTTATCCAGAAAGATCATGATGGATAAATACCCATTGGGTTTATTATGAGTGCGAGGTCCCTTTCCTAGTATGATCCCACTTAGTATATATTTCATAAACATTATAATACAAATAACTGGTGTTTGTTTTAAATGAAATAAAAAATTTGATTTATCCATTCATTAGTATTTATAAGAAATGTGATGAAATTTAGAAAACTGTTTACTAGGTAAAAAATAAAACATAATAACCTTAGGGAATCCATATGTATATAAAGTTATTGGGGACTAAGGATCCTTATACTCATGGTGATCAATTTGTAACTATATCCCTAACCATGGATGATCTAAATCCATGAGATCAAATTTTATTAGTTAGTCTATGAAATGATAACTAATCTAGAATACTTGTTTTAGTGTACCCACTATGTGCCCAGGATTCCCACATTATTTTACCTTTTTATCAAGCCATTAAAAATCCTTATTCATCATATTCCCAACAACCACATGCTAAAGCACAATATTTCAATTCAATACCACATGGGAATTGTATTTAAAAACATTAAAAAAGAAAATTTCCATTTAAATATGTCATTAAAATATTTTTAAAAAAATAGGATGTATTCAAATTTATATGTAAGGTTATTTATGTTGTCAAACAAAGGAAGCATATGAAACAACCTATCATTTCCCATGATATCACTAGGAACCATTTGGAAACTATATTCCAAGAAGATATGGGATACAATGGAGTCCATAAATAACCATAAACATCAAACCACATAGAATAGTGTTTTGATTAAACCATACATGGGTCTTCATGACAACTAGGTGGGAGAAAACATGGGAAGTAAGTAAAAAAACCAATTTAATGGGGGTGGATTCACCTATATTTATGTTTTATGAATAACCATGCAAAAATTATTACAAAATGGATCAAATAGGGGAGGGAAGGATAAGGATTCCATGCCTAGAGCTAGAAGGGATGAGAATTAAAAAACATGTTCTGGAAGGTGTTATATTACACCAGGGTTAGTTTAAGAATTTAAAATATTTTAATGATTGGGAAGATGACATAGATTGGCCATACAATTTTCCAAAATTTATTTTAAAAATTCAAGCACTGATAATTCTACTAGAATGGAAACAATGTTTGTTCACACTATTTTAAAAACCATGCATGTGCCATGGAGGTTCTACTGTGCCACAACCTTGGCTTAGTTGATTTTATGGGGTTGGTGCATATTTTTTTCAAACTATACATCAATCATGCACTATTTATTTTTCTTTAAACACATCAAATTTTAATGAAAATTTTCTAAAATTATATGGATAAAAGGAACACTATATTTAAAAAATAATTACCTCAATATAACAATGTGGGTATGACAATTATCGACACCGTGTAACTTTCCACCCCTAAAAATTCATTCCATTGAATGATGAGAGAGTTAGTGAGTCCATTTTTCCTTTACCTAATAATTAGTTTCAAACATCTCATTCCCATCAATCCTATATTTCTGTAAGACCCAAATACATCAAATATATTTCCATCAATGATCCTTTACTTGAGACTTGAAAAATTGAATTGGATTCTCATTCACTGAAAAACTGGCTTCATGTTCAAAATATTCCCAACTCAACACACGGTATGGATTAAAAATATTTATTTTCGACTAGAATATATTGAAAATTTCATTAATTAATCATTAATTTGAATGAAATTACATGTGGTATGCACCCTTACCAATCCTCTGTATGATCTCAAAAGGACTTACATACCTTGGAGCAAGAATTCCAAGCTTCCCAAGGTAACAATAGCTTAAATTTTCTTTCATTATTAGAAAAATATGGCCAACCATTGATAACTCAAAGGTTCCATGTGAATGGTCAATGTATGAATTGTTTTTACCCTACATTCTCATTAAATGCCTCTTAATTTTCTAGATCATTTCAGTTGGTTCTTGAATAATGTTTGGTCCCCCTAAAAAATTCTCACCCACTTTTGTCCAATAATGATAGGATATGGATGGGATTCCATGAACAAGGGTTTAGAAAATTCTAGTGGGTTATATGAGTGGATAATCATGGTTAAAGTAAGGGTAGAAGTGGCATTTCATTTTTTAATATTTCTATGTAGGATTCAAAGTTTGGCCACACAGTTTACCTAATTGTGTGCCAAACATGTGGATCATTACTACATAACCTAGGCACCCGAAATGATAGAACATAATTCTATATAAACCATGAACCAAACATGAAATTTAAAATTTATAAAAACTAAACACCTAATGGACGGTTATGCTTAAAAATTATCCAACCATGCAGTTGAATGTTTTTTTCAAAAGTTCAAAATTCCAATGATAAACATACTGGAAAAATGAATGAAATTGACTGATAATAATTAGAATATACATACCTAAAAATGATATCACTGGTTTTATATTTTCTTTCATATCACTTATCTTTTTTTATTCTCCTATTTCCATTGAGAATATTTCATCACATAGTAGTTATATATATTCATTATCATTAATAAGTTTGATGAAAATGTTTCAATTTTATAACATTAATACCAATTATTTTCCAATTAAATTGGATTCCAATTCAAAGTATGTTTCTTTATCCTATAGACTTTAAATATACTCAAATATGAAAGTGAAAAATTTAGTAGAGAAATTTTGAAAATAATTGTTAACATCTTAGTGAAAAATAATAGAGTGATTTAGTATACCCAAACTCTTAAATTCGAAAACAAGATTCATCAAGAGGATAATAATAAAATGATATTATAGATATACTTCCACTTTTTTTAAATTCATCTCATGGTGAATTATCATTAAATTTATTCATATAATATAGTTTTCTATTCTTCATATCTTCCCATTTATTTTTTATTATTTAAAATTTTTTAAAATATAGTCGTCATGTTTAATCTAAAAAGAATCATTCATAATTCTTGAAATATTAGTTTAATATATTTTAAATAAATTAACTCCAAAAAATTTATCTAATCAGTAGATGAAACATCATTATGGTACCATAGGTGATGCCTTGTAGGATTGTGAAATTTCAAAGTGAATAGGTTGAATCATTATGATATCTAATTTTACAAACTAAATTAAACTTATGAAATAAAATCTATAGAGATATTAAGATAAAATATATCTCATATAAATCCTGAAATATAAACACTACATTCATGAAATTAAGTGAAGTGATCACAACCCATCATATGTTTACAATTTTCTCCCTAGTGTGGGTAACTAAAAACATTCTTTCAATGCGTTGAGCATGAGAGACTAATGTTTCACTACTATAATAATGTGTACTATAATAGGAAAGTTATCATAATTAACCATTGATATTTTTCCCAATATTCAGTTGTCTTCCTATAAGTTATTTATACAAACTTCAACAAGAAGACAATGCACCATTCAATCTCACTAATGAATAATATCATTATTATGTTCTTATATTCCATAGTATTATAATAGAAGACCTTATTACTCAAAAGTAGGTCATAAACTTACACATAATGAATAAACTGTTCATCTCATGCATATGAATTATTCTGTCAATATTTATAACTTTCAACACAAGAATAATCATGTATCTCCAAGTTCTATTCTTCCTAAACTCCTTGAATATTATGAATCAATTATTTCTTTTAAAATTAAATTTACTTCTGATCCACTATACTTATGAATAATATTTTTCATACTTGAACTAACTCTAAATTTGATATTATTTTGAGAAACATAGATATATAGAAGATGCAATTTCTTTATCTTTATTCTTTCAACAAATCAAATGATATTATGAAATCTTCAGGATAGTCTCACTTCTTATCTACTCAAATGAACTTCCTGAAAATATAGGTTGGAGTTAATTTTTCCTTGACGCATATATGTTTTTATTATATTCAATTAAATATTTATCAATATCATCAGTCTCTCTTTGACTCATCACTTCCCCTTTATATAAAAAATGTTGTCTATTGAAATTCCCATGAAAGTAAATTTAGGTAATCAATTGAATTTACAAAATTTTCAATATTTTAATATTCTCATTCAAACCTCATTAAATCTTATTTATCGCTCGTAATGAATTTAGAATGACTAACATGTATTCTTATTTAATTATAAATTGTCCTCTTATGAATCCTACGAAAAAGTTATCTTAAAACTATACATAAGAATAATTATATTTAGATTGTTAATAAAATTTAAACATCATAACATTCAATATTTTAGAAACATATAGATTCATTATCATTCATTTTATTACCATACATATCCTAAATATTATTATAATATAACCATTTTATCATTTGAGCTAATCCAAAAAATATTATGAAATCTTTCATAGTTACAATTTTATAGTATCAACTCATAATATGAGTTTTGTATAAATAAATATGAGAATATAATGTATCTTTTGTTCTACATGAAATTCATGATATGACATAACCTTTGGTATCCATATATTCTAAACATTTGTGCATCGGCATATTATCTTCTATAAAAACTATACCTGATAACTCATGATTACACTGATATTTTAGAGTTAATATTTCATACTAATGATTATTTTATAATTATGGGTAATCTATGTTATGTTCTTCTAATTTTTATTTTTTTAATGAGTTTCAATACACTCATAATATCCATGGCCACTATAAACATTTTAATACATTCAAGGATTTCCCAGCAACTTGAACTAACATCATCAATGAATACATACATGGAATTATTCTTCATACAATTTATTATTATTTGGGAGTCACCTTCTAAAACATAATGCTTTAAGAATATCCTCAACATTAAATAATTCTATCCCATAGAATCATCTCCTTGAAATTGATTCTTTTTCCTTTCTCGATTAGAATTTCATTCATTGTAACTGTTCTATAAACACAGGACATCATGAATTTCTTCTAATATAGAACTTGTTTATAATTATGTAACAATGTAAATATTTTTTAGTATTTTATATAAAATTATTAATTCTCATTACATTAAAACTCTATTTTGGATCTCTCATCAACTAATTATAGATATCATTTTATAGGACCATATTTCTTAAGCACTTATGTTTGGAATTTATTACTCCATTAAATTTTTATTAAACTCACTTTGAATTATAATAAATTATCTTCTCAACACTTATATACTAAAATACATTCCATTTAGAAAATATAAGTTATTAGCTATTTCAACATCCACTTAAATCCTTCAAGAAAATATTTCTTTGGATTCACTTTGGTTCGGAAATAATTCATCTAATACTACTATTTTAGGATACCAATCATGTTATTAAGTACTCCTTTTACAAAAAATAGTTTTTCTATAATAATAATCTTTATTAGTAGAATATCCTTTAGGATAATGAAAGATATAGCGTTGTCACAATTATTTTGTCATCAATCATGCATAGTTTCACAAAAAACAATAATTCTCTTACTAAATATACATCCGGATGGATTTTCATAAACATCATCATGACCATGTATTTGGAAAGGATTTCAATAACCATCAAACTTTTCAACAGATTCTAAATATGTTTATAGCAATAATCAATAAATTTACATTAAAATTTATTAAATTGAGGAAAAAATCATTTACAAATTTAATTTTTATTCATAATTATTATGGAAATACATCTTATTATAGAATCAGAAATACCCATAAAAATTCACAATTTCTTAATGAGTTACAATCTAAAATAAATATTATTGATCTTATAGAATTATATCATTCAAAATATAAATTTTTTAATTTAATTTCAAATTATCATAATCATATTTATAAGATGTCTTTAATATCTTCCTTCCTTGAAATGCTTCATTAATCAATGGGTTCTTTAATCTCTTCATTTATTGTGTACTTCATCAACACCCAAAATTAATTGAAAAAAATACCCATTAATATAAATTATTAAAATTAATTGAGACTATCATTATCAAAAAAATTTGGGATCTTCACTGGTGAATTAATTTAGATTTTTTAATGTATCATGGAGAGGCATATATTTTTATTGTCCTAAAAGAATAATATACATGAAAAGATTTATGAAGTAGATTAAAAATGGTTAGACAAAGAGTTATGGGAACTATGTGAAATAATTATGTGTCTTCAATTATTGATTTATTGAATTAACATAAACTCAAAGGTAAGATCAAGGATATCTCACCAATTCATGGATTGCCTTTTTGTATCTGTTAATATCTTGATTTCAGTATTTGATTCCCTCTTCGAGATATTGAATCCATGGGTATATTTTAGGAGGTTAATAATATTATTCTTCACGAGAGGGATTTGAGGATTTGACCCAATCATTAGACTAGTACATCGGTCATAAGATGCTACGGGAATCAAAAAAAGGTCTTACTGGACAATTTTCTCCCAATTATAAAACAATAATTTTTGAAAGCCTGATTAATATTAAGATTAAGATCGAGCTTCAATACTTGACTCATTATATAATATTAAATACCAAATTATATAATAAATTATTTTTTTTACAAAAATAACATATTTTATTTATTATTCAAAATTAGTGATTATTAAAAAAAACATAATTTAATTTAATAATATGTCATGTCCCAATTAATAAACAAACAAACAAATTTAAATAATTAATTTTTATCAAGTCCTAATTAATATGTAAATTAGTCTTGAATCATCCTATAATGGGATGAAAAATAAATATTTTAGTTATTTTGTTTTCCAAACTCAATAAGTTTCACCTATGTATATTTTAGACCACAAAATTTAGATATTCTCTAGAAATATTTCATTTATGAAACTAGATATAATGCCTTTTATGAGATTGGATAATTTCATTTATTTTTTAATTTATTATAATAAATGACGAAATAAAATAATTTTCAATTTTTAAAAACGGGATTTATATAAATTTTTGGTTATTTACATGGTACTTTTTTTGGAAATTTATCCTTTTCAAAACATTAGTCATTTTGATTAATTTTTTTTACTAGGAAATAATTTGTTTAAAAGGAAATGGTTTTTGAAATTAGTAACATTAGTGGATGATTTTTTTTATTAAATTTCATTTCATGTTTTTTAGGAGTAATATCTTATTGGATTATTTTTTTGTACAGAAATATATATATATATATTTTTTATGGTAAACTGATTTGTATAAAATTACCCATTGAATGGGTTGAGTATGTCTAATTATTTATTTTTTTGTGATTTATCATATAGTTTGTGGGAATGTATAAAATATATTTTCATTAGAATGTGATGGAATTAGGTGTATGTGAATCACCCAAAGAGGTGTGTGAATCCTAGTGTGCACCAATTATAACATTTCATTTATGTATGTCTTCCTGGTAATAGAAATATCATTCCCATGATAGAAATAACATGTTCAATATATTGTTCTCATGTGAAACTAATCTAAACATATAACATATTCGAATAAGTTAATTTAAATACTTCTTATAATATGAGGTTTTACTTGTTTCAGTACAAAGGGATAATCCATGAAGAATAGATCAAAAGTATATCAATGTAACAAAAGTTAATATTAGTCACTGTAATTCTAATATTTTTTTAGAAAATGTATAATATTGATCCTTGGGTTTATCTATTTTCTTTCATCCACTCACTAATTAAGAGATGGTAACTCCTAGTTTATTTCGTTGAATGTCTCTTTAATAGTTTATAATCATGGTTGTATCTTAAAGGTCAGTGTAGGCTATTGATACACTACACATCATTTTTACTGATATATACCATGTTATGATATATTATCATTTCCATCCTCCTTATTGGATTAGGTTAACTATAAAAAGTGAGTTTTTAGTATTTCCCTTTCATAATAACATTGTATAAATAATAAATTATCAATAGAAGTTAAAAAAACATTATGGATCTCCACTTTATCTCAAAAACTATAAATATCAATCTCAAACACTAGATTTCATCATATTCATTCAGTTAAGTTCTTTTTTTATTAGAATGGAGTACTCAATAGGGGTAAATTTAGTATTCAAAAAAAATTATATTAAGTTAAATTTATGAAACAAAATATCTCGGTTTAGAAAACACCTTGCTAACTAATACAATAGGTATATCAGATTTAATGTTTCAAAATATCCTCTCATAATATTAACCAAATTAAATTGGAATAACTTATTATTATCCAAATAATTTTATATTATTTTACATTCAAAAAATTGTATATATATCATATGTTCAATCATGTTATCAAATTATATTTTGAGAAATATACTTATAAAAAAGAGTATCCACAGGGTAAGAAAAACATTAATACACAAAAAAAATAAAAATAAAAAAATGTTAATTATCAAGCCAAGCCCCAGTCCTCCCCAACTGAAACTAGCTTAATGTAATTTATATTTATCAAAATAAATAGGATGATCCACAACCTGAATCTGGTGTAGGTTACAACAACACCTAGGATTGTCTAATATTACTACACATCCTCATACACAGTTTCCATGGGATATAAATATTAAAAAATAAGGGAAATAATATATGATTACTATTATATCATCTAAGAGAGTATTTTATTTAATAGATATTAAAATTCATTCAATAAAACTCAAATGTAACATAAAATATAAAGATAGAAATTAGTACTTAATGTAGTGTTAGATCAAAAATCAATTGTTTTGCCAAATTCCCTTCTCTTCCAGATGTCATCCTTCAATTTTCAGATCAATGAATATTATTATAAAGTGTAATATGATATTTCGTAGAATTACATGTTAAAAAAGATACTCACAGTTGCTTTAAACTAAGAATTTGTTGGCATTTATTCACTTAAACATATTCTCTATCAGCAGTATTATTAAAAAATAAAATCATCATAAAATGTTAAATTGGATAATGATCATTACGAATACCTATATTTAGTATGAAATTTGGGTGTAGTAATTGATTATAACCAAGTAATAAATTTTACATAGATTGTCAAATGAAAATATATTACAAAAATATAATCTAAATTTTGAAATGGTCACTTGATGCTTTCTGTGTTAGATAATCCATAGTTTCTCCAACATAAATAAAAAAAAATTAGAATAATCCCATTATAAGTCATACGGTCAGTACGTAGAACAAGCATTCGCTTTAGCTAATTGTGAATTCAAACAAATTCTATAAACCGGTTTCATCACTTTTATAAAATTACCACTTTGTTATATGTTTTCTTGACTTCATAATGTAGTTGATCATAAGTAATTTGTTTTATTTATGTGACATAACAATTTAGTGGATATAATGGAAGAATCATGTGGTTTATTCACTTAGACATGTTGTTTCTTAGTTACTCTTGTGGTCATTTGACTCACAATCTATGTGGTTCCTTCATCCCTCTGTGAAATTTAAATTGATATATAGGTTTTATCACAAGGTCAACCAAATAATTATTACAATAGATTGATTACACTTATGGTCACTTGAGAACATATATATTTTTTATCTTCTTACTCACATATTTTTGTCTAGCTTCATAGTAAATCAGATATGTATGAATATTTAAATATTGATCAGAAAATAAAAAATCCTAACAAAAAATATATTGAACATAAATTAAATAATATTTTAAATTATTAAAATAATAGATTTATTGTCTAAGGAAACAATTTCACCCTTTTGATGTTGATAAACCATTAAAAAATAAACTAAACATTTTAGTAATCAACAATTTTAAATAAAACATTATTATCTATTATAAGATGACGTATAAGGTTTACACCCACCTTAGGGATTATCAAAAATAATTACATGTAAAATGGTGATAATGTAAACAAATAAAAATTTTTAATGACATATTTGGAAATATGAGGCCTTATGAAATAATATGAATAAAAAATAGATATAATTTATCTTCCAAAATAAATAATTATTTACCATTTCCCTATCAGATCTCGTAATCTGAATCAGAATATGAAGGGTATTGAAGTATTGAATGGTCAATTGGTACATTAACTTCCTCATTGGATGGGGTATATGAATGAGTAAATGGTCTAATGTGATGAATTTCTTAGAGAATAATAAATCAGAAAGAATTGGAAGGTGGTGTATAGGATGGGGTGGTAAAAGATAAGGAAGTAGGCAATATAAGAGTAAGATGAGCTAGAATATAGATTTTAACTATATAGAGTTATGTTTTAAATATCTAATTTATATATTAAACTAGTCTTCATCAATTTTCATTTATCTATATAAAATAACCTTTAATAGTTATAATTTGATCAAGAAAATGATATATAACTAGTATATTATCAACAAAATATTTGAAGTCTAAGATTAATGAAAAAAAGTAGTCTTTATCCATAGACCTAAAATGGTTTTTCAGATCTACCATAATGAAAATCATATAGATATAATAATTCATTTGACACTTAATTACATCCTTATATTTGGTAGACTTCATTTTCACTGATTTAACAATGTCTGAGGATTATCTACATGAGATGTAAGATCCATTTACAACAATCACTTTTCATCCAATAAAATATCCAAGAGATTTTGGATTTCCTCAAAAAAAATATTTTGTAAAATATCATTATATATTGAAACAATTATAGGAGATTTTAGATCATTAATGTTGAGATTTATTTAATAATAGGGGAACATAGAGAGATACCTCTGGTCAAGCATTAAAAACATATCTATTAGATCTTTCTAAAGAACTCCCACTTGTTCTCTAAATAAGATGTGGTCATCATCCATGCTATCAACCATAAGAAATATATGTGGATTAATATGAGATTAAAAAAAATTCAATTGTAAAATAAATATCTTCTTCACTACCTTATTCTGAAACACCGCTCATCCCTATTAATGTTATTTTATAACCATCTAAAATATCATTGTTAAACTAAATAATGTCAGTCTATATATTGAAATAATAGGGTGTAGATGTAACCAATAGGGATAAAGTAGGGGCATGCGTTGATACAATGAAACCCATATTAAGGGGTCACAACATGTATTATTCATTATTCTAGGAGTCATACATAGGGTTCTCAGTCTCTTAAATCAAACTATTAAAATATTCATGTAGTAACAAAATATTTTGGAAGATTTGATTCATAGATATAATCACCATGATTGGGAAATCTAAATTTTTACATGATGTATAAGAATGAACATAATGAATTGGAGTGGATCCAAGCATATCATGTAGTATTTCATCAACTAAAAGCTCAATACTACCTTGTTCTCTATGAACTGGACAAAAATGACTCTAGACAACTTATTCAGGAGCTTTTGGAAAAACTAAAATGACATTTTATCCAATTCGGTTACACTATTATCATCCTGATCATTTATACCATCAGGATTAGGTGTAGGTTGATCTATTTTTATGAGAGGGGTCTCATGAGATTTATCCTCTTTATGAGGTGTAGAGTCAAAAACCATTTTACCCCAAATTTCAAACATTGGTGGAATGTATATAGATTTATTATCATAAAAATGACTTATAAATTTAGTAATGTTGGTTATAAATACCAATTATTCCTAAGTCTTCTCACACTCAGTTTTCACTAATACTTTAATAGGGACTAAAATTATTACGACTATAAGAGAATGAGTGAATATTACTTCATAAGATCTTAGGGATTCCTCAGTTAGGTCCACTTATACATCCTCCTTATTTTATTATAAAGAGTAATCTACCTCAACTACATGATCACGATATAAACCAAGATAATTTTTATCTCTTTGTTAGTTTGGGTCATTTTTAATATTATAGTTCTTATATAATTTCTCATTATTAGTAACAAACATTTTCTTCTATGTTTTCTGACAAAATTTCATCACATTACATGTTGTTTCATTTAGAAAAATACCACATAACGGAGTTGACTTGTCATCCTCTTGATAAATTATTCCTTTAAGATCTAGTAATGTATAGATAAACATGGGATCTATCAAGAAGTTAAACAAAGATGACATATTTCTAAAATCATCAAGGTGCCATATACGGAATCCAAGTAGACTTATCTCGACCCCTTTCACCAATAAGTATAGAAATATAAAATATCTATCCATGAGATTTTTAATGTCCCATTTTTTGGGTAAAATAGATTTCTGGATGAACTTCAATAATAAACTACATTCTCTAATATAGTCAATTTCATATAGCCTTCAAGGATTTCTTTTTTTAGTCAACCCTTATAAGGAACTTTCAATTCAAATGGGGATTATTTATGGTATAAAATCATTTAAAATATGAATAATTAATTTTTTAAGGCACCTAATATGTTGTAGAACATAAATTATAGGAAAATATTTGTTCATTGCCCTTAATAATTATCCAAAGGTGATAACACATTTATCCATCCTAAAAACTAAAATTCATCAAAATATATTTTACCAGACACATGTAAAAAAGCTCAATCATTTTCCATGAACCACTTTTTACATTCATTCTTAAAAAAACTCCTTATAATATAGATTCACTAGATTTAAACCACCTTGAGTCCACTTAATTATCTCTAACAAAATCATGATTAAATTGGTGAATCTTTAACAGATATATAGTTCTGATAGTAGTATATTTGAATCTTTTGGAGTATCTTCAGGATTATGGAGTAGCATCATCAAGAAATGAAATAATATTAGATAATATTGTATATGATTAATGGGTTGTATGGCTTGGGTTTTGTGGAGATCGTGACTGATTTAGGGTTTCAGGAATGATATGAATCTTATTCGATTGGGTCCTATTAAAATCAATAAGGGTTTCATATGAAGTAAAGAATAGAAAACAAATTAAATATAATTAAAATAATATATAAATTATATGGTATCTTGTAATTTTAAATAATGTAGGATCTATTCCAATATTTGTATGAAAAACTCAATCATTCATGTGAAAATTATTATTTAATGCGTGTTCATCTTAAGAAGAACTGTAACAATAAATTTTAATTATAAAAAAATTGAAAAATTTAGAGACTAAATACTAAATAATAAATATAACATATTAAAATAATAGAATTAAACAATATTGATAATTCAAAACTCATGTATGATGTAATTCGTTCCCTAAAAATTCAGTAGATTTAAAAAAAATTCATCATATTGATGTTCAGTCTTAATGAATTCAAGAGTGATATATTCTTTTCAAAAATAATCTCTCAAAATGTGATGTTTTATATCAATTTTTTTATATCTAGAATGTAACACCCCAAGATTTCATAGTGTGTTATTTCTTCAGAATAATTCAATAACTTACACTACACGCAACACCGAGTTCAAGCGCACCATGACATACCAAACAAACCGTTCAAAAGAGGCTATGAATAGTATTAACTAAATTTTAAACTTTATATAATCCTTATAATTTTATAATCCATATTATGAGTTTCTTAGACATAATTTAAGAACAAATTCCTTTTTTTCAGATAAAAGAATTATTTTTCAAAAATGCACTTTTACCAACTTTAATAGTGAACCCTTTTTAAATCCAATATTTTAAGCTTTTATATATTCAATTTGACTAAATAAATTTATTATTTAGAATAGGGAAATAAAAAATTTACAATGTAGCACCCCAATCTTCCACGGTACGCTTCTCTTTGAATAATACAGTAGCGTGTGTTGTACGCAACTTCGAGTTCTAACACACACCATAACCAAATCAAACTAGCCGTTATGAATAGTAATACCTACTTTTTGAAATTTTATAAATTTTATCTCTCAAAATGGACTTCATTTTTGGATTCAGAGTATGGAATTTAGCCTAAGGTGAAATTTTGGTACTTTTAGGATAACTTTAATATTTTGATGAATAGTGAAAATTACTAAATTTTAATTAAAAACAACTTTTTTAATCAAAATAATTAATAGTGATAAATTATTAATTTCAGTGGTTTTAAAGTATATTTAGAATATATTTTTACCATTAAATAAAATTTTGGTCATTGGACATAATTTCACAATTAAACCGGACATAAACAAGTATCAATCTTTTGATTGTTATTATATCTTAAAAACACGCTTTTTGTTTTGACAGCGGGAATTAATTTAAAATTTATTTCATCCACTTATGTGTTTTGAATTTGTAAAAATGGATTCCATATTTGGAATCAGGATTTCTAAATTGTTTAAATAGGTAACTTTTATTTTTAGACATTTTGAATAATTACTTCGGTAAATATTTTATTTACTATGGTTAAAGGGTAAATCTGGTAAATAAGTGTTAAAAAATAATATTATAATAATAATAAATTACCCTAAACTATGTCCTAACCTTATTGGTGGATACATGGCCGACCATGGGCATCTTTGGGTCGATTTTTTGACCCCAAGAAAGTGATACGGACACTTTATTTTAATTAAGTTCAAATAAGTACAAAAATGACATAAGCATATATCTTTTAGAAAAACAATTTTTACATAGGGTTATATATGCTGGATTTTAGACTATAAATATTCATTAGAAATATAATAATATTTCCTACATAATGATATTTTATTTATAATTTTTAAACTGTAAATAATTTAATTTATGTATGACACAATGATGATTCAGTAATTACCATAATAGTGAAAAATTAAAATAATTGATATTATAAATACCCAAATAAATATAATTTGAGACTTTTTATGAATTACACTAATTTTCTAAGTTAATATGACATGTTATAAATGATTTAATTAACTTTTCTCGAAGTAATCATTCTGTTATAAGTTTCAAAAAAATCAACTATTGAATAGTGTCAAAATTGACATAAAAGAGTTTTTAAAACAAATATTATATTATGAAATGATATTAAATTCCTAGAAATCTAAGGTTTGGAAAAGAGACTTATATCATGATAGGTTTATCATTAATGGACCACTAGGGGTATCTTGTATTTATATAGTAAGTTTATTAACAATATAATATAAAAATACAAAGAGACATTGTAAAAGTGAAACTCATTAACTTAGAGTTAATACTTAAAAGATAAGGTTAATATAGTAACCCAAACCTATCTAAATTATATTTTTTGAATGTTTTTAGAAATATACCCACCTTAACCTTTAAATAATCAACTTTGTAGCCATTAGAACCCGAATATGAATTTATTATAAACTAATATTTCTAGATTTTCCAAAGGTGACCCTCACCCCTCTTATAAAAGGGAACTCACCCTTCTCATTTCTTCACAGATTCAAAGCCTTTTGGTTCGGCCAAAATCTGCCCAAATACTCTCTAAACTTCCTTCACTACAACCTAGAGGCCTTATTTGGATCAGAAATCCAACCTAAAGAGCCCTTTTGATCAAATCAAAAGAAAGAACCTGAAGAAGAGGTAATGTTTTCACCACCCCATTTCAAGTTCCTTTCTTCTTCCACTTCTTCTTTCTTTGTTATTACCATTCTAAAATAATAAATCCAGTATCTTATATATATATACTGTGATGTTATCATAAATATGGTACAGCCATATTCAGTATTCTATCCAGCCTTTGAATAACATGTCACCATACGTGCGTACGTACGGCTTACCGTCTCCACGTCATGGTGTAATTGTTATTCAATATATTATTATTTGGATGGGTATAATAATGATCTGTAACTCATGTAAATAATAAATATAACATGATAATTATTCTGTATATATGATATTCCATCCAATTATATATTATTTTAATATCAAAAGAAAGATATTGTCGCTCGTGCGTACGTACGGACTACCGTCTCTACGAATGCGATGAGATTCATTCTCCATCGTATCCATTCAAGTATAATTTTCATTTGATGATTAATAATAGTATCTAAGGACCCGATATTATTCTGGATATGATTAAGATACAACCTATACATTACAAACAAGGCTTACGTAACAAAACATATAAAAGAAAACGAGTATGTTAACACCCGAAACAACGATAATACTAAGATATTATTAACAAATCAATGTTAAAAGATCATATATGATATCATATTAATGTATATGATTCTTGTGTAATTTAATAACAATTATTTCACCATTATACAGGAGTTTAACCTAACCCAACCAAGGAAAATTACAAGGTAAAGGGTTATTTCACAACTCTTCATTATCTGAGGTTGTTTATACGAAATAATCTACTGGGATCTCTTTATCATCCACATCCAGGCTTCATAAAAATGTATTTCAAAACATTTTTACTATTTAAAAGAATATGGTTTAAATTCATTTATACCCTTGTTTGACTTTTTATAATAGTTTTATAAAGGAATCTTCCCGTCGTTTTCCAAACAAGGTGCTTTTTAACCTTTTCGACAGAATTAAGGTAAGAGTGTTTTTTTTTGCTTATACGGTGGGTGCGGTTATTTTCCACCGTTATAAAGTCATCGAAGCTTACCTTACAAGCTTATAAGAATATTTTCAAAGAAAATGTTTTATTTTATAAATATATGAATATTAAATGATTTCAAAATAGAAAGATATATTTCTCTAAAAAGAGTTTCGATTTCATCTATGTCAATATCCTTTGATGGATTTTACGCTTATTTGAAGTTGATTTATTATGATTCAAAACTTCTATATTGTATTGAAGGTTTTGTGAAATGTTTGACTTTGGATGTACTATTTTTATACCATTCATAGTTTACGGTGAAATTATTGACATTTATTATGTTAGTTTTAATACGAATGTTTATATTATGTTTAAACCTTTTCATATGGGAATGCATTGGACTTAATATGTGACGGGTGGAGCCCTCTGTAGCTCCTCGATGCATCGGTAGGTCTCATGAGACAAACTATTGTCTTGGCACAAGGCCTTGGAAAAATCTGATTTTTAGTCTTGGAATGAGGCCTTGGCTATGTGGATATGATAGTCTGGCATTATGCATTCCATCATTATGAAAGTGGTTATTGATATTGCATGTGATTATTCAATTAGTAGAATATCCATGTGAATAAGTAAATTGAATTATTTCATTTTATTTTTGCCATACTATGTTCAAGTTCAAGTTTAAAAGGCTTTTGTTTTAGTTATACATTGCCTTAAATGTTTATGTTTATTTATGAAAGTTTCCGCTGTATTGCTTACCCTTACGGAGCGTTTGAGCTCACCCCTTTCTTTGATTTATTTTTCCCAGGATTCCAAGAAGTATATTGTGATTGATTAGAAGGGTTAAGACAAAGGAATAATGGCATTCATAAAGGATTATTTATATTGTTTTGTATGTTATGAAGTGTAATTTAACATTCATGTATGTAATCTATTTTCCAAGACTGCTAAACTAATCAGTCCTTTGGGACTTGATTCCTTGTAATCATGCCAATGTATTAAAATAATGCACCGACTCTGGGTAACTGGGGTCGGGGTGTTATAGTTGGTATCAGAGGAAGTTTTTCAATAACCTTGGAAACTATATTTAGATAAACTCTAATTAGAGCACATAGCCCTAAGATAAACTTTGAGGATTAGTATAGAAGAACTTTCTAGAATTTTGGTGTTGTAGTGATTTTGTGAGTATTTCGAGCAATACATCCCTGTCTGGATACGAGAAGGTGGAGGCGGATCTGGCACAGATGTACCTAGGGGTAAAACCCAAAAACACTACTTTGAGCTAGACTCGAACATGAACTGGTGCACGACAACGGGACTTGATGCACTCTTGGTTACGACACTCTCGGGGGATATGCTTAAGATAACTCTCATTTTCATTACAAATCATTATAAAGGGTTTATCAGTATATAATTCCCCAAAGAAATTTATTTTATGACTATGGATTATATCCCTAAACAGTTCAATTTATGTTAAGTGTTTTACAAGTATGGAATTATGTATTTTGATTCATAAACTGATCTAGTTTATGACATTGTTTAGAAATGCAGGCCAATAGAAAGAATGAGAACACCAACAATATGTGTGATCCAAAGAGTAAGGAGGATCATATCTTTCATGGTCATAATCCAGAATTTAGAAGGGAAATATTCGCCCATGTATTATCATCATATGAATAAATAGTATCATGTGTTGATAAGATAAGTAATGAATTCTCAGTGTCCTATGGCTTTGAAGGGAAGCCAGAGAAGGAAAGGATGGTAGAGAGAAGGACAGATAAAAGGAATAAGGTAAAGAAGGATTTTCCAATATGTGATAACTGTGGAAAGAAACACACTGTAACTTGCCTGAAAGCAATGGGAGTTTTTTATAAGTGTGGAGGAAAAGGGTACAAAGTATGTGACTGCAAGGGTAAGAAAATGGTTTCAAATGTACAATGCTTCATTTGCAAGGAGTTTGGACACTACACGAACCTATGTCCCAGTCATCAGACTATGCTGCAAATGATGCTATTGGATAATAATCAAGTTATGATACTACCACAGATGAAGAGGAATGATTGGAGTTCTTATGTTGATTATGTCATTTGAGTGTTGTATCAACAATGTGCTTGTTATAATAATTATGGAGTATATAAGGATTGTATTGTAGTACTATTTCATTAAGGACTTGAGATTGTGTGGAACAAAGAAAAGTGACTCAATAGCAGGATAAATTTTTGGAAAATATATGGTTGAGAGAATGATAAACCATAATATAGTTCTGATACCGAGGTAGTGATTTTGGAATAATACATGATTGATTTGGATAAATTACATTGGATATTCTTGACTACCTTGAAACTGATTAATGATTTTTATATTCCATCACTGTTGGGGTTTACAACATTTTTGAATTGAAAGAGTATATCCATTATTATTTAAGGAATAAGGGATCATGAATATAATCAATAAGGATTTATGGTAATTCAGGATTTTGCAGTGTTTTAAAAGAATACATGATGAAGGTGTTCACATGTTATTACGTAGCAAAAAGGATCTTCTTTTTTGGACTAAATCATTTTGGATAGTTCTAGTTTGGATTATTTTTGTATTTCCATAAGGGACAACCCGGAGGTTGGGCAGCAACCCGTCGCGTCCGGCAAGGCCACGAGACTTGAACCCACAACCGAAGGGCAACAAGGGTGTATCACCTACCACTGGCCCACGTAATGTCCAGGATTAAATAATGTAGTTTTTTTTAACGATCTGGTAGATGAGTTATAAATTCGTTTTTTTACCCTATACAAATAGGATAAATAGAATTTTTGTTACGTTCTATTATCTTTTAGAGTGAAAGATGAGTTTGTGGTAAAAATTAGTTAAAGGATGGAACTCTACTTGTAAGAATATATTTTTCTTCTTCTCTTATTCTATGAAGAAATTAATTCTTATACTTTATTTAAGGAATCCTAAAACCAAAAATGTGTTATCCTAATACCCCATGTTTTATTGAACCGATGGTATTTCAAATCATCATAGATTGATGAATTTAAGGACCTCAATTTTACACTTGTTTGTGATTGATGACCTCAATCACTACCTATAAGTATTTACGTTTTTCCTCCAATTATATGTCTCTAATTTCCACCAATGTTCTCCTAATCGAGATCCTAATTTGGTGGTGACCCTTTCATTTCTCTTTTCCTCATATTAAGAAAAAAAATTAGTAACCCAATTTCCGATGTGGGTTTTCCCACAAAGATATTTTCTATTTTCAACCTTTTATATTCGAAGAACAATTTAAAATTGCGAGGATTAAATTTATTGAAGGAGGGGAGAATGTAACATCCCATGATTTCATAGTGTGTTATTTCTTCAAAATAATTCAATAACTTGCACCACACGTAACACCGAGTTCAAGCGCACCATGACTTACCAAACAAGCCGTTCAAAAGAGGTTGTGAATAGTATTAACTAAATTGTAAACTTTATATAATCCTTATAATTTTATAATCCATATTATGAGTTTCTTAGACATAATGTAAGAACAAATTCCTTTTTTTCAAATAAAAGAATTATTTTTCAAAAATGCACTTTTACCAACTTTAATAGTGAACCCTTTTTAAATCTAATATTTTAAACTTTTATATATTCAATTTGACTAAATAAATTTATTATTTAGAATAGTTAAATAAAAAATTTACAATGTAACACCCCAAGCTTCCATGGTACGCTTCTCTTTGAATAATACAGTAGCGTGTGTTATACGCAACTTCGAGTTCTAACACACACCATAACCAAATCAAACTAGCCGTTATGAATAGTAATACCAACTCTTTAAAATTTTATAAATTTTATCTCTCAAAATGGACTTCATTTTTGGATTCGGAGTATCAAATTTACCCTAAGATGAAATTTTGGTACTTTTCGGATAACTTTAATATTTTGATGAATAGTGAAAATTACTAAATTTTAATTAAAAAAAAACTTTTTTAATCAAAATAATTAATAGTGATAAATTATGAATTTGAGTGGTTTTAAAGTATATTTAGAATATATTTTTACCATTTAATACAATTTTGGTCATTGGACATAATTTCACAATTAAACCGGAAATAAACAAGTATCAATCTTTTGATAGTTATTATATCTTTAAAACACGCTTTTTGTTTTGATAGCGGGAATTAATTTTAAATTAATTTATTCCACTTCTGTTTTTTGAATTTGGAAAAATGGATTCCATATTTTGAATCAGGATGTCCAAATTGTGTAAATAGGTAACTTTTATTGTTAGACATTTTGAATAATTACTTCGGTAAATATTTTATTTACTATGGTTAAAGGGTAAATCTGGTAAATAAGGGTTACCAAATAATATTATAATAAAACTAAATTACACTAAAACGTGTCCTAATCTTATTTTTGGATACATGGCCAACCATGGGCATCTTTGGGTCGATTTTCGGACCCCAAGAAAGTGATAAAGACACTTTATTTTAATTAAGTTAAAATAAGTACAAAAATGACATAAGCATATATCATATAGAAAAACAATTTTTACATAGGGTTATATATGTTGGATTTTCCACTATAAATATTTATTAGAAAGATAACAATATTTCATACATAATTATATTTTTTTTAAAATTTTTATACTTTATATAGTTTCATTTATGTATGACACAATGATGATGCAGTAATTACCATAACAGTGACCAATTAAAGTAATTGATATTATAAATACCCAAATAAATATAATTTCAGACTTTTTATGATTTAAACTAATTTTATAAGTTAATATGACATGTTAGTAATTATTTAATTAACTTTTTTCTAAGTAATAATTCTTTTATGAGTTTCACAAAAATCAACTATTGAATAGTGTCAAATTGACATAAAAGAGTTTTTAAAACAAATATTATATTATTAAATGATATTAAATTCCTAAAAATCTAAGGTTCAGAAAAGAGACTTATATCATGATAGGTGTATCATTAATGGACCACTAAGGGGTATCTTGGATGTATATAGTAAGTTTATTAATCATATAATATAAAAATACAAAGAGACATTGTAAAAGTGAAACTAATTAACTTAGAGTTAATACTTAAAGATAAGGTTAATATAGTAACCCAAACCTGTATAAATTATATTTTTTGATTGTTTTTAGACCTATCCACACCTTAAACTTTAAATAATCAACTTTTTAGCCATTATAAACCAAATATGAATTTATTATAAACTAATATTTCTAGCTTTTACAAAGGTGCCCCTCACCCCTCTTATAAAAGGGAACACCTCCTTCTCATTTCTTCACACCTTAGAAGCCTTTTGGTTCGGTAAACCTCTACCCAAATACTCTCTAAACTTACCTCACTACAACCTAGAGGCCTTAGTTTGATCAGAAATCCAACCTAAAGAGCCCTTTTGATCAAATCAAAAGAAAGAACCTGAAGAAGAGGTAATGTTTTCACCACCCCTTTTCAAGTTCCTTTCTTCTTCCACTTCATTTTTCATGGTTATTACCATTATAAAATAATAACTCCAGTATCTTATATATAATATTATTTTATTATAAATATTTTACAACCGTATTCAGTATTCTATCCATCCCTTGAATAACATGTCACCATATGTGTGTACGTACGGCTTACCGTCTCCACGTCTTGGTGTAATTGTTATTCAATATATTATTATTTGTATGGGTATAATAATGATGTGTAACTCATGTGAATAATAAATATAACATGATAATGATTCTGTATATATGATATTCCATCCAATTATATATTATTTTAATATCAAAAGAATTATATTGTCGCTCGTGCGTACGTACGGACTACCGTCTCCACGAACGCGATGAGATTCATTCTCCATCGTATCCATTCAAGTATAATTCTCATTTGAGGATTAAGAATATTATCTAAGGACTTGATATAATTCTGGATATTATTAAGATACAACCAATCCATTATAAACAAGGCTTACTTAACAAAACATATAAAAGAAAACGAGTAAGTTAACACCCAAAACAACGATAATACTAAGATATTATTAACAAATCAATGTTAAAAGATCATATATGATATCATATTAATGTATATGATTCTTGTGTAATTTAATAACAATTATTTCACCATTATACATGAGTTTAACCTAACCCAACCAAGGAAAATTACAAGGTAAGGGTTATTTCACAATCTATTCATTATCCGAGGTTGTTTATACGAAATAATCTACTGGGATCTCTTTATCATCCACATCCATGTTTCTTAAAAATGTATTTCAAAACATTTTTACTATTTAAAAGAATATGGGTTAAAGTCATTTATACCCTTGTTTTACTTTTTATAAGAGTTTTATAAAGGAATCTTTCCGTCGTTTTCCAAACAAGTTGCTTTTTAACCTTTTCGACAGAATTAAGGTAAGAATGTTTTTTTAACTTATACGGCGGGTGCGGTTATTTTCCGCTGTTATAAAATCTTCAAAGCTTCCCTTACAATATTATAAGAATATTTTAAAAGAAAATGTTTTATTTTATAAATATATTAATCTTAAATGATTTCAAAATAGAAAGAGATATTTCTCTAAAAAGAGTTTTGATTTCATCTATGTCAACATCCTTTGATGGATTTTACGCTTATTTGAAGTTGATTTATTATGATGCAAAACTTCTATATTGTATTGAAGGTTTTGTGATATGTTTTACTGTGGATGTACTATTTTTATACCATTCATAGTTTATGGTGAAATTATTGACATTTGGTATGCTAGTTTTAATATGAATGTTTATGTTATGTTTAAACCTTTTCATAAGGGAATGCATTGGACTTAATATGTGATGGGTGGAGCCCGCTATAGCTTCTCGATGCATCGGTAGGTCTCATGAGACAAACTAGTGTCTTGGCACAAGGCCTTGGAAAAATCTTATTTGTAGTCTTCGCACAAGGCCTTGGCTATGTGGTTATGATAGTCTGGCATTATGCATTCCATTATTATGAAAGTGGTTATTGATATTGCATGTGATTATTCGATTATTAGAATATCCATGTGAATAATTAAATGGAATTATTTCATTTTATTTTTGCCATACTATTTTGAATTTCAAGTTTAAAAGGCTTTTGTTTTAGTTATACATTGCCTTAAATGTTTATGCTTATTTATGAAAGTTTCCGCTCTATTGCTTACCCTTACGGAGCGTTTGATCTCACCCCTTTCTATGTTTTATTTTTCCCAGGATTCTAAGAAATATATTGTGATTGATAAGAAGGGTTAAGAGAAAGGAATAATGGCATTCATAAAGGATTATTTATGTTGTTTTGTATGTTATGAAGTGTAATGTAACATTCATGTATGTAGTCTATTTTCCAAGACTACTAAACTAATCGGTCCTTTGGGACTTGATTCCTTGTAATCATGCCAATGTATTAAAATAATGCACCGACTCTGGGTCACTGGGGTCGGGGTGTTACATAGAATGAGATATAGTATTATTAGATATGTTAATATCTATAGTGTTATCATTGATTATAGGTACATGTGTAATCCAAAATCCATCATCATGGATAGTGTGTTTCATCTATAGAATATTTCTATAAAACTATTTTCTATCTATGTATTCAACAACAGAAGTTGATAATTCGTTGTAGTTATATTTCATAATAAAAAAAGTTATTATAGAAATTTCAAAAAAGTGACATGTTCTGTAGGTTCTTTTCCTTTCTTTCTTATAACAACTAAAATTAGCATCGGTGCAACTAAGTAATTCAAAATCATTTCCTCTTGAAAAAAAAATCTTAACAAAAATGCATTCTTGTGGTATTTAGATATAATTTTTAATATATTTATATGATATTCTATAGTTTGTTTTTAAAATTTAGAAAAAAAACACAGAATATACATATTATTAGGTTAACATTTAGTTAAGTTATACAAACTTCTAATCCTACCATTTTTAGTAGTTTGGTCAACTAGTTCCCCAGTGTCATCCAAATATATCTTAATCTTTAAAATCATGGTAGTATATGTTTTTTTTTAATATCCATAAAAATCAGTTTAAAGTTCTTTAATTTATTTCATTTAATTTAATATCATTTCTTCATTAATTTGAAAATTCTAAAAACAAAGGTAGAACATTATCACACCCATTAAACTCATTTAATATTCATTATTATTATTTTTATAATTCTATACACATGGAATTTTTAGATGAACCAAATATAATATCCTAAAAATATTATTGAACTAACAAAAAAAATTTTAAATTATTTGTATAAATAAGGTTGGATCATCTATCCCTTCTTTAAAACCCTGGAAGTCAATAAAGATATGATCCTATCATAAAATTAGTAAGACCCAATTTTAAAATGTATAGGGATTTATAATGGTTAAAAACATTATTGGAAAAATATTGGTTTTGAAATCAAATTTAAATTCTAAAAAATTATTATAAAAAATAATTTCATTCAGAAATACACTCTTGAAATCCATTTGAAATAGCTTAAAATTAAGATGTGCTACATAATAATGAAGTATTATAGTGGATTCATGTATAGTTATTGGTGGAATTTTTTCGTGATAATCATTCTCTTATTCTTGACTTTTAGCCTTTGGAACCAATATAACATAATTTTTAACTATGGTTCCATTTTCATCAACATTGTTTAAATACACCCACCAAGTGATTATAGTTTGATAGTATTTACATCTTTCCATTGGTTTCCATAATTTTTTTAATTCAAATTGATTCATATATTCTTGAATATAGATTACCCAAAATTCATCATTGATATATTTCATAATGTTTTTGGCTTAATCTTTGATTAAAATGCTTTATCATCATCCTGGTTTTGAAGATAATCTCTTGTATGAGTTCCTTTATCAAGATATCCAACAATAACATCTAATGTATGGTCCCAATGGGTTATGAAGTTCATATAAATAGAGACACTTGGTTCTTCCAATTCATCCTAAAAAATAGGTTGATCATATTAATCATATTTTGAAATATGAAAATAAAAATCTAAACATTACTAAGAAAAAATTGAGGGTTTATTTACATTCAAATATGACATAATATTATCATGGTTTTTAAGAGATTTATTAGGATATTGTGGATTTTTTTCCTTAAAAATGATGTTTATAGATTCATCCACAATATTATTTATTTTATTAAATAATATATAGGTTTTTATATGGGATGAATAAACTATGAAAATTCACTCATTACTCTTTGGAGAAGACTGGTACCGATCATATTTTACAAAAATAATGATTACTTTAAATCCAAATATTTTAATGAAATTAACCATAGGTTTTCATCCAATCCAAAATTATTTGGGATTATTTTTTAAAAGAGTTGTAAATGAACCATATTGATAGTATATAATTTTTTATAGATATGTGAAAACTAAATTTAGATAGGTAGTTCTTACTTATAATCATAGACTATGAACTTTCATGAAGTGTCTTATTCATTCTTTGAAAAAGTCAATTATTTTGGGGAGTTATCAGATCTAGGAAGATATGATTATAGCCATGTTCTGAGAATAAATATTCAAAGTACAAGTTTTAAAACTCACATCCCTGATCAGAAATAAGGTGCTTAATAGTAATCCCTCTAAGGATTTATACAGTCTCATCATATTTTTAAAAACATATAAAGTATTATCCTTTATGAGATAGAATATACCCCCATGCCAATCATGAAAAGTCACCAAAAATAATATAAGTATATATATTTCATGATAAATAAGAATCTTGATGTTTTTAAAATAATATATTTGATCTAATTCTATGGATTGATAGTTTGAAAAGAGATTTTTGGTTTGATATAAATCTCACACTAATTCAATTTTTGATATGTAATTTATTTTTTAAAAAATTATAGCTTAGGAAGATGCCAAACTAAATTTTTTAAATTGATAATTTTGAGAGATTTTATATTATAGAAACCTAACATAATATTCCACATATAAGATTCTTGATAAAAGGTACTTAAGAAATAATGTTTTTATTAACTGAAAGATTTGATATTCACATCATATACATTAGAATTTTTATGTGTAGTAAATAATAAAACAATCATGGAATAATAAATCTTACTAACATAATTTTCAAACATAACAGAAAAAATATCATCACATAATTGATAAATAAAATATAAATTATACTTTAAACAAAAAACGTGAAAGACTTTATAAATTTAAATAGAGTTAGAATTACATATTTTCCCTGGGCCTATAATATTTCTTCTAGAATTCTAAAAAAAAGTGACGTGTCCTCTATAAAGATTTATAAGACTCTTGAAACATGTGAAATCCCCAATTATATGTTATGAACATACACAATGAATATAACCTAACTTCTTACTAGTACTCTTCATGCATTTTTCTTGAACAAAACTAGTTTAGGAAGGTGTTTCGTGCCCTAATTATCTTATGAAATTAAATTATAGCAGATAAGGATATTGGAATCCTAATTTTTTTAATAGTTATATCAATCATATATTTTGGATATTTTAAAACAATCCATTTAATTGGTTTATATTTATATTTATTTTCTATAGAATTGGAAGAACTTGAACAAGAAATAAATTTATTCTTATAAAGTTTTCTCTAACAAAGCTTGTATCCAATTCAAGTAGTGTATTTTGTTATTTTATAATAAGATATCTACATGGTGATGATTTATCTTTTATGACTGAACTTATCAAGGCATGTATATAGTTTTACATTTTATAATTTACGTTTGTTATTGTACATTAATTACAATGAATTACATTCTCTTTCTATAAAAATTTCAAAATATAATTTAGAAAAAAAGTATGTTGTTTGGTCATGATATTATATTTATCATTTAATTAATTATATTTTTCTTTAACCATATTATAGTGTTTTAATAAATAGTCAACAGACTTATAAAAATTTCATAATTTATACATTTTTAAAAATTAATAGGTATATATTTTTATAAAATGGATGTTATTCCAAAAAAAGTATAGATTTTATTATTCAGGTGAATCATATATGGATGTGTATATGTTACATGGGATGTCCTTATAATCACTCCTTGTTGTCTTTTTGTATTTCTTGAATTTAATTCCCAAATCCTTCAACATTTTCTTGTATTTCATATTTTCACAATCATATTTGGTGTTTAATTTTATTTAACACTTATAAAAAATAACATTTCTAAATATAACATCCTTATCATAATCTAATTTCATGTCATATTTTTCAAAAATTATTAAATTTATAAATAATATATTTAATATATAAAACATTTTAAATAATCTTGTAAATGGGATATTTCTTTATCACTATCACAATCACCTTCACTTTCACTTTTATTATCAGTTATATAAACTTACATTGATTTAGATTTTGTTACATTGAATGAAATTGAATTCTTAGGTTCAATATATTTATTTTTTAACAATAATAATTAATTCCTAAATCCTTATCTTCTTATTCAGTTCATTGACATGCAATCGTTTAATGTCACATGATTCTCTAATGGAGGAAATGATTTCACTCAATTGATCAGGTCGAAATATCATGATTCTCAAAACAGGGGATTCATTAAATAATTAAAGTCATAGAGAAATAACGGGGATAATAATTTCATTAAACATGATATACATATCATAAATAGACTTATATGGTTTAATTTTTATTGTTTCGTATTTAATCACATGCGTATTTAATCTCATTTCATTATTATTTAATGTTTATTCAAGAGATATAGAAAGTGTGTCCAATATTTTAAAAGTGGTATCATAAGTATATTTTTCCCTAAATTCATCCTATATATAATACAAATATAAATAATACATGAACATACAATTATAGTCATGGGAGGCCTTCATGGTATCACTCTTATTGTCCCTTGAATTTTTGGTTCGCATTGATCATATATTATAATTTAGACCTCTAAATACTTACATGCATGATTAATTTTCATTTTTATTTTAAATTATATTAATTTTTTACAATATATCATTTCATTTCATTTATATCATGATCTTCAAATCTAGAGTTATCCCTAATTAAAAAAAATCTAATAATCAATAAAAATCATGATCAAGTTCATGTTACCCAATTAAGGTATAACATAAAAAGAACATTGTATAGTATGTAAAAATAACTTTGGTACCAAATGTTGGATGGATATGAGAACATAAAAGGGGTTAAATTATTATTCAATAAAACTATATAATGAAGATAACTTATAAAATAAAATACTCTTATTTGGAAAATAACCAATTAACTAATACATTTGGTATATATAATTTAATGTTTTATAATGACCTAAAAACCTGAACAATTAAATTTTTGAATAACATGACATTATCATAATAATTTGATACTATAATAATTAAATTAAATATTATATATATCACATGAAAGAGATAACTATCATTGTATAGTTTTTCAAAAGAGATTAAAATCAAAATTTAAAAAACAAAGAATGAAAAAAATGAAACACATAAAGAAAAATATACTATAGGTTTAGGCTAAATTAGTGACATGTCTTATCCACTATATAGTAAACCAATTCCATGGAAATTTATAATAGTTGATAAGATGATCCAAAACCTAGATCGGGTATATGTTACAATATCACATCAGGCAGTCTAGGCTTATTACACAGCCTCTTGTATAGTTTTAATGTGAGTAAAAATTTGAAATAAATAAGGGAATCAATATACATATACTCTTATATGATCTAAAATTTTATTTTATTTAATATAAATTTGAGGATAATTAAGGATAACATTAAACAATACTAAAATTTATATAGAGATAGAGTGAGAAATTAACATTCGATGCAACAAAAGATTGAAGTTGAGTTTTTCTGTATAAGTATCTTATTTTCTTGATGTATTCCATCTATTCCACGATCATAAATAGTGATTGGAAATTGTTATACTATCATATAGAGAAGTAAACATGAACATAGTGTAATTTCTTGGAATTTCCTTGTAATTTGTTTTCAATTATATGGAATTATTTTGAGTCTACTTGCTGTGAAGGAATGTGATTCTAAGGCCCAGTGAGCTCGAAAATGAATTTTAAACTTTTTTGAAGGTACGTTCAATAAACATGCGAGTGGGTTTTCATAACTTTTGAATTGGTGCTCAGATCAAAAATCCAATGTCACCGTTAAACTCAGAATTCCAGGATTCGCCTTGAAAGGAATTGAATTTTATCGGTAATGGCCGACAGAAAAGTTAATTATTGGAATTTTCAAAAAAAAATTAACTTAAAATTTTATTTTATTTCTTTCATCACCGACGATCAGTGACATGGTGATGCTACGGTGTAGCATTGAGGCAGCTATAAGGTGCATTAATGGAACTCATTAATGGATCATTAACCCATAACGTAACGAATCGTTAATGATGTGTAATGATGTGATGTCACAACGTAACAGAAATGTTGTGATGTGTTTTATTTTTAACGCTTGACGTATTGGTGGAATAAGTATTAAACTGTGAGGATTCTATGAAGAACATTAAATGGATTTTCTCCCCACCGATGAATAAGGGATGCTGGAGAGATGTCATCGAGTTCAATGTAACATAATGAATGAAGAATTCCATCTACCTTTTGGACCCTCGACGAAGAAGTTCCAAGATAACGAACGTCAATGATGTAGGGGGTATGATTTTGTTTTTATGACTTTTCCCAGTTTTTATTCTAAACAATGAATATAGATTATCCCACGAACATGTGAATCTGCGGATCATACATTCTTACAGGAGGGTTTCATTCATGGGATTTTCTCTATTTGGAATTTAATTATAATTTTGTTATTAGAACTAAAATCTTGAGCCTACCAAAGTCTTTAAAATTCTAATTTGGAGGTCATGGGATGACCATAACAAGGCTCGATCCCCTCTGCTTATGTGTTCTTTATGACCAAATTCCAAAGTGGATGGCAAGGTGGAATCTAGGCCATGGGAAGGAAGGTTACATCCCTCGGAGGCCGTAGGCACAAGCGACATGGAGAACAGACCACTAGAGCGTGTCTGGTGGTCTTCCAAAGACCCTGATACCGCACTAGCACCGAAGGGCGGCGCACCACGAAGGTGCGCTGGGGCGACCCAGACAACCGCATCATCGGCTTTACCACACTGAGGAGGTCATGGCCTTTTGTTGCAGCATAACATGAGGGGCCTCTATCCTCTGAGAGGTTAGCTGCCAGCAAGTCGACAAGGCGTCGTGCTCTGTTGCATGTGGAGGAGCCATGGTCATCTGACTGTGGCTGGGGAATGTCCTCGCGAATGACCCACACCGCAATAGGTCTCAGATGTTACTCTCAGCCGCATCCCAGCCAGACCAAACAAGACATGTCCACCTTTGGTGGACTAAGTGGGAGGGTGGGACGTACCCACGCCCAGTAGGCCATACCTCACAATAGCTTTATGGACCAATGACCAATATGCCAAACCCACAACCACTAAGGCAGACCTGCACCGGAATACTGGACCTGTGCTGGAAGACCAGACCTGTAACAATATGGTTGGGATAGACGAGACTGGTTCACCAAGTGACCTTTCGGGCTGGACCGCCAGCCAAACTGAGTGAGGCCGATTGAGGCACATTGTGCCTTGCCCACTGGCAAGGATGTACTGAACCTACCCTAAACCAAACCATGTCAGATCAGGATAGTGGAATTAAACTGGGATATGTGGGACCCCCGGGCCAGGTTGGTCGGGTCGGTCTGACCTGGTCATACCGGGTAGAGATGCAACGGGCCCATGATTACTTAAACGTCAATAACATACTAGCCAGGTGTTCGGTTGACACACATTCTATGGATCAAAGACCGTTGCGATGAGTCGGTCCTTCTGAGATACTCTACGAGAGTTTTTCCGATGGTTGGAGAATGGTCGGGTTGTATCAGACTCAAATCCAACTGTTCCATTTTTAATAAAATTCCCATTTCTTATAGACCAGGATTTCTTTTGACATGTCATCTATTTCATTTTAACCCTTACGACAATAATGTCATTTGGATTATTCTATGTGGGACTTAATGGCAGTTGAGTTATGACCGGTGGTTCAACGAGTAGCCATGTATATCCTTAGTGGCCCGGCAGATGAGCAGCAGCCGTGTGGATCCATACTATCCCAGTAGATGTGCAGCCACTATGTGGATCCTTAGGGTCCCAGTAGACATGCAGTGATTTATCGGGGATGAGTCCCTAAATAGTAAGAAACAATCATCACTATAGCTAATGAAACTTCTTCATATGCTTTAGATTGTACGTGGTGTGACTTGTCCTTGCAAAGTGGCTTTTCCTTATAGTTGCTTTAAGGTATTTCTCCTTTGTAGACTTGGGTACCATACTGATTACTATGTTACTCACCCCTACAAGGGCTTCTACCACTCGTGTTGTGTCTTGTGCAGATGGAGGATGATTCGACAGAGGACTTGGTGGCCTAGGATAAATAGGGTCCTAGTAGGATCAGGCGGACGTGAAGTACAACCTAGGCTTCGAGTAGCTACACTACTTTTACCATCAGGTGTGGTTTTTAGTGGATGGCTACCTGATTCCCTTTATACATTTATGTTTTCATTCTTTTTTGTTGAGTTTATATTCTGTTTTACATGGTATCAGTTGTACTTGTACTAAGATATTGTTTCGGTATATTTGTTTTCCCCTTTTAGTTTTTGGTACATGTTCGGGTGTGTGTGTGTGTGTGTGTGCCTAAAGGTACTCCAAGAAATGCCTCCCACTTGCAGGTTAACACCTTCAGTGCTAGTTTCTAACCATTTTCCTTCAAGAGGTGGTCTTGGAGTGTGTCACAGCATGGTTATTGGGGGACGGGTGTGACAAAGTGGTATCAGAGGTGGTGGGTTCTACCTCAATGACCAAGATTCTTCTGTTTTAGTTAAAGGGAAATAGTATTAAATGTTTCAAGTCCAACATTCAGATTTGGGGAGTCCAATGTTGGTGTGGCAACCAGTGTATCCACACACCAGGACCTCTAATTCTACTTTTCGGCTGAATGCAAAAAACAATAGTCGCAAAAAGTGTCTCATTATGTTCTATTTTATAAAAGTCAACTCACCTCGAATAATCTATTGATTATAGAATATATTAATCTATTTCAATATTCCTCCAGGAAAACATCAAACACGGGTTTCCAATATGTGGTTAAGAGGACAACCCACCTAGTGACGAGGCCTCTGTTCAAGGACTGTATATTGAAATGGCCCCACCTGGTGGTGCACCATGGCTACCAGCACCAGTTGGTCAGCATCTACTATCAGTGGTTCTAGAAGTGGATGTGCACAGACTCAGTACCATGAATGATTTTTATATATCGAGACCTAACAGGTTCAAGGGAGAGATGGATCCTCAGGTCTCTATGGACTGGATGGAGGCGGTGACATGAGTATTCCACTTACTGAGCACACTTCTTGACAAGATGGAGATCTTATCTCCAAGCCTTCTTCATATATTGTTAGGGAGATGGTGGAATATGACGATTCAGAATCATGATGAAGAGACCCCCACCTATATGTACTTCGAGTGGCTTTTCTGGGAAGAGTTATTCCCCAAAAACATTGTGATTGGTCTGAATCTAGGTTCTTCTTCTCCTTAAGTAGGGCAGCATGACAGTATCTGATTACTCACTGAGGTTAACCATGATTTTCCACTACACAATAGACATGTTTGAAGACCCTTTATTCAGGGATAGAGAATTTTTTAAGGGACTCGGGTGGGATATTATGGCATCGATGGTGTATCTAAACATCACCAGGTAGGTTGGAGCACAGTAGAGAGAACTACTAGTAGAGAGATTCTTCGTAGAGCAGGCACTGACAGTGGGTTCCACCACCAAGCGACAGGTAGCCTAGCCATCCTTGGTAGGAATCTGACATATGGCGTGACGTTGGAGAAAATCCCTATCATCTAGTGGATTACCCCAAGACTCAAGATCGTTGGTGCGAGGCCACCGAGATAGTGGGAAATAGTAGAGGAGTAGGGTGTGCTACTCGTGCAGCGGGCATGGACACATGGATCTTGACTACCCGACCCACCATGAAAACGATCAGTAGACGGTCGATGGACTGTCATGATAGAGTTTGTTTTTAGAAAGAGTAGGTCCATGGGGCGGTGATCATGGTAGGGGATCAGGTCGAGTAGAAAGTGGTGTGTGACAATACGAGGTACTACCGCCACCACCTCCAGGTGGTCCACCATGACCGTAGGGAGCAGGTAGACAAGGAAGAGATCAGCTTCAGGAAGTGAAGGATTATGACTACAGTGCTCCAGATCTGATTCAAGGTTTGTTTTGTGTCTACTCCACCCTAGTTGTAGTTCTCATAGACACAAGTTCCAGTCATTTTTTCCATGCCATGACCGTCATTCAGATCTCAGATATTCTGTAAGATCCATTGGCTCAATCCTAATTGCTAGAGACTCATGTGTGAGGGTATCCAATGCCTACACACTAGTGATAGTAGTGTGAGAATACTCAAATAGGATAGATCTTCGCCTGGGATCTACTTGTTCAAGCATTGAGTCTAAACAAATTCATCTTGGGTATGGACTAGTTATCTACCGTCCATGCTCATGTCGACTGTTTTAGGAAAAATGTGCAGTGTGACCATGAGGATGGGACCAGGATTTCCTCTAAAAGTGGTAAGGGAACCTTTTTAGCACATGATGTAATCTCTAAGATAAGGGTTCAGCTGATCACTCATAAATTTAGTAGCCTCACCCTCGAGGTGGCGGAAGAGAGGATTCCATGATTTCCTATAGTGGTGGATAAGTACAGGGATGTTTTTATGAGTATTTTCTGGGACTACATCCTCACAGATAGGTAGACTTTTTCATGGACTTGTATGTCGAGATGGAACTAATATCCACACCAACATATCATATGGTTCCCTTAGAGCTTTGCGAGATGATGGTATAATAAGAGGACTTGCAAAATAAGGGGTTCATAAGGCCCAACAATTCCCCATGGGAAGACCTGGTTTTGATTTCCAAGAAAGTAGATAATTGCATGAGGATATACGTGGACTTCTGGTGCCTGAACTTGGTTACCATGAAGAACAATTATCCACTACCAATGATTGATGACCTCTTAGATCTACTGAAGGGAGTGAGGTACATCTCAAAGATCGACCCCAGATCAGGCTATCACCATCATTGGGTACAGGATGAGGATGTGCCAAAGATATCCTTCAGGTGACGGTATGGCCACTATGAGTTCATAGTGATGCCTTTCAGTGTGACCATTTCCAGAGCAGTGTTCATGGGACTCATTAATAGGATTTTATATCCTTACCTTCACCGGTTTTTCATGGTATTTGTTGAATACATATTGGTGTACTCGTGTAGGAGGAGGAGCATGCTATATAACTGTGGATAGTCCTGGATACACTCTATGAGCACAATATTTATGTTATTCCATCGAAGTGGTAGTTCTGGATTCAGGAGGTCAACTTTCTGGGACATGACATCTTAGAGGTTGGAGTTGCAGTAGATGTTGAGAAGATAGAGGTAGTTCTCTCTTTGGAGCCACCCGGGAGATTTACTATGGTGAAAGGATTCTGGGGGTTGGATGTTTACAATTAGAGGTTCAGGCCCGACTTTACCATAGTGGAAGTACCCTTATCTTCTTTGATACACAAGGGATGTCCCTTTGTGTAGATAGAGAAATGGCAGTAGAGTTTCTAGGAGATGAGGAGGAGACTAACTAGTGCCCCCATATTGAGACTACTAGAAGAAGGTGTTGTGTTTGTAGTCTTCTACGACACATCAGGGATCATATTGGGTTGTGTCCTAATGCAGGTGTGAGAAGTGATCACCTATGGCTCACGACAGATGAGCCATCATGATTAGAACTATTCAACCCATGACCTGGAGTTAGTATTAGTGGAATTTTTCTTGATGGTGTGGCGGCACTACTTGTTGTTTGAATGGTTTATAGTTTACTCTAATCACATGAGTATCAAGTATATATGCTCCCAAAATGTCATAAACATGAGACATCGACTATGGATAGAGTTTTTCTAGGACTATGACTTTGAGATAGTCTATACACCTTGGAAGGGGATCGGGGTAGAAGACGCACTTAGCTGGAGGACGGGTTTGTAGCTACTACGTGTGGTGATAGAGTAGCTCCCTGTGATGAAGATATCCTTCGTGGATGATGATGTAGTAGCCTTTACTCAGTCTATGATTGTTACTCCCCCACTATTATAGTGAGTCAAGGAGGCACAACTACTGAATGTTGATTGTGAGGATCGACATTCATAGTTGTCCACATTGGATTCTCCTGATCGCTTTTTGATAGGTGGGGAGCACAAAATACATTTTAGAGGGTTCCCCATAGTACCAGTGGCTTTTTTGGAGGAGGTGTTGAGGGAGTTCCATGCATCCCCATTCACGGTACTTCCTAGAGTTGGAATGATGTACCATGACCTCCAACGTCAGTTCTAGTGGCCAAGAATAAAGAAAGAAGTGGCCGAGTTCATCTTACGATGCCTCCTTTGTTAGGGAGTGAAGGCTGAGCATTAGGTTCTTGTTGTCTTGGATCAGTGACTTGAGGTATCAGAATAAAAATGGGATGGTATCTCGAATAACATTGTAACAGGGTTTCCACCTACATCTAGAGGCTGTGAATCTATCTGGTTGATCGTTGAACGACTCACCACGTCTCATCACTTCATACCCATTCAGGAGCAGGGACCGGTAGAGTCCTTGGGACACCTCTACATCTAGGATATAGTGAAGCTCCATGGATTTCCTTTTATGATCATCTTAGACCATGACACACGCTTTACATCTGATTTTTTGAATGGATTAATGGAGGCAATCGGGACTCAGTTGTGCTTGAGAACGACTTTTCATCCTCAGATGTATGGTCAAATAGATCAGACCATATAGACAATGGGGGACATTTTTCCTGCATAAGTCCTAGATTTTTTTCATATTTGGGAAGACGACCTTCCACTGGTGGAGTTTTCATACAACAAAAGCTATCACTGCACCATTTACATGGCCCCATTTGAGGCCTTGTACATGAGGCCATGCAGATCACCTCTCAGCTGGATAGACCCAGGGGACTCGGCACTCATGGGCCCAGAGTTGGTATGAGCTACTACAGAAAAGACGCAGATCATCCAGGAGTGGATGAGGACTGCACATAGCAGGTATAAGTCTTCTGCTGATAGGTTATGGACACCCTTGGAGTTTTAGGAGGCTGATCATGTCTTCCATTTGGGTCTCACCTCGATGAGGTTTCAGAGATTTTACTAGGGTGGAAAACTATCTCGGAGGTTCATTAGACCTTTTCAAATCTTGAGTAGAGTTGGAAAGGAGGAATACCACCTAGTTCTCCCGCACAGAGGCACCAGGTGCACGATGTTTTCCACATGTTGAAGCTGAGTGGATAGTTTCATGATCCATCTCACATCACCGACTAGGGAGGGTTGGACATTGACGATGAGGGTGAAATTTTAGGAGTTCCCAGTGGAGATAGATAATTGCCAAGAGTAGGTCCTACTTCGGTAGTCAATTCCTCTAGTGCACGTTTGGTGGAAGCACATAATTTTTCATGAGAGCTCATGGGAGAGGGAGGCTCAGATTCATGATTTGTACCCCATTTTGTTTGATTAATCCTTGTTTTGGATTTTAGGGATGTAAATCACTATGGTGGGGAGAATTTAATGTCTCTATTTGTGTAATTTTTTTAAATTATATATAATTATTTTCAGAGTACGCGCTCTAATGGAACATGATTATGAGGCCCAATGAGCCCAAAAATGAGTTTTAAACATTTTTATGGTCTATTCAGTAAACATGCCAGCAGGTTTGTCTAGCTTTTGACCGGTTTTCAGATAAAAAATCCAAGGACACTATTGATCATAGAACGTTAGGATTAAATAAGAAATGACATATATTTGTCCAGTAAGGGATGAAAATAAAAGTTAATTTTCATAAATCTTGAGAAAAATAAAAAAAATAAGATAAAAAGTTATTTTATATCTTTTCTCACCGGAGAGCAGTGATAAGGTGATGTTGCGGTGCAGCGATGAGACACATCAATAGAACATATTAATGGATCTTTAAAACATTTCATAATGATGCTTTAATCATGTGTAATGATGTGATGTTTCAGCATAACATAAATGATCTATCATGTTTTTTTAATAATTTATGCATTGGTGGAAAAAGGATTCAAATGTGGAAATTATATGAAGAACCTCAGATGGATTTCCTTCCCAATGAAGAATTATGGACATCAGTATGATGTCACTGACTTCGATGTACCTCAAAAAGGAAAAATTCCATAGAACTCTTTGATACTCACGGACTAAGCACTACAGAAATGAGCGTCAATGAGGGAGGGGTTTGATTTTGGTTTTATGTTTTTTCCCCATTATTATTCTAAATGACGAATGTTGATTAACCCATGAACTGGTTAATCCACGGATCCTACAATCTTTTGGTATGGTGTCATTGTTCTGATTTTCTCTATTCAAGATTGAAATATTATTTTTTGGTTATAACAGAAATCCATGAGCCTCCTCATGTATGAATATTCTAACATGGAGGGTGCAGGCCGACATGAACAATGTCTGAGCCCCTCTTCTTATGTGTTCTTCGTGACCGAATTCTCAAGTGGACGGAAGGGAGGAATTGAACCTTCACAAGGAAGGTGACATCCCCCAGAGGACATAGGAACATGCATCATGAAGAATGAACAACTAGATCACATATGATAGTACTCTACAAACCCTTCCAGTGTACCTGCGGCGGCGCCGGAGGGCGGTGCACCACGACAGTGTATCTCGGTGATCTGGATAGCCGGATCGGTGGTTGTATTATGCGGAGGGGGTCATGGTCCAGTATGAGGGGTAGTTGGCTTCCAAACTAGAAGCTAGAGGTGAGCTAATGTGGAGCTGCATCAGGTCACCTGTGAAGGAGCCGCGGTCAACCGACCACAGCTTGGGAACGACCCTGTCGATGACCTGCGGGACAAAAGGTGCGGGAAGTAGCTCTCAGCCACATCTTGGCCAGACCAGATAGGACAGGTTTATTTTTGGCAGACCGGACCGGAGGGTGGGCCAGACTCTTTTCTAGTGAGATGGATCCGCACCAGCTTGCCATACTTGCACTGGAAGACTGGACTCATACCCTTCAGGCCGGGTCCGATGAGACATGGGTGTCGGGTGACCCGGTGGTTTGGCCCCCAACCAAACTTGTTTGGGCCCACCAATTCCCATTGGGTCTGGCCCACTGAACAGGTTAAACCAGACCAACACTAACCTGAACCAGTTCTGGTTTGGTTAGTCAAATTAAACTACTGCATGTGGGACACCCAGGCCAGGTTGGTCAGGTCGGTCTGATCGGACCCCGACCCAACCGACCCCCAATTACTAAAACATCAATAAATCAATTATCGGGTGTCCAATTGATGCACCCTCTATGGTATGATGACCGTTGAGACAAGGTGATCCTTTTGATATACTTTGGGGGAGTTTTTACGGTGGTTGTCATATGGACAAGTTGGATCAAACTCGAATCCAACGGAGCCCTTTTACTGAAATGGTCATATCTTATAGACCGGGCATCTATTGGATGCACCATATGTTGCGTTGGAACCCTTATGATGAGTAGGTATTTTTGGATATTCTATTTGGTACTTCATGATGGTTGAGGTATGACCAATGGATCGAGAAGCAGCCGTGTGGTTCTTTAGTAGCCATGCAGATGAGCAGAAGCCGTGTGGATCCTTAGTGGCCAGGTAGTTGTGCAGCAGTTTTGTGGATCCATAGTGGCCTAGAAGACAATCATGAACCATGTGGATCCTTATTGGCATGAAAGATAATAAATAGTGGTGTGGATCCTTAGTGGCCCAGTAGATGAGTAGTAGTCCTGTGGATAGTTAGTATCCTAGCAGATGAGCAGTGATTCATCAGGGATGAGTCCCTCAATAGTACGAAATGTTTGTCACTATATCTGATGAACCTTAATCCCAATATATAGATTTTACTTTGTGTGTTCTGTCAATTCTTTTTGGATTTACTTGGGGTTTATTTTTGTATTTCTCCTTAGTAGACCAGGTCCCCTAATGAGTACTCTATTACTCAATTCTATATGTTCTTCACCCGAATGTGTTGTGTCTTTTAAAGAAAGTGGACATTTCCACGGAGGACTTGGCATCCTAGGATTAGGTGGGTACCAGTAGTATCAAGATTTCATGACATACTAACTCATTTTCATGTAGCTACACTACTCTTACTATCATGTGGGGTTTTTAGAAGATGGCTACCTGAGTACCTTTGTTCTTCCTTGTTTTCATTCTTTTTGTTGGTTTTGTATGATTGTCCACTTGGTTTCAATTGTACTTGTACTAAGCACTTATTTCAATATACTTTTGTACCCTTTTAGTTTGTGATATGTGGTTGGTTGTGTGTGTGTGTGTGTGTGCATACAGTTACTCAGGAAATTGCCTCCCACTTGCAGGTTGACACCTTTGGCTCCAGTCACCAACCCTTGTCCTTTTTGAGGTGGGCTTTAGGTATGTCACAGCACGAGCCCTGAGGGATGGGTCTTGACAAATAGTGACTCATACATGTTTGAAAATAGAGATATTGTTCATGTTTTTTCATGTACACATATTATCTATCGCATGTCATCATAAAAAATAAATCTTCCTCTAAAAGGATTTGTTGGTGAATGATCATTATGAATCCTCATACATTGAATGAAATATTATAGAACTAAATGCTTCAAACATTATATTTAGCTTTTCCTAGAAGGTGTAAAGAATATGTTTTATAAAAATATAGACAAATTTTACACACATTTTCATAATTTTTTTCCATATCTAAAAAAAATAGTTGTTATAACTCTTGGTAAAAACATTTTTTAAATCCCCTAATAAATTGTGTGGTTGATCGATAAATCATGGAGAAAATTCAGATAATATTTTTATCAGTTGATATCTATATGGTCTCTTTATAACATCCAAATATTTCATATGGTAACTTCAATTCATCATGTGGTCAATCATAAGTAATATGTGGTTTCTATGACACATATATATTTAGCTGAAATAATTGAATTACCACACATTCATTTCGTATTGCCTTTAAGTTTCCTGGTTACTCTTTTATTTTCTAATCCATTATACATTTGGTCACATTAATCAATTTTGAAAATTCAATGGAGTTATAATTCTCTTTATGTGATCAATAGAATCATTGTTGTAGTCAATCGATTACACTTATGGTCACTTAATCACTTAGTGATATTTTTTCTTGTCCAACTTCTCGTCACTTTTTTATCTTCATGGTCCATGTAATACATCTGAATATTTCCATATATACCATAAAATACACATTTCTAACACAAAAAATAGCATTAATTAATAACTAAATAAAGATGATTCGAGATCATTAAAACATGGAATTTCTAAAAAAACCCACAGATTTTCTCATGTATGGATCAAAAAAAGTTATTTCTCTTAGGTATGGTTTAGTTAAGTCCATTTACATAATTAAATTTCTACTATTAGTTTTCCCAGGTATGGTTCATAAAAATCTCATGAAATAGGATATTTCCCCCAAGTATGTATCATGTATCAACTTAACTATACCATATTTGAATAACTATGTTCACAAAAATATTTTTATTGAGCTAAAATCAAGCATCTTTATTAACTCAAACAAATTATAGAGAATTATTTTATAAGAAGATTTATTAGGTCTATTTACATTGTTATCATTAGGAAACTACCATTCACACAATCTCTTCACACATATAGTTTTCTCATGTCTTGTTTTTACATGCACCACTTATGAGAAAATAGATAACTTAACCCTCTTATTATTTATTAATTGAAAATTGAGGGGGTAACATAATTTTTATAGGAAAACCCCTAACATCAAAAAAATATAGGGTTATCGGATTAATGTGGAACCCCCCTTTTCACATATTTTTACAACTCCACCTACTTATCGTATACATGAAACCTCCATTTGTATGATATTTTTACTAACTAGAATGAGTTTCCAAACAATGTTTTAATCCTGATCTGAATAGAGAAAATCGAACAAAAATTACAAAACATTCCCTTTGACTTTCATTAATATAATCCTTTTTCACCAAATATAAATATAAAATTATACAAAAAACATCGAACATATAAGAAAATTATAAATTATTCCCTTTTCTTTAAATCATAGTCAACATATTAAAAATTATCTATTTCAAGAAAACTGGATTAAATATGATTCAAACTCATATATCACACTACAATATAGTTTACAACATCTCTCTTCCACCATTTAGAATCACTCCACTATTATAGTCTCCTGATAAACATCCTAGAAACTCAATTCCATGTATGGTATTGGTAAGAGTTATTAACAAATTTAGCATTAACAATTAAGATATCCAACAGAAATTTATAATGTATCCCACACATAATCCTATGGTTACAATATTATACCCCCTTAGATTCTTGTTGAAAATATAACCACAAATCCCCAACTACTATTCAACTCTATATTCCTCATTAAAAATATATAAATTTAGGCATCATTCTAAACGTGGTTAAGTATACACACCCCCATTTAGCTCCCTCCCCCAATAGAAATAAAATAAACAAGGGAAGTCACATTTATAGAAAATAATTTTCATAATTTAACTTTTTCATTGAATTCATGGGGTTCACCCCATAGATCGACTACCCAAATTTCAATACATATATCGACAATTTTGCTCAATGTTCTCTATAAGGTTATTTTGTGTTTAAGATGATAATTCCCAACTACTAAGCCTATTTAGTTTTAGAAAAATTCAAGGTGTGTGATATTATTCCATATACTTACCACATTATAGATGCATTTATTTGGGGAAATGATATTTTGAATATATTAAGTAACTTCATTTATTGTTGTTTTGTTTATTTAAATGAACCTTTTTTATTGAAAATATTTAATACACCAAATTTCATCTCCATAATGGGTTTTTATGGACAAAATATTACACAACAAAAACACATATTGTCATGTTCCACATGTTTAATCCAATTATTGGATTCATGGTTATTATTAATCTTCTGGATTTATCTTCTCTATTTATCTTTCCAAAATCCTAACATGATAACTTTTTAAATATCTATAACATTATTGGATTATTTGAATGATGGAATACCAAACTCTAAAATTACATTACTCATAGAAACTGGAATTTGGTCTTCAAGTCACTACATTTATTTTATCAATTTATCAAAAAGGACACACTAAATATTATTATTAATTAAAATCACATCTTAAAAATTTTCCAACATAACTACTAAGAAGAAACAGTTCAGATTGATCTGGCCACTTTTATTTAATTGATATTTTATTTTATCCCCACAAAACATTTTTTAATAGCATCACTTGTCTTAGGTCTCCTTATTTTGAAGAATTTTTTAACACTTTAAAGTTAATAAATCATTTTACCCTTGGAATATAACTTATTATTTTTGAGTAAAATTATTTATTTCCAGGGTCCTATCACTATTACCATTTTTCTATCAAACACCATGACTAATTATTTTCCTCTATCTCCATTATTCTATTCAAGTTTCTGATCAAGATGGAATATCCCATGATCTTATTTCACAATTTGATCCCTTGAGTGTATTATTATAGAACCATAAGATTCTCTCAATATATTATCTAGAAGTCCAATAAATTTTAATCTCTTTTTTACTAACCTTTGAAAATATAATCTTTTCTTTAATCGTCGTTATCTTTATGTCTCCATATTTCTAAAGGGTTTAAATTTTTCGTCCTTTTATTCTTTTTCCATTCATGATTTAATCCAATCCTCATGTTTAGTCCAAATATGGACAACTCTTAATTTAATAAATTTATTCATGCATATCTCATATCCAAATTCCTATGAATGTTATTATAGTAGGTCACTTTTCTCCTTCTCCATTGAACTGATTTTCATTATATCCACCTTTATGGCCACCTACCCTATCTTTAGAATTCTATTATCATTGAAAACATCTTATATAAAACCATATTAAACCTCATTGTTGATATCCTATTGATTAATATTTTTATATAAGTATCATATTATGTCTTTATTATATCATTAACATTCACTATCATTTACACTTCTACCACGTGCTCATCGTTCATATATATCCTTGTGAAAGTATATGAATTTATATATGTATATAGTTAAAAAAAATGTTGGTAACATTATTAAAATTAATATAAATATCACATACCTTGGCATTTGTATCTATTTACTCAGGATTCCTCTTCTTATTTCTCCTTTTCTTTTTTCATTCATTTATATTACAGTGTTCAAGAGATATTAAAGAAGTTATCTCCCTGTTATTTTACATTATTTATTTTTTAAAAAAATTTGGATTCCTTTCACATATTGAGATAATTATCATAATTTTAGGTTTTCTCGATAGCCTCACTTGATATGGATTTAAAAAATATATTTTCTATCTTTGAATTTCCAACAGTTTCACCATGATTTTTCAAATCGGTATCTCTGAAAAATTATTCCGTAAATTATTTTCTAAAAGGAAATAAGAACATATATATTTTCATTTTCTTTACAAAAAAAATAGTTCCTATGAAAACAATATGTCTTATATTAAAATACATAAGAACAATACGTCTAAATAGATATGAACTAGTAGTTAGAACAATCTATATCTCATAGTACTTTTTGGATCCTGGTAAACCTAATGTACTTGAGGAGGGGGGATGAATCAAGGTGATAAAAAAGTATGAATTCTATATTTCATTATTACTCTGTATCATATTTATTTATTTTCATTATTATAAATAAAAACTTTAATATATTTTTCTCACAAATAGAAAATCTCATCAAATATCAGATATGATTGAAAAATTTTAAAAAATACATGGTACATTGGGGTATCACTAGGGTCACTATAACGTGATTATATAAAGAGAATAATCCCACAATATAAATATGTAAAATAGGGTATTATAGCTTAGTTTAGTTGTTATATTTTTTTTGTAATGCAATACATTAAATCCTATGGTTACTCCTGCATCTTCTATATGGCCACTACATAGGCAAAAGTAACAATTTTTAAAAAAAATTAAGGTTTCATTATAAATTTATAGATACAAAAATCTCTTCCAGATCAGTATAGTATGTTGATACACCTTTTATCCTTATTTACATATAGATTTTATGTTATGATAAAGGATTTTTTCTCTCCTCATTCAACAATAGAGAGGATAACTATTCAAAGTTAGACATTAGTCATTGTCATCTACAATATTATAGCAATAGTAACTCTTTATCTAATTGAATAAAAATATAAATTTCAATAGAATTATATGTGGATGTATTATTCTGCTACTAAACTAGATAAATCTATTATGAACCCTAAATTTTCTTTTATTTATTTTTTCAATGACTTTTAATCATGTATTTTTCTTCTTATGTTCCTTTACTCAAGTGTATTTTTTTAGTCATCTATATAAAAATCAATTATTAAGATGAGTTCTCTATTATATGGTTTCTATGACTCCATTCATTTAAGTGAGTTTTCCCAAGTATGTATCACACAACTCCAATCATATACCATGTTAAAGGAACTTTTTTCAAAGAAGTGCGTTCACTAAACTACGATATACATTCTTTATTTTCTTATCCTATTCATATAAAACCCTTCACAAAAATAATTTTCTCATGTCTATTAATGATTCATTGTTAATAAAACTCCTGTCCATGATGCTTATTTCACCAAGATACTTTACTCATGTCTGGTTCATGAATGTAACCCCAATGCAATGATTAATCCCCTGGTACATGTAATTTTAGTTAGTTCCAAATAGATTGTGTAAGACTATATTTATAGTAAAAACATCAATATAAAGACTATCATCATGCTCCAATTTACGTGGAACCTCCTATTTTACAATCTCTATGAAAGTCTTATAACATGCAATATTATCAACTCATCAATTTTCATTAGATCCTTCCTAGATAGATTGAGTTTCTAGAAATAGAGCTATTAAATCTCTGATTAGAATGAAATAACCACCACATTTGTGAATATTCTTTTACTCTCTATAATATTATCCCTTTCACAAATAAATATTTGAACTTTCACCAAGAAATTATGCTCCTATAAACTACTACAGTGTCATTTGTTTTCCTTAAAACCTCTAGAATATTCGTAACTATTAACATCTATAAGTCCAATTTATCAAATATAATTAAAAATTATATATCATTCCACCATGGATTAAATCAAAACTATTTTCCTCCTTTTATAATAACTTCACTACCTGAGTTTCCAGATGAACTTATGATCAAATCAAAATAATTTATTCCATTTAAATGCATCCAAAAAAATTATTTATTGTAGTCCACGCATCTTTTATTATTATGAATCAATATTACAAAAATCACCCTTGTTGCAATCAATATATTTTTGAAACCTATAAATTTTAGTTTTTTTGAATCATTGACTTAAACAGCCAATGTTATTCTGAGAAAATTATTGGAGATCTAGGGGTAATTGGTGATAATCGTTAGAGTGTGAGTTTTTGATGTGTTAATGGGGTTGCAAACCTTATAAAAACAATCTACAACATTAAATTTGGATTATGATTAGTAAGTTATTATCATGGTGTAATTATCATATAAAAGTAGAATTCACTGTTATATTTTTGTTTTGAATAATGTTGACTCTGTTTTGTATTTTTATAAACATGGGTTTTCTTCCGATTATATAGAAAATGTGGATTTTCAATTTGTCTAAAAAAACAAGATATTTCGTGGAATTTGGAGAAGTTATTTTCCTTAGAAAACAAGGTTTTGTGGATAAAACATATTTTATAAATTATAAATAATTTGGATTCATTTGATGTTTTCATGGAAATTTTGGAAATTTTTAAATGAATGTTAGAATTTTTTTAAAATTATTTTGGATAAATAAAAAATTTATCATTCAAATATATTTTTGATTTATCATTACTAATTAACATTTAATAATGAGATTTCATATTAAGGAATTTTTATTGAATTCATTGGGAAGCTTCTACTATGATTCTCCTCACCCATACATGAGAACTTAAATATAAATATAGATATGGTTTAGAATGATGCATATAGGGGAAGGTGTTTTTCATCATAAGTGGTTATTTTTTTTATCAATATTTAATATATGGAGATGAAAATATAGTTTAATAGTTTAAAATAATTATTTTATGTTATCATCTGTGTCATTATATGTTTTTAAATGACTGTTATTGTTTTATAGTAAAAATTTATTCCAGATAATAAATATTTTAAATTTTATATTTTAAAGATATTTTAAATTCACAAGAATCATTTGGTTTCATTTTTGAGTAAAAATCATTTTTAGTGGGTTTATTCAATCCAATATTACTTTTTTATAATCCCTTTATAATCATGCAACATGCTTGTGGTCATGTGGAATCCTATATCAGGCCTAGAAATCATGGATCCCTTATCGGGGTGTTGAAAATGGTATCAGAGAATGTTTTTTAGTAAAATAATGTCAATTCTAGTGGAAATGGGGAATATGTTGATCATTTATCAAAACATACCCTTAAAAGGTCTTAGCTGATCACTTTATGGTGATCTTCAAGTTACAAGGTAGTCTGGGTAGAAAGAGGTTGGTGATAGCCTTGTAGATTATTATTTGTTCCATGTTAACCCACAATGGGTTGAGATAAGAAATAGTTCATGTGTCACATTAGTTATGATTTTTATTCCATCATGAGAAATCAATTTATAGAAAATTAAATTTTCATATAAAATACACCTCAAATGACTTAGTTGTTTTTGAACATTTATAATTGAATTTAAGATGAATGATTTTATAAAATTTCATTTATTTTTTTACAAAATATTGTTGATAATGGGATTAGAAAATTATTTGGCATCTTCATAAACAAATTAAAAGTTTAAATTTGAACAATGATTAATAGTAGATAGGTTATTTGAATTTAATGTGATATTTTTTTGGTATATATTGTTACTCCTACAAGATATTCTATTAGATTTTGATAAGGGAATGAAGATATATAATATACATTAGTAGTACATATGTATTATTACAATTATTATAAATTTTATGGATATTATAATGGTTACAAACTAGGATAGGACAACATAGGTGGATAAGACCCCAATGTTTTAAAACATAATTATTTTATTATTCAGGGATGGTTCTAGGAACGAGTAGGGAAATAAGATGTTAGAGAAAATAAATTACATATTCCAATGTATTAAAATACTAATGACTGATAGTGTTCTGTTATGGACTTATTTAATAGTGGTACCGTCTAGAAAGTGGTGATATCTAGTCAATGAATCTGGGTAAGATAAGGATTTGTATACCTAAAATTTAAAAATACCTTCAATGATATTTTGTTTCACAAAATAAATCATTTTACATGGAGAAAAATATTTTTTAGAGTTATTTTATGGTCACATGTATGTTTAAGGGTATGCATTGAGTTTCATAGATGTTATAATGGACTTATCCAAAATAGTTATGAATGAAAACCTCGATTAAAAATGTTTTTAGATACAGTTTCAATCATATATGTGATTGAGTATCAATGTTTTTAAGATGGATTCATATTTATAAGTTCTTACAATTATATGTTCAAAAGAAGAGTACATGAATAACACCAAAAATAAAAGATCTTTTCTACCCAAGATAGTCTGCGAGGAGAATTTCTCCAGTGGAAAAAAGTTGATGAAAAAGAACATCCATGGGAATTTAATTAATACATTGTCCCATGTTTCTCAGGGTTAGGGTTAAATAGCATTCTTATAATTTGGGAAAGGTCAATAAATGTTGAATTAGTTGTATTCTCAGTACTCATTCTCCATGTTTCGGAGTATGGGACACCTAAATAAGTTTCGAAATTTTTTATCACAAGTGAGTAGTGTTGGAACATTTGACCAAGTGTAGAAATTGAGGATGCACGTCAATACAGTATTACTAGCTGAGATAGGAACATTTCAAAGAGTGGGAAGATATCTTAGGGATGATATGATATAATATCAAAAGATGCACATGGAAAACGTTTTTATTGATATATAATTGGATGTTTTGAGATTGATGAATGATATTTCATGATGAGGGTTATGATTATGATTACTCCACTCATTATTTATACATCATTTTATACTATAATATCACATTCTACTATATATACACGATTAGATAAAAAATACATGTAATAGATAGATCAAATTCTATGTTCAATGAGAACATACATGCCACTAGGTGGTATAATCAAGTAAGGATTTTAATATAAATCTTTCTATATTATGATGAGAAACATGGAAATGTTATGATACCTTTTGTGTCATGATATGAAAACATTTAAAATAATTACTAGGATATATTGGTTCATAAAATTAATAGCTCAAATGGACTATTATGGTAGAGGATATCTCTTCGTATTTTGGATGGGAATATATACAAATTCAACAAAAAGTTGAATAATCATATGAGTTGGGCATGGAAAATTAATATTATATTAGGTTCTGTATAATATTATTTGGCAGGCTTATTTATTAGATATATAGAAGTAAATTATTTAAATTTACTTGTAAGGGTTCTGAATTGATATTAATATGTATTTCTATATTATTTTTTGGAATTACCAACTTTGATAGATGTGGAATTTTACATTGACTTGTTTGCTGAGAAAAATCCCATATCATAATCATTTTATCACATGGTACTATCAATTTTATGTGTGCTGAAACTGATGTTGGATGATCATTGTAAGAAATATTTAATTTTATATAATTTTTCACCTTGCGTGTCACTAGTTTTTTTTCCTGAATGTCAATAGTAGCTTTAGGTTTTCTAACTATCAAAATTTGGAACAATAATGTTGAAAAAATATCCCTTATGTTTTATTTAGGATTTATTTTAAAACGTAAGGGATATCACTAGTTTTAAATGATAAAACATTTAACTAGGTATCGTCAATTATGTAAAAAAACATAGTACATTAACAAAATGGATATCCAATATTGATATATCAAATATAAGTATTTAGTACTACATTTATTAGTAACCAATATACCATTATTTTTTATGTGATTTTGAATTGAATATTTTCTAATTACCTAAATACCTTTGTGGTTGTGTTTTTTAATGAAATGTATATTTATTCATGGTCAAATGAAGAACATGTGAGGAACTATGATATTTTCTTAGAGATTCTACAGGAACATGGATTTATTTTTAATTTCCAAAAATTACATTTATAGATTAAAGAGGTTATGGTATTTTCTTGTGTTGTTTCTGAAAAACGAGTTTATATTTATCCTAAGAATGTTAAGGTTGTGATGTTTTATGAAAAACCAATTATTCCATACATGATATGGATTTTTATAGGTTTTACAAGACATTAATAATTATTAATTTGGGATCTCTCAAAGTATTCTCCTTTCATATTGTCCTTTACTGAAAATAGTGTAAAGTATGAGAAGAATATTAAATTCTAGGAGATACTTTTTGTTTCTTATAGAAGATTAACATTAAATATATTTTTAATTATACTCAAATCATGAAATAGGTATGAAGTATTTTTTGTTGCATCAGGATTGGTCAGGGTATTTGTATTATTAATGGGATGTGATTTTTTATGTATATATGTATAGAAAACTAAGTCCACAAAATAATAATTACTATATACATGAATTTGTATTATTTTGTTATTAATACATTGAAAAATTTATAAAAATAATTTTTTTGAGAAATTTACGGTTCAATAAGATTATAAGAGTTTGAAATAAATTTCGCATACCTTTATCATATTATTATATAACTTATGTGCATAGAATGCATTAAAATTTTTAATTTTTATCTTATGTAAACATTAACAAATAAAAATTATTGGGATGAATTTTTGATAAGAGAATATCCAAACCTATAAATAAAACAATCTAAAGTGAAGTGGTAGTTGATGGGTTTGTTAGTGGGAATTCTCAATGATTTAATAATGATGATGAATGAAATTATTATATATATAATGATAGTGAAATACCTTTTTATTAAACATGTAAGGAAAATTATTTTTTTAATAATGATAATAGTAGGATGTGTAATTACATTAATCATCAATGGTCTACTGAGGGATGGTTAGTTGATGTGAAATATGTCATCTATTTTAGGGGATGTTGATTATTTATATGGGGCTGAGTAACGATGTTTTGAAATATTTTGACCCTTATTTATAGGAAATAAGTCATGGGACAACCAAAATTTATAATGTATTGAATTATTATTATTTTGGTTAGTAATAAAGAAATATTTTTATTAATTTATATTGAAATTATATAAACAAGATCTAGACGAAGGCATAACATTAATTATTAGTTGAAATATTATATACTATAATCATTCTAAAATGGATATTGGTGGACATTTATATGGATTTATTATAATTGGGTTATCCTGTTTTCCATGGAAACATAATGGTGTTATGGATCGACATACAAAATAGGTTCATTGCGTTTTTCATTGATAATTTTTTGGATAATGATCTTAGTATGATTTATTTGAGGGAAATTTTTAACTCCCTAGGTTTTGAAGTCTATCAACTCATACATGGCCCTATAGTTTTCTGGTAGATTATAGAAGGTTCTATGAGATAACATGTTCTTAAAAATTAACTCAATTGTTAGATAATATATGATATATGAAGAAAGGGAAATTTTTTTATGGTCTGTGGTAAAAAATGATTTTGTTGAACTGATAATTGATATGCCTTGTCTATTTTTATTTTTAAAATTTCATGATGTGATTCATAAAATTTTCCATGTTTATCAATTGAATACGTATGAACCAAACCCAAATCATGTATTGAGGTGAGAGAAATTGATTTCAGTAATTAGTCATCATAAATGGAGAATCCAACATATGTTAATGATTGGGGGAATATGATCCATAATGGATGAAATTTTGACATTGGTATAGGTACTATGACAATATAATGAAATCAAGAATAAAATTTAGAGGGAGAGTCCAGGATTAATTATAAATAGATGGAGGACTTCATAGAGAGATAATCTAGGTGATTTTCAATGATAAGAATTTATATCGAGGGCAGAGTAGTGAAACCCTAAATTTGAAAGGTAAGATAGATTTGTTTTTTGAGTTTTATGGATAATAATTCGATTTTATTGGATAAGTGATAAGAGAAATACATATAGATGAATAAATTACCAAATCAGTCAGTGTCACTATACATTTTTGGTTTAATTATGTAATTTTCATTTTCAAATCCCGATTTAGCTTTCCAAACATATATTTTGATCATATATTAGATATATAAAAATTATAGTTTTCTAAGGAGTGAAATTTTCATTTCTATATAGATAAACAATGATTTTATTTCTGAGGGATTAATAATATCAAAATCAAAATAGACGTAACATATAGAATTATCTATTAATTCGTAGATTTATAATTTTATCTCTATTATAATATAACAATTTCTCTCTATAATTTAGTATTGGTGATATTGGTTAAATGGAAATATTATTCGGGGTTGATATATTCATTTATATTGATAGGGATTTGAGTATTTTATTTTATCATGTGGTTTTGGACCACAAAATTTGGTTATATTATTGAAATTAAGAATTTATATTAAAAGATCTATTTCATTATATTACATTTGCTATTTTTATGTGTTTTATTTATTGATTTTGATTGATCATAGACTAGAATTAACTAAACAATTTGAAATTTTAGATTTATTCATGATTTTAGTTTTTAAATAAATAAAATTTCTAAAAATTAGGCATTTTTATACCCTTGGTTGATTTAAATTGAAAATATATATTTTTAATGGGAATTTATAGTTTTTCTAGAAAATGGGTTTGGAAATGAGTTATATTAATTGATGATGTTTTTTTGAATTTATATTATAATTATTTACTATTTAAAATTGGTTATATCTTAAAGGATTAAGGTTTTATTGAAATGTTTATTTGTTTTAAGAATAATTTATATATATATAATTACCTAGGGAATATGTTGAGTTTGACTTGTGATTTAAATTTATTTTCTATGATTTATTATAATGTGTGTACATGTTTAAAAATGGAATTTTTATGAGTCATACTTTTGAAATGAAAATGATTTACTATGGTGTAGTGGATTCTTAGGGAGTGTGTGTTATGGTGAGAAATTCTAAGGATAAATGGAGATAGAAACCATAATATCTATGTTGTGAGTTTTGGATTTAAAAATGGAGGTTCACACCCTTAAACTAATAGTTAAAATGGATTTAATTGGACTATTCTTGAATATGTCTAGGCACTATGGATTAACTTTTGAAAATGCGGATTCATTATAATTTTTTTAATAAATGCAGTTTTTTATGGATTTTGGGAAATAGGGATTTTCCATCAGATTTTGAGGAAAAAGAAGATTTTTCATCAGTTTGTGAATGTGTGATGTTTCTTGAATGTTTTAAAAGTGATTTTTTATAAAAATTATTTTTTGGGAGACACATGTTTTCTAGATTATTCATAATTATTCATGATTTGATGTATTCTGGGAAATTTATGATTTTATAAATGAGTTTTCAAATTTTTTTTTGGAATTTTTTTTATAAATAAAATATTTTACCTTAAAACCTATTTTATTTTTTTTATTATTAATAATAAATTAATATTACTATTCCTCTTATGATTAATTATACTATATTAAATGTGGGTATCTATATAAATTTAAAATCACCCCATATATGTGCACTTTGAACTAAATGTAGACATGACTGGTTGTGATGTAAGATCGAGAAAGACATGCTTCTTTGTCCATGGTTAGTTGTAGATCAACATTATAGATATATTGGTTGTTTTTTTGGCTTATGGTTAAAGAAATTTATTTTATGTGAATATGTTTCTCATTAATTTGTTTTCATTTATATTATAACATTATTTAAAATAAGAATCCCTATTAAAATAATTATTTTATGGAAATTTTACAATCATGTACATATTTTAGTTTTCATTTTGATCTAAAATTGTTCTTAATGTTGTGGATTTTATCCCTCACATATTTTGAATATCCTTTAGGATTCATGGAATGTGGTTGAGTCTATGTGTCACCCCATATCAAGCCTTGGTATTTGGGCTCCTATGTTAGGTAGTTTTAAGAACTATTTAAAAAAATAGGTTTTTTGTGTTATAATGCATATATATAATCATAAAAACATTATTATTTAAATTTATATATTCAAAATTAAATTTTTAATGACGTAATATAATATTATTTTGATTTTTAATACCTATCAGTTATTTTGATTTCAATTTAATAACATTTCTTTCTGAAATTGATTGAATTGTTGTTTATTTTGGGAAATCACATAAAAAAATTAAATAACAACATGAAATTATTTTTTAAAATTTTATAATTACAAATACGCATGCTAAAAAAAAAATAAGATTAGTGTTTCTTGTAAAGACCTGGAAATTTCATGGAAATTTTTTTCTTAATTTCTTTGGAATTTTTACGAGTCCGCAGTTTCTGACGGAACCTAATTCTGAGTCCCGGTGTGCCCGGAATCAATTTCTGAAGTTTAGCTCAGGTACATTCAGTGAATGAACGAGAGAGTTTTCCTAACATTTGAACCGGTGCTCGGAATCAAAATCCAAGAGCACCGACGAAACTGCCGCGCTGGTAATTTCTTAAGAAGACCTTTTCTAGAGTTGCGTTTACTTGGGAAGATTTGTTAAAATAATGTGGGTTAAGTATTAAGAGAAATAAAATTGTGTTAAAGTTTTATTTCACTTATAAGAGGTTAAACCCCATGTGTGGGAGTTGGGGTGGGACCCACTAAAATCCTAACCCCTCTTGGTAGGATATTTGTGAGTTGGGGCCCACACAAGCCCGCAACTTTTCAAATTCCCTAACACCTCTAAACTCCCCATGTATTTAATGTTGTGGATACCTTCTTCTACATTAATGCTAGCCAACAAAACTCACCATTAATTTTGACAATTTAAGACTAATTAATTAAGTGAGTTTAGGTTTTTGAATTTTAAAAATGTTGGAAAAAGTAATAAAATAAGGAAAAATACTTATTTTATTTTGGTTTCTTTGTTGTGTTGAGAGAGGTAGAGTTCTTCACTTTGAAAAACATCATCTTCCTCCTTGAAGAATGCGAAGAATTCCGACACTCCATTCCATCTTCTTCCCGCGTCAAAGTAAGGGAGACACCGCTTCTTTCTCGGACATTCTCCATTGACGTATACAGAGCCTCACCCCGCGATGTCGTCTTCCGCGATGCATGCTTCTGTGAATCTCTTTGAGGTAGGGGTTGTATCATCATTCAAGGATTATTATTTCGACGTTCATCGTTAATATTGGCCGTCTGTTATCAATATAACAGATGAGGTCGGACCACACGAACACAGCCGAACCTCCACCCCTTTTTGTTGTTGATTATTTTAGTGGCTTGGAACCGAGGAGGCACAGTGCAACGGTCTTGCGCGAAAACGAGGGATCCGCGGCCAGAGTGAGCCGCGAAGAAGGAGTGTGGCTCCATCGCGCCACGCCGGTGAAGCCGAAGTAGGCTACGACCGAGAGCGGGCCGCGGCGAAGGGGCACGGCGCCGTCGCAACGCGCCGGAGCACAAAGTAGAGCCATGGCTTGGCGGGGCATGGCGGAGGGGCGCGACGCCAGACAGTGAAGAGCCGCGACCCATGGCCACGGCGGTTCTGGGAGGCGGCTGGCTGAGCCGGCCGCCGGCACACCTAGAGGCGGGACCCCCACGGGTCCCGCATAAACCGAATGGTCGGCCATAATGGTCAGCCGCTACCCTGGAAAACCGGGGGTTGAAACCCCTGGTCAACAGACAGGGCAGACCCCGTGGGGTCTGCCGTTCGTTTCGAAGGGGGCGGCGCCCTCCCCCCCTTCCGCGTCAGCTCAGCGCGCGGGCGCCCGCCACGAGCCGGACCGGCCGCGCCGGGCCGGACCGCCCGTGCCTGGCCAGACTACCCGCGCTGGGCCGGACCCCCACGCCGGGCCGAACCATGCCGGCTGGGCAAGACCCGCACCAGCCGGGCCGGGCTGCGCCCAACCGGGCCGGACCCGGACCCGGGTCGGACCGGGCCCAAACCCCCAACTTTCTGAAAGTTCCGTTAAAATGCCCATAACATGAGTTACAGACCTTAGAACGATGAACCGCTAGTTGCATTGGGATCCTTGGATCGAGACGGTCGTTTCGGTATATTTCACTCAGGGTTTCAGAGAACTTTGGGTACGGCCGGGTTGGTTCGAAAACGAAACCAACCGGGCCCTCGAAGCGGAAACACTTATAACTTGAGATCCGGATGTCCGATAGACATGTCGTCAACTTTGTTTGATTCCCCTTGATGAGATGGAACTTTTGGTATACTTCACCTAAGGTTTGGATGCATATGGAGTAAGGCTGGGTTGGATTGTACCTGAAATTCAACCGGGACCTTGGAACGGAAAAGCTGATAACTTTCAGACCGGACGACCGTTTGGCGAACCGTCAGTGACGTTGGTAATCATGTTGAGGAACGGTCCCAATGAGAATACCCTATGAGGGTCCGGGGTATAGTTGAGATATGGTCGCGTTGGTTGTACACGAAACCAACCGGGCCCCCGGGAGGAAAAGGCTAATAACACACAGACTGGGCATCTGATTGACACGCCGTCTGTTGTGTTGAGATTCCTATGACATGGAAGACCTTTGGGATAATTCTTCATGGGACTTTGTGATACTTGAGGTATCGGCCAGTAGCTCGTTGTAGTGGACCCCCCTGGTGACGAGCGAGCGGAGTGCAGAGACCTAGTAGCTGGCTGAGACTTGACGACTACTGATCGATCAACTTGAAGTGATTCAGATAGCCTAGTGGGGAGCGCTTGGTTGTAGTGGCAGACCCACAGTGGAGGAGCGCTTGGATGTAGCTGCAGACCCGTGGTACTCGACAGAAGGAATACCTATGTAGGCTATGAGGAGGATCTCTTGGTTGTAGCGGCAAACCGATGGTGGGATGCTCTTGGTTGTAGCAGTAGGCCCACAGTACTCGACAGGTGGAGTACTTCAATAGTCCAAGGTTAGTGGGAAGTGCTTGGTTGTAGCGGCAGGCCCATTGTACTCGACAGAGAAGGAGTTCTCCAGCAGCTGTGGTTTCGACGTCAAGAATAAATCCTGGTTTGAGCTGAGTCATTGGCCTTCGTGTTTTGCTTATGATTTTTATGTGTTACATGATAACTTAGGTATATGTATGGGCATATACCTAAGTAGTGGTTATCCGTTGATTTCATACCTGTGTGGGTGGAGTCTTGACTTTCAATCGTTATCTTCGATAAGATTGACTTGCTTTCTTGTGTGGATTGGGACGTACTTTCCTGTGTGGATTGAGTTATACATTCCTGTGTGGACTGGGTTGAACTTGGGCTCAAAAGCTGGAGCCAAAATGGAATTGATGACTTAGGTATATGTATGGGAATATACCTAAGTATTGTTGGTTCTAACTTTGTGATTGCATCTTTCCTTTGTGGTTTATCCTTCGAGGATTCTGGGAGACCATTGGGAGTCTCGAGGTCCCTACTGAGTATCGTATACTCATCCCTGCACGGCCTATGCTCGCACTACGTTGTGTTGGTTGCAGACAACAGACAGTGCTAATCATGGTTGATGCTTGTAGAGCAGGACGGTACCTAGAGGTGGACTATCAGGTGGGATGTACACGGAGAGGATGGTCAGACACGAGGAGCTGATGAGACTGACTGTACTCACCCTTCAGGTGGGAGATCAGGAGGACGGCTTGGTTGTTGCAGCTTGCTTTCAGTTGTTGTACTTTCCTTTCAGTTGTAACTGTACTTTTTAGTTGGGTTTGTATTCTGGCCCATTTACTTTTCAGCACATTCTTTTGTAGATAGTATTTTCTTCTGCTTGTACTCTGTTGTGTTGTTTACATTTATAAAGGCAATTCCTTCCCTTTTTATTGGGATTTATGCCTTTGGTGCTAGTCGCCAGCCCCTGGCCTATGGGAGGCGGGCTTGGGGTAGTCACGACACGAGCCTCGAGGACGGGTCGTGACAAATTGGTATCAGAGGAGTCGGTTCTACCGCAGAACTCATGACTCTGATAATTATTTTCTGTGAATCAACAGTGTTAATGGTACCGAGTGTGGTCTTCAGTTCAGGGAGTCCAGTGTTGGTATGGCGGCCGACATATCCATACACCAGGACCTTGACTACTGATTTTCGACCTAGTGCATGAAAACACTGATTGCGTGTGTGTTTCCAAAAGTTTTCTTTAAGTCAGTTCAAACGAGGTCATCTCACCAGGAATAGTCTTTGACATTGTCGCATTAGTTTCTTTCAGGATTCCTCCTCGCGGACGACTCTCTAGAGCCCCGAGAGTTGTACGTACTGACAGCCCGCCGAGCGATGAGGCCTCAGTATAGGTCCCTCTTCCAGTAGAGGCACCAGCGATACTACCACACTTTGGGCCACCGATGCCACAAGCCCCAGCAGCAGAGAGTGCACGTCTCTTGAGCCCACTGCATGAGTTACAGTGCCAGAAAACACCCAGGATCAGGGGAGAGATGGACCCACAGGCGGCTGAGAATTGGCTGGAGGCTATGGTTAGAGTCTTCAGGCTAGTAAGGATGCTAGCGGACTTCATGGTGATCCTTACTGCAAACCTCTTTCAGGAAGCAGCAGGCAGATGGTAGATCCTGATGCTTTAGATGTATGACTAGGTGACACTTCTGTGGGGCAGACTTCGAGAGCCTATTCCGGGCAGAATTTGTACCAGCCACCCTTCGAGTGGTGCGTATACAGGAGCTACTTCATCTTCAGAAGGGTCGCATGTCGGTGGCACAGTATTCAGCGAGGTTCACCGATCTATCACGCTACTCCACAGATATGGTACAAGACTCGTTCTCCAGGGCCCGAACCTTCAAGCAGGGGATCAGGAGAGATATTAGAGCTTCAGTTGTATCTCACAACATCCCAATGCATACAGGGGTGTTGGAGCGAGCCCTCTTAGTGGAGATTTTCTTTGCTGAGTAGTCTCCCATAGTAGGACCCACCACTAGCCGACATGCGGAAGAGTATTCTGTAGTGGGAAGTAGACAGATGAATCAGAGGTCCATGAGGACCAGACCTACAGGTGGTCGACCATATGACACAGGATCGTGTGTGCGAGGAACCCGGGGTGGCGAACGACTTACCAGGAGCGGACAATGTTACTCCTGTGGCGGGAATGGTCACATGGCATGTGACTATCTGACCAGTGATACAGATAACCAGAAGATAAACGAAGGACCTCCAAGGTAGAGGCAGAGGTTCAATAGAGGTGGACCACAAGGAAAAGGAGACCGCGGTAGGGGAGCTGGCTATACAGCTGAAGGTGGAGGACGCTACGAGGTGTTGCCACCACCACCACCAGGAGGTCCACCCCGACTGCAGGGAACATGTGGACATGGGAGAGCTTAGCTTCAGGCAATAGAAGCATACGACTGTGGAGCTCCGGAAGCTGGCGGACAAGAGAGGGACTAGTTCCAGGCATGAGACCTTTGATCTTGGTGCTTCTAGTTTCCTTGTTATGGTTGTTCTGTGTCTTTGTACTTGAGCTGCAATAATAAAAGACACTTTTCCTTGTGACATTTTCTTCTTTTATTTTTGTGTACTAAGAGGATCTGGTTTAAACTGTTGACATGACCCTCACTTTTGAGATTCATACTGGAGGAGACCCATTGACCACACACTGATACCGACAGTGTGACTCAACCCTTGGAGGCGAGTGTAATGGTTGGATCTCATGGTAGTAGCGTTGAGGCGTTACGACGTAATTCATGGCATGGATTCGTAGCATTCATGTCAGGATTGACTGTATTAGGAAAAGAACGTGGTTCATCCCGGGGATGAGACCAGATTTCTCTTATAGGAAAAGAAGAAATATTAGTATCTCTTGTAGGACCAGAGATGGTTTAGACTATGACAGAGAAAGTACAGTTTTTCCAGGAGCGGATGAGGACATCTCAGAGCTGACAGAAGTTTTATGCTAACAAGAGGCAGAGACCACTAGAGTTTGAGGATGGTTACCACGTTTTCTTACGGTTCACACCTCAACATGGATTACAAAGGTTTCGCCCGGGTAGCAAGTTGTCTCTGAGGTTCATCGGACCCTTCTAGGTCCTCAACAGGGTAGGTGAGGTGGTTTACCACTTGACCCATCCACCTCAATTGCACAAGTTGCATGACATCTTCCACGTATCTCAGCTGAGGAGATACGTGCATGACTCGACCCATACCATCAATAATGGGGAGATAGACATCGATGACGGGGTTAATTTTGCGAAGGTTCCAGTGGAGATTGAGGATCAACAGGAGCAGGTCTTACGTGGACGGTCGATTCCTCGGGTGCACTTTCACTGGTAGCTCGAGAACCTCCAGGGGAGCACATGGGAGTAAAAGGCTTAGATGCGTGATCAGTACCACTTTGTTTTCCTAAGTGTGTGTTGAAGCTTCACGAGGACCTAAATCCATGAGGTCGGAGTAATGTAAAGACCCGGAATTTTGATGGAATATTTTTTCTTAATTTCTTTGGAATTTTTACGAGTCTGCAGTTTCTGACGGAACCTGGTTCCGAGGCCCGGTGTGCCAGGAATCATTTTCCGATGTTTATCTCAGGTATGTTCAGTGAACGAATGAGCAAGCTTTCCTATCTTTTGAACCAGTGCTCGGAATCGAAATCTGAGAGCACCGATGAAACCGCAGCGGCATTATTTTCATAAATAGACCTTTTCTAGAGTTGTGTTTAATCGGGGAGAGTTGTTAAAAAAATGTGGGTTAAGTATTAAGAGAAATAAAATTGTGTTACAATTTTATTTCACTTATAAGAGGTTAAACCCCATGTGTGGGAGTTGGGGTGGGACCCACTAAAATCCTAACCCCTCTTGGTAGGATATTAGTGAGGTGGGGCCCACATGAGGCCGCACCTTTTCAAATTCCCTAACACCTCTAAACGTCCCATGTATTAAATGTTGTGGATACCTTCTTCTACATTAATGCTATCCAACTAAACTCACCATTAATTTTGACAATTCAAGACTAATTAATTAAGTGATTTTAGGTTTTTGAATTTTAAAAATGTTGGAAAAAGTAATAAAATAAGGCAAAGGCCTTATTTTATTTTGGTTTCTTTGTTGTGTTGAGGGAGGGAGAGTTATACACTTTGAATAACTTCATCTTCCTCCTTGAAGAATGCAAAGAACGCAGACACGTTGTTCCATCTTCTTCTCACGTCAAAGAAAGGGAGACACTGCTTCTTTCTCGGACATTCTCCATCGACGTATATGGATCCTCACCCCACAATGTCGTCTACCGCGATGCACGCTTCCGCAAATCACTTTGAGGTAGAGGTTGTTTCATCGTTCAAGGATTATTATTTCGACGTTAATCGTTAATATTGGCTGTCTGTTATCAATATAACGGAGGAGGTCGGACCACATGAACACGGCCGAACCACCACCCATTTTTGTTGTTGATAATTTTCGTGGCTTGGAATGGAGGCGGCATGGTGCAACAACACCACGCGGAAACGAGGGAACCGCGGCTGGAGTGGGCCACGGCGAAGGAGTGTGGCACCGTCGCGTCGCGCCGGTGAAGTCGAAGGAGGCATCGCCCGAGAGTGGGCCGCGGTGAAGGGGAAAGGCGTCGTGGTGCCGCGCCAAAGCACTAAGGAGGGCTGCGACCATAGCAGGCCACGGTGGAGGGGCGCGACGCCGGACGACCAAGAGCCATGGCGGTTCTGGGAGGCGACCGGCTAAGCAAGTCGTCGGCACACCTGGAGGTGGAACCCCTGCGGGTCCCACATGAACCGAACGACCGGCCATAAAGGCTGGCCACCACCCAGGAAAACCGAGGGTTGAAACCCCTGGACAACAGACAGGGCGGATCCCGTGGGTTCTGTAGTTCAGTTCGAAGGGGGCGGCGCTTTCCCCCATTCCATGTCCACTCAGCGCGCGGGTGCCCGCACCGAGTCGGACTGCCCGCGCAGGGCCGGACCGCCCGCGCCAGGCCGGGACGCCCGTGCTGGGCCGGACAACCGTGCTAGGCCGGACACCCGCTCCAGCTGGGTCGGGCTGCACCCATCCGGGCTGGACCCAGACCCCGGTCGGGTCGCCCGGTTCGGGCCGACCTAGGGGGTATCAGGCAGGGTCAGTTCGGGCCCGAACCCCCTACTTTCGGACAGTTCCGTTCAAACGCCCATAACATGGGATACTAACCTTAAAACGATGAAATATAAATTATGTTGGGATCCTTGGATCGAGACAGGCGTTTTGGTATATTACACTCAGGGTTTCAGAGAACTTTTGGTACGGTCGGGTTGTCTCGAACACGAAACCAACAGGGCCCTAGGAGCGGAAACACTTATAACTTGAGCTCCGGACGTCTGATTGGCATGCCATCAAATTTTTTGGATTCCTCTTGATGAGAAAGAACTTTTGGTATACCTCACATGAGGTTTGGATGCAGATGGAGTAAGGCCGGGTTGGATTGTACACGCAATTCAACCGGGCCCTTGGAACGGAAAAGCTGATAACTTTCATATCGGACGACCATTTGGCGAACCGTCAGCGGTGTTGGTAATCATGTTGAGAAATGGTCCCTATGAGAATACCCTATGTGATTTTGGGGTACAGTTGAGATACGATCGGGTTGGTCGTACACGAAACAAACCGGGCCCCCAGAACGAAAAGGCTAATAACACACAGACCCGACGTCTGATTGACGCTCCGTCTGTTGTGTTGAGATTTCTATGACATGGCGGACCTTTGGGATACTTCTTCATGGGACTTTGTGATACTTGGAGTATCGTCCAGTAGCTTGTGGAGTGGACCATCCTGATGACTATCGAGTGGAGTGCAGAGGCCTAGTAGCTGGCTGAGACTTGATGACTGCTGATCGATCGACTCGAAGTGATTCGGATAGCCCAGTCGGGAGTGCTTGGTTGTAGCGGCAGTCCCACGGAAGAAGCTCACTTGGTTATAGTGGCCGACCCGCGGTAATCGACAGAAGGAGTACCTCTGTAGGCTATGAGGAGGAGCTCTTGGTTGTAGTGGCAAACCCTTGGTGGGATGCGTCTTGTTTAAACAGCAGGCCCACAGTACTCGACAGGTGGAGTACTTCAGCAGTTCAAGTTTAGTGGGAAGTGCTTGGTTGTAGCGGCAGGCCCACTTTACTCGACAGAGGAGGAGTTCTCCAGAAGATGTGGTTTTGACATCATGAATAAATCATGGTTTATGCTGACTCGTTGGCCTTTGTGTTTTCCTTATTAATGTGATGGGTTACATGATAACTTAGGTATATGTATGGGCATATACCTAGGTAGTGGTTATTCATTGATTTCATACTTGTGTGGGATGAGTTTTGACTTTCAATCTATATCTTCGATAAGATTGACTTGCTTTCGTGGGTGGATTGGGATGTACTTTCCTATGTGGATTGAGTTATACATTCCTGTGTGGACTGGGTTGAACTTGGGCTCGAAAGATGGAGCCGAACTGGAATTGATTAATTAGGTATATGTATGGGAATATACCTATGTAGTGTTGGTTTTTTACTTTGTGATTGCATCTTTCCTTTGTGGTTTATCCTTCGGGGATTCTGGGACACCTTCAGGAGTCTCAGGGTCCCTACTGAGTATCGTATACTCACCCTGCACGGGATATGCCCGCACTACATTGTGTTGGTTGCAGATGATGGACAACGCTGATCATGGTTGAGGCTCATGGATCAGGACGGTACCTGGAGATGGACTATCAGCTGGGACGTACATGAAGAGGACGGCCGGACCCGAGGACCCGATGAGACTGACTGTACTTACCCTTCAGGTGGGAGATCCAGAGGACGACTTGGTGGTTGCATCTTTCTTTCAGTTATTGTACTTTCCTTTCAGTTGTAGCTGCACTTTTTAGTTGGGTTTGTATTCTGGCCCATTTACTTTTCAGCACTTTATTTTTTACATAGTATTTTCTTCCGCTTGTGTGATGTTGTGTTGTTTACTTTTATAAAGGCAATGCCTTCCCTTTTTATTGGGATTTACACCTTTGGTGCTAGTTTCCAACCCCTGGCCTATGGAATGTGGGCATGGGGTAGTCACGACACGGGCCCCGAGGATGGGTCGTGACATTTCTGAATTTTACTATTAACGCCGTAAAATTCAGTATCTTATACATGATTAGAGTGTTTCACTTAAATATAATTTGACAGAAAATTTTCCTACATTAAATGATTTAAATATAGAGGATACTCAGATACAATTAAAATTTTTTTATATTGTATATTTATAATGAAAACATAAATTTTTGTTAAGGATCAAATAAAATTTGAGAAACATTCAATTTTATGTAGACTATTTTACCAATAATTTAAATATTATCTAATAACTCATTTTATAACATGTTGGGTTGAATTGAATAATTTATTTCATAAAAAATACTTCCCTGGATTTTTTATGAAATTTTTCAAAAACATAATTGGGGGTATTAGACAATAACATAGTGGAGTATTGTATGTGTATCAGGAAATATTCAATAAATTTTAATCCACATGCTCTTCATATAAAATTTCTAATAATTTTACGATTTAAAATATTGATAACGGTTTAGTATCAATGGATAAGAATATGAATGATATTTCATGTAATGAAGATCTTTTAGATAAGAATCACATTTCATCCATGTATTTTATTAATAAATGGTTATAAATTCAAAAAAAAAATTGGAGAAGAAAATAATTAATCAATGTTAAAATTAATGTTGAAGAATCAAAATTAGAACTATATAAAAAAATAATAGAATATTAAAATTTATTTCATTATAAGAAGACATAATATTATAATCGAAACATTATATTAATCTTTTATATTTATTATCCCCATTTTAACTGTTAATTATCCCTAATTTCATCTGTTTTCCCACCATATTTTTTAAAAGTATCCCTATCACATTTTTTCTCTTAATTTTCAACCTTATTTTCCATCATAATTAGTATTTGATACACTACATCCTTAATATTTATGTGGTATCGACTTATAATATAATGATAAAAAAATCTATATTTTTCATTAGAATATACATTCTGATTTATTTAGTAATCATTAATTTTATCTTTTCTAATATAAGGTTATATTTATTAAATAATCATATTTATATTCAATAAAATGACTAATCATTTATTAATTTTTTTTAATAATGTAATAATGAAATTTCTAATAAATTTATCTCAAATATAAATCTAGAAATAATCTGTTCAATATTATTAACAAATATCATCAATTAAAAAATAATATAGTTATAATTATAACATTGTAATAGTCAAAATTTTAAACATTATAATCAAAATTAAAATAACAGGTGGAATACAAAACACCGAAATCGATTTATTAAACCTTTTAGAATTCTATTTGACAAAAAAAACTTTTTTAAATCAAACTAAAAAGGAAACAAAGTCATTTCAAAATTACATATATAACTACCTTATTCATAATAATAATAATGATATAAAATTTAATTTAAAAAGTTAAAAAAACCTAGATTAAATATTTAAAATAAAATTCGGTTCTTTTTTTTAAATTTCATAAATACATAAAAAAAATATTAAGAAATATATAAAAAAGAAACATAGAAAATTGGATTCTATATTATTTCAAATATATCAATTTATTCAAAATAATAATGAAAAAATACCTTTACAATCTATGTTATACTTTAATGGAAGGGTAAATAGAATTCAATTTGGAACATAGATGATTTTAAATAAACATGAAATATTTGATAAAAACTAAATAAATGATAAGAATACTAAGAAAAAATGAAAACAAATAAGATAATAATTTTCATTGATGAATTTCATGAAAAATATATTTAATACCATTAATTGTTTTCATTTTCTGTAGTCTTTAAAAACATGTCCCTTATTTTGTCGATTCCTTTTCCTCGAGAACTAAATAAACATAAAATAAAATAAATCCTTAATTGTTGATTTAAGTTACTTTTAATAAATTTTATATCAATACTCATTATATTGAATATATTAAAAATCGTAAATATTATAGTTTTTTAAGGAAATATATTAAAATTAGAAGAAGGTAAAAACATATTTAGAATATTCTCCACTGGGATCTTCCAATCAAATATATTGACATGATAATTTTAGAATTCCTTTTTCAATGTGATAATTTCAAAATTGAATATATATTTTTTGATATAAAATAAATTATTTATGTTATATCTACGTCTATTATTAGTTTAATTAAAGGTTGTATTGAGTAAAAACCCCTATGGGAAACAAATTAATTTAAATATGTTTGAAATAAAAATAAATCTAACAAATTGTTTTTTGTATTATATTATTATTTGAATAAATGTATTATCATCCTAACTAATTTTTATGTTCTAGGAATAGAGTGTTTTTTGAATAAAATATCATCTTTTATATCACAAACACCCTTTAACATGACTGAAAAACTAAAATTGAGGTTCATGATATAACATTTACTATGTAAATTTGTGATCATGTTATGAAAATCATTATTTTTAATTCCATGAAGTATACTTTTAAAAATAATACTATTTATAAAATTTAATATCTTATAAATAATCCTTTCAGAATACATTATTCAAAAGAAGTGTTTTTATAAATTGCCTCTAATGATTTTAATTATTCAGATGTATGTTTTTATAAGGACTAATTAATTAAATTTAAATAAAAAATAATTAAAATTGATTGTTTATTTTAAGTTGATGAAGAATATCTTATTAAATTATAATGTTTAAAAACTTAAGTTTCATTGATATTAAATATGTTGATTTCTAAAACATAAATTAAAAGTTAAAATGTTGAAAAAAATGAAGCATTATAAATTTTGATTCATATTTTGTTATCTATCATTAAATGTTAAATGTTATTGAAAGAAATAGTAATGAGAAAAAAACATGATTTTTTTACTAATGTTAATGAATTAAAAATATTTAAATAATTTTTATTTAAATCATCTTACAAAAAAATTTGAAATTGTAATTTCAAAATCTATATTAAACATTTCTTATGATTGTAATTTAAATTATTTTAATTTTCTATTAAATTTTAAAAAAATTAATGATGTTGAAAATGAGTACAACGTAGGAAAAATTATCTATTAAAATAAATTTATTCCAAAACATTTAAAGTATTACTTTTAATAAAACAATAATAAAATTGTTAATTTTTTTCTAATTTGACATTTAAACAAAAAGTTCAATCAATTTAAGTGATTCAATTAAATAGAAAGGTCATGGTTTAATATTTATTTCATATTATTGTAAGTAATGTTGAATAATATATATATATATATATTACATCATAGAATCTATGAAAACATTTTTAATAGATGAAGATAAGTCTCAATCCATTGATTTTATCATTATTTAAAGAAAAAACCTCTATATAATGGAATAAAAAAATATCCCAAATCATAAAATAAGTGTGTCATAATCGCCTATCCTGTTTATAATGAATAGATAGATTTATTACACACTTGTGTTAAAAATAAATAAAGACATTGATTATAATATAGGATTTTGAATGATTCCACTAGAAAGTATAATTATTTATTCCCATTTTTAAATTAAACTCATTATTGGTAAGATATAAAATTCATTTTTTCTTCTAAGAAAGAAACTACCTCTCCCCCCAAATGTACCCCTACTAGGTTTGTAATGAAGTAAATGAGATAATGACCACCTGAGTATTACCTCCATTATGCAATAGGTTAGAGACTAGCATCAAGGTCATAAAAATATCACAAATGGGAGGAATTACACTCTTAAATTATAGGATTGAGAGATAGGATAATTAAACGACTAGAACCGTTAAGAAATAATACAAAAGAAAAACAATTACCCCAAAATTCATGTTCAAATGTAATAGATATAGACAAATGTCTCCAAATAAGTACCTAGAAAATAATGTTTAGGTAGCGACACGACAACTGTTCCAAATCCTATGATATAAATATCAATCATGGCCCAATAAGTCCCCATGAAATCCTGAATTATGTTTTTTTATACATAGGATGATCATTCAACTATAGACAGTTGGAATATTCCAATGTCAACTATGTTCATTTGAAAAAAGTATAGTAATGAACCGTTTAGAAAATAGTTGGACCAACAACACCCAAACAGGTCAAATATCCAATCATAACCTCAACAAGGAATTCTCACCAAATAACACATCCAATTATAATCATAAAATATGAACTATGTCATGAAATGGAACCCATAAATGATTTCTCACTAGGTTTCCTCTCCCACACCCCAATGTCGTATGTCATAGTGCACCAATATCCTCTATAGAGCACCAAACCACATCTCTCACACACACACCTGAGACATCACATCACATGAAATATAATATCACCCATATAAACATAGTCCATCACATCACATCACGTATTTAATAAAAAATAATATTCCATCACATCACATCATGTATATAATGAAAAATCATATTCCATCACATCACATCAAGGGAAACACCAGAATATTTGGTATCATAATCATGAATGAAATTAACCTCATTACCTTTTATTACCTTGCACCACACCCACCATAATCTTGATCATCATCTTATCAAAACCACTAGAATTTTAGTTTTCACTTCCATACATCATAGACCATGGGTATCTAACTCTCTTATAAGTGAGTGTGGTAAAGAGGGGGTAACCATCCAAATAAACTCCCCCTCGTGATATTGGAAAAACGACCACTAATATATATATATATATGGGTATCAGTACATGGTTCTCGATGTGGGTGGGGTGAATATAGAAATCACAATGAAAATACATAGTACATAGGCTTATCCACATACAATCCCAACCCATGTTCTCAAAATTGATTACCAACAAACTCCCTGCATCACTACTAAGCCTTATAAGACATTCAATTTTCTATTACACCCCTAAATAAATACAACTACACATCAAACAATGATCCAGAACCCATATTTCATATATTTTTCTCAATTTTTTCCATTAAAAATATTACACATTACAATCCAATTTCATTCATTAAGACCATTCATTTTCCGGTCTATTAATTTCATTATTTCATCTCATTTAATTCAAATTTATCAATAATAATCTATTCCAATCATCAATTTTTAATTTTTAATTCATTATAAATTTTAACCCATTAGATTTCAATTTCATTGTTAACAAATTATTCCATCACTACCAAGGAATATAGAACAAAAAAACAAAACACATCACAACAACCCAACAAGTACATTTAGTTTCCATGCCAACCAGCCCAACACTACCACTATTCTACAACCAGAAAACCCAAATCTTTATAATATTTCCCATATCAAAAACCCAATTTACCTTATACACTTCAAACTACAAACACGACTCACATCAAAACCACACATCATTGCAAAAAATTTCACATCCACCAAGTATCAGAACCACCCACATCAAAACACCTATCTATCTATTCATTTATATTTATGGTTTAGAAAATTTTATTTTTCATCACTTTTTCTTGATTATTTTTGGAAAATTCTCACAAAATCTATAATTCTAGGCGAAACCATTTCATTTACAAAATATAATTTGTTGCAAAATTTTCATTTTAGGTGATAAAAAACAACACATGACAATGTTTCCATAATCCTGATGATCTCAATGCAAGATGAACCCCAAAAGTCCCTAAGTTTTAGAAAAGTTTCAATCTTGTTCTTTCAAAATGTAAATAATATGAGAGATATAATAGCATGGTATTCCATCCCTCTTCATATTGATTTTATGTTAACCCATTTTTTTTATTTTTTCGGTTGGATATACCCCTTCCCAAATATAAAAAAATATATCCCCTCCCACATGATACAATATTTGATAAATAATGTATCCCATACCTAAAATAAAGATTTTTTATTTGTCACACATGGATGGAGTAAGAGGGAACAACTACTAGGAAACACAAAAAAGAACAACACATTGATTACCCTAAAAAAACATCCATATCATTTTTCCATTAAAATAATAGCAAAAACTTATATTTTCCTTTACCAAAACCTTTCCAGAAAACAAAATTGAGGAATAATCAGAAAAGGAATAGAGGAAACCATATAAACCACTATGGATATATCCTTAAAGTATGAGGCTAAAATCCACTAAAATGGGGATAAAAGATATTCTTGGAACTCACTTGGGTTTCCCAATGAATGGGAGAAAATATGAAAATTCTATGGGGTTTGAATGGATTTAGGAATTTATTTAAAGTCTACAACACATAATAGAACAGTTTATCCTATGTGACCATGCCATATAAGCGATGGAAAAATTGGGGAATGTGGCGTAGTAGGGTTGGCGATGCCTTAGTTATTCTAGTCAAACTATCCCATGATATTCATGAATATTAATATTATATAAATCCTATAGAATAATTGATATAATGACATATCCTAGACCACTACTCTATATACCCCCAACATCCAAAAATAGGATACACCATATCCCCATATCCATGACATGGCTACCCAAAAAACAACAGAACAACTCCAAAAATCGCCCCCAGAATCCACACCATAACCAACATCCCTACTCCATTGCACTCATCCATCAAGAAGGGTATACTCAATTTTCATGCTCCATGGATAAGGTATGATGGTTTTATTAGAATCCCAAAAACAACTCCCAATGATCCCTACATCATAACTAACTCGTCAATGCCATGACAATTACGCCTAAAGTGAAACTTATGGCTCTAAAATCTAGAACAACTCCAGATGGATATTCAAGATTTAACCTCTTATCTAATCTCCAACTCCTCAAGACTCCCACTATATTCCTCCACAATTAGAATTCTCATAATAGAATAGAGTGATAGGCTTGGGCTATTATGCCAGATACATCTCAAACTATTGTCACCCTCATGAATAAAGACCAGTCATGAATGAGAAATGGGAAAGGTCCATAAAACCACCCCTCAAGATACTTCTCAAGTATCACATTACAATAGAAACATATCCAACAACCAAACACATTGATCTTGATGAAAAACATTCACCAAATAGTTTACACAACCACACACCCAAAACACATTACAATCCTTCCAACAAGGAAGAACTGCAAAATGTTTCATAAAATCCACATCCACCTCTATTATACATAACCTCATAGACCATAATATTATCCCCCATAGATCCCATGCCAATTTTAAATACAAACCCCACACAACAGAGTCTCAAGAAATAATATCAACGACTTCATTCTATCATGGAATGATATTATCTTCTTTGGGAAGAATTGACATGAATTCATAGTTTTAATTGTGTCCAAGTATAACATGTCATGATTAGGAATCTGGCCTTCACCTTTTCATATTCTTGAATATGTTAGACACACATCACATAAATAAAGAAGAATAAAATATCATAAACTAGCAGGATTCAAATATGTCATCCTCAAGATAAAGAAAATAAGAAATTGAAAATGTTTTACAACTCAATGTACTAGGTATGCTTCTGCGTCTCTCTCTCTATTTCCCATGTACTCCCCTCTAGTCCACCATGCGTCCATTGCAAAAAGAACAAATTATTGGTCTTTACTCACATCACATTCTCACAATTAAACTAGATCTGTACTATCTACTCCCTTAGTGTCCCATCATCATTGATATCTAACTCTCCAATTTAAATGACCTTAGAGTCATCATAAAAACACCATTGGAGCTTAAAGATGTAGAATAATACTTGAATCTAGTCCAGTTTTGGTGGATTCTCCGATGAATAAGTCACCATTAATACATTATAAAATACCAAAAAATGACTAAAAATAATTGGTAAAGACCATAATCCCTTTACTAAACCACTATATCTCCAGATGAGGGGAAACATTCGTGATCATGTGGTCACCAACCTTGAACACCAAGATATTAATATAATTTATATATGACTTATACTAGTCATTCTCTACCTTAATCCTCTCATGAATTACTAGAAAATTATATTTTATAATGATCTAAACATCAGGATTGGGAACTAATGACTCCCCAACCTCATCCATGAATAGTGGAGAATGAAATGGCCTCTAGCATAAAATGGGTACATACGAATTGATGGGTAATAACTATAGTTATAAGAAAACTCAAAAAAAGTATATAGTGAACCCAATATTCTTCGATGTATAAGTCTTATACCCACAAAATTTCCTCTAACATCAATATAGTTTTCTTTATCTTCCAATAAATCTGATTGTGGAATGTAGTGATGAGGCATAAAAGAGTGCCCATAGTGTGCTTTAATCTCCTCAATAATTATGAGGTAAAATATACATCCTAATAATATACAATGGACCTCATAACTCTATTTAGTCTCACCAAAACATCCACATACCTATTAGATAAATAACCCATTATGGTGGACTCACCGATCTCTAAGAAGATATATAGTTTTAGAAACTAATCCATGACTACATGGATAGTTTCACTACCTCCCTAATATCTGGTTAACATACTGAAAAATTCCAGATAGATTTCATCAAATTTCCACTTAATAATATCCAAGGGATGCAATAATCCTTTAGGAACGTGATTCTCTAACTTTACCTTCGGAAAAAACAAATAGTTATATACAAATATTGTCACCTACCTTTTCATTCCAGTCCACCAAAATTGCATCCTCAAGAAAAGGTACATCTTGGATACCACTATATATATCATAAAAGGTGAGTTATGAAACTCGTGAAGGACTCCATTATGCATCACTAATAGAAAAAACTATCCTTGAAACAATATTCAATTCTATCCATCCTCGTGAAATCTTTATAGAGAATTTTTTATAACCAAAACAATCATACATCAATTATGCTTCTGAATCTCCCCACCTAATCCCCTCCGCTTGATCAATTATAAAACATTATATTTTCATATAAAATAAGAAAACTTTAACATAAACCACCTTTATACCCAATTTTAGGAATTTTAAATCCTTTATCACCCTCCATGTATCATTATATTCTAAAAAACATACTTTCACTACTTCAACCTAAAATCACCGACCAAAAAATATCATTTTCCGAAGGTATAAAAGATTATAATGTCCAAATTCTGAAAAAAAAACTTCATCTACCAATATTTTATTAGATTCAATCCATGCTGAAAAAATATATTCCTCAATATATTACTATCCATGAAGACCATATTGTTTCCCCGATGAGGTAATGTCAACACAGATTCAGCACAAATACAACCAATGATTTATCTAGGTCATCAATGACAAAATTACACTAGAGGGGTAATAACTAGATCGAATCATAAGATATCAATTTCTTGAAATGCATCATCAATCATCCCAATCCAATGAATTAATCATCATAAAACACCTAAAACATCACCCCTTCATATTCAAATTGGAGCACCGGATCACTTGTCAATTTCCCCTTTACGTATTTGAAAACCGCCTCACACTAATCAATCTTGATAAATTACTCATCCTTTGCTGTAAAATATTTTAGAAGGGATGTAATCCATGATAATTTAGATAAAAACATATCGTAATACATCACATGACTATGGAACCAAAGAACCTCTTAAACATTCTTGGTGTTGTTTAAGAAAGACCTACCTCTACCTTATTGGGATTGTGTTGTCTCGGTAATACTCTATAAGTCATATTGATTTTGATTCTTACAAATACCCTTGATTGTTTTAATAATGACATTACATCAAGTGTATTTCATGAAATTAATATTCTTAAAAAATTAATTTGGAATTATATTCAACCTTTTTATTTTCTTGGAATATTTGTCAAAGTGTTTGAAATGCTCTTATATGTATTATGGAAAAAAAATTCATCGTATTCTAGAAACATTGTTCATACCCTTTGTTGTAGAACATAATGTACGGAAAAAACCCAATGTTTTTATTAAAAATTATGTTGAAAGATCAGCATGAATGGTTAATCAACCATACATCAATAGAAATTTATGGATATAGAACCTTATATTTGGATGGAACATTGCGTTTGACAAAGTTAAAAAATATGGTTAATGAACCTTGTGTAAGTATGAAACCCTGCATTTGAGAAACAAACATATGGATCATCAACCTTATTTTTTTGATCAACCGTATGTTGTAAACTGTACATCTGGAGAATGAATGCTACATAGTTGAACCCTATGTTTGGGAATTTTTCATTTTATGAAGGAACACTATGTTTAACTTTTCAACATCAGATATTTTCATTAACAATTTTAACGGAGTTTCATGCAATGGTCTTTGTAGAATATTAGGATGTTTTAAATCTCGTGTTCTACTGATTCAATGATTTTTATGACTTATTCAAAGAATCATATTCAGTGGATAAATTCTATATTATTCTTAAGATAATTTAGGAATAATCATAGATTTTTTATGAATTTGAATTCTCATGATTTATCATGAGATTTTCTTGGATCTGGAATTATGAAGCAGTTTCTCTGTTTTATTTATTTATTCTATCGGTATATTTTTTAGTATATATATGGGTATGATTCATATAAAAATAGGCACAAATTTTTATTCAACTACATTATTGTGATCTTCTTTTACAGATCTACTACAACAATTGATCAAAAAAATTTATCCTCAGAAAAGGCTACACTTTGGAGATATATATGTTTTGAATCTCGTATTATCTATAATTCTTATATTGCTATCTGTTACTACTTTTATTTAAAGATGTATTGCTACCATATCACTTCAAAACGTATATTTCTTGAAGATATTATAGTCTTAAGAAGAAGATCCATCTACTATCAGTTGTTGTTATAATTGTGAAGTTAAATTGGAACCTCTTAAATCAATATATTTATATTAAGAGTTTCAACATCATGTATGCAGTTGTAGTGGAGTATCCACTTTTCAATCTAAGATGTGGATATTCTGTTCTCTTTTAATGAACCATAAGGCACTATTTTTTTTCCTTGTTTGTAATGATGGAAACTTCTTGCACTCGTTTTTTGAATTAGTCTTATGATATGAGGACCTGACTAATGAAATTCACCAAGATCATAGCTAGTGTAATTGGTGGATTGGACTATGGGATCATTATTCCCCAAACCACTATATAAAAGTATTGTTTTGTATTTCTATTTTATCTACAACATAATTCTTTATAAAATCGTAAACACTTCTTAACCACATAATCTATTGTTCATATCAAAAGGAAAAATTGTGGAAGATTTTGAAAAGACACAATTCACCCCCCCCCCCCCTTTATATTTGTATAATCTGGCCTAACAATTTGTATCAGAGGAGAGATTTTTTATAAAGATATAGAAATATGAATGGTTAAGGGCCAATACTAAGATATAAATGGTTGATCCAAGAGAAGGGATGTCCATGGTTCATGATCTATATTTCATTGGGAAAAATATTGGTTTTGGAAATCAGGGGTGATCATTTATTTAAAAAATATGGGATTTAGAGTATATTTGAATATTATTACTCCATATATGATTCGTGAGAAAGAAGAATATTGGGATGATACATTTGAAGACATATATTATATGAACTCCAAAGCAATAAATGTTTTTTGTCTACAGTCTTAGACTAGATGAATTCAATCATGTCTCACAATGTCCTACTACTTCTAAATTTTGGAAAACCATTATAGTTACCATTTAAAGTACAAATAATGTAATACAAATGAGGTATGTAATAATAAAGAGGAAATTTGACTCATTTAGAATGTTTGATGGAGAGAGTATCGATCAACTAAATTGATGTCTTATAGAGATTATCAATAATATTACAGCATTATGTGATCCTATCAAACAAGCAGATCAATCATTTAATGTACTAAGAGTACTACCTACTAAATTTAATGGAATATTAGTTATAATTATCCATTCATCACCAGTCAAATTTCTCAAAATGAGATAATTACTTTGGACACAAATGATATATGAATCCAAAATTAAAGATGAAGATAAATATCATAATGTATTGGTGAAAAAATATAATAATGATATAAAGGTAAAATCTCAAAAATAGAGAAGGTGAATAAATTAAGAAGAGAAAAAATGGGAATGAATTCTGATTCATCTAATTCTGAAATAAAACTGGCTCAGTTAGCAATAAAGTTTAGAATTTTTTTAAGAAAATGAATGGATTCATGAAGCCGATAAAAGGATAAGAAATACTCAAGAAAATATAGATTATATGAAAGTATGAAATTGGGTCTTATAAGGCCGGATTATCCTCTACTAAAACGTGAAAAGTGAAATATAGAAAACAAATATAAAAAAATGTTGATTATTAACATAAAGGAAAAATAGAAATGAAAGAAACATCCAGTGTTTCTGAAGACTCCATCATATCATCAAAATATAATTTAGAAAAGGAAAAATCATGTCTGAAAGAAAATATTTTCTTTATGGCTGAAGAAGATAAGGTAAAAATATATTATTCCTTTATTTATGATTCTGATTCTAGTTGTTCGAATGAAAAAATGGGTTCCTACTGCACAATTCTAGAAGAAAAATATGAATCTGTATTAAAGAAGCAAAAATCTTTAAAGAATATTCAAAATTCTGTTTTGGGATAATGAGATACCTTACTTAAACAACATAAAAAGTTAATTGTAAAATATTACACTTTTACCACAATTGTGGTGATGATGAAAATAAGATTAACTCATTACAAGATGAAGTATAAATTTATAATAGTTCTTCTCTATTCATCACAAGATGATAAAATATTCTGAATGAATTTTTTTTAAGAATGTCATTATAAAAGAACAATAATTTGTTGGAAATGGGATTTAAAAATTGAAACTATATAATAATTATTTTGTTCTCGACACAAAAAGTGTTATTTGTCATTTTTGTGGAATAAAAAGACATATAAAAAATCTGTTATTTGATAAATCCTCAAATAAGTGGAATTAAAATAGATTTTAGTTCAAAAATATTATATGAATAATATTATATGAGTTATTGAAAAACAAAGATGATTTGGATTCCCAGATCTCTGCTAGCTGACACTGCTAGACCCAAGAGAATATGGGTACCAAAACATGCTTTTGTCTAATTTCCTTTACAGGAAAGTTATAATAGAAAAAAACTATAATGTATATGAAGAGTGGATGCTCAAAAAACATTAGAGTAAACTAATCAAACTCCAATACACTGACTCAAATAGATGGAGGTCATGTCTTCTTTGGTGATAATCCCAAAGGAAAGATTATAGGACTTGGATCTATTAGATATCTGATAACAATCTCAATAAAAAAATTAAAATATGTACTAGGGATGAAGCACAACTTGAAAAGTGTATCTCACCTTTGTGACAATAGATATTATAATGATTTTTATAAAAAGTAATAATCTATGTTTAAAGATAAATTGCTTATTCTTACAACACCTAGATCTAATAATGTTTATACTATGGATTTAAATTCACTGTGCAAAAAGAATGTGAATTGTTTAAATGATAAGATAAATGAGTCATCGATCTATCATATAAGAATTTCCCATTTTAATATTTGTGAATTACATAAATTTTCTATGAAATAGTTATTTTCTTATTTAATTTGTCTTAAATTTGATCGTGACAGATTCTTTGATGTGTGACATTTTTTTAAGCAACACAAATCTTTCTTCGAATCCATTAATAAAATTACAACATCAGAACCTCTTGAACTTATCAACATGGATCTATTTGGACAATCAATATTAGCAAGTTTGTATAGTAAATTTTATGTATATGTTTTAGTTTATTATTATTCGAGATTTACTTTGGTCTATTTTCTAAAACTCAAAAGTTAAACTTTCACTATTATTGAATGTTTTTGTAAAATTGTTCAAAATGAAATATGTTTTAAAATAATTTCATTAAGTAGTGATTATGGTGAAGAATTGGAGAATTAGGAATTCAATTCCTTTTTCTCAAATCTGGGTATTTAATACACCTTTTCTGCACCCAAAACAACTCAAAAAAATGTAATTGTTGAAACAATAAATAGTATTATTCATGAAATGTCTAGGATTATTCTGAATGATTAAATTATTCATACCTACTTTTGGGAAGAATCTTTCTGCATATCCTGCTATATCATGAAGTGTTTTAATTCCCCATATCTTCAAAAAGACACCTTATGATATTTAGAATAACAAAACACCTAAAGTAAAGGAGATTATTGTTTTTGGATACAATATGTATATCCTGAACACCAAGGAAAATATTGGTAAGTTTAATCCAAAAGATTATGAAGGAATATTTTTTGGAGATTCTACTACCTTTCAAACCTTTGGAGTGGTTAACAAATATTCAAGGATTATTGAAGAATCAGTTCATGTGAAGTTGGATGAAACTAACCCTTTTATTAAAGAGATTAATCAAACTAATGAAATTACTGAATCTTTTGAAAACACAAGACTTGAAAACCAGAAAAATGATTTTGAAAATAATGTAAATAAAATTCAATCTAGTTCAGAAGAACAAAATACTGATAAACATAATGTGTTTTTTATACACAGTCTAGAAACCTAAAGAATCATCATTTAGAAACTGTTATAGGATACCTAGTAATAGGATCAAGAACATGAGGAAATGTAGGAAACCTAGTTGAATTATCTACCTTTTTATCACAACTAGAACCTAAATATTTTGAATAATCTGGATAAGTTGTGATTTGGATGTTAGTAATGCAAGAAGAGGTAAACCAATTCAAAATGAATGAACTTTTTTCATAGGTTGAAAGACCATAAAATTATCATGTTATATGAACTAAATGGGTCTTAAGAAATAAACCAGATGATAAAGGGATTATAACAAAAAAAAGTCAGATTAGTATCCAAATGATATAATTCGGAAGAAGGTACTGATTATGATGAATCATATTCCCATGTTTCTAGATTAGATGCAATTAGATTCTTATTACCTTATACATCTCATATGAACGTTAAATTATATTATATGGATGTTAAATCTGAATTTTTAATGGGTTTTTAATAAAGGATGTTTTTTTGAACAACCTCTAGGTTTATAAAATTCTGAAAAACATGATTCTGTTTTTAAACTTACTAAATCCCTCCATAGCCTTAAACATGCTCATAGATCTTGGTATGAAATTTTAATTTATTTTCTCTTAAAAAATGGTTTGATTATTGGTATGGAAGATCCCAAAATTTTTATGAAAAAGTTTAGTTCTAATATATTATTTATTCAAATCTATTTTGATTTTGTTATTTTATGTTCAACTAATGAAAAAAATTGAAATGATTTTTCAGAACTCATAAAAAAGAATTTGAAATGAGTATGATGTGAGAATTGAATTTCTTTTTATGAATTCAAATTTATCAAAAATATTATGGAAATTTTTTAACCCAAAGTAAATATATTATTGATTTATTTAAAAAAATTGGTTTTGAAAATTACAAGACATATACAACACTTATGTGTACTAATATAAAACATGATTTGGATGAAGCTGGAAAACCAGTAGACGATAAGTTCTATAGAGGTATTATTTGTAGTTTATTAAATCTTACTACTAAAAACCTAACATTATGTTTTATATATGCTAATGTGATATATTTCAAAAAAAATCCTAAATAATCCATCTTGTTGCTGTTAAAAGTAATTTTAGATATTTGAAAGGAACCATTTTTCAATCTCTTATTTATCCAAATAAAAAATTGATTTCATTTTAATATCATACTCATATGTTGCTTTAGGATGTTATAGATTGGATAAAAAAGTACCTTAGGAATATGTCACTTTTTTGTAAAATATTCAGTGTCATGGTCAAGTAAGAAACAACACTCAGTTTCCCTATCAACATCTGACACAAAATATGTATCTTTATAGAGTTAATGTACACAATTATTGTTGATGAAAAACACATTAATGGACATTGGATTAAATTATAATAGTACACCTATTTTATGAGATAATATTAATGTTATAAATATTTCAAAAAATCCAATATGTCATTCAAGAACTAAACATTTTGATATTTGGAAACATTTTTTTAAGATATCATATTCTTAAAAAGAATAAATATTTACAATTTTTTAATAATGATTTTCAATTTGCTAAAATTTTCACTAAACCAGTTCCCAAAGTATGTTTTGATTTTATTAAGGGGGAGTTATGTTTATATAATTTTTAAATAAATGTTAATATTTTTATATTTTAATTTATTTATTTATTCCAATTTATTTATGTTGCATTTGTATTCTGATTACATTAAATCTTATTTGTCTTAATGTTATTATTTTTCTATCTATTTAGTTAAAAAAATTATCATAAATTTATTTTAGTTGCGTGTTTTAAAAAAATTTCATAATGACCCTATTTAACCGACACAAGAAATAATGATATGAAATCACCTATCAAGAATCCTTTTAAATACCTTACCCTTTATTTTTCAATCTGTTTCACAAAACCCTATCATATTTATATCTTCAAAACACTAGAAGCTGAAAAACTACAGATTTTTCTATCATCAGAAATGAAAAAATGAAGCAATCTGAAGATGGTGATTCTAATTATCTGAAGTGAAAACGAGTTTCTAGAATAAATATCCTTCAAGGAAAAGTGGTAGATTTTGAAAGGCTCTATCAGAAAAATATACTCTTGAAACTGGATTTAGTATTTCAAGGCATGGAGTCTGTCATCAATGAATCGAACACAGAGTTTCTCTATGAGGTAGAACAAAAATATTTCTACAAAAGAGTATAATTTAGTTTCAGTCACTCTAATGATACTATTTTTTAGGGAATAAAAGATAAGGATTTCTTCTTTTAATCAGATGAAATTTGAAATTTTTTGAACTATCCTCATGAAGGAGACCTTCCCTTTTATCTACATTCTTTTAGAGATAATGATCATAAGTATGTAGACATTATATATTTTTTTCAAAAAATAAAATAAATAAGTTTTTCAAAGATCTAAAGGAAGAACAGAAAATATTGGTTAAATTTATTCTAAACAGAATTTCTCCAAGGATGGATTAACTGGAGAAAATTCTATTTCCCAACATGTACGCCCGGTTTTTTTATAAGTGAGATAAAGATGAATTTTCTAGGGTTTATATACATATATCTTCAATACTGCTGTCAACCAGATGTAGGGATGAATTTTTATCCTTATGGATGGATACTTTTCTAGATTTTGTTTAAGATAGAAATGATTTGGTTAATTTATTATTGAATAAAATGACATCACATTACATTACTCAAAGTGGGAACTCTAAGGATGTTACATTTTTTATGGAGTACTTTGAATGGAAAATTGTTACCTATTACTGTTGATGATCAATAGAGTTCTAGATTTTCTTCTAAGGGGGAGAAAGTGTCTATCGGAAAATAAGGACTTGCTGAATCAATAATAGATGGTATTGCTAAGAAAACTAATAGGATGCTTTTATATAATATTGAAGAAGAAGAAGAAATTCAGGAGGGAATTTTCCTCATGACAAGAAAATGCGATGTTTAAAAAAATAAAGAACTAGTTTTGGGTTCCAGAGAACCTACTTGCTCAGATCATTTAGAAGAACCGGTTCATTAAGAAGACCATAAAGGAGTGAGTCAAGCTAATGAGATTTAGGATGTCCCAATGATAGTTGATCAAGTATAAGATAATTTTCAAGAAAATAATATTCACGAAGAAAATGATCTTGAAGAAGATTCTTAAGAAGAATAAAAAGTTCTGAAATCAGTAACTAAAGTTGCAGATTTTGTTGATAATCTGTCAGTGGAGAGATCAGCACCTATCTTTGGAGATAAAACATAAGTGCTTAATAATAAATCATGTTATAGAAAAATAATTGTGTAGAAATCAATTGTTATTCATTTATCAATTATGGTTGTCGATCAGACACAAAATCTATATGAAGTAACATCATATTGATTTTCAAATCATGTTAAAGAGATTGTGATTATATAGAATAAATCTTAGGATGAAAATGTCAATATTCAGAAAGATCTCAAAGTTTCGTGGAAAATGTTTCAGGATCATAATGAGAATTTTGTTTCTAAAAATGATGTGTATTCTTTAAATATGGAAATGTTGGATGAGGTTGGAAATATTTAATCTGAAGTTTGTTTCTAAATCAAACTTTTCTGATCTAAATTGATATTTGGGGAGACAATTTGTGTCAATCTAAAATAATGTTAGTCAGACCAGTAAATTTACTACTTCTACCTAAAAATCACCTTACATTATTAGAAGATTTCAAGATAACTGTTATATCATGAAGGATATAAATATATGATTGAAAAAATATCAGTGCAATAGTGATCCTTGGTTAGTTCAATTGGACAATCAGAAATTTCTAATTAACCAATTAACTCAGAGTGAACCTGGTATCAGATTGTGGATAAATAAATTCAATGATAACTTATTAGAATTTATGAAATTAGATGAAAATTTACATGATTTTATAAAAGTAAATTTAGTTTAATTTATGCATATAACATAAAAATAATGGATTTTGATCAGGAAACTAGGTGATGAATTTACATAATGATTATAGGCTCAGATAGAAGAACATAGATAAATTTTTCAAGTAGATAAGCCCCCTATAGAACCAGTTCCTTCAGCCAACCCTAAATAATACCAAAATACATTTCTATTACTAGATTATTAATCTTTAATCCCTTATCCAAAAAACTATCTTTTGTACTGGTATAGTTTTCATTAATAAAAATATTTTTTTATTTTTATTTTTATATGTTAATCTGTAACACCTAGAATCACTGTCATTTTTGTTCATATTGTATAATCAACGATTAATTTACTATTCTGTTACACATTAAAAGTGTTTAATATTGTTTCTTTATACATTCTTTTTGATCTCACAAAAAGAGGGGAAAATGTTTGTAAACAAAATACTTCATTTTACATTTTTCTTAGCACTTTGAAATCACGATATTAATGTTCTTATAAATCATCATATTACATTGATAATATTAATCTTAAATGCAATGTGTTTATAAAGCCCTGTATTTTATATTTAATATTTTTTATGAGTATATGGGTTTTTGGATCATCAAAAATGGGAAGAGTGGTGGGAATGTATTATCTCAAAAATACTCTATTAAACTTATTGATTTTGTTGCTCAAAAATACACTCATTTTTTACAAGTGATATTAATTTAAATTAATTTTAGAAAATTAATTTTATTTATAATCCTTATTTTGGAATTATATTCAACCATTTAATTTAGGGGGAATATTTTTCAAATTTTTATAAATTCTCTTAAGCATATTGTTGAAACACTATTCATCATATTCTGGATACATTGTCCATACCCTACATTGAAGAATGTAACCTAATGAAAAAACCAGACATTTTTCTTAAACATTATGTTGAAAGATCAGCATGTATGGTTAATCCACCCAACTTTGACAGAAACTTATGGATAAAGAAGCTTTCTTTTAGATGGAACCATACATTTGACAAAGAGAAAAAGTGTTGTTAAAGAACCCTATGTATATATGGAACCTTACATTTGAGAATAAAAAAAATGGATCATCAAACTTACTTTTGTGATGAACCTTAAATTATCAACTTTATGTTTGGAGAGTGAAAGATACAAAGGTGAAACCTATGTTTGGTATTATATATTTTTTTGGTAGAACCCTGTGTTTTACATTTCAACATCATAGAGTTGAATTTACGATTTTATTAGAGTATCCTAGATTGGTATTTTCTGAATATCTGGCTGATTAAATGTGTGTCTTCGATCGAGTTAAATCTTATTATAATTGATTTAAAGAATCCGATTCAGTGATGAAATTTTCTCATATTCTTAAGGGAATTTATGACCACTCTATTCTATTTTATTAATTTAAATTCTCATGATATATTAGGTGATTTTCTTGGATCTAGAATTGCGAAGTATGATCTATGCATTATTTATTTAGTCTACTGATATATTTTTTCAATATATATGTGTGTATGATTCATATAAAAAAGAGAAACATATTTTTATTCAACTGAATTCTTTTGAATATCTATTGAAGATCTACTGCAAGAATCTATAAAACTCTATTATCTATAGAAGAGGCTACACATTGGAGATATATATATTTTGAATCTCGTATTTTCAATTGAGTCTGGTGCTAATATTTGTTTTTGTTTTATTTAATGATCTATTGCAGCCATATCACTTCGGAACTTCTCCTTCATGAATGTATTATTTTATAAATAAAAAGATCCATCTACTTTTAGTTGAGGTTTAAAATGTGAAGTTAAATCAGATCCTTTTAAATCAGTATCTTTTTTTTAGATTTTCAACTACTCATACTATGTTGTAGTGGAGTATTATATTCTCAATATATGTTGTGGATATTTATTTCTCTATTAAAGAATGGTAAATCTCTATTTTTTATCCTTGTTTATAAAAGTGTCAAATGCCTGCACTCAGTTTTGAATTGGTCTTATGATATGAGGACCTGACTTGTAAAATTCACCAAGACCATAGTGAGAGAGATTGGTTGAGTGAACTAGGAGATATTTTTCCCTTGAATGACTTAAAAAATCCATTTTCTGTATTTATTTTTTATCCACTGCATAGTTTTTTATACAATCAAAAACATTACTTATCTGTATAATCTATAGTTATTATCAAAATACAAAATTATAGAAGATTTTAAAAGACACAATTCACTCCCATTTTATGTATATTTGTATATTCCAGCCTAACATACCTTTTATGGTCCAATGAAAAAACCCTTGTAATATAATAAATCCCTATGAAAATGCACCAATTGTGTCTACAACACACACTTGGAATAATTTCTATAGAGTTGGTGGCTTCAAAGATCCTATAATACAAATATGAGGTGACAAACACACTCCTCTTATGAATTTGAGTAGATAAATATTTCATCAATGAAAAAAACTCAGAACTAGTCCTATAATTCATGGAACATGGAGTTCATGATCCCCTTGAATAAAACCAGGTCACTAATGACACCGAAAAAATTAACCAAAAAATCAAAGATCCCATTCCTTCATCTGAAGGCAGTATTCTAAATATATCCATCTTCCACAATCAATTAGTGATACATATACTCTATATCAAAAATTTATAACCCACTAAACCCCCTCATCTAGATGAAAATATCATCTATCCAAGAAACATGGTATTGATTCATGATCATCACCTAATTCATCAAATAATTTTCTATTCATAATCTCACATTACCATCGACCTTCTTGAAGAATAACACTGGATAACCCCACAATGAAACACTAGTCCAGATGAAACCCTTATATATCAGATAATATATCAACATCCTCAACTCCGACAACACATAGGGTTCAATATCATTAGGACCGATCGAAATTATTGAAGAACGAGGCTTCAATTCATTCCCAAACTCAACATCATGTCAAGGACGTATCATCATCAACTCATAGGGAAAAACCAAAAACTCTATGAAAACTTTTGATTCATATTTTATACTGACATCTACTAATTCTATAGAAAAATTGGACACCAAATAAATAAGGGAATCTATATTTATACTATACACTTTAAAAGTACACTTTCCATCAAAAACCGTGTGTTGAATATCCACATTTGAGAACATGTAACTCTCCTATAAGAAGTCAATAAGAGAATATATATAATTCCACCATAAGATATCGGGAATGAAATCATATGGCACCATCTTTAGCTAGGAAGGATCCACAAGAGACATATGTTGTCCAATCACTATGTTACACCCTCAAAACACATTAAAAACGATAGTTTGGCCTCCAACTATCATATTGAACACAAGGGGAACAACAATCCTCTCAACATGTAGTCCTAATGATAGAAAACATTTTATTACCACCACATTATTTTGATCCTCCAGATACATAAAAAAAATAAATGGAGTGACCACATACTAGATAAATGGATTGGTGGATCATTATGATGCCATTTTCAGGACTTCTTATCCCAAAATATATTAAAGAAAAAAACAACATATCATAGAACTTGATCCCCAGATACCGTAGAGACAAAATCATTTTTGATGAGTTAGAAACTCCTACCTCTTCATTACCTTCATATTTAATGAGTGTATCTCCACTCATAATTTCTTCTTAATTTCATCCAATGAAATAATTATTAGGTTTTAATACCCAAGATAAAAATTCCACCACGGATACATATATGACAACATCTAACATACTTCTAATGAGACCCAGTACTCTGCTTTGGCCTGAATCAATTTGAAAGAGATATCAAAATATTCCAACAAGCTCATCATCCCCAAAAAAAGTCACAAATACCTATTACTTCCCCAAATCCTACTTTTGAAAAGTGTATAATTTTTTCTACCATAGATCATACTCCAAAATTGGTACAACCTTTCGATAATCAATCTCTTCAACTTGTTAAATCTATATTTTTTAAAAACATATGTATATGGACTAGGACTCATTCCAGTTATAGAAATAAGGATTTTCTAATCCTAGTAGTATAGAATACTTTTCTTATTTATTTATTTCATTTTAACTTCCCAAAACCAAAGACAACCAATTCAAATAAGAACACATGTCATTCATGATGAATATACCTCTCCCAGTTCTCTAACCTATATATAGGATCCCCTCACTTAGTCATTTCATTGGCTTATAGTATTTTCATCATTCCACGAGAGGACCTAAAATCTCATTCCATATCCAGTATTCCATATCCAGTATCACACAACAAGATCAATGGGCTTTATAACCTTACCAACCCATGAAATTATCAATATTCCTAATTATAATTCCATCCTATACCTAAACCATTATCCCTTTGAAACCACTCATTCATAAACCCCTCCCTCATAAGGTGACCCTCAAAGGTCAATAATGAAAATAGAGATATAATGTACCCTGAGTCCTACCTCCAGTATGCTCCAAGTTAGTGACATGTACAAATAGTATAAAATTATCACTAATGGTAGGAATTACGCTTTATAATAATAGTATTAAGATATAGTGTAAATAAAACAAAAGAAACTATATGATATATTATAAAAGAAAAAGAAAATCATCCAAGAATAAATTTATAAATGAAATAATTACAAAAAATAATCTCCAAATAAAACAATGAATAAGAAAGTTAAGGAAGCAACACATCAGCTTCTACAAAGCCTATGATAGAAATGTAAAAAAATATTCCATGATTCCCCCCTATAATCCTAAAAATAGTTTTTATATACATAGGGTTAACATAAAAATATAATAATTTTGAAAATACCAATATCACTTATGATCAAGTGAAGAGATCATACTAATGCACTTGTGAAAAAAAACAGAACCAACACCACCTAAAATGGCCCACATTATAATCTCATTCATGTTAAAAAACACTCAAAAAATAACACATCCTTGAATAATAACATAATATGAAGCATATCGGTAATGGGTACACCACATAACTTTCCCATTGGGTTACTACTCTCACACCCCAACATCGTATATCTTGTAAATCCCATATCTTCGATATAACATCGCATCATATATCACCCATATACACATGTGCCACCAAAATACATCATTTATAATCACACCCAAATACACATGACTCATCACGCCATGTCACATATTTTCTAAAGATAGATGGTCCATCACATCACATCAGAACCACAACCAAAATATTATTTTATTGTAGACATGAATGAAATCAACACCATTCCCTCCTCATACCATCAAATACCCCCACTATAAGACACCTCATCTTCTAATCACGACCACTACTATTGATATTTGACTTCGCATTACCACTAAAAAGGCATATGTAACTCATATGAAAGAGAAATTGGAAATGTGGGGGTAACCACGCATCCATCCTCATCACCAAGATATTGGCTGAAAACTCACCAGGTATATATATGGGGGTCAGTGCATGGTGATCGATGGGGGGTGGGGTGTATATAGAAATTATAAGGAAAATAAAAAGGTAAATATATATAACCACATAGAATAAAAACCTATGAGATCATAATAAGAGTACCAACCATATCACCACATAACCACAGAACCTCACAATATCTTCCAATTTTTCTGGCACCTCTAAATAGATAAAACTTGAAATCAATCCACAAGCCACAAACGACATTACTTTTTGTTTATCAATTTAATAAATTTTAAAGGTATCCCATTACCAAAAAATTACATTCATTAAGTAAATTGATTTTCCAAACCAGTCATTTAATTATTTCTTCTCATTTAATTCACATTAAACAACAACCATCAGTGACACAGATACCATTTAAATTTTACATTCATTATACATTTCATCCCATTCCATATAAAACTAATTTTAAAAAAATTATTCCATCACTACCCAAGCATATATAAAAACACAAAACAACAACCCAAAATCCAAATCCCCATTACAGGTCAATAAGGCCCACACTCCCACCATTATATACCTGCTGACACATCGTCATCACATCATTTCCGACATCACAAGCCCTATGTACCAAATCAAATTCTATCCACATCACTACACACATCACTACCACACATCACCCATACGAACTATAACATCCACCAAATATAATGACCAAAAACATTATAATACCTTTCACAACGTTAATGTATTTTTTTAGTTTTATAAAAACTAGATTTTAATCCAATTAAAATCATTATTTTAGATGACTTATCACAAAATCCCTAATTCTAGGGGTATCTATTTCATTAATTAAATGTAAATAGTTAGCTAGTTTCCATTTTAGGTGATACAAAACACACAGAATGGTTTCCCTGATCACAAAAATTATACTACATCCAGAGACCCAAATGAATATGATTTAAATTAATGAATTAGGACCATTCAATAACAACATCAACAATAACAAAGCTAAAAAAATGTTCAATTTCAAACCACTCCCTCTTTAATTTCAATTAAAAATAATAATTATATATTTTAGTCTAGATATACTCCATTGAAAATATTTAAAAAATCATATGACCTCCCGAATGATACATAATGTAAGAAATGAAGGACCCCTACAGTGATTTTTTGTTTACTTTACAGGGTTTGAAAAAGTGGGAAAATGCCCTAGGCACCATAATGAATAAAAACACATTTATCACCCTAAAGAATAAACTATAACATTGAACCATAAAAAATACAAAAAATTGAGATATGTATTGATAGAAACTTTCCTAGATAAAAAAATATGGGAGAACTGGGAAAAAGAAGGGATGAACTAACCTAAACAACCCCAGATTGATCCTAAAAGGTTGAACTCAAAAGCCATTGAATGGGGGATGCAAAAAAATCTTTAGAAGTAATTGTGTCTCCCAATGAATGAGGGAAAAGTTTTAAAAGTAATGGGTTCATACAGATCATGTAATTTATACTAAGTCTATAAATTAGAAGTCCATGGAATAGAACTAATGGAAAAAGAGACTATAGTGCATTAGAGAGGACCATTATTCCTCACGTCTTGTAAAACCAGCCTTCGGGATCAGTGTCTATGCACACACTATAGATATTATAATAGAGGTTGATACCATGGCATAGCCCTGATCACTATGCTACTGACCTAAGGCAACCAAGAAAATATTTCACTACATCCCATGATCAATGGAAAATTTAACCTCCAATATGATAGAACAACCCAAACACTCACCCCCTAACTCCAATCCACAACCAACATCTCTATTTCATATACATCCTATTAATAGAAGATATTATGAAACAACCTTGATCCATGACGTAGCTATGGTTATTTTGGATGTATCTCTAAAACACATATTTGGTCTCCCTATATCGCAGTCGGTTCATCCATGACACATCATCTTCCCCTATGGTGTGGCCTAAGCCTCCATTGCGACTGGAATCTTATAGTAATATTTTCCAACTGTAACAACTCCTTCATTCTCCAACACCTCAAGACCCCCCCCCCCCCTCGGCCACCTGTACTACTAGAATTCCCATACAGTAACAGGATAGGAGGATCTGACCATCAAAAAAGGCTCTATAGGATAATTTTAGACTATAATTATAAAATAATTATTAGGATAATACAATTATTACATTACCATTAAAATATTGTTTTCATATGATATTCCCTTTAGTGTTTTTAATTCTCCTTCTATATTTCATTATTTTATAATGAGTATTTTTTCTATTTTTATTGATAAATTTATTGATTTTTTTAAATATTATTTTAAAATATATGAAATTTATTTTAAATAATAATGAAATTCATTATATAAAATAATAAATTATCATATTAAAAATAATTTAATTTTAAATTATAAAAAAGGTTCATTTTATGAATACTATTGGTATTGTTTTTTGAAAATTAATTTCTATAAGGGCATAGAATTTGATCCCATTAAAGTTATATTTATTTATCTTTTCCAAATCCCATTACTTTTTAGGATATTAAATAATTATAGAAATTCATTGTTTTCATTAGAATATTTACGATCAATTATAGTGAAATTGAATTACCTTTAACTAAAAAACAATATTATTATAAATCAAGGATCTAAAATACTTATGTAGACTTTCCATGATTATTTTTCTATGTTAAACACTACTTTAATAATTTCCCCTATTCTTTAGTTACCATATTAGAATCTACCTTTGGAACTTTTGTGTGATTCTTTATATAGGGTAGATAGAATTTTTTTTTGGGTGTATAAGATGAATGTTTTTTTATGTTATATATTATAATCTATATTTTTAAATATATACTATTTAAATTATAATATAATGGAAAAATAATTTTTCATTTTAAATACGTTATATAAATATTGATATTACTTATTTGTTGTGAAAATTATTTTTTTATGACCACTCTACTATTATGTATTTAATAAGGAAACCTGAATCATAACCATGAATTTTTTGAAAATTTCTGAGACATTAGGAGTTAAATTTAAAAAAATTAATGTTCGAAAAATTAATTTACCAAGATATTTGAGTATAATATATAATAATTCTAATCTTGAATTTATTATTTTGGTTTTCAATTGAAAAAACGTTTCCTTTATGTTCTATATTACATTAGAATATCATATTATTAATTATATAATTTAATTTTTATTTAATATTTAATATGAAATTAAAATTAAATTAAAAAATTCAATCTATTTTTTTGTGATGATCATTTATTAAGGAAAAATGGATCAATTTTAATTTTGAAAAATTTCCGAAAATAAGAATGATATTTAATATCATTTTTATTCATGAATTCCCAAGTAGTGATCATTTTAATCTAAAATGTCTAGAATAATTTTAAATTATAAATTGTATTATATTTCATTATTTTAGGAATTATTTTAAATTGTTTACCTTTCATTCTAAATGTTAACAATATAGATTTATTTTATAAATGATTTTCTTGTAAAGAATTTTAATTTTATGAGGTTATTTATGTTAAGGTAATTGATCTCATTGGTCTATTTCAACCTATTAATGATTATTTTCATTATTATAGGTGTATGTTATGTTAATTAATGAAAAAAATATTAATAGTATTGTTAATAGTTTTAAGAAAAAGAATGTAGTAATCAATAAAAAATCCATTAAATGTTATCTATAACTATAAAATATAAACTATTTATCATCTAAAAATAAATGGTTTAACTATTTTATAAAATAGGGAGATTAAATTATTTATTTAAAATTTTGTTAACCTGAAAAATAAACTATTTGTTGAAAATTTATTTAGTCTTTTTGGGACTATATGGAAACCTATTAACTAGTAATTTATATATCACTTTATTATTTTCTATGTAAAATAATGTCATTACTAAGAAATAATTAATATGATTTTCTTTAGGGTGTAAATAAAAGTTATTTTTAAATAAAATTTATTTGTCTAGAAGGAATTTAATTCCGAGATGTAAGAATTAAAATAATATTATGAAAACAAATATTAATTATATTATAAAATTTTAAATTTTTTTAGATCTATATTTTCATAAAAATATTCATGGAATCAAACTAGGTATTACTCATTAACTCTCGATTTTGACTGTACCTTGTTTTGTTAAGCTATTAATGTGGCATACCTTGCACTATTTTAACTTTTTTAAAATGTAGTTTTTTAGGTCTAATAAAATTTAACTACTTTAATAAGTAATTTTAATGTAAAAAAGGATAATTATTTTTAATTAAAAACCCTAAAAATTTGATATTATCTGAAATATTTTTTTATCATACAAATTTTATATTTTTGATATTTTATATTACATGTAACACTATGTTTAGATTTTGTTACACAAAACACTAAGTTTATATTGTAATAAACATAAAAATTAAGTAAGTTATGTGTTATGTAACAATGAGTTACTCTTGTGTTGCATGCAACATTTTTTTAGCTTGTGGTACAAACGACACTAAGTTTTAACAAAACCATGATGTATTATTAATATTATTCAAATGCGGCTATTATAACTCATATTCATAATATAGATATATGAATTGTAATAAATGTTTCAAAAATATTATATATAATTTTTTTAAATGGTGAAAAATTATTGATAAAAATATACTTATCTTTTCATTAAAGTCTTTATATGATTCAAAAATATTAATTTCCGAAAAAAATTAATTTATTTTTGTCATAAATGATAAAATTAATTTTAAAAAATTTAGATTAATTAATTGATATAGTAGTCATAATTTTTAAAATAATTACATCAAAATTATCTTAGTGTGAAATGTTTTGAATTTTCTAAAAACATTAATTTTTTGATGAATATTGAAAAATATAGAATTTAAATTGATAACATGATTTTAATTTAAGATAGTTATAAAGGTAAATTAAATTTTAATTTTGGTTTTAAAGTATCATTATATAAATTATATATATATATATATATATATTTCAATAACTTGTATTCCATTGTAATTATTTTCTTATTGATTTTTTATATAAAAACATTATGAACGTTTGAAGAATTTCTCTTCGAAAACCTAGTTTCTCATCACCACTATGGAATTAATTTTAAATTAATTTATTATTACCTCTGTGAATTGAATTTAGAAAAAATATATTTCATATTATGAATCATAATTTTTTATATTATCTAATAATACAAAATTAATTTCTTAGCAACCAGAATAGTGAAATTGTAAAATTTAGTTACTGTGGTTAAGGTAAAAATGGGTTTACTAGGGGTTAAAGTAATAATATAGTGCATAAAATTACATAATTATTTATATAAAATATATTTTCTAGAACCATTTCAACATTATAATATCTAATTCTCAATAATACATAATTTAGGATAATTGTTTTTTGAAAAAACCATGGGTACACCATTTTCATTTGAAAAAATTCAAAGATTCCACTCAACTCACTTATACAAGGCCACCCACAATCCTCTATTCCTCAAACCATAAATGTCATTCGATTCAGACTAGACATTCCTATATCCCTTAAAAAATTTCTCCTCCCTTCCTATAATCCTCATTTGAGAAATAAATCCATCATAGGATTGTTTTTATTACAAACCTAAGGGTGATACCATAAGAAGAGGTAGCGTTGTTCAAATGGAATTTTTATTTTATTTCATCACAAACCCCATTAAAGTATTAATAAACCATGATGAAATAATAAAAAAATTAATACTTATACTAATATTTTTTTTGTTAATCTCATTTCCTAAATTTGTCTCAATTTTAATCAAATGTGTAATGAACTCATCATTCATGTGTACGATAGACTACTGCCTTATGAATCGATGTTATTTTTTCCCATTACCAATACAAGATCCTATATTTTCTAGAGTAATCTTGGGGAATTTTTTAGGAACTATTTAATGCTTTTGAGTACATTTTATGTGGATTTGTGGATTAGGTTGTGTTCGGTGAAATTTTAAGAGAACTAAAAGACAATAGGTTGTGCACAGTTTGATAAAATGGGAGAAAAAACCCATTCCGAGTGTGAAAAAAAGGTAGAGATGTCTGCATGATTAGCGCACAGTTTGATAATGTGTGTGACCACACCCTTCCAACTGTGAAAACCTGGAGAGTGGGATTTTCATATTTTTCCCTAATCGAGCACCTCTTCTTAGAAAATCGTGCACGAATGATTTTAATTTGTAATATACTTTTTAAAACTTCTTGAACCCCTACGACATCCATATTATTGACCTTTACTTGGGATTGAAGAATTATAGGTGTTTCCCATTATATCTGGAGAGATTCCAAGGGGATTTAAGCACCATTCTTCATGATTAAAATCCCAGATTGAAGATATTCTCTCCTCCCAGTAATTGGATTTCATCCCGATGCTTTTGCCATTCATTTTATTATCTTTTCTAGATCTTTTTTTGAAATAACCCGGATCTTCCTTTTAGATATGTTTCCCTTTTTCTAGTGTTTTTTAGAAAAAAATTGAGTTTTGGAAATTTCTTATGTACATGTCGTGTACTTCTTAAGTACACGTCGTGTACTCGGTTACCGTGGGTAGCTGTGTGCTGGTCGTGTAACGGTCATGCGCACGACCGTGTATGCTGACCTGGAGACCGCCTAATGCATGGGCTGGTAGAGGTAAGTACATGGCGTGTAGTTATAAAGTAAACACCATGTACTTTCATTTTATTTCATTAAACAGACCGGGGTCACGTCTTTTCGATAGAAACAACTTCTTCATGACCTATCTCATTCAAGAGCATCTGTATGGCCACGAATCTTCTCCAAGCCCTCGACTTTCCATCTATTCTCTGAATCAAACTCCGTTAGTTGCATTGGAATCGTATCAGTGAGTTGTCTATTCTTATAAAACACCATTTCCTGATTTCTCCTCATGAGATATTGTTGGCTGAACGATTTGAGCATTCTTGAATATCTATGGGGTTCTAGCTAGGACCGAAGGCTGAGGTTCACGGATTTTTCTCCTACAACACTGAGGTAGGTGGTTTGTGCATTTCCATAGAATGTTTTTAAATTATATGTGTAAAAGTTCCCAATACCCTCATTCAGGGTGTTGCTTGTTTATGGGTTTTAGCCCTACTTTTTTCTGCTAAGCCTAGTTTGATTGGATAGTGGTTAATTGTTGAAAATAGGGTTATCATTTCTAAGTCATGGATGGTTTTCCCATGTTTTCTTTTTTTGACTATTTGGTCTAGCTTTGCCTATTAGCCTGCTGCTTTGCTTTCCATGCCTAGTATTGTTAGGATGGAGTGATTATTATCTGACATGCTATGACATGTTGTAGATTATTTAGACAAGTATTTCTTGAGTTTTATTTTTTATTTCATATATCGTTGTGCATGATTGACTTACACAGGTCCATGAGAACTGGGTGTAGTAGACCATAGAGAGAATAGACATTGAGGGCTTCTCCAGAGTGTCTGTTTTTACTTTTACGACGCGAGACCGTAGGGGGAATTGATGTAAGTGCTTACTCAGAGTTTCTGTAGTTCCTCGACTTGGGCCATAGGGGTAATGAGATGTTGAGTGCTTCCCCATAGAACCTTTTAGATATTGAAATGAGACTATAGTGGGAATTGATGGTGAGTGCTTCCTTAGAGATTCTATGTTAATGCTGAACTATTGGGTGTAAACTATGTGTAATTTTTAAGGGGTTCTTTGTACTTGTTTTATTTAACCAATGGGGTTAGGATGTCAGTACTCCCAGAGGGTTACCTACTTTGATTAGTTGTTTACTGGTTGTATATGAATTTTCAATGCAGTTAAACTGTATGAATGTTTTCTATTGAGTACTTCCTTGTTTACTTATTTTGTTTGTTATTGCATGCCATATATTCACTAAATAGTAGGTACAAATATTAGGGTGGTTGCATATTGGGATTTAGTCTCATGTCCTATTTGGGTCATGCTTTTGGGCCCAAACAGATTATATTGTTGAAGGTATAATAAGTTAAAGCACCCTTCTACATCAGGTACTTGATTGCTAAGGAGCTAGAGAGCATGGGGCCAAGCTAAGACATGTGATGCTGTTGGAATTTATCTTTTATATTTTTTACTTTGTTTATTTCTGTATTTCAGAATTGTGACTTGTTTGTCTATTTTCCTAGACATATGTATCATGCATCATTCATATACATGTGTGTGCTTCGGTTATTATTTCGAGACTTCAACCGTTTACTATTGTTTGGTATGTTTACAGCTTCCGCTATTGTGTATCTATTTTATTTCCACTGTGTTACTCTGCCAATGAGGGCATAGTATTTCTACTATCATACCCAAGGCCCTCACTGCTAGTCGGCAGCCTCTGGAGTTTGTGGAAATATTCTTGGGGCCATGTGACCAAAAGGGTACGGGGTGCCTCTGGGTGGATTCCAGAACCGGGACGTCACAATGTGGTATCAGAGGGATTATTTTCTTCTTGACATACAGTTTGGAGCCTATAGTCATGGATATGATGGAATATGTACATGGTAATAAGTTGTGCCCAGGATTAGATAACTCGTGTATAGGGAAAATCCAATCTACCTCATTTATTGGAATATTTTGGGTTTTTTAATTATTACGGTTTATTTGATTTCACCATTGGGTGATTCACATTCTTTGTGCTATTATCATTGTTTTTATTGAAGATCTATTTCTATTGCAACCCGATTAGATGAGGGTATGCCATCTCAGGCATCATATAGCCACATTCTAGAAATCACGTATCATGCATTCTTTCCATGCTATTTAGGGTGCATTAGCGATTGCATGTTGTTGTGATAGATGTTGTGCAAGATATGCATGATGTTGTGATAGATGCCTTGATAGAATACCTGCTTTTTGATGGGGTATTTTTTTTGTGCAGTTTTGTCTTGATGAATGCCAGACATTGGTTCTCGAAGTGTTATGGGCCCTTATGGACAATAATTTGGTGGATCATTACACGGTTACTCTTGTTTATGACATGTATAAAATTCCAAGCTTTGATTCGCGGGGGGGGGGAGGATAAGCCCTCACAGATCGGAATTTGGAACTTTAATTTTTGTTTTAGTTTCTTCTGGGATTTCAGAGTACATTCAATACCATACTGTCTAGATAAACCCAGAATACACGGAGTGTAATGATGAACACACACCGTGTGTCCATCTTTTCGGGAAGGAAATGTTTTTCTTAAGTACATGTCATGTACTTTGGTACTTTCCATGTAGTCTCTAACCATTTCACTAACTCTGTGGGTAGAGACACAGGGTTGGGAACCCTTAGGCAGTACATGTCGTGTACAAGAAGTACACGCCGTGTAGAAGAGACCTTGTTTCCGCCCGTGTGACCTACGACATGGCTGGATAAAGATCAGGAATTACACGTTGTGTCCATCTAGATCACACCGTGTAGATTCAACCATGTAACCGACCATGTTACTAACTATATGGGTCGGTGAAGCTAGTCTAGTACACTCCATGTTGGGTACGAACATGCTGTGTAGAGTCATCCATGTAAGTAACAAATGGATCAGTGAATCTTGTTTGGTACATGCGGTGTCAGGCATGAACACGCTGTGTAGAGTCCACCATGTGGCCGACCGTGTGACTAACAACACGGGTTGGTGGACTTTTTCTAGTACATGTCGTGTATTGCACTAACACGTCGTGTATTCTTGTTCTAAGGAGAACCGTGTGGCTTAGCTATGTAAGGGAACTCTGGAAGAGTAAGTTGATTCAAGTTCACGCCGTGTGTTTTGACAAACACACCATGTGATTTGGGTGTTTCACGACCAGGGTTGGCAGGAGTACATGCGCATGTGAAGGCTTAAGGGAACACGGAGTGTTGTAATTATACCCGACGTATATCCGTGTTTTGAAAATCATAAAGTTTTTTTTTCTCTTCTCCCCTTAATATGATTCAATGTTTCAGTACTTGATAATATTTATCTAAGGTGTGTGCTTGGCCTTGCAGAGTCATTCCACCGATACATCCTCCAGTTGTACGCCAGTTATAGGGAAATGATCAGACACCAAACATGGTTGATCAGGGACTACCAGCATATCCTCACGTTTTGCCAGTATTGGCACCAACCATTATTCCGGAAACTGGTGTCGATGCATGGTTTCAACTAGGCATTATGAAGTTCATGTAGTCCTTTCATGGAGTACCATATCATGACCCATATATGATAGAGTTAATGTCAGTTTTCCAGTAGCAGTATCCTTCTTCATTCACATGGGAAGGAGGAATTCGGGTTACAGAGTCATGGTTAGAATCCATTTTTCTATCATCGAGCATCAGGAGATGCCTACAGAGAGGAGGGTGAAGATAGATACGTAAATGCTATGGAATTACTCCAATATATGGAGGGATGTGATCTCATAGGTGGGACGCCACCAAGTTATTGATTGGGATGAGTTTTAGGGTGCCTTCCATGATTACTTCAACCCAGAGACCTTGAGGGCTAATCTAGCCTGAGAGTTCATGACTCTGTTGCAGGGTTCACTTTTAGTTATGGTGTATTCTTCTCTCTTTACAGAGCTGCAGCGTTTCACGCCCATTACAAGAGGTGATGAGTTATTCCTGGCAACGGAGTTTGAGGATGGTCTTATCCATGACATCCAATATCAGGTGGAATCTTCATGATGATTTCCATCACTTATATAGTCAACCAGGTTCTGATCACAGAGCGCACCCTGAGGGATTCTGGAGTAGTGAGCCAGGGAGGTTTCACATCCGGGGTTAGTATCCCTCCTACCGATAGCAGGAAGTGCCACAAAGAGTCATCTCATGGAGATCCAAGGAGGCGAGAAAATTTTTCTAGTATCCAGGTGGTGTTCTAACAGTACGGGAAGAGTGGGCATACAAGGCCACATTCCCCGAGAGACCCGGTGGAGTGCGGATCTTGCGGCAAGATGTGTCCTCTTCAGTGCTTCCATCAGATATTCTCACCAGTAGCTGGTGACAAGGGTTCGTCTACTCCTCGTTCACGGGAAGAACCACTAGTTTCTCATCAGTTAGGGAACTGAAGTTCATTCGGCCGTTCTGGATAAGGTGGTGGTCATGGTCGTGGAATTCGGTTGCCATAATTTTAACGATAGTAGGGTGGATCAGCTTAGATCGGTCAAGTATGGTCACAGGGTTACAGTTCGGGTCATACTTTTGGTGTGTATTAGGCCGAGCAAGAGTAGGATCTCGAACCATCTACAGTTCGAGGTACAATTCTAGTATCTGTAGTTTTAGCTTCAGCTATTTTTGATAAAGGGTCATCCCATTCCTTTATTTCTATTGATGTTGGGGAGAGCCTTGGGATCTGTATATTTTATTATACTGATATTTTGATGCTAGAAACTCTTTTAGGGACTTGAACTGCTAGTGTACAACAAGGCAAAAAGTACCCTCTTGAGGTTTTTGGGTGTCACTTCTTATGGGACCCCTAAGTCTTAGAAATGACAGGCTATGATGTCATTCCCAAAATGGAAAGGTTAGTTTACTTCTAGGAAGTTTTGGACTGCCATCTTCATAGGGTGAGTTTCACATCACCAGAGGAAAAATAATTTCTTCACAAGGGCGAATGGGATGTCTAGGCGAGTAGAGCAGGACCCAAGAACCATGGGTTAGGAGGAGTTACAGACCAGATTGCTAGTCTATATCTGGATGACTAGGGGACATCTCAGTTGGACTTTCCTCCAGTGGTGGATTATTTCAGGGAAGTCTTTCCAGAGGTATTAAAGTTTTTTGCATCGTATCGATTGATAGACTTTTCTATTGGGATCATTCCAGGAGCGGAACTGCTGTCCATTCCTCCTTATAGGATGGCTACAGAAAAGTTATAGGAGATCAAGAAGTAGTTCGTGGAGTTGCAGGAAAAGGGTATCATTTGACCTAGTACTTCCCCTTCGGGTTCGCATGTTCTGTTTGCGAAGAAGGTGGATGGTAACCTCAGATTTTTTTGGCTTATCAGAAGATGAACCAATTGGCGGTCAAGAACCGATATCCCTTACCAAGGATTGATTATCTCTTTGATCAGCTTCGAGGAGCCCAAGATTTCTCAAAGATTGACTTGAGATTTGTTTACCATCACATGTGCATTAGACCATATGATATACCTCTTACATCTTTCCGGATCAGGTATGTTCATTACAAGTATGTGGTTATTCTTTTCAGTCTCACAAACTCGCCTATAGTCTCAATAGAACTAATAAATCGATTGTTCCATCAATACATGGATTCTTTCATGGTAGTCTTTATGGATGACATCTTGGTCTAATATCACCCTCTACACGGCCATGCTACTCATCTTGAGATCATTCTGAGTACACTGTGAGAGCATTAGTTATATGATAAAGTCTCAAAATTCCACTTTTGGATGGACAATATTCACTTCTTGGGTCATGTTTTCCTAGAGATAGAAGTATCAGTTGACCTAGAGGAAGTGAGAGTAGTAGTTTCCTGGGAGCATCCAAAGAATGTATTTGTGGTTCGAAGTTATCGAGGGTTGTAGGAACACTATAAAAATTCCATATATGAAATTTCAGGCTTAGTAGTGCCACTGACGGGCCTGACTAAGAGGGTTACAAGGTTCTTGTGGTCAGATTCTTGTGTGTTTTCCTTTTAAGAGCTGAAATGGAAGTTGAATTCATCACCGATACTAGTATTTCTAGATCTAGGAAAGAGCTATAATGTTGATAGTGATGCTTCAGGTATCGGATTTGGAGCTATTCTTATGCAGGGATACAGAGTCATTGTGTACGAGTCTTGATAGTTGAGGCCACATGAGATGAATTACCCGACAAACGATCTTGAGATGGCTGCAGTTGTTAATGCCTTACGATGCTGGATGCATTATATATTGGGAGAGAATTTGGTGGTTTTCACAGACCAAAAATGTTTCAAGTATATCTTCACTCATCGTGACTTGAATTTGAGACAGTGATGGTGGATTGAGTAGCTTTAGTCCTTTGACATTGAGCTTGACTACATGCCTGGTAAAGGAAATGAAATGGCTGATGCACTGAGTAGGAGGACTCAGATACAAGTAGTTCAGGAGGCCATTTGTGAGTGGAATCTTATGGATCTATTCTCAGAGATGCATTTGGAGGTGCACAACATACAAGGGAAGACGTTTGTTTCTTCTATTACTATTACCTTTACCCTAATTGATCGAGTTCAAGTGAGGAAGCTATCAGATTTTGAAGTCCTATTACTACGGGACAATGTCTTAGGAGAGGAACCTATTCTTGGATGGACCATTGGTGAGGATGTGATCTTGGATTTCCATGGGCACGTATGGGTGTCTATAGAAAAACACGAGGATCTAATGCGGGAATTTCATTCCTCAGTTTGGGAAATTCATCATGGTATCACCAAGATGTATCATGATCTACGCTGTCAGTATTGGTGGTCGGGTATGTAGAGAGATATTGCTCATTTCTTCATGAGGTGTTCCACCTGTCAAAAGGTGAAGGTGGAACATCAGCGACCAGCAAGGATTTTGAAGAAGTTCTCCATTCCTGAGGGAAAGTGGAACGACGTCGCGATGGATTTCGTGACCATTTTTACAAGGTCGCCTCTAGGGAATGATGTAGTTTGGGTTATCAATGAAAGAATCATGAAGGTTTCTCACTTCATTCCAATCAAGGATACCATCAGTGTTGGTGATCCGGGAAGGTTGTACTTCCAAGAGATTGTAGTTCTAAATGGGCTTCCACACTCAAATGTTTTAGATAGGGACACACATTTTACATATCGGGTCTTGCATTGGATTTATAAGGCTTTGGGTACACAAGTACTTTTGAGTACGACATATCACCCCTAGAAAAATGGTTAGTCCAAGAAAACATTTCAGGTGTTAGAGGACATGCTTCAAGCATGCATCCTTGATTTTGGAGGTTATTGGGAGAAGCATATTCATCTTCTGGGTTTTTCCTACAATAATAGTTTTCAAGAAACTATTCAGATGGAACCTTATGGAGATTTGTATGGTAGGCCATGCAGATAACCCTTATGTTGGCTGGAGGTAGGAGAGTAATCTATGGTGGGACCTCATCATGTCTAGGAGACCACATAGTAGATAGAGTGGATTCAGAAGAGTATGGATACTGTACAGTCTTCACATAAGTCTTATATTAATCGACGGAGACGACCTATAGAGTTCGAGGTCGGAGATCCGGTTTTCCTGGGTGTCAGACCAAGGTTGGGACACTGTAGTATTAGGAAATAGGGTAAGCTATCGCCGAAGTACGTCGGGCCATTTGAGGTGTTGGAGAGAGTTGGGCCGGTTGCCTATCGGTTGCAGTTACATCAGAGGTACTGAGATATGCATGACGCCTTTCACGTTTCTAAGCTTCGACAGTACTTCTCAGACCCATCTCATGATTTTCAACCTGAAAGGGATGAGTTGGAGGTGGATTCCTAATTTAAGTAACATCATATCCGGATTGTTGATCGATGTAAAAATGTTCTCCACGGTCGGTCTATTCCTCTGGTACGAGTGTTATAGAAGCACATGCGAGTACATGACGAGACTTGGGAGAGGGAGTCTGATGTACGATCACAGTGGCTGACCCTTTTTGAGGATTCTTCTTCTATGCCTCCTTGATAGAGAAATTCAGGGACAAATTTTTTTAAGGTGGAAGTTATTTAGAACCCGGATATTCCTTTCAGGTATGTTTCCCTTTTTATATTTTTTTGAGAAAAATAGGAGTTTTTGGAAATTTCTTAAGTACACGTCGTGTACTTTATAAGTACACATTGTGTACTCGGTTACCACAGGTAGCATTGTTTTGGTTGTGTAATGGTCATGCACCTGACCATGTGTGATGTCATGGATACCTATGAATGTGAGGGCTAGTAAAGGAAAGTACACGACGTGTACTTATTTTTATTTCATTAAACGGACTGGGGTCACGTCCTTTTGACCGAAACATCTTTTTCAAGACCTATCTCATCCTAGAGCATCTATATGGCCTTGGATCTTCTCAAATCCCCCAAATCATAATTCATTATTTGCATTGAACTCCATCGCCTGTGTTCTAATCACATCAGTGAGTTCTCTCTTCTTCTAGAGCACCATATCCTGATTTGTCCTTTCTCATGACATATCATTGGTTGAACATTTTTAGTGTTTTTGGAGATATACAATGTTATTGGTGGAACCAATGGTTGAGGTTCACATATTCTGATTATCTAAGTTGCTATTGAGGTTTAATTTAGCTGTCGTATATCATTTTTCATGATTTAATTTCACAGGGTCGTGAGAACCTAGTGTAGTAGACCATATGGAGAATGGACGTTGGGGGATTCTCTAGAGTGTCTGATTTACTGATACGACACCAGACAATATGGGGAATTGATGTAAGTGCTTCCTCATAGTGTCTGTAGTTCCATGACATGGGACACATTGGTAATGATACATTGAGTGCTTACCCATAGAGCCTTTTAGTTATTGATACGAGATTATAGGGTGAATTGACGGTGAATGCTTCCACAGAGAGTCTATGCAAAAGATGAACCATAGGGGCTAAATTGTGTGTACTTCCTAGCAAGTTTCTTGTACTTGTTTGTTTGATCCGTAGGGTTTAGTCTATGAGTACTCCTAGAGGGTTACCTACTTTTAATAGCTATTTACAGGTTGTATATGAATTTTGAATGCAATTGAACTGTAGGAATGTTTGCGGATAAGTTCTTCATTATTTAATGCTTCTGTTTGCTTATTACCTTCCATATATTCACTCGCTGTTAGGGTCATATCATTGGGTGGTTTTATACTAATATTTAGTCTCACACCGTATTTGGGTCATTCTTTTGGGCCCAAACAGATTATATTGTTTTAGGTATAGATATGGTCAAGCACCCTTCTACATCAGGTACTTGATTTCTGAGGAGCTGGGGAGCGTGGGACCAAGGTGAGGCTTGCGATGATGTTGGAGTTTATCTGTTTTCTTTTGTACTTCGGTTATTTCTATATTCTAGCATTGGGAATTTTTTGTATGATTTCCTAGACATATTCATCATTCATCATTAATATATATATATATATGTGGGTGCTCCAGTTTATTATTTCAAGTCTTCCACTGTTTACAGTTGTATGGTATTTTTACTTCTTCTGCTATTGTATATATATATTTTACTTCCATTGTGTTACTCTGCCAATGAGGGCATAGTTTCCCCACAATCACACCCAAGGCCCTCGCTACTATTCGGAAACATATGGCATTCTAGGAAATGTGTTTGAGTCCATGTGACCAACCTGGTACGGGGTGCCTCTCGCTGGTTTTCGGAACCGGGATGTTACACTTTTCATGGATGATCTCCTTCGTTTTCTTGGATCTAAACCTTTGAGTTAATATATAGATCTGGGATTGTAGATCTAGATATATATTGGAAATATCATGATTCCTTTAATCTTAATTTTGGTTTTAAGGATTTAGATCTGGATCTATAGTGACTAAGTTGTGTCACTCGGATTTTGGGGAATTCCATTAGGATAACATCCATCAAAAAGATGAGGAAGGTTGTCTAAATCCAACTCCCATATTAATTATTTATGAAATTTCAATGTGATTTTATGATTTTCTAGATTTCTCATGATGATTCATTGGGAATATGGAATTTAATTATGTTTTCCTTGGTGATTAAAATCAATAGAATCATGGAAAAAACAAGGGGTCTTTCCCAAATTAATATTTTTGAGATTTAATATGGGTTGAGATACTTTTATTTTGAGATATTATAGTTGAGATGTTGATTTAATTCTGATAATATAATTAATTTGGGGGAATTAATTATAGAACTAGGTTTGTCTATGTAAGATAATTAATTGAGAGAATTAATTATGTGCCATGATGTGATCTATGATAAATAATTGTGAAAATTAATTAGGACTTGTTGGGTTTTAATTTGGATAATTAATTATGAAGAATAAATTAAGGAAAGAGAATTTTGTTGATTGATTAATTAATTGTTTAAATAATTAATGAGTTATATGTTTAGTTTATTGTTTAATTAACAAATTGACTTCGAAATGTTTAACTAATTGACAGATTAGAAAATGAATAATGTGGAATATTCTTATGAGTTAAATAATGATTAAATGGATGAGATTTTGTGGTTCTATGAATGGAATCTTAGACATAATAAAAGTTAGGACATGGACATGGATTTCCATTCTAATAGTTATCGAAGCATGAGATAATGGAATGTTAGGAATGAAGAAATAAACCAATATAGAAATGAATTGTTAGGAATGATGACCTACACTCAATGAGATTTGGGGTGCTAGGAAAGATGACGTACACCCAATGAATGATAATAATGAATGATGTTTCAACTGATATTTTGTGTTCTAGGAATGAAGACTTACACCAAACAAATGATAACAATTAATTGTTATTCATATTGGAAACCATAATTGAATTTCTCTAAGGTGATGACAAAAGATTTAATTAAAATTTGATAACTGTGTAAATTATACATTGAATTTATTGGTTCATAAATCTACATGAACTATTTTTTGATTGGAATTGTTTCAGACACCGTTGGTGGTGGCCTACTATTTTTTACTCACACCCTATTTGGGATGCCTACTCAAAACCCGAGAAGACATTTTTTGTTATTGGACAAGATAAGGGCAAGGCATTAAGATAGGTTGTTGTTTGGATTTGAAACATGGGAGAGGGAACCAGATGTAGTTCAGGACCTGTTTTGGAGTCATGGTGTCTTTACTTTGAGTTACATTGTAGACACTTGGAACTTGAATTGTAATAGCATGTTTTAACTTTTAGTTGAGTATTGTATCTTTTGGTTATGAGTATCATATGTCATAGTATTTTTCAGGTTATTTATATGTTTCTGTAATTAGTTTTTTTATTTTCTTTCGTTTTTGTTTTATTTTGAAAATAGAGGGTATAGACTCCCCTAAACTGACATACTAGTCCCACGCTGCTAGTCATCACCCTATCGTGTTTGGGGAGGTGTGCCTGAGGGAATGTGGCCAACTGGATTGGGGCACTTTTCAGTGTTTCCTATGTCGGGATGTCACAAAGTGGTATCAGGGGATGTTTTATATTCATTATTATGTTTTCTTATTGTTGTGGGAAAGGTAGATAAGAGACTAGGAAGAGTCGAGGTTTGGTAATGAGATCATTCATGGGAGTTGAAAACCTATGTATGGTAGAAAATATGAGTACTCAGGGGGGGGATTATTGTGACTTCTGTTTGTTGTAATAGTTTGATATTATTTCACCTTGGGTGATGCACTAGTGGTGTGATGTCATATATGTCTTGAAAAGTGTTGTATTTTGATTCATGGACTAAAGAGTCACAATAGTTGAGTCTTCATGAATCATTCTAGGAATTCATGGGTTTTGTAGCATGCATCACTCTAGTAAATCATGGGAAAATAGGTTATGGGTATGTTATTGAACATCAACGGTTTTCCTTGTAGTGAGATTGAGATAAAGATGCCAAATTTGATTAAACGGGCATATAATGAGAACCTTGATTAATGAAATGGGAATGATTAATTAATTAATTGTTAAATAAATTAATTTTAGATAATTTAATTAATTGATTGATTAATTAATTATTGATATTGAATATACCCTTGTAAACTAAGACCTAGGAGTAAGATGGTTAAGGGTAGTGATAAGGCCTCAGTGTTTAATGTGTTGTGAGAAAAATTTAGAAAATACATGTTGAAACTTGTTGTGTTTGACTCTCATGTAATGTAAATGTTATAAGGTTACATTATGAGACCAAAAGATACATGTTCTTATTTATATGAGTATTCCTCCATGAATCCTGTTGAGGGAGAGACCGAGGGGTATTTCCCTAAATGAACTTCCAAAGTGGGAGCTTCAGGCACAATTGGTGAAAACTGAGGAATAATGGGAACATTTCTGAGAGAACATTGCTTTTTTAAAAAAATTCCTCGAGATAGAGCTATGGATGGTTCATAAAATGATCCCTGATTTGACAAGGGAGTTTCAGTTGCATAAGCATTTTACTTTTACTGGAGAGGGTGGACCTGAGGGAGCTTATTACTGGATTGAATCCATAGAGATGATACTTTCCCATTTGTAGACATCGGATGATATGAGGACCAAGTTGGCTGATTATATGTTGAGGGGTTCCATGAAGCACTGGTGGGACATCCAGGTTCAATCTAGGTAGACTAATGAAATTTTATTGAAGGAAATTTTGGAGAAGTTCTTGGAACACTTCTATCCAGACACACTAAAGAAAGAGAAGGCTACCGAGTTTATGAATCTAACATAAGGAAGCATGTCAATAATCGAGTATGCTAAATGTTTCATAGATTTAAATCATTTTTATCCATCTGTGGCGGTAGATGAGGCTTCTTCGGGAAAACAATTTCAGGATGGACAGAAGTGTGAGATTAGGTCCTAGGTGAATATCTTTTGGTAGAAGAAATTTTCAGAAGTGGTTAATCAGGCTCTCATTTCAGAGGGGAACCTGGAGGAGCCTTCCAGTACTATAAAGTTAGCTAGACGATTAGGGAGTGTTCCTTCTGAAAGAAGGAAGTTCCATCATGAGAATCTTAGTCAGAACAATGGAAACCAAGGTGCAAAGTCAAGAGGAACTGTTACACCATATCATTCTCATGTCTTTTTTCACCAATGCGGTAGGTAAGGATAGTATCATACAAATTGCCCTTAACCACCAGTGGAGTGCTGGTTTTGTGGCAAGATTGGACACCTACCGATGTCCAGTAAGAATAAACAGTATGCAAGTGGTGAGGGAGAAACTTATCAGAGTCAAAGTGTGGGAAGGTGGTTTTATACACTATTAAGGTCTTTCATCTGCAGTTCTACTAGAATAGGTGGTAGAGGTAGTAGACATTGTGCTTCAGGGTATGAGTGCCTAAATCAGCAGATTGGTGCTACTCAGGAGAGTCAGATGACACCACGTGGAAGAGGGGTAGGACAGTTACATGCAGTGCGGCCTACACTTGTGGAGAGCGTGGTTGGTACATCAACAGTGAGATGTACTATTACAGTTGCTTCTAATTTAGCTACTTCCTTGTTTGATATTAGTGCCTCTCATTTCATTATATCTGAAAACCTTGTGAATTGCATAATATTGGAGGTGGAGTCTGTAAGCTGGATGATGAATATCGATGAACTATTGGGAACATATAATTGTGATATCTCTTTATGCACGAGATTTTCTCTAGAGATCGAAGAATATCATTTCCTTTGGGATATCTATATCCTTGATATAACGTACATTGACCTGATTATGGGTATGGATTGGCTAGTCGCATTCGGAGTCCACATTGATTGATACCACAGGAGAGTGAACATTGTATCTCCTGAGGATGAACCATATGTCCTTCATGGAGAATAGGATATCCATGCAGGCATAGCTAGGAAAATTAATAAGCAACTGGGTGAGCTCACAACACATGTTGCTAGTCGTTTGCAAGATAATGTGAGTGGTATGCAAGATTCCCTTCCACCAGTAGTTGAACTTTTTCAAGATGTCTGTCCTATATACTTTTCAGGCTTCCTACTTGAGAGAGATGGGTATTTAACGATTGATATATTGATAAGGGATGAGCCAGTATCTATTCCACCTTACAGAATGGCACCGACTGAGCATCGAGAGCTCAAAACACTACAGGAGGAGTTGGAGGAAAAAGGGTTTTTGCATCCATGTATGTCACCCTGGGGATCAATTATTTTGTTTTCAAAGAAGGCCGATGAGATTTTAAACTTGTGTGTCAATTACCAAAAGTTTGACAAAATGATTGTGAAGAACTAATATCCTCTTCATTGTATCTATGATCTTCTTGACCAACTAAAGGGGGTTAGTGTGTTCTCAGAGATCAGTGTGAGATCGGGGTATCATCAGGTTAGTGTTTGGACATATGACATTCCGAGAATATATTTCAGGTGAAGGTATGGGCATTATGATTTTATTGTAAAGTTGTTTGGGTTGACTAATTCTCCAGTAGTGTTTATGGCCATGATGAAGAAGATATTTCATCCATACTTAGATTATTTTTTTGTGGTGTTTATGGATGACATCTTAGTGTACTCTAAGACTCATCAAAATCATGATAAAATTATTGACAAAATCCTAGGTATACTGAGAGAGGATCATCAATATGAAAAGATATCTAAATGTTAGTTTTTGATTAATAGGGTACACTTTTTAGGGAACATCATCTCGAAAGAAGGTGAGTATGTGGACCTAGAAAAAGTGCATGCAAAAGTTTATTGGGAGCAGCCTAAGAATGTTTTTGATATTCGATGATTTTTGGGATTAAGATGTTATTTTGGAAGGATTATCCAAGACTTTTTTTGGATGGAAGAACCACTTAATAGTTTGAAAAAGAAAGGGATAAATTTTATTTGTATCGAAGCATGTGAGAATTATTTCCAGGGGTTGAAGAAGCACTTGAGATCCGCACAAATTTTGGAATTACCTGAGTCGGTTGAGGTGTACACGGTGTTCTGTGATGCTTCTAGGATCGGGCTCAGAGCTATGTTTATGTAAGGGGATAGAGTCATTTCATATGGTTTTTGGAAATTGAGGCCATGTGAATGGAATTACCCTACACATAACCTCGAGTAAGCAGTAGTGGTTTATGATCTAAATTGTGGGAGACAATATCTTTTCGGTAAAAAGTTTACAGTTTTTACAGATCACAAAATAATAGTGTATATCTTTTCATATTGTGAATTTAATCTTCATAAGCGAAGATGGGTAAATTATATGTAGTCCTTTGATTTTGAACAAGAATACACACCCATAGGGATGAATAGTTTGGCTGATGGATTGAGCAGGAGAACTAAGACTCTGTTGGTATATGAGTCAAGTGTATAGTGGAAGATGTTTACTCTACTGGCAGAAATTCATGTGGTAGATCTAGTGAGTCAGTAGAGGATGAATCTGGTTTCTGTAGTAGTTGATTTTACACTCTAGAGATAGATCAGAGACAAGAAGTACAAGGATCTAGAGTGTTTATCCTTGAGGGAATTCCATGAATTTGGATAGATACCTTCATACTAGAAAATATATGAGGATAATATCTTCTATGTGAAAAATCATGTTTTTGTCCCTAAGAGTATGCAAGAGGAACTCATGTGATAATTTCATGCTTCAAGGTGGAGATGAATATTGGTGTGAAAAAAATGTATTGTGACCATCGATGTTAGTTTTAGTTGATAGGCATGGAATAGAAGATAACAGGGTTCGTAACAAAATGTTTCACCTGTCAGTAGGTGAAAGAAGAGCATCAACGTCCTAGAGGCCTATTGAAGCCATTACCTATTCCATAATTGAAGTGGGATGACATGAATATGGATTTTGTTTTAGGACATCCATAGTCTCTTAGGAAGAATGATTCTATTTGGGTTATTGTGGAATGACTAACGAAGGTAGAACATTTCCTTCCAATTAAAGAAACCATTATATTTGAGCAGTTGGGAGAACTGTATGTGGGAGATATAGTTCGTTATCATGGGGTACCACAGACTATAGTTTCAAATTGCAATTCATTCTTTACCGCACTCCTCTGGAAGGGTTTATATATGTTACTTGGTACATAGGTTCTGTTATGTACGACCTTCCACTCACAAACAGATGGGCAGTCGGAGTGCACCATACAATTTTTAGAGGATATTCTGCAATCATGTGTGCTTTACTTTGGTGGTTCTTGGGAAAATCAATTGTATTTAGTGGAGATTTCCTATAAAAATATTCATCATGAAATAAGAAATATGGATCCATACACACCTTATGGTAGACCTTTTAGATCACCGCTTTGTTGGATAGAGGTGGGTGAGTTAGAGCTGCGAGGATTAAATCTCGTTCGAGAGACATTAGAGCAGGTGAAGTAGATTCAAAAGTGTATGGCTACGGCTCAGAGAATGAAGAAGTTGTATGATGAAAGATGGAAATGATCCTTAGAGTTTACAAAGGGTGATCATGTTTTCTTTCGAGTGTCTCCTATATTTGGCCACCAGAGGATACAGATGAAGGGCAAGTTAGCACCCAAGTTTGTGGGTCTGTTTGAACCGAAGGCGTACTGATTAACACTTCAATATAAATAAAGAAATTTTCATGATGTTTTCTATGTGTAACAACTAATGCGGTATCACCCTGACCCATCTCATGTGATTGATGTGAAATAGGTTGACCTTGAGACTGATGCATCCTTTGAGAAGCATCTGATACGTCTGTTGGGTCACAGTGAGAAAGTGTTATGGGGAAATACTGTGTCGTTAGTTCATGTGTTATGGAAACCAGGAAATGTTTAATAGGAAACTTCGGAATGAGAGGTGGAAATGAGTGCTCAATGGAAAAATATTTTTGGTCCAGAATCTTGGAGATGTTCGGGAGTGCAGCTCGAGGATGAGCTGTTATAATAAGTTGAGATTGCAAGATCCCAACCTTTTCTAGAGTCATCTCGGGTGTGTTTTCAGTTACATTATGTAGCTATTGAGTACTTTTTATTTGGATTCGTTTCTTTGTGTGTGTTTGGGATAATTTTTTAGAAAAATGAAGGACTTTAGGTTGTACACAGTTTGCACATAGTATGACAAACCATGCCAAGAATGAAAAACTGGATAGAGAGATATCACAGTTGGTGCACAGTTTGAAAAACCGTGCAACCAAACTGTGCCTACTATACAAAATTGGATAGAGGTATTTTCATGGTTGGTTCACAATTTTCCCTAACTATGTCCCTCTTCTTAGGAAACTGTATGTGTGGGATTTTAATTCTGAATATCCATTTTAAAACCACATGAACCCCTGAGACTTCCATATTTTTGACCTTGGATTGGGCTTGAAATATTATAGGTGTTTCCAAAGCCTCCCGAAGAGATTCCAAGGTGATCCAAACCCCATTCATTGATATTGAAAGACCATATTGAATATACACTCTCCTCCTAGCACATGGATTTCATCCCGGTGATTATTTTGTTCTTTCTCTTATATTTTTTATATATTTTCATGGAAGATATCCACCATTTTCTTAGATCTAATCCCATGAGTTATGATATAGATCTAGAACTATATATGTAGATCCAGATTTTCATGATCTTGATGAAATTGATCTTAATTTTTGTTTTAGGGATTTAGATTCCAATCTTCATTGATGAAGTTGTGCCAATCGAATTTTAGGGATTTCCATTGGACTAACTTCTTTCAAGAAACTGAGGTAGGTGGTCTAAATAGAGATCCCATATTCATGATTTATGATATGTGAATGTGAGTTTATTATATACTAGATTTAATTTTATTATTGATTAGGAATGTGGAATTGAATTGTGTTCTCCATAGTGATTAATTGGTAATTGAATCACAACACAAACATGGGGGGTGACCAAATGAATATTTTTTAGATTTAATATGGGTTGAGATATTGTGTTTTGAGATATTTTAATTTATATATTGATTTAATTTTGAAATGATAATTAAATAGGGGGAATTAATTAGAGAACTATGTTTGGATATGTTGGATAATTATTTATTATAATTTATTATGTGTCATGATGTGATCCAAGATAATTAATTGGGATTATTAATTATGACTTGTTGGGTTTTGATTTGGTTAATTAATTGTGAAAAATTAATTCTGGAAACAGAATTGTGTTGATTGATTAAATATTTATTGAATTAATTAATGGGTTATATGATTAGTTAAATTTTGAATTAACAAATAGACTTTGAAATGTTTAACTAATTTTTTTATTAGTAAATTAATAATGTGGAAAATTCTAATGACTTAAACAATGATTAAATTGCTGAGATTTTTTGGTGCTAGGCATGATGTTCTAGACTGATTAGAAGTTGGGACATAGTGATAGAGTTCCTCTCCAAATGTTATCAAATATTTAGAGGTGTTAGTCATGTTGACCTATACTGATTGAGAAAATAAGTGCTAGGAAATATGACTTACACTCAATGAGATTTGGGGTGTTAGGCTTGACGACCTACACCCAATGAATGATAATAATGAATGATGTTTCAACTGAGATTTGGGGTGATAAGAATGACTACCTACACCAAATGAATGATAATAATGAATGATGATTCAAATGTTAAACGTGAATGGGATTGGCCTAATACTGTTATTAAATATTAAATGACAATTTGATAACTATTTAAATTATGAATTCTATTTCTTTCATCATAAATTTTCATCCATTATCTTTTGATTGGACTTCTTTTAGACATTGTTGGTGGTGGACTACTGAATTATACTCACAGCCTATTCGGGCAGCCTAATTGGCACCTGAGTAGACTTTATTGTTGCAGGACATGATAAGGGAAAGGCCATGGGGTAGGTTGTTGTTTGTGATTGGAACATGGGAGAGAAAAATAGATGTAGTTCAGGACCTATTTTGGATTCGTTGTGTCTTTAATTTGAGTTTCATTATAGAACATGGAATTTCCACTGTCATATAATGTTTTACCTTTCATTTGAGTATTGTATTTTCTGGTTTTAATTATCATTTGTCATAGGGTTGATATGGTTATTTATACACTTCTGTACATGGTAATTATTTTTCCTTCCGATGGTTTTTTTCTGATAATAAAGGGTATAGTCTCCCAAATACTGACTTACCAAACCCTCACGTCTAGTCGACACTCTCTGGAATGTGGGGACGTGTACTTGAGGGCATGTGGATAACCGACTCGGGGCACCATTTAGTGGCTCTTGGGTCGGAACGTCACAACCACCACTAAATATTGGGTATTGTGTTGGATAAAATGTATATATATGATATTTATAATATAATTATACCTCTAGAGTACTTATATGGTATATATATATTTTCATTTTCATTTTTCATGGGATACCATTATATCACTTGTGTGTACAGTGGACTACAACCTTGCAAGGAGATGTGATTTGACTTTCACTAATGCTTTAAATGGATGATAATAAGGATAAATTAAATAAATATATGTGATATAAATGAAATAATTATGTTATTAATGACATATTTATCATTATTAAATGAAAATATATCATTTTATTTATTACCTTTTCATTGATTGAAATATGATCATATCGTTCGTGTATGTGTGAACCGTAGCCTTCATGTTGTGATGTGACTCTCTTTTCATCAACCTACCACATAGATGATATTTCTATATATATTTAAATAAATAATATGTTATTTTTTTAGCATATTACGTGGAGATAAAATGTTACTTACCAATTTTCCATTATAATCTTTTAAAAATGGAAATGTAACTAAGGTGTACATACATCCTACCATCTCCATGATCAAAAAGAAATTCAATTATAAAAACCATCATTCATAATTGATCTTAAAAGAGTAATTGATCTGTAAATATAATAAATATTTGACCATTAGTGAATTCATTATATGTAAAATAAAAAATGATAACATATATGAAAAGCGAAGAAATTATTAAATGAAAAAGTATTTTAATAAGTAATTTTTAATAAATGAGTAATAAATGACAATAAGTAAATAATATATGGTATAATATATTTAATTATTATTATATAAAATATTTATAATAATAATATATTTATTATAGAGTTGTAAGTAATGTGTACAAAAGATGCTGAGACTTAAGGTATGTGAATTCTATTCTGGATTTTATTTCGGGGAGGCATATAAAAATTCACAACTTGTTTCATATTTATGGTGTATATACTACTCCCTTAACAAGTAATATAATGAATATTATAATTTTCATGATATTAAAATTTACATTTTATGTTATTCTTTATTGGGGTGTACTATTCAAAATACTACTAATGCAGTAAGTGATTTCCATCTCACATTTTACTTATGTGAGATACATTCCATATTCAATGCATTATTCTTATATGTGTTGAATTTATAGTATATTAAATTATTTAATATTTAATCTTAATAAATTTATGGGAATATAAATATCTATTATAGGATCTATCTTTCACAACATTTATGGTTAAAAATATAACAGTAAGGGATCTTTGTCCAAATTTTCCTTTTTATGACATATGCTATTTTATTCATTAGGAGTAAATAAAACCACTTTGGTAAGTAATATCATGAATTTATTTATTATCATGATATTCTATGTTTTATTTATAGTAATTATTTTATGGGGTTTTCAATTCAACATTACCAAAGTTTTATGGTTTTTATTGTTCAATCCCATCGTTAATCTGGATTGCTCTAAATTTTTCTTTTAATGTTGAAATATTTTAATATTATTTTAAAGAAACTCATATATATTCATCTCATATAGTCTTTATAGAGAATAAATTTATTCCCATAATTCAACACTCTACATGTACTATGGTTTTGAAAATAACTTTTTGATGAAAAATCACTCCTATTTTTCTCTTCGGCTAAAATCATGTTTTCTTCCAAAATCATGATTTCTTAAAAATGTTTCCAAATATTTCATTAGCATTATTAAATTGAATTATTAATGAAATTTTTAACCATTTTTCAATTTTTTATATTTTTTATTAAAAACTATTCTTCATGCCATTTTCAAAACAATTCCTATTTTGATTTTACTGAAGCATTGATTGAATTTTTTTACATGTATGACATGAACATAAATTCAACCTAATATGAATATATTTTTTTGATTCATCCTTTATATGTTTTCTAGGTTATGTGAAAAATAATTTCACGAATAATTAAAAAAAATAAAATTGGAGTGGTTATTTTATAAAAAATATTATTTATTTATTTTTAAATAATCTGTTATATGATTTCATGGTTATTTTCAAAGGAATGGATTTTAAAAATGATTTTTGTTTTAAAGAGGGATTTAATTGTGGGAAGGATATTTTCCTCATGAAATTTTCTAAATGATTTTCAAATATTCCTATATAATTTTGAAAGTTTATTTTCAAAGATAATAATTTCCCTAATGTTTTATGAAATTTTAGTTTCAAAAATCGATAATCAAAGAAAATTAATATTTTCAGGAAATGTTTCAAGTGATTTACCATTAAAAATAATTTTCCATCTATTAATAAACATTTTTATATAAATTTATCTTTATCAGGGATACGGTCCAAGGATGGCCTTGTTATTATTTATATGAATGGTTTATGTTTAGGATAAAAATATATTTATGAAACCCATTTATTTTCACTGGACTACTCAGTGATGAAATTGTTATCAAACACTCTTATTTCTCTACATGTTATGAAATTATAAAATAATTATGAAACCTTTCTATATTCCCTAGGTTATGATATGATTAAATTTTCCTCGAAACCCATTTCATTTCATTTAATATAATAAAATGAATATTTTATACCCTTATAGAACACATATGTATGGTTTTAATTATGTTAAGGTGATTAACTTGTAACAAAGGGTGGTGGTTATATTATAACCAATGACATCAGTTTAATTATAATAAAAGATCTATGGGGCCAATATCACCCTCTAATAAATTCTGTAATGATTTATATCTACTGAGATATATAAGAGTGTAATGGGGAGTTAACTCAGTTTTGTAATAGATTTTGTATGCTATGATGATCTTGTGAGTGAAAATAGACTACAATAATGATTTTGGGAGGTAACCCATTCCACTATTTCAATATTTGGAATTATCCTTGAAAACATAAAAAATCATTTTATTTAATTATGTGAATTCAAAAATTCCATGTCTTATAAAAACATTAGGATCTCATGTATCATGTTATTTTATTTATTAATCATTCATATCATCTGAACTTCTAATAATTATTCTTTGATTCCATATTATAATATACGGTATATAGGGTAAGGTTTTCATATGTTATTCTTATATTCATGTACCCTTATGTCAATGTTATGTTTAAATATCTACCTTTTATACTATTACTAAGAATTTAAGCTCATAATTTTCTTATTTTTCCATTCCCCGGGTTATGAATAATATTGGTCAGTAGTGTACATTTGTGAAGAGTACTAAAGGATAATATCTTTATTGGATATTGGGAAGTTCTTTCACCAAATAAGATGATATTTTACCTATTCCCTAAGATATTGAACTATAACTGACCTCAAGAATTTTTTTTAATGTATTGAATATTCATCTAAAAAATGTAATATCGATTTCTAAAAATCCTAAGTCTTAATTGGTGGTATCAAATGAAAGGTCTAGTTTACCTTTAGAAAAAAATAAGATAATAAATTATTGAGATACCTAAGAAATTTTTTAAATATATTTCTATGAATTTCTCTATGGATATATCTAAGGATGACTCAAAGTATATAAAGATGTTTTATAATATTTCTAAAGGATAGAGCTAGTGGTTTCCATGAAAATAAATTACTATTAGAATACTATAAATGGATGTGACTTTGACAAAGGTGTACCTATGGGAAATAATATTGAAAAGAGCTCATTGAGATGAATATAATCATCACATAGATAATGAAAATGGGCCTTTCTGCACACATAGTTTTATACTCCATGGGGATATATATAGTAATTTCACATACTCTTTATAAACCATTATGATGGATTTAAATAGATGAAGTTCATTAATAATGTAGGTTAAACCTAAGGTTTCATAGATTTAAAATATGGGGTATTTATTTAGACCTCGTATAAATTATTTTATGAAAATGTAGTTTTCTATTATGTTTAGTGTTTATCACAATATTAATTATGGTTTTATTCAATGGTGATAACTAGAAGAAATTGGGTTATCATTTAATGTGACATTCAATTTTATAATGAGAATACAATTGGATGATGTTTAGAGTTTAGTATATTATTATTATGACTATTTTTTTATCACAAAACATGATTAAAAATATGTATATTAACTAACTATTGGACTCACTAAGGAACCAAACAATATAGTTCAATGAGAGGTCTCGCAGTGGATACCATAGTGTGAAGAATATATGGTTTCCAATATTTCAAGAATGTGGGATGAAGAACCCAAGTGAATGTCTCAATGGAACAAGAAGATGTTTCATGTATGGAAAATGGAAAAAATCAATTCATTTTGAGGGAAAAAAGAAGTGTTTAGTTAAAAAAGGATGGGAATATTGGTATCCCAAAATTATTATCAATGGATTAGTTTTGTAAATATTGAAATTATAGGAATTAGGAAAATCAGTTTTCCCAAGGCGAATGCTCGTAAAGAGAACCAACAACTCATTATGGGTAATGGCTATACTACTGATGATTAAGAGACCACAAATGGCATACGAATGATTTGTTATGTTTTTATAGTATTTTTTATATTATACATGATAATACTGGTTAAATTTCTTTTATTTAAGTTAATACAAGATTCATATTTCATACTGTAAGAATGAGGTATTAAGGAATTAGATATTGGATCCTTATTGATGTTTTATGGATTGAGGGGGATTATTGAAGAGTTTATGAATTGTAATTAAAAATTTATGTTTTATTAATCATGAAATATTTTAGGATTGATCAGTATAATTCTTTCAATAAGTATTTACAGGAATATTTCGAATGGTACTATCAAACTAGAAAAATGATTTAATATAATGCATATATTTTCTGTAATAATCATCTTTATTTCAATGTAACCCTTATTATTCCACTAATGTTTAGAAAATGGTGTTTATCTTGGATAAATATTTTATTTATATGATTAAAAAAATTAGATAGTATTGACGACCTTTATAATGATTAATTATTTTTGGGAAAATTAGTTTATGTTATCATTTATAGATTTTACCAAAAATTTGGATTTAATGAATATATTCAATAATCTATTGTGTTATTCAAGGAATTATGAAGTGTGAATGTATTCAAAAAGGTTTTATGTTAATTCAAGTTTTTAACATGTTTCATGAGAATACATGATGATGGTATTTACAAATTTGGTATGTAAAAGATAAAAGTAATTTTATGTTGTTTAGGGGATTAATTAGAAGTTAATTTTTGAAATGTTTTATATTATTTATAAATTTTTTGATTTTATTCTTTTATTAGGGTTGTAAGGATAACCATTTATGAAATGATTTATGTTGAAAATTATATAAAATTTTAGAGATTAATTAATTACTTCACCATATAAAGATTTGTAAATATTTTATAAATGGTGTTATTCATTTTCTTATAACTCGAGATAAAAGTAATGACTTACCATTCTATTAAAGAACATGTAATATATTAGTGATTCATAAATAAAATAAATTCCACATCATATTTTGGATTAGATTTTAAATAATTTAAAACCAATGAATGAAATTTTTAGTACGAAATAATAGAAATCAAATACCTGGGTATAGTGGTCCCTAATAAATTCATCAACATATTTGGATGGTATCCTTTTGATTGGAGTTTTGACCAAAACTCTCTCTGTTTTAATATGTGTTCTATGTATCTACTGTGAGGAAGTATATAGAAAATACAAAACATGTATTGAATTCGAATATTGTACCACTAGAGCTTGTCATTTCATTTGAGGAAAACCAGTATAGATTCTGGATCGAATAGAGAATGTTCTAAGAAACAAGACCACTTACTTGGTGAATGTTTGGTGAAAAAACTCAATCTCATGGATTTTACATGGGAACTTGAGGATGTAATGAAGTACAATAATCATTATTTTTTGTTACTAATGTGAGGAATTTTTAGATATAAATTTTTATTATGGGGGGGTAGAGTGTAACACCCTCTGATTTTGTGAAATATTTCTTTCAAATAAATTTATTCATTCAGTAATTTGACGTTACATGCAACACTGAATTTTTCTTTCATTACATGAAACTTTTTTTTTGGATTGAAATATACACAACACCAATTTTACCATTTTTATGCACAAAACCATGTAAAAATTATGTTACACACAATAATGGTTTTAGCTTTCATTACACACGATATTTATTTTTTTAAAACCCAACGATGTATTATTAATAATATTGAAACAAGAATATTATAAAAATGAAATTAAATTATAGATATAAATAGTAATATATAATTTTAAAATATTTTGTATAATGTTTTTATATACATATATCAAATTGATAAAAAAATTTACTTTATTTTTTAAATAAAGTCTTTAAATCTTTTGAAAATACTATTTTCTGTAGAAGTTTTTTTTAAAATACAATAAAATATTTTTTAAAACAATGAAAAAATTAATTTAATAAAATAAATATAATTTTTTAAAAAAATAATATCAAAATTATCATACGTTGAAATGTTGATAATATTTTAAAAAGATCAATTTTTTATGAATAGAGAAAAATATTAGATTTTATTAAAAAACAACTTTTTCACTTATGTTATTTATAAAGTTAAATTAAATTTTAAATATATTTTTAATTTAAATTATTTAAATTATATATATATTTATATATATTAATCCAATTAAGGTAATTGAAATTGTTTATATATTTACTTTTTATATAAAAAGATTATGATCTTTTCAATATTTTCTCTTTGAAAACACTATTTTTAGTTGCTTCAATGGGATTAATTTTATATGAAAATATTCCAATTCTATGAATTGAATTTATAAAAATATATTCAATTCTTTGAATTAAGATAATTTATATTATCTAAAAAAATTAAAATAAGTTTATCCTGAAATTAATAGTGAAAAATATAAAAGTTTATTGTTGTAGTTAAGGTAATAATGTGGTTACGTGGTGTTATAATAAAAAGATAAGAGTCAAAATGACATAAAACCTTTCCAAAAATATATTTTATAAAGATATTTAATCCTTATAATGATATATATCTATAATTCTCCATTTTTGGATCATTTTATCATGATAAACACATGGGTGATCCTTTTTATTTTAAAATATTATAAGTGTTCCTTACACATCACATATAAGTGGCCTCATTATCTCTTCTATTCATATCACCATATAACCATCATGTTGAGATGTTACCTGAAAAAATCCATGAAAAACTTCCCTACATTAATTCTATAAGCCTTATTGTTTGAATAAATCAATCCTATGAAATACTTTGTTGAAAACCTAAGGAGGATACCTAATTAAGAGTTAACGTTATTCAAGGAGCATTTTTATTTTATTTCTTCTTTCACATCCTTAAATTATTATTTAACAATGATGATATAATATTCTCCGTATGTAAAAAATTATTATATATTTTTCTTTTCTTTTCATGACTAGAGATCTTCTTTAATGTCATCAAATGGTTTGGAAAGTCATCAACTGTGTGTAAATCAAACTACCACCTTACCAGCGCATGTCATTCGTTTCTCTATTACCACCTCTCATGGTTGGGTGTGATTATGGATTTTAAGTACATATATTATTTTATAACAGAATTATAGTTATTTATTTATTATATAGTAAAAATATATATATATATATATATATATATTAAATTCCATTCAATTGGGGATAGAATAATGTCACTCATTTGTATGGAAGACTACCACCTCGTGAAGCGATGTGATTCGTTTTTCACTAATGCTTTGCAAAAAAGATAATAACGATATTGTTAATGAATAAATGTGATATAAATGAAATATTTATTTTTTTAATGACCTATTTATCATTCTGAAATTATAATATATCATTTAATTTATTTCCTTTTCACTCATTGAATCATTATAATGTTGTTCATGTTCATGTAGACTACCACCTTCATGTATCGATGTGACTCTTTTTTCGTCAACATATAATGTAGATGATATATATACGTATATTTAATGAAATAATATGATATTTATTATTTTATAATCTTTATTTTATGATAAAATATTTCTTACCTCCTTTCAATAATGATTCTTGAAAAATGGAAATGATAATCAAGAGTATGTATGACCTACTGTCTCCATGATTATAAAATAATTCATTTCAAAAGGACATTCATAATTGGAAATAAAATTATTATATTTGTATAAATATGTTTAATATTTGAATATCATTATTCTATAAATGATGGGAAGTTTAACAATGTTGGAGGAATAAAAATAACAAATCAAATAATATTTGAATAAAAGCTATTATTATGAAAACAAAATGTGATTTAGTAATGAATTGTTAATAAATGGGTAATAAATGGTCAAAAGTAAATAATATGTGATATAATATATATAATTATTATAATATAATAATATATATATATCTTTAATTTATATTTATTACACTGGAGGTTCAAACATATCTAATGTAAATCAATACTTGAGGTATGGGATTTCAATTCTCTCTTTTATATCTAGGAGACATATAAAAATTTACCATATGTTTATTTTGTGTTGGGTATTAACTACCTAATTTACATGTTATATTTTCAATCTTATACTTTTAATGATATTGAATGTATAATTTCTTTTTTTTTCATTGTTTTGGATTATGATTCAAAATATTAGTAAAGTCGTAAGGGATTTCCATCTCTATTTTTAATTCTGAAAAATACATGCCATATTCACCAATTATTTCATATATGTGTGTTTTATACTAACAATGAATGTATTTTATATTTCTTATCATGAAAATTGTGGTTATTTAAAAATCCATTTTTGGATATCTCTTTAATGATAAAAAATATACCCATGTGGTAAGGGATCTTTATTAGAAATTTCCAACTTTGAGACAAATGATATATTTTTAACTTATATTATTTTTGAGATGTATATATTGTCCCTTTGAAATTAAAAATCATTAATTCATTTATCCTCACCATATTATTTGTTTCATTTAATTTAATTATTTCATTGTGAGTACGAGTCAATATTACCAAAGTGGTATTGTTTTTCTATTAAAATCTCTTCATTTATAAATATATCCCTTGATTATGCATACAATAATGGAATTTTATAACATAACTTTTATGAAACTCATGTATTTTCTTATCCTATTGTTATTTTTGGAGAATAAATTATTTCCCTTCATTTTTAACAATTTATTTACTCAAGAGTTCAAAGTAATTTTTTTTAAAAACTTTATTTATTTCTCTCTTTGGCTGAAAACTGGTTTTTTCTTCAAAAACCATGTTTTCTAGAATTGTTTTCTTAAATGTTTTTAAAAATTATTAAATTATTTATTAAATAAATTTTTTCAATTTTTTGAATTTTTTTTAAAAACTTTAATAGAATCTACATGTTTTTTTCAAATAAATCATATTGGAATTTTAAAAAAATGATAAAGGAATATTTGTTTTAAGCTGTATAATATTAATAGCAATCCCTATTTTAATGAATATTAATTTATTTGAAGCTTACGTTATAGTTTTTCATGTTTATTTTAAAAAAATCAAAAGCTTTAAAAATTATTTTGAAAACTTACTGCATTTTTCCTCAAAAATTATTTTAAATGTTTTTCAAGTTACCATGATATGTTTTTATTATCAATTTTTATTGAATGTATTTTAAAAATGTTTTATGTTTTAAATTTTTTTTCTAGGTGGAACAGTTATTTTCCTCATGGGATTTTTTAAATGATTTCTAATGGTTCATTTATAAGTTTCAATTTTTATTTTAAAATCAAATTAATTTCCAATTTTATTATGAAATTGTAGTTTTAAAATATTATTATAAAAAATTATCCTCATAAAATAATCCAACTATGTTGTCATTAAATGTCATTTTCCATCTAATATTACATCCTTTTTTGTAATCTTTCCATTATTAGGGTTATGATACCAGGTTAGAATTCATATTTTTATTTCTCTGAATGGTCGATGTTCTTTATACCAATATGTTTATGAAACCCGTTTCACTTACAATAGTTATACTAGGTAATAATTATTGTGAAATTCAATTCTTTTTCCTTTGGTTATTATATAATGAATGATGAAATGATTATGAAACTTTTCTTTTTTTACATAGTTTATGACATGATGAGATGTTTTGAAACCCATTTCTTTTCATATTTTATGATTAGAAGAATATTTTTTATTCTTGTCGAACACATATATATGGTTTTCATTATGTGATAGTTAAATAGTTATAACCAAACATGATGGTTATTTCTTCACCAAGGATTTTGGTAATGTTATAACTATATATGGGAGGTAAAAATATCCTTCTACGATGCATTTGGAAAAAAATTATATCTCATTAGATAAAAAATACTAGAATAGGGATTCGACCTGGTTCATCAAGGGACATGGTCCATTATTATGGTCTTGGGAGTGAACCTCGACTACTATGATGGTTTGACGACTGAACTCATTCCAGTATGATACACTTGGTATTGAACCTTGACTATTATGGTAATAATTTACTATTAATATCTGTATTCCACAATTCCATGTCATATTCTAGTGTTCTTCTCTTATAAATTATGTTCCTTGATTTTCTTACAATTCACGTCTTATAAACTCAACTTCTTTATTCTATGATGTATGATTCTGATATTTAACATTCAACAAAAGGTTTTTATATGTTATTATCATGTTCTAATTATCTTATGTTTTGGATAGGCTTATTTATCTCCCTTGTTTACCCTTACTAAGAATATGAACTGATTATTTACTTATATTTCTATGTCCTTGGTTATGAAGAAGGTTCTAAGTAGGGTATGTTTTTTAAGAGTACTAACGAAGAAGGTCTTTATAAGAGATATTAAATATCTTCTACTAAATTATAATATTGAGTACCTTTTTTGAAAATAAACTAAAATTTTATGGTCCTTACCCATGTGTTTGTGAAATGTATTTAATATTCATAGGAAAAATATTTAATTTCCATGTATAAAAAGTCTTATTCACTATAGATGGTATTAGAGGAATGGATTTTTTGTCCATTGGAAGAAAGGATAATATAGATTTAGTAAGATTCCTATTAATATTTATTAGTATATTTCTAGGTATGTATCTAAAATATGTATAAGGATGAGACATAATATACGAAATTTGTTTAAATTTTTTTTAATGGATTGGGAATGTGGTTTCCCCAAAATTATATCTGTTTCTAGACACTTCATGTAAATGTGGCTCCAACACATAAATTCCAATTGGTAATAACTCTGAAAATAGTGCATTGATCTAGACTCAATCATCACCCAGTGAATGACAATGATCTTTGGTACACACCTAGTTTAACACTCCCTAGGGATATGATTTAGAGATTGATAAACTCTTTAAAACCCATCAAAAAAAATAAAAATACATGATGATCATGAATGGCCTAGGTTAACGCTACAGTTTGATAGATTTAATAAAAGGTTTCTATATTTAGACCTCATATAAATGATTTTTTAGACTATGTGGTTTCCATTATGATTAGTGTTTTCACACTACTCCTTTTAGTTTAATTAAATGGTTATAACTAGAATGAACTAGGATAACATTAAATGGGATAGAAATTTTTTTAATGAGAATTTAAATGGGATGAGGACTAGAGTGAAAGATATATTGACTATGCCTAATTAATTTTTATGGAACATGAATAAAAAATATCACCTTATACAACTCTCAAACTAACCAATGAATATAATGGTATAGTTTTATATGATTTTATATAGTGGATATTATGTAGGGAAAAAGATTTAGTTTCCTATATTTCAAGAATAAGGGAAGAAGAACCCATGTGAATGTCTTAGGGGAATGAGAATATGTGTTGAGTATTGAAAAATAATTACAAAAATAAAGTAGTTACAAAGGGGAAATGAAATGTTTAGTTAATATAATGAATGTTAATATTGGGCTCCCTAATCTATTATCAATGGATGAATGTTTAAATGTGGGTATTATTGGCATTATATAAATTAATATCCTTGGGGGATAGTTCATGAGGTTAACCCATAAGGTGTTATATGTAATGGTTCTAATACTACTTATGTTAAGACCCCAAATGACATAATAATATTTTTTGGGATATTTTTATAATATTGTTTTATGTTAAACATTAGAAAAATGATATGATTAGTATTTATTAATGTAAATAAAAGATTCATATTTCATATTTTAGGATAGAGGAATTAAGCAATAAGGTGATGAATCCTAGTTAATGGTTTAATAATGATGTCGATTATTGATGTATTTTTGTATTTTCATTCAAGAAATATGTTATATAAATCATGAAATATATAAGTATTATTTATTATGAGTTTTACATTATGTTTTTTAAATGATATGTTGAATGGCACTAATGAACTAGAAAAAAGATTTAACTAATATATTATATTTTATGTAAAACACTTGATGATTGGATGGTAACCATTAAAATTTCCTTGATATCAAGAAAATGTTTCTTAGTATTGATAAAGAGATGATTGATATGAATATATAAAATTAAATGGTATTAATGAACGTTTAATTAATTAATTATTCGGGAAGAAATATGTATATGTTATCATTCGTGGAGATTTTTACATTTTTATATATATGGGATATATTCAATAATGTAAGGTTTTATTCAAGTATTGAGGTAAAATTATTGTTCTCAATGAGTTTTTATAGTAATTCATATCTTTTCCATGTTTCAAGAGAATAGATTATTTAATTATTAACATGTTTGGTATCTGAAAATTATCTTCTAATTAAAGTTTTTTGGGGGATTAATAATGTTTTTCTAAATTTAGTGACCTTATTTCAAATATTTTAGATTCTAATAATTTGGAAGGGTAATATGGTTATTAATTAATGAAATGGATTATTTTGAAAATTAGAAGAGGTTTTAGAGATTAATGTATTATTTTACAATATATATAATTATCTAATTTTGAATAACCATTGTTAATGATTTTGTTTCAACTATAGATAGATGTAATGACTTAAAATTTTATCATGGATCTAGTAATTAATTTGTGATTCAAGAAAAAAACCACACATGCATTATCCGTGTAAGAAATGAAGAGTAAATTGATTAAATCACAAAAAACAATTAAATTATTCTTACGATACAAACTAAATCTAATCCTTATGTATATCGAGCCCTCATAAATTCTTGACCATATCTGGATGGTAGCCTATATATTAGAACTTACATCAAATGTCCAATAGGTTTAGGATTCGTTCCATGTATCTTTCCTGAGGATTCAAATAGATCATACATATTATGATCTAAACTCAGAGGTTGTACAACTAAAGCATGGCATTTATTATGAGTAACAACAGATAGAGATTCTTTATATAAAGAATAATTCTATATAAAACATGAAAAATAAAAAGTTCAATATTATTTAGAAAAACTACTAGCTTGACTTTGTTATGTGGGAACCTAAGAATTAAATGAGTTATAATATACTTTTTTTCCAAAAAAATGTGATTAATTTTGAGGGAGAAATTCATTTTAAGGGTGGTAGAATGTAACACCCTAAGGCTATTTGAAATATATATTTTCAATTAAATCTAATATTATAGATATTTTATGTTACATGAAACTGTGAGTTTATCTATAGTTATATGAAACACTGAGTATGTATTTCATTACAAGGAATCCATGATTTTCCATGTTATAGGAAACACCATGTTATGTTTGTGTTACACAAAACATTGTGTTTATCTTTTGTTACACATGAAACTAATGTTTTCCAAAACCATGATGTATTATTATAACAATTCAACCATGATAGTTATAGCATAGCTAGCAGAAATAGAGATGTAAATAGTGGGAAATATTTTAAATATAATATGTGTTATCGTTTTTTATAATGAAAACATATTTATATAAAAGTAATTCATATTTCAATACAGTCTTTATATGTTTAGAAAATATTATTTCCTCTATAAATGCATATTTTTTGAACCATAATAAAATTATTTTTTAACACATTTATGAAGTGTATTTGATAAAATTAATTTAATTTTTTAATATAAATAAAAAAAAATATCTTATAAATATATTTTCATAAATTTATGAAATGATTAATTTTTTGATGAATAATGAAAGATACAGAATTTTAATTGAGAAATGCCATTTCATTTAAATAATTTAAAATTTCAAAATGAAATTTCAATTTGTTTTAAAAGTATAATAACTTCACTTATATACCTATTAATTTAATTTAGTTCGTTGGAATCAATTTAATATTTAAGATTTATATAAAAATTATGTATACTTTGGATCATTTTCTCTTTAAAACCCTAATTCTTCGTCACCTCTATGAGATACATTTTTAATTTAAATTTTACAATTCAATGAATTTAATTTTAAAAAAATTGATTCATTTTTTAGTATCAGAATAATTAATATTATCAAATAGATTTAACATAATTTTTTTTATCAATATGAATATTGAAAATAGTAAAAATTAATTACCAAAGTTACTATAAAATTGGGTTTACTAAGGGTTAAACTAAAAAGATAAATATTAAAATATCCTAAAAACTTCTCTAAAATCTATATTATGGTAATATTTCAAACCTATATTTTTTAGGTCTCTATAATAATTCATTTTGGAAACCTTTTTGATGATAAAAACATAGATACACATTTTAATATTAAAAAATATACTAGTGTTCTACTCACCTCACATATAAAAGAACACACAATATCCTCTCTTCTTCACATAGAAAACCCATATTTTGGCTAAAAGATGAAAAAAAATACCTTAAAAAATTCCCCAATATAATCCTATCATCCCAATTTTTGGAATAAATCCAATTTATGAAGGCTTTCAGTGTAATCCTAAGTAGGATACCCAAAGAAGAGGTATCATTCTTCAATGAGCATTTTTTTCATTTATTCCTACATCTTAATAAATTATTATTATATAGTGATGATATAATGTCCATGGTATATCCAATACACTGAGATTTTTTTGTCTTAATTTAATTACATTCAATCTTCTCCACTTTCATCTAATGGGTTACAAAAGCACCATTTATGTGTATGGAGGACTACCACCTCATGAATGGAAGTTTTTACCTTTTCAATTACAATATATTAAAATTGGGTTTGATGATGGATATAAAGTATACAAATTATATTTATAACATAATTATACCTACATAATCATTATATAATATATATATATATTTAATTTCCATTCCTTGGGGGTATGATAAAGTTTCTTTTGTGTATAGTAGACTATAACCTCACGAAGTGATATGATTCAATTTTCAATAACTCTTTACATTCAAGATAATAATTATAGAATTTATAAGGAAGCATCCTTAAACATTACCTAATATTGAGTTAAGTTAAAAAATTTAATTTTTTAACCATTAAGGATATTCTGAAGTTCATAATTTTAATGAATTAGGCCATAACTGTTACATATCAACTAAAATATTTCAATGTAGACACATATACTCACAATCCATTTTTTCAGGAAATGAAACTATTTTAAATAAAACATGAATTATTTTTCATGATAAAAATCATCATAAAATTCATATTAACTTATCCCTTTATTTTACCCATCCTTATACCCTGTGAAAAAATTTAAAAAACTAGGATGATCAAAAAATGATTTTTAAAGGAATAAAAGATAAGTTAAAAAAACTATTCCATGAGTACTTATAGACCCCTCAAATCATACTTTTCAACCATAAAAGATTATCAATTTAACATATCTCATGAAATCATATAATTCCTAAAAAATAAATAGAAATCATATATTTGGAAGGTAACTTGTGGTGTCTATATCGTAATTATATTGAATCAATAATGGATATATAGGGAGTAACATTAATGGTTACTTTTGAAGTACCCATCATATTATATTCCCTAATTCTCATAGAAGATACCTCATCATGTAACTACATCTCATTACCCTATGCATTGGACATCTATCATGGGCTCAGTATCCCTCGGTTTATCATGGAACCACCCACATAAACAAAAAATTCCCATCAACCATAACATAATCATAACATAAAAGATAATCATTAAGGAAAGATAGTATTTCCACAATGAAATCAAAAGATATCATTTCAATATAATGCCATAATTAATCCCTTATTATAACCATTTTAAATACCATAAAAGATAGTAAAGGGAATATGATATTTATTTATTTTTTTTTAACGTTACTCTTTGTAGAGGAAGACAAATATAAAATAATGTTCAAGGTTGTTCAAAAGTTATTGTTTCCGTGTATATTAATTTTTTTTCTTTTTTCAATTAGTAAAATTATTCATAAAAAAGATTCCTTTTGAAATCCATTTAATGAAATTAAAAGTAAACGGTTTTAACTAAACGTTGTATAAAGGAATGTGGTGTATATTATCAAAATATGCCTCATTAAAAGGATATTGAGACTATGTCCCTTACCTTAATTCCAAATTATCACATACAATCATTAAATTCCATAATAATAAAATATGGTTAATTCATTCTTTATTTATAACCTTTTCATGTTTATTATTCCTTTTATATCACGTATTTTCATCCTATAAAAATTAAATAATTGTTAAAGTTCATATATGACATTTTTTTAATATTCAGTACTTCAGAAGAAAAAGAACTCATTATGATGTAATTTGTCCATATAGTCATAAATCTATATTCTCTAGAATATAATTCATAACTCAATCATAACTTTTATACATTAATAAGAAATTTTAAATGAAACCATTAATTATGGTAAAGAAAAAATGAAAAATTTTATAATCATAGAGATGGTAAGCCCTTTATACTCATGAGTAACATTTTTGTTTTTATTTGATCAATATATAAAGATGTTAATTATTATTTTATCTTTCCAGAATTATAATAATATTAAAAAAACTCATAAAAATAATATAAATATTCATATATTTATATCATACAAGTCATGTGGTGAATAAAAAAAATTTACATCACTTCCTAGAGGTGATAGTTGACATGTACACATGAGTGATATTATCATATTTATGTGCATGGTAAGTAAGAACATAATTAAAATATTATAATTTTAAAATGATAAAAATTTCATGAATATATTATATAAACATTGATTATGTTAATATAACTAGTATTCATATATGGTAACGAAAAATGAAAAATATCGGTTCGCGAGGCTGTAGTCCACCATACACATGATGAAAATATTCATTTCCAATTTGATGAAATTGGAGTTAGATTTATATGATGATATTAGCATAATAAAATATCACTATATTGAGGATACATAAGTTAATAATTCATCATGGATGAAGGAGATTTAAATAAAGTGGAACAGTAAATAAAATAGAAACACTTAAAAAATGATATCTCATCTTCAGTTGGTTATCTTTGAGGAACACCTTAACACCTCTAATATAGGTTTTACGACTAAAATAAGGCCAAAATAATGTGGGAGGAGTTCTAGAATGATATGTGGGCATATATTTGCTGAAACAAATCGTTCTTAAAGTGTTAATATTAAAAAAGATCTGGTACCTTTTTATATTAGTGTGGAGGGGCACCCTTAGAATCATTAAAAATATTAAATTAAGATAAATTATTCTTTTGTACAGTTTACTCCAACATGCGAAATGTTTAAGATAAGATGAGGATAGTTATAAATCCACTTATCGAATATTTTTTATACATGCATTGATATTATTTTAGACCTTATATTTTTGTTTTACCCTTAAATATTCGCTTTTAATATTAATTATCGTAAAAACATTTTAAATATTAAAAGGCTATAAATTTAACTTATATGTGGTAAATTTTTAATAATTGGACACTTAGTGATCATTTAGACCCTATCATATCTACTTTATAATTTTAAATGTTTTTTATTATATTTAAATAATTTAATAAATTATTATTTTTTTATAATATCAATTATTTCAAATTTTACACTATTTATTTCATTGAATTTAAATAAAAATAGAATAGAGAGATAACTTAAAAAACAATTTAACAGACTTTTAACAAGTCATAGTCACCTAGAAATTTTTTTGGATGACATATATTATGTCAAATATTTTTTATTTTAATATTTATAAAATCACATATTTGATTCTTTCAATAATAAAGCAGTCATTAATCATCACTCTTTCATAATTATCTTTATTTATTTAATGTATAAGAATTTTAAATAAAATAACATGATATAAAGAAATATTTTTAGATTTATAATTACAATCTGAAGTATAAGAGATCACTTATATAACCAGATATTAAAATTATTATAGTAATACAAGACATGTTTATGATTTTTTTCCTTTACTTTAAATTAAAGGTTATAAATGACTTAGTCACACTCAAGTGGCTTTCAAAGGCCAAAATTTTATCATAAAGATTTTAGTGGTCATAAATAACCCATCTAATAAAGTTAGGACAAGTATTAGGGTACATTGGTATTATTATAATATTATTTAACCCTTATTTGGTGATTTACACTTTAACCAAGGTAAACAAAATATTAAAGTCACTATTCACCCAAACTATATTTTGTTCATATTAGATCACATTTTTCAAAATTATTACAAACATGTATGCCCATTTCTTAAAATTAGATTCAAAAAAGTGAATATAATTAATTTTTTTAATCCCATTGACGAATTGAGGTAATGGGTTTTCAAGAATTAAAACCATCAAAAGTTTGGCATCTGTTTATATCCAATTTAAATATAAAATTACTTCTAATATCCAAAATTAGATTAAATGGTAAAAAATTAATCTAATTATACCTTAAAACCAGGTAAATGTATAATCTGACAATATATTTAAATAAGATGAAAAGGCAATTTTGAATAAAAATGATGTTTTTTTCACTATTTTTTAGAAATTAATTCTATATAAAAAATACCAAAAATTCAATAAAATTGAATTTTGATATCTGGATTCTAAAGAAGATGATTATTTTGTCAAATAAAACATATAAATATGAGAACAATAATATTTAAAAACCGTTCACCGTAAAAATGTGGTAAAAATGTCTTCTAAAAATATTCGAGTATTTGATGCTTAAAATTGGATTTATTCTCATTTTAAACCACTAAAAATTATTAAAACAAAGTGAAAAATTTAATAAATATCTATAAATATAATATAAGTAGTTCTGTTCATTACTTCCAAAATATTGACTAACCATTAATTACTATTTAAAATTATAATATTAAAAATATATTATTTATGAGTATATCTTAGTCTTGTGTGCTACATAAGATTTAAGAAAAACCCATTGTTGTGTGTTGGGTATGCTATTAGAAAAAGAATCCCTTTTAAATTAAAATTAATATCTAATTCTTAAATATTAATATTTATGAAATTTTATTATTCTATTATTACCTGGGATGTTACATCCTCTCTCATTTGTAAATTACGTGCCCAAAATTTAAAACCTCGGCGCAGTATCAAAGGTTTCACTTTTCAAAATTACATCATTGAAATGCCACTTCAAAAAATGAGTAAATAAAAACATGGACATTAAAATAAATAATTTTAAGTACAAAGGTCACTAGAGATAACACATACTAGGATTCCATATAGTAAAACATGGATATGGAAGAAAAACTAAGCATCATGTTTCGATGGAGAGTGATAGAAAACATGATCCGGGAAAATTTAACAATTAGAAAACTGCAAACTTGTAATGGGTTTAACAATCATTGATTTCATAGTAGGAAAAGTAAACCGAAAACGTTTTTTGAGATCCTTTTCATAAATTTGTGTAATTATTTTACTACCTAGACTAATATAATAAGGAAATATATTTACTTGAAAAGTATAGATCCATCAACTAATTTAATTCAACCATAAAATCAACTTCTTCTCTAAATGATGAGTATTAAAGTAGAATTTTTCATAGCTGAATCACTATAATATACTAATATAGAATCCCATAGTCCAAAAAATATTAAATATTTATTCATCCTATCTTAAAACCTTAACCAAAACCAAAAATATGGTATAAAAAAATAATTATTTGAAAATAATAGTCTTTTAAAGAAGAAATAATACTTTTAATCTCTAAAATCCAACTTTCATACCCAAATATAAATAGGTACCATTCAACAAATATATATATTTTCAGTTATTTAAAATAAATAAAAATAAGATTTAAACCCAAAATTCTGAAGGATTTTATCACATAGTCTTCAATGATAAATTTTAACATTTATCTCCAATTAATGTCAACCACTCTTAATGTGTTATACAAAAAATTAATTAAACTATTCACATATTCCCCAAGCTATGTTAATCATTTCCATAAATAAACCAAATCTCTATAAGTCCAAAATAAAAAACATAAATTCTTCCATAATATAAATAAACCATTGCTCCTCAATTAAAATCTCATAGTATTCTATTTACCTTAATCATATAATGTACCCAAAAATAGTGAACATCTTCCAAAATAACATTCATCAGTTAATTCCCAAATTATGTTCCAGTACCAAGGAAATATATTTCGTAAAATAGATGTTCCCAAAATCAGTTTATTCTTATTCTATAAACTTGTTTAACAAAAAATAAAATTCATACTAATCAATGAATTCATATATTCCAGTGGTAGGTGATAAAGCCTTATCACACCTCAGTTGTGGGTTTGATTTCCACATCCTTATCCGACACGACAAGTTGTAACCCTTCCTATGAGTTGTTATTTTCCAAAAATTATAAAAAACATTCAAAAATTGAGATAAAATCCCAAAAAATAACCATAACATATTTTATCCTAAAATTTTACCTCATAAATTTAATTTTGAAACCTAAAATTTAATAACCCATAATTACCTCAAAATCAATGATCATATAAACCCTAAAGGTTATTTATAGAAATAAAATTATTTCCACATTAAAATAAGATAATTTTTGACCAATAAATTTTTTCACAAAATAAACTTCATGGTTACAAATATTATAAAAATTCATTCAAAGTACATCCATCATCAAAATAGAATTAATAATTTTAAACATTTCATTATACACAGATATAACATAACCCTAAAATCCAATATATATAGACTTCTGAATAATTCAAAAGTCATCATGTTCCCATTACCATAATTTTCCATCTTAATCTTTAATACTTATTTTATAAAACCAAAAACATGATTCATGCCCTAAGATTCAATAATGTCAAAACAAGCGGTAAGAAAATAATCAATAACTTTCCTATTTCATATTCAGTTTCCTAATCAATAATTTTATTGGAAATAGCTATTGAAAATAAAATATTTCTATAGTAATACTAATCAAATTCATGATCCTTTTTCATAGGACATCTATTTTCATATTGAACATATTCCTCACATTAAAAACCATAAATTGATAAATCAAAATGAACTCCTTTACCTTTCTTGGAGTCAACTAAATCCTTCCATTTTCCATGGTAGGTAATTGACTTATAACCATTATTACCACATCTATATCACCTTTTGGTATCTTTAAATCCTTTTCTTAGGTGTTTATTTCCACATTCTTGACACATATGTTGTTAAATATAATTACTTTTAGGATCATTAATACTAGAATTTCCACTAGAATTCATTTATCTAATATTTTATGAATTATAAAACACACCATTGTTATAGTTGTTAATCAAGACTCCTGATTGTTGTTTTAGAATAACCAAGAGAGTTCTCATTGCAACTCCCATTTCATTTGGCTTCTTATTCATCGAACCACCACATTTTCATTCACATAAATTGTTACAATAGTTCTTGATGGATCTATCCATTTACTAAAACAAAAAAGGGGAGCATGAGTTTATCAAAAAATAATTATATTAGGAGGATAAACACTAAGATATACTTATTCATGTTATCTCAAAATCATTTAATTTATCAAAAATAACTATGACTCTTTATATTATGCAAACCATTGTGGTTATTTGTTACTTATAACTTTGTCTTAAATATCACCTAACCTCTAAAGCAATTTAAATTGACCACTGATACAAATTATAAGGCATGTCCTTAAATATTACATAATTTTGAGTTAAGTCAATAGTTTTACTTTATTTCACAGTGAGGATTTTTTCATGCTATGATTTGTAGAGAATTATTCCATAACTATTACATAACAACTCATATATTCAAAATTAGAGATTTTGATCCCTATCAACATATTTCCTAAAATGATACTCTTTAAAATAAAACATGATTTCATTTTCATGATAAAAATATTCAAAACATTCATCTTGACTTATTCCATTATTTTACCCATACTTTACCCACTAAAAAAATTTTAAATCAATGGATGGGCGCAAAAAAGGTTAGTAAAGGAATATAAAATAAACAAAGAATCCATTATTACATAAATACTTATAAACCCATGAAATCATACTCTTCATCAATATAACTTAATTTCATTAACATAAATCATTAAATCATACGATTCTTGAAAAAATCATAGAAACCATAAATCATAAAATGTAACTTTTGAAATCCATATCATATATACATTGTAGGTTTTACAACTACATAGGGAGTAACCTTCATAGTTATATTCAAAATAATAGTAACATTATATCCCCCAATTCACTTACGAGAAAACTTATCATTTATGTCCATATCATTACTCAATACATTGGAGAGTGATCACGAGATCAACCACCGTTGGTTTATCATGGAACCACCCGTATAAAAAAACAATTCCTAAGAACCATAACATAATCATAACAAATAAAACAATAATAAAGGAAAAAGATAATTTCAACATTGCAATTAAAGATATCATTTTTAGATATTTACATAATAAATCCCTTCATAAAATTATTTCCAATACCTAAATACATGAAAAGAGAAGATGTTTTGTATTTTTATTTTAAAAACATTACTAATTGTAGAGGAATCCAAATAGAAAATAATGGTCACGATGGTGGAAAAGTCATTATCTTCGTGTACATTTAAAAGACAATACTTTTTAAATTTGGTAAAACCCATGATAGAAAAATATTCCTTTTGAAATATATAGAATAGAAATAAAGGTCAAATGGGTTAATTTTACATCGTATAAAATAAGGTGGTGTATATTATTGAAATATTCTTGAATGAAAGGATATTAAGAAGAATACCCTTTCCTTGAGTCCAACTCATCAAGTAAAATCATTTTATTCCTGAATAATAAACGATGGTAAATTTCTAGGTAATTTTAGATCCTTTTTAATGTTTATTATTCCTTTTATATTTCTTATTACTTGGTTATAAAAATGACATAATTATTTATGATTATATTGACATTTTGTCTATATTCGGTACTTTAGTCGAAAATGAACCTCTTATGACCTAAATCTCCCATTAGGTCATAAGTAAATCATTTGCTGAATATTATTCATGACATAATAATCAATTTTATACATTAATTATGCTTTTAAAATCAAACCATAAATAATGGTTAGGAAAAATGAACAGTGTAACATTCATGGAGATAGTAGGTCGTACGTATGCATGAGTAACGTTTTCATTTATAATTGATCATTATAAAAATAAGGTAATTATTTTATATTTCCAAAATTATCTTAATATTATTAAAATAATAACTATCATTTATATATATATAATATCATAAATGTGATGTGGTGAATAAAAATGATTCACATCATTTCATGGAGGTGATAGTTCACATGTACACACGAACGATGTTACCCTCTTTATACTCATGGTAAGTAAGAATATATTTGAAATATTATACTTATAAAATGATTAATATTTAATAAATATCATATATAAAAACATTTATTCCATCATTATAACCATTATTGATATACGATAATGAAAATGAACTATATCGGGTTGTGAGGTTCTAGAACACCGTATAGACGAATAAAATGTTCATTTATAATTTGATGAAATTTGAGATAGATTTAGGTGTTGATATTAACATAATAAAATATTTGTATATTGAGGATACTCATGTTATTATTTCACCAGGGATGAAGGGTATTTAAAAAAAGTGGAAGAAGAAATAAAATAGAAACACTTAAAAATGATACCTCTTCTTCGGCTGATAAGCTTTTATAAACACCAATAACACCTCTATGAAAGGTGTCATAACTAAATTAAGGTCTCAATAATGTTGGGAGGGATAATAGGTATAGGTTTGGGTAGATATTGGTTAAAAAATGGTTCTTGAAGTGTGAGTATTATAGAAGGGTTGGTACCTTTTTATAGGAGAGGGGAGGGGCACCCTTGTAAAATTTAAAATATTACATTAATATAAATTCAATTTCACCTCCAAATGGTCCGAAAATCATTTATTTTGAAGAAAATATTATATTGGGATGATTATCCATTATATAATTAATTGAAAATTAATATCTAATTCATACATATTAATATATATTCAAATTTATTATTCTATAATTTTCAAGGGTATTAAACATTTAATATATATTTGTGTTATTAATGAAATAATTATGACTCTAATTATATATTTATCATTATAAAATGATAATATATCATTTTATTTCTTGGTTTTTCAGTCACCGAAAGATGATAATGTCGTTCATTTAGTTGTGGACTACTACCTTCTCGTAGTGATGTGACACTCTTTTCATAAACATACCACACTGATGATATTTATAATTATATTTGAAGAAAAAATATGGAATTAATGATATTTTAATCATTATATAAATAAAAAATATTACTTACCTCTTTCCATAATTATTTTCTGAAAAATGGAGACGTTGCTCATTCGTACATACGACCTACCTTCTCCATGATGGTAACATACTTCATTTCTAAAAACCATCTTTCATAATTTCTATTGGCAGTATAATGGATGTATAAATATGATAAATATTTTCTTATTAATTTTAAATAGATGATTTAACCATGATCAATTTAAGAGGACTAAAAATAACAGATTAAAACATATATGAAAAAAATTGGTTATTATACAAAATACATCATTAACAAATAATTTCTAATAATGGGTAATAAATAGTCAGAGGTAGAAAATTTATTATATCATATATATAAATATAGATCTATAATAAATTCACAATAAAAATATATTTTTTTACAGGTAGATTGAATGTGTAAATATGAAGTTGATTCTTAGGTTATGATATTTGTATTCTCTCTTTTTTGGGAGACATATTAAAATTCACAACTCATTTATTTTGTGTGGTGAGTAAATTTTTTCATTTACATGTCATATAAGGAATATATTACATTTCATGATATTAATTATTTCATTTTATTTTTTTCTTTATTTACTTTTACGATTGAAAAGACTACTATTGAATTAAAGTATTTCCATCTCACTTTTTAAGTTATGAGATATATGCCATATACAAAACATTATTCGTATATGTGGTGTATATACTATCCATTAAAGAATTTTATATTTATTTTAATGAACGTAATTTATATTTAAATATCCATTTTTTGATCACTCATTTATAGGGTTTATTATTCAAATGATACCTAACCAGCAAGGGATATATGTGATAATTTTTTTAAATGAGAAATATGTTATGGTACGCAACTTTATTCTTTATGTGGTGTAAATACATCCCTGTTTACATTTAATATCATGAATTTATATATTCTTAAGATAATATTCATCTCATTTAATTTTATTCTATCATGGGTAATATGATACAAAGTTACTTAAGTGGTAATGTATTATGTTACTATCCCATCATTTATCAAGATTGCTTTTGATTACTCTTATAATGATGAAATACTATGATATATCTTTCAATAATATAATTTATTTTATTATAATATGTTTATTTCATAAGAATCCATTTTTTCCTTTTTATTTTTGACTCTTTATGTACTCAATATTTCAAAATAATTTTTTTAATGAAAAATCATCTTTTCTTCTCTGTTTGGTCGAAAACTTGTTTTTCATTATAAACGTTTTTTATAAAAGTTTTATCAAAAATGTTTTTTACATTGTTAAATATATTTATAAAATACACGTTTACCCATGTTTTACTTTTTATAAAATTGAAAGGAATATTCATGTCAATATCCATGCAATTCTAGTCTGTATTTTATGAAAAACTTGAAATGAATGTTTGTTTTAATGTGTATAAAATAAATGGAAATTCCCACCATTATGAATATTATTTTCATTGATGCTTATTCTTCGCCCTCGAAAAAAATTCCAAGTGATTTATCTTTCAAAATATCATTCCATATAATTTGAAATCACTAAATGTAAATTTTCCATTACCGGTGAAGTTTTCCAAGGATACCTTTCTTAATATCTCACTAAATGATGTATTTTTATGATGACATGATATTTGTGAAAACCAATTTCTCTTCCATGGTTAATAGAAGAATTAAATTATTATCAAATGAAATTCTTTTTCCATAGGTTATGATATGATGAAATGATTAAGTGATTATAAAACCTATCCAATTTCCAAAAGTTGTGATATGAGGAAAGTCTTACAAAACCCATTTCATTATATGGTTTATGATAAGATGAATGTTCTATAATGATGTGGAACACACATGTATGATTTTAATGACGTGATGGTGATTTTTTTATAACCATGGATGCAGTTACATTATAACTACAAACAGTGGTCACATTATATGAAATGATGTGGGAGACCTATATCAACCTCTAATAAATTAGGTAATTATTTATATCTCTTGATAATGATTGGACAAGAATTAGGAGTTAACATGGTTTAGTTGGAACATTTTCCACTAGAATTCTTATATGAATGAACCTATATTACAATGATGGTTTGGGGAGTGAACTCATTCCCCTTCTATATACTTGGAAGTGTGTTATGAATACTATGAAAATGGGTTTCTATTCTTATGTGTATGCCATAATTATATGACATATGACAATGTTATTCTATCTTGGTAATTATTCATTGATTTCATTATGATTCATCTCTTATGAACATCCGATAATTATTCCATGACTCAAGATTCTGATCATTTATATAAAGGGTATGGTTTTCCTTTATCATGCTCATGTTCTCATGCCCTTTTTTTCATGTTATCGTTGTGTATCACCATTTTTAACCTTATTGAGCATCTGATATCATCGTTTTATAAGTTTCATTTCCCAATGTCATGAAGAAAGGATTTAAGTAGTTTTTATTATTGAAGAGTGCTAAGGTTGAATATAATTATGGGTGACATTTATGATTAATCACCAAATTAAATGATTATGTACTTAGTATCCAATGAAATATTACTACTTTGGTCTTTAGTCATGTGTTTCTATAATATATTGAATAAATATATAAAAATATGTATTATCCATGCATGAAAATCATAGGTCTTTAGAAAATTATTAAATAATATCAATTAATAAATTTTAAGGATATTGAATTATTGTGAATTTAGAAAACATTAATTTAATCTTATGCTTTATTTAATTTTGAAATAAATTTAATTATTTTTTTATTTAATTACATAATTGGATATGATTGTTTAATTAGTTGATCATGCCTTTATTTTTCACGGATAAATCCATCATTAATGTTATACTAGTGATGTTTTTCTTTCAATTTTGGTTTTATCAATTTTTGTTCAATTTTTTTAAGTCATTTACTTATAGGTTGATTATGTGATTATTTATCCAATTAATATTTTTTTATTTTTTCATGGTCTGTTGTTTCTAAAAAATAAAAAAGTATATTTTCTTTATTTTCATTAGATTATTTTAGTTTTTTAGACAAAATATAAATTTTAAAATATAAATCATTTGAGTTATTTAACTTGATATATTCATTATGTACATTTTGTTATTATCTTAACATATTAGGCTATATCAAGTAAATATTTTATAAATAATTAAACTTATTTTGTAATTTTTTATTATGTTTACTTCTGTATAAATATTTTTATTTTTTTATTTATATTATTTATTATATTTTGAAAAAAAATTATGTTATAACAATTTTCCGAGAAATTTTTTTGTCTTTTTAGAAAACGAGTTAATTTTTTTAAAAAATATAGAATAAAATATATTTTATTACAATTGATAATTTTTTTTGTTTTGTAAATTTCTAAATAAAATATCTCCACGCTTGTTAATTAATAATTATGATCTATATTATCTTTGATAATTATACTTATTAAAATTATGTTTAGTTTTTTGCGTGCTCTATTAAGGTCTTTTGACTTTAGTTACCATTCATTTACTTTTTTTTAGATTACATATAGAAAAAATATATTTTAAAATAATATGTGAACTCTTAAACTTTTAAATTTTTCTTTCTAACAATTTTTGATTATATAATTGATTAGTTTGTATGATCCAAGTTAATTTTAATCGCATCATAAAAAACGTTTTGATATATTTACCAGTTATTTTCTCTGTTGAGACTTTATGCTATAAATTATATCACTTTACCATATTCTCTTTATGTATAAATTATCATTATTTGATATTTTTAATCTAGAATTTATTTAATTTTAAATTCATATATAAATTTTATAATTCCATAAAATAAAATATTCTCTCTTTTGATAGAAAATGATTTCATTCTAAAAAAATAATCCCATTTACTATCAGTTTTTACATTTTTTACCTCTATTTATATAAAAAATAATTTTTAAGATAATTATTCAACCTAAAATAGAAATCTATTTTTTCCATTAAATTTTGATTTTTGGAACTCAAATTGAAGAGTGGGGATCAGTTTGATCCTTTTTTAGCAAAAATTTATTGAGGAAAAGAAATGTTTTAATGCGAGGGAGATAGTTAGATTTAGTGGAGTGGAATATTATTTATTTATATATATATATATATATATATATATATATATATTTGAGAGCTGCTGCTATATTTCTACTATCTTTAAAAACTATTTTTTTTTATTTTTCATTGACCATTGATTCATTATATCTATATTATTATTTATTTCATTGTCATATTTTTTTTAAAAAAATAATGTTTATTCTAGAAATACTATCAACATTATTATTTGATATTATTTAAATAATAATAAATTCATGTTGTAAAATAATAATGAATGATTTTTTTTATAAATACAGCATAATAATAATGTAAAAATCTGTGAAATATGAAAAAAGAAATTGAAATTATAAAATAATGACCAAATAATAATTTTCTTAAAATTTATAATGATAAAATTATTAAACATTTAAAAAAATACTTTTTACATCATGTCATCATTTCTTATTTCTCTTAATTTATGTTTTTTAACTTATGTTATTATATTATGTTTTTTATTTCATTTGTCTTGTATTTTTTATCCTTGAGTCAACAATTGAGTGTTTTAAGACTCATTTTCAGTAATTTTCCATATTTTTTCAATTCATACCTCCAAAAAACATCCAAAGATTCATTATAAGGATCTCTTATGAGTGTCTTTAGTCTCACCATATTGAGGTTATATGATATTTATAATCTAATGTATTGATCCAATTAGTGAATTATAAAGTGAAATTTAGTTATTGTTTTTTAGTTTTTATTAAATTGAAGAGTGGAGTTAGTGTTCTTGGAGAGGGTGAATGCCAATGAAAAATAAAATTAAAAAGTACATTGATAACATTATTCAAATATATAAGAGAATTATAATTTAGAAGGATTTTAATTTTTTATTATTAATCGTTTTATAATAATATCTATTTTTCACAAACTAAATTTTGTTGATATATAATAATTTTTAAGTATTAATTTCATTCATATTTCATATTTTTGGTCTCCTAATGGTGGAGGTCATTTATAACATTATGTTTGGGGTAATTGTTAATTAAATTTTATTTATTATTATTCTTCATTGGTTTTATATATTTTATGTTTATTTATATTTATTATTGGGATATAAATTTAATAAATAAATATTCAGTTACTTTATTTTACATATTTTGTAATTCTTAAAAAATAGTATTTAATTTTCAAAAAAATTGTTTTGAATTATATAATTATTATTTAGTTTAAATTGTGATCTTATCTTAAAATTAAATATGGGTATAAAAAGAATTTAAATTATACACTATGAAGAATTATTTCATTTAATATTGTTTTATGAAAATTGATATGTTATTACATAATTTTTTATGAAAAAGGAATTGAATATTTTTTAACCCAAACTAAAAAATTATCCCGATAAACACATTATCAAAATAGAAAAATTATATCACACTTTCGAAAATCAGTTTAATTTATACTATATTAGTTATTTTTACCTAAAATACCAATGTATATTTCTCGGAATTATTTTTCATTAAATAAAACAGCTACATGTCATTAATTAAAATAATTTTCAACCAGATTTCAAAGAGTGTGCAATATAAAATATTATATTATTCGATATTATTCTATTTTAATACATAATATGATAGATTTTTAATCATTTATTATAATTCAATAATAATATATGCATGCTAAAATTTATTTTTTCGAGTGTTTTTTAATAAATATACTTTTCGATTTTTTTCAATTTTATATCTTTTGAATTAAGAATTTTGGTTTATTAAAAGATGGATATAGGAAATGTATAATATAATGTGTATGTTAAATATTTATAAAAAAGACATGGGAGGTTTAGAAAGAGAGTATTATCAAAAAATTTGTATATAAATAAATTCATATATACATTCTTCACAGATTCATGCATTTTTTTCTTTATAAGTAGAGATATTTGATTGAGTAATTAAATCCAAGAATTGTGGTTGTATTCCATATATAAATAGAAATTACTATCAATGGTATTCCTCTTATTTATATATATTTGTTTAAACATTCGTTCATTGTTAATTTATTGTCAAATTAATTATACTTTTTTGAATAATTAATTTATTTTCAATCATTAAAGTGAAATTTTTGTTGGCTTCAATTTACATTATGGTAAATCATTTCATGGGGGTTTATTTTTCCTTAACAAAGGATAACGAGTAGTCTATTGAGATATAATTCCTCTAATGATACATAATTCCAAATTTTATATCTTTTAGAAGTGTATTGATTTGATTGTCATAGTTTTTTGAGATTTGTGTTAGTAAAAGATTCTTGGATTGTATTCCATCAAAATGATATTATGGTGGAAAAGAGAAAAAATATATAAATTCATAAAATATCACATAATAGTTAAACATTATTATATTATATAATCTAATAAAGGACTGATTTTTTTTTTATTAAACAATTGGAACCATTATTTTAGTTACAAATAATAAAAGGTGGAATATATATATTTTTGAGTTTCAAAGAAATTTGACAATTCTTATATACCAATTTAACATGAAGAGTATAGAGCTAGATAATTACCTATGTGATGAATGTTTTATTTTAATTATTACATCACATGTGGAATGAAATGTTAGTAGAGTTGAAATATAGTTTATTTTTTTTTATTTCAATGAAATTCATTATTTAAAAATTTTCATTAAAAATATTACATCATTGTATATTTTGGGTAACTGGAATTTATATTCTACTATAAGTACAAGATATCTTCAAGTGATTGTGCCTTATAAATGGGAGATCATGAGTAGCAATGTAACTAGTCGTGTACTAAATCACTATATATTCTAGCTAAATAAATATCCACTAGATTATTTTTAAAAGGTTTTTGTCAATAAATATGGTGTCAGTTTTTTCATATTTTTCATATTTAATTATTTTACCATGCACAACATGAGAAAATTTTCATGGATTTCCAAAAGTGAATGTGGATGTATTTCATGGAATGAGAAAAACTATTTTAAAAATTTCAACCTACCGACCCTATTTTATAAATTATTTGTGATTTTTTAGTGAATTAAACCTACAATTCCTATATAACCATGTAATCATTAGTATTTTCCATTGGATAATTATTTATAAGAATTTACATTATTTTTATACCATTAGATTTTTAAAGAAATATTATTAAACTTGTTATTATATCATAATCATTTAAATAAATATGAGACTAATCATTTCAATGAATAATTTTATTAGTATGGGTCAAGTATAATTAAATTAATTTATATGATAATGGAAGGATAAAATACCTCTTCATAAATATAAATAAATATAATATTCTTGAAGGTTGTTTTTTAAGTAACTTTAATTTATTGAAGGATCTTATTATCCTTATGGAATGATATAATAATGTTTTAATGTAGTACAACTCAATGAATGGTTCTAAAAATAGCGGTAATGAATTAAATAGGTGAAAAGATATGATACTATAAGTGGAATGAAATGTATGATATAAAGATAAAACATGATAATGCAAAGGAAAAGGATTAATAGACTATATATGTTATTTATTTTTATTTTTATATTCACATAACATCCTTTGATTTTTTGTGATATTTTTAATGAGTTAATAATTTTTTTAGTTGGAATATGGGGATATAGTTAGGATTTGAATAGAAGAAATTGTTTTTCAAATAGAGTATTTTTTTTTAATACTCTATGTGCTTAATAATTAAGTATTTTTTCCATAGGGTTGGGTGATGTAGCAATAAAAGGAAGTCCTTTTTATTCACTAGGAAGAAGAAAATATTTAACTGAATTATCAAATTTCTAATGGGGACTATGGTGAAATGTAAATATAGAAAAAATTACTATTTACTTTGAGTGATAAATTTATTTAACCTTGTGGGGTGGGTCACCTTGGTAATAAATTTTCTATATCTTATTAGATTGAATATGAAATGAGTAGTAGTTTCTATGTTATAATATAGAAATTATTATTATCAATTATATGATTTATAAACTGCAACTAAGAGATAGATATATCCAACAAACTAATTACTAAATCATTGTTCTCATTAAACCAAAATTTAATATTCTCCAACTAAATGTTTACCTTTGTATTGGGTTTTTCCAAAATCATATTAGATTAAAATGAAAACACACATTACCATTTTATTTTTTTATATAAGTTAATCAATTTAATAAATTGATTATACTTATAGGAAAACAAACTTCAAAACATTTTAATTCATCATTTTTGATACATCTTACCAAAAACATCAATCCAAGAATGAATAGGTCTGAGGTATTAGGATATTAAACACATAGTTAAATCATATTAAACATAAATTACATAATATTTAGTTAAAACTATAGATAATAATCGTAAATCCAATATATCTTTAAAAACATCACATGATACCCTGGGGAAAATACACAAGGAAAATGGTGAGCATGAAATCCTAGTGAGTGAACTAATATGATAATGTATCACAACATGTGAGAAAATAGGATAACATGATTTCATAAAAGAGATTGACCAAAATCCTGGGAACTTGTTAAAGGGAAATGATATCTTAATATCATGGAATCAAAAATATGTAAAATCAATATAAACCATGACATCATATGTATAGGTTAATGTTAATTTCCAAGACTATAATCACATTGTGAAAGAATTAACACAGTTGATTAGGAAAATTACATAATACTATACATGGAATCCATTTTAATATTTTTTTTTACCAATTCATTAGAGGGATATAAAATTCCCAACACACCAATCGTGTGATTTAGTGTGTTAGGCTAACCACGTGTTACCCATATATGGTATCTCTACAGATGAAAAAATTACCCAATTAATTGAAAATATATATAATTATAAGAACACACATTAAATAAATAAAAACATAATATGATCATTCATACATTATAAGCATGAGTAAAATAAAGTCCACATAATGAAAAAAACTATATTACCCATGATAATGAAGTAAGATTTGCAATCTTGCCTCTATGAATAATGAAGGACTCTATAACACTGATTCCTAAAATAAGTCTTAAAATAATTTTGAATTTTTATAAAGTAATATAATTCATTGACCATTTGGTTCCAATATATAAAAATTCAAGTGTAGGGTCAAGGAGAAGTAAGAATAAAAATGAATTGCAGAGGTGATGCTTTTCAAAATGATCAAATGATCTTTTAAGAAAATATAGAACTCGTTATTATCCATTAGAATTTAATTGAACCTGATTGGAAAAAAATAAAATAACTATACTTTTTATGAAGCAATTCAGGGTAGAATAATATTTTTATAGAGGTGATACATGTCATGAAATGAGAAATCAGAACGTTTTTTTATGTTTTTTTTACTTCAAATTAGGATTTTTGAAGGGAAATAAAAACTTGTATTACCACCGAAATAATGTAAATATAATTTTGATATATATTTAAGGAATATATATATATATATATATAATTTTGATGAAATATATAAGAATAAAATATATAGAGATGGTGAAAATGAAAGAGAATGCATGATTCAAAAGTAAAGAGGGTGGTTTGGAATATCCCTTACCTTTGGTCTTGATTATCTCAAGACATACACTTAAATCCATTAATAATTAAATTAAGTATATTAAATAAATTAGTAATATTTTTATTCATCCTTATTTAAAAATATAGGGTCCAGTTATTTTAATTATGTATTTATTTTTTGTACAATCCAATTTTACATTATTTACTTGTGGTTATTTAGTTTTTTACACTTTAACCTTTTTTATCATTGTAAAAAATGTTGTAAAAATAAATCATATTTTACCAAATTATGATGTTTTAATTATTTTATTTTGAAATTAGAATAACATTTATATAGTTTCTAGTTTTATCAAAAATTAAGTAAAATTAAGAGTGGTGTATTGATCAGTTCATTAAAAGAAGTTAAAGTTAATATAACAATTAACTATAAGTATTATATATTGATTAGAATATATTATCATTATATAATACTAATTGTGGAAGAAATATAATTTTTATACCATAGATACATTTTTAAAATCACTCATGTCATTAATTTATGAATAATATGAAATACATTGTTCCATGGAGGCAGTAGTCTCTATACGGCCAAAGGGTGCACTAATTTATCGTGAAATGTGAAAGGGGTGTAAAGAAAAATAATTTCATTTTATGGTTTTTAACTGAATTTAAATTTTTAGGGTTTTTATTATATAATATATTTTTATCATACATATAAATAATTTATGAAAAATAAACATGTTGATTCATAGTGATGGTATTTATCACAAATTAATTATAACATTTTCATTTTTCTTAATGATTATGGAGGAAAGTATTGAATTTGTATTGAATTACTATAAATTTTCTTAAAAATAGTAAAAATTAATATGTTTTCTGGACTTCCTATATAGATGGTATTTGATGGGTATAGAAGAAGAGATGAAATAATATTTTTTAGTTTACAGCATTACGTCTCCCTTTGTAACTTCTACATTGGGAGACTACTTAAGGTTCATTAGTTAGTCTTTATGGGAGGAAAATGATTCTAAGTTGTATGAAGGGGGTTGGGGACAGAATTGGGTATATTTTTTGTAGTTCTATTACTTTTCTATGGCCAGATAATTTAAGATAAGGTTAAGATTATTTATATTTTATTAGAGTGTCATTTTTTTAAAATATATTTAAATTTTAGTAATACCTTTTCATTATTAAGGTATAAAGGCATAATGGTAAGTACAAAATAGAGTGGGTAAGAGATACCGTCTATGATCCCACCCACACCCATTATCACACATGTTTCTAACATGTATTGACCTTTTTCACTAGGTTAATACCATTTTTACATAATTTACCAATACTATGGTAGCTCAATTTGTTTTCCTTTGTTAACCAATTTTAGTGACCAAAATTGAGAATTTTAAATTCAATGATGTTTTTTTCAAATTTTGGAAGGCTTTACCTTCTTATCTTATGAGGTTTTAGCTTGATCATTTTTTGGATGAAGGATTTTCGACATTTAGAAGTCGGTAAAATATTAAAATTGTGTTTGGAAACCTTTTAGGCAAAACATGGGCACAACACCATAATGGAGGTGGCTATGTGTTAGGTTTATTTTTTATTTTAGGACACACTATAGAGGAAGTGGACACTCTATGGTGATTTTTAGCATTGAATTTTTCATCATAGCCTTCTCCTTGAAGGGATTTTTTGGGATTCCATGTCTTGGTGATTTAGACCACAATATAGATCCATATCCACACCATTTATAGAATGTGGGTCCAGCTGTTAGTCTTCAAGTGTTTTTAATATGTGGTTAGTAAATTAAATTTGGGAATATATTTTGGATTTGTGAGGATGTTCTAATAGAAATTTTCTCTAGTTTATTTGAATCAGAACTAATCCCATATTAATACAACCCTTTCCTCCCAATTAAATAATGGGTTTGAGAGAATTAGCAAGGATTGTATATGTGACTCCACACCACAATTTCTCTCCTTACACCATAGTTGTGTGTGACCTAATGCATCAGCACACTTTATTGACCCATTCGGGACCATAGAGTTTGATATTAATGTTTATCATATGTCATGGATGTCTCTTTTATGCCATGGTGTCCACTCTATTTCATGGTGGGTTATTCGTGTACACCACCATTCTATAGAGATATGTTTGTACAATGTTACCTTTTTGGGAGGTTTTATACCCTAATATTTTGTCACGATTCCATGATTCGAATTTTCAATCTTTCAAAATAATTTTATGACTTCTATTGATAGTAATTGACAATGGGTACAAATTAGTTTTACCCTTTTCCTTGTTTCTAACTTTTTTTCAATACAACCCATGTCATGTTGGATTGGAACTAGCTCTTGGATTCATAGTTAGGAAAGGTGTTTTTTTTTGTTTTTGAGAAAGTTTCAATGATTAATCTCATAAAAAACCATGATGTTCACATCAAAAACCATGAGTAAGGAAGTTCTTTTGTATTTTGGGATCTCAATATACACATGTTCATATGTTATAATTAAATTGATATTTTATCAATATTTTATGCTTAAGTAATATAGGATGTGGTTGCGTGAATATATTTCCATTTTGGATTATTATCACATGTTCCTATTTATGTTTCTACTATAATTCTAATGATTTACCATTATGTCAATTTAATGTGATTTACATAGAAGTGTATTATCTTTTCTTTGGAGGTTTGGATCGTGGTAGACATTCAATTTGACCATCGTAGTATGATTACTGCTTAGATATGGAGTGAACATTATAAGTGATGATGACAACATTGAAGAAAGATTTCATTGTGGATTAAATGTTACTCTATGCAGGGTATGGATACCAAGTAGCATGACTGACTAGTTTCTCACCCATTACTCGATACACCTTTTAGATATTTAGTAACATGTATTTATTCAATGTACTATGATTTTACTAAGTAGGTTGGTAATCTCGATGAATCTTGTCGATATCAAGTGATATGTCACTAGAATTGTGGAAATTTTCAATCGTTTTTTTCATCTTTGATCACCATTATGGCATGGATACATAGTTGGTATGGTCTGGGGCATGATGTTGATTGGATATAATAGAACAACATAGTACTTTATTGTTTTATTTGTTCTCATTTCATTAAATTTTATTATTATCAGTTAATGAACATGTTATACAAGTGAATAGTTGTTAAGGATGAATTGGTTGTGTCATACATGTATTTATTACTCATATCCTAAACAAGCATCCCAATGTGAATGCATAATTAATGTGTATAGATTCAAGTGAGGAAATGGAGCTCATACCCAATGGCTGATAAGTGGAGCACATTTTTTATGGAGAGAATGATATGGAATTTAGGTGAAACCATAGTTTGTTTTTTTATTTTCTAAACTCATACTCTAGCTTGGACTTCCACTTTAGGATCCATTTTACTTATTGTATGACATGTATTACATATTAATAGTGTCCATATATGATCTATGGTTATTTATTCATTTAAATACCATTCTATTATTAATTTTCATATGACATGACACATAGTGTATAGTCTTCCCACTAATGGACTTAGAAACTCATAGCTAGTAGGAATTCTGTTGTATATTGGGAAGTATACATATTGTCACATGGGACACTATTTTGGACCCAATTAGTTAGGTCACAGTGTTTCACAATGGTATAATAAGGAGTTTTCTATATTTATTTTCAAACTAATCATGTTTATCGTAGAATTGACATATGTATGTGGGAATTAGGTTGGGTAGTTTCTGTATTCTTATCAAACTCATGTGAAACATACCTCTATGTTACTATTGATTGGAATGTTGTTATAGTTTTATGAGATTATTGAGTATGTTCATGAATCATTAGTAGTCTTGGAGGATCACACGAAATATTCATAAATGTTTTTGTGGAACATATTTGTTTATAAAGTTAGTTCCTTGATGTGTGGAATCAATTCATGATAGTTACTCTATTGGGTGATATATCTGCTTTTATATGCTGTTGTGATATATATTTATTATAATTATTTTATTTGAACTATGAATATTAAAATTCTGTGATTTTATATTTATTTCCATTACTAATGTGTATGAATGAGACCTTGGTTAGTTTTAGGATGGATAAACCATGGGTTTTTAGTAGACATCTAGGGAAGTCTTACATCATCCCATTGACTATTTAGGAACCATATTAATTGATCTAAATGTGAAATTTGAGTTATAGAAGATACCAACACATAGAAATATGGTGGGACTAATATCTATATAGATGGATGATATATAGTACACTCATATAGTCACTCTAATAGTTTTTGTTGATAGACCACTCCAGTTTGGACTTTTCAGCCTTTTATTAATCTAATGTGTGAAGGTTACCAGAACTATAGTCATCTTCTCTCAAGATATTCATCCCAGGTATCCTCCATATTTACAGGGATCTAAATTTATTTAATATTCTATATAATAGATTCAAATTTTTGAGACTATCTCTGACCTTGTAATGACACTAGAAGATCATAAGGTGACATTAACAACCTTTATGATTTATGATGTTTTTGGGTTTTGGTGGGTTATTATGCACCATGATGTATGTTGAGAGGGTCTCACATGGGATATTATTAATGACCTCTTCATTGAGGATTTCATTTAAAAAATGATAAAAATGGACTAAGAAGAAGAGTTTTTGTATCTTCATTAGGGAGATATGAAAGTGATTTATTACTTGGCATGATTCATAGATCTATTTTTCATTGTTCATCTCTTAAGTGAAGGTGAGACAACGAAATATAGGATGTTTGACATTGGTCTTGGGCCAGAGTTAATATTCTTGTTTAGGAACACTAATTTGAAAATATATACTCTAGTGCTCTGTAATTCCCTGATGATTGATAATGTTATGGAGGATGATTAAGAAATATGTTTCCATTCACCCTTTATTTCATGGATTTGTGGACGTCATATTATGGTAATGAATTACACCACTAGAAGTAGGAAGAGGATGGTTGGGGATGCATGTATGCATATTATAAGATAGAGCAGAGTTTGGAATCATCATCTACTCTTTGTGGTGTTCTTCATTTTCTTAAACAAAGGAATGGTCACTCACCAACATTATTTCTATATAGAATCTTAATGAATGTGTTCACAACCCATAAGAACAACTATAGGAACATAATTATTTAAAAGGTTTACTATTCCGTAAGAGTCACTAGACCTTATCATGGTATGAATATAATACAGTAACACAACCACAAGAAGATGATGCTTTTATGTGGTTACTAAAAGAATGGAATATAATAAAAATTTTAAACAACTATAGTTAGTAGAAAATTGATTTTATCCTTGCATATATAATAGATGGAACAGTGTTTTTCAACAACTATATGAACCTTCACCCATAGTAATTAGTATTTTATCGATGATTTCCTCATAATTTCTTCATAATTTATTTTAATTCAGCTACATTATATATATTAACATTATTTCTATCTAGTAAGTAAGAACAGTTACTTGTACTTCTATATTAAACATTTATCAATTTACCTATTGGAATTGTTTTTTTTCATGTCATTTTTTAGGTAAACTTCATTAAGTCACATTTAAAGAATGATAAAACTATTTTATGAATTTTTCATATTGTCCCCACATCAAATTGACTATAAGATATGTCTAGATAAAAAAATATGGTATCTTTTGATTGATTCCTCTCCAACCCATTCAAATGATCTCTAGAGGAATCCAAGTATATAATTATAGTGTGATGTGAAACCATGTCTGGAATCCTCTTAACAGGTGCTTCTTAAACCTATTTAGCAGAACATCTGGACACGTCAATTGTGCTTTACCTTAATTTACATAAAATTCCAACATAAATATTTGAAGACTATAACCCTTATAAATAGGTAATGTTTCACTAAGAAAATTTGTAAAAGTGCTGAATAAATTCTAATCTTTCCAATTAATATTGTGAGCATCATGTTCAGAAATATAATTCCATTTACTAAATTGATAAATCCTTAAAACTCGAAGTTAATGAAGTCCTTCATCCCTCCTAAAAACTCAATGATATTAATAGATAATTTTCCTTGATATTTGGAGAATTATACCTTCCCCACAACATCGTGACATTTAATATATTTATGAAGGATTCATAAAAACCATGAATCTAGTATAACATAATACCACTCATTCTTTAGGTAAGAATAAATAGAAACATTTATGAATTATTTAACATCATATGATGTTTATATATATCATTTTATGAATCTCTCAAAAGAATTTCAATAGTCACATCCATCATCCGATGACTTGAATTAGAAAACTCCATCTATTTCCTTTATACATCAACTTCTGATTGATGAAATTCACACAAATATATCTTTTGAGTAGCATCAAAAAAACAATTAGTCCAATTACTTTGAGGCTTATATTTAATAAGCATGAAATCAATTACCTTATTAACATCATTCTGGTAAATCCAATAGACATTTAACACAAGAAAAAATTATTCAATTATTCAAGTGGTTCATCTGATCGACTCAAAATGATTTCATTATGATATATCATCTAATTTTCATTTTCCAATAACATTACTTCGTGACTTCCAATTTTACTTTGGTAACATTCCATTGATTGGGATTATTTTCAAAATATTTCTTTATAACACTTCATATAATTACATTTAACCTTATACAATGTATGAAAATTGGATTATAATCTTATGTGGTGTTCATAGCTACCCTTACATGGAACATAACTCCAAACTGGGGAAACATAATAAACTTCAAACAATATGAACACAAAATCTACTTATAAAAACCTCTAACTGGTAACTTCTATCTATGGAAGTTCCTCATAAAATCCTAGTAGAAACATTGTACTTACAAATAAATTTCTCCCCCATTCAACACAACATAGAAAATGAGGTCTTTCAATAATCATGATTATACATACATTAATATTATAAAATCATCACAAACATTATTTATCAAAAATCTATTTCCAATGAAACATCAATGTTTCATAATAAAATAGTTTATTACAAGACCCATATCGATCATGTCTATATGGTATAATATGTCTACTGGACTCGGTCTTGTAGACTTAATACAATCATTTTCAATCTAATTTCCCAGGTTAGAAAGCATACCAAATATGATAATTTGTGTTTGAAAAGAAAAAAAATATTTTTCAGAAACCAAGATTTGGTTATAACAACCTTAACAAACATCTTTTAAACATCTTTGAGATTCTTTAAAATTCCTCAAAACCTCTTGGCCCTGAAAGTACACCCCTTTGGATATTATTTTCAACCAATGAAACAATACTCTAAAACTTTTTAACTCATTCAAGATATTAATTATCTAACAATGCTAAAAACATTTTGAGATAACGTGGTTCGAGAAACAAGAATCATTTAAAAACAATTCGATATTTTACATAGAATTACGAGAATTTTTTATACATTTGGTACTTTTCCTTCAACAAGAAAATGTAATAATAAAAATTAGTTAATCCTATAAGAATTCTTTTTCCTACATCCACATCAAAAAAATATTAAAAGGGTTAACACATGATAAAATCATAACCTACAACTTTAAAGTACTCCCCTTTAAAACATGATTTCCCAAGAAATTTAGAACACATATTAGTTGATTGATTTATGTTACACCATTGTTCAATTCCTTTGAAAGTATTATCAAAATATAATATGGTATAGGGGATGGATTCACATACCTTATCCATGAAGAGGGTGATTTTTTACACCCATGATCAACCTTTATTTATCAAATTTTTCCGTCAGCAGTATTTTTGGATAATAATCATCCACTTGCTTCATCATTGGAAACAACTCTAGATTTAGCTTACTCATTTCCATATTCTCTTGCATGAAGTGATATTGGATATCAATTTTCTTGGATCGAGAGAGTATAATAAGATTATTAGTAATATTTAATGCACATTAAATATCAAAACCCAAAATAAGTGGATAATCCACCTTCACCAACAAATATTCCAACAATGTATTCATCTTTATCAGTGGTGTTTTATCTTAAGTGGCACTAACATAATTATCATTATTAGTGCTGATAATTATAAAAAATTTATTATTTGTATTCAAATTCAAACATATTCATTTTAAATATAAAATCATAGCATATGGGGATATTCTATCATCAATACAACCTACCCAATATATATTAATATATCCAAAAGATAAATATTTCAAGATCTGTGATATTTTTTATTATGTTATGTAAATATTAGATATATGTGATGATTATTTTTAAATCCATGAGTTGTGACACCTTTAGAATACTTTGATACCAAGAAAAAAATGTAAAAAGAATACCTTATATCAATCTTATAAGTATTTAGATACAAAAATAATCTAAATAACTTCTTAAAATCTTGAAGATCTAAGATCTTACCATATCACTATATTTAAAACATAGTTCTAATTTAATTATTTGTCTAAACTATCTTTGAATTTTACATGATATATTATTCAGAAGTTCCATATCGTAATTATATTCAAATAGGGAAAAATATTTATTAGATTATGTAAAGACCCGGAAATTTCAAAGAAATTTTTTTTCATAAATACTTTGGAATTTTACGAGTCTGTGGCCTTTGACGGCACTTGATTCCGAGGCCCAGTGTGCTCGGAATCAATTTTTGAAGTTTAGCTCAGGTACGTTCAGTAAACGAACAAGTGGGTTTTTCTATATTTTGAACCAGTGCTCAGAATTGAAATCTGTGGGCACCAATGAATTTGCAGCACCGGTATTTGTTGAAGAGGACTTTTACCGTAGATGTGTTTGCATGGGAGAAGAAGTTAAATTTTGGGGTTTAAATAAGAAGTAAATAAAATTGTTTACAATTTTATTTTATTATCCTTGGATGTTAAACTCTCCCATGGAAAGTTTTTGGTGGGGCCCACAACCACCCAACATCCAATGTGTGGTTATGTGGGAGGTGGGGCCCACACGAGCCCCAACCTTTTCACATTCCATAACCCCTTAACCCCCGTTGAACTCCCATGTTAATTACATGGAAACTCCCCTTTAATTTTGTATCCTTTATATGTGTAAGTCTTCTTCTCCCCTCTCTCCCACTTTAAAACATGCCAACCTATCACTTAATTTATTAGAAAACTCATAGTTAAATTGATTAAGTGAATTGGAATTTTAATTTTGTAAATTTTAATGCATGGAATGATTTAATAAAATAAGGAGAAGCCTTATTTTATTTTTGTTTGGCTTGTTGTGTTGAGATTTTGGGGAGAGAGATCTTGAGTTTTGAAGAACGCTTTATCTCCTTTGTTGAAGAATGCTAACTATCCGACAAAGAACTTCGACTCGGCAACCCCGAATTCTCCATCCTCTTTTCCTCCACGACAAGGGAGGAGACACTGATGCAGGAACTCTCCAACGACGTCATTCCTTGTTATCTTCTCTCCGTGATAAAAATGGGAGACACTGATTCCTCCTCTGATGCTCTCCGATGACGTCCACAAATCCTTATCCCGCGACGCCGACGTTCAACAACTATTATCGGGGTAGGGGTGTGTTTGGATTGAGTAATGATTGGGTTTCCTTCCATGTTGTTGTTCCTCTTAAACCGCTTGTTATCAGACTAATGTGGAAGGGACCATACCAAACTAACACGGTTCGATTCCTCCGTCGTTCTTGTGAATTTGTGTAATTCTTCGGAAATTATTGAGTGGTGAATCAAGCTATGTTTTTGGAGCCAATCGGAGGAACGAAAACATCATAAACGGCCTCAGAGTGTCGGGGCGACCTAGAAGAAGAAGTTTCATAGAAATCAGATCATCAGAACGAAGAACAGACACCTCGAGAGGCGTGCTGGCTAGAGGCCTCATTTTCTGGAAAATTCCAGAATACACAGCGTGTCCTCTAGGAGCACACACCGTGTAGTAGATGCGTATTGTGGCTTCCATTTCGGACATTAGAAAAGTAACACATGACATGTGACTCTAGACACACGGCGTGTACTCTCCACACTATCTGACATATTAGACTTCGATGGACATGGCATGTATTTAGGGAAAATACATGGACACGGACAACAATACACTGCCAAATAACACGGCGTGTATTCTCTTCATAGAAAGGAAATAAGTGGTTTCACGAGGCTCGACGTGTAATCTGGTAGATACACGGACACGGGAAGAACCACACAGCCAAGAGGCACGGCGTGTACTACCTTCACCATGGTAGAAGCAGCTTCTGGATGACTCGGTGTGTATTCTGGGAATACACAGACACGGGGTGGAGTACACGGGCATGTACTCCACCACATGGACAGGCCTGGCTAGCGCACATGAAACCGACCCTAGAGGTTTGGACACGGCGTGTAACCATACCACACACCGTGTACTTACTTATCTACACGACCATCGTTGTGACACAAGCCGTTTCACGCGGGCAGTACCCGGTGTATGATGACACGACATGTAACGCTTACATACACGCCATGTACTTTAGGTAAATGGTTAGGTCTTCTTGTTCTCCGTGTCTTGGGCATGTTTTTCTTGGTTTTTCCCCTATGACATGGGACAAAACTACGGGATACATCAACTCTGGACTTCGTGATAGTCTATGTATTGATATTTTTCTTGAGGAGCGGACCCTCTGGAAATCGAGCAGTCTATGTGTGGGAACCCTATAGCTGGATGCGACTGTGATGACTACTGTACTGGGATCCTCCATGGGTTCGATGACGATGGCGACTATACTTGGATCCTATGTGGGTTCAGTAGTGAGGACGACTGTACTTGGATCCTCCATGGGATCGGCAACGGTGACGACTATACTTGGATCCTACGTGGGTTCGGCAGCAAAGGTTACTATACTTTTATCCTACGTGGGTTCTATAGTGATGGCTTCTGTACTTGGATCCTACGTGGGTTTGGAAGAAGAGATGATTCAGAGGCAACATCTAATCATCTCCACCCATCTTCGTAAGTAGTATATACATGTGTGAGCTGAGTCTTGACTTTCTATCATCATTGTGATTGACTTGCTTTCCTATGTGGACTGGGTTGTGGTTTCCTGTGTGGAATGGGTTGAACTCGGGCTCGTGAGTTGGTGCTGAAATGGAATTGATGACGTAGGTATATGTATGATCATATACCTAAGTGGAGTTGGTTGATAATTTTTGTTTGTATCTTTCCTTTTTGGTTTATCCTTTGTGGATTCTGGGAGCCCTTCGGGGGTCTCGGAGTCCCTACTGAGTATCGTATACTCACTCATTCACGGGCTATTCCTGCACTACGTTGTGTTGGAGGCATACAACATACAGCACTGATCGAGGTGGAGTCTTTTGGAGTGGGACGGTACCTGGAGGTGGACTACTTGGTGGGACATACACGGAGCGGACGGCTGGACCCGAGGAGCTGAGAGTTTATTGGTACCCACCCTTCAGGTGGGATATCTGGAGGACCACTCAGTGGTTGTTGGTTTACTTTATTGCAGCTGTTCTTCCTTACTATTGTACTGTACTTCAGTTGGGTTTGTATTCTGGCCCATTTACTTTCCAACACTTACTTTTGTATTCAGTTTACTTAGTGTTTACTTCATCTTGCATACTATGTTGTGTTTCTTTATTTATATAAAGGAAATGCCTTCCATTTTATTGGGATCTACGCCTTTGGTGCTAGTCGCCAGCCCTTGGCCTATGGGAGGCGGGCTTGAGGTAGTCACGGCATGGGCCCTGAGGACGGGTCGTGACAAATTGGAATTAGAGGAGTCGGTTCTACCGCAAAACTTAGGACTCTGATAATTTCTTCTCTGTGAAGCAATAGTGTTAAGAATATTGTGTGTGTTTTTCAGTCCAGGAAGTCCAATTTTTGTGTGGAGGCTAACGTATCCATACACCAGGACCCTGAATTCTGATTTCCGACTTAGTGCTCGAAAATAATGATTGCATGTGTGTTTTCAAAAGTTTTCTTTATAATACTTTGTGTCAGTGCACCATTTATACTGTATTAACCGTGTAACACCTGTTTCTTTTCAGGATGGCCCCAAGATGGCAGCTAGCTAGGGTTCCGAGATTTGTGCGAGATTGCAGCGCACCGAGCGACGAGGCCTCAGTGCAGGGCCCCATTACAGCGGAGGCAACATTGGTACCTCTACCCACTGGGCCACCTATACCACCAGCCCCAGTGGCGGAGAGTGCACACCGCCTGAGTGCGTTCCATGGGTTTCAGTGACAGAGGATGCCCAGGATCTGTGGAGAGACAGACCCTCAGGCAGCTGAGGATTGGCTGGAGGCTATCTTCTGAGTTTTCAGATTGGTAGGGACACCAGCAGACCTTATGGTGATCCCTGTTGCGAGTCTACTTCACGCAGCAGCAGGTAGATGGTGGAGCCTGATGCTCCAGGTGCACGACGAGGAATCACTACTTTGGATGGACTTCGAGAGCCTCTTCCACTCGGAGTTTTTTCTAGCCACCCTCCATGCGGTGCGCATCCATGAGTTACTACAGCTGCGGCAGGGAAGCATGACAGTAGCCCAGTACTCGGTGAGTTTTACCGACCTCTCGCGCTACTCCACAGACATGGTACGAGACCCTTTCTTCCAGGATTGGACCTTCGAGCAGGGACTGAGGCATGAGATTAGGGTTTCGATGATCTCCCTCAGCATTCCGACGCATGTAGGAGTACTAGAGAGAGCCCTTCTTGTGGAAAGAATCCTTCCTAATCCTGCGCCAGTAGCGAGGCCTACCATAGGCAACACGTAGAGGATTCTTCTGCAGCCAGTAGTAGACAGATGTCGTAGAGGTCCAAGAGGGCCATGCCATCAGGTGGGCGACCTCAGGATACTAGTTTGGAGGTTCTGGGAACACGCAGCAGAGCCATTCATATGAGAGGCAGGTAGTTCTATGCATGCGGCGGGCAGGGCCACATGGCTCATGACGGCCCGACCCGCCATGCTAAAGAGCATCAGATGGTTGAGGGACCACCCATGTCGAGGCAGAGGTTTGACCGTCGCGGTCCTGAGGGAGTTGGCGGACGAGGCAGTGGAGTTGGCCGAGTAGTAGGTGGTGGACGACGCTTCGAGGCTCTACCACCACCACCAGGAGGTCCACCCCGACCACAGGGAGCTGGTGGACAGAGGCAGGCTCACCTTCAAGCAGTAGAGGCTTACGACTACTGCGCACCTGAGATGATTCGAGGTACTATCTGTGTCTACTCCACCCTTTCTGCAGTTCATATAGACATAGGGCCGAGTCATTATTTTATTGCTGCTACCCTTATTTAGAGCTCGGAGATTCCGACGGAGCTATTGGCTCGATCCTTACGGCTAGAGACTCTTACGAAAGCAGACTCGACAATTACACACTGGTGCAGATAGTGTGAACAAACTCTAGGAGGTGAGAGCTTCGGCTGGGATCTTCTTGTAGCGGCGTCAAGGCCTTACGACGTCATTTTGGGCATGTATTGGTTATCTACAGTCCATGATCAGATCAACTATATTAGGCTCAAAGTGCGGTGTGTCCGCACAGATGGGAGGAGGTTCACCTTCACCGGCGAGAAGGGATCCTTTGCGGCGCATGATGGACTTACGCAGAGGAGAGAGTATCTGATCACACATCAGTTGGCTAGTCTCATTCTAGGAGATGTTGATGTGTGGATTCTGAGTTTTTCTATTGTGGTGGATTAGTATGCAAACATTTTTCTTGAAGATGTTCTAGGACTTCCTCCACGCAGAGAGGTAGACTTTTACATTGACATGTACCCTAGGACATCACCGATATCTACTCCAGAATATCAGATGGCTCCTGATGATCTTCGTGAGATGCATGTATAGCTGGAGGTCTTGCAGGGAAAGGGATTCATCCGACCCAGTGTTTCACCCTGGGCTTCTCTGATTTTATTCGCCAAGAAGGCGGATGGGAGCTTACGACTATGTGTCGACTACCGTCGCCTGAATTAGGTGACCGTAAAGAACATGTATCCACTCTCGAGGATTAATTACCTCTTTGATCAGCTCAAGTGATCATGATGGTTCTCGAAGATAGACCTTAGGTCAGGCTACCATCAGCTTAGAGTTCGAGACGAGGATTTGCAGAAGACGACCTTAAGGTGTCGGTATGACCACTATGAGTTCTTGGTTATGCCTTTCGGTGTAACCAATGCTCCATCAGTGTTCTTTTGTCACATTAACAGGATGTTTCAAACTTACCTAGATCGATTTGTTTTAGTCTTCATTGATGATTTATTGATTTACTCGACTACTGAGGAGGAGCACGCCTACCACTTGCGGGTTGTACTGGACACACTCTGAGAGCACCAGCTTTATCGTAAGCTCTCGAAGTGTTAGTTCTGGATTCAAGAGGTCCACTTCTTGGGGCATTCCATCTCAGAGGTGGGAGTTGTGGTGGATCCTGCGAATATTGAGGCAGTACTTGCTTTGGAGCCACCTAGGAGCATGATGGAGGTGCGGAGTTTCCTTGGTCTGGTTGGGTACTATCAGAGATTTATACTAGACTTCTCTAGAGTTGCAACACAGCTTTCAGCTTTGACAAAGAAGGGGAAACCCTTCATGTGTTCAGATAGTTGTCAGCAGAGCTTCCATGAGATGAGACAGAGATTGACCAGTGCGCCCATCTTGAGGTTACCAGAGGCGGGTGTAGGGTACGTAGTTTACTGCGATGCATCAAGGAGCGGACTCAAGTGTGTCCTGATGCAAGAGCGAGGCAGTGATCGGTTATGGTTCACGACTGTTGACGCTCCTTTCCGTCACAGAGTCTAACGACTGAAAAAGGGAAATACCTCAGTCCAAAGTGATTCATCCTTTGAAGAAACATCAAAAATCGACAAAGGGATGAATAAGGAGAACATTTCCCATAGGTCGCGCAAGTTCCCTCATGGTCGCGCAAGTACACTTGTGCGCCGCCTAGTGGTCGTGCAAGTCTACTTGCACGACGACTTATGGTCATGCAAGTGACATGCGCGACCTAAGTGATAACCGCCTGGTAACCACCCGGGGTCTTCTCCTGCATATAAATAGACCCTGTGGGCCCCCCATTCGAGAGGATCTTTTTCCAGAAACTCGGATTGATGCTCCCGATGCCCAAGTCTCTTCTCAAATCTTCTGGAACACTTCTAAGGTAATTTCTTACCCAGAACGGAAGATCTAAAGAGAGGGAGGAAGGCCTAAGTGTTGAAACTCATCAACACTTGCACGCTTGAGTGGCCAACCGTTAAGGGAAATGGTCCCACTTGCGCGCCGCCTTATTCCTTAGATAGAACTTGCGCGTCCCTTTTTTGGAAGAACCTCAAGAAAATTCTAAAGGGATTAATAAAGAGTCGCTCAAGTATTCTAAATGCTGGTTGATAATCGCGCAAGTACCCCACATGTCGTGCAGGTATACCTGCGCGACCAATACTTGCATGCCCACGTAAGACTTGCGCGCCTTTCAAGACTTGCGCGCCCCTACCTTTTTGGGTTCCCATGTTGCCCATTTTACCCCTCTTAAGCCATTTCACCTTTCCTATTCAAGATTCAGTCTTCAAGATACTCTTCAAAGCCATTTATGGCATGATTTCTTGACTTGACTTCCTTATTTGAAAGGAATTATGTAGAATATCTCTCAAAACATAGTGATTTATACATTTTTTATGTCACCAAAGATTGAGAGTTCATTCATTCAACCTCATACTTTAAGATGAGATAATCCTTAACCAGGGTATCCTTTTCAGGAATAAGTCCCAGTCATAATTTTGGGCATCCTTCTTAGGAGTAAGACCCAAGTCCTCTAATTTTGGGCATCCTTCTTAGGAGTAAGCCCCAAGTCCTCTAATTTTGGGCATCCTTCTTAGGAGTAAGCCCCAAGTCCTCTAATTTTGGGCATCCTTCTCAGGAGTAAGCCCCAAACCTTAATCCTTAACCTAGGCTTCCTCTTCAAGAATAAGTCCCAGTCATAAATCTTAGGCTTCCTTCTCAGGAGTAAGCCCCAAGTCCCTTAAATTCTCTTTAACCAGTCCTAATGTACATTTGATCTGGGATTCCCTCTCAGGAGTAAAACCCAGTTATCAATCCTCTCCTAATTTGGGATTCCTTTTCAGGAATAAGTCCCAAGTTAGAGTATTCAAATCTCCATGAAGCACATATACTTTTATGGACCCTGTTCTTGGATTTTCTCCCTAAAGTAAATCCTCTGGGCAGTCATACATACATAAGACCCAAACCATTTCTTATGATTGCATCTTTCATGGCACAATTGTCTAATTTTTACTAATACCTCTTGTTTCTCACACCAAGCATGACTCACGTGAGCTTAGAGTGTAAAAGTAATTGTGACATCCTTCTTTGAGCCATCAATCATAAACATCATACCCTTTACTCGAACTACGTGGGTTCTGATTCCTTTTCCAAAACAAAGGATACATAGGTAGCCTATTTATGGGTTCGATCCCAACTTTGAAATAATCCATGTCCTTCTGAATGATGATAAACTTCAAGTGCCCCACTGAGTGGATTTAAAACCAGCCTGGTCATCATAATGACCAAGAGACTTTTATAAATGTTTTTGAAGGATACCATTGACTAAGAATCTCTAAATAAATATAGATGATTCTCTATTGATGAAGAACTTAGAATACATATAAAAGATCCTCTAAATTTCTTACATATTTAATCATTGATTGTTAAACTGAAGGAAAGCTCATTTTATACTTGGTAATGTAATAAGGATTCACGAACATAACTTAAATCTATAAAGAGAGTCCCAGAGTAGACAATAATTCCCCTCAAAATGGTGTGATGAGTCCGACCTCCCATCCTCTCGACCAATGAAAATTCCTAAGCCTCATTATCCCACAAGCTAATGAGCGCCTACCTTTGGAAAGTAGGTCCAAACGGATGTGGAATCATTGGATGTTTCTGGTTCTACGAACAAACCCGTTAGAAACTGATCGGAACGTTTGAATCTCCCATCTAGGAGGTCATCCTCGAATTCCATGCGAAACAAAAAATGGTGAACCCGATGTGAATCCTTAACCAAGTTAAAGTGATGTTCTTCTTATTTGTTAGGCCCCTTGGGCCAACAAAGAAATCATTGACATGTGCTCATCCAAAAGATACAGTGGACAGATTCATCTTGATTATGTCTGTTATATGGAAAAGGAACTCTTTTCTCAAGATCTTCTGCAAAATGGCTTTCCGTAAATTCACCCCTGTGAATACTAATGCTGTAAACACCTCTACTGTGAGGTCTAATGCTGTGAAAACCAATGCTGCTACTCCTGCTGGAACGTCGTCCACTCTGAGGATGACATCACCAACTCAGCATCTTCAACGCTGGGTTTCTAATGCACTAGTTAAGGAGTACCGTCGCAACGGTACTATCCCAACTCTGGAGGCCGCTCGTCAAGCCCTCCAAGTTAACAACTCTACCTGGTCATCCGGACAATGGCGGCCAGCGATCAAGAAGCAGGCGGTGCTGACTACCGTCTCCAACTGTTTCAGGTCGTTATCCCCGGAACGCAATTTCCATTCACTCCCTTACTCTGAGGAAGTGAATGAGTAGGTCCCTCAGGGCCTTAATTCAAAAAGACAGGAGTCCTTCCCGAGGGCTCCCATCAACAATCGTCGCCAGACTCATGCGGTAGTTCGCCCTCAACATGATGAGGTTACCGACTCCAGGCATTCAGCTCAGGTTCTTCGAACCCGAGCAGGCAAGATGAACCGCCAGTGACGGAATCCGGTTAACAATGGGCAGGTTATCATCCCTGCCATCTCCGGAGAAGTCCACCAACCTAACTTGGTGGAAAACAACGAGCAGGAACACACACCTGCCCGTTTTAATTCCGCTGTCCAGCAGACTCGTCTGGCAGCATCAAGCCAATCCCACCAGGCAAATCCGGCGGAGTACTATAGGCAGGAACATGCACCTGCTTATGCATCATCAGTTAGTCAGCAGGCTCTCCTGACTACATATGATGGATTCACTACAACAAATGTCGGTCCTAGCGGCGGTTTTTTTCCGGTTTAGCAGCGGTTTAAACCGCCGCTATATTGTGTGGCGGCGGTTTACAAAAACCGCCGCTAAGTTTGGCGTCGGCAATCTATTAGCGGCGGTTTTTTCGATTCCGCGGCGGTTTTAGAAATGTGTCGTAGGTCCGTCATTTAGCGGCGGTTTCTCTTCATTTAGCGGCGGTTATATGGGTATCTTATTTGCGGCGGTTTTAACCGCCGCTAAATTCAGGCGTTTGATGCGCCTATTCTGCGGCAGTGAATACCGCCGCTAAATATCAACATAATATATTTAGCGGCGGTTTTAACCGCCGCTAAATTCTGCCCAGTTCATCATTTAGCGGCGGTTTTAACCGCCGCTAAATATTGAACTGGAAAAAAAAATATGTTGGATCTGCTCCACCATTGCCCTAAATTTTCCAAAACCACAGCCACATCTCACCCATCAGCCCCACATAATATCACATCCACACATATTTGTAATGTACAACAGCTTACAACATTATTACATCATTACCATTTCATATTCCATCACTAAAAGAATACTACCACAAACCACTACACACAAAAACCAACATCCTCATAATAGTGACCATAACATCTCTTACCATAATAAAAACCAACATTAAAAATGGACACAGGTCACACATGAGTGGTAGCGGTCACACCGTGCCTCGGATTGAGGCGTGTTTGACTCGTACACGTCACCAAGGACCCGTGGATCCTTCTCCTAAAGGATGAAGGCAATCCGGATGCGTCTGGTCAGATTTACGTAGGTCAGTTGTTGTTTCCAATTAAAGTGGTGTCCATTTTAAACAAGAGAGCGACTCTTTGGGTGGTAGCGGTCACATCGTGCCTCGGATTGAGGCAGGGTTGACTCGTACACGTCACCAAGGACCTGTGGATCGTTCTCCTAAAGAATGAAGGCAATCCGGATGCGTCCGGTCGGATTTCCATAGGTCAGTTGTTGTTTCCAATTAAAGTGGTGTCCATTTTAAACAAGAGAGCGACCCTTTGGGTGGTAGCGGTCACACCGTGCCTCAGATTGAGGCGGAGTTGACTCGTACATGTCACCAACATCCTCATAATAGTGACCATAACATCTCGTATGTCAGTTGTTGATTTCACTTAAAATTAAGTCCATTTTTAACAAAACAGTGACACTGTGAGTGGTGTCGGCCACACCGGGCCTCAGATTGATGCGGTGTTGAATCGTACACGTCACACATGAGTCATTGATTGTTGTGAAAAAGTATCAACGCAATCAGAAGCCGTTAGATCGGTTTGGCGTATGTACGTAAAATATTGTCCATTTTAAACTAAATACATACACTTGGAGTGATACCGGTCACACTGCACCTCTGATTGAGGAGGGGTTGAATCTTACACGTCACATTTGACCCATGGATAGTTGTCCTTAAGTTTCAATAGAATCCCAATGTGTTTGGTCGGTTTTCCGTATGTCAGTTGTTGATTTCACTTAAAATTAAGTCCATTTTTAACAAAATAGTGACACTGTGAGTGGTGTCGGCCACACCGGGCCTCGGATTGATGCAGTGTTGAATCGTACACGTCACACATGAGTCATTGATCATTGTGAAAAAGTATCAATGCAATCAGAATCCGTTAGATCAGTTTGGTGTATGTACGTAAAATATTGTCCATTTTAAACTAAATACATACACTTGGAGTGATACCGGTCACACCGCATCTCGGATTGAGGCGGGGTTGAGTCGTACACATCACATATAACCCATGAATCATTGTCCTAAAGTGTCAACACAATCCGAAGGCGTTTGGTCGGTTTCCCGTATGTCAGTTGTTGATTTCTCACTTAAAAATAAGTCCATTTTGAACAAAACATAGGCACTTGGAGTTGTGTCGGCCACAACAGGCCTCAGATTGAGGCGGGGTTGACTCGTACACGTCACATTTGAAGGTGAGTATGCATACACGATAGTTGACCTTCTTAGATAAGGGTTTCTGGAGGAGTATAAAAGACATGAAGCAATGAAGATCATTAGAGTGTTGGAGAAAATGTGGTTGCTACAAACAATGTGGAAATCGGCTTGTGCAAAGCGACCTAAGTTACAACTTGCAGGTATTGTACTCTATTTTTTTCTGGAAGGTTTCAGTTTAAATTCATTTTGGAATGATCATTGCTAGACATTGTCTTTTAGGTTTTTTTGACAGCCGAGGGGAAAGGGTGGGGTCTGAAGACATTGTAGGATATGTCGAAGGGTGATTTTGTGTGTGAATATGTTGGAGAAATGTTAACTCCCGCAGTTCTGAAAAGAGTCACTATTTAAAAGAAAGTCACAAGTTTAGATACATCTCAAGATGGTCAGTTTAAAGACATTTTGAGGGACACTACTAAAGACATGCTCAGATATGCACACATCCCCCACTTTTAGATCGTTGTCTACTACAATGATCTTCCAAACAAGATATGCATTAGAACGCTCATGATACATAGAGAAATTCACTGGCCACCTTCGAGAATGATCTGAAGCACAAACCATGACAGCATTATGTTTTTAACTTCAGCACCTCAATTGAGAATGTGACACCTTTCAGGACTTGGCGCCATTTTTTGTCGTTTCGTCCACTGAATGGGTCTATCCTTTTATTTAATTTTTTTAACTTCAGTCAAATATTCTAGAAAGATGTCGCGGAAGATCCTTCACCATTTTGTTTTTCTGAACATCTCATTACATTGTTAAAAAAAGCAGGGTGTCTTGCATGGGCAATACGTTCCTGTATTGAAGATGATGCACTCCCATTTATTCGAACCCACAAAACCACCCCGCATGAGAAAACAGGGACTCATATTTTTCTGGAAGGCGGGGAGGAACCCAGGAACCTGCCGATGACCACCGCGCCATGGGGTGGTTTTGTGGGTTTGAATAAATGGGAGTGCATCATCTTCAATACAGGAACGTATTTCCCATGCAAGACACCCTGCTTTTTTTTAACAATGTAATGAGATGTTCAGCAAAACAAAATGGTGAATGATCTGCCGCGACATCTTTCTAGAATATTTGACTGAAGTTAAAAAAATTAAATAAAAGGATAGACCCATTCAGTGGACGAAACGACATACAATGGCGCCAAGTCCTGAAAGGTGTCACATTCTCAATTGAGGTGCTGAAGTTAAAAACATAATGCTGTCATGGTTTGTGCTTCAGATCATTCTCGAAGGTGGCCAGTGAATTGCTCTATGTATCATGAGCGTTCTAATGCATATCTTGTTTGGAAGATCATTGTAGTAGACAACGATCTAAAAGTGGGGGATGTGTGCATATCTGAGAATGTCTTTAGTAGTGTCCCTCAAAATGTCTTTAAACTGACTATCTCGAGATGTATCTAAATTTGTGACTTTCTTTTAAATAGTGACTCTTTTCAGAACTACGTGATATGAAGGTATTTTGGAGATTTTACTGGTTCATGCATGATATGAAGGTATTTTGGAGATTTTACTGGTTTTTTTTTCAAAGGCCAAAGAAATGTGGTCCATCATTCTGGCATGTTACTCGTACACGTCACCAAAGACCCGTGGATCCTTCTCCTAAAGGATGAAGGCAATCCGGATGCGTCTGGTCAGATTTACGTAGGTCAGTTGTTGTTTCCAATTAAAGTGGTGTCCATTTTAAACAAGAGAGAGACCCTTTGGGTGGTAGCGGTCACACCGTGCCTCGGATTGAGGCAGGGTTGACTCGTACACGTCACCAAGGACCCGTGGATCCTTCTCCTAAAGGATGAAGGCAATCTGGATGCGTCTGGTCATATTTACGTAGGTCAGTTTTTGTTTCCAATTAAAGTGGTTTCCATTTTAAACAAGAGAGCGACTCTTTGGGTGGTAGCGGTCACACCGTGCCTTGGATTGAGGCAGGGTTGACTCGTACACGTCACCAAGGACCTGTGGATCGTTCTCCTAAAGAATGAAGGCAATCCGGATGCGTCCGGTCGGATTTCAGTAGGTCAGTTGTTGTTTCCAATTAAAGTGGTGTCCATTTTAAACAAGAGAGCGACCCTTTGGGTGGTATCGGTCACACCGTGCCTCGGATTGAGGCGGAGTTGACTCATACATGTCACCAAGGACCTGTGGATCGTTCTCCTAAAGGATGAAGGCAATCCGGATGCGTCTGGTTGGAATCTATGTATCCCTTCAGCGACAATGAGTTTGTGTCACCATTATAATTTTGGTAACTAGGTGAGGTGGTGCTAAGAATTTTGGGCCATGAGTTTTGGAGAGGATTGGAACAAAGGTGTTCTAATTGGCTCTCCACAGGGTAGTGTAGTGCCTTATCGATATCCTCTTGTGCGGTGGTATAGTAAAATTACCTAAACCTTTAATTTTCATTTGATGTTGATAATAAATAGTTGAGAGATGAACTTTAGTCATTTTTATTAAAAATACACACTATAAACCTATCAATTATCCTTGAGAGATGAACTAGGGTATTAACTAGACCATAAACCAACTTTAAAGATATAATCAATTTGATGTGTCATGACAATGTGGTCAGTTCCTATTGGCGAAACCAAGGGGATCGACACTACAATGTAGATTAGGAAACCCTAAGAGTGGGAGAATCCACAATGGGTGATTTCGGAACCATCCTCACAATAAAATACACAAATCAATCACCATTTTCCATGATTAAAATTTCATTTATTCACTTAAAATTGGGAGTTAAATTACCTATATGTTGTTGTCGGTGCTTCCCATCATTAAATATCTTAATCACTATTCAATGATAGAAAGTTGACTCAATTTATTTACTTTATTCTATTTTTAGATTAATTATTTGGGAAATACACCTCACCCTATTCATTTGAATGGTCATGGAATAAAATCCCAACCATGAAAACTATAAAAAATACCCCATTAAATCATCATATAATCATTCTATAATCACTGATTAATCATAACACCACTTGTTCACACCAGGCTTCCCCACACTACTGAAATTCTATCACATCAATGTCTGTACTTGTACCCACCAAAATGAACTGTGAGCTGATCACTAGATGAATTTACCCCCACCCTCTTACATGTTTCTCCATAATTTCTAGATCTCCCACAATATCTCACCCTAGTGGATTTTTATAGACCACTTTACATGGTCAAGATGAAATTTCCCTTGATTTCAACCCCAGATGAACACTCTTACCACATTGATATTTTATTATTATCCCATTATATTATGATATACATATGAATTAAGATCCAAATCAACCAACCTTATCACCTATTTACAAAATCACCACCTTAAATCATTAGTACGAGTGTATCCATTTCCTAGAGTTCTTTCCTTACACCCCATCTGTGAATCACCTTGAAAAGGTTTCCTTTTCCCAAAACCCCATTAATATTGAATGTATTTATATTTTTTACACATATCTTAGTGTATAATTTAGTTATCAAGACTTCCATGCATTCCAACCATGCTTCTAAAAACTTACAATCATCCTAATTTCCTTATGAGTAAAATAATTATGCTAACATGAAATCCCTATCTCAAATGAATGATAAGTATCTTATCAAAGGTCACTTTTTCCTAGATTAACTAACCTTTATAAGGATTATTATTGATAACTATCCAATTATTATTTCACCTGGATGAATCATTTTTCCACATTATCCAAATCATCCCAAGACTAGGCTGAATATGATATTACCTTGGAACCCCAAATCAATATCCCTATTTTTCAACATCTGAGAGTAAATACATATTGAATCAAACCCAAGTCAAGTACCAAATCCCTTAAAAATCCTGTAAAAATAAAAAACACAAATCATCCTAGACATATCATAAGTCCTCACCCTTATCATAGAACTAACCTTCAGTGATAATAACACCCTCACCATAGGTTTCACCAGATGGACGGGTCTATGGGTACGATTCATGGATAATAAACTTGGTCATTATATCTAGTAAAACCTATAATACAACTTGAAATACATTTAACTTTTATATAAAAATCACAATCAGTCACCCCCATCAATATAAAATAATACCACAAGGATTGTCACACTTATATACATCGCATATCTAGTATATTATGAAGTAAAACTCTTAGATCTTGGCCAACTAAGATATCAATGATCAACCTCTTAATTCATTATCAAGTGATCATTGGTGATGTTTAATCCAACTAACATAACCCTAATCTATAATTTACCCTAGTCTATTAATTAACTTTACACCAATTAATCATTTAATTCCAAATTAATTACTAACCAATAACTTTTAATTAATCCAAGACTGTTCTCATTTTCATTTAAAAACACTATCGTATCATCATAAAAATAATGCATCAACATTGTATCCACACAAATAATTTTCTCATTATGAAATTTTATATGGTTCATGAATAATCACGAGTATGTCAAGCAGTAGACATAGAGAAAACTCACTTTGGGGCCGAAGTCGAAGCGAGAAAGGTCGTCGGGAGAAGGGGGTCGCGGGTTGCCGGTCGCAGGCACCGCCGGAGGAGGTCGCAGGGTCACCGGAGGAGGTCGCGGGGTCACCGGAGGAGGTCGCGGGATCGCCGGGGGGTCGCGGGGGGCTGCGGGCGAGGGTTGCAGGGAAGGGTCGCGGGGGGCTGCGGGCGAGGGTTGCAGGGAAAGGGGTCGGGGTAGGGAAGGGTCGGGGTTTTTTAAAAAAACAAAGGTTTAGCGGCGGTTTATTAAAAACCGCCGCGAAATGTATTTCGGAAAACGTTTAGCGGCGGTTTTGTGAACCGCCGCCACAAAACCGCCGCTAAACACTGTTTATTTTGTAGTGATTCCACCAACCTAACTTGGTGACGAACAACGAACAGGCACACACACATGCCCATTTTAATTCCGCTGTCCAGCAGACTCGTCTGGCAGCATCAAGCCAATCCCGCCAGGCAATTCCGGTGGAGTACTATAGGCAGGAACATGCACCTGCTTATGCATCATCATTTAGTCAGCAGGCTCGCCTGACTACATATGATGGATTCCACCAACCTAACTTGGTGGCGAACAACGAATAGGCACACACACCTGTCCGTTTTAATTCCGCTGTCCAGCAGACTCGTCTAGCAGCATCAAGCCAATCCCACCAGGCAAATCCGGCGGAGTACTATAGGCAGGAACATGCACCTGCTTATGCATCACCAGTTAGTCAGCAGGCTCGTCTGACTAGTTATGATAGATCTCGTCAACCGCGTTTGGCGAAGTGTAATCAGCAGGCACATACACCTGCTAATACTAATCAAGCCTACCAACAGTCTTTCTTGGTAGCGCACGGAGAAGTCAGTCGGAAAACCCCGACGACAAACAAGAGGCAGACTCAACTCTCTGCCTCCACACTTGAGTACTGTCAGGATTCACTGACAGGAAAAGGAGGATAGGAGCAGGCACATACACCTACTCCAAACCCGGAATGGACGTATATCCCCGTTCCGGAAGCTGAAGTCACCAAGCATATTTTTGCCAATGGTGAAAGAGTAGAAGCAAATTCCTGCTCATATTCTGGATGCTTGCCAGGATATCATAACAACTTCAGCATCATCTCAGGGAAAGACACAAAAATATATCCCTAGCAGTGGAGTGACACATCAAAGATTCACTCTGGAACAGACACACACATCTGTTCCAGTCCAAGAGGGTTATGGGGCATACTCCCCCATATCATACGGACAACCAAGTCAGGCACATACACCTGATTTGAGTGAAGATCGTCAGCCTAACCTGACCATCTTTCCTGATCAGGCACATACACCTGGTTAGAGTAACCACTTTCGTCAACAAGTGTTTTCCAAAGCGAGTAAGAAGGAATCTAAGAAAAAGATCTGCCCAACACAGTCAGGAGATCAAAGGCCAATCTGTAACAAGGCCTTGCTCGATGCTGGAGTTCTTGAAGCCCTTAGACATTTATCTGTTTGAATTCAAGGTTCTACTCCCTCAGTTCCCAATAACAGGAACATTAATTCTGAAGGTCTTCAACAGAAACTTACTCATGAAGGCTTGCTTCATGAAAATTCGGTCAACCTTGAAGTTTCTTCTTCAGATGAGAGCCACAAGAACCCTCTGTGTGGCCAGAAGAACAAGGAGCAAGAGATCTCATCTTTTGCTGTAACCCATTATGGTGGTCCTCCCCATGATGATGAATTTCGCTGTGAAAGTCCTCTCCGCGGTAGTGATTCACATTGCCTAGAAAATACTCCAGTGGACAATGTAGTGCCGAGAAAGCCCTCTTATCTTGAGGCACTTGCAAATGCGAAACCAGTCATGTATAATGCTTTATCGCTAACAAGTGAAAAACTTTCTCAATCAGAAGATATCCCAGGGTGTAGGTCATTCTCCGAACCACCCCTAAGTCATGAATCTTATAGTTTGATCAATCATCTCTCTACCAATCTTGTTGAATCTGATGAAGCAACAAGGAAACACCAACTCTGGTCAAAACAGGTAGAATAATCTTCATTTAATGATAAAGAGGAAATGCTGAACATGAGGAAAAAACTGGCAAAAGGTGAGGTACCAGTCATGTTTTGGCCTTTGGCTGACTCCCAGTACAACATTCCAAAGATGTTGACGGATGATGGAATCCATGATATTCATCTCAACATATGGAAAACTCTTTGTCAATTGAAGAAGAAGGTATTATCTTATGATGAATATGAAAATCATCTTACGATAATAGAAGGGCTACAACGTCATATTGATTTGGCATCTCTATCAGTCTCTCGGTATCCGAAAGCTGAAAAGCAACAGAGAACCCTTCAACGTTCATGCCTTGGCGCACTAAGAAAATTGCGTCAGTTAATTTCCAATGCTCCATCTGATGTTCATATTAGAGGATGGGGTGTTCACGGAGCACTACATTTCACAGTGCTTTCCAGTTAGCAAAGCCCGCCGAAAATGGTCTCATGCAATGTTATTGCCCATGGCCAGCCACAGTCAATGGGCATTGTTCATAATCAAAAGCTTGTTCAAGAACAGGCTTCAACTAGTTCCTCTCAAAATCAAGCATATAGAGAACAAGTTGTTGAATTTCTCCTACTTCAAGCAGGCAAGAATATTGCACAAGCCTCTCGTATGGAGCAAACAAATCATCAAATGACAGAAGTCTCGGAAATCATCCAACGGTCTGTTGAACCAGGTGATAAAAGTGGATACAGGCTAATGCATCCAGCTAATTTCTGAACTAAGATTCGCAAGATCAAGAGATATTTTAAGAATATCTCAGACGTAGCATGTCAAGAGCCACCCCAGCTTGTCATACTGGGGACTCCTTTAATCCAACCCTCAGAGTCAACAAAAGGGATTCGAGGAGTTGAGCGGGATCAGCAGGAACATCCCCAGTTCACTAGACTGGGGACTCTTTCAATTCATCAATCCCCTTCTCAGAGAATATAGGTCTTTTCTCGATTGGGGAAGAAGCCCCAAGAGGAACGAAGATCCAAATTATCAGGAGATTCCATCCAAGTTATAGCTCGTCAAGAAGTTCCTAAAGGATTGAATCAACAAAAGGCAATGTCTCATCAATGATATGAAAGAAGACAATATCACAGAAATGTTGATAGAAGGGATGAGATGCATTATGCATCAATCAATGTCATCAATGCCGTTGTTGCTAATCCACCAGAGGAGACACACTCAGGGGACTCAGATGAAGAGCGTCCTGCTCAAGAAAATGTACGCACCAATACAAATGAATAAGGTGTGCGTACACGAAGTCAAAGGATTACTCAGAACTTAGGTAATCCAATTCCTTCTCTCCAAAAAATATCCAACAAAGGGAGGGAAAGAATCATGTTACATATCCTTCCTCTGGAGAAGGTCAATCTCTCTCATTAGAGCAAAGGTTTGCACAACAGGAGGATGAAATGAAAGAATTAAGATGAATGAATGCAGAACTACTTCAGAGTAGTCTTCTTCTTAAGAATGTTGAAGTTCGATAGCCGAAGGAATTTGTTGCAGTTACTGAGATGGATCAAGAATATCCTCCTTTATCAGTACACCCTCAGAGGTCTAATCCTGTGGGTCAAGCGCAACAACAGTTGGCAGTGCTACCATCAGTTGCAGCACCAACCACCATGTCTATCCAAGCTCCATTCATTGCACCTACTCAAGACCAGGTTCAACCGGATGTTTCTCAAAAGTTAATAACTACTATTGAGTCATTAACAGCTCAGTTAGAAACTATGAAAGGGAAACGGGCGCAAGTTCAGCCAAAAAAGGAAGTTTACCTTGAATGGGTAGATTCAATTTCTCCTCCATCTAGTTTTGGAAACCCTGTTTTCCCTACTTTCAATGGATCAGGCGACCCTGAACAACATTTGATGCATTACGTGTCTTGTTGTGATCCTATGATGGGAACTCCAGAGCAGTAAGAAGCAGTGAAACTCAGATGCTTTGTGCGAACCTTGCAAGGACCAGCTTTTGTCTGGTATACAAGCTTGCAATCCCGGTCAATCATCGGATGGGAGGATCTTCATCAAAAATTCCTTCTTCAATTCAGCTCAACTTTGCCAAAAACGATAGTTTTCGATCTTACAAACTGCAAGCAAAGGGAGAATGAAAGAGTCTCTGATTTCATTGCTCGCTGGAAGGGATTAATGTATTCCCTGAGTTTAGCACTCCCTCAGGAAGAGTTGTTGCCAATCTGTGTGGAAAATTTGCGTGACGAATTACGCACGCCATTGATCCCTGTGAAATACACAGGAGGGTTTCGAGACCTTACTTCAATCGCTCATCAGATTGAAGATTCCCTTATACAGGCTAAGGTTAAATCTCATGTAATTTCATCAGATCCAGGAAGGAGAATGGGTAAAGCAGAAACTGCTACAGTTATGCTTAAACAAGCACCTGTACCTATTTCTACTTCAAAACCTTCATCTTCTCGAAGGGCTCCACCTCCTGAACGCCAACAACAAAGGCCATTTCGTCCAAATGATCAAAGAGATCAACGACGAAAACAATTTGAGGATTTGAAGAGTAAAACATACTCTTTCCGAAGTGAGCAAGTTCCTGGTTACTTCATTTCAGCTCTGGAAAATAATTTGGTTCAATTACCAGTGCCCAAGAGGCCAAACAAGGAAGGAGATGAAGACCGTCCCAATTATTGTCCCTTTCATCAAATGTTGGGGCATCCCATCCAGGAGTGTTTTGTCTTTAAAGTCCTCCTGCAAAAGATGGTCGACTTGGGACAAGTCAAATTGAAGGGTTCTTCAGCTCATGTAGCGTGTGTTACCGCTACAGATCCAGAGGAAGGAGGCGAGTGGCAGGAAGTCAAAAGCAAAACTGCGCAAAAAATATGATGATTGGATGGTCAGAAAGACAATCAATCGGACCCATGCCATTTTGCAAACACAATTGAAGAAGCCAATTGTGTCTCCTACAAAATCTGCAGTGAAGCCTCCATCAAAATACCAATCCTAAAAAGGGCAGCGCAATTCAAAGAAGAAAGAGGATTCAGAAGAAGATGAGTATGTATTGAGGCCTAAGTTGTCTTTGACTCTGGCAGATTTCATGACATCTACCTCAAAGCCACGGGCACCGCCCCATCAAACGGCACAGCCTAAACAGGCTAGTCAGGCAGGGTCTTTATCAGACGAATAGTTAATCTTTGGTTCTGTTAATATGATTCAATTAACAGATCCATATTCCAGTCTTGATGAGCCTGAATTCCCTCTATCAAATAAGGGAATCCGAGGAACTTCTAGAGGTTCAGGATACAGGGGAAGACGTGGATCTTTCTGAAGCCACTACTCCAATTCTACCCCTGCTAGCACTGTGTATGCAGCAGAAACTCGTGGTAGAGCCCTTCAGCGAGCTAAAAAAGAACAAGCAAGTTCTTCTGCTAATGGCCAACTCAGTTTTGGCACAGTTATTTTGGAAGACCGATTAAAGGTTCCATCTTCTTTATCTCAGCAAGTAAATGGATCTAATCAGTCTAATCTTCCAAAACCAAGGATGTTGCCAACTTCTATCCCTATACAAGATGCATCATCTTCCAAAACATCTGCTTCTAAGGTACCTGCTAAACCACATGTTCCTGTTGGGAAACGCAGACCTTTAGATCAAAAGTATGATATATTGAAACACTTGGCCCAAGTACCAGACAAGTTATCAATTTTGGATGCTTTGAATCTGTCAAAAGATCTTCGGGAATCACTCATCGAAGCTTTGTCAAGTCCTCAGGAGTTTGAAGCTGAAATTGTTACAGCTGAAGTCTATCACATAGAGAATAATCTTGCAGAATGCCATGCAATGATATCTTTTACTGATAAAGATGAATATGATATTGTTCATGGGCACATAAAACCTTTTTACTTATCTGTCAAAGTCAATGGTATAGATATCCGAAGAGTTTTCATTGACAATGGTTCAGGAGTCAACCTCATGCCCATTCGTACACTTCGTCGATTGGGCCTCACGGAATCTGATTTATCTACTTATATCATGATGTTACACGGATATTATAAAAATGAACAAGAACCACTGGACGAAGTTACACTCAGAACCCAGTTTGGAGATCTTGTATCCAATTTGGATTTCATGATTGTTGATCAAGACTCAGCTTTCAACGTCTTGCTTGGAAGACCCTGGCTACATCAGCATGCAGCTATTCCTTCATCATACCATCAATGTCTGAAATACTGTTTCAATGGTCAAATTGGAACATTGTATGGTGATAAGGCCTCGTTGAAGACATGTGAGTCTCAATACATTGAGGCATAATTTTATCACATGAAGGGAAGAGAAAAATCTACAGTGAAGGAAATTACCAAAATTAATGCTCCATATGGTTTGGAGAAAATTCCAATAAATCCATTTACACATGTGAGTACAGATTATGTGTTACCTATCAGTCAAATTGACAAAATAGGCCCAAATCAAAATACTCTTATGGAGAGATCCATAATTTCAATTACGGCAAGTGAGCCAGACAACATGGGAGAAATTGGTAACCTACCAAATAGTGATGAAAGCATAAGTGGTGATGTTTTCATTTCATCTGTTGAAGTCCAACAAGTCTATACTTCGCCAATCAGGCCAGAAGAAGTTATAGCAACACCAGAAGTGAATAATGATGTCGATTCTCAATCCATTATCTCCCCTTTATTTCCCAAAGAAGGCCCTTTATCATCAATAGGGTTGGAAATGGAAGCTTCTTCTTCAAAAATGTGAAAATTTTAACATCTCTTATGATCATGAGAATTTCGTTTTGTCATCTACTATGCAAGTAAAAATGGAAGAAATAGACCATAATGAAGAGGAAGAGGAAGGTCTTAGAGATGCTCCTCCAGCATTTGAAGAGGGTATCTCTACAACTTTGGATGAACTCAGAGAAATAAATCTGGGCACAGAGAAAGATCCACGCCCCACTTTAATTAGTGCGGCTATGACCCTTGAAGAGCAAGAGATGTATATTTCTTTTCTAAAGAAAAATAAAGATATTTTTTCTTGGAACTATACAAAAATTCTTGGGCTTGATCCTGATGTTTCTACTCATCATTTGGGTTTACCAAAAGAACATCGAGGATTTAAGCAAGCCGTGAGAAGAACACACCCAACTTATGCTTCCAAAATTGAAGCTGAAGTGGATAAACTGATCAAAGCTAACTTCATCAGAGAAGTTCAGTATCCCAAGTGGTTGGATAATATTGTCCCTGTAAAGAAAAAGAACGGACAAATTAGGGTTTTCATTGATTTCAGAGATCTTAATCGGTATTGTCCTAAAGATGATTTCCCAGTTCCAATTACAGAACTCTTAATTGATGCGACCGCTGGCTATGAAGTACTTTCCTTCATGGATGGATATTCCGGATATAATCAGATCCGAATGGCCCCAGAAGATGAGGAATCTACAGCTTTCAGAGCTCCTCAAGGTGTGTTTTGTTACCGGGTGATGCCCTTTGGTTTAAAGAATGCAGGTGCAACATATCAATGCGTCATGCATCGTATCTTCAAACCTTTCTTAGGGAAGTTTGTTGAATGCTATGTGGATGATTTGGTGGTTAAATCCAAACAACGTTCTAATCACTTGGCTGATTTGGAAGTCATATTCCACAAACTTCGACAACATAATTTGAATATTAACCCCTTAAAATGTGCTTTTGGGGTAACCTCAGGAAAATTCCTCGGCTTTGTTGTACGCCATCGTGGTATTGAAGTCGATCCTGAGAAGAACAAATCAATCCTTGGTATGTCACCTCCTCAGAATTTGAAAGAATTAAGAGGACTTCAAGGACACTTAGCCTATATTCGGCGTTTCATCGCCAATTTGGCAGGAAAAAGTTTACCCTTTACCAAATTATTGAAAAAAGGAGTCACTTACCAGTGGACTGAAGAATGTCAAGAAGCATTTGATGTTCTCAAGAAATACCTCTTGATTCCACCAGTACTCATGCCACCTATTGATGGTAGACCACTTATCATCTATGTGACAGCTCTAGAGAGATCATTGGGCGCCTTTCTCGCTCAAAAGAATGATGCAGGGAATGAAAATAGCCCCTACTATCTTAGTAGAACTATACTTGAAGCAGAAACCCGGTATTCAAGTATTGAGAAATGCTGCCTAGCATTAATCTTTGCAGTTCAGAAACTGAGACACTACCTACAACATCACGAGGTCCAGTTGGTATCTCGCAATAATCCGCTCAAATTCATCCTTAGTCGTCCAATGCTTGCAGGACGTCTAGCAAGGTGGGCAGCTATTTTGCAGCAGTTCGACATTCAGTATGTATCTCAAAAGGCAATTAAGGGTCAAGCTCTAGCTGATTTCCTGGCTGAACATCCTTTAGTGGAAGACACGTCTTCAGATATTGAACTCCCTGATGAGGAAGTTTTCTCTATTCAAGAGAATCCTCAAACATGGTAAATGTATTTTGATGGTGCTTCCAGAAGTCCAACAGGGAAGAAAATGGAAAATCCTAAATTCAACAAAGTGGGTTTAGGAATTGTGCTCATTTCTCCAGATATAGCAGTGTTACCTTATTCCTTTTTATTGTGGGAAGGTGGTACCAATAATGAAGCCGAAAACCAAGCTCCTATTACAGGCTTGGAGTTAGCGCTCCAAGGACAAGTGAATCACTTAAAGGTGAAAGGTGATTCAGACCTGGTAATCAAACAAGTCAATGGGTATTATGCCATCAGAAAAGAATAATTAATCCCTTTATATGATTACGTCAGAGAGTTAATAGCGGAATTCCCTTCAGAACTGACATTTTCTTATGTCCCAAGATCACAAAATGCTCAAGCTAATGCACTGGCTAATATAGCCACAGCTCTAGCAGATCCAGATCGGGACGAGACAACCATCAGTATTGCCCACCATCATGCAATTTCACCTTATGTTCAAGCCAAAACAAAGGAAATTAATGAAATAAGTCCCATTCCTGAACCATATGGTCATACTACAGGATGGATGTCACCTATCAGGGAATGCCTTTAAAATGGAACACTTCCACCTGATAGAGCCGAGAAAGAACAAATCTGGCGACGTGTGGTCAATTTTACTCTTTATGATAGCCCAAACCACCTAGAGAAAATTCTCTACAAACGTAGTTTTGATGGAGTTCTCTTCAGATGCATTTATGGTGAAGAGACAATGGCTGTCATGAAAGAAGTGCATGCAGAAGTCTGTGGTGCCCACTAGTCTGGACATAGATTGTCTGATCAAATTCGAAGTCTTGGATACTTTTGGCCTTCAATGATACAAGATTGTGTCGATTTCACAAAGAAGTGTCATTCATGTCAAGTACGTGCCAACTTCATTCATCAACCTCCAGAGTTGCTTCATACAGCTAAATACTCATGGCCATTTTCCACATGGGGAATGGATGTGGTGGGACCTTACCCTTCAGCTACGGTCAAGCAGTTTAAGTACATTCTTACTACTACTGATATCTTTTCCAAATGGGCAGAGGTAGTACCTCTCAAAGAAGTCAGTTCTAAATGCATTGTTAGCTTCATCAAGTCTAACATCATTACTAGATTTGGTGTCCCTCATACCATATTAACGGATAATGGCACCAACTTCTGTTCTTCTGAGGTGAAGAAATTGTATCAAGAATACAACATTAAATCCAACCATTCATCTCGGTATCATGCGGCGTCCAATGGCCAAATAGAAGCCTTTAACAATACTCTTTCAAATATACTACAAAAGATGGTGGATGAAGATAAGAGGTCATGGCCTGATAAACTCTTTCATGCTTTATGGGCTTATCGAACTACCACCCGCAATGCAACGCGGTCAACTCCATATTCGTTGGTATATGGAACAGAAGCAGTCTTGCCAATTGAAGTTCAATTGCACTCACTCAGAGTATCCATTTGTGATCAGTTATCTACAGATGAGCAATCCCAAAAGTGATTGAAAGAATTGGAATAGTTAGATGAGAAAAGATTGTGCACTTTGCACCACTTGGAAATCTATCAGAATCGAATAGCACGGGCTTTTAACAAAAAAGTTTGTCTTCGTTCATTCATTCAGGGAGAATTGGTATTGGTTCTCAGAACACCAATGATACCAGGAAAGAAGCCTCCCAAGCTTGAACCAAAATGGGAAGGACCTTATTCAATACATAAGGTCTACTCCAATGGAGCTTATTCATTAATCTCAATGGATGGAGAACTCATCACGACTCCAACCAATGCCAGATTTCTGAAGAAATATTTTTTATAAACACAAAATATGGTCCCCAGAACCAAGATTCTTACAATTGGTTCATACAACCTTAGTCCAGTATGACTTTAAACTGCATCATCCACGGTCTATGCATATGACCTTAAACTATTTGCACTTTCGTCCAACATGACGTTAAACTGTAGAAAAGAAGATGTCCCTGCAACATGACACTAAACTGTGCAGCACCATTTCGTCCCTGCTATATGACATTAAACTATACAGCAATGGTCCAGTATGACCTTAAACTGTAACTTCGTCCCACACGACGTTAAACTGTGAAAAATTTCCCTAAACCATCCAGCATGACCTTAAACTGCATCATCCCTGGTCCATGCATATGACCATAAACTATTTGCAAGTCCCTTACGTCCAGCAAGACGTTAAACTGTGACGTCCTAACTACATGACGCTAAACTGTATAAAAGTCCCTTACGTCTGGAAAGACGTTAAACTATATAATATCAAAAGTCCAGCATGACATTAAACTGCACCATTCATGGTCCATGCATATGACCTTAAACTATTCGCACTTTCGTCCGACATGACATTAAAATGGTACACTCTTTTGTCCTTACTGCATGACATTAAACAGCAAAATCCCTCTTTCGTCCAATATGATGTTAAACTGTATTTTCCCCATCATCCTAACTACATGACGCTAAACTTTACAGAAAATCCTTAATATGTCCTACATGACATTAAACTGTTATTTTGTCCCTGCTACATGACACTAAACTGTGTAGCACCAATAGTCCTAACTGCAAGACTTTAAACTGCATAGTCCCTTTATATGTCCTACATGACATTAAACTGTTCATTGTTAAGGTTGTTTTTACCTCTTTTTTCTAACACCGAGTATGACTCACGTGAGCTTAGAGAAAACCTCAACCATAACACTCTCTTTGGGCCCCTAACCATGTGTAAGTCCCAACAACATTTTTCATTAGATCATTGTCCCCAAGAACAACTTGATCATTAATGCATTCTTTAATTGAACTACACAGACTTTGATCCTTTCCCTCCATGCTGGGTATGTAGGCAACCTCCCAGGGTTCAAGCCCAAAAACAATCTCTTCACATCGGTTCACCACCATCTCATATGACGTTGATTTGTGAAACCGCCCCTGGAATCAATATCTTTACATTGATTCACTTTCGTCCTTGTTATATGACGTTAAACTATGCAACACTTTTGTCCGGTACGACAATAAACTACAATACTCTTTGATTTCCTCATTTGAGAGAGAACTATTATTGACATTGATTTTTTAATCATGTTTCATTTCAAAAGACTACGTGCATACATGGTAATACCTAAACTTTTTATCTCAGGTTAAACCATCATTGCACTAAATTCCCCTTTCACCCTTCACATGTACGAACCAAATTTGTACAAAGAGCATTTCTAGAACTACGTGGGCTTGATTTCCATCCTTATGGGATACATAGGAACGTTCGAGTATCCCTCGAATCCGGCCCCAAGTCTTTTGGGCCTAACCCAAAATTTCACTTTCAGTCCCTTGGCTAAAAAGTCCTCATGAAAACACACACTGTGTATTCATTATTATGGTCCAAACTCTATAACCCTAAACTAAGATCTCTTATACTTTAGTCCTGCACGAAGTTAAACTACATTTCAAGAACTACGGATGGCTTGATTCTCATTCTTATGAGATACGTAGTGAAGTCCAAAATTTCAATTCAGGACCCATCCACAACATGATTATGGTTATCATTGACCTATGTACCTCTATATACATTGGACAATACCCATATTTATGTGTTATAATCCTAACCTTAAATATTTTCAGATCTTCATAACCCTTTTCATGACTTTTAGTCACAAAAATGTCAAACTTCTGAGAATTCTTTTGCCTGACTATGTAGTACATGCCCATAGGTGGCCTTGCATAAACAGTCCACATAACAGACTTGTCAGCCGAAAGATACTATTTATTTGACCATGCAGCCAATGCCCTTAGGTGGCCCTGCATAATTCAACCCCCTAACGGGTTTGTTAAATGATGGTAACTTCATTCTTGGGAAGAATGCCTCTTTTGTCCTCATTTGTCTTAAACGACAGTATATAGGGATCCGCAAAAAACTAGCCATCCTTAACATATTTGTCCCATATCCTTTTTCATGATCTGAAAGTATTCAAGTCTATGGTTTATTCTTCTTCCCTACGTTTGGGTCAGACCTTCGTAGGAGTGATATTCATCCAGTTCTTCGATAATCTTGTCTGGAAATATCTTCTCCATATTCAAGAACCTCTTTCCATACAGCAAACTCTATACTTTAGAAAATTTGAATCTCCATAAACTTTCACTGGCTTTTAGCACTAGGAAAGTAAATTCCTGAGAGTTCTTTTGCCTGACTATGCAGCACGTGCCCATAGGTGGCCTTTCATAAACAGTCCACATAATAGACTTGTCAGTCGAAAGATGCTATTTATTTGACCATGCAGCCAATGCCCTTAGGTGGCCCTGCATAATTCAACCCCCTAACGGGTTTTGTTAAATAATAGTAACTTCATTCTTGGAAACTACTTCTTCTAATGCCTTTTAGCTCTCTTTCATATCATTCCTCAGATTCAAATATTCTTAAGTCATAAATTACATATTTTCCCTCATACTTGAGTATGGTACTATGTTTTTAGATGAGTTGTCAAGGAATTGAGTCAATTCTAATCCATTTCGTTCAAAGCTATTTCGACCTTAAATATTAGCCTTTGTATGTCCGACATGCATGACTTTAAATTGCCATATTTCTTGTTTTTCTTTTCACCTCAGAGTCAAATCCTCTTTTCTCTCTGGATCCAACTCTGAGGGGGGACTTTTGTTGACGCTCCTTTCCATCACAGAGTCTAACGACTGAAAAAATGGAAATACCTCAGTCCAAAGTGATTCATCCTTTGAAGAAACATCAAAAATCGACAAAGGGATGAACAAGGAGAACATTGCCAATAGGTCGCGCAAGTTCCCTCATGGTCGCGCAAGTACACTTGCGCGTCGCCTAGTGGTCGTGCAAGTCTACTTGCGCGACGACTTATGGTCGTGCAAGTGACTTGCGCGATCTAAGTGATAACCGCCCGGTAACCGCCCGGGGTCTTCTCCTGCCTATAAATAGACCCTGTGGGCCCCCCATTCGAGAGGATCTTTTTCCAGAAACTCAGATTGAAGCTCCCGACGCCCAAGTCTCTTCTCAAAGCTTCCGGAACACTTCTAATGTAATTTCTTACCTAGAACGGAAGATCTAAAGAGAGGGAGGAAGGCCTAAGTGTTGAAACTCATCAACACTTGCGCGCCTGAGTGGCCAACCCTTAAGGGAAATGGTCCCACTTGCGCGCCACCTTATTCCTTCGATAGAACTTGCACGTCCCTTTTTTGGAAGAACCTCAAGAGGATTCTAAAGGGATTAATAAAGAGTCGCTCAAGTATTCTAAATGCTGGTTGATAATCGCACAAGTACCCCACATGTCGCGCAGGTATACCTGCGCGACCAATACTTGCGCGCCCACATAAGACTTGCGCGCCTTTCAAGACTTGCGCGCCCCTACCTTTTTGGGTGCCCATCTTGCCCATTTTACCCCTCTTAAGCCATTTCACCTTTCCTATTCAAGATTCAGTCTTCAAGATACTCTTCAAATCCATTTATGGCATGATTTCTTGACTTGAATTCCTTATTTGAAAGGAATTCTGTAGAATATCTCTCAAAACATAGTGATTTATACATTTTTTATGTCACCAAAGATTGAGAGTTCATTCATTCAACCTCATCCTTTAAGATGAGAGAATCCTTAACCTGGGTCTCCTTTTCAGGAATAAGTCCCAGTCATAATTTTGGGCATCCTTCTTAGGAGTAAGCCCCAAGTCCTCTAATTTTGGGAATCCTTCTTAGGAGTAAGCCCCAAGTTCTCTAATTTTGGGCATCCTTCTTAGGAGTAAGCACCAAGTCCTCTAATTTTGGGAATCCTTCTAAGGAGTAATCCCCAAACCTTAATCCTTAACCTGGGCTTCCTCTTCAAGAATAAGTCCCAGTCATAAATCTTAGGCTTCCTTCTCAGGAGAAAACCCCAAGTCCCTTAAATTCTCTTTAACCAGTCCTAATGTACATTTGATCTGGGATTCCCTCTCAGGAGTAAAACCCAGTTATCAATCCTCTCCTAATTTGGGATTCCTTTTCAGGAATAAGTCCCAAGTTAGAGTATTCAAATCTCCATGAAGCACATATACCTTTATGGACCCTGTTCTTGGATTTTCTCCCTAAAGTAAATCCTCTGGGCAGTCATACATATATAAGCCCCAAACCATTTCTTATGATTTCATCTTTCATGGCACAATTTTCTAATTTTTACTAATACCTCTTGTTTCTCACACCGAGCATGACTCACATGAGCTTAGAGTGTAAAAGTAATTGTGACATCCTTCTTTGATCCATCAATCATAAACATCATACCCTTTACTCGAACTATGTGGGTTCTGATTCCTTTTCCAAAACAAAGGATATGTAGGTAGCCCATTTATGGTTTCGATCCCAACTTTGAAATAATCCATGTCCTTCTGAATGACGATAAACTTCAAGTGCCCCACTGAGTAGATTTTAAACCAGCCTGGTCATCATAATGACCAAGATACTTTTATAAATGTTTTTGAAGGATACCATTGACTATGAATCTCTAAATAAATATAGATGATTCTATATTGATGAAGAACCTCGAATACATATAAAAGATCCTCTAAATTTTTTACATATTTAATCATTGATTGTTAAAATGAAGGAAATATCATTTTATACTTGGTAATGTAATAAGGATTCATGAACATAACATAAATCTATAAAGAGAGTCCCGGAGTAGACAATAATTCCCCTCAAAAGGTGTGATGAGTCCGACCTCCCATCCTCTCGACTAATGCAAATTCCTAAGCCTCATTAGCCCACAAGCTAATGAGCGCCTACCTTTGGAAAGTAGGTCCAAACGGATGTGGAATCATTGGATGTTTCCGGTTCTACGAACAAACCTGTTAGAAACCGATCGGAATGTTTGAATCTCCCATCCAGGTGGTCATCCCCGAATTCCGTGTGAAACAACGACAGTTGAGGCAGCATGAGTAGAACTATGCTACCCATGACTTGGAGTTAGCAGCAGTGGTCTTCGCCTTGAATATGTGGTGGCACTATCTAATGGGCGAGAGCTTTACAGTCTACTCTGACCACCAGATTCTTAGTTATATCTTCTCCCAGAAGGACCTAAACCTGAGACAGCGGTGATGGGTGGAGTTCCTCCAGGACTATGACTTTGAGATAGTCTATATTCTTTGGAAGGGGAACGTAGTTGTTGAGGCTCTCAACAGGAGATCGGGCATTCAGCTACTTGTAGAGGTGACAGAGCAGCTAGCCGCGTTGCAGATATCCTTCGTGGATATAGATGGAGTAGCCTTTCTACAGTCGCTCACAGTCACTCCTCCATTAAATCAGTGGGTCCGAGAGTCACAGTGTGGGGATGTTGACTGTGAGGCACAACGTGCTCAGATATCCTCAGGGCTGGCACCCGATGTATTTTATGAAGGCGGGGAGCACGTCATCCTCTTTAGGGGACGTACCATGGTACCAGTTGCACTACAGAAGGAGGTGCTAAGGGAGTTCCACACATCCCCTCTAGCATTACATCCTGGAGTAGCGAAGATGTACCAGGACCTCAGATGATTTCATTGGTGGATGGTTATGAAGAAGGCTTTGGCAGAGTCCGTTTAATGATGCCTCATCTGCCAGCAGGTGAAGGTGGAGCACCAGGTACCAGCAGGCTTGGTAAAACCCTTAGAGGTTCCGGAGTGGAATTGGGACGAGATATCCATGGATTTTGTGATGGGGCTCCCTCATACTTCCAGAGGACACGACTCCATCTGGGTGATTGTAGACCGACTCAATAAATCGGCCCACTTCCTACCGATGAGAGAGCAGGGCTCAGTTGAAAGCTTGGGATGCCTCTACGTTCAGGAGATCGTACGGGTTCATGGTGTGCCATCATCTATCGTCTCTGATCTAGATGCTCGCTTTACTTCCCGGCTTTGGAAGGGGTTGAAGGAGGAATTTGGGATACAACTACACCTGAGCACCACCTTTCACCCTCAGACGGATGACCAGATGGAGAGGACCATTCATACACTCGAGGACATGCTCTGTGCATGTGTCCTTTACTTTGGTCATAACTGGGAGGATCACCTGCCCTTGGTGGATTCTGCGTACAACAACATCTACCACTCCACCATCGGCATGGCACCATACAAGGAATTTTACTTCCAGCCTTGCAGATCACCTCTGTGTTGGACAGACCCTTGGGAGTTAGCACTTGTAGGACCAGAGATGGTCCAGGCTACGATGGAGAAGGTGCAGATCATCTAGGAGCAGATGAGGACTACACAGAGTAGACAGAAGTCCTATGCTGATAGGAGGCGGAGACCACTAGAGTTTGAGGATTGCGACCATGTTTTCTTACAAGTCTCACCTCGACATAGATTACATAGATTTGGTTGGGGAAGAAAGTTATCTCCACGCTTCATCAGACCATTCCATCTTCTCAGCAGGGTAGGCGAGGTGGCATACCACCTGGCCCTTCCACCTCAGTTACACTGGGTGCATGATGTCTTCCACGTATCTCAGTGGAGGAGATACGTGCATGACTCGATGCATATCATCGACCATGGGGAGCTAGATATCAATGACGGGTCTACATTCATAGAGGTCCCAGTGGAGATCGAGGATCGACAAGCGTGGGTCCTACGTGGACGGTTGATTCCTCTAGTGTTCATCTGGTAGCAGCACGAGAACCTTCAGGAGAGAACTTGGGAGTGGGAGGCTCAATTGCGTGCATATTACCCTCATTTGTTTCCCTAGTTTATGATGTGGCTTTACAGGGACGTAAATCCTCTGAGGTGGGAGTAGTGTAAAGACCTGGAAATTTCAAGGAATATTTTTTTCATAAATACTTTGGAATTTTACGAGTTGGTGTCTTCTGACGGTACTTGATTCCGAGGCCCAGTGTGCTCAAAATCAATTTTTCATGTTTAGCTCAGGGACGTTCAGTAAAGGAATGAGTGGGTTTTTCTATCTTTTGAACCAGTGATCGGAATTGAAATCTGTGGGAACTGATGAACTCGCAGCGCTTGTATTTCCTTAAGATGAATTTTACAGTAGATGTGTTTTCAAGGGAGAAGAAGTTAAATTTTGGGGTTTAAATAAGATGTAAATAAAATTGTGTACAATTTTATTTTATTATCCTTGGAAGTTAAACTCTCCCATAAGAAGTTGTTGGTGGGGCCCACAACCACCCAACTTCCCATGTGTGGTTATGTGGGAGGTGGGGCCGACACGAGCCCCAACCCTTTCACATTCCATAACCCCTTAACCCCCTTTGAACTCACTTATTAATTACATGGAAACTCCCCATTAATTTTGTATCCTTTTAATGCTTAACTATTACTCTCCCCTCTCTCCCTCTTTAAAACATTCCAACCTATCACTTAATTAATTATACAACTCATCGTTTAATTGATTAAGTGAATTGGAATTTGAATTTTGTAAATATCAATGCATAGAATGATTTAATAAAATAAGGAGAAGCGTTATTTTATTTTTGTTTGGCTTGTTGTGTTGAGATTTTGGGGAGAGAGCTCTTGAGTTTTGAAGAACGCTTCATCTCCTTTGTTGAAGAACGCCAACCCTCCAAAGAAGAACTCTGACTCGGTGATCCTGAATTCTCCATCCTCTTCTTCCTCCGTGACAAGGGATGAGACACCAACATGGGAACTCTCCAACGACGTCACGCCTCGTTATCTTCTCTCTGTGATAAAAGGGCAGACACCGCTTCCTGCTCGGACGCTCTCCGTTGATGTCTAAAAATCCTTATCCCGCGACCCCTACATTCGAAATCGATTATCGAGGTAGGGGTGTGTTTATATTGAGTAATGATTGGTTTTCCTTCCATGTTTTTTCCCTCTTAAACCTCTTGTTATAGGACTAATGCAGGAGGGACCATACCAAACTAACACAGTCTGATTCCTCCATCGTGCTTGTGAATTTGTGGAATTCTTCGACCGTTCTTGAGTGGTGAATCAAGCTATGTTTTTGGAGCCAATCGGAGGCCCGAAAACATTGTAAACGGTCTCAAAGCATTAGGGAGACCTAGAAGCGGAATTTTCATTGAAATTGGATCCTCGGAACAAAGAACAGACACCTCAGGAGGTGTGATGGCCAGAGGCGTCGTTTTCTGGAAAATTCCAGAATACACGGTGTTTACTCCAAGAGCACATGCCGTGTAGTACAAGGGTACTATGGATTACATTTCATACATTAGAAAAGTAACACACATCGTGTGACTCTAGACATATGGTGTGTACTCTCCACACTCTTTGACAGAGGAGAATTTGATGGAAATGGTGTGTATTTAGGGAAAATACATGGACACGGACAAAATTACATGACAAAGTAAGACAGTGTGTATTCTCTTCATAGAAAGGTAGAAGCGGCTTCATGAGGCTCAGCATGTAATCTGGGAGATACAAGGACACGGGCAGAACCACATGGCCAAAATGCACGGCATGTACTACCTTCAGCATGGCAGAAGCGGCTTCGTGATGACTCGACATGTACTCCGGGAATACACGGACATGGGGTGTAGTACACGGGCATGTACTCCACCACACGGACAGGCATGGCCAACGCACATGAAACCAACCCCAGAGGATTGGACACGGCGTGTAACCATACCACACGTCATTTACTTACTTATCTACACGACCAGCCCTGCGACACGGGCCATTTCAGACGGGAAGTACCCGGTGTCTGATGGCACGGCCTATAACGCTTACCTACACGTCGTGTACTTTAGGGAAATGGCTTGGTCATCTTGTTCTTTGTAAATTGCGCACATTTTTATTGGTTTTCCCCTATGACGTGGGAAGGAACTACGAGATACATCAACTCTGGACTTCATGACAGTGGATGTATCGATCTTTGACTCAAGGAGAGGACCCTCCGGAAATCGAGCGGGATGTGTGCGGGAACCCTAGAGCTGGTTGCGACTGTGACGACTACCGTAATGGGATCCTCCGTGGGTTCGAAGACGATGGAGACTGCACTTGGATTCTATGTGGATTCTGCAGAAAGGATGACTGTACTTGGATCCTTCGTGGGTTTGGCAGCAGTGAAGACTGTACTTGGATCCTACATGGGTTTGGCCGCGAAGGTTACTGTACTTGGATCCTATGTGGGTTCGACATCAAAAACTTCTGTACTTGGATCCTAAGTGGGTTCGTCAGAGTAGAATATTTAGAGGCTACATCTAATCATCTCCACCCCTCTTCGTAAGTAGTATACCTGTGTGAGATTTGTCTTGACTTTCTGTCATCGTTGTGATTGACTTGATTTCTTTTGTGGACTGGGTTGTGTTTTCCAATGTGGACTGGGTTGAACATGGGCTCGTGAGTTAGAGTTGAACTAGAATTGATGACTTAGGTATATGTATGGTCATATACCTATGTAGAGTTGGTTGATAATTTTTGTTTGTATCTTTCCTTTGTGGTTTATCCTTTTTGGATTCTGGGAGACATTCGAGAGTCTCAGGATCCCTACTGAGTATCATATACTCACCCCTGCATGGGTTATGCCTGGACTACATTATGTTGGATGCAGACGACAGACAACACTGATCGAGGTGGAGTATTGGGAAGCGGGACTGTACCTGGAGGTGGACTACTTGGCGGGAAGTACACGGAGTGAACAGCCAGACGCGAGGAGCTGAGAGGTCATTTTTACCCACCCTTCAGGTGGGATATCTAGAGGATGACTCAGTGGTTTCTGGTTTACTATATTGCATCTGTTCTTCCTTACATTTGTATAGTACTTTAAGTTGGGTCTGTATTCTGGCCCATTTAATTTCCAACACTTACTTTTGTATATAGTTTACTTATTTTTTACTTCAGCTTGCATACTCTGTTGTGTTTCTTTACTTATATAAAGGCAACGCTTTCCCTTTTGTTGGGATCTACGCCTTTGGTGCTAGTCGCCAAACCCTGGACTATGGGAGGCGGGCTTGGGGTAGTCACAGAACGGGCCCTGAGGATAGGTCGTGACATTTAAGAGATTTTAATCTAAAATATTATTTCATTTCTCCTAACATCAAAATATGAAAAACAATATTTATATCCTAAAACAACATACATCCTGTTTCATTGTCTTACCCTATGAATATAATACCATTAACATAAATAATCACAATGCGGAAAACCAATTTATATTCTTTTTTATATATCACTTACTATAAAATACTCAATTAGTTAATTTAAAGAATATAAAAAAATTATCCAATTTAGAATTCCATTTTCTCAAAGTTTACTTGAACCCATAAAATGACTCCATTAAATTTCACACATAGCATTCAAATTTTTCAAGAATGAATCCACACAGTTGTTCAATATTAAATTCTTCCTCTAACTCTCTATTATCAAAAGTGTACTTGAAACCCTTCTACAAAATATTATATTTTCAATGTACAGTAATAGATAAAAATATTCTGATCATTCATAGTCTTTCTAATTAAGAAAATGTCTTGATAAAATTATTACCATCAATTTATGGGAATAATTTAAAAACAATTCTTACCTTGTTATTTATCACATCACCTTTTTTATTCAACTTGTTATGAAACACCCATTTTTTTAGCAATTACATTATTAATGTCTGGGTTTTTCATCAGTTCCAATGTATCATTATTCTAAATCTAATCCAAATCTTCATTTATATAATCAATCCAATATTGATGATCCCAAGCATTATAAACTTCTTAAGGCATAACATGTGAATATAAAAAAGTATGTGAAAATAACATTGATGTTATTATATTTTTAACCTAATATTATTGACATCCAAATATAAGTTTTATTTATTCTTTCATCCTCATCCTAATATTAGATCAAAATTCTTCTTCCTCATCACATGAGAATTCAGAGTTAGAATCATAATCATGAAAATCATTAACATTAATACTAACATTAAAAAAAAGTGTCAAAATTTTCCACTTCGACTTCACTTTCCTCTATATATGAAATCTTCTATGCAATTTTTTTATTATAATACTCATTAATTTTCAGATATGTGATATAAAAATTCATTCATTCGTCATTATTATAGAACATTTATCCTATAAAATTATGTGGATAACCAAGAAATATTTCACCAAATCCTCTATAATTAAACCTCCCAATATTATCTCCATTGAATATAACAATAAATGTACTATTAAAAACCCTATGGTATTTCAAACATTAGGTTTCATTCCAATATATCTCATAATGATTCATATTAGAGTTCATCCTTTATAAACATCTATTATTAAAATACAATGGTGTTGTGATAAAATCCCTTAAAAATATCTAAAATCATCATGTTTGATCAACATTATTCACACCATTTGGACCAAAATTCTACTTCATATTTGAGGAAAACATTTTTTATGGTGTTTATAGTGAATTAACTCATGTTAAATTCCATGATTTTCAATATAATATCAAAACTAATCAATTTTATATTCTTCTCCATTATATTTTTGAAGCTTCTTCCTATATTATTCTCATTCTTTATCTTCTTTTACAATAAAACTCGTCAATATTTTGGGATACATAAATATATATTTCAAAAATATAGTACTTTTAATGAGATTAAAATCATCAATAAAGGAAATAATGTTCCTTTTTATATGTTTTTATTTCAATATCATGGGTTTAAAAATGTATGAATTTGTTATCTCAAAGGGATGAGATGAATGTATCTAATCATTATTATGAATTTTTTTTGTAATATTACCTTTCTAGTATATGGAATAACACAAATTTCTTCTTCTTGTAGTTTTTCAAATATAATGAATACTTTATACCTTTGTTACCTTTATAATATTACATTGACATGTGTTTCCCAAACGTTTATATCAGATAATATTTTAGTCTATTGTTCTTAGATAGCATGATCTATACATATCACCAACTTTTTACAAGTTTCCCTTGTTTAGTTTCCCATTTGTAATAAATTTCCCATATTTTTGACGTTTAAAATTGAAACTATATATTATGAAAATAACTTTGTTACCTTAATAAAAAAACATGTGAAACACTCATTTGATTGTGTTCCATACCATCAACAACAAGGATATTTTATATTTTAACATTTCATAAACACTTATAGTATGTCTAATTGCTCTGATTTAGAGTGACTCATCATTTTAAAATGTCATCTTACAATATTTAAATTCATTTACTATAGCAGCCCAACCATTTCATACATAGATATTACATCTTTTTAGATTAATATTCATTATATTACTCAAAAACACACCTGGGGAACATAATTGTTTGGAGTATTTGGAGACTTGGTAAACGTTCTTCTTATTTGTTGAATGATAATAAGTATCACACATATGATCATCCAACATCGAACTCTTCTTATACATACCCTACTTAAACCCATTATTCATAACATGGGGGGAAGGAATCATAATAATGGGTTATCTCATATACTTAGTAGGGGTAAATAAGGGAGATATGTAAGAATGAAATTAATTTAATGGTATCGGAACATCGGCATAATAATTAAAATCTATACCCTTCACACCAAAGAACATAATCTCAATCCATAGTAAAAATATTGGAATCTCATATGACATAGATCGTAAGAGAATCAAAGTACATGATCCATAATCGCATAACAATGGAATAGTACATAAACTTGTGGGATACACATAAGAATATGAAATCATTTACATAGATGTTAAGGATCACATTCGAGTTTAACATAGTGGAAAGGGTTTACTCCACAAATCATCATAGTAGTAAAGGTTTCACTCCCAATAATTTCAGAGTGGATAAATTAACTTAATGAACTGGTTTCATTCCGTAGTCAAGTAATGTATTTATCATGAGAAATAACTCTTTAAGAAATTAATTATATGGAGATATAGGTCCCACAGATCACATTATGAAAATAAAAAATATATGTTCCCTAATATAATAAAATATTCATCATATAATTACCGATGAAATGAAATGGGTATCATAAAATTTTCATCATATAATAAACATTTGATAACATAATTTTTTAATAATCATTTCATCATTTCATTTCAGAATAAATTAGAGAAAAAGGATTTGGTTTAATAAGAATTTTATGATGGTATAACCCGTGGAAAAGAAATGGGTTTCATAAAGATCTTATCATCATAATCCACATAGATAAAAAATATGAACGGAATCCTTGGTTTATATCACCCTAGAGAATAAGTTACATAAAAGGATGCAATGTTATATGGATAATTATTTTGAAAGATGAATCAATTGGAATGTTTCTTGATGAATCTAAATATTCTTTTAAAATAATTTTTTTAAACTAAACATATTTTTGGAAATATTTTTCATTGAAAATATTAATAAAAATCATATAAAAGGGGAATTTAAAATAATTTCATCCATTTATTTATGAAAAAACAATACATATTTAAAAAATAAACTTTTAAACATATAACATTTTCAATATCCATTTATATGGAAATATCTATGAAAACATTAAAATGGATCTATAAAAACATTAGTTGACAAAAATAAAAAATTCAATTAGAAAAAAACTTTTTGAAACATTATTAATTTTGAAAATAATTTTCTTTTAAACTAACATAGAAAAAATATAATATAAACATAAATGAAAAAATGGTCATGATGGTAGGAAATTCCCTTCATGTCGTGCACATTAAAATAAAGAGTCCACTCATATTTTTGTTAAATCCAAATAGATCATGTTTGGATAAATTAGTGAAGAATCATTTCCAAAAAATTGAAATAGATAAACATGGGATAACATTTCATCAATAACAAATTTTAAAAAATCTATAATCATTTCTAATAACATATTTAGAAAATTCGGTTTCGATGGAAAAAGGGTTTTCGATCGAAAATATGATTTTTTTGGAAACTTTATTTATAAACTCTTTATTAAATGATACAAGGAAAATTAATATGAAAACATTATTCTTGTTACATAACTAAAGTGGAATAAATTTCATGTGGTTATTGAAAGATGTATCATAATATTTTATCATCATAAAAATGTACTAAACAATCCTCATAAATGATGAGATTGTAACATAAAAGTTTCAGCACTTTGGTAACATTTAAACATAAGACCCATGATGGTATATCATTAAATTAAACATAAAATATCATGAAGTAATTAAATTAATGATACTTAAAGTCAATGGGGATGTATAAACACCGTGTCAAATAAGATATTCCCATAAAATAATCATACACTTCAAAGAAGGAAAATTGTGACGCATTCCCTTACTGTTTTGGAAACTTTTGAATAGTAAATCGCCTGAAAGAGAGATCATAAGATGCATAAATAAATCATCACATTTTTTAAGGATAATAATAATAAAATATATTTTTTTTAAGTATATACACCACATAAAATAAATAGTTAGTTAATATGAAATGCATCGCACATAAGTAAAAAAGTGAGTTGAAAATCCCGAACTATAAGATTTGTATTCCGTCACAAACATTCAAACCTATTGTATAATAAATATATGTTAATTATATATAAATTTCCAAACCATAATTATATATAGAACACCATATATGATTTACTTATATATTCTTATTTCCTTTTAATTAATAGTTCTGGGTTAAAATCATTTTCTGGGTAATAACGCCTTTGTTTTATATGTATGTTTTGATTTGTTATTATACTGGTCCTCTTAATTTGATTATGGTAACATAACAACTATAATAATAATCATGAAATAATTTTCATATTATTACATTAATTATACTTTTTAATTTTAATGATAAAAAATGGATTTGTTAAATGAAGTAAGATACAATCATTGAGACGATTGGACGTACGTACGATGACACATTCCTACCGGTAGGGATAACCCATGTGCGTACTGACCAATGTCAAGAATATTTATCTCAATTTATATCCTGTAAGCATGGTTATAATATCACTTGATAACCAATTTCATGAAAATTCTTCTCATAGGATATCCCATAAGTATGCGGCACATCACTTCAGTTAGAATATCCCAAATGTACATATTGGACAAATGTTTAGGGTAATCCATTTGGAGGATTGTTCCATTCTCATTCCATGTCACATATGTCTTCAATGTTGAAAAAACATGTGTCATATCTCACATGACAACCAAATTTACAAACATTCATGCTCAACTGTAGTAAATAGAATTAAAATATATGTGATACATAATAAAAATGAAAGATCAAACATCATATCAAGTCAAACTGCATCATAATAACAGTAATCACCATAATCAAACAAAAACAAGTTTAAATACTATAAAACCAATTCATGTGATTGAACATCAAACATTGGTCTCAATACCACACACACACACACACCAAAAATCATTACAACAAAATATATAAATCATGTGCTAATGTCAAGGAATTCATATAGCTACACATGCACACCACAAATAATGTCAATAACTTGTATAAGTGATGCGTAAAGGTTAAGAACATCATATTGGTAAAAATTAAACGTAAAAATATTATCAATATTCCAATAAGATATTCAAAAAACATAATTACATCCTACCTTAGGGGCAATGAAAACTATTGTTGAGGGATGACATTTGAGTTTAACTTCACCACTAAAACCTCGTTTCTTTCATAAATAATTTTTATTTAAAAATATGATCATCGAGATGAAACCAATAAAATTGATGGAATTTCAATACAACCAGAAATAGAGAAAATATTTATGATTAATTTTTAGGAATAAGAAGGATAATATGAGAGAGGAAGAGGGGGGGTGAAGTGAGACCCTTGAATATTTCTATTATGAGGCTCCCCCACCACCCCTTTTATATTAATTATTTGGCTCATTTATTATTATATTTAATTAATTTTATGTTACTCTATTCATATATGAATCATGGAAAATTAAAATCTTTCACTCCTCTAAGTGATGTTCCCCAATAACGTTTAATATATAAATTTATTTAATTCTTCCTCTTTAATAAATTTAATAATTTCATTAAAGTTATGTGTTATAATAAATCCATATATACATCTATGTTCCATCGATATATATACAAGATATAAATATGTATAAAAATCTATATATATATGTACACCATCACATGTATATATATATATTTGTATATTTATCGCATATATATACATCCAAATTATTTTTCTCAGATTAATAATAATAATAACAATAAATTAATTTTTTGTAATTATTATTCAATCTATGTTGTAATTATAACCAAGAAAATTTCAATCAATAACTTTAATTCAAAACAAGAAGTTAAAACATTAATCATGTTATTCCATTTATTTGGGATAATTATGAGTATCATGTGTTATTACATTGCATTTAATTGGTATAATTAATAATATGACATTAATTACATTGCCCACCACTAAAATATTTACACACTAAATAAAAAATATATTAATTAGAAGTATATTTTTTCATATTTTTTCATCCATACGAAATAAAAATTTAATAATAATAATAATATTATTATTATTATTGTTTATAGCATCCAACAAAATTAAACAATTAAATGATCATTGGGTGTGATCAGACCAAACGTCTGACACTCACAAATAATAGAGTCTACCTTGGGTAAACCCTACATTTCACACATAACGGTGGTATGATACTTCTCATATGACACACCATTTGTGAGAAATTAATTATTAATTGTATGAAAAATTTAATGAAAAATTAATTAAAAATAGTGTGGGTATTATCGTGTGCAATGTTCCAAAATACCCGACACACATAGAGGTAATACCCCAACTAGGGTAAAACCACCATTCTGAAACTAATGGAGGGATCAAATATTTTAACGGAAACTCTATTTGAGAGTTATTCAATTTTTTTGAAAAATATTAAACATATATGAATAATATGTATTTAATATTTTTATTCTACCACATTGAGAGTCTATAGGCCTCAAAATCCCATGCTGACTCATCACCTATCATAAAAATTATAATAATACAAAGTGATTTATATGACTTTTATACTTTAATAAGTCCATAATAAACATAAGTATTTCAAAATTATTTTTTTACACCGAAATATCGATAATTTATTTAAAAAATCATGATGTTACACCTTATGGAATGGTATTTGTATTTTTAAATACTATTTATGAAAAAATTTGTATAATAATGTTATAAATATCTTATATGTACATTATTTCCATCATCATGTCAAATTGTTAGAGTTGGTAATTGATGAATGAATAACATCGTTACATGAGGTGAAAGTCTATTATATAGACGAATTATGATTTCATAACCCATTTGATGGAAGTGGTGTTTGTTATAGGTAATTAACTTTGAAAAAATCTCAATATATGGAATATATTTAGGCTTCTATATGATCATTTTTTTAATAAAATTTTAAGGAGGCTGAGGAATAAATAAAACAAAAACTCTCGTTGATGAATGCCACCTCTTATTCGAGTATCCTCCTAATGTTCACACCAAAATATTTCCATGTATTAATTGATGTCAATAATAAGACTTCTATAATGAGATTATGGAATTTTGAATTTTATTTGTGAATTTATTGGTCTATCCAAATGGGTTGACATGTGAGAATAAGTGAGGGGAGTGAAATCCCTTTAAAAATTGAAGAGTGTTGTTTTCATAAATACCCAAAATTATTCAATTATAAGATGTAACTCTCATCTCATGTGGCTCGTAAACTGATTACTAATTTAGTTTTAGGATGATATAGCCAACACACAACTCTAAAAAAATAAGAAACTAATTTTTTAACTTGTTATTCCTTAGCCTTTACGTTTTACTAACTTTTACCATAAAAATTATCAACATAGTAACTAGATTTTTTTAACACTTGTAATTTTTCTGTTAAGTAAAAAATTAAGTGATAATTTTTAAATAATTCACAACAATTTATTAAAAATAAAAAATTAAATTTATGAAAAAAAAATTAACATCATGAAAATTAATTTTAACCGAGGTTCGTGTAACTCGCAAACAACTAGTTTTAACCATAATCAAAATAATTAATTTTTAACTTCTTTTACAAATTATTAAAGTAAAAAGTTAATATTTCCTAAGTAGGGAATATATATTATTCTAATTCCAAATAATGAATCAATTTTTCAAAATTCCATTAACAAATGTGGAAAATATTAATTTAAAATTAATTTTATAGAAGCGATAAGAAAATGGGTTTTCATGGAATTTTATTTCCAATGAAAATAATTTTATTATATTAAAATTAAATATAAAAAAAATTAAAATGACCTAAATTTTATTAATATATTGATAATTGATCTACATTTATATTATAACTAGTTGAACATATAATTTATATTGATAAATTATATAAACGAAATGGTTTTTTTTCAATTGAAATTTAGTATTTTAACTATTAATCAATAAACAAATATTTTCTGTAACACCCCAAGCTTCCACGGTACATTTACTTTTGAATAATGTAATAGCTTTCATTGTACGCAATATCAAGATTCTAATACACCCTGACCAATCAAACTAGCCATTATGAATATTAATACCCACTTTTTGAATTTTTATAAATTTTATCATTCAAATTTGACTTTATTTTTGGATTCGAAATATCAAAATTAGCTTATGGTGAGTTTTTGATATTTTTCTGAAAACATTCATTTTTTTATGAATAGTGAAAAACATCGATGTATTATTTAAAACCGACTTTTTATTTTAATAATTATTTAATTTATTTAAATTTATTTTATGTCAAAATAGATATATAATACCAATATTAGTTCAATTTAATTAATTGACGCCATTTTCCAAATAAAATTATATGTAAAAAATTTTATTGAACTTTTTTCTATCTTTCACCCACCTCCTAAAAGCATTTGAAAATTTGCATAATACATAATTTTTCATATTCTGTAAATTGAATTTCAAAAATCCGAGAGACACTGTTGATATCTGTAAGTAAAATTTTGTTCAATAATGTGAAAATAAGTTTTGTTGAATAGTTACTTTTGACTTTTATTTACCACGGTTAAAAGTAAATAGGGTAGTTAAAGGTAAAAAAATGTATTATTATTATTACACTAACACATGTCATAATTCTATTGGATAAGTGTATTTCTACCATAAATAACCTTAGGAATAAAAAATTATCTCTTAGGTCCACTTGGATTAAATTAGGACATTTATTATTTTTTTTATTTAAAGTAGAGGTAAAGGTGTTAAATTCTACGTTTAATAACTAAACCATTTTTAATATAGGGTTATACATAAGATACATTTGACAATAAGTATTCATTATAAAGTTAAATATATTTCCTACATATTGGTATTTTATTTATAATTTTTATACATTAAATAATTAAATTTATTTATGACACAATGACGATGCAGTAATTACTTTATTAATGAAAGATTAAAATAATCGATATTATAAATAACCAAATAAATATAATTTAAGACTTTTAATGAATTAAACTAATTTTATAGGTTAATATAACATTTTAGGGTTGAATAAATAAATTTTTTCTAAAGGAATAATGATGTTATAAATTTTAAAAAAACACCAAATAGTGTCAAAATTGACATAAAAGAGTTAAAAAACATATTATATTATTATTTGATATTCTATTCCTAAAAATTTAAGGTTCTTCTAATGGGCTTAAATAATATTATATATGTAATTAGTGAACCACTTGAGGTTCTCCTGGATGTTTTTACTATATTTATTAACCATATAATATAAAAATACTAAGAGACATCGTAAATGTCAAAATATTTAAGTAAGAGTTAAATCGAAAAGATATGTTTAATATAGTGACCCAATAATATATAAAACCTATAGTATGATTTGTTTTATACCCATCCCAACCTTATCCTAGAAATAAATCACTTTTATCCTTTAGAAACCTAAAATGATTTTATTTTATAATAATATTTCAATCTTTTCCTAAGGTTTTCCACACCGCTCTTATAAAAGGGAACTTCCACTTCACTCAAATTCACACCTTCAAAGCCATTTATCTTTTCCAAACCCTACTCAAATATCCTCTCATCTATCCTACCTTCATCCTAGATTCCTTCCTTTGGTCAGAAAGCTAGCATAAGGATCCCTTTTGATCAAATCAAAAGGAAGAACTCGCAAAATAGGTAAATATTTCATCACATCTTTCAAGTTATTTTCTTCATCCACATACTCTTTTATTGATGTTTCCATTAAAAAATAATAACTCCATTATATTATATATACTATTATGTTATTATAAAAATGGTACCATAATATTCGTTATTCTATCCATATTATAAATGACAAAATCACCATATGTTTGTATATACGGCTTACCATCTCCACGTCATGGTGTAGTTTGTCATTCAAACACTTCATTATTTGGATGGTTATAATAATGAGTATAACTGATTAAATAATAAATATAACATAATAATGATTCTTTATATATGATATACCATCCAATTATATACTATTTTTATATCAAAAGAATGATATTGTTGCTCGTGCGTACCTACGGATTACCGTCTCCACGAACGCGATGAGATTAATTTCCCCATCATAACCATTCAAGAATAATTTTAATTTGATGATTAAAAACCTTGTTTGAGATCACAATATCATTTTGTATATGAAACAAATACATCTGATCCATAACAAACACGACTTATGTAACAAAACATATAAAGGAAAACAAATTAGTTAACACCCGGAACGACGATTATACTAAAATATTATTTACAAAGAAATATTAAACGATAATATATGATATATTATTTGTTTATATGGTTCTTTTATAATTTAATAAAAATGATTTAACTATTATACAGGAGTTTAACGTACCCTCGACCAAAGAAAATTACAAGTTAAGGGTTAATTTCACAATCTCTTTATTATCCGAGATTGTTTTATACATGAGTATCTACTTGGACCTATTTTTCATCCACATCCGTGTTTCTTAAAAATGTATTTCAAAAAAAATTAATATTTAATAGACAATGGGTTAAAGTTATATATACCCTTATTTTACCTTATATTTATTTGAAAGGAATCATTCTGTCATTTTCCAAACAAGGTATTTTATGACCTTTTTGACAAAATTTATGTAATAATGATGTTTTTTAATTTATACGGTGGGTGCAGATATTTTCCTCTGTTATAACATCATTGAAGCTTCCCTTACAATCTTAAATGAATATTTCTAAAATAAATGTTTTATTTTAAATGGTTTCAAAATATAAAGAGGTATTTTTTTCAAATAGTTTTCATTTCAGCTATGTTAACATCCTTTGATGGATTTTAATCTTGTTTGAAGTTGATTTATTATGATACAAATCTTCCATATTGTATTGAAGGTTTTGTGAAATTTTTGACTTTGGATGTGTTATTTTATACCATTCATGGTTTATGGATAATGTATTGACATTTCTTATTCTAGGTTAAATACGAATGTTTATGTTATGTTTAATCCTTTTCATATGAGGAATGCATTGGACTTAGTAAGTGATGGGTGGAGCTCGCTATAGCTCATTGATGCATCAGTAGGTATCATGAAAGAAACTAGTGTCTTGGAATAATGCCTTGAGAAAATATTATTTTTAGTATTGGCACAAGTCCTTGACTATGTGGTTATAATGTCTGGAATTTTGCATTCCATTATTATGAAATTGTCTATAGATATTTCATGTGATTATTACTCTAGTACAATATCCATGGGAATAAGTAAATGGAATCATTTTAGTTCATATTTTCCATATTATGGTTAATTTTAAGTTTAAAAGGCTTTTGTTTTAGTCTTATGCATTGCCTTAAATGTTTGTTCTTATTTATAAAAGATTCAGCTATATTGTTATCCTTACGGAGCATCTGATCTCATCCCTTTCTATGTATTATTTTTCCCAGGATACGAAGAAGTATATTATGAATGACCTGCATGGATTTTCTAAGGGATTTGATTGTGGTATATGGGGACAATGTTTTTGTGGTTTTTCATTTTATAATATAATGTAAAACTTATGAATGTATCTAGTGCTTCCAAGGCTACTAAACTGATCAGTCTTTCGGTACATGATTTCCTTGTATCATGGAAATGTTATGTAATAATGCATCGAATCGGGGTAACTAGGGTTGGGGCATTACAGTTGGTATCAGAGGAAGTTTAGTACAAACCATGGAAACTAAATTTAGAAAAACTCTAATTAGAGAACGTTACCCAAAGATAGACATTGAGGATTAGTATATAAGAACGTCCTATAATTTTGGTAATGTAGAGATTTTGTGAGTTTTATGAGAAATACATCCCTGTCCAGATACAAGCAGATAGAGTTGGCTCTGGCCCAGATATACCTAGGGGTAAAACCCAAAAACACCTCTTTGAGCAACACTCGAACTGGAACTGGTGCATGAAAACGGGCCTTGCTGCACTCTTGGTTACGATACTCTCAAGGGATATGCTTAGGACAATTTTCCTTTTATTTACAAACCATTATGAATGATTTATAAGTATATACCTCCTATAAGAAAACATCTTTATGATTATGGATTATATCCATAAACTATTCAATTTATGTTAAGTGTTTTACATGTTTGGAATTATGTATTGCGACTCATATACTAATCTAGTGTATGATATTATTTAGAAATGGCACCTAGTGGAAGGAATGGAAACTGTATCTATGCACGTAATCATTGTAGGGATTTCCCTCTCATTCAAGATAATTATAGTGGAGCTGGTGATGCAACTGGTGTTGATCAGCTAATCACCATACTGGGAGAACTCACTCAGGTTATGAATAATAAACTTACCCGTATGGAGTGCCCTAATCCACAATGCGGAGGATCAATGTTATTCAGATTCATTGGGTAAAAAAAACCAACATTCAATGGGACTACAAATCAATTTTTAGTTGAGAAGTGGATAAGTTTTTTAGAGAAAATATTTAATTCTTTGGGGATTAGCCAAAGGGAAAACGTTGTCATGGCAGTTTATCGCCTCACTAGAGATGCTGATCAATGGTGGTCATTGATTCAAAACACAAAGGAATATGAAGAAGTATCAAGAATGGAATTAATGGATTTTAAAGAACTTTTATTATTAAAATGATTTTCTCATGACCATTGAGTAGATATGGAAAGATAATTTTTGAGTCTAAGGAAAAATGAGAATGAGAATGTGGAAAAGTATGAGGCTAACATTACAAGGTTATCAAGCCATACTGCATATTATATACGTAAACCAAGAAGTAAGATTGAACGTTTCTTTTATTGGTTAATAAAATTTCTCTGTCGAGGATTAGTGTCATGATCATTCTCATCGTACAAAGATATTGTCTCATGTGATATCAAGACAGAAAAAGAATTCTCAAAGTCATATGACTTTAAAGCAAAGAAAGAGAATAAGAGATCAGCATAACACTCTTGAATTGATAATAAGGGGAAGAAGGGAAAAGTTGAATATCCATCTTGCAGTAAATGTGGGAAGAAAAACCCTGGTACGAGCTGAACGGAATGGGAGTCTGTTACAAGTGTGGTGAAAAAAGACACCATGCTCGTGATTGAAAAGAAAAGAAAGAGGATCTTAATGTTGAATGCCATAATTGTAGAGAAATGGGGAATTATTCAAATGAATTTCATAAGTGCAAAGTAAAAATAACTCATAAAATTCTATGGGATCAAGTCCAGTCTTATGATATCACTAATTCTGAGGTTGAAGCTCTTAAAGACGTTGTGGAAGGTAATTTAATGGTATCTTCAAGTTTAGAAAAAGCTTTATTTTATTCAGGATCATCACATTGTTTCATATCTTCCCAATTTTCTAAGAAAATTAGATGTTTCAAATTTGATTTAACAAGGGAGTTGTCAGTAAAAACTCTTAAAATAAGTATCATTGCAATGAAGATTTGGGAATCAGTTCATGTTAATGTATATAACTGTTATTTATCTACGGATCTCATCATCATACCCATGTTTTAATTTGATATAATCCTCGGTATGGATTGGCTTTTAGACCATGATTCTAAAACTTATTGTAAGAAGAAGGAGGATACAATTTTCGATGAATATAATGAGTACCTTATCTTTAGAGAAGATACATCACCATCTGATAATTATCTAGATCCTCCCCCATTAGCTCAACTAAGTTCAATTATTGGGGAGGAAGAGAATGAAATAACTATTGGTGAGGAAAGAAATGATCAAATAGTGGACGTACCTATTGTGAAAGAATATGTTGGTGTGTTTCCAGAAGATTTACCTAGACATCCTCCAAAACAATAAATTGAGTTTTCCATTGACTTAATTTCTGGTTCAAGGCCCATATCGAAGACCCCTTATAGAATGTCCACTGTGGAATTAGTGGAACTAAAGAAACAACTAGAGGAATTGATTAATAAGGGATTTATTCATCCTAGTGTTTATCTATGGGGATCCCCTATTTTTTTTAAGAATAAAGATGGATCTATGAAGTTGTGAATTGATTATAGGGAGATCAATGCTAAAAAAACAAAGAACAATTATCCCCTAACTCTCATTGATGATTGATTTGACCAACTTCAGGGAGCTCAATATTTTTCAAAGATTTACGTTTGATCTGGATACCATCAATTGTGTGTGAAGAAGGAAGGAATTCTAAAAACAACATTTTGAACTACGTACAGGCATTATGAGTTTATAGTAATTCCTTTTGGGCTAACTAATGCACCCTCTGTTATCATCGATCTAATGAAAAATGTTTTCAAGGAATATCGTGATAAATTTGTAGTGGTATTTATTGATGATATCCCGGTATACTCCAAAAGCGTCGAAGATCATGAAAATCACTTGTGCATTATCCTAAGGACTCTTATAAGAAATAAATTATTTGGGAAATTTTGAAAGTGTGAATTTTGGCTTCAGAAGATTTATTTTCTTGGCCATATTGTCTCTAAGGATGGATTCTCTATTGATCCTTCAAAAACCAAGGCAATCCAAGAATGGACATCACCGATGAGTATAACTGAGGTACACAATTTTATTGGTTTAGTAGGTTATTATTGATGTTTCATCCAAAATTTTTCCTGATTGGATAACCCATTATCCAAGCTCACATATAAAGGGGTTAATTTTTTTTGGAAAAAAAGAGTGTTAAGAATGTTCTGAAGAACTGAAGAGATGATTTGTCAATGCTCTTATCATTACTCTACCAATAGGGAATGATGGGTTTTTTATTTATAATGATTCTTCAAAGAAAGGACTTGGTTGTGTCCTTATACATAATGATAGAGTTATTGCCTATGGATCATGGCAGCTAAAAATTCATGAACAAAACTATCCCAAGCATGATCTTGAGTTTGTAGGTGTAATCATTGCTCTGAAGATATGGAGACACTAACTCTATGGTGAAAAATTTGAGAAATATACCGATAACAAGAGTTTGAAGTATATTTTCTCATAGAAGGAACTCAGCATGAGGCAAAGATGATGGCTTGAACTACTCAAGGATTATGATTGCATTATACACTACCACCCAGGGAAGACAAATAAGGTGGAAGATTCTTTGATCAGAAAGTATCATGTTGTTATGAATAAGATGAGATTTGAAAGGGATCCTATGTACATAGATATAGTAAATATGGATATGGGAATAATCATGGAAGGTGAAACATAGATACATTTTCAAATGGTTTCCAAACAATCTTTATAAGAAAAGATAATAAGTTTTCAGGATGATGATGAGGAGTTTCAAAAGAAAATTAAATCTGTGAATAACGTGAGATTGATTGAATTAGTATATGAAGATGGGATTTTGAAATTTGGGAATAGACTTTTTATTCCCTATTGACTTGATCTAAAAAGGAAATTGTTGAATGATGCCCATAACTCCAATTTCTCTATAAACCTTGGTAGTACAAAGATGTGTAGAGATTTGAAGGAACATTTTTTTGTGGGACAACATGAAGGGGGATATTGCTGATTTTGTGTCATGATGTATGGTGTGTCAATAAGTGAAATATGGAAGGCAACATCCTCGAGGAGAATTAAACCTCTTCCCCTACCTGAGCGGAAATGGGATTATATTACGAGGACTTTGTCATGGGGCTACCAAAGACTCCTTGAAGAAATGATGCAATATGTGTCATCGTTGATCTTTTTACCAAGTCAGCACATTTTCTTGCTGTAATAGAATATTTACCACCTGAACGTATATAAATACTATATATTAATGATGTTATAAGAATTCATGGAGTAACAGTATCGATTGTTTCTGATAGTGATCCACGTTTTACATCAAGACTCTGGAAAAGTCTTCATTAATCCCTGGATACTGAACTTCATTTGAGTACTACCTACCACCCACAAACTGATGGAAAATCAGAATAGAATATTAAAACCTTATAAGACAAGTTGAGATCTTTCTCACTTGACTTTCAAGGTATGTGGGATCAATATTTACATCTGGTATAATTTTCTAATAATAATAGATTCCATTCAAGTATTCAGATGGCACCATATAAAGTGTTATATGGATAGAGATGTCGCACACCAACTTTTTTGGATGATGTTGGTGAAAGAAAACTTGTAGGCCCAGAACTTGTGGAGTAAATGATGGAAAAGGAGAAGGTTATCCAAACCGACATCAAAGCAACTCAAAGTAGGAAAAAGATATATGCTAGTAAATGAAGGAATTATTTGGAATTTCAAGTAGGAAATCATGTTTTCTTGAAGGTATCTTGATGGAAGGGTGTTATAAGATTTGGTAAGAAGGGAAAATTGAGTCCCAGGTACATCAGACCTTTCAAAATTCTAGAACTAAGTGGGTTTGTAGCTTACCATTTGGAAATGCCGCCAAGTCCCTCCAAAGTTCATGATGTGTTCCATGTATTACTATGGAGAAAATAAATGCCAGACCCAATGCATGTACTCACCTATGAAAATTAGAACTAGAACCCAATCTATCATATTGCGAAAATCCTATCAGAATTCTTGATACCATAGATCAATTGTTGAGAAACCGTACGACTCATCTGGTAAAAGATCTATGGAGAAACCATAAGTTGGAAGAGGCAACATGGGAACCCGATTAAATTATGATGAAGAACCACCAGAATCTTTTTATGTAGCAATATTTTAGAAAATTTTAGGAAGATATTATTTGGAGGGGAGAATGTATCACCCTATGCTTCCACGATATGTTTCCCTTTGAATATTTCAATATCTTGCATTATACACAACTTCAAGATTCTAACACAACACGACCAATCAAACTAGTCGTAATGAATAGTAATACCAACTTTTTAAAATTTTATAAATTTTATTTTTCAGAATCAACTTCATTTTTGGATTTGGAATATCGAAATTAGCTTAAGGTGAATTTTAGTTATTTTTTTCAAAACATTCATTTTTTGATGAATAGTGAAAAGCACTATGTTATTGTTTAAACCCGATTTGTTTTTTATTTAAATTTATTTTAAGTCCAAATAGATAAATAATACCAATAATAGTTAAATATAATTAATTTGAGTCATTTTTATATTAAAATTAGATGTATAAAAGTTTATTGAACTTTTTACCATCTTTTACCCACCTCCTAGGAGCGTTTGCAAATTTGTATAAAACATGATTTTACTGCTTCTGTGAATTGAATTTCAAAAATCCGAGAGACACGGCTGATATCAATAAGTAAAATGTGTTTCAATATGATGAAAATAATTTTTGGTGAATAATATCTTCTGACTTTTATTTACCACGGTTAAAAGTAAATAGGGTAGTTAAAGGTAAAAATTGTATTATTATTACCCTAACACATGTCCTAATTCTATTAGATAAGTGTATTTCAACCAAAAACAACCTTAGGAATAAAATTTATCCTTTAGGTCCTCATGAATTATATTAGGACATTTATTTCTATTTAATTTAATGAACAGTTAAAAAATTTTAAATTCTAAGTTTAATAACTAAACCATTTTTAATATAGGGTTGTACATAAGATAAATTCAACTATAAATACTCATTATAAAGATAAAAATATTTCCTAGATATTGGTATTTTATTCATAATTTTTATCCATTAAATAATTAAATTTATTTATGACACAATTGTGATGTCGTAATTACCTTATTAATGAAGGATTAAATGAATTTTTTTCGATGTAATGATGCTGTTATAAAATTAAAAAAAACAAAATACCAAATAGCGTCAAAATTGACATAAAATGGCATTTAAAACAAATATTATATTATTAATTGATATTCTAATCATAAAAATATATTGTTCGACCAATGGCTTAAATAATATTGTATATGTCATTAATGAACCACTTGATGTTCTCTTGGATGTTTATAGTATGTTTATTAACCATATAATATAAAAATACAAAGAGACATGGTAAATGTCAAACTATTTAACTAAGAGTTATATTTAAAATATAAGGTTAATATAGTGATCCAAACCAGTCTAAAAACTAGTGGTTGAGTTGTTTTAGACCCATCCCCACCTTATCCTCAAATTAAATCATTTTTGAGATATTACGAACCAAAAATGATTTTATTATAAAATAATATTTCAATCATTTCCTAAGGTTCCCCTCACCCCTTTTATAAAAGGGAACTTCCCCTTCTCTCAAATTCACACCTTCAAAGCCATTTGGATCGGCCAACCCCTACCCAAATATCCTATCAACTATCCTACCTTCATCCTAGTGTCCTTCCTTTGGTGATAATTCTAACCTATGGATCTCTTTTGATCAAATCAAAAGAAAGAACCCGAAGAAGAGGTAAATATTTCATCACATCTTTCAAGTTATTTTCTTCTTCCACTTACACTTTCTTTGTTGTTTTCATTCTAAAATAATAACTCCAGTTAATTCTATATACTGTGATGTTATTATAAAAATGGTACAAAAATATTCATTATTCTATCCATCCTATAAATGACAAAGTCACCATACCTGCATACGTACAGCTTACCGTCTCCACGTCGTGGTGTAGTTTGTCATTCAAACACTTAATTATTTGGATGGGTATAATAATGAGTATAACTGATGTAAATAATTAATATAACATGATAATGATTCTGTGTATTTGATATACCAACCAATTATATATGATTTTAATATCAAAAGAATTATTTTGTCGCCCGTGCGTACGTACGGATTACAGTCTCCACGAACACGAAGATATTAATTTCCCCACTATAACCATTCAAGAATAATTTTAATTTGATGATTAAAAATAATGTTTAAAAACATAATATAATTATTAATATGATTCAAATACATCCTATCCATAATAAATAAGACTTATGTAACAAAACATATAAAGGAAAACAAATCAGTTAACATCTGAAGCGACGATAATAGTAAAATATTATTAACAATGCAATATTAAAAGATCATATATGATATCATATTTGTGTATATAGTTATTTTATAATTTAATAACAATGATTTAACTATTATGCTAGTGGTTAACATAGCCTTGACCAAATAAATGTATAACGTAAGGGTTAATTTCACAATCTCTTTATTATCTAAGATTGTTTTATACCTGAGTATCTAATGCGACCTCTTTATCATCCACATCCGTGTTTCTTAAAAATGAATTTCAAAACATTTTTACTGTTTAATAGATAATAGGTTAAAGTAATTTACACATATAGTTGACCTTATATGTTTTTTAATGGAATCTTTCCGTCATTTTCCAGACAATTTACTTTTTGACCTTTTCAACAAAATTAAAGTAAGAATGCCTTTTTTTACTTATGGTTGGTGTGGTTATTTCCGCTGTTATAAAATCTTCGAATATTCCCTTACATGCTTACAATAATATTTCCAAAATAAACGTTCTCTTTTAAATGGATTCAAAATATAAAGAGGTATTTCGTTCAAATAGTTTTCAGTTCATCTATGTCATCATCCTTTGATAGATTTTAAATTTGTTTGATGTTGATTTATTACGATACATATCTTCCATATTGTATTGAATGTTTTGTGAATTGTTTGACTATGGATGTGTTATTTTATTCCATTTATGGTTTATGTATAAAATATTTACATTTCGTATGATAGTTTTAATATGAAGGATTATGATATGTTTATACCTTTGCATATGAGGAATGCATTGAACATAGTAAGTGAGGGGTGGATCCTACTATAGCTCCTCGATGCATTGGTAGGTCTAATTAAACAAACTAGTGTCTTGGCAGAAGGCCTTGACAAAATCTTATTTTTAGTCTTGCTACAAGGCCTTAAATATGTGTAAATGAAGTCTGGAATTATGCATTCCGTCATTAAAAAATTGGCTATTGATATTTCAGGTGATTATTCAACTAGTATAATATCCATGTGAATAAGTAGATGGTATTATTTTGATTCATATTTTCCCTATTATGAAAAAAATTAAGTTTAAAAGGCTTTTCTTTTAGTCTTATACATTGCCTTAAATTTTTATACTTACTTATGAATGTTTCCTCTATATTGTTACAATTACTGAGCATCTGATCTCACCCCTTTCTATGTTTTATTTTTTCAAGATGTGATGAATTTTATTATGAATGACTTGCAGGGATAGTCTAAGTGATTTGAGTGTGGTCTATGTAGACAATGTCGTTAGTTTTTTATTTTATAATGAAATGTAAAACTTATGAATGTATCATGTGCTTCCATGTCTACTAAACTTATCGGTCTTTTGAGACATGATTTCCTTGTATCATGCCAATGTTATGTAATAATGCACCGACTCTGGGTAATTGGGGTCGGGGTGTTACGTTTTCAAAAAAATATAAAAAATCACACTCTAATGGAATTTTGATATAAAGATTTAAAAAATAAACATTATTTTTTAAAATTAATTTCATAAAAGGGTTAATAATTAGTTTTAATAAAATAATCATTCAAGATAGTGAAAACATTATTTTTTAGAAAAATATAAATTTTAACCATAAAATATATTTATTCATATATTTAGTGTCAAAAACATTATTTGAAGGTTAAATATTTTATTGAATATATATTATATAAATTTTAATAAAATCATTCACCAAAAGAGAATTATTTTATTCATTGAGGAAAAATTCATTTTTTGGGATAAAAATTATTTTTGAGAAAATGAATTACTTTATTTTCATTTTTAATAAAATTTTCACCAAATAATTCATTTTATATACTCATATAAACCATATATTTTCATAATTTAGTTAATTATATTCATATCAACCATTTTAATATCTAGGTTCTAAATATCATATAAAAATATATTCATTATATGTAATGTTTAATTTAAATTTGGTGTTACCTGTATCGTAAGTATGACAACCCTGCTTTTATTACAAACATAAACATGATTTATTACATAAAACTTCACTTGATAAAACAAGGAAGTTTAAGAGGTTTAGTGTCTTTGGGGATTAGGATAATTACATAAAAAACATAAAACATTAAATACAACATCTTTATTGAAAACTTCCTTTACCTGACCACTACATTCCCTCGTACTTAGAATTGCATGGGATAACCTGAGGACATGCATAAGAGAAGGGTGAGCTATAAAGCCTAGTAAGGGATTACACATGGAATAACATGAGGATTACAATACATGTTATAAAATAGGCATATAAATAGATCATAAAAGAAACATGAACATAAAGGCATGATAAAGCATGATAATCATAACATGGAAATGTGGCAACAACACTTAACATGGAATTAGCATGAGCCAAGGCTCATTGCACATAGAGCATGAGTAAATCCTAATTGCACATGAAGCACGACTAAACCCTCATTTCACATGAATTAGCATGATTAAACCCTCATTTTACATGACATATCATGATACTATACTTTAGTCAATGCATTGGAGCTCTATAAGGGCGCACCCTTCTTAAACATTTCATTTCATGCATAAGTGTGCCACATGGATCATAAAACACAGATTCATAAAACATAATAATTTATTCCATGATAAAGGAATGTGGAATTAATATATGAAACTTTTTAATCAATAATTAAATGTTCATAAAGGTGAATACCCTTGATGGAGAAATGGTCATGGTGTCCACTACACAATGGCATTGGCTTAGAAAATCAGTGTGATTTCAGCAGCGTAACGACGTGACATAAGAATTCATAAAAATGGTTGATGAGGGAGAAAGGGGTTCCTCATCATATTTACATGTAATGGACAGTAAGGAAGCCATAAATATACATGTCCCAACAATTTTAATGGAATTTAGATTCATGATAAAAATTATTGCTTGAATGTAAAAGAAGAGAGAGAAGTTTCTTTCGAAATTTCGGCATAGTAACGGGTGCACATGGGAGGAATTTAATGAGAGATAAAGGGGTGTCCCATAATTCAAACAATAATAGTGAAGTATGGGGGAGGTGATAAACCATACCCCAACATTCATAATTGAAATTAAAATGGCAATACACCTTAATGAAAATTGACAAAAATGAGAAAGGAAGAAAAAACCCTTACATGGAAGTGTGCTTCCAAAGGCTAAGAAGAGGCTTGTGAGAGGCTTCTTGGGAGATTGGGGAACCTCGGGAGGATTATAAAGATAGTAGGGCAGAGGTTTGATGAACTCCAAAGGCTTTTAGTGGGGAGGAAGTGGGAGATTGGGAGGGTTTATATAGGAAAGGTGAGGGAATTCTTTATTATTTAGGTTTGGGTCCCCTCACAATAAATTAATCCAAACCAAAAACCATCCCATGGTTTTTGCCCATGATTTTTGGAAAAGGGAAGAGTAAAAAAATATTTTATAAGGCCAAAGTCCCAAATTCTTAAAATATTAGGGTTTATTATGTAGAGATGAGTCACACTCTCGTGGAAATTAATTTAAAAAGGCAAGGTGTTGAATAAGTCTTGAGGGGTCCATTAATGCTTTGAAAAGTAAGTCAAACAAACCCAAAACCACATTATTTAAATGTTAAAGCATATATTGGCCAAACATAAAGATTATATTATTTTATTACATCACTATTGGGTTATTATGATGTCATAAAACACATTATATATTTAAATGGTATTTAATGTTTACCCAAAAATTTGACTATCTCAAAAAGTTATGAAAAATTCACCATTAGATAATTTTGATGTCCTGATTCCAGAAATAAAATTTATTTTATCTAAATAATTTTCTAAATATGTTAATTTTCACTTTTAAAATAAAAACTAACATTTATAAAAAATTCACGGGTTTTGATAGAAATGGCTTTCAAACCATAATAAAAATTATAACTGCATTCATAAAACTATAAGATCATTTATATTTAATTAAAATTAATTTAATAATAATAAAATTATGTTATTAAAATATTATTTAATTCAAAAATAACTTAATTTAATAAAATATATTTCTTAATTAAATAATAACTAAAAACACTATTTCTACTTTAAAAACTATTTACAATGTATCAAAAATGACTAGAAGTTATATTCATTGTTATATACATAAATAATGTACATGAACATAGTACTACTTAATTGTTACATAACCCCTTAAAATAGCAGCATAATACCTAAGGGTAAGGTGTGCGATGGTGACAGACTCTTGGGGTGGCTCGGATAACATCGCTCGAGTGGTAATTTCAATCAACTTCCACTTTTCCTGTAGACGGTCGCATTCGAGCTTGACATGATGAAGCTCAGCTTGGGCTTGGTCAAGAGAGAAGCCCAAAGATTCCGCCTCTTTTTCAAGGTACGAAAAATGGGCTTCGTATGGGGAAATTCTACTGGATGAGGCCATCACTTCCTTTTTCTGAGTAAAATGGATTTGTTAAAGTCCTATATTTATTCTAATCATGTGATCACTGTTAAACGGATATATTAGCAAAGGGAAAAAATTCATAACATAAAACCAAAGATGTTGACATTTTATATAAACATAAAGAGACATTTAATTAGATCAAGTGGTATTTCTATTAATGAAACTTTGGGTCGTTACAATATTCCCCCTTTACGAAATTTCTCCCTCGAAAGTTTCCTTTTCCCACACTAAAACAAATGTGGGTAACTCAGCTTCATCATATCCTCTGATTCCCAAGTCGCTTCTCCAAACATGTTGTTTCTCGAAAACACCTTGACGAGGGGCAATGTCTTATTTCGTAGAACTTTTTATCTACGATCTAAGATACTCACTGGTTGCTCCTCATAAGAGAGATCATCTTCCAATTGCACCACCTCAGAAGAGAGTACATGTGAAGGGGCCGGTATGTACTTCTTTAAGAGGGATACATGAAAGAAATCATGTACTTTGGCCATGGTAGGTGGATGTGCTAGTCGATAGTCCACAGCCCCAACATGATCAAGAATCTCAAAGGGGCCAATGTACCTTGGAATTAACTTCCCTTTCTTTCCAAACCTCAAGACCTTCTTCCATGGAGATATGCGTAGAAAACCATGTCTCCATCTTAAAACTCAAGGTCTCGTCAATGGTTAGCTGCATAACTCTTATGTCGACTTTGATCTGCCTTGATATGCTGCTGAATGGTTTTCACCTTCTCCACCATTTCTTCGACCATTTCTGGTCCAATCAGCTTACATTCACCGACCTCATCCCAACATGCCAGTGTTCTGCACCATTTCCCATACAGGGCTTCATATGGTGCCATTCAGATGCTCGAGTGGAAACTATTGTTATAAGAGAACTCAACCAGAAGAATATGTTGATCTCATCCACCTTTAAAGTCCATTGAGCACGCTCTCAACATATCCTCAAGTGTTTGGATAGTCTGCTCGGATTGGCCATCAGTTTGAGGATGATAGGCCGTACTAAAGTTCAGTTCAGTATTCAGAGCATGTTGAAGACTCTTCCAAAACTTAGAGGTGAATCTTGGATCTCGGTCAGACACAATATATAGTGGTACTCCATGAAACCTCACCACTTCCCTGATATATATATCCACGCCAGTTGATCCAAAGAGAAATCTTCCCGAATAGAAATAAAGTGTGTGGTCTTTGTAAGACAATCCACAACAACCCTGATTGCATTGTTGCCTTGGGATGTCCTTGGAAGTCCGGTGACAAAGTACATGGTGATGTTATCCCATTTCCATTATGGTATGGGCAATGGTTGCATCATCCCCTTAGACTTCTTCCTTTCTGCCTTCACTTACTGGAACACCAGGCACTTTGATGTATATTCAGCGATCTCCCTTTTCATATTATCCCACAAAACGTTTTCTCAGAGATCCCGATACATCTTTGTGCTCCCTGGTTGAATAGATAAATTTGAACTATGTGCATCATCCAAAAGTTCCTTCTTCATCTCCAGACATGATGGAACACATAACCTTTTCCCAAACTGCATAATTCCATCTTCATTAACATTAAACTCCGAGGATTTTCCCTTTTTGATAGCTTCCACTTTTTCTTGAATTCCCACATCATCCTTTTGAGCATCCTTTAACCTTTCCAAAAGAGATATTTGAGCAATAATTTGTAAAAGGATGGATGATGTTCCCTTCTTTATGATTCCCAAGTCCATCTTCATCAAGTCTAAGAATATTGGATCCTTCTCAATTATCATCATTGATAGAATCGTTGGGTCCTTTCAACTTAGGGCATCTGCCACCTTGTTCGCTTTCCCATGGTGGTAATGTATTGAACAGTCATAATCCTGGATGAGATATATCCATCTTCTCTGGCACATATTAAGCTCTTTCTGTGTTAATATATATTTAAGACTTTCGTGGTCATTATTTATCTCACATTTCTCCCCATAGAGATAATGTCGACAAATTTTCAAGGAAAAGATCACAACCACCAACTCCAGAGCATGCATTGGATAGTTTCTCTCATGGATTTTCAACTTCCTTGAAACATAGGATATCACTTTATCATTCTGCATCATCACACATCCAAATCCCTTCTTTGAAGCATCACTGAATACCATAAAAGTTCCCCACTTGTGGGTAAAGTGATCATGGGCGTAGTGATAAGCCTCCTTTTCAACTCTTTGAAGATTTCTTCGCATTCATCACTCCAATAAAACTTTACTCCTTTTCGAGTTAGCTTGGTAAGAGGGTTGGACAATCATGAGAAATTTCTCACAAATCATCGATAATATCCACCTAACCCCAAGAAGCTACGGATATCCATTACCGATGTTTTCCTCAGCCATCCCTCAATTGCATCTGTTTTGGAGGGGTCCACAGATATCCCATTGCTTGTGATGATATGGCCCAAGAATGAGAACTCCTTCAACCAGAACATACACTTGTTGTACTTTTCATAGAGCTTCTCCTTGCGCAAAGTCTCTAGTACAGTTTCTAAATGCTCCTCATGATACTCCTGGGTTTTGTAGTATATTAGAATATCATCTATTAATACTACCACAAATTTGTCAATGTAATATCTAAAGACTCTATTCATCAAGTCCATGAATATTTCTGGAGCATTGGTGAGTCCAAAAGTAATTACTATGAATTCATAGGGCCCATATCTTGTGCGAAAAGCAGTCTTGGGGATATCTTCCTTCTTCACCCTTACTTGATAATATCCCAACCGCAAGTCCACCTTGGAGAAGTATTGTACTCCACGCAACTAGTCGAACATATCATCAATTCCTGGGAGAGGATTCTTTTTCTTTATCATTATTTTTTTAAGTTCACGATAATCGATACAAAGCTGCATTGACCCATCCTTCTCCTCGACGAAGAGGACTGGTGCACCCCATGGAGAAGCACTTGGGCGTATAAACCCTTTATCCAGATTCTCCTGTAGTTGTTTCTTAAGCTCTTCAAACTCAACAAAAACCATTCTATATGGTGTCTTGGATATTGTTAATGCCCCAAGTATAAGTTCAATTGAGAACTCGACATATCTTATTGGAGGAAGACCAGGCAGTTCCTCGGGAAACACTTCAGCGAACTCCCTCACAATAGGCATTTTTTCTTGGATGGTTTCTTCCTTGGACTCAATCATCTGAGCCAGATGCGCATTCTCATAAGGCATTAATATCCATGCTTGAGATGATGGAGCTAAATGATATTCATCTTCCTCCTTACACTTGTAAAGAATCGGGGGTCGATTCTCCATATGGAGTGTGATTTCCCTCTCCTGAAAATTTATGTTGTCTCTATATAAGGAAAGCCAATCCATGACAAGAATTGCATCAAATTCCACCAGAGGGAGTATGACGAGGTTCTTCGGGAGATTCAATCCAGAAAATATAATAGTGGAGGAATTATATTCAAGGGATGCAATGATTTCCCCATTTTCCATACTCACCGAAATCATTACTTCCATGATTTGTGGTGGTGCTGGGATTATCCTGCTAAACTTTCGAGATATAAAAGAATGCATAGAACCTGAATCAAAAAGTACGTTCGGTATTATTGAATGAATAACTAGCGTACCTATCACCACTTCATTGTCGGGGTTCACTTTGGCAGAAGTGATGGAAAAATCTCTTCCTTTCTGCCTTGGAGGTTGTTGGTTGTCTCCAAAAACCATTGGATTAGGGCACTGATTTGAAAATTGACCTTGTTCTTTTCATTTGTAGCATTGAACAATACGTTGAGGTTCGAACGGAGCATTCCTCTCCTCTGTCGCAGCAGTGGGTCTTTCTTGCCGACAGTTAACAGCTAGGTTCCCTTCTCTTCCACACCTGAAGCATTTTCTAGTCCCCTTAAGGCAATTTCCAGGGTGCTTCTTTCCGCACTTTTGGCAAGTGGGGTGCTGGATCTTCTTAGCACCGTTGGATTTATCCATCGGACCACCAGCATTGAAGTCCACCTTACGCTTCTTGTCCCCATGATACCCCTGTGATTCCCCGATCTCCATTTCAACCTTAAGGGCACATCAGACAATTTCCTCATAGCTGTCGAAGTCACGGATCACTAATGCTTTCCACAGGCTGGGCTTCAGCCCACCAAAGAAGTGGTCAACTTTGCATTCAGGGGTAACGACAAAGCCAGAAGCGTATCGTGCAAGCCTTGTGATGTTTGCCTCGTACGCTCCAACAGATTCTTCATCTTTTTTCATGAGGGAATATAAGTCCCTTTCCATCCTAAGCCGGAGGGTTCGTGGATAATATTTATCAAAAAACAACTTACAGAAATCCTTCCATTCCAATGCCTCGATCTCCTCCCCGGGCTTCGTATTTTTGATCAACATACACCATTGATCATCTTCACCCTCTATACGATAAGCAGCTAGGAGAAACTTTTCTTGTTCAGAACATTGATGGATGGAGAATATCTTTTCAATGGAGTTGATCCATTGTTCAGCGATCGTGGGATCGGATGATCCACTAAAAGTAGGAGGCCTTTGCCTCATGAAGCTCTTGATAGAAACTTGTTCTATCATAGGGGGGGGGTTTGGACGTTCCTCTTGACCTTTTTTTTCTATTCAAATCTTGAGTAAGCTGAGAGAGAAGCGTGACAAAGTTCGTGATTCCCACTCCCATTGGATTGGGCATCTCCTTAGTACAGTCATCTCACTGATCTTCACAACGGTTGTTAGCCCAAGTCCTCCTATCACCGGCCATTGGCTGGAATAAAAGGAAAGTTAGGGGTGACACATAAAGGTTAATTAAAACAAAAAAGTTGATGACTTATAAATAAACTTTTATTTCCTTAACTCATGAGTCTATAGGCTTCAATCTAGGATTTTCATGATCTACTTTCTAACATATATTCTTAGGGGCATTTTTTTAATTCCCTTAATAAGGGTTCATACTAAGCTTGTGAATTTATCAAAACATATCCCCTGGGAGTGTCGTAACCAAGAGTGCATCAAGGACTGTTATCGTGCACCAGTTCCCGTTCGAGTCTAGCTCAAAGCAGTGTTTTCGGGTTTTACCCCTAGGACACATCTGTGCCAGAGCCGCCTCAATCTCCTCATATGCAGATAGGGATGTATTTGTTTGATAAACCACTTACTCAGTACTTACCAAAACTTAGGGATGTTTTTATTATACTTAGTCTTGTATCTAAGGCTTTACTATGGTTTCCTAATCCTAATCCCAAAAATAACTAAACCTATCCTCTGATACCAACTATCAAAACCCTACTTTTATTACAAACGTAAACATGAATTATTACATAAAACATTACTTGATACAAAAAAGAAGATCGAGAGGTTTAGTGTTTTTGGGGATTAGGATGATTACATAAAAAAACTTAAAACATTAAATACAACATCTTTATTGAAAACATCCTTTACATGACCACTACATTCCCTCATACTTAGCATTGCATTGGATAACCTGAGGACATGCATAAGAAAAGGGTGAGCTATAAAGACCAGTAAGGGAGTACACATGGAATAACATGAGGAGTAAAATACATGTTATAAAATAGGCATTTCAATAGAGCATAAAATAAACATGAACATAAAGGAATGATAAAGCATGATAATCATAACATAGAAATATGGCAACAACACTTAACATGGAATTAGCATGATCCAAGGCTCATTGCACATAGAGCATGAGTAAATCCTCATTGCACATGAAGAATGAGTAAACCCTCATTGAAATTGAATTAGCATGAGTAAAAACTCATTGCACATGATGTATCATTATACTATACTTTACCCAATGCATTGGAGCGCTATAAGGGTGTACCCTTCTCAAACATTTCATTTCATGCATAAGTGTGCCACATGGATCATAAAACATGGATTCATAAAACATAATCATTTATTCCATGATAAAGGAATGTGGAATTCATACAAGAAACTTTGTAATCAATAAGTAAATGTGCATAAATGTGAAAACCATTGATGAAGAAATGGGCATGGTTTCCACTACACAATGGCATTGTCTTAGAAAATAGGTGCGATTTCGGCAGCGTAACGGTGTGACATAAGAATTCATAAAAATGGTTGATGAGAGAGAAATGGGTTCCTCATCATATTTACATGTAATGGACAGTAAGGATTCCATATAGATACATTTCCCAACAATTGTTACGGAATTTAGATTCATGATACAAAATTATTGCTTGAATGTAAAAGAAGAGAGAGAAGTTCCTTTCGGAATTTCGGCATAGTAACGAGTGTACATGGGAGGCATTTAATGAGAGAGAAAGGGTTCTCACATAATTAAGAAAATAAGAGGGATGTATGTGGGAGGTGTGAAACCATACCCCAACATTCATAATTGATATTAAAATGGCAATACAACTTAAAGAAAATTGACAAAAATGAAAAAAGAAGAAAAACCCTTACTTGGATGTGTGCTTCCAAAGGCTAGAGAGAGGCTTGTGAGAGGCTTCTTGGAAGCTTGGGGAACCTTGGAAGGATTCTAGAGAGAGTAGGGTAGATGTTGGACGAACTCAAAAGTCTTTTAGTGGGGAGGAAGTGGGAGCTTGGGTGGGTTTATATAGGAAAGGTGAGGGAATTCTTTGTTATTTAGGTTTGGGTCCCCTTACACTAAATTAATCCAAACCACAAACCATCCCATGGTTTTTGCCCGTGGTTTTTGGAAAAAGGAAGAGGAAAACAATATTTTATAAGTATAAAGTCCTAACTTCTTAAAATATTAGGTTTTCTTATGTGGAGGTGAGTCACACTCCCATGGAAATTAATTTAAAAAGGCAAGGTGTTGAATAAGTCTTGAGGGGTCCATTAATGCTTTGAAAAGTAAGTCGAACAAACCCAAAATCACATTATTATAATTTTAAAACATATATTGGCAGAAAATAATATATTATCGTATTTTATTATATCACTATTGGGTCATTATGATGTCATAAAACACATTATATATTTAAACGGTATTTAATTTTTACCCAAAAATTTGATTGTCTCAGAAAATTATGAAAAATTCACCGTTGGATAATTTCGACGTCCTGATTCCAGAAATAACATTTATTTTATCTAAATAATTTTCTAAATATTTTAATTGTCACTTTTAAAATAAAAACTAACATTTATCGAAAATTCACGGGTTTTGACAGAAATGGATTTCAAACCTTAATTAAAATTATATCTGCATTCATAAAATTATAAGATCATTTATATTTAAAAAAAATTATTTTAATAATAATATTATTATTTTATTAAAATATTATTTAATTCAATAATCCCTTAATTTAATAAAATAGATTTCTTAATTAAATAATAACTAAAAACACCATTTGTACTTTAAAAACTATTTACAATGTATCAAAAATGACTAGAAGTCTTATTCATTATTATATACAAAAATAATGTACATGAACATAGTACTACTTATTTGTTACATAACCCCTTAAAACAGTCGCATAAGACCTAAGGGTAAGGTGTTCGATTGTGACAAACTCTTGGGGTGGCTCGGATAACATCGCTCGAGTGGTAATTTTAATCAACTTCCACTTTTCCCGTAGACGGTCATGTTCGAGCTTGACATGATGAATCTTAGCTTGGGTTTGGTCAAGGGCAAAGCCCAAAGACGCCACTTCTTTTCTAAGCTCCGAAAAATGGGCTTTGTATGGGGAAATTCTACTCGATGTGGCCATCACTACCTTTGTCTGAGTAAAATGGATTTGTTAAAGTTTTATATTTATACTAATCATGTGATCACTGTTCAACGGCTATATTAGAAATGGTCAAAAATTCTTAACATAAAACCAAAGAAGTTGACATTTTATATAAACATAAAGATACATTTAATTAGATCAAGAGGTATTTCCATTAATAAATTTTTTGGTAGTTATAGTAAGATAGACTTATTGTTTCGTGTATCAAAAATAAACTTGGTGTTGTTCCAAACCCAATACTAACTTCGTGTTGCATATAATATAATCATAAATTCTTGTTGATTTTTATAAAATTATAAAAAATATTATATTCTTTTAAAATAAAATATTTTACAAAAGTTCATGGTGTTACATTCCTCCCACCTTAAAATGAATTTCTCCCTGGAAAATGCATTCATAGAAACCCACATAATAAAAACATTAATAAAACATATACCTGACAAATAGAAATGGATGTGTGAAATTAATCTAAAATAACACGTACTATGTTTCTAAATAGGATAATATATATGGGAAGTGAAAACATGGACATAGAAGGAAAGAGTAAATAATTATTAGGAGTGATAGATATCATAGATCACTAGAATGTGGGTGAAACAAAGAAGGTTAAATAATATAAAAGAATAAACCAAATAGGCATTGAAATGATAATTCATATCATAAAAATGATTATAATAAGAAAATATTTAATTTCATGATCCTTTTGATTATGTTATGGAATTCTTCATGAGAATATATACCTGATTTAATTCCATTTCCTAAGCACAATATCATCCTTTGGTTGTTTCTTGATCAATTTACACATCATCTCTGACAATAAGAGATTAAATTTTTAGGTCGAATAAAATAAATAAAATCCATAAAAAGTTATAATTAATTCCTTCAATATTTAACTAAAAATGGATAACATTGGTTATCTAATATAGATAAATATTCATATGGTGTAGTAATAATTCAATCTCTAAAACCATATAAAGAGTTCAAATTAAACGCTTTCATACGTGGATAACATTATAAAAATTTTCGAATATTAATATCCCAAAATTTTGATAGAAGGTCAATAAATTTCCAAAATTTACTTATCATTAATTTCCGAAATAATATGAAGAGTCTTTTAGTGTCACGTACTAAATATGTGAATATATTGATCATATATTCTTTTCAATGATTTTAATACCCTGAATTACCATAAAACCATAGTGAAAACCCACATACTTCCTCATTACTAGACTAATACCACATATTACTAAATATATTCTCAAAATACAATACTGTAGTAATATCCCTAATTGAAAAAATAAAACACTTTTTCAATAAATCATCAATCAATTACCTTGTTATCAATACTATCCAATTTAATTTATCCATATCAATCATTTATTTATCCAAACTTTACAATATTTCTTTCAAAATTCAGAATTTATTAATTGTTATATTCCCTTAGAAATGTGTTTTTTGAAAAATTTCACCTACAGTTAAATAAATTTTCTAGGTCGTCTGCACCATTCAACCTATTCTTAGAAATACTTATTGAAAAACTTATATATATCAATCCATATATATTTCATGATTTATATAAGATAATTATTGAATTCCGATACAAAAATACTTTAATAATTCCACTTAATTATTATACCATTATCTATGATTCATCATATAATTACATAATAACCCTTTCATATAGTATGAAATATCATTCATGTATTAATATTCATAAACCTAAATTTAATCATTATACACTTTTTTAACATAAAAAATGTTGGCAAACACACCTTTTATATTTCATTTGTAGTCTCTTCACCATCAGTAGTATAACTCTTAATCTTACCACATTTCTGATTCACATCATGAGGTTCCCCCTAGTACATCGATCCATATTATTCACATTCTTTACACATTTATAACATCCATCCATTGATGATTTTGTAGGGAAACCATTTTTCTAATCCATTATATTAACTAAATATTTAATTTTTCCTTGAATTTATCTTACCCTCTTCCATTATTATCTACACATAAAAAAAATTTCATTCCTTTGAGACATTATCTAGAGTGATTCATCCAAAATTCTTGAAATATAAAAAATGAATCATCTTTCCTCTATGGTCTCCACCACCTGAACTCTCAATGAAATATATCAATATCATTTATTGTGAATCTAGGATTTTATTAAGGTGAATTTTCTTAATCACATATCACAAAAGATGATTAGGAATAATCAAAATACATTTCTCTCTATGCATAATCAAATTCCATTTCTCTTAGTCACTGAATTGTCTATAAGATTCAGTGTTAACATGATTCCTCTTACATCTAGTTGCTGACTTTACAACCAAAAGAATTGTGTTTGAAACTATAATAATAGATAGAAACCCAAAAAATCCATAAAATCACTTATAGGACATATAGATTTAGAAACATTATCTATGAAATGTCATGTTTATCATAGGTCATTTAGGGTTATTATTTAAATCCTTTATGATGGTCTGTAAAGAGATTGTGAACTTTAAAAAAAATATTCCATAGGAGTGTCGAACCAGGTCTACAACAAGGCTTGTTGTTGTGCGCTTGTTCACAATTGATTCCATCTAAATGTTCTATATTTTGAGTTATTTTTCATAGTTACCTCTACACCAGGTCAAAATCCCCATGTAGTATCCCTAAATGGATGTAATTTCTTTGAAATCTCTTTCTCTATCATTCACCTAAATTATTGGACATTTCCCTAAACCATGAACCCTCCAAAGACACATCCTTAGATACATACCAAGAATTATCCCTAGAAATTTCCTCGGGGAAATCATTATTTTTTATCATCCTAATCCCCAAATGTAAGCTAATCCTTTACTCTGATACCAGCTATAGAAAACTAGTATTTTAATACATAGATATTACAACATTTTAAATGAATACTGAATCAATTACCAAAAAACTCTCCAAAATACCATAACAGTTTTTAGTGTCTGGATACTAGGTAAACATTATTCTAATTTGGTAAAGGATCCTCAACAACTCCCATTATATCTTCCCACGTAAAACTCTTCTTATATATTCCTTACATAAAAAAATCATCATAAAATAGGAAATTGAAACATAAATCATTTTGATCTCGTATGGTCAATAAGAGTAAACAAGGGAGATATATAAGCATAAAATTGCCACAAGGGAATGAATACATGAGCATACAAATTTAAATACATACCATGAACATCAATGATCGTAATATTAATCCACAAAAAATACTTCAAATTCATAAGACATCAATTAAAATGGGATCAATGACATTGATCCATGAGAGAATAACATTTTCATAAGTTATAGAATTGTGGAATACACCTTTGAACAGAAAATAATTTCTATAGTAGTTAAGGATCACATAAAATTCTATAATAGTATAATGGGTTCACTCATAACAGCATCATAGTAGTCAAGGTCCACTCTCAATACCATCATTGAAGAAAATATCTCTTATTGAATTGGGTTCACTCACCATTACCATCATGTCTATCTCATTAGATTTAAATCTTTCACAATATATTAGAAAGAGATATAGGTCCCACCTATTATATAAAAAAATTACAAATATGTGTTACACAAGATCATAAAACATTCATCATATCATAACCCATGAAATGAAATTGGTTTTATAAATATTTCATCACATCATAATCTATAGAAAAGAGATAGGTTTCATAATCATTTCATCATTTCACTCAAGTATAAACTATGGAAGAAGATAAATTATTCATAATAATATGATCATTATATAGCCAATGAAAAATAAGCTAATTTCCAAAAAAAATCAGCATAGGACATTCAGAGAAATAATAAGAATGGTATCAAGGGATAATATCTATATAAAATATATATTTACATAAAATTATGTCATCTTATATGGATAATGATTTTTAATCATAAATCACTTCGAAACATTCACGAGTAATATAATAATTATTTGAAATACATTTTTTAAACCTAATAATAATTTAGAAATCATATTTATGGAAAATAAATTCAAAAATCATATAAATGAGGGTAAAAAATATCTTAAGACATTTATTAAGGAAAAAACCTTTCACCGTAGAATAAATTATTTTAAAATATAAAATATTTTTGAAATCCATTTTATTGAAAATAACCATAAAAACTTATAAATGAATCATTAAAAATCATTTAAAATGTTTCTTGATGAAAATAACTAATTTATATCAACAAAAATATTTCAAACACAAATAATGTTGAAAATTATTTTATTATAAGCTACCTCAAAAACATATGAATAATTATTCAAACAAAAAAAGGACCTCATCGAATGGGATTATGTTCATTCCATACACATTAAACCAAATATTCCTTCTATATTTTTGATAAAAGAAAAACATGCATTGTCTATAAAAATAAATAAATATTAATATCATTATTTTTTAAAAAATAAAAAGGTTAAACAAATTATTTAATAATTCATTTATTTAATTTTTTAAAAAAACTTGATATCATTTTTATAAAAAATGGGTTTGGAATAAAAAGGCGTTTCATCTAAAAAGATTTTTTTCCATAGAAACAGTATTTTTGAATTCATGAATGAATTAAGAGAGAAAATGAATGGAAAACAATTATTATAATTAAATAAATATAAGAGAATAAAATTCATTATTTTTTTGGGATATGTATTGTAATAATAGTTCAACATAAAAATATTCAAAATAATTCATGATAAATGAGTAGATTATAACAATCAATTGTTACCACTTTGGTAACATTGAAATGTAAGACCATGAAATAATATCATTAAAAGAAACAAAAAATATCATGTGGATAGATAAATCAATGATAGTACATGTAAAATTGGGTGTATATACACCTCATAAAACAAGATAGGTGTATAACATAGCCATATTTCTCCTAGAAGGAAAATTGAGGCAGAAATACCTTACAGATTGGTAACAACTAAACCATAAATAACATAAAATTGAGATAATATGATGGATATGTAAATAAAAAATATATATAATTAAAATAAAATGCATTCATGTATAGTCTATAAACCACATAAAATAAATAGGCGGTGAGTATGGAAAGACTCTCATAGAAAAAAATGTGAGATGTAAACTCCTTGCATTAAGTATCGACTTCCTTCACACACATTATAAAATAAATAAATAAAAATTAAGTTAAATACAAATATATTAAAAAATCATAATTATATATATCATACAATATATGATTGACATATGTCCTTTAATAACATGTTTATTATCAATTCCTTGTTATAATTTCTTTTCAAGAAATAACTACTTTGTTTTTCATGTATGTATTCATTTTTTATATTTTAGGTCCACTATCATTGAACATGGATCCATAATATCTTCAATATAATAATTAAATAAATATTATACTTATTCATCAATTATAATTTTAATTCTAATCATGAAGCATGGTTTTCATAAATTAAGTATGTTATGATCATGGAGATTATAGGTTGTACGTACTCATGAGTAACATTTTCATATTTTAACAATAATTATATAAAATAGGTATGTAATATAATATGTTTATATAATTATAAAAATATAATAAATACCAAATTATTCATTTAAATATACTTATGAATATCATCCATGTGATGTGATGATGAAATGAGAGTCGCATCGCTTCGTGAAGCCGGTAGTCCACATGTATACAAACGATGTTATCATCCTTTAGTGAGTGAAAAGGTCAGAAAGTAAATGAAATATTATATTTTTCTAATGATAAATATTTCCTTAATATCATAATTTTTTCATTTATATCACATATATTTATTAAATATATCCTATTTATCTTTATTGTTAGGTTTCAGTGAAAACGAATAACTACGATTCGCGAGGTGGTAGTCCGCTGTACAAAGAAAGGACGTTATCATATCCCATATGGAATGGAGAATAAAATTTTTATATATTATATAATTACTATATAAGAATAATAATCTTATAAATTTTTATATATACTTTATATCCATCATCATACATAACTGTTAGATGTGGTAATTGATGAAAGAATGGAATCAGTTCCCAAGGAAGTAGTCAACCATACACCCAAACGATGATTTCATAACCCATTTGATGGAAGTTTAGTTCATTGTAGTTTAAAGAATTAAAAAAATATAATTATATTTAAATTAATTCAGTTATTATATAACAAATATTTTAATAATAATTGAAGGCGGTGGAGGAATAAATAAAACAAAAACGATCATTGATGAAGGCTACCTCTTATTTGGGTATCCACTTTAGGATTGCACGAAAATCCCTTCAAGGTTGTATTTATTTCAGAATTAAGGATTATAATATGATATTATGGATGTTTGAAAGTTATTTTGAAATTTTTTTATACAAAAGACTGGATAGGTGTGGATAAGTGAGCGGAGTGAGTTCTCTTTTATAATTGATGCGAGTGTAGTTTTTTTAAATACCCAAAAATATTAAGCAATGGGTAGTCAATATTACTTAATATGGCATAAAAATTGATAAATGATGTTGTTTATTGATGATATTTATGATACAAACCACCACCACACAAAACAAACTTGTCCTAAACGTGTTATTCCTTGTCATTTACGTTTTACACACGTTTACCCTATTGTTTTTCACTATGATAATTATATTTTTGAAACCTAGTTAATTTATCCGTTATGACTAAATTAAAATTATTTTTTTAGATAATTTATTCCTAATTTTTATAAAAACATAAAACGTTTTTTAAATTAAAATACAAGGTGTCTAAAATTAATTTTAACACAAGTGCACAAACCGTGCAAAACATCTTTTTATCCTTAATCATGTTAATTAATTTTAAATTTTTTCAGCAATATTTTTTGTGATAATTTATGTTTTCCATATTATATAATATAAATTATTATTATTTCATATATTTAATCAATTTTTTAAAATTCCAATCACATATGTGATTAAATTTAATTTAAAATTAAAAATGCATAATCGACGAGAAAGATGGTTTTCAAATAAAGAAATATTCCCATGTTTAAATGTTTTTATATAAAAAATAATATGAAAATTATTCCAATGATAGAAATTGGATTAAAATATTTTTTTTTTAACTTATGTTACATTATAAATAATTTAAATTATAATTTAACTTTATAAATTATTTAAATGGAATAGCAGTTTTTAATTAAAATTCAACATTTTTCACTATTCATCAAAAATTATTCTTTTCAAATAAAATATCAAAAATTCACCTTATGATAAATTTTACAAGATAATATAAAAAAGTAATTTTATTTTATAAAGTTAATTTTATAAATGTATAAAAACGAATTTAAAAAAAATGCATTTGCAAAAAGGTAAAAAAACTTATTTTTGGAAAAATAAAAAATTTAAGCATAGTAAAAATTTATTCTTATAGAATAGATTAATGAAAAATAAAATAAATATTAAAAATAAATATGAATATATTTTATATAAATTATATTTAAATAATTTTACAGAAGTAATTTTTTAATTTTCTAAGGTAAAACAAAGTTGTTTGCATAAAAATAGTTTTTTTCAGAAAACTATTTCAATTATTTTCATATTTATCTAAATGGTTTCCCTATAATAAATTTTATGTACATGTGTAAAAAATATATTTTCATAATTTATTTAATCCTATTAATTCCCAAAATTCTAATGGCTATGTGATAATTATCATATTATAATATATTAATATTATGAAATGTTTCATTTAAACTTAGTGCTTCAGGTAACATAAGATAAATTCTATGTTACGTGTAACTCAAGATAAAATTATTTTGAAAGTAAGATAAGATTATCCTAGTGTTTCATGTAACATAATCTCATCTAGGTGTTTCATGTAATAAAATATCAACCTGATTAAATTCCATTGAAAAAAATATTTCAAAAAATCATATGGTGTAACATTTACTTTCATCAAGAACTTCAAATATAAAGTCATATATGAAGAACACCCACTTTATAAAATCAATGGATACTCTCCTTTTATGGCTTTGAGAGATATTTCAATAACTATGACCATTTCTTTATGAAGGTTCAATCCCTATAAAACTATTACTCTAGTTTTATTTGGATTCATTTCAGTATTGATGATTAAACCCAAAAAACATTGTTGTATGACAAAAGCCTCTAAAATTGTAGTATTGTCCATAAAAATAATTTTCTCTATTATAACTTTTATATTCCTTGGAGTTTTGTGCCTTATTTTCATCAACATTCTTTCTTTTCTATTTGGTATTTTTTTCACAAAATATTTGGATTCCACTAAATATTTTCCTTTTCACTGTAGATTTATTTTTAACCTCAAAAAAGTATCCAGTAGTAGTAGATTTTGGTTTAGATTGTGAAATCATAGAAACTGTAGGGTTTTCTAGTCTACTAATTTAGAATACAAACATGGTTTTCTTAACTTTTCTTGTATTCTAAAAATATACATTTTTATTATTAACCTTTGAGGATAATTTTATTAATACTTTTTAGTATTACACTTCTTAGAATATTCATGAATATCTATAACTATGTTTTTGAAAATTTTAATTTCTTGCTCTACTTTAATATTTAATTATTTAACAATTTATACTTCTTCTTCATTTATCTTTAATTTTTTTTTCCAATAATGATGTGGAGGTTTTTCTTTCCATAAATCATCTTATTCAGATCATTTATCCCTTTTATAATCATGTATTTTTCATTAATAAAAGAATCATGATTGTATTCTGGAAGAATTTTTTTCTTCAACTTCATATTATATTTTTATAGTATTAGTGACTTATTTTCACCAATTATGTATATTTAATTAGTTACTTTTTCTGTAATATTTATTTATTGGCTTCATAATTTTATCTCTCAACTACTCATTTACAATAATTATTTTCCTTGTGATTATATAAAAGGATTCGAATTTTTAAATAGTGAAATTATTATCCTTTCTCTTATAATATGACTTATATTTTTCTCCCTTATTATGGAAACATCGTTTTGACATTCTTTCATCTTCACCAATTTCCTTGTAATCTTTTCATCGAGGAAACTTTTTATAAAAAAATCAAGTAGCTTTGCTTCAATGGAATTTTTGTAGAAACAATACATTTTTAATTTCATGTGCCTATTTTCACCATTTAATAAATCAAAGAAAAAATATCATCAAATTTAATACTAACATAATATTTTGTGTCAGAATCATAAGAATCCACATCAATGGAAACATTAATAGATTTTATTTTATTGGAAGATATGAATGATATTTCATAACAACTTTCTCCTTTACGATATACTTTTCTATTCCCATTTTGTATTTTAATATAGTATTATATAGATCATCCAAAAAACTGTCTCATGATCACTATCTTCAAAGGATGAAAAATTGGTACCAAATTTATGTAGAATAATTTGTCATATATTTTCATCAATGGTTCAATATTATAAATTCTCACTGAGAAATCCTATGGTTCTTATAATATCATTCACCCTTGAAAAGAAGTCACTAATAGATTCGTTATCATCTATATTTTTATCTAATTAATTTATCCTCATTATTTGTAATGTGAAATTCTTCATTGTTGTATTTCATTCATTTTTGTTTTTAAATTTATCCCAGATGCCATTATCTTTTTCAATTCAATTATATCTATGAAACTCATTTTTAGAGAGTGTGGAAAGTATGAAATTTTTAGCTCATCTGTAATTTTAAAAATTCTGTTTTCTGTAATTGTTAAGGTAACAACCTCAATATGGGGAAGAAACCCATCTATATGATCTAAAATATCATTATGACTAATGGAAATTATATAACACAACATTTTAACTTTTCATATATGATAGTTTTCTTCACCAAACACAAGAATAACCATACGTTTCATAACGTTTTGAATATCCATTGAAACTATTATTTTCTCCAAACCTCATCAGAGAGATAATTAGGGGAACCTTTTCTCTAATACCTCATAAAAAGACCAATCAAAATCTTTGTTTTCACTAAGAGGGGTAGGGGTTGAATCAATTATCTTTTAATTTATGTTATCTATCATATAAAATAGCATGATCCTCTAGTTAGAGAGACATAAAATTTCTAGAGTGTAACAAAACAAACAAAACCATAGGAATATAATTATTTACAAGGATAAATGCTCAATGAGATTAGATGACCCTTGGAATGATTTGGAAATAGTCAAACACGCCCAAAAATACTAGAAAACAATCCTTTCTATATAGTTATAAAATTTAGAGAATATACATAAACATGGAAAGAACTAAATTCCATAGATAGTGGAAATTATCTTCATATAGATGAAAGATGTAGTATTGTTTTGTCACAATAATATGTAGGACCCTAGGACACCATTAGAGGGGAGGGGCGAATGAGGGTGTCAACTTTTTCATTTAAAGTATATGATCTTGTTCCCATGTGGGTAGGAATGTCTTAAACATGTATGATGGATATGAATAGCAATTAAGAAAATACATGAAAAGAGACATAACAACACTTTTATCAGGTATAAAAAAATGGGCTACGTCCATGGAACATATGTCAATAGTGTGTCGGTCATACTAAAATCCACTAATCTTTAGTAATTGTGAAGTACAAGAGTTTGGACATAGTCACTCTATTCCAGGCACATTTCCTTTACCATAATTTAAGGATAGCTCAATGTGTTCCTCGAAACACTTACATAGACTCCCCCTTTCTCACTACCATAGGAGAACTCATACTCAGTTTATTTACTTGAGGTTATCTTCAATTGATTTGCATTGAAGTATTTGTCTTAGTCTATCACATGACACTGTTTGCATTGAAGTCCAGAATTGATGCTCTTAAAGCCACTGATCACCAAAACCAGATATTCAAAAGCTTGTCAGAATCAGTACACCACACTTGCGCACAATAGATCCACTTGCACACATGATTCGGAAATTGTTGTGAAAAACAACTTTTGTGAAATACCGACTTTCCATAAAACCCTTTTCATTCACACAACTACGTTGAATGGTTCACTTGGTCTTTTTAGACTAAAGGAACACCTTGCACACAAGATTAACTCCCTTTAATTATTTTTTACACAAATATTTCACACTGAAAAGCAACTGTATTTTCATAAGAAAAATTATTAATTCTTCCTTATTATTTGCCTATTTATAGGTTTTGATGACCATTCGTGTGAGTTTCTAGCATGTCTTTGTTAGTGCATGTAGGATTATTCCTAATTGTGAAAACTCAATTTTGATGTCGCTTTCGGTGTGTAAGATTCTTCCATGAATCCTCATATTTTGTTCAAATGTATGACTTGTGCACACTTTTTTCCATTTCCATATTTTGATGCACTGATAACAAAACAAGACTTGCGCAGAGGTTTTAAACCACCTTTCAATCATGATCACCTGAACTGTATGATCCATTTCTTGGAAAACTTTCCGGACCTCTATTGAGGATTGACAAAAAAACACAAACCACACTCCATTTCCAACATAGAATAGTCTTGGTTCCAATAATCGCCCCATTTGGGTTTGTAGGCAATCTCTAGATGAATTCAATAGAATAGAACCATCCACTATCAAAACCTGAAACATAAGAATCAACATATCCAACAATTTAAGTCTACGTAAGCAATGCTCATTGTTGAAAACAATATTGGGATTATTGAATTGGGTTCCCATTTTTTGTAATTGTTAAAGACATCCAAGCTATTCATGTATTCCATCTCCACCTAACACCTAATTCTCATCTTTTCACAGAAGCATTACATGTCCGAAATGTATTCCTCCTCTTCCTAACACCTAATTCTCATCATGTCACATAATCATTACATGTGTTGTATTTATTCCTTCTCTAATATTGGAAATAACCCAAAGACTAGTATTTTTTCATTGTTCAGATCTAACCCCACTCCCACTGGATAATATCTCTCCCATAAGCTAGAATCTCATCAAAAAACCGATTAATAAAAATTAATATAACTTGGTAGAGGGGGGAAACGTAACCTCCTTATGCACTAAGAGGTGGATGAACACTAAAGTTCAACTGATGTCTCTCAAATATAGACATTGAAAATGGATTGGTCATAATGTTAGCCACTGTCTCATATTTTCCTACATGTTCCTTATTGATCACACCTTTTTAAACTTTTTCCTTGATAAAGTGATATCATATTTTAATTTGTTTCGTAAAATAATGCTGAACATGATTCTTTGTAAGATCATTTGGGATACTGTTATCACAGTGAATCACCATTGGTTGTTTCACCTCCTCACCTATGTCATTCAGTTGTTTCATCATCCAATGTAACTGATTGAACACCTTGGTAGATGATATATATTTATCTTTGGTAGTACTAAGAGAAGTACTTTCCTATTTCTTGCTTAACTAGCCCACACATTTCTTCCTAATATAAAATGCCCCACCCATGGTGGAATTTAGTTCCACTACATCTCTATCCCAGTCATCATTAGAAAACTCTGATCATTCAGTAACACTTTCTGCAGCCAAATATAACCCATAATTATGAGTACCTTTAATGCACCTCATGAATCTTTTTATTTCTTTAAAATGTTAGTCCTTAGGATTACTCTGAAATCAAGCTACTAAGAATGGTGAAAAGACAATATCAGACTATTTCACTATTAGGTATAGTAAGCTTCCAATAGTACTCTTGTACATGGTGGGATCTTCAGAGATCCCATCTTCATACATTCCATGTTTGGTGGGATCTACAGAGATCCCATCCTCATTGTTTTGGAGTCATGCGTATTAAATTTCTTCAGCAGAACTCTTGAAAACATTTCATGATAAATGAAAGTGCAATAAATCTTCTAAATCACCTGCGGCACTAAGAATTATTTGAATTTTCCAATCAAAGAAATTTCAAATTCTAACCTCATTTGATTAGAAAATTGTTCAACTGATCCCTTCCTGTTACCACCAAAGATTATGTCATCCACACAAAATATCACCACAAACTGATATTTCTAATAATTCTTCACATTGATTTTTTGATCTACTCTTCCTCTTTTGAATTCTAGCTTCTTGAGAAAAGAATATAGCCAAGAATACCTTTCTCTTGGTCCTGCTTAAAACAAAATAGGGCTTCATTAGTTTTTCATCATTTGTTTAATAATTATGAATAATGAACTTCACATGTTGTTTAATGTATTATTCTTCTTCCAGGACATCATTTAAGAATGATTTATTGAAATTGATTTGATACACTTTATATCCTCTTCACATTTCCATGGTATGAAACATCCTGATTGAATCCAGTCTATCTACAAGAGAAAATTCCTCCTCAATATCATTGCATTAAATTTGTGAATATACATTACAAACCAAACACACCTTATTTATGATCACATTTCCCTGCTCATCAAATTTTTTCATGAAAATTCACTTTGTACCAATCACATTGTGTCCTTCTAGTCTCTAGACAGGATCCCAGTTCTGATTTTTTTTCAATCTGATTTAACTCTTAATTCATTTCATTCATTCAAGATTCATCATTTGGGGATGATTCAAATGAGGATGGTTATTGTGAATTATTCCTTATTATCCTTGTTTGTGTAGGTGCATTCTGATCCTTGATAATGATAGACTAATCAATCTATGATCTTTCATTTACCCTTTTGTGTTTGATCAAATTCTGTCATGTTGTTGATTCTTATTCTAGGTATTCATCTGATTCTACATCATGATTTTTATCCTGTGAGTTTTGTACACCTTCCTCTAACTCTGTATTGGTATTTTTTTAATGTTTACATTATTCCTCATTTTCTATCACATCAGCATAAGAATTCCTTGAGAATTAATTTTTTTCTCTTCAATGCTCTTAACATCACTGCTTTCTATAATTTTTCCTTAGTTCTTATTCAAACACTTGTAGGCTTTTCTGTTCATGGAGTTTCCAAGAAATATTCCTTCATCTACATTGTCTCCATACATAACATTTTCATCCAAAAAAAATAAAAAATTTCAATGTGGGATTCTTTTCATGCCACAATTCATATGTTGTTTTTGTATCACCCATATATAGCCCCATTCAATTTTGAACAGACACTGCATCTTGAACTACCTCTGTCTAGTATGGTTGAGGAATACATCTCTCAATCAGCATAGTTCTATCCATGTTGTTTACCTATCGATTCAGGTAGTAAACAACTTCATTTTTTTTGTGTTCTCATAGTAACCACCTCATGTTTTATCCCATGCTTATCTAGGTAATTTTAAAATTCAATGGATGTGTATTCCCCTCTATTATCAGACCGAATGACATTGATCTTACATCTAGTCTCATTATCATAAATGCATTGATATTTTCTCATGAAATCAAGCATTTGTCACTTTATGTTTATTATGACCACACTTTTCATTATACTATAATAATCTATGAAAAGAATAAATTACATTTTTCTATGTATTCTGACAACATTTATTGGCCCACATAATTTTATATGAATGAGATCGTGGAGATTAGATTCTATTTTCTTCTTTCGCCAGTAGGAACTACATACCAGCTTCCCTCGCATATAGGCATCACAAGTCTATTCTCGTTCATGATTCATATTAAGGATATCCAAGACTATCTTCAGTTTAGATATCTTTTACATGTTCTTCTCATTGATGAGCCACAATCTTCGATGCCACATATTTTTTCCTCTTCAATTGTTATGTAGGACATGTTCTCTTTTTTTTACCATGTATAAGTTTACATATATTCTATAACATTTCATTAGAGGATTCCTAGAATTTCCAATCATATTATAGCCATTTTGATTGAATGTCACAATAAGACCTGGTTCATAGATCTGACTCACACTCATAAGATTATGACGCAGACCATCCACATAAAGGACTTCAGTTTTTTTCATCACTCCATTATCTATATTAGTACTTTCACAACCTTTTATCTTCAAAGTACCGTCACTACAGAACCTCACTATTCCAGGACCATTTTCTTGACATTTGTTAATAGGTCAGCATTACCCTTTATGTGGGATGAACATCCACTATCAAGAATCCTGGTGCTGTTATTCATTGTATCCTTGAGGGATACTTCTACAGGATTGTATTTTTATATTTTCCACTTTTCATTACATGAGTTATTTTGTTGAGTGTAGGACACTTATGGACTTTCAATTCCCTCTTCCATGTACATGGGTTCTTTATAATCAAAATCATATTCCAGTGGGGAAAACCTATTTGAAAGAGCAACACATTATTTTTTATGAACATTAACTTTTCTCTCACATTGATGTGAGGTTACCATTTCGATCATGTTCCTAAAATAAATAGATTTATGGAAAAAGTTAGAACAACAAAAAAAATATCCAGAGATATTTTTTCTTCTAAAAGAATAAGGATAGGAATTTTTTCCCATTTTTTCAACTCCCGTATCTTCTCCATTCAAATAGATCATTACCTCTTCAAAATAATACAAGGTATGGTCTAACTATCTAAATAACTAATACTTCATGAGAGGAAATGTCTTCCCACTTCTATTTATCCTCATTCCCTCTTCTGTGGGATAATAGTTTGACTGTATATTATTCCTAGAAGCACGAGGATAGTCTACAGTAATTCTTTCATATTTAATTGGGGGTTTCTTTTTTAGGAATTTAGGTAAGTTTTCTACATTACCCACTTTTATCTTGCCTTTATTTTGGTCACCTTTATTTGCAGCATTTGATGATTCAGCCTCACAACCGATTCCACTATTTCTCATGTAAGTGGGTCTTTGATCATTCAAAATATATTCAACTGCATTAGAACCACTTTATTCTCTCTCCAACAACTCATCATCTAAGAAACTTAAAATTTTTATTTTCCTCCTTGATTCTTTTGAAATTTATTCCCACTGAAGTTTACTCCTAAGAGTATCAACTTCCTCTTCAAGTCCATTAGCAGTCCTACACTATTATTCTAGTATAGGGGTGAGGTCATTGATTACATTTTCCGTCTATTCAATTCACTACTCTATATCCACTACATCAGCAGTGCTTTCAAGAACATTAGACTGTACTTTTACAAATTCTCCATGTTTTTCAATTTTAGATTTAAGATGGTAAACATCTTAAGATGATTATTATATAATTTATTTTCACTTATTGAAACTCTTAAATTTAATATTAAGCTTAATAACAAGATCCTTAAGTTGCAATTGGGGATTGTAATTAGTTTTCAACTATTTATATCCACCATTATCTTTTGATGGTTCTAATTATTCAAGAGTGGTCATCATGGAAACATGTTTTCCAGATTTAAATTCTGGTTCCTCTTCCACATGGAAATCATTATCATCATCATTTTCTTAACACATAGAACTCTTTTTCTGTAATTTATTAAAAAAATTAAATCTTCCCTTTTCGAAGAAATTTTTTTAAGGATTCTCAATGTATTCAACTTTTCTCTCTTCATCATCAAATCTCCTAGAGCACTGAGTGTTTATGTGCCCATCTTATCCACACACAAAAATGCCATAGTTTGTTTCCCTTCAAATTTTCCTTTTCCCTTATTTAATTTCTCAATAATGAGAGAAATAATTTCTTTTCCTCATCATCCCCAAAATTAATGTCTACGAGAATTTTCTGTATTTCTATAGCTTTGAATTACATTTCCATACTCACAAGATTCATAGCATCTTCCGATTTGACTCTCATTTCATATGTCACTTGGCTGCGTAGCATATCATTCAGAGAGATCATTGAGAGTTATCATTCCTCAAAGGGAATAAACCTTTTCATTATAAAGGGGTGGAAGTCTCCTCGAGATTTTATTTAAAATTTTAATTTCATTAATTTCCTCAAATATTCCTCAAATAGCTCCTATAACATTAGTAATTCATTTGAAGGAGTCTTCATTCTCATCAGGATGCATCTTAAAATTACCAAAACTATTGTGCCATACTTGATGACTTTCCTCCTTCCCTATGTTGTCCCCTTCATAGATATTTTCATGTTTATCCCACATAGACTTTTCTAATGTTCAGCTCATCACCTTTAGATAAATCTGATCTTACAGAGCTATGGTGAGAGCATTCTGCTCCTAGGAAATTGGCATCAAGAATTTTCATATATGTCTCACTCATAGCCATCCAGGTTGGATGAGTAACATGTATTCCTTGAAAAAAAGAACAGGGGACTTCCTTTACAAGAGATCTTAGATGAGATCTCATTCTGTTCATCCAAATATGAAAATTAATTCCATCAAAAAGGGGGAATCCCCTGACATGAGCTTAATTCTCCATGACTACAACAAATAGATCTAACACAAGAAACTAGGGTCTGATACAACTTATAGGACCTCAAGACACCATGAGAGGGGTGGGGTGAATCCGGGTGTCAACTTTTTCTTTGAAAGAATCTAATATTGTTCCCATGTTGGTAGGAATTTTTTAAACCTGTATGATGGATATAAACAAAAATTAAACAATAACATGAAAATAGAACACAACAACACCTTTTCTCGGTTCAACACAAAGGGCTACATCCAAGGAGCATATGCCGACAGTATGTCAGTTGTACCAAAATCCACTAAACTAATGTAGTTGAGGAGTATAAGAGTTTTGATACAATCACTCTATTTTAGGCACACTTCCTATAAAATAATTCTGGTATAGCTCACTACATCCCTCAAAAACACTTTTATTGACCCCCCCTTACTCACTGCCATGGGATATGTCTTACTCAGTTTATTGACTTGAGGGCCTCTTCAATTGATTTTCATGGAAGTCATTGTCTTAGTCCAACACAAGACACTCCTTACATCGATGTCCTGAATTGATTCTATTGAAGTCACTGATCATAAAAACCAAATATTCCAAATCATGTCGAAAGCATAACACCACACCGGCACGAAATACCTCAACCTGCACATAGGATTTGGGAATTTTTATGAAAGAGGACTTTCACACAACCCTTACTTTCATGGAACCCTTATCTTTTTCAAAACTACCCTGAAGGTTTCCATTTTTCTTTTCAGACTAAAAGAACACCTCGCACTCAAGATTAACTCTCATTAATTCTTTCGGACACAAATATTTCGCGCAGTAGAGCTACCAAGATTTTGTTGAAAAAATTATTAAGTCTCATATATGTGTAGCCACATATTTATAGGCTTCGATAACCCTATGTGAACATTTCTGATGTGTCTTTTTTTGTATGTGTAATCTTATTACTAAGCATGGAAACTCCGTTATGACGTCACATTGGGCACATAGGATTCTTATGTGCAACCTGATCTTTCACGCACTTTTAGGACTTGTGCGCACTTTTTTCCGTTTCCATATTTTTATGCACCGATCACAAAACCGGACTTGTGCGAAATATTCTAACCACCATTCAATAATGTGAGCAACTTCCATTTCTAGAAACACTTTTCTCTATATTCAAATTTTTGGAACAAAAATTTTTGCAAGAACTGGGAAATGACGTCACCTTCAATATTGTTTCTTGGTTGAATTGTACGATCCATTTGTTGGAAAACATCTAGATCTTATAATGAGGATTTTCAATAAACAAAACCCATACTCCATTTCCAGCATTGAACCATTTTTGTTCCAACACTATAAAATCCTAGTACATTAGGCTTTATTATGTTATCACTGATCTTATTATACTTATTTCATACTCGATCATCATAAAATTATTTTCTACTTGTTCACAATCTTGATCATTAGAAACTATGAAATTTATTCTTTGTCTTCTATATAAATATATATTTGTTCACATGTCCATCTAGTATTCTCCATATAGTGAATCATCCAACAAAATGATTCCATCTCCTTATAATGATACCTACCAATTCTTACATGTTTTTTATTTGATCACCATAGAACACTATCAATCTGATATCCCGTGACTTAAAAACTACATTATGTATCCTTAAAAAAATTATTCACCAAATTCTTTAGAAAATATCATGATCACCTCTTATGTATAACATTAAGATTATGGGAAAATATTTTTAGTATCTTCTATAATGTTTCTTCTTCAACTAGTTCATCTGATTATCTTGATAGTTTCTTTCTTCTTATCACGTCACTAAAAATTTCAACAAAAATCATTGATGCATCTACCAATTTTATATATGTAATTTTTTGGTGAGAAAATAGGGAAACATTTATACCAAATTCAAAATATACCACCAAATATTTTCATGATCCTTCTCAGAAACATCCTTCCTTTTACTACATTGAATAATTATTAAGACCTGATGCCAATTAACTCTTTCAACCCTTCTCCTAACTCGAAGAGAATAAGAGATATTTCCAAGACGATATTCAGATAATTGAATGAAAAATTTAACATATACATAGTTGATATATTTACGATTCCTTTATAAATAGATTCAATCCAGTAAAAATTTATACCACTTATTTAACATTTAAGACTTCATAGAAACATTTCTAAATCATGTAACTTCGTCAAATGTTCCAAAATAGTCATATAAGTGTATCATAATTCTTCCCCTAAAAACTACCATCATCTAAAGACATGAATCATAATACTCCTTCAATTTACTTTTCATGTAAACGACTGATGGATGAACATCACCCAAAACCATATATCTAGTAATATTAACCAAAATAATCCTTTTTGACTTTAAGAATTTTCTCTCATCATTATATAATAAATTCAGTTATTAACAATATATATGTTAATATGATATACATTTTTACATATTAAAATATCTTCGAAAAATTCAGGATGTTTTTCTGATAATTCCAACTGATGACATTTTGAGAGATCATCTAATATTCTTCATCTGATAACACCTTTATAGACATCCAATTATACTTAAAAAACATTATTTTGATCAAAAATCATGATGACTTATTATCCAATATAACATAATATATTTTCATAAACCCTTACACAAGATATGGAAATAAGATGATACCCCAAAACATTATGCTCGCTTACCCTTTCATAGTGCAAAATATCATACTATCCCAATATCAAAAAAATCATAAATATTAAACACAAACTCTATTATTTCCAAATGATGATCAATATCCTATGATCAATGAACTTCTTCAAAGAATCATAGTATGATCTTTGGGTATGAAAATGAATTTCTACCCTTAAAAATTATCTTAGATAATGACTTCTTTCAATAATTATGATGTTCGAAAAATTAAAATCATAAAATCATCTACATATTAATTCATTGAAAAGTATCTTAGATTAAACATATATATGTCATAAGAAATTTCTATAGCATAGAACTTATGGAGATCACATATTTATAGTAAAGTGTATCTAACAGACTCATTTTGGTGGGCTCAAGATTATCTTTCATAGCCTCACAGCTAATTTAAAAAAAATTACTAAAGAATTTTATAAATGTTTTATAACTAAATACTCCCTTTTGGAGAAACCCACCACATTCATCACAATCCTAACAAAAATATTCTAAATATTTTTCAATTTCTTTACAAAACCACATAACCTTTTGGTATCAACATATATAAATATATTATTAATACTTCACCCAAAAATGAGGGAAAAATGAACACAATTCTTGGTATTTCTGTGATTTTCTTTATTATTTTTAATTTGTTTTTATTCATGTTTTTAATAATGTGAAAAAATATAAGGAGAATAATGAAAAAAAAATTCTTATCATTTTTGTTATTCTAGAGATCAATATATGGTTTTTTATCCTTCAATTCAATAAATTTGTGGCATACATTTTTCCCTAAAGATGGTCCCACTACTGTAACCTGAACTTCAATACAACTGTTTCATAAAAAATTATTAAAATTATTAAAATATTATAAATTGTTATAAATATATACTTCTTGTTTATTGTGTGAAAGTGAGACTATGGATATAAAGTTTTTTAGAGAGGGATTTCATATTTTACGTGTCATGAATATTGTAAACAAAAAGTTTTATCTACATACAATTAATTATCAGATCACAACTAGTCAGATCTAAAAAAACATTACACATGGATTGGATAATGTTGGAGTGGAGTATGGGAAGTTACTTTAAAAACCTACACTTCTCTGAAAAATATTTTATGTCCCAACATTACATTTCTTATTTTAGACCACATAACCTAATAAAAAATATGGGTAAACTAAAATATTTAATTGGAACGGGAAGTTAAATTTCTGAAGACAAAATTCACGAAACCAATTCACCTCTCTTGAGAAATTGTAAATAAATATTCATGCAATAATAGTTCAAAGATCAAGTGTAATTATGGTGGTACATATTGGAAAGAAAAAAAAAATTGGGTAGAAGGATAAGAACAGAAATACCTGAGAGTATGTCCTGACATAGTTTAGGTTTCCATCCGCACCATAACCTAACCTAGGATACCATCCAAAATGGTTCCCAACACAACATATTAAATGTCTTTAATGGAATTATCGGTCCTTATATGATTAAAATATGTTATTAGGAATCATGGAACTATTTTGTGATAATTTTTTCGCTTTATAATAACCCAAAAAATATCAAGGATTATATTAATAATCCATAATGAGAACTATAACAAAATTAACATGCATAAGGGGAAGGGATAACATCCATAGTAACTAAAAAATATCAAAAGAAAAGGGGGCCAGTAAATGTTCTTATAAGATCCTTGTGACCCAAGGAAAAACCAATATCATGTCACCACAAATAATGGACCTAATATTACACTAAAAAGGGTTCCTAAAACCCTCCTTGTAAATCTATGATTTTAATTGGGTCATATAAAAAAAAGATATACAGACACCCATAGGTATTGGTTGGTTTTGATATCACCTTCTTAGTAGGATCCCACAAAGTATTTCATTTATATAAATTATATTTCAAATAAAATATTCTAGTTTGTACAAGAAATAAAATGTTTGATTTAATTATTATTTATCCATTACAAGAGAATTAAAGAAAAAATGAAAATTAATGAGAAGGTAGTAAACTGAATTAAATAACTATTAAAAAATACTTTTCTATATTGGATGATTTGGTAGCTAGGATACCCATGAACATGGTGATTGAACCATAAATATATACATACACATGTACAATCCATATCTAGAACATCATAATTTATTTAGTTAGTGTTGTCATGTTATCATGCTAGGGAATAAAGTACATGGTGTGTTGCCTCATGTAGCATAATTTTTTAGTCTTTTAGCTGAGGTACTAATGGTTCCCTACAGATTTTACCTTTTTTAATTCCTTAAAAATACACTTTCAAGACACAGCAATCCACAACTTATGGATGTACAATGTTTTCATCCATTAACATTGGGGAGATCAAATTCAAAACATTACACCCACACCAATTTACTATTTAAATCACACATTCATATGAACAAGACAATTTAGGATGATTTCAATTTGATAAAAAACCATATATAACGTGTTAAAAAATCGAACAATATTAAACCACCTATCTTTTCCTTGAAACTCACCATGAACTGATTGGGAAACCCAAGTCAATAAGATAGTGTGTCCTATATAATTAATAAAAAATCTATAAAAAATACTCATTAAATAGGGTTCATATTAGACCAACCATTGGACATAATAACCATTGGGTGAGAGGATACATGCATAGGGGGAAGAAACCAAGGGGAAATGGCTGGAGTCACTCACTTTCGTGTTTCATGGTAAGGAAAGAACAAATACCTCAAAATGGATGTAAAGTGGGGGAGAGGAGGTGGATATCACACCTAGAGTTGGGTTGTTTAGGAATGGGTAAACTAATATTTATAATGGATTAAAATGATTCTAGGTGTAGTCTAGATTTTTTAATTATTTTACAAACTATGGAGGCCTCATAGTTTTTTCACAAATATTTCTAATATATGATCTGACCATGTGGGAACCTCTAGTTCTACTTGGTTAGATGTATGATTATGTCACAAAATTTCCAAAAGTTTATGTCAGCAGTTTGTGCCCCCTGGTCTAACTTCCTTAGCACACACCATTTTCTAGGGTTGGTGCACAGTTTTCTCTAAACATCATCCAACAATGTGCCATGTCCTATTTCGCCAAAACACTAAAATTTACAGATAATGAGATGAAAAATAAATGGAAAAAATAATGACATAAAATAAACAATAAATACCTAAAAATGGGATAGTGTGTATGAATATTTCCCCCACCATGTCAGTTTTATCCCCTTTAAATTCATTCAATAATTTTATAACAGAGAATTTGTAGCCATTAAACTTTTACTGAAGAATTTCATCCCAACATCTCATTCTCATAATTCCTATATTACCATAGGACCCTAAAAAATAGAATATATTTCCCATTAATATCCATTACTTAGGAATTCATAATTTGAATTGGCTACTTGGGCATTGAAAATTCGACTTCTATTTCATGTTCTTCCCAACTCAATACATTGGAACGATCTAGGGTTTTTTTTAACTAGTATAAATGGAATAATTATTAAATCAATGATAATTTAGAATGAAATTCCATTTTTTATGACACCTTATTGATCCTCTCAAGAATGTATTAATTACCAAGGATATGATGGCCCTATTTTAGTGTCAGAATAAAAAGATTCTAGACACCCACAAAGAACTAAATGATTTTGTATCAATGATAGGAATGCGAATTTTAATTACATTGGGCTATCATCAAATTCCACCTAATCATCCAAACCATTCCAGTTTTTTATTTCACAATACTTGGTCCAACTGAATAATTCTCACCCACTTTCATCCACTATAATGGAGGCTATAAACACACACGATATTTAGCTTCTAATGGAACTATATTGATCAAGGATTGCCATCGATTAATATATAAAAATTATACCAACCATATATGGTTATCTATTTGACCTATGAAATCTAATATGCATATATGAAGAATGAATTTTTTAATTTATTTTCCCATATTTTTTTCCTTATATTTGTCGATGGTATATCATACTAAGATTGACATGTGATCCCATTTTCTATTTGAGGAATTCATAAAACCATGATGTTAAATGTGGACCCTTTAAGTAATAATATTAGATTTCAAAACATGAATCCTCATGAACTCTTATAGATAAAATTTTCAAACACTTCCACTTTGGAGGTATCCTTGATCGAGAAGAGGTGGGAGTATTTGGTAAAATGATCAATTTACACCCTTCTAGTATTAATTACCCATGGTGTACAAGGTAACATGATGAAAAAATTGATCGATACATCAACCCACATTCTGATAATAATGGGGAGAGGATAGTGTAATACTTAGGGCCTTTTATGCCAATCATTGACTTTCTGAAAAGTATAACACTGATAAACAATGGCTTCAATGTCATGTATCACACCTATCATCCAGAAATGATGATGGACATTATAGAACATCTTGGATAAACCTGTATGGATATCCCACTATAAATGGTGGTAATCATTCAATACTATGTTCCTTAGGGACAATAGTAAAAAAGACATCATATAATGCAATTAATTCCTTTAGGAGACAAATACAACTCACTGGGTACCTCACCAAAATTAATAATTTGACCAAAAAATGAAAAAAATCATCATTTGGATACTCTTATTAGATAATCTCAAGAAGAGAGTTCATAAACTGCATTCTATCTAAAAAAATTCCTTTTTTCTCTTCTTCGGCATATAAGTTCATCCTAGAAAAAATGAACTTATGGTTCCACTCACTATTCAGCACCTTTAGAGCCTAAGTTCGAAATAATTTTCTTAGGGTATTAAAAACCACATTACCATAAACCTAAGTGTAGATGATATTGAAGTATAATATTTTCTGATACCTTACCCGCTTTATCTATGTTACGATTAAATAATTTTGGGAAACATATATATTGGGATTTTATTATTTTAGTAGACCATAAAACATTCCCCAAGAAGATAGTGTAATGCGAAAATGATAAAATGCATCACCACCACATTCTCTTGGGCAGGGGTTGAGTTATTCTTCTTATTTGGATGGATTTATAAAGATACATAATCCAACACCTTTACTCCCTGTAAAATTACATAGCATAACCCCATTCTTGATGCATCATATTAAACCACCTAACATTGACATACCATGAGTAAGATCAATGCATGGGAGGATGTAAACTCCCACTTAAGTTCCTCGACAAAAGGATTAAATTTTATTCTATAATATAACATTATGAATTTTTTGGTCTGAGCTATCATAGTTGAGGTGAGTGTGGAGAATTATTATAATAATCACCTTTAGTACCCTACCATGCCCAACAATCTTTGAATTTTAAAAATATTCATCAGATCTCCATTGAAATAACCACTATAACCATAAGTGGATCAAATGAAACCCCACATTATAATATCACATAACCTATATATTGGAACTCAATAATCCAAAAATTTAATTTCATCAATTATTCAAATAGATAATGGTCCCACAACATTGTCAGGATGATCATGAAATATTTTCCATGTTCCTATTCTTCATTTGAGTAAAATATATTGTCATTCATAAACACCATGATGACTGAGTAAATGTATTTATGGAACAAATGATTCATAAGATCAATAAAATATAAATGAAATTTCATTAATATTAATGACACTATATGATATATAATGTGGTTTTATCTAATTCAGAAAGAGGTATTGGGATCATTAGCTTTCCTTAACCTTACTTGGTGATACCATAAATGAAAGTTAATCATTAAAACAAATTTTATCCTTTTAGATGATGGAATTGAACATGAATATGGGGAAATAAGTATTTATTCATGATAATTACCTAGATTATCCTCTGGTAGTTGATGCATATCTGAATAGATCCATTAAAATTATTGGTAAATAGCACTTGAGAGTCCCATAGAGACACACTCATACAAATGATACCATTAGACTCAAAATCATATATTTTAATAATTAACTCCATTATATAATTAGGTTATATGTGATATGAAGGGATAGGTATCAGTAATTTCCTTATAAATAATCCACTGTAGACCTCTATTTCCCACTCAGGATGAAACAATGAGAAGTACTCTAGGAAATTTTCAAAAAATTCATTAACCACAATATTTAATAAACTATCTAATCTTTATCCATCATTACATTGTAAGATGGAGTGTACCTGAAATAAAATCTTCCCAACTCTAGAAGTAGAGCTCCTATAAATATGGTCTATGGATCCTATTCTATTTAGAATACACAATATCTTCTTTCTGCAGTCGTGAATGTGACCCACTAAATGTAGAAATCGATGTGGGCCATGAAAATTTTCATCTAATATATTTCTAGGGTCACATAAAAATGTTTCATCTACTAGATAAGAACATACCACATTATCTCCAATTTTGTTAAAGGAAAAACACAAGATGTGCATATAAAACCCTTTGCTTCCTCTTCCCAAGAGATGTATCATTTTCCATAGAATAAGAAAAAATATCAATTGATATTTTCCAAAAGGAAAAAATTATAGAAGATATAAAATATTGTGAAAAACTTATATCAAATAAAGTAATTCCTATAGTTGATGTAATAATAATAGTACATATGATTTTCATAAAACCTATATCAAATTCCATCAGTGATAAATCCCCTATATGTTGGTGTATTATTTATTTTTGTATCTAAGTTATACAAATAACATAAATATTTGATTTAAATTGATAATAGAAAAATTAGGATCCATCCTTTCCACTTTTCACACTATAAAGATACCCCATATCCCTTGAAGCATGTGACTGATATAAAGATCATGTCTGAGATATAGAGCTTAAGCAACCTAGAGAGGTGGGAACACTATTACAAAACATTTATATTTGGTAAAACAATCCCCCTAGGAGGAATTACCCAGGTGAGACCTAACACATATATTGCACATGCTTGAGACATTAATAGTGTTGGAAAACAATGGCCCCACACCCTATAATTGTTATTGAATACAATCAGGATGGATATCGAGATCTAAGCACACCCATTTTCTCTTTCTATACTCGCTACATATTTTTTTAGATAATCTAATCCTATATTTCGCTTGAACTAGAGGAATCCTAGTGAGTCATGATTAACCTACAGGTTCAATTCCCACTGTTAAATCCCAATAGACCAAATCATCATAAGTATAAAATTTTAGGAAGAATAATTGAGATCATATATCAAAATGGAACCACATTTCAAATCATCAGGAAATTAACCTTTCATTGGTGATAAATATGGGAGAAAAATGAATCACATCTATAAATATTTTACCATATCACATCCCTGAAATTTCCTCATATGACGGACCTAGAAATCATGAGACATGATGAGGGTTGGGGTCTAATGGATGAATTCCTCAGTGGAGGTGAAAATGAAATATTTCCTCTCAATATGATCATATTTACCAGTATGATCCATGGTCTCCTACCACCTAATATTGGGACTATCTAGAATAAATGTCACACATGTCACTTTAATGGCATTATGTGTTCTAAATAAGTCATAGATCCTCTCAATTTTCTCCACCCAATATATATATTCTTGGGGATAAGTACTACCATGAAAGGAGGGTGTATAATGTTTAAGAAACAATTAATCTTAATTATTCTCTAGTGCTAATTCAGATTCACTAGAATGAAAAGGTAATAATGAAAATCCTTAGTTTAGAGTTCAGATAACATAAACTACTGAGTCTATTATTCTATGATCAACTAGTGGGTCGGCTGAAAAATAATTATCTCTAGCCTCCACATGTGTCTATACCATATGTATATGAAGAGGCATGGAACAATAAAATTCAATGAAAATTGAAATATAATTCATTAATACATCAAAAATAATTTAATTAAGTAAATAATATAGTGAATCAGTCTCATAAATCACTATTAAACCATATCAACTTAAACTACTCCACCCTAACATTGTGCCCATACATATTCTGTAGCTCTTGAATTACACCCCAAGGAGGAGTCAAACCAAATTCCCAACATCCCATGGAAATAGATGGCCCATCAAAAGGTGTGTTTTCCATACACCACACAAGAAAAAATAACCCCATGCCCTAACATTACTACCTTGTTTCTATCACTTTTTTATATAAAAATACCAATTTAAAATGGTTATCCTATATTGGATACAATTTTCTAATGATGAAAGTCACGCTTCAATCCATGGAAACACTTGAACCATCCTGTGACATAGACTAAAGTGTGTTCCTATTACCCATGGGATGGAAACTATTTCTTAAGAATCCTGGAAATCCTTTCGTAATGACTTATCCATTACAATAAACAACACCAACATCTATAATTATAATAACCATCGAAAAAATAACTAAAATAAAATAATCTTACACAATTTTTTGTTTTTACATCCATATCCATGTTCGTAAATGTAGAAATGAATATGGGACAACATATGATCTAAGGACTAACAACCTATCATTTCACTTCTAACACATGACCAAAAATTTCAATAAAGAAAGTATATTCCACCGCAATATGAATCCATTAATTTACCTGAGGTAGATAAAACAAAAAAAAAATAGAAAACAAAATTGAGTGTATATAGGGTGTGATCACCCTTTCTCGATAGGATCCCACCATTTTATTCATGAGTAACCTTTATAATACAAATAAAATATTATATCTTTAAAAATAAATAAACTGTTTGATTTAAACATTCTTTAACATTCATAATAGATGTAAAGAAAATAGTAAAAAAGATCATAAAGAAAAAATTGAAAAAAAAGGAATCATAGGAAATCTCTATGTTGGTTGATAAATTGGGGTCCTGTGATCCTCAAACTCTATATGATGGAACCATAAAAATAACTATAACCATGAATAATCCAAAATTATCAAAACACAAATTTTTTAGTTTCATGTTGTTGTGAAACATTATATGGGAGGGTAGACATGGATTTTTTACCTCATCTAGCATACTTTTCCGAATATTTTCACCTATCTACTTAGTGTTCTCAAGTGATTTTCAATTTTTCCAATCCATGAAAATCCACATTAAACACATACCAAACTTCCACATATCAATGAACAATGTTTCAAACCATTAAAAAATTGGAAATAAATTTCAAAAAAATTCACACACTAAATTACCTTTGAAATCACCCATTCACACACACAACATAATTTACAAGATAATCAAATTTAGATTCAAGATTAATTATGTTATAAAAAAAATTTACAACATGAAACCACCTAAAAATTCCATTTGAAATCGCTAAGAATCAATTAGAAACCACAATACAATTACATAAGGATCCTATAAGACCATTAAAAACCATAAAAATCAAACCCCATTCAATAATGTTCAGATTAGACAAACCACATGTCTACACAACAAAGAATGTAGCAGGAAACATAGGATTAAAGTGATAAGTACCTAATGGAAAATAGGAGGAGTAAATTACATGGATGTTTCTTAAAGAACCGTGTAAAAAATACCTATAAAATGGATTCAATAGGTAAGGGGAGGATATGGATGGTGCCCCTAGAGATGCGAGGGACAAAAATAGGGAAATTACGGGGTTAAAGTGGATACATTGGTCCTTGTGTAGTTTAACAATTTTATGTATTTTAAAAACTTGTAAAACCATAAGAATTTCGAAATTTTCACCTAGTTATAGTGGTAGATCTGGTTTCAATAGGAAGGGTGAAAGGCTTGGCCACACAGTTTGCAAAACTATTTGATAACTGTGTGGGTGATCTAGTGATACTTCCCTAGATTTCTTAGTATCATGGGGATTGTCCATAGTTTTCTCTAACTGTTCCCAAACCATGCGTCATAACATACTACCATAAATTCTTAATATTTTAATGAAAATTTACATTAAATGAAATAGTTAAAATGAATATTAATAACAATTAAATACCTAAAAATATATTTTTTTTTATGATATAGTAAACAAATACTTATTTGAAACTAAAGAAATTATATTCCAAGGAACGATAAAGATTCAATTTTGGAAAACTAGACAGTAAAAGAGCATTGGTTGAAATACCTTAAGGGGTGAAATAAAATCTGTTTCCAGTACACATATGTAATTAGATAGTAGAATTAATGAATTTTGTTGTAAAATATAAATATATATATATATATAATACCAATTTTATATTCTATTTAAAATCTATTTATTTATTTTTGAAAAAAACCAACCTTTTATACTCGCTGGGAAGCCCTGCATTTGTAGACTGGATACCAAACCTACTAACCATAAAAAATACTAATAAATACTAATTTATATATAAAAACATTTACAAAATACCAAAAAAAATATAAATAAAAAAATTGTTTGCTCGAACCATGTGGAATTAAAAATAATGATCACAATGATTAAAGGAAATTTGTTTTATACATGAGCCTTTCACCTCACCGGATGACTGAGGACACATCACCCAAATTCAATAATTCTCTATTTATACAATACCACATCATTTATAACTCTATCACTATTAAAAAATATTTACCAATATGAATAAATACATTTTAATAAAACATGTTCCTCTAATCCATACACATCCTCGTTTAAAATGAATCATTAAAGAAATACATTGAATCATCAGAAATAAATTACACAAGAAATATCTTATGGTACCATATATCATGATCTCACCAATTCCAAATATATGAGATATTAAAGAACTAAACCTAAATAATCCACCTTAAAACCAAAAAATCCAAGTAACCATCATTATAACTCAAGCAAACAAATTATATCTCTCATCAATCAAGGATATTGAACATCACATACCTTCTTTCCCTAGGCTTCACTAAGTGTAATCCATATAAATAGAAACCACTATTTTATTTATGAACTACATACATGGAATAAATAACTCTGATTATCAATTTTGGAAGATTCCCTATGAGAAGATTAGAGAGGCAAGACAATATAATTGAGAAAATGGGAGAGGAAGAAACAGTAAATAAAGACTTCATCACAAGACTATTATATGAATAAGAAACAAAAAATACAAAAAACACTATAAAAAACTAAAATTACACCAATATAGAACATTATACAATGAAGAATTAAAATATACATGATGGATCTACCACAATCGCATCCACTATTCTAAACCTAAAATTCTATAAATCACCATCATTCCCAACAAAGATGGTGACATTCATGATGAGTTATGAGGTAAGATGAGAGGTATAAACATTTGGGAGGATCATTAAGAAAATTAGACTAGAAGAATGAAAATAAAAAAACCACTACTAGACTAAAGGGAAAATGACAAAAAAAACCCATGACACATACTAAACAGATGTGTACATTTTCAAGAGTGACCAAGAATAGTATCTTATATCATGGTTAGGAAGAAAAATTTATATTAAGTCATGAAAAATGAGTCAATGTCAATTAACTACTTAACTAAAAAATGATGAGAAATGATGGAATAAATCTCCATTAGGAAACCCATATGTGAAAAGAATATAATAAGAGAACCATGTTAGAATAAAATACCTTAATCATGGGGAAATATTTGGAGGTCTAGTGATATGAAAAAATTCCATCACCATGAATATGTGTTTAGAAAACCCTAGGAAGGGAAAAATGTTGATAGGGAAAGGAGAGAAGGGAGAGTGTTGCAATATCAACAACTTATATGATAAATAGTTGCAATAGTATTTTATAGTATTGAAAAGTTGAGGACGATTATACATTTACAACATGATTTTTTAATTCAACTGATGGAGTGATTTTTTCTACATATAAGTGATAAATGTAGTGAATTAATTCAATGTTTTTTATGAAAAAAAAATAAGGATGTGTATTTATATTTTATTTCTATTATATAAGTATGAATTAGTAAACAAAGAGTTGTTATAAATAAAATGAGTTGTTGTTTTGGATACACATAGTTTATTATTCATCATATTCAAAAGAAAATTGAAATAAAAATGAATATAAATAAACTTTTATCTTGGCTGAAAAAATTATCTTGTTTATTTATTATAATATGTGGGATATAATTTTATCGAAGTAGTGTCATATTTTAAAATAATAAATATTATTTTTAGATTATTTCAATAACCCCACTAGAACCTCATATATTATATAGGTGATAATATTTTATTTGTTGAATATTTCCATAGATGAAAAAAATTTACTTATTAACACAATAGATTTTATAACCTAAAAATGAATTATTATATGAAATATACTCCCTAATTGGTTAGTTGGGGTATAATTGAACATAAATAAGTGAATGTTTAATAAATAGAATATTATAAAAATCTATTACAAAGTGAAACTCTATTTTTATACAAAACAGTTTTATATTATATTGAAAATTAATGATCTTAATTAAAATAGTTAAATATAAAATTTGATATAAAATTATCCCAAAGATAATTTAATGGTTTAAATATACCAAATATAATCATAATGATCATTTAATGATTTTTAATTCAACATTACAAGGTATTATGATCATAACATTGAATGTTTTTAAGTAAATTACTTTGAATATGATGTTTAGATTGTTGGAAATTATGTTCATCAATCCCCATTTCACCATTATTAAAAGAAAGTTTCTTTATTGCTGTTGAAAAATTTAAAATTTTTACTAAGTGATTAGTCATATAGTTACATAGATATTTTTAATATATTATATTGTGATTTAATTAGTTTAATAAAACCTTAAATTTTTTTAAAAAAGAATCTACTCTAGTGGTCTATCATATGGGATACGATTTGATTGGTAATTTTTTATATCATCATTAATATTATTAAAATATGTATAAGAATATATAAAATTTATCATATTATAGAATGTAAAATATTCACATTATTATTCTTTTATATTGGTAGTATGATTTTATAAAGTGAAATTGTAATTAACCTCTTAAAGCTTGACTTAGAGTTATCCCTAATTGATGATCATTATTGATTGTTATCTCTTATGATATAATATAGTTATTATCATTGGATAGGATTTTAAAATTGATATAGAATTCACTCATAGAGAACAAAATTAGAATTTTTCAAGGTGGCCTGCTATATATACCACATGTAGAGCCATATACAATGTCTTTATTAAAAAAATGGTGAAATATTACTATTAAATCCCCATACCTGAGGTTGATAACATACATTTCATTACAAAACTTATAATTTCATTCCTTTATGATACTATACATGAATCTAATATAATCAGATTTACATGGTTATGTTATTTATCATGTCATCATTTTAGGTTTAACAAATATGGATTTTTACCTCATGTATAATGAGTATTATAACTAGACCTACAGTTTATATATACTCAGGAAGTGAATGTTAAAACCTAGATATCAAAAAATTGAAATGATTATATATTCATGTGACACATATGTGATGTGATCACCATTTTGAGATAATTTTAATTTTTTTATCCATCTGTTAGTCTATAGTCATAGAAATATAAATATATGATAATTCCCTATGGGATTGACATATTCCATGTCTCGTGGTGACTCAAAATCATGTAAAACGAAATTACAATAATATGTGTACTTTGTGAAAATACTGATGGGAAAATATGGGGTTGTATGTATTGGATAATTATCATGATAAATCCCTTTGTATCTTGAGTAGCACTTAATATTTTTTATAGGATTATTTTTTCTTATAAATATAGATCAGAAAATTTATTGTTATTATCAGCTCTATAAAAGACCTTGGGATTACCCTTTATTGTCATTTAAATTAAAAAAAAAATTGAACATTTTTTATACTAAACATATAGTGTTAACAAATAAGTGTTTTGAAATATATCTAAATGGAATTTTGGTTTTACAAAAAAATTATTATATATGATGTGAAATATTGTGAATGTTAACAATATATTTTATTAAACTTGTTTTTTGAAAAATCTAAAATGTTTTTTGGATATTAATTCACATGTTTTTATATGTTTTGTGATATAAACCATGATGCAGTAGTAAAAACCATGTTATGATTTTAGTTTGTGTAAACCATGATAACTGAGGGATTATATTTTATGGTTTAGTTCACGCTAATGAACAAATTATGATATAAAACCTTAAATTTAAGGATTCATTCACTTAATCTATAATTATTATATTACAATATCAATTGATAATAATTATAGGCTTTATAAATTCAACATTATTATTTATACACTGAAAAATCGATGGTAGGAATTACACAAAGTGTAATAATGAATTTTAATGTTTGAATCATTTTTGAAAAAAATTATCAATGAGTTAAATGACTATAAAAAAATTTAGATCCTTAAAATATTGTATAAAAAGACTCAATTAATTTATGATTTACAACATACAAATAAAATATTCATTATATTAAAAACTAATCGAAAAAATATTCTATTTCTTTAAATTTCTTCAAGACATTATCCTAGGATACAAGAAGGTCATGAATTTATAGAGATCATTCCCATGTGTTGGGATATTTACATATCCCTTTGAAAAAATATGATAAAAGTGTCTATCATGTAATTATTAATGCTTATAATGTTTATGTGGAGGATCATGGAAGGATCAGGTCCATCATAGAAAAGGTATTTGATATTAATTTATTTAATTTATTTCCAACATATGCATACAATTTTTTAGAAATATATTTTTTTTATTGTTTATAGGTGAGAAATTTGGAAGAGTATTTTTTCCTCCAAATCCCCTCATTTTGTGGATAATAATTCATATGGGGTACTAGTCTAATATGTAAATATTGATAAGTAATGAGGGATATTTATAAGCATTATTTTATTTTAATTATATTATCTTCCGATATAAAATCACTCCAAAATATCACTTCTTTGTGTATTATTTTTTCTTTATTTTACTTTTTCATTGGCAATTCAAATGATTTGATTCTTTTAAAGGCCATTTTATTTTCTACTCTTCGACCAGTTCCTATATTACCTTAATCTCTCAATGTCAAGATAATTTTTTTAATTTCTACTATATTTTGGAATGTTTTAATATGTTATCTATTATGAGAGGGATTATTGAAGGTTTACTATAGAGGATATAGTAGTCATATGATATTGTGTGAGTTTTTGGTTTAATTTTTTCCCTTTTGGGGAATTAACTAAGAGGATTTCATGTGTTTTTTCATGGTTGATAATTTATAAGAATTTTATTATTTCTATGCGTCTTTTCAATATAGAATAGACAATTTTTTACAAGGTAATATACCTCTTGTAGATAATGTTACTTTAATGGAACCTAATATTTTCTCCCTTTAACTTTTTTATTTGTTTGGTTGTTTTCCTTTTTTTTATTATCTCATGAGAATTTTATTTCTCATGTCAGTAAGGAATTTCCCCCATCATATTTTTTTGTTTTATTATTATATAGTATAATTCATTCATTTAATCTCTATACTAAAATAAATCTCTCATACATTTTATAATAAAATGGTTCCATAAATTTCTAATGGTAACTATAAATTGAATTAAAATAAAAATCATACATTTTAAAATAAATATTAATATCATAAAATTAAATTAACTAATATACTAGAATATTTTTCAAACAGGGTTATTTAAATTGATTGTGTTATATTCATATTTGGAGAAGAATTCAAATATTTATATACTATGAAAATAATTTAGAGAATGAGTCAAAGATAATTTAATAAAATTTTTTATATTATATAGGAAATCTATATAAATAGAATATATTATAATATTACACCATATAAAAGTGATACTGATGAATTGAGGATTTCATATTAAGCCCCAAAATTATATAGTTGTCATAATAAATTCTATTTAACGCATTAAAATATTTGAATCTGAATGATTTGTTAACAGTTGTAATTAATGGAGAATTTTTATTCTAATAATAGATAATTTTTCTTATCGAGGAAATATCAATGTGTAGGATGAATTTTTATAATGTAAACTATGGACTATTTTGTTATTTGGCTGATAAATATTCGTAAAATGTTTTAGAATTATATGATTTATAAGATTCACCCATGAGAAAATTCATAGAGTATATTAGAAAAATTTTATCAAATAAAAATGTAACTAAAATAATAAATTTGTAGATATGGAATTGTATTTCACTATATGTGGGGGAAAGAAGGTTATAATTTTATAAAATTAATGATCAAAATGATATATAAAAATATTTTTTGGAAGTTTATTTATTAATAAAACATTGTATCAGATGATGATATCTTATAAGCATCAACACAAGTGGTACCTTTTCATCTTTAGATAGAACATAAAGTTGAATCAAATAATATTTATAATCAATGTTTGGAAGATAATAATAATAAAATATTTATCAAATATAGAGGGAATTATATTCATGAGATAAAATATAATATTCCAAATCATGATTATGAATTGGAAAATCATAAAACAAGTGATGATAAATTAATATAGGGATTTGGGGGCCAAGTAATAAAACTTGAAGAATAATATAATGTCATTCGAGATCTATAAATCAATATTCATGATGAAGAAATAAATATAAATAAATAAGAGTAATATAATAAATAATTTATGATTGAAAATAAAACATGTTTTATAAATTATATATTGAATTTATTACAAGTAAAAAATTTATGCTCCAAACATATGAGAAAATGGATGGATAAGTTTTAAAATATATACTTATAATAGAAAATATTTTTTATGTTTTCAGTATGTAGAATATATTAATAGTAAATCATAGTTATATGTTGGATGATTAAGAAAATAACATAACTAAGAGTGTAAATAAAAGAATTCATAAAAGTAATTTGGTGAAGAGTTAAATTTTAGAAAAAATCATAGGCATGTAATGGATTTATAAAATGAATACATTGAAAATTTATATATGTTTATAGAAATACTTCTAAATATATATAGTAATAATTTTCTATGTATTTTTATTTATGTGAATCATTTTCTCACATATCCATGAATTTCCGAATGAATTTGTGTGGATGTATTTCTCTAAAAATAATTATCCCATCAATAAATAAGATATAGACTTGATGAAAATATAATGATGTTATAATTGATAAATAAAATTTAAATATAAATCATGATAAATATTTTTAAATATATTCTGAATGGAAAAATTATATTCTATCCACATGATAACATTTATTATATTATAAGATAATAATGTAAACAGTAAATTTGATTCATTTATCAATGAAGACCTATAATAATGATAGTAGTTTGTTATGGTATAATGTTTTATCATCTTACATGATAAAAAATAATGATATATTGATAAAAATACCAAATAATATAGATGAAATGATAATGTCTCGTAATGATTTTTAAGTTCATCTTAAAGTCATCAGAAAGAATAAAATTAAAGGAATAAAAATAATATATATAGATATTTAATATTTTTATGTACTAGAGCCTGGTATCTAGTGTTTGTTTCCTATGAGATTATGAGAATGAAATTAATGTATCAAAGAACTATTATCAGAACCATTGATTATGATTTAATTTCTTTTTTATCAACTAATAATGTTGGACTTCATTAACATATTATTTATTTTTCAAAAAAGTATAATAATTATTTGGATGAAAATTGGAGTTTTTTGTTATAAAATAATATTTATTTGACTTTTTAGATTATTTTTATAAAAAAATATACTGTAAGGTAATAAAAATAATTCATTATTAAAATGGATATTAATTATTTTGAAATTTTGGAAGTATTTTAGGAGTCATGAAATAATAGAAGTTCAATTTTGGCATATTTTCCGAAAATACATCAAAATGTAGACATGTATATGTTATTATGGTGTCCATGATATGATAACTGATAACATTAGTAATCCAATACTCATGGTATTATTAGAAATATATAAATTAGGAATACAATAACCTTTATTTCAAGGAGAAACCTATAGTGTATTATTAGGTATTCTGAATAATGAAGCAAAACAAGACATGTGATGGTGAAACGATCATAGATCTCAATGTGGTTTATAAAATGAAAATATTACTAGCTTTATAGAGTTTTTTAGTTAGTATGGATTTTTTAAAATTATATATGATTCATGAGAATGAAAAAAATGGTCACATGGGTAATTCATTGTACAGAAGAAAAATGGGAAGAATAATGGAGTTTTGGGTGTTTGATTAACGTTTCAACAATATTATATATAGAGGAAATTATGAAATGGATTACTTAACACCCTGGTGTTATAGTGTTTAGATACAAAAATTTAAAATTTTGAGATGATTTAATTTATGGGATGAGATGAGTTTTGATTCTATGAATTGAGGAAACAATGATATTACATATGTATGACCATGTCATTGTGGTTATTTTCATCCAACTCTAGATTAATTTTCAACATATTTCATAATTATTAATTCCTTATATTTTTAAATACTTTTTGTGTTTAAAAAGATGTATATTTTATTTGAATTAGGATAATATTAATGGATTAATTTTTCTATGATACTCATTGAAAATTGAAGATAATAATCATGTATATTTTGGATGATTTTCTCATAAAGATAGAGATATCTTAACAAATAGAAGAGATACAAGATATTGGGATGGAGACCTGATTGAGGGATGAAGTCATTTAAAAGATATTTTTTGGAAAATATTTAAAATTCCATGAGTTCATAATAATAGATATTTATGGAATTCATAATGTTAATAATAATAGTGATTATTATAACATAATTCATAATAAAACTCATTTTCATGGTTATGGATGATTATGTTGTTAACTTAGAGGTGTAATGGGTTATTTTTAGTTAAGATAATAGTGTATTATAAAAATTTTATGGATTGTAAACAATGAGGTATTGTGAACCAACTTGGAATTTGTAAGTAAAATTAGTATAATCTTAGTTTATTTTTGTACAATATAAGATCTCTGAGTGTATGATTCTTATAAATTTCCTTGTGTAATTAAACTGGGTAAAATTTATGTGTGTATCTTTGACGTATTTCTTTAATTTAATGTGAGTGAGGGAAATATGTTTTATCTAACCATGAAAATAGATTTTAAGAAGGGTTTCTTGACTTTTTAATACCTTAATTAACCCCCCCCCCCCCATAATGTTACCTTCCTTTTATTTAATCAAAATATGGTATCAATGTTAAAGGTTCAATTTTAATGAGTTTTATTTCTATAAATGTTATCATGAACCAACCTGGGTCGACCCTGAACCGGTCACCCGAGCTGGCCCGCGACATGGCCCGAAGGGTGTTCTCAATTGCCACAGGTTGGCAACCAATGCCAAGCATAAATATTTAACTATTTGTAAAGATTATGACCATAACCAAAAGATAAAAAAATAATCAAAACAGACGATAAAAAAATAAAAAATAGCATTGGAAAAAAACCGAACATACCTCCTTCTGACCTTCTAGGACAACACCCAACTCAGGCTCAGACCTGATCCAATAATGAGCAACTAAACCGAGAACTTGAACAAGAACTGCACCTACAACTAAATGAATATGATAGGCATGAGCATTGAGATTTTCATTACGGATTCCAAAAATGACCATAGAATCCATGTATTCCCTCTCCCAAAACAATCCAATGACCCAAGTTTGAAATATAAATATTAAAGTAGGTTTTCACATTTTAAAATAAAAAATGTGATATTCCCATTTAAAACAAACCAACCACGCTACATAAAATTTCAAAAATATTTTTTTCATTTTATAAATAAAACCCAAAATAGAATATACCCATGATTGGATAAAGTAAAACAAGTAAATTGTGCAATCTAAAAAGGATCTAGTGCAATAGAATGTAAACAAGAAATTTAGATAATATAGTAACCATGGGTGATCTTAAAAATTCCTAGAAGACCCCTGGACGTACTCAGTTTAACCCACCTACTGGCATTTGGTGAATCCCTTAAGTCTATAACCAAGTGGCCGCCCTATAATTGACCAATCCAGTGGTAAAGCCTACTTGTCCTAACACATAATCCAGAAATTACCAACCCCTCTAATTAGGTTTGATCAGTGACTGTCACATGATTATATAAATGATGCCCATGAACCCATGGTGGTTATAATAATACTATGCCAATAGGAAGTCCCTCACATGCATGACTCATCTCACCGCACATTCCTTACCCAAACACGGAATCTTCAAGTGTGTTCACGCATAAAGGGTTACCCAAGACAGGAAATCCCCCAAATACACTTTCAATATTTACACAATAACAAATTTCCATCTAGGACATCACATAACATAAGCATTCAAACCTTCTTTTAAAACACTTTAAGTTCCCAATAGGGAATTCAAATTTTCCGAATCACATTCTTCTCAAAAATCACCACCAAACATCACCTTTAGAAGTACAACTCCAGATGGGCTTTCAAGTTTACACTCCCAAAAACATTTACCGAAACAGTTCCATGTTATTTATAAAATCATTACTATGTATACCATATCAGCAGGCCATTAAAACCATCAAAACCAACCGTGTCGAAAAATAACCCATGGTCAAATTTTAAAGAACACATTAAAAAACCATTTTAAATGAAAATTTAATTCCAACACACTATTTATAATGTAATTATTAATTTTAGATGGCTGATAAATGGAGAGAGAATAGAAAACATTTGAGAAATCAAGGTTCATGTATAACATCCTTTCCCAACCCACACCAAAACATGTTTCAAACCAAATGACCAAACATTAAAGGGCCCATTATAAAATATATTTTCCAAAACTCATCCACAAAACCCACCATTTATCATAAAACCGTGCTCCACCACCCACCTCATTTAAAAAATAGAAAACAACCTGAGAACCACAATAAAACACTTTTTAAAACATTTTCATTTATACACAGGGCCATAAGAGGACTCAGTCGAACACACCCTAAGTATTTCACAAACCGACTATTTATCATTCAAACATTTCTAAAGCTGCACTTTTAATAAACCCCGAATTCTCACCTTAGTATACCTATTGAAGTTAAATCAAACCCCCAATGCGCAAACAAACAAGGGATTTCACACCCATATCCATAAAAACTCATTTTTTTAGAAATATAAACAACCCCAAAATAATGTAATGAGATAACCAAGGCTTTTATAGAGATACGAATAATATTTGAAGAGAAATTGAGAACTTGTAAGTGCCACAGAATTAATCTGGAAGGGAAATTATAGATTCACCTCCCTCAAAGGTGCGTAATCGTGCTGATGCTTCAACGAAAGGAAGGATAACCACCAGGACAGAGGAGATAGTGTGCTGCTGACCGAAGCAAATGAGATGGAGGCCAAAGTGTGGGAGCGGTAGGGTGCAGGCGTGGCTGGGTGTGGGTGTGGTAGGGTGTTGGTGCGGATAGGCCGGAGCTCCGACAAGGAGGCGGCTGGCTGGAGCGGTGTCTGGCCAGAGTTGGAGCGGCGAGTCACGGGTGGTCGGAGGCTGGAGCGGCGGTCTGCAGGTGGCCAGAGCATGAGTAGGGGGATGGTGATGGTGGAGATGGCTCGATCAGCTGGGCAGCAGGGACCCATATGGGTGAGGCGGCTGACGTGACACCTGGAGCTGGAAGTCGAGTAGGTCGGGGACCGGGTGCGCAGAGGAGGCTAGAGTGGCAAGGGCACAGATGACCGAAGGGGGCAGGGCTTTGGGTGCACATAGGCAGATGGAGGGTAGGGGCAGCTCTAGTAGTGTACATGAAAAGGGGGGTTTGGGATTAGGGTTAGATAATATATTTTTTCATTTTATGTTATAATAACAATAATAATAATAACAATATTATTATTAAAAATCATATTATTGTTATTCTTATTATTAAATTTTTTATAAAATTATTTTTAATTTAATTTCACCTAATTTATTTTATTTATTTATTTATTTTATTTACCATTTAAATAATTCATTTATTTGTTTCAAATATTAGGGCAGTTTCATTTCTCGCTTATAGTATGACGCACGGTTGAGAAAAATGTGTCTGAACCATGCAACCTGGTACTACAAGCTTGCAGGGTCAAGTCGCGCGCATTCCGTGAGGTTCTGTAAACTGTGTGTGAGTCGCACGCCCTAACTCTGACACACCCGGGTGTCTCTTAGGGCACCGCACAGTTACTCCTAACTACACTGGATGACCGTGAAACAGTGAAAATAAAATTGTCTGAAACCCAAAATAAAAATTAATGTAATTAAAAATAATAAATTAGTCAGGTTAGGGTGTGAAAATTCTCCCCACCACACACTTTCTTCCCCAATAATGTCATGTATTCAAGAATTGGTGAAGAAATGAGTCCTTTCCCTAATATAATCTGAAGAAGCGAAGAAAACTGAGAATCTCGAGATGACCATACTCTACACAGGTTACACCAGACCGATTCAAGAGAAAACTAATTCTCGAGGTTGATTGGAGAACACAAAGGGGTTTTTCCCCACCATAAGAGCTCACCTAGGGAAGAAGTTTAACACCCAAACATACCACCCCTAGAATAGGGGTGATGTGGGAAATCCTAACCAATCCAAACTAACTTCTATAGCACGAGTGAAAAACACCTCAGCTGAAACTTGGAACTCTCAACCCGGACAAAAAACATCGAATTATAGAGAAAAAAACCTAAGAATAACTTAACTAAAACAGTTAAACTGAGTATAACCACAAGCCGTATCTCCTTCGCAGGCACATAAATCTCCGATGAACACTGCGATACCAATATCAACCCATACAGGGGACAAACACACTTTTAAGAAAAGCGCACGGTTAAGAAAATGATGATCAAACAAACAAAACTGTTTAGATTACAATAGAACATGTCTGTAACAACTCCATGAAAAGGCAATAAACATAAAACAATTTAAAAAATGTAAAAAAAAAGAAAAACAAGAACAAAAAAGACTTTAAATGTTCCATCGCCATCATGAAACACAAAACCCAAACCAAGGCTTCACACACCCGGTAACTCCGGGCTGCGCGTGAGCTTCACCCCAAGACCACTGGCTTGGGATCTAATGGCTGAAGCATCTCTTATCTCGTAGTCAGGCCCTGGGATCCCTCAGTCACAATGTTTTATTCAGGTGTCACTTGCTACAAATCTTCTCAAGATGACCCAGACATCTGCAACGATGTCACGTTTTCAGAGGGATATGACATGACGAATTCACATTCCTGAACTGGCCACACCGGTGGAACACCACTAAATGGTCCGATGAACTGGAAGCTAGAGGCAATGTAGAGGACTCCTTAGAAAATGGTTCCTCTGGCACGCCCTACTCTCTAGATGGGGAACCCTTTCAAGCAACCAGATATGCTGGATTTCCAACCATCTGCGCTCCGGAGACCAAATCGTCACCTCATCCACCAACTTCTCAAATTGATTGTCCCATTAAGGTTGGACACACACCTTCATCTATGGATGAAGACCCCCGATGAAGAGATAAGTTTTCATCAAATTTTTTGATGCTACCTCTGGAGAAAAGGACACTAGATCATTGAAATGGTAAACATATGCCTTCACCGTTTATTGGCCTTGTTGAATATAAATAAGATCTTCCCTTATCTTCATCTTCACTTATTCATGTATAGACCATCAGATGAAGAGAAATTTAAATACATTCCACGCCATCCCAAATTTCATTGATGGTGGGTCAACCAACTCTCATTCATCCAGAGTTGGACCTTCAAATAAACCCAAAACGGAACGCAGTCTCACATCATCGGGAGTTTCCCAATACCCTGAAGATGTTCTCGACCTCTTCAATCCAGTCTACAGCCCCTAACGGACCTCGATTACTGTAAAGGATAGCCAATATCTGATAAGGACCAAAAACTAGCCATGACTTATTAGAAACAATGGGGGACTTTCAGGACGATATTTTTTAAACAACATATAAAACACAGAGCAAGAACCAATATCAGGCTGATGCAATATCATTGAATGTGATTTTATCCAAAAACAACCATCTCAACAAAACCAAAAAAAATACATACACAACCAAAAATTCCCTTTTTGAAATCCCCTTTTTATTTTAAATTTCAAAACTGCTTTCTTTCAAGGTCACTTTCCAAATACCAAACCCACATTTCAAAACAAATTCAATTTCCAAAAATCATTTCCCCCTTTTCATTTTCAAAGACATGATTACATCAATCAAAACCAAAATAAAACCCAACTTACCACAAACCATTAGGACGAGGAACTAGCAGTTATGCTTAACTTGGAGACATGGTAGTGAGCCCTGCCCTAAGCAAGCATAAATGACTAGGAGATGCTAAATCGTGCAATCAGACTCCATGTGGGTCACTACACCATGTGTGGTCATGACATGACAGTAATCTGCCTCAATTTTCATTCCTCAATCCAAAAACAAAATAAAAAGACTCAATCCCTGGAATACCCCTATAGATTAGAGGATATAAACGAGTGAGGATTCATGACGTCCTTCCCGTACCTAACTTTTCAGTCCTGATAGTCCTAATCTTCATCTACAAGACATCCCGAATAACACGAACCTCCTATGATACCATTTTTTCATGAACCAACAAGGGTAGACCCTGAACCGGTCATCCAAGACCGCTCGCGACATTACATGAAGGGAATTCCTGGTCCCCACGGTCTAGAAACTTGTACTGGGCATCAAAATTTAACCGTTGGGAACAATTTTCCCCCTGAACAAAAGATAAAAAAATAAACAAAACCGACGAAAAAAAATAAAAACTAACAGCGGAAAAAACCGTACATACCTCATTGTGATCATCTAGGTCACCACCCAACTCAAACTCAAACATGATCCAATACTGAGCAATAGAACCATGAAAATGAACAAGAACTTGACCTACAATTGAAATAATATGATAGGCGTGAGCACCAAGATTCTCAACAGGGATGCGAAAAATAACCATGGAATCCAAGTATTCCATTTCCCAAAACAATCCAACAACAAACGTTTGAAATAAAAATATAAAATTATGGTTTTCAATTTTTAAAATAAACAATGTGTTTTTACCATTTAAAAAAAATCAACCATGCTACATACCATTTCAAAAATAATTTTTTTTCCAATTTATAAATAAGACCCAAAATAGAATATACCAAAGCAGGGATAAAGTAAAACATGTAAATAATGAAAACTAAAAATGAAATTTTGAAACAGTAAGTAAACAAGAAATGTAGATAATCTAGTAACCATGTGTGATCCAAAACATTCCTATAAGACCCTTGGACGTACTCGGATCAAAACCACCTGCCAGCATATAGTGAAGCCCCTAAGTCTATAAGTAACTAGCCACACTATAACTGACCAATCTAGTGGAAAATCCCACTTGGACTAATAACCAATCTAAGGGGTACCAACCCATCTAATCAGGGATGATCATCATCCATCAATCTATAATCTAAAAGATGTCGAGGAACACATGGTGCTTATAATAATACCATGTGAGTTAGAAGGCCCTCACACATGTGACTCAACTCACTGCAGTTGCCTTCCGGAAACACGGAGGCTTCCTTTTCATTCACCCATAAAGGGTTACCCTAGACAGGAGTGCCCCCAAATACACATTGAATCATTACACATTAACAAATTCCCAACCGGGCCATCACACCACATAGGCATTCAACAATATTTTAAGACTCATTATGTTGCCAACTGAGAATTCACATTTTCCGAATCACATTCTTCTAAAAAATCACCACCATACATCACTGTTAGAAGTATAATTCCACATGGGCTTTTATGTTTACACACCCAAACCCATTTACCAAAATAGTTCTATGTCATTTCTAAAATCACTTCCATGTATACCATGTCAAATGGGCCTTTAAAACATTTCAAACCAGCCGTGTCCCAAAATTCCCCATGGTTCAAATTTTAAGGATCACATTTAAAAATTATTATAAAGAAAAATTTAATAGAAATGAACTATTTAGAAATTAAATATCCATTTTAGATGGAAGATAAAGGGAGAGAGAAGAGAAAACATTTGAGAAATAAAGTTTCATGTATAACATCCTTTTCCAACCCACACCAAAGAATGTTTCAATCCAAATGACTAACATTAAAGGACACGTTATAAACCATATTTTCCAAAACGATTCCACAAAACCCACCATTTATCATAAAACCATGCTCCACTGTCCACCTCATTTAGGAAACATAAAACAACCTGAGTACCACCATAAAGCTATTTTTTAAAAAAATTATAAAAAAACAAGTCCCTAAGAGGACTCCGTCAATTAGACTATAATAATTTCACAAAAAAAACTATTTATCACCACAACATTGCTAAAGGTATACTTTTCATAAAACCCCAATTTTCACCATAGTGTAATTGTCTAAGCTAAATCAAACCCCAAAAGTGAAATAAATCGAGGCATTTTTCACCCACACCCAAAAAAACTCATTTTTTATAAAAATAAACAACTCCAAAATAATTTTATGAGATAACTAAGGATTACATATATGTGAGAATAATAGTTGAAGAAAAATTGAAAACATCAAAGTGCGACAGAATTAATCTGGAAGGGAAATGTTGGATTCACCGGCCTCAAAGATGCGTAATTGTGCCGCCGCTTCAACAAAAGGAAGGATAACCCATGGGAGGGAGGAGACTATGTATTTTGGTCGGAGAAAACAAGCCGGCGGCCGGAGTGCGGGTGTGATAGGGTTCGGGCATGGCAGGGTGCAGGCATGGTAGGGTGCGGGCACTGAGAGGCCTGAGCTCCGGCAAGGAGGCGGCTGGCCGGAGCGGTGTCTGGCCATAGATGGAGTTGTGATTCGCGGGTGGCTGGAGGCCGGAGCAGCAGTCCATGGGTGGCCGGAGGCTGGAGTGGTGGTCCACGTGTGGCCATAGAACGAGTAGGGGGGCGGCGAGGGTGGAGCCGGCTGGGTCAGCTTGGGGGCAGGGACCAACATGGGCGAGGCAGTCGGGGTGATAGATGGATTTGTTAGGCGAGGCGTCCAGGGACCTAGTGCGCTGAGGAGGAAGAAGTGGCAAGGGAACAGAAGGCTAGTGGAGGTAGGGATTCAGGTGCATGCAGGTGGATGAAGGGGAGGGGGGCCAGCTCACGTAGGGTACTTTAAAGGTGGGGTGCAAAATTAGGATTACATAAGATTTTTTTTCTGGTTTATGTTATAATAATATTAATAACAATAACAATATTATTATTAAAAGTCATACTATTGTTATTATTATTATAAAAAAATTTATAAAATTATGTTTAATTTAATTTAACATAATTTATTTTATTTATTTCTATTTTTCATTTACCATTTAAAATAAATGATTTCTTTATTTCGAATACTAGGGTAGTGGCATTGCTCACCTGGAGTCTGATGCACAATTTAGAAAACTATGCTCGAACCGTGCTACCCGGTACTACCCACTTGCAGAGTCAAGTCGTGTGCTTGTCGCGAGGTTCTATAAACTCCGCGCGAGTCACACGCCATAACTCTGACAAACCCATGCATCTGTGCGGGCACCGCGCAGTTACTCACTTCAGTGTAAAAAAATCTATGAAACCCAAAAATAAAAATTAAAGTAATTATAAATAATAAATCAGTCAGGTCAAGGTGTGAATAAAGTCATGGTAAAAAAGTGAATTATAAGGGAATTATGGCCTTTATCTATCATAACTTTTATTTAAGAAAGAATCATATTCCACATTACCTTATATACATTGGTATAGATATGAACATGGATTCCTTATATGGAATTATGGTAAACATGGATAATAGAGATTTATCAAAAACATTATTATAAGGAATTTGATATCAATGCCAACAGAATCAATTCATTAATATGAGCCTTCACCAACACAATCTAATTGAATCTAATGTCTTATAAATATTTAAAGTACATGTGTAAAATATTATTGGTATCCCTACATTTGATAAAATCATTTTTGGATCTAAATTTCAAGTTCTATGGAATAGTTTTTGATATTTTTTGATGTACATGAAAGAATTTTTTAACTAAAATTTTTGATCCGGTGGATTTGGTTATGGAGAATATATCTATATTTTGAGAAACCATCATTGGTATCAAGGTTTTGAGTCTTATAATTAGAATTTGCGTACCTAATTTCCAATTTTATGGTTTAGATGATTGAGTAAAAGGATCAAAAATAAGTTTCATTGGATTTTCTTCATATAATTCTTCTTTTCTATATGATGAGAATTGGTGGGGATGATCAAGTAGCATGGGGGGGATATTGTGAAGTGAAATTAAAGGAGATGAATATTATTTTAATAGAGGATGATCGAAAAACAATTTAATGAAATATGGGAACTCATTTTGGAAAATATAAAAAAAGGGAAAATGATGTTTATAAGGAACTTTAAACTCAGTTTTATCAATGTGGAATGGTTGGGAACATTTCTATAATGATTCCAAATTAGGTACAGGATGATGAGGGTTATTATGAACCCACACAGAGGCATTATAAGGATTTAAAATAAATGAAGAACACTAAGATTAATTTCATCAATAAGTGAAATTTCATTTCATAAGAATTAATTAGAATAAAATAATGAAAAGTAGAGTATACTAAGGATTTAAAATACCTCAATGAGGATGTTCTTGTGTTTATTTTATAAAAATAAAAAAAATATTAGAAAAATGACGGTGATAATGTTGAATTTTAGTGTTTTTTATACCTCAAATGGGATTTAGAGGATTTTTTATAAAAAAATCTATTTCGAGATCCAAAACAATTAATATAATGGAATGGTATGTGACTAAATAAACTATATATATCAGTAAGAATAGTAGAAAGATGAGTTAATGGATGTGATTTAAAATATTAAATGAAAGAATATATAAAAATGGATAACGTTATTGATATAATTCTCCAATTAGAAGACAAGTCCAGCTTCATTGATTGAATGACCAATAAAGTTATATATATTATGAAAATGATCAAGGATCATTAAGTTAAAGTTGTCTATATGAGGTAAAAACTCAAGGATCATGAAATATCCATAATTCTCATAGTGAAATTTGGTTTCTAAATGATATATGATATATAAGAGGCGAAGGCGAAGAATTGTGATCCCAAAAAATTCTAAATATTTCCTATAACAACAATGATCATATCTTGAAAAAAAAATTCTGTTTAGATCTTTATTGTAAGAAAAATTTGGTTATGGTGGAAAATAAGCCATAAGAACCCAAATCTATAAGGGGTGATGATTAGGTAGAAACAATAAAATCCCCTAATATTAGAAGATAATATACATAAGAATTAATAATTGAGTATGTGTTACCATTTTTAGAAATATAGCCTATAAAAAATTTGTTCTGTTGATAAAAAGTACTTCAATGTACAATAGAAATGAAGATATATGAGAAAAATAAATATATTTGTCTTATTTTTAATGTATATAATTTTTCTTTGTGAAGGATATAAATAAAAATACATGTCTATATATTTAAGGATGTTATGTAGTTTGGTAAGTAATTATCAATATTGTAGAGGATAACATATCAAGTAGTTATATAGATATAAAAAAATGGTTTTTGGATTTGAAATATGAGTACGGTTCATTATATTTAGTGGATAAACAAGTATAAAAATCACTAACTAATTTGATGATATAATATTTCATAAATAAAAAATGTTATGGGAAAGAAATTATAGTATATAAATATCTTCTAATGTAATGGATTGAGTTAGAGTGTGGATATTTTATAGAATATGAACATACCACATGATGAGAAACATAGATATTTTATTGGGTATTTAATACAAAAAGAAACAAGTTGTATAGTTTTGTGATGATTCTTTTTTGGAAATCCATGGATCTGATAAAGAAACAATTTGGGAGAAATTTGAGTGGAATTAATTTTTATGTAGTTGGAGGCCTTGGTCACAATTTTCATAGTGGTAGATAGTTATGTGACTCTAGGTATATAATAAATTTAATCAAGAAGACATGTAAAATTAAGATATAGGGTACTGAAATTGTTATGCAAGAAAAGTGTAAGATATGAAATCTTTACATTATTAAAAAAGTGGAATATTTTCTAATATATAAGGAAGAAAAAAATAGAAAGTGTCATAAATGGATTTTTCAATTGAGCCAAAGTTTTTATAAGAGTTTTCAAAGCATGAATATCCATGGTATATCTCTAATATACCAAGTTATTATACACATACATGTGATAAATCTAGAATTGAATGATCATTTACAAGAAATAAATGATAAAAGTTAATAAGTAAACATGATTTCTTGACTTGATGTTTGTTCATTCTTGTGGGATGGTATCACAAAGATTCATTGACAGAAATAGATACTATATATTATCCATTGATGAATATAAAATAATATCATGGATGATGGTAATCAATCAAAATATGGGGTCTCTAACTACTAAACACTTTTTTAGAGATTGGATGAAAAGATGGTTCGATAGAAAATATTGAAACATTATACCATAAATGGTATAGAATTTAGTAATATCCTAGTGTGGGATTATCTCTAGAAGCATGGGATAATACAACATTATTTAGAAAATTGGAATCCTCAAAATAAATTTATTTTTTTGGAGGATTATTTAAATAAATATTAGATATGTATTAGATGATAATAATTTAAAAAGTCCCACTTGGGATATTGTGTAAATAAGAGATCTTTACATCATTTTATATCATAAATACAGCCTTTCTTTGTTTGGGTAAGGAATAGACGCTATAAAATATGTAGTATTCAAATAATCATATATTAATGTAGTTTCAAATCATTATGTGTAATTTATTTTTTGTTGATAAGAAAAAAACCAATAGGATATCTAAATATTGTTGACATAAAATAAATTTATATGGTTAAACTTGGTAAATTATTATCAAATGGACTTGATTTTTTTAAATACTACATATAACTCTGGGGGAGAATAAGAATATTTTTTAAAACAAAAGTAATGAAAATCAAGAGTAAAGATTATGTGGTTTGAGAATATTTGAGGTGGAATAAGGTGATGATATATATTGTTAGGCAGCAACATACAATGAGATTGTTTAAAGGAGTTATTTTTCTATATTAAATTCAATAATCAGGAATGAAATAAATGATTACATCATTATTGGTGACTGGTTAGCATTATTAGAAATAATAAAAAAAAGTATCAATATCAAAAATCACTCTTATCCATAGTAGAGCCTATGTTTTCTCATAATTCAATTATGTTTTAGAGTTATATATGGGCTATATATTTAGATCTTGGATAAATAAAAAAGAATAATACACGGTATATTGATTTCTGGAAAAGGAACAAGAATGTTTTTAGAAACAAATGTTCTCTTCATAAGAATCACAATTAAGAAAAAATGTGATTCAAAACAAAGTATGTATTATTTTAGTGGATTCTTTTAAATTATAGTGATTGTTGTAGATGAGATGATTTCCCTCATGAGAATATTGAAAATGATTTGATTATTCTCAGTAATAAGGATGTAAATGGAATTCATAATTTTCCAAATTGATGATAAATATGAATAAATTAATTGTAAAATAGATATATATGAAAAAAATGATGGATTTAATTTTCATGAAGATAAGAACATTTGGTATAAGTTTATGGATTCTCTTTTTGAATAAAGTAAATGACCAAGAACGGGGTTTTTGGATTGGTCAATACTACAGATTGATTGATTTACAATTTTATGGAGGTGATCATATTATTTAGGTCATGAAAAATAATAATAAAAGAATAATTGTAATTAAATATATTGATGTCATAATATTTATAATATTATAAGAGTCTGAATGAAAAATATTTTTCTGAATTTATGTGATATGAAATTGAAATGTAAATGAATGGAAATTTTATAATTTTATTAGATTTTATGAGATATAAGGAAGGAATGGTAATTTCATTTCATAATTGAAATATGATATAGATGTATGACCAGATTTGGAATTGAGTATTTTGTGTATCTAACACCATAATTTTCTACTCATTTTATGACTTCAAGTGATGAAATAACATTTATGTCGATTAGAAAAGACTATAAGAAATCATTATGATCTTTTTGTACATAATATTTTTAAGTCATAACATTGTTATTACTAATTTTGAAGCCACATGGTTTCAATGTTGACCCTAATATGTTAAAATTCTGAAAGAGATAAGAATACATTGAAATATCAATGAAATTATGGATTTTAAACATTCTATAGTGCAGTATAATAGTATAATTTATTAGGATTTATGAATTCAGATTGGTTTGATTCAGTGAAAGATATAAATTATATATCATGTATAGAATTATAATTTAGAGAAAACTATGTTTATTATCTAATAAAAAATAATGATTTTATGTCACAAAGAACTATTGAATCTGAATATATAGCGGAAACTCTAGATTTCACAACACTCTTAAAGAAAAAATTATAATTTAAGTGATTTATATTCTTGAAATCATATGTGATAATTTGATTGTTATTAATTATAGTAACAATATATTCTTTCACTCTTGTAAGAATTATATTGAGATCAAGTATCACTTTATAAAGGAAAATTTTTAGAAATTTATGGTGAGTTTTTAGTATGTATCAACTCAAATCAAAATCCTGGATATCCTGTTTAAGGCACATTATAGGGAATTTTTTCAGATCCATTAGTTGACTCATGAGGTTATATCATCTTTATTCCATTTAATATATAAGATAAAGGACCTACATACAATAATAGTGATTTTTTTCCTTGTTGGGTGATCAATATGCACTATCAATAAAGTTTTATATGAAAAGGTATATCATATATCGTGATTTTATTAACCATTTTAGTGTTTATTCCTTATATACTTTAAATAATTTCTTTTTGGATTCAATAAAAAATGGATATAGATAACCATGTATTTCATTATAGGGGGGATTTTTCCAAATTATGAGTTTTTTTCAATACATTATTATAAAATGGAGAGTATCTAAAAATGTTGAAAAGAAATTCCTTAAGATGGATTAATGATGATTATGAGAATGAATATTTATTTTAAATTTTTTGAATAAAAATTATTTTTATCAATATAATGTGACTTCATAGTTTGTTTGTAGACGTTTTTGTTTTATGTTTTATTTAGAGAATAATTTATAAAGTGGTGTCATAATCATTACTATAACGTACTATTTCACAGATGAAATGTTTATTATAACTTATTTCTCATTCCAATTATGACTCATTTGAGATAATAGAGAATGACAAGTGAATAATTTATTACACTATCTTGAGAATTTTTGTGCAAGAATAAATATTATGAAGATATTAATTAAGGTGTTTTATTATTTTAAATAATCCCAAAGATGGTGATTTCAAAAAATAATAATTATATTATTTTTTGGTCATTTTTATTGAAGCAACTATCATGTATTAGTTCAAATAACTCATTATGTTAATAATTAAATTCATTATTGGAAGTATTAGAAGTATTGGATGTGATGGAAGAATTATGTAATAAAGGACGTTGAAGTTTCTCGTGAAGAAAAAAATCCTATAGTGGTGTGGAGGATTTTATGTAATGGAAGTGACCATAATATTCTAAAATGGTTCAAATATTTTTGTAGTGTAACTTGTTGACAATGTTTTTAAGTAAAAACGTCATCATGTTTTATTGTATTCATTCAATTTTCCATCAATGACTGTTAATAGTGTTTATAGTTTTCTAAGATGTGATGGTGATGTCTATTGAGGTTTGGGTAAGAAGTGGACTATTGAAATACCGTCATATTTTATGAAAATTACCATGGGATATTTCTAGAGTGTAAAGGGAGAAGTTTTAATATTATTCTTGGTCAAAATGAATTCAATGATATGGTTCTTATTTTTCATCATGGATGATGTGGGTATGGTTTTGTTTGGGTGTTATTTCATAGTGTATAGATTTGGTGCTTCTACCTATTTTGGAATAGATACAGTGTGGAGCATGGACTATTTTATCGAGGCTTGTATAGTGGAAATTGATATATCATTACAATTTTAGGGTCACCAAACTATAGATATATGCTACATTTTGGATTTCTTTATAGATTCCGGATTATGTGGAGGGGATATTCCCTTATGTTTTATAACTTTTTCCATGTTTTATGGGATCTCTCCATTGACTATAGTTTGTATTATAGAAAATACTTTGACCATGTTCTATTTTAGAATAGTTCTTTTACTTGTATTGTTTTTTTCTTCCATGTAAATACATTTTTCATCATGGTTTAGGTCTTGTGTTGTGATGTTTTTCTTATTAGTTTTTCATTTTTAAACTAGATACCCTCAAAACCTTCTTAAACCAAAACCTTACCCTCATACACTGGGTTACTGTAGAGATTCATCAAGATCACTTCCAACACAAAAACGAATGGCTTTATTCTTGACATTAGAGGATCAGCTCTGGGTGATTCTAGTGTGGATAAAAGTCTTTATACCTCCTTTATTAGTCATATAATTGGAGGGTTGTTTTCTGGAACACCAATCCTCTTCGTTCATTGTTTGTGATTTATTTTAGTAGGTGTTTCCTTTTGTTTCCATTATTCTATATGTTATTAATTTTGGGGTTATTGATTCAGATTTCATAGTTTATGGTCCTTCCTTAATTACTATGACCCTCATTTCATATTATCTTATGGTTCTTATAAGGGGTTTTAATTCTGAGTGATTCAAGTTATGTGGTTTCATTAATCATATTTATCTTACAAACTATTTTTTCTCACTTCTTTTAATAGGTTTCTATATTTATTTTAAAACATAGTTTATAGATTTATCTTGAGAATTTATTTTTAAATGGTTTTAATGTAATTAATTATGAAATAAGAAGTTTTCCTAACATTTATGAAAATGGATTTATCATATGGTGTTGTTTACAAAAAAAAAATTTGATGAATATTTTTTATGTTTTAAATGATTAAATTCCCTTTGAATAATTAAAATATGGTATGCATATTGCTGATCCGTGATGAGGCAGGGAGCCATAATTGATTATTAATTCTTAAACTTAGGAATGTTCTATTTATGAAATGTGTTCACCATGTTTTCTATGTTGTGGGAATTACCCACTATCAAGAGTGACAACATATTCCCTTGACATATTCTACTAGAGTAATTTTAACTTAGGGTTACATATTCATCAAGATAAAGGTAAACATATCCTCACTAACTTGGAACTAATGTCACATAAAGCTCTATTTTTCATTATTAATAATAATTCAATTTTATTTTTGGAATTTATTGGGAAATACTTTGAATAATAGGTTATTGGTATGTCATAAAAACAATGAAATGGGGTGTTTTTACATTTATTATACTAAAATATGCAAATTATATCATATAAATTTTCATTATTTATTGAATATAATTTATTTTTATTATGTATACATATAGATAAGTTAGTTAGATACTACCATGATGATTTTTCTCACACCCCACATACAACATTTGGTGTATTTAGATCTTGTATAGATTGATACATGTAATAGAATAGAACCATAGGGTGCGGGTGGGTTTTCTCATTAGCATTCTGTGGGTGTCTAGATGTGACTGCATTTCACATTTACTTGGGGTTTTACTATATGTGTGATTTTGTTTATCATTGAGGTTTTGTGAAACCTATTTTATCTTACTTTTTTCTCTTTCCCATTGAGAGCATGTATTGGAATACTGATATTTTCTTTATGAATGTTATTCTTTTTATACTATTTGGGAAAAATCATTTGAAAAGAATATAATTTACTCCCCTGTTGTATTTTTATCCTTTTAATATCTGGAATGTACTTCAAACCATGTCAAGAATGGATCATGTTCATTGTATTTGGGTAAACTGAGTCAATTCATGAAAAATCGTCATCATAGGGAGGTTAATTTTTTTTATTATCATTATAAATTATTGGATGTATTGGAAGATATTGGATAATAATGTTGTGACATATGGGGTAGGTTATAAGATTGTTTCAATAAAACTATAATAATATCATGCCTTATGTCAACACATGTGGTTGGGAAATCTGTCTTTGGTGATTCAGAGTTTCTATCCCATTATTAACTTTTTTATGTCTCTATATAATTAATGCTGACTTCTGTTAGCTTAAATTTGAATTCATTCCATAATATCATGTTATGGTGTCTCTTTTTCTGATGATATTTAGTACTATGTTCCCCAAAATACATCTTTTAATTCCTTGTATGGGTTATACTAATTAGAAAAAATAGAAAAAACCTATATTTTATCAATATATCATTGATTTGGTCATAGACACTATCAAAGCTATAGAAATATGTGTGGTACCTTCATCAAGCCATGTTAGAGTGGTGGAACCTCAAATGTATGAGAATAAGAATCTAGACCAAATGTTTCTTTTTAAAAAACCACTATCATTCCATTATATTAATGATCCATATATGGAAAACGATTAAGTATGAATTATTTAATGAATATTTGAATTCCTGTAAAACCATGATTAATTTTAGTTGAGGTGTGATTTATTTAATCTTTAGAAAATGAGTTGAAACTTGTGGGACTCAGTTTTTAAAGTATAAAATAATGAGGTAATGGAGTGGAAAGACTTCAATGCCATATTTATGGATAAATTATACCCATATTCTATGACCTCAGTGAAATCCATGTAATTTATCATCATTGAGAATTCAAATCATACAGTGAGGGAGTACACTAATAACTTCCGTAATCTAACAATATCATTATATGAGGTAATATTTAAAGACAATATGGAATTAAAATGCTTCACATTTTTCTTTAACAAGATATCTAGTCATAGGTCTTTATATTAAATCATTCCACCAATGTTGTGGTGGTGGATTCTGTGTTGGTTGAAAGGATTAACTTGGAAGGTATATAAGGGCTAACCAGTGTTAATATTATCTCTTGTGGTATGTATAATATATATTTTAAGGGAAATATGAATAATTGAGAGTTTCATAGTATAAATAGAGGTGTTACATCTCATAATCATTTTCATGAAACCTTAATAATGGTTAGTGGGTTGACATGTTATCAGTGTGGCTAGAAGGGGAAAACAAAGTGCTTTTTTCTGTGCCTCTAAAGAACTACAACATGTGTGAACATTATGGTCATTTAAAGAGGTTATGTTTGGGTTTTTTATTCACTAATTCACATCACAAGATCATTGAAACATATTGAATATATATTGTATTCATATGATACTTTTAAAATAGTGTTCTAGTGATAACCTCCTACAATGAATAAATTACACATAGTGGATGAGTCTCCCATGGATGTTGATATGGGTCTATCAACTATGAGAGATCTTATTTAATGTTACATTGATGTTAGTGACTACTTTATTTTATATAGGTACCACTCAATAATTCCTTTCATCCTATAGGATAGATATTTGAAAACATCCCAAAGACATTATTTCATTTTTTATAAAAATTGTGACACCTCAATAATTGTTGGAGAAGGTTTTTTCTTGTCCCTCTTGATCTATATTTATATATTAAGTTGAGATGGTTTAGGATTTTTTTGTTCTTAAATTAGACAACTTCAATGTAATTATTAGTATCTATGGATTTATTCCTCAAAATTCAAGTATTCATTGTAATCATTTGTTGGTGGGTTAATTTTCCCCAAAGGAAACCCATGTATTTTTAATGGAGAATTAAACCCAAGGTCCAGTATGGAGGGACATACTCTTCCAGATCTCAGTATGTTGATTTCATTATCAATGGATAATATAGGTTAAAATATATTAATAGTTAGATTATTATAGTAGATAATGATTTCCCTAATTTTTTCCCAAATTACTTTTAAGGTTTTTCTCAAGAGAGGGGTAGAGTTCTTTATTGATTTAGTGTTGGGATTATAACTAATAAAGATGCCATTATCTTATCGATACTAAATATTTTCAATAGATAAAAATTCATCTGGATTAGTTAGGTGATAAGGGATTTATACATGTAAGTTTTTCTCCTTAGGTTTCTCTTATACTTTTTTATAAGAAATCTAATTTAACTATCAATTTATGCATGGACTATCGAAAGTGCAGTATAGTAATGGTCAAAAAAAATATCTCATACCATGCATTTAGATTCTTTAAAATATATTGAAAGAGAAATGGGGTTTTATAAAATTAACATTTAGTCTATTTACTACCAGCATAGAATTAAGGAGTCAATTATTCTGAATAGCGCCTTCAGAAGAAGGTATGGCCATTTTGAGTACATCATGATTCCATTTAGCCTAAATAATTCTGTAGATATAATCACGACACTGATAAAACTGATTTCCCACAAGTATCTTGATATTTTGGTCCTGGTGTCTTTGTATTATATTCTATTTTACTTTTATGTATGTAGAATAATATGTTTTTCAACTGATACTTTTTTTGGAATCCTTTTGGATGATCACATATATGAAATATTTTCAAAAAACCAACTCTAAATTTGAATGTGATGTTATTTTGAAATATGATTTCATAGAATGGTATCTCACTTGATCATGAAAAGGTTACAACATTCTTATAATTAGATGAACAATGTATCATCTTATAGAATCAAATATTCTTGGGTTTGTTAGTATATTATTAGAACGTAAAAAAATTAAAAACATACATCACCGTTGACTAATCTCTCCCAGAAGAGGATGATGCTCTTGTGAGATTTGAAGTGTTAGTCATCATTTGATTAGATAAATAGTTGTTTAAACTCAATAGGTATTATGACCCTACATGGATTCTGTGGTGTCTTGTGGATCAGGAAAACATAGGCCTCACTGGAAGAATTATCCCACTCATGACATAGAAAACATATATTTTGTACATGCCCTTAAAAGTTAGTGTCCTTGTATTTTTAGAAAAAGGATTACCATTAGCTCAAAACAAAATAGTTTGGGATAAATAATTTTTCAAAAACATTTAAACCACTAGAAGAGATTATAGGTTGAATATATGTAGTTTTTTTAATTTTGAAATTCCAATACTCTGGTAAATTGTAATATAGTTCTAGATTATTTTTGAAGGAATCTATCTTCCCATTATATTAATGAGGAAAAGGATGAATGGAACTAGATTGTACGCTTTTCATTTTTATTTGGTAATCTCGGAAGAAGGGTCTAGTAATATTTTGTCCAGTGTTAATTTTTACATCCTATTACGCTACGATGATTCTATAGAGGAACAAGAAATACAATGGGTTCCAAAATATAAGATATCATTTATATTCTATAGATACCATCAATGAGTGGTCTCTCCCCATGGAGGGTATACTTTTTATTAGAATGTTTTAGGTTGTTCCATTGTATATGAGGAAGGGTGTGTTGGAAGATTAGCATCATTATTTTTTGGGATGTAATCCATGAAAAAATAAAGATATTTTAGGACATGAAGTAATTGTTCTAGTGTCTTCGTATCAAATAGGATATATTTGACTTTGTGTATCAATTTCAATTATATCAATAGGAATTTGATGAACATAAAAATAATTCTTGTTTTATTTAGAATCTTATTATAAAAAAATGGATGTTGAATGGGATTAAATTAATTTCATTTTCAATTTACCTAAACATACTCAATGTAAGAACACTATTTCCCTACTTAACGTTCATTTTACTAACTTAGAACATTTCGTACAGAATCAAGATATGTCCAAACTAGAAGACATGTGTATTTTATATTTTTAGGAGTTCATAAGGTTGCATAGGAACCTAATGATTATTTTCAAAAATATAGAAGTTTGGTTTACCTATCTACTTTTTGAAGGCATTCAAAGAGGTTATGGTGAATCAGGTTATGTCGAGCATGGAATATCATCCTCAAATGGATGGGTGGAATGAAATGGATAATAAAATTCTATAGGTTATGATATGTTCCCATTTCTTGTACTTTATAGGTTCTTGTGATATACACATGGGGATGGATTAATTTTATTATAATAGTAGGTACAAATAATAAATAAATATGGAAAATTTTGATGATTTATATGATTGAACCGACAAATCAACTCTCTGTTGGCCTAAGGGTGGAGAATTTTTGTTGAAAGGACATATCATTGTTCATGAAAAAATGAAAAACATTCAGATGCTTTTTCAGCACTTGATAATGAATTAAATTTGATACAAGTCTTATATAGACTATCATAGTCATCCTTTAGAGTATGTAGTTGGTGACCATGTATTCTTAAAGATATAAAACCGACTTATTCAATGATATCCTCTAAATAAATGTAATATTATGACAATATATTTTGGATAATTTTATATCTTTGAATGGCGTAGAAAAGTGGAATATCTATAGGATTTTCCACCTTAGTTTTCTTCCATCCAAAAAAATAGTCTATATGTACTATATAAAGAGTATCATCCTAACATGTCTCACATTCTAAATTGGGAAGATATCATTATTTAACTAGACATATATGTGATTTGGAAACCACTAAAAGTTGATAATTCTAAAATAAAATGTTATACCTGAAAATCCATTATTTTTTGTTTTATTTCTGTTGAAGAATGGGTCGGACTCACATGATAGGTAGGAATATGAGTCTAGAGTGTGGGATAATTTTCATTATATATTTTTGGACCAACCCTATTTGATAATATTTCAAGGTGTGGAATGAAAAATGGTGGGTAGAATTGTAACATCCCATCTCATTTTTCGGTATGATTATCTTCAGGTTTTTTTATATTCTTTCTTTTCTAAATGTCTAATTGATTCTGTTGTATTTATAATTATAGGATGGGTATGAGTTTTATCTATATATATATTTGTATTATTTGAATATATTTAACAACCACATACTTTACGAAAATGGCCTAGGGTTTGTTATAGTTGAAAAAATGTGATGTTTTATAATTTCATTCCATGTGGAACTCAATTATTTAGTGTGGTGTTTCTTTTTTTTCATAGAATATATGGTTATGGTTCCATTTGGGTATTTTAGTATAGAATTCATCTTTGGTGGTTCCTTCTATGTCTTTATATAAATTTCATGGAGTGTGGGCTATTGAATAGAGTCTTGGAAGCTGGAACATATCAAGTTTTACCAGTTGATGTATCATTATGATGTGGATCAAGTATATAATGTGGAATTGTTTTTTATATTTAGGGTTATATGGTGTGGTTGTTCCATTTGGGTATGGTCCCTTTTCCTTTAAATATAGGTCTTTTTCATTGAACTATGTGTGGATTATACAAACACTTTGACCATTACCTATTGTATAACAACCCATTAACTTATTCTATACTTTTATTTCACATCTGACCCTAATTTTTGTGGTCTAGGGATTTTTCCATGGTGTAATAATTTCCTATTTTCCATATAAATTCCCAAGACCCTTGAACCCATCCTTATCCCAGACATTCCTCTCAAACCTAGGGAGACTCGAGGGATTGTTTAAGATCGCATCCATAAGTCAAACTCCAAGATTCATTCATAATATTATAGAATCAACTACTCCAAATTTGAAAAAAACTAAATGTTGTTAACCCGTATTGATCCATTAAGTAATTGAGGTTCATTATCCAAATCTCTAATGCTAATGGTACCTTATTTATGATTTATAGTAAAAAAAGTGTTTCCTTTTTTTGAGAAGTTGGTTATTTAGGGATTGTTGATTAGGAATTAATTTCGTATAATCCATCCTCAGTTACATGGATCCTCGGTTAATCTTTTCTTATGGTTCCCACATTGTGGGTAATATTTTTATTGTAACAAGGTACATGATATGATGAATAATATTTTTATTACAAACCTTTTTTCCTCAATATTTGATATTGTTTTGTAATGTTGTTCAAAAATAAGGTTTATAGATTTATCTTAAAAATGGATTTTCAATTGTTTATAAATTAATGACTTGTGAAATATACATGTTTGCTTACATTGATGAAAAAGGATTTATCATTTTATGAAGCTAATCGAAATTTATTTAATGAAATTTTATATGGTTACAAATTCCAATTTCCCTTTAAATGATTTAAATATTTTAATAAAATGAGTTATCATTAATGAGAGAGGGGTCCATATTCGGGGATATAATTCTACCACTGATTTATATTCAACTAGGGTAATGTGAGTAGTTGTATTCCTATGTTATGGTACGGAGCCACTCTCTAGAGTAAAATCTTACCCCTATTCATGCTCATGTAGGGTAATGTGCACACCAGGTTTCCTACTAATATTTATAAATATATGAGGATCCTTACTAACATGGATCAATTGTTGAATCTTGGGATACATACCCTTATTTACAATATTTGAAATGTTTTTTTCAATGTCTATTGAAATTATTTTAAAACTAGGTTATTCGTATGTTTTACAAACCATAAAAAGGGATGATATTCCATGTTTTATATTAATCTATTTAATTTTAATCCCATTCCCTATCTTCATTTTTTTACCATTATTGGTTTTTTATATTTTTTATTTATGAGAAAAACAATTTGGTATCCTATTGGGATTTTTTTTCTCACAACCTTCATACGACATTGGGTGTATATAGATCTGGTTTTGTCTAAAATAAGTAACGTAAAGTCGATTCAGGATGGATGTAGGTTTTCTCATATGTAGGGTGTGGGATTATTAATGTGACTATAAGTCACCTCGAGTTGGGATTTTTCTTTAATTTTTTTGGTTTTCTGTAGTGGTTTTGATATATCTATTTCATCATAAACTTTCCTCTTTCGTATTATTGATATTAATTGGAATATAGAAATTTATTTTATGTTACCATGTTGTATGTATTATTGTGGAAAATTCATCCATAAAGATAGTTCTGAATAGACATAACTTTTCTCTAGCTCATGGGGTTTAGGAATACCCTTCGAGTTGTGTTAAGACTAGATCAGGTTTTAGATAGTTTGGTAATCAATGTAGGTTTATGAAAAAATGGTATCACAATAGTTTTTCATTGGTATAATGATCGATTATAGAATGTTTGTGGTCCCAAAGGATTGGAAAACACATTCCTGTAGGAATACTTGTGGTTCCTATCCAATCAAAACCCATTGGAAATTTTAAAAGGGCTGGATTCTTGTGTTTTTATTAGGGTTTAGTTTTTATATTTGTATCATATGTGGTACCCAAACCGAAGTGAAGTTGCACTACATGGGTTTAAATATAGAGTCTAGAATTAATACATTGTGATATAAAGTGGTATTATGTGACACAATATTTATATAATTGGTTAAAAGGATAAATATTATCATCCATGAAAATAAGATTCATCTTTATTTTTAGGATCACTTCTTATAAGAACTATATAAGCAACTAAAAATGGATAGAAGTAGTGTTAGGATGGGTGAGATAATATAAATTTTATCAACTTATTTGTGAGTGCGGAAAAAAAACATTAAAATAATATGTTTTGGCATGTGGGGATATTCATTAGTCTGATGATCAGGTTGGCAAGGTGGGTGGTCCCCATATAATGGAAACATGTATCAAGGAAGAAAATAGTTGTACATTGTAGTAGAATACCAGATGGTCATATTATAAAATGAAGGATTGTTTTGTTTTCTGAGGGCCCATTTGATACATAGAGTGCTCATGGAGTTAATGAAGATTTACAAAAGAGGAAGATGATCTTATTTATACTATAGTGAATCCCATGTTTTTCAATTAGGTGTTTTGAATAATGATGTAAAATTAGATTCATGATGGTCAAATGAGGATGGAGATAGATATTGTTTAGAAAACAATCATATATCTTATAGTGAAGTAAATTTTAGTCATCGTGATGTTTGGAAAAATTAGTACGATACATTTAGAATTTCAAATAGGCATGGTGTTAAGTCATGTTCCATAGAATTTCAGTTGGAGGACAACATAACAGAAATTATATGGTGTTTTACTTAAATATATGTCATTGTGATATTAAAATAAGAAATCTTAGAATTAAAAAATTGAGTATTTTATTGGATAAGATGAGCATTCAAGTCCTGTTTCCTTGAAGCAATTGGAATACCCGTAGAAGACCACACCATTGTGTTGATTTCTGTACCATTATAGATCATATTTAATCATATATCTCAATTTTTAATTTAGAATATTTTGGGAAATATTTTTTATTAAAATGGGGTATGTTTGACATTAATTTGGAGGATATTGTTAAATGAATTTTCCTAATATAATTTAAGAAAATTAATGACTCTATACATGGGAAGGTTGTATAGCATTATCCATAAGATGGAAATTCAAAACTTAGAGAAGGGAAACTAAATAAATGTATGGATATGATAAATAGATAAGAAAATTATATATATATATATATATATATATATATTAATAGATATATAATTATTCATGTTCATGTTACTAAATGTTTGAGTTATTAATCATGTTGATAAGGAAAAACATTATTACTATAGTATTCATGGTGTAAAATCATGGTCTTGGTTTATTTGAGATTAAGGTTGTATCATGGAGGATAAGTGAGTTATTTTGAGTGATTAGAGTAGTTTTCTATGAATATCTATTAGGGTTTTAAAAATTGATAGATAATGAGTCAATTTTATATTTTTAAAGATAAGCAGTGCAATTATAGTAGATTTTGGTATAGTGAAATATAGATAAGTGTATATTCTTTACATGTGGCCCTATGTGTGAACCATGTAAAATTTTTGGGGACATTATTTTCATTATTTAATTCATTCATGAGAGGGTGAGAATTTATTTTCAAATAACGGAAAAAGATCATTAGGGAGGAATGTTTTAATTTTTTATACCCAAATATTATAATAACCCTGATCCTTATTTCAAACAAAAACATAATTTATTACATAAAATATTCACTTGATACAACATATAAGATAGATAGGTCTTGTTTCTTTTGGGATTAGGAACATTCCATAACAACTTAAAACATTCAATAGAGATCTTTACTTAAAACTTCATAAACATGACCACACAAATTCCTTCTTACTTAGCATTTCATGGGATAACCTCAAAACGTGCGTAAGAAAATGGTGAGATATAAATCCCAGTAAGTGAGTAAACATGGAATAAGTAGAGGAATAAAATACATGTTAGGCAATACCCATATCAATGGAGCTTAAAAGAAACATGAAAATAGGGGTATGATATAGCATGATTATCATAACAAGAAAATGTTGCATTGATATTTAACATGATATTTGTATTAGACATGGCTCATTGCACATGGATAATGAGTAAACCATCATTGTAATATAATTATCATGAGTAAACCCTCATTTCACTTGACTTATTGTGATACTAATAATCACCCAATGTATTGGAGCTCTATCATGGCACACCCTTCTTAATGAATTCACTTCATGCATAAGTGTGCCACATAGATAATATAGCATTGATTCATAAAACATCATCATTTATTCCACGATAATGTGATGTGTAATTAATTCATGAGAATATATAATCACTAATTAAATGTGAATAAATTTGAATACCCTTGATAGAGAATTGGTAAATGTATTCACTAAACAATGACTTTGTCTTGGAAAATCACAGTGCAATTTCTACAGCATAATGAAATGACATAAGAATTCATTAAAATGGTTGATGAGAGGGAAATGGGTGTATCATAATATTTACATGAAATTTACATTAATGTGTTCATATAGATACCTATCCCACCATATGTTATGGAATTTAGATTCATAATACAAAATAATTGCTTGAATGTAAATGAGGGGAGAGAAATTCCTTACAAAATTTCGGCATGGTAATAGGTGTATATGGGAGGAATTAATTGGATAGAACGAGGTATATAATTATTAAAAAATAAGGAGGGTTGTATGGGAAGGTTAGAAATCATACCACATGATTTTTAATTTAAAAAATATTTTATCACAATGTAATGATATTTGGACAAATTTGAGAAAGGATGAAATCTCTTACATGGAAGTGTGATCCCAAAAGGTTACAAGGGGCTTGAGAGAAGCTTTGTGGGAGCATGGTGATCCTTGAGAGGATTTTATAGAGATCAGGGCCAGGAAAGATGTACTCCATATATTTTGAGTGAAGATTAGTGGTATATTGGATGGGTTTATATATGAAAAGAGAGGGAATTCATTATTATTTAGGTTTCAGACACCACACATTAAACTAATCAAAAACACAAACCAAACCATGGTTTTTCCAAATTTTTTTGACAAAGTAGAGTGGAAAAATTATTTTATAAGGATAGTGGAGTAACATATTAAAATATTAGGCTTGATTTTGTGGATTTGTGTCACACTCTCAAGGAAATCATCTTGAAATGATAAGATGTTATATATGTCTTGGTGGCTCCACTATGGTTTTTTTAAATGAATAAAACAAATATAAAATCAAAATTCTTAAAGGAAAAACATTTATTGGAAGAAAATTTCTTTTATAGTATTTTATTACATCACTATTGAGTCATTATGATGTCATAAAACACATTATATATTTAAACAGTATTTTATTTTTACCCAAAAAATCGGTTGTCTCGGAAAATTATGAAAAATTCACCACTGGATGATTTTGACTGTCAGATTCAAAACATAATATTCTTTTTATCTAAATAATTTTATAAATATTTGAATATTTACTTTTAAAATAAAAACTAACATTTATAGAAAATTCATTTGTTTGGACAAAAAGAGCTTTCAAACATTAATAAAAATTATAATAGTTTTCATAAAAATATTACAATCATTTATATTTAATAAAAAGAAATTTTAATAATATATTATTAAAATATTATTTAATTAATAAATCCATTAATTCTTCAAATTATATTTCTTAATTTAATATTAACTAAAAATATTATTTGTGTTTTAAAAACTATTTACAGAGTAACAATAATAAAATGAATGTATATTCTTTAATCTATAAAAAAATAGTGCAAATAATCAAAGTGATAGGGTCTTGTTATGTAACCCCTTATAAAACCTGCATAAGTCTTAATGATAAGGTGGGCGGTGGTGAAAAACTCTTGGGATGGCTCAGATAATATCTCTTGGTGGTAATATCTCTTAACTTCCACTTCTCATGTAGGCGTTTCTGTTTACACATAATGTGTTGAAGCTCGACTTGGCCTTGGTCAAGAGTAAATCCCAGTGACATCACATCCTTTATAAGCTCCATAAAATGGGATTTCTATGGAGTAATTCTACTAGATGTGGTCATTGCTTCCATTTTCTATTTATATTAGATATGTAAAAGTCCTATAATTATACTAATCACGTGATCACTTCTCAACTGTTATAGTAAAAACGATAAAAATTATTATCGGTATTTTGAAATCCAAAAACATATAACCAAGGAAGTTCATATGTCTTATATAACCATTTTACATAATAATAAATTATATTTGTTCAAGATGAATTTTCATTAATATAAGTTTGGGTGGTTAAAATCATCCCCCCTTATGAAATTTATCCCTAAAAATTTCCTTTTCCCACACTAAAACAAATGAAGGAAACTCTACTTCATCACATCCTCTGATTCCCATGTTCCTTCTTTAAACATGGGGTTTCACCACAACACATTGACAAAGGGAATTTTCTAATTTTGTAGAACCTTTTCCCAACGATCTAGGATCCTCATTGGCTTCTCTTCATAGGAGAGGTCATTCTCCAATGGTACCACCTCTGGATTGAGTACATGTGATGGGTCATTTTAGTAATTCTTTAAGAGTGATACAAGGAATACATCTTGTACTTCAGATAGGTTCGGTGATAATTTTAGTCCCTATTCCACTTGTCCAATTCAATCAATGATCTCAAAAGGGTCGATGTGCCTTAGACTAAGATTTTCATTCTTCCCAAATCTCAAAACTCTCTTCCATGGTGATATGCAGAGAAATACCATGTCTCCAACACTAAAATCTAGGTCTCATTGACGATTATCATCATATCTCTTTTGTCGACTCTGAACAACTTTAATGTGTTGTTGGATGGTATTAACCTTCTCCACCATTATTTCAACCATTTCTAGACCTAGTAGTTTTCTCTCCCCAACTTCATTACAACATGTATTTATTATGATCCACTTCCTATAAAGGGATTCATAATAAGCCATTTGGATTCTTGAGTGGAAACTGTTATTGTAAGAGAACTCAATCAGAGGAATATTTTGATCCCATCCTCGTTTGAAGTCCATTGAGAATGCTCTCAAAAACATCCTATTGTGTTTGGATAGTCTTATGAGATTGGCCATGAGTTTGAGCCTGATAACCCATACTGATGTTTAGCTCAGTATTTAGAGCATATTAAAGACCTATATAGAACATAGAGGTGAATCTTGGATCTCGATCGGATACAATAAATAGTGGTACTCCATGCGGCCTTACCACTTCTTTGATTTATATCTATGCCATTGGATCCAATGAGAAATCCCCTCGAATTGAATTGAAGTGTGAAGTATTTTTAAGAAGATCCAGAACAACCCAGATAGCATTGTTTCCTTTGGATTTCTTCATAAGTCTAATGACAAAGTCCATGGTAATGTTTTCTCATTTCCATACTGGTATGGGTAATGGTTGCATCATCTCCTTATACATAGGTCTCTCAGCCTTCACGTACATACATACTAGGCACTTGGATGTCTACTCAGTGACCTCCTTCGTCATGTTATCCCACCAATAATTCTCTAGGAGATCTACATATAGCTTTGTGTTTCCAAGGAGAATAGAGAAACTCAAACTATACACATCATCAAAAATTTCATTCTTTAATTCCAGATTTGATGGAACACATATTCTTGTCCAAAATCTCACAATTCCTTCTTCATTAACATTGAACTCTGATGGTTTCCCTTTTCTGGTAGATTCTACATTCTTCTGAATTATCACATCACTCTTTTGAAAATCTATCAACCTTTCAAAAAGATATGGTTGAGAAATCATTTCTGAAATGATTGATGATGTTTAAATCTTTATGATTCCATTATCCGTATGCATAAAATCTATGAAAATTGGATAATTCTCAATTATCATCAATGATAGTATTGTTGGTTCTTTTCGACATAGAGCATACACCACCTTTTTCACTTTCACATTGTGGTAATGGATTTAGTATTAATAGTCTTTGATCAGCTCTAACTGTATTCGTTGACGCATATTCAACTCTTTCTGTGTGAATATATGTTTGAGGCTTTTGTGGTTTATGAATATTTCAAAATTCTCCCCAAATATGTAATGACACCAAATTTTTTAATTTAAGATCACTACATCCAACTCGAGATGACGTGTTGGATAGTTTTTATCATGAGCATTAAATTTCATTGACACAAATGTAATGAATTTTTCATTTTTTATCAACACACATCCCAAGACCTTCTTCGAAGAATCACTAAATTCCAAAAAATGTTCTCCATATGTGGGTAGTGTGAGCATGGGAGTTGTGGTAAGACTCCTTTTCAACTCCTTAATGCTCTCTTCAGATTCATCCCTCCCAGAAAACATGACTTCCTTCTGACTTAGCTTGGAAAGGGGGTCTGAATATCATGAGAAATTTCTAACAAATCAGTGATAATATCTAGATAACCCTAGGAAATTATGGATATTTGTTACAAATGATGGCCTCTACCATCCCTCAATTTCAACTCTCGTGAAGGGATTCATAGATATCTCATTACTTGTGATGATATTACCCCAAAATGAGTCCTCCTTCAACAAGAACTCACACAAGATATACTTTTCAAAGAGCTTCTCATTTCTCAAGGTCTATAGTACAGGGATTATATTCTCCTCATGCTCCTTGGGTTTGGATTATATTATAATATCGCCTATAAATAATACAAAAAATTTGTTGAAGTAATATATACAGACATTATTCATCATGTCCATGAAGATTGATGGAGTATTAGTGAGTCTAAAAGGCATTACTTTGAATTCATAGTTCCCATATCTTGTACGAAAACTTGTCTTGGGGATATCCTCCCTCTTTACCCTTACATGGTAAAATCCCGACCACAAATCCACCTTAGAGAAGTATTGTGCTTCGTGTAACTGATCAAACAAGTCATCAATTCATGGACGAGGATACCAGATCTTTATGGTTATTTTTTTGAGATCACGACAATCAATACAAAGGCGCATTGAAACATCCTTCTTCTTGATGAAAAGGACTCATGCACCCCATAGTGAATCGCTTGGGTGTAGAAACCCATTATCTAGATTCTCTTATAGTTGTTTATTTAGCTCCTCAAGATCTATAATATCCATTCTATATAGAGTCATGGATAGTAGAAATTCCCTAGTTATAAGATCAATTGAGTATCCAACATCTCTTCAAGGAGGAAGACCAAGATATTCCCCAGGAAACACTTCAGCGAATTCCCTCACAATATCCATGAATTGAAAGGTGATTCCTTCCTTGGAATCAATCATCTGAGTAAGATATGCATGCTCATAGGGTAGTAATATACATTCTTGAGATGATGGTGCTAAATAAGATTCATCATCCTCCTTGAACTTGACTAGAATCGAGGGTTGATTCACCATATAGAGAGTTATTTCCCTCTCATGTAAATTTTTGTTGGATCTATAGAGGAAAAAACAATCCACGCCATTAATTGCATCAAATTTTCCCAAAGAGAGTATGAAGAGGTTTGCTGGGAAGTTCAGTCCACATATTATGACTGGTGTGGAGTTATATTCATGGGATGCAAGGATTTCCCCTTTTTCCGTTCTCACTAACATATTTACTTCCATGATTTGGGGTGGTGTTTTGATTCTTCAACTAAAATTTAGGGATATAAAAGAATGCATAAAACCAAAATAAAATTGTACATTCATGATTACTGAATGAATAACTATCATGCCTATCACCACATTGTTTTCGGGGTTCACATCGACAGTAGGTATGGAAAAAAGCTCTCCCTTACTTCCTTGGAGGATGTTGGTTGCCTCTAGAAACCGTTGGCATAGGGAACTGGTTTGCAAAGTGCCATGTCTCTTTACAGTTGATGTAATAAAAATGTGTTGAGAGTATAATGGTGTGTTCCTATCCTTTGTCACAGCCGTGGGTTTTTTATGTTGGCAGTTAATGGCCGGGTTCCAACACATAAATCATTTCTTCGTCCCATTTAGGAAATTTTTGGGGTGGTTCTTTCCATACCTTTGGAAAGTGGGGTGCTATATTTTATTATCATCACTGGATTTACCCATTGGTCCACCAGAATTAAAGTCTACCTTATGATTCTTATCCTCATGATACCCCTGAGATTCGCATATCTTCATTTTATTTTTTTGGGTACATCATATAATTTCTATAAACCTCTTAATGTCACAGATATCTAGGGTCTTCAGTAGGCTTGGTTTTATCCCACCAAAGAAGTGAAAAACCACACATTTGGGGGGAAACGACAAAGTTGAAGGCATATCATGAAAGCCTTGTTTATTTTTCCTCGTACCCTTCGATAGATTTGTCTTCTTTTTTTCTTGGTGTAATGTAAGTCCCTTTCCATTTTAAGTTAGGGTGTGAGAGGAAAATATTTATCGAAAAACATTTTCCAGAAATCCTTCAATTCCAATGCCTCTATCTCCTCCTCAGGCTTCATATTTTTTATCAATGTCCACCATTGATCATCATTTCAATCCACATGATAAGATTCCAGAAAAACCTTCTCTTGTTTCGAAAATTTATAGATAGAGAATATCTTTTCAATGGATTTTATCCATTGTTCTAAAATTGAGGTATTAAATGATCCATTAATAGAAGGAGACCTTTGTCTCATGAAGTTTTCGATTGCAAATTGTTCTTTCTTAAAGGGGTTGAACGTTCCCCTTGACCCATTTTTCTATTCAAAATATAAGTCAACTGAGAGAGTATCATGACAAATTTTTCAATCCCGCTCCCATCGTATTGGAAATATCATTAGAACAGTTATCACATTGATCTTTGCATCAGTTGTTAGCCCGAGTCCTCATATTTCCAGCCATTGGATGGAATAAAGGTGTAGTTAGTGATAACAGATAAAGGGAAATCTGAAGACAAAAATGGATAGCTTATAAATTACATTTATTTCCTTAACTTATAAATTTATAGGATTTAATCTATGTTTTCCATGATATACTTCCCAACATATATTCATATTGTATTTTTTTGTTTATTCCTTTAATAATGTTTCATTACATGTTTATGAATTTACCAAAGCATAGCCCCTGGGAGTTTTGTAACCAAAAGTGAAGTAAGGCTTGTTGGCATGCACTAGTTCCCATTTTAGTCCCTCTCAATGTGGTGTTTTCGGGTTTTACCCCTACATAATTCTGATCTAGAGATGCCTCTACCAAATCATATATAGACAAGGATGAATTTTCCTGATAAACCATTTAATAAATACTCATCAAAATTTAGGGATGTTTTTATTATACTTAGTCTTATCCCTAAGTATTTCACTAGGGTTTTCAAATCCTAATCCCAAAAATAACAAAATATAACCTCTAATACAAACTATAACAACCCAGATATTTACTTCACACATAAACGTAATTTATTACATAAAATATTCACTTGAAAAAACATAGAAAATTAAGATGACTAGGGTCTTTGGGGCTTAGGAACATTACATAACAACTTAAAACATAAAATACACATCTTTATTGAAAACTTATTTTAAAGGACCACACACATTCCTTCATACTTAGAATTGCATGGGATAACCTGAGAACATGAATAGAAAAATGGCGAGCTAAAAAACCTATTAATGGAGTAAACAAGGCATAACATGAAAAATAATATACATGTTAGGAAATGGGCACATCAATGGAGAATAATAGAAACAAGAACATAAAGGCGTGATATTGCATGATTATCATAACATTGAAATGTGGCATCCACTTTTAACATGACATTAGCATGTTCCAATGCTAATTTCACATGGATATTTAGTAAAACCTCATTGAAAATGAATTATCATGAGTAAAACCTCATTGAAGTTGATTTATCATGAAACTATTTTTTACTCAGTGCATTGGAGCACTATCAGGGCACACATTTCTTGATGATTTCCTTCCATGCATAAGAGTGCCACATGGATCATATAACAAGGATTCAATAAACATCATCATTTATTCCAAGATAATGGAATGTGTAATTCATACATGAATATATATAATGAATAAGTAAATTTTCATAAAGTAGAATACCCTTGATAGAGAAATGGGCATTGTATTCACAATACAATGAGTTTGGCATGAAAAATCATGGTGCAATTTCAGCTGCATAACGGTGTGACATAAGAATTCATAGAAATTATTGATGTGAGGTAAACAGGTGTATCACAATATGTTCATGAAATGTAAAGTAAGTGGTTCATATATATACATGAACCAACATGTGTAATGGAATATAAATTCTTAATACAAAATAATTTCTTGAATGTAAATAAGAAGAGAGAAATTCCTTATGAATTTCTGCAAGGTAACGTGTGTACATGGGAGGAATTAATGAGATAGAAAGAGTTATATCATCATTAAAACATAACTAGGGATATATGGGTGAGGTTAGAAATCATACACAAACATTTTTAATTGAAAACAAAATGGTATAACAACATAATTACATATGGACAAAAATGAGAAAGGAAGTAATCCCTTACTTCGACGTGTTATCCAAAAGGCTTGGGAGGGGCTTGAGAGAGTCTTCTTTGGAGTTTGGGGCACCTTGGGTGGGGGGTTTATAGAGATTATGGAAGGTTATGTACATTATCCAAGGGTTTTTACTGAAGATAAGTGTGATCTTTTGTGGGATTATATAGGAAAACAGAGCGAAATATTTAATATTTAGGTTTTGTACACCACACATTAAACTAATCAAAACCACTAACCAAACCATGGTTTGTTCCCATGGGTTTTTAAAAAGGGGAGTGGAAAATATTATATTATAATTCCAATTAATGAACTTATTAAAATATTACGATTTCTTATGAGGAGGTTAGTCACACTCTCAAGAAAATCATTTTCAATTGATAAGATGTTTTATATGTCTTCGAGGGTCCACTATGGTTTTTTAAAATAAATCAAACAAATATAAAATTAAATTTTTTAAAGGTAAAACATATTTTTGCAGAAAATTCCTTATATAGTATATTATAACATCACTATTTGGTCAGTATGATGTCATTAAACAAATTATACATTTAAACATTATTTTATTTTTACCCAAAAATTCAATTGTCTCGGAAAATTATGAAAAATTCACTGTTGGATAATTTCGACATCCTGATTCCAAAAATTAATATTCATGTTATCTAAATAATTTTCTAAATATTTGAATTTTTACATTTAAAATAAAAACTGATATTTATAAAAAATTCATTGGTTTTGACAAAAACAACTTCCAAACTTTAATAAAAATTAAAATTTTATTCATAAAGATTATACAATCATTTATATTTAATAAAAATTCATTCATTAATAATATTTTATTAAAATATTATTAATTCAAAAATGAATTAAATCATGAAAATATATTTCTTAATTTAAAATTAACTAAAAATATTATTTGTTCTTTAAAAACTATTTACAAAGTAGCAATAATAAAATGAATGAATATTCTTTATTCTAAAAAAATAGTGCACAAAATCATTTTTCTAGGGTCTTGTTACATAACCCATTATAACACTCACATAAGACCTAATGGTAAGGTGTGCGATGGTGCAAAACTCTTTGGGTGGCTCAGATAACATCACTCAGGTGGTAATCTATCTTAACTTCCATTTCTCTCATAGGCGGTTTCATTCAAGCATAACCTGTTGAAGTTTAGTTTGGGTTTGGCCAAAAGTGAAGACCAGGGATGCCACCTCATTTTCGTGCTTCGAAAAATGGTCTTCGTACGAAGAAATTCAATTGGATGAGGCCATTAGTTCCTTTTTCAGAGTAAATTGGATATTTTGAAGCCCTATATTTATACTAATAATGTGATCAATGTTAAACCGTTATACTAGAAATGGTGAAAACTCTAAATGGTATTTTGAAACCCGAAAACATAAATAAAGAATTTTCATATGTTTTATATAACCATTCAACATAATAAAACATTTATTTAGATCTAGAGGAATTTTTATTAATAAAAGTTCGGGTGATTACAAATATACCCCCTCCTTCAGTTTATCTTCCTTGTGTGTAAAAGCATTGTTTAGAGTGTATTTTCAAGTATAATTGTTATTTATATCAAAAGATATTATATAAAAGAAACATTTTTTTATTTAATATCTTTTGAATCAAAAACATAATATCATACTATATGATATACTCTAAAGTAAATATATTAATATTTCATGGATATGAAATAACAAAATAATAATAATATCTTATAACGTGGAATCATATTTTGTAAAAGGTGATAAATAGTTATGGAAATAATGATATAGAGTATTTATGTAAATTAAATTTTTCATATGAGAATATTTGGTTGGTTTTTTATACCATGTAAGATGTCAAATATAGGTCTTTTAAGAGGCATGGTGATGTTGTAGGTAATTCATGTATTGATATATGTTATAAGGTGTAATATATGGAGTTTTATTCTATGAATTATATTATATTTTATGAATTATGCAAGTTGTATTATTTAATAAATATAGATATTGATATTTATAATTGATGAAGCCTATGTTGCATCCTATTATATAAAGGAAATCGTAATAGTTCAATGACACGTCATTTTTAATGGCCTATATTCCTTGTATTTTGTTATATTTTATTTTATGTAGTGAATATATTTAGTGATTTTAGGGGATTATTTTTAGAATATATATGAATATATTTTTTGGAATTAAAAATATATTTAAATACAGAAATAAATTTACTATATATAGGATGTTCTTTTTTGAGGGAGTAATCTATTTTATGTATAATTATTATTCTATAAATTAAAAATATATTTAAGGTATTCAAATTATATTAAATAAAGTATTCAAACCCTTACCAAGAATTTAAGCATAATCAGAAATATTGAACAAGTTGTGAATATTATGGTGATATTATGTATATTAAATATCATGCAATTAGCTTATATTACATATTTAAAATAAAATAATGAATCCATTGATGATATGGGATTACATTTTAAATTAGAATATATTATCTTCTTGTAGTTCTGAGAACCCATTATTAAATAAATTCGTGTTGTAGATCGTATATGTTGATCTAAAAAATGTAATGATCTCAATTGGAGGTAGTACATTGATAATTCCTAAACAACCCATATTAACATAGTAAAACTCTTCTAGTATTCCTTTTATATGATTTATATTTTTCCAACTATTTTGTAAAGGGTGGTGAGAGATAAAATAGTAATGGAAGTTCCCCATATGTTCTATAAAGTGAAGTTAGTGTTTGGTTAATTTATTACACTCCCTAAACCTTGTATGAAACTTTATCCCTACTATGATAGTTATTTGACCTATGTAAACTAATTAATAGTTTTTATCAGGTTTATGTGATAATAAGAAAAAATCATTATCTTAGACTATCATCCATATTAATGTTCAACCAACTAAAATATCTCGGACTATATATACTTAATTTATTCAAACAAAATTCAGTTAAGGTGGTAAAACAATAATATGTTACAAATAAAAATTAATTAATAGGTAAACCAATTAAAAGTGAGGTGAATATATTTATAGGTGATGAGAGTATTAACTATAAAAGAGTTAATAATTATAGTGTTACTTTCTAAAATTAATATTAATAGTACATTAATCACATGATTTATATTATACATTTTACAATAGTCAGACAATCAAATTATAGTAAGGTTTATTGTCCTGAGGATTAGCTATATAAGAATATTAGTTTTCTAAACATTCAAGTATTTAACCATAATAGTGATTCTTTGGAACTTTTCTATACATCTCACATGATATAACCATTTTTTCAAACTAGGGATTGGAAACATAATAAAGGTGTAAGATCAAATTCATAATAAGGGAATGTAATATCATAAAGTATTATATTATAAACATGAATTATAATATAAGGAAATCATTAATATCAAAATAATATATCAAAGTACCAAGGATGATAATCATAAAATATGATGGAGAAATTTGATATCATAAGTAGATCATTAAGTAATCATGAAAGTTATTTCATGGCTCAAAATATATAATAATAATGAAAAACATGTTAGCATGATATAAATTCACCAACACATTGAAAATAAGGAATAATCATGAAAACAAGGAATAACATGATATAAAATATTATAATCACACACAATAATAAGGATAGATAAATTATATCATTGTGAACAAAAAAAAATATCACTACTTCATGTTGTGAAAAAACAAAATTTTCCCACATCATATTGTGAACAAATAGGATTCATAGACTCGAGGTTATAAACAATCAAAATTCTCATGCTTTATGTTGTGAAAACCCAAAATTATCATATTTATTGTTATGAATAAAAAATTCACATGCATGATATTTTTAACATAAAATATGCCCATGATTTATGTTTTAAACAAAAAAATGGCCACACATTATACAGTGAATAAAAAAATTTCTATACTTTTGTTGTGAATAAAAAAAATCACATCCTGTTGTGAACAAAAAATCCATCATACATAACATCCATTTCACATGAGATATAAATCCTTGACAAATGAATTTGAGGGTGATATTGGACAACCCCATTTATAATTCGAACAAATATGTTCCATTTAAAAATCATTCATAAATATATATTAATGAAACTATAGAAAGAGAATGGGTTTCTATAACCATTCAAAAACATAATGTATCAAAAAGATAACAAATTATTTGATATCAAAACTATGATATTCAAAAATATATTGGTTTCAATGCATCTCTCCAAAAGTAATTCCAGATTTTCCATGATCCATGTATCATGTGATTAAAACTATGAAAATGCACTTATTCTAAGTGTACAAAGGTCTTATGGTTAACAGAAATTCACCCAGCATCTAAGGTCTTAGAGAATCACCATGGGATCCTAGATGCCAAAAATACTCTAGTTTCAAAAGATTTTTATGACAACCATTTTCATTGGCTCATTAAGGTGATTCTGTTAATAATTAAAAGGAAATGAGTTCCCTAGAATAAAGATCAAACTTCTTGTTCCAAGGGTTATGATCATAACACCACTAATAGGTTAACCAAATCGCTCTCAAAGGTAGTTCCTAATACAAATTTCTATTTTTTTCACTAAACATGTTCTCTCAGCAATCATCCAACCTTAATAATTTCACATTGAAAGAAAATATTAACTACCAGCAAGGTACTTGTCCTAAGGGAATACCCATTTGGGAAATAATGTACAACCTAAAATAGTTCAGCATAGTCAAGCATTAACCCCCTCCCCACACTTATAACCGAACTTTGTCCCAAATTTGACTTCTAAAGTTGATAAAAACAATTAAATAATTAGGTTCCAAAACATATTTTCAATTTAATAGATCGATGACATGTATAAATGGTCTCTTTGAAGTTCAAAAAGTATTGTGTTCCACAAAGATGAATTTACAGCATGTTATAAAACTAGTACATGCATTATCATTTAAGTCTACTGACATAGATTTTACAGTTTGTTCAAACATGGCATGAAACTTGTAAGTGCATAGAGTATTAGGTGTAATAATTTTAAGATATTGAGTTCAACAATATATTCAATAGTTTAGTAGAATGAATGAAAAAACACCCCAACCTAAATCAAATTCAATAGAAAATTTCTCAGCCTGCATGTACCCCCCCCCCCCTCCCCACACACACACACTTATGTTCAATCAGTGAGTTATTTTAATATATCAATGTAATTGAAATTTTAGAAATACGCACATGCAGAATTTTTAAAACAAAGTGACATGCAGAAAAAAGCATTTTTTATACAAGAAATGCAGCATATTTCCCAGAAAACATGTAGCATAATTTTTAAAGTAACAATCATTGTCTCATAGATAATAATATTAATGAGTCTCTGACAACATATTTAATGAGTCACCAATAGCAGCATAATGGTGGCTCATGGGCATCGTTGAGTAAATGACTCACCACTATTAATAATCGGGACTTGCAGTAAATTTTATTAAAGTGAACAAGTTTATGAAAAAGAATGTAAACTAAATAAGAGAGTACTAACTAGAAACCATGTTTATCATTAAAGCATCAACATGGAAATTAAACTTGTTAAATTACAAAACAATAGATTCTTGATAACAATGAAACAAAACCAGTAACCCATGAACAAGAAGTAACATGGATTTCACAAAAAAATGAGCACATTAGCATAACGTTATTCAAGGATAAAATTAAACATTGTAAATATAAAAAAACCAAGGGTTTCCTCACTTGCAGCATTAAGTTTTAAAGTCATCAGCCAGACATTATTCAACATTAGTTCTCAAGAATAGTGGAGGAAGCCCAGCCCTTTGGTTGTCCCTCAAAATAAAATTTCACTCTTTTTCCCATTAACAAACACTAGTTTATTCACTTCACCAAAAATTTCAACAACTCCATTATTGAATACTCTTACAGTAGTAAAGTTTGCAGACCACTTGGAATTAGTTTTCCAGGAAAGAGTTTGAGTCTAGAGTTAAAGAGGAGGACCTTCTATCTAGGTTGGAATTCTTTGGAATGACTGATAGAATCATGAAATTTTTTAGTAATTTCTTTATAAATCCTTGAATTATCATAACTCTATCTTTTAATGTCACCATGTTCACAGAGATCAAGAAATATTCTCTCACCATCACTCCTAAAATCAATGTTTAGAACCTTAACTGCCCAATAATACTTGTGTTGAAATTGTACATCCAAAAGAAAACATTTCCCAAACAACATCCTATATGGAGAAATACCTATTGGGGTATTGAAAGAAGTTCTATATGCCCATAATGCATCATCCAATTTAAGAGACCATTCTTTCCTAGAGTTCAAAATAGTTTTTTCAAGTATCTGTTTAAGTTCCCTGTTTAAAATTTAGACTTATCTACTAGACTATGGATGATAAGGAGTTCCACTTTTATGAACACAACCATATGTTTCCCATCAAATCATTAAATTTTTAGTTCTTAAAATGTGTTCCATTATCAGTGATAAAGGCCTTGGAAACACCAAATCTTGAAAAGATATCCTTTTTCATAGACTTTATTATAGAGTTGGCTTGATTATTGGGATGTCCAACTGCCTTAACCCACTTTGAAACATAATCTAATGAAACAAGAATATAGTCATTCCCATGAGATGATGGAAATGGACCCATGAAATCTAAACCAGAGAAATAAAAAATCTATACTTCCAGAATTTCTTTCTGGGGTAACACCTTATTCCTACCAGAATTCCCTAGTCTCTGACACTTTCCACGGATAACCACATAGCTCCAAGAATCCTTGAAAACAGTAGTCCAATATAAACCCGATTGTAAGAATTTCTAAGAAATCCTTTCACCACCACAGTGACCTCCCCATGGCGAGGAGTGACAACTCTCTAAAATATGCAGCATCTCTTCCTTAGGCACACATCTCCAAGGGATACCATCATCACATCTTCTAAATAGAATGGGATCATCCCAAAGATATTATTGAAGCTCAGAAATAAATTTCATCCTTTCGTTACTGGACAGATTTTTGGGAAAGACACCAACTGCAAGGAAGTTGGCAATATCTGCATACCATGTAGATTGCCCAATAGAAACAAAGAGCAGTTTTTCATAAGGAAAAGAAGAGTTTATTTCTCGTGGATCTACATATTCGGTAAGAGGAAGCCTAGATATGTGTTATGAAACTATGTTTCCAGCTCCATGCTTAACCCTAATCTCTAAATAAAATTCATTTAGAAACAAAATACATCTAATCTGTATTCATTTAGTTTCTTTCTTAGACATAAAATACTTTAAAGAAAAATGAAATGATAAAATGAAGCCTTGACAATAACATATACTCTAAGGGTAATCATGGAAGCAAAAAATCATCAATCAACGAAGTTGTCCAGCCTCATATGTGACTCTTCTTGGTGACCCAATCCAATCCAAGATTAAGAGCTATCTTCAAGAGTGATAGTATGGTAAATATCTATAGGATTCAGAACATAACAGTAATAACCTTATACTTTAACTCAATAATTGGTTCCAAAAATAAATATTATTTTTTTGAATAACCTTATTGATACAACCTAAATGACTCCCATATAAATGATTTGACCCCTTATTCATCTGGTGTTCATCATTCCTCTCACCATAATGAACTCGTTTTTGACCCTAGAAACTTATTTTATTTTCCCAAAGCCATGTATCATGTGATAAATACTATTAAACATCACTTATTAGAGGTTTACATAGGGATTATAGTGAACAGAAACGCACCCAACATCTATTGTCTCAGAGAATCGATGTGGGATCCCAAATTCACAAACTACTCCAGTTTCAAAAGATTTTTATGACAACCATTTACATTGGGTCTTTATGGTGATTATTTTAATAATTAAAAGGAAATGAGTTCCCTAGAATCAAGATCAAACTTCTAGTTCCAAGGGTTATGATCATAACACCACTAACAGGTTACCCAAATCCCTCTCAAAAGTAGTTCCTAAACCAATTTTCCATTTTTTCACTAAAAAAGTCCATTCATCAATCATCCAACCTTAACAATTTCATATTCAAAGAAAAACATAACTTCCAAAAATGTACTTGTCCTAAGGTAAGACCCATTTTAGAAATAGTGTCCAACCTAAAACAGTTCAGCACAATCAATAATTGAACCCCTCCCCACACATAAAACCCAACATTTTCCCCAAATATTACTTCTAAAGTGGATAAGAACAATTAAATAATTTAGGTTCAAATTAGATTTTCAATATAGTAGATTGATGACATTTATAAAGGGTATCTTTTAATTTTAAAAAGTATTGTTTTCCACAAAGATTAATTTATATAAGCCTCTAAAACTAGTACATTCATTATCATTAATGTCCAATGACACAGATTATCCATTAAAATCCAAACATGGAATGTGACTTGTAATTGAATAGTGTACTGGGTGTAATCATTTTAATATATTGAGTTCAAAAATATGTTCAATAGAGCTGATGAATGAATACTAAAACACCCCAACCTAAAGAAGATTCAATAAAAAATTTCTCAGCCTACATCTACCCCCCCCCCACACACACATAAGTTCAAGTACTGAGTAATTTTAATATATCAATGAAATTAAAATTTCAGCAAGAGGCACATGGGAATTTTTTTAAATCAAAGTGACATGAAGGAGAAAACTTTTAGTATGCAAGACATGAAGCATATTTCCCAGCAATCATGTAGCTGAATATTTAAAGTAACAATCATTGTATCATCGATAATACTATCAATGAGTCACTGATAACCTAACTAACGAGTCGCCTCTAGCAGAATAATGGTGGATCATGTGCATCGGTGAGTAAATGGCTCACCGATAGTAATAACTATAACTAGTAGTAAATTTTATTAAATTGAACATAGAGAATAATAATGAATTTAAACTAAATAATAGAGTAATTCCTTAAATGAGAGTTTATCATTAAATATTGAGAAACAAAATCCCACTCCTTAAATTGTAAACCAGCAGCTTCTTGATAGCACTGAAACAGAAGATGTTATCCAAGAACAAGAAGTAACAACAATTTCAAAAAAATAAAGCATAGAAGAAGCACTTTACATAAGGTTAAAATGAAACAAAGTAAAGATGAAAAGAACCATGGGTTTCCTCCCATGTAACACTATGTTTTAAACCCTTCATATAAACATTATTCAAGATCAGTTCTAATGTACAATGAAGGCAGCCAAGCCCTTTGGCTATCCCAACAAATAAAATTTCACTCTCAACCCATTAACCAACATGGATTTATTGTCTTCACCTTCAATTTCAACAGCTCTATTCTTAAGCACTCTAACAGTATTAAAGGCTTCATACAACATGGAATTTAGTTTTCTAGGATAGATTTTCAATCTAGAATTAAATAGAAGAACCTTCTATCCAGGGTTGAATTCACTGGCTTGAATGATAGAATCCTGAATGATTTTAGTCCTCTATTTACAAATCCTTTAATTACTTTACTCTCACTTCCAATCTCATCATGTTCACTCAACTCAAGCAATATTATCTCACCAGTACTCGTAAAATCAATATTCAGATCCTTAACATCCCAATAAGACATGTGTAGCAACTCAAAAGGTTAATGAAAACATTTTCCAAACAACATCCTCTATGGAGACATAACTATTGGGTTCTTAAAAGTAGTTCTATTTTCCAATAATACTTCTTGCAAATTAAGAGACCAGTCCTTTATAGAGTTTGAAACTAGTTTTTCAAGTATTTGTTTAAGTTCAATGTTTGAAATTTCAGCTTTTCCACTAGACTGTGGATGATAAAGAGTTATACTTTTATGAACAGAACCATATTTTTCCATCAAAGCTTTAAATTTGTAGTTCTTAAAGTGGGTTCCATTATTAGTGATTAAGGCCTTGAAAAATTCAAATCTTGAAAATATGTTCTTTTAACTATCAAGAGTAAATATATATGACTCGGTAAACCAAACATCAAAATCAATATGAGTCAGAAAAAATGAAAATTCTTGTGATAATGAAAAACATGGAGACATAGTTAAGCAAACTTGCTAGATATTTTTCATCTAGGAAAAAAGGTCGACATCCAAGCACAACTAAACTGAACCCTAGAGAGAATGACATGGCAATAGTCACTAGAAGTGGGATGAATACTCAATATATTTCATAAAAAGACCTAGAAAATACCCAAACTAAAAATATATTTGAATATGGTAATAAAAATATGCTTTGTTCATATGTTGGAAATTCACAGAAAAGTATTGAAAATTATCCAAATCTGAATTTGTCATTTGAATCACAAGATGAAATTTGTTCTAAAAATAAACATAATAAAGTAAATGAATTTTTTTGAAGAGGTGAGGGAAATTCCTGATATTCTTGAAATAATTTCTAGACCCATCCATTTCCCTAAGATAGATGAAACCTCAAAGTTATACCATTGTTGAACATCTTTAGTTCTTTGGTCTCTTGTCTAGACATCAAGTAAACATTCCATTCATTCAACCCTTATTTATAATTCCATATTACTTGAAATACCTTAGGAAAATTGTTTCAAAAATAAAGTCCCTAGAATAATTCGCTACCTACAGCCTCACTGAAGAGTGAAATGTTGTACTTGATAAAAAAATCTCACCTAAATTTTATGACCCAAGTAGCTCTGTTATCCCCTGCACCTTATGAAATTATGATCAGCTCAACTATTTTTGTGATTTAGGTGCTAGTATTATAATTCTCTTATACTCATTGTTTTGACATTTTGTATTGGGTGAACTTCAACCCACTCCAGTCATACTATAGTTAGCTGATAGATCATTACCTCATCCATTGGGTAGGGTAGATGTCTTGATAGTTGGGGTGGGAAAACTGTTTTTTCCAGTCGACATTCTATGCTTAGATATGGAGTGTGATCAAGAGGTGCCCATTATTCTTGGTAGGCCCTTCTTGGCCACAGGTGGTGATGTTATTGATGTTTCAATGGGTCAACTAATTTTTAAAAATGGAGAACAAAAATGAAAATTTAATGTGTTTAAGAACATTAATTGACAAAATTATTCTCATAACTTCTCATTGATAAAGTTCCATGAAGCTAAAAGATCTTATAAAAATCATCTTGAACACATTGAAGAATCTAAAAACAATACTTTGTTGAATAATTTCATTTTTAGACTGAAAATTCTCTTATTTCTGTCTCAGAATTAGAATATTATACTCAGACACCAAATCTGGAAAATTTTCCAGAACTGGACTACTGTCCAATTTCTGCTGTAGAAGAGACCTCTATTTATAAAATTAGGATATTTTTGAGTGAATTTTAATGTTTTTAAATTAACAAAAACATTTATGGACATTTTGATGATGTATATGGAGATATTTTGAGAAGACTGGACGATTCTTCTCTAATTAACTTGTTGAATTCTTGTCTAGAAAATTTGGACAGTGTGTTGTCTAATTTGGACAGCAGCACAATTATTTCTGAATATGAGCATGAAATTTACAATATTTCATCATTAAATACTCCTTACAAGATTTATGTTTAAGATCTTGGACCTCCCAGTCCTAAGAGTCTTCCTTATAGTGTATAACCACGCATTCGTGAACTAAAACCAATCCTTTCCCATTGAAGTGGATGATCAAATGAATCCCCCCACCGCTTAATAATTCTCGCTACTCTGCTTTTGTTTAATGTTGTCATAAACTACCCGTCACCCCCTGTTTTTCACCAACTTCCCAGTACCCTCACTTATGCACTGCACACATGTATTTTTTCGCAAACCACACGTCAAATTAGTTTTTCCCTCGTAACAAACTTTTGTTAAGTTAGTTGTATGTACCTGGTCATGATTATAGAAGTGATATGAACATGAATAATAAAATAAAAGAATTAATAATTAAAGATGAAATTAATATAAAAGGTATATGTAATTAAATTAATTGACAATTAATTTTTTTACTAAAGAAAATTAATAAACAATTTTCATTCAAGTTGATTAAGTTAATAATTTAATATATTAATTAGAAGCTAACTATTTTTATTAAATGATATTAATTTATAACAAATTATTAAATTTCAATATTAATATAACTAATGTTGCTTAATTTATTTAATAAGTTTAATTAATTTTTTTTATTATAATTGGTTCAGTTTATAAATATCAGTACTAATTATTTAATTGATCAAATCAGTTTATTTTAATTTTCTTTATTAATTATTATTAATATTTTAGTTTTATATATAATATTAAATAGTTATGTTAATATTTTATTTGGACAATTATTGAATATTTTATAATTATCAATTAAATCTAATAATTATCATGCATTTATTTTTATAACCTAATTATTTAATTATATTATAATTCTTATAATTTTTTTTTATTATATGTTATATTAGTTTATCAATTTCATTTATTTTATTAATTATTATCTTATTAATTTTTTTATTAATTTTATTTAATTAATTTTTAACTTCATCCCCCCAAATCTTGGCGCAACAGCAAGGGGGATGTTTTTCTTCTCTACCGGCATCCCACAACGAATTCCCATGGCGGGCCGAGCTTGCAGTTCACCATATGGCATGGGGGAACAATGAGTTACTTCAAAAATGTCACGACCACAGCCATTATTAATCATAGTGACACCTTGGAGATGCTCAGATACAGATCTGGAGTGGTGGAGGGTTCTTTAGTCGTATCGTATAAAAATTCCACCGTCGAAATGATGCCTTAGAGCATGGATCCAGTGTAATAGATTCCTCTGACATGGATCAAACATGTTCTTAGGAAGCTCCACCAGTGTCGCCTCATCCTTCCGGCATGGTTACTCATCTGCATCTCAATTGCAGCAGGTCTCCTTGAAACACTGGAACAGCAGCGGCTTGAATAAAAGGAGTGCAGCTCCTATTCGCGGCGGCGATGGCATGACCTTCGGTCAAAGACTCAATTTAGTTGGAGACCAGATAACATCGCAGTTCCCTTCTACAATGACGGGAGTGAATCCAATCCCAAATGCAACTCAAAATCTTCAAGCGGCTTGATTCTAGATCTAGGGTAGATGATATATTCTGATTAAACCCTGGTCATATTTTTAGTTGATGTTAAGTTCTACGGTTTAAATTGGTTAAGGGAGTTGAATAGTTGTGATTCGTAGTGACAGCAGGTTACGGTGAACATGATGGGCACAGGTGATATGGGTTTCAAACTGTGATGGAGAGACCATGATTTGCTGGAAACCGTAGAATGGGAAGGCAAAATCTGGTCGCAGGAGATGTTACGGTGGCACCGTGATAGGATACGGAGCCATTGGCTAAGAAGAAGAGAGGGTTGGAGGGGTGCTGGAACCGGTGGAAGAGAGTCACGGTGTGAAAGTCCGGTGGAATGTCTCATCATTAAGAGAGAATGGTGAGATGTAAAATGGGTAACAGTGACACCGTTTAGGCTTGGAACTATGAGATAGTAAAAGGATGTTGTAGCGAGGGGAATATCCGTCTGTGGCACCATGATTCTACAATAAAAATAAAGAAATTATAAACTCAAAACAAAAAGAACAAGAAAACAAAATAAAAACAAGAATTAATTAAAACAATTGAAAATTAAACTAATAAACTTAAATAAATTTTTGAAACAAATATAACATATATTAATTAATAAAAACATCAAAATACAAAACATAAATTAAAACTAATTAGAGGCTTCAATTAGGAATCATTAAAGTTAAAATAATAGGAACAATATTTCAAATTAAACAATAATATATCAAAATTAATTAATCATTAATAAACTGAATTATAAGTTTTAGACATACGAAATTGGATTGAATTTAATTAATAGAGTTATTAGTTGTAAAAATGATAAAGTTAAAAGATTAAAAGTTGATGTAATTATTTATTTTATTAAATGAAAATATTTCGATTTATTGATTAAATAATAAGAATGTAAAATTTTAATAAAGTAGTTAAACTTCTAAACTAAATGATAATTTATAAAATTTACAAAATTAAAGTAAGTCGTTAATTAATTAATTTAATCACAAAAACACACAATTAATTATTACAAATTAATTAGTTAAAAAATATAATTTAAAAAATACAAAAGTATGATTATTTATTAAAAAACCTAAAAACAGTTAATTAAATCATTAAGAAATAAATAAAATGAAGTAGAAAAACTAAGTAAAAAATAAATCCACATCATATATCATATAAAAATAACATATAAATGGTGATCAAATAATATCATCATGAAAGATAAACTATATCGGGTAAAAATGAAATTTAAATTGATTAAAAAAAATTAAATCATTAAAGTATAAATTAAATTTAAATAAAAAATTATATAAAGTGACAGAAAAATGTTTTCAAATTATAATTTAATAATAAAATAAACATCAAAATACATAATAGTTTCAAAAAGGTGGATCCTAAATAATTTAAACACAGTTACATTTAAAATAATCTTTAATAATGAAGATTTGAATAAATACATAATGATTTTAAAAATGCGAAGGGAAAATATTAATGGACCATTTACATTTAAAATAAAATTTTAAAAAAAAGATACATGAAAAAGAAATAATGTTTTAGAAAAAAATAAGTGAAAATACATTGATGGAATTTACATCTAAAAATGACCATATATAATATAACCGTGAAAAGGACATAATGTTTTAAAAACATATTGTAAAAATACATTAAAACCTTTAATTTTACAAATAATATTTAATAATCAATGTTTTCAAAATAAATATGGATGTACAAAAGCTAAGTGAAAAAAGTTGAACGTGTTTTATTTTAAATATAATATTTAATAATGAAAATATGAAAAACTAATAATATTTTCAAAAAGATATGTCAAATTACGTTGAACACATTAACTTTTAAAAATAATAATTAAAAATGGAACCTTAAAAAGAACATAATGGTTATAAAAATAAAATATGGATTGGATGATAAAAACATTTAATTTTTAAAGGATGTAAAAACATTTTGATCATTTGTAAATAATCATATTTATAACCAACATCATTAAAGGGATGATAAAACAATTTTTTAAATTAATAATGGTTAATAAAAGGATAATTGGATATGAAAATAACTTTAGTTTCTATTGGGTGAAGGAGAACATTTTTGGAATATATTGACATGTATATGGAAGAAAATCCATTAAAACGAAATAGTAATTATTCTTAAAAATGAATTTTAAAAAAAACGGATCATCATGGTAGAATAAAATAATGAAAATCATTATTTTCCAATAAAAAAAATTTAAAAATACAATATGACATCATAAGAGTTTATGAACATCAATCATGAAATATACTCTAAAATAAGTGTGTTTTGGACCAATGAAAAATATTTGAGTTAGGAACAACTGTTATAACCATTATATCATTTGAATCAAAAGTCCTTGAGAGATATAAATTAAAATTGAATATTTAATACAATAAAATATAATATGATCAGGATAAAAATGGAGATAGGTATTTATTTACACCATTTCTAAGGAATCTTGGTGAATAGCTTAAACATGTCTTAATGGACTAAAATTTGAGCAAAATAAACCCTTACAACAAATGTCAAAATTCAATAAAAACCCCATTAAAGGTAGAGAATGTAATTAAAAATAAAGTGCCAATGATAAAAGATAAATCATGAAATTTTAAATCAAATAGGATGTATAAAAACAAATTTAATAACAATTGGTTCATAAATAAAATCAATGTATCAATAAATGAAAATTGAGATGAAAACTCTTACTGCTTATGTAAATTTTGGATCAGAAAACATAGGGATTTAAAAGATGAAATTTAATTTTATATAAAATAAAGTAAATTTTGTTTCATGACAAAATATTTCAAATTGGTTATACATACAACATGAATATGAAAATATTTTTATTAATACAAGACTTGTCTTAATGAATGGAAATTGAGATAAAAAATTTCAACTTGATTCCTTGTGTAGTTGATCATAATCTAACATCCAATAAAATAACATAGATGACATGAAAAAAAATTCTGATCCTTAATCGCCAATACTACCCTTTTATAATATTAATTATAATTCATTATAATGGGTACATTAATTAGTTATATCATATTATAACCATCGAGTGTGAAAGACATAAACTATTTTTCACATGTTTAATAATTTTGATATTATTAACCATAAATTTATACCATGTTCATTATTGATATATAATTTATGATCTATAATTGATAAATAATGTTGATTTAAAATTTTCTTATTTCATTCCATATTTATTTTGGTCAAGTTATATGAAAACTGAATTGATAAGTATTTCTTCAACGATTTTAGTGAATGATAGTGTTACATTAATAATAAGATAAATAATTAATATAATATTTACCTAGGAATATATTAATGATCCTTTTAATAATAAAAAACATTTTTAGTATTTTCATGTTTTCCATATTCATAAATAATAGGATATTAGAGCATTGTTCACATAGGTTGATAAACTAACCTAAACATGAACATGTTTTAACTCAGTCTGTGAGTATGGATATGGTGGTAATTCCATTATCATAATATCATCACAACAGAAAAATAAAGATATAATTATATATTTTGGATTATGGTGAACTAGATTTTATATTTTCTAAGTATCTTTATGAATATATGATTGATAAATGAAAAATATTTCACCATGGAGGAGATAATCTGCACGCATGCACGGTTAGCGTTCATATTTCCCAATTTGTGAGTGAGGGTGAAGGTGGATATAAGATATAAAGTCCCATTTTTATACATGGCAGAAATAGAAATGTTTTTGAACATTTTCATTTACTGCATGATTTGGTTATAAAACCAGGGGTCAGAAAGAAGTTTGACGAGGTGGGTTCATTTAAAATGTTGATAATGGGCTTCGGTAAAGGCTTGATGAGTTTTCCTAATCACATGATGGGTTTCGTGAGAACTAGATTAGGTAGTTACATTCGCACGAGTTGTGCATGGTTATACAAAATTCTGCGGGTCAGCCGTGCATTATAATAAAGTAGGTGTCCAGTAGTGGAAGATAGTATGTGCATAGTCTGTCAGATGATGCATATCAAACCATACATTATACATATTTTCTAGTTTTGGGTCAAATTAATTTTATTAAATTCACGGTAGAAAGGAATCTAATTAAATAAGCTGCTGGGGGGTTTAAACTAGATTAAATTTGAGATAATTTATTTAAATTACAAAGAGATGGAGAAGTTATTTAATTAAATTGAGATGAAAATAATTAAATTTAATTTGAATGATGATGCACTGGGGTGTTTATTTAATTAAATTAAAATGAGTGGAATTTAATTAAAATACTTGTAAATTAAGACTTGGCATTTATCAATGAAGGGAAATTTTTAATAGTAAAATTTAAATGACGCGTAAATGAGGAGGTGAGGTTTTAGTTAATTAAATTCAAGGCAAAAGTAAATTTAATTAATTAATGTGAAATAAAGTTTTAATTTAATTAAATAAAAGGTTAAGAAAAATTCAATTAGATGTTGTGAAATGAGAGTTTAGTATTTAATTAAAATGAGGATAATGGATTTAACTAAATAATATTGATGAGTTTGAGTTTTTAATTTAACTAAATTGTGTTTATAGAATTTAATTAAATAACATGAATTGGATAAGTTAGTTAATTAAACGATGATTATTAAGGTGTCCAGGATTTTTTAAATTAAATTATGTAGATAGAATTTGATTAAATAATAATGAGTTGGAAAATTTAGGTAATTAACATCGGTTGGAATAAATTTTATTTAAATGATGTGTTAAATGTGAATTTGGGGTCTTATATAATTAAATTCAAGCTTAAGTATAATTTAATTATTTAATGAAAAGTTGAGGTTTTATTTAATTAAATTTTATGGAGAGAATTTAATTAAATAATTTTGTGTGGGAGGATTTATTTAATTATATTCATTAGAGAATAATTTAATTAAATGATGTGTTAAATGTGGTGTTGGAGATTTATATAATTAAATTCAATGTTATGATTGATTTAATTATTTGAAGAAAAATTGGGATTTTATTTAACTAAACTATATTGAAAGAATTTCAATGAATAATAGTGTGTTGGATAATTTATTAAATTAAATTCATTGGAGAATAATTTAATTAAATGGTGTTTAAATTGGGAGTTTTCGGTTATATCAAAGAAGCATTTTATTAAAAGATAATAATAAAAATGGTTATTATTATGATAGGATTTTTTAATTAAATTGTGGTTGAAAAATTATCTAAATGAGTTGATATGGATAATTTTATTTAATTAAATTAAGTTAAATGGAATTTAACTAAATGATGTGAAGTGGGGGTTTTATTTAATTAAAATTTTTGAGAAGAATTTAACTAAATGATGTTTAAAGGTGGAGTTTTAGGTTTTATAATATAAGAGTTTTATAAAATGATAATAATATTAATGGTTATTATTATGGAAATATTATATAATTAAATTTTGGTTGATGAATTTAATTAAATGATGTGAGATGGAGATTTTCATTTAATTAAATTGAGTTAAATAGAATTTAATTAAATAAAGGTGAAATTGGGGAATTATTTAACTAATTTCATGGACATGAAAATTTAATTAACTGATTCAAAATTGAGGTTTTATGTTAATTAAATTTTATGTTGAGAGAATTTAATTAAATAACGTGTAAATCGGAGTTTGGAGCATATCAAAGGGGTATAATATTAAATGGTAATTATAATAATATGAATAATAATAATAATAATAATAATAATATTATTATATAAATATTATATTTTAAATTTGAATATTAATTTATTTAAGAGAGGAAACAAGATGGTGGAACACATGTCCCTCCTCTGTCATGGGGCGCGACGCATCCATGGTGTATTACCCATGGGTGGCGCACCACCCTCTTCTCCAGATCTATCTTTTCACAACTATCTCTACTCATAGTTTTCACAAATGTTGTTTGTCTCATCAAAGTAAGTCCTTCACCACATGTTTTGTTCTTCACATTGGCCGTCAAGGCTATCTTTACTTGGGATCCATTATGTAGAAACCCTAGGTTAGGGATAAAGCCAAATTTATTTTTACATCTGATCCTAGGTGGCGCCAAAGATGTCTCGGGACCTCTTAGTTTGTATTTCAATAACTACTACTAAAGGTGTGGTGGTTCAGCTTGATTTGATTCACCGCCATCATTTTCGGGTTAGGCTATAAACCTGGGAATTTGTTTCTCACTGTTTAAATTAGATGTTTATGGTGTATTTGAGTTGTGGTGAATTAATTGGATGTGTGTTGGTTCTCACTACACTAATTTTGGGTGGCATTTAACATTGTACAATGTTGTGATCAATTTTAAGCATGTGCACACATTATTGTGGAATTGAATATGTGTGAACAGGTTTCTATTTGAGTTCATAAGATTTAGCTCTTCCAAATTCATTGATCCAAGTTTCTAAACATTTCATAATTAATATATTCAGTTTTTTTAAATTATTTCTTTTGATAAACTTCACAACAATGTTAGATTAAATTCATTATTGGGGGAATTAAATGATTAATGATAAATTAATTTTATTCTTTGAAGTTGTGAAGTAGATAATTAATCAGGTGATTAATTATGAGTAATTAATTTGGTAAAGTCGGTATAATTAATTATGAATTAATTATGTTCTCAGAAATGATAATTAACTAGTGGATTAATTATGAGCATTTAATTTGGTTAAGTTAAGATAATTAATTATTAAGTAATTCTGTGATTTAAGATTATAATTAATAGAGGAATTAAGTATGAGATATTAATTCAGTTAAGTTAAAATGATTAATTATGAATTAATTATGATCTTTGAAATGATAATTAATCAGGGGATTGATTATGAGTAATTAATTTGGCTATATTGAAATAATTAATTATGAATCAATTATGTGCTTTGAGGTGATAATTAAACCAGGGATTAATTTCAAGTAATTAGTTTGGTTATGTTGAGATAATTAATTGGGAATTAATTATATTATTTGAGATGATAATTAATTGAGTAATTATTTATGAGATATTAAATTTGTTAAGTTGAAATAATTAATAATTAATTTATTATGTTATTTCAAATGATAATTAATTGGGGAATTAATTATTAGATGTTAAAATGGTTACATTGAGATAATTAATTGTGAATTAATTATGTGTTATGAGATTATAATATAGAATATTAATCTGGGGTTAATTATGTGATATTGATTTGGGCTAAGTTGGTATATATAAATTATGAATTAATAATGTTAAATTGAACTAGATGTCTTGAGATAATTATTTTGTGAATTAATTATGTGATATTGAAATAGTTTCTATAGAGACAATTAATTTAGGAATTGATTTGTATGATATTGGGATGTCTTCCATCAGATAATTACTATGTGAATTAATTATGTGATATTGAAACAGTTGCGTTAAAAGTAATTAATTCCTGAATTGATTATGTGATATTGGGATGGAATACAAGAAGATAATTATTTTGTGAATTAATTATGTAATTTCGAGAATGTTGTCATGTGATAATTATTTTTAGTATTAATTATGTGATTTTTGAGATGGTTTCCTTTTTATAAGTTAATTGTTAATTGAACATGAGAAATTAATGAGTTTATTTGATGGTTGCATTAATTAATGTTAGAGTTATTATTAGTTAATTGTTGAGTTAATGAATGAAATTGTGAGTTTAGTAGTTAATATGATATTGTTAATTAGTAATTGAATTGATTAATAGAATCGATTTTTTAGTTTGTGAATTAAATTATAGAAGAGAGATCTTGGGGTTCTTGACATGAATTTCTACACAAATGATAAATATATGTGTGTGATTGATAAATGGGTTGTGAGAAAGTGATTGATGCTCCAAATACTCACAGGGTGCTAGAAATGGCGTTCTACAACAAACATGCATGAAAATATTATTTTTTGTTATAGAGACTTTTTCTATAAATACCAATGGGTAGTGAGACAATGTCTAATGCTCGAAACACTAATGAGGGTGCTAGACGTGAAGTTCCACACCCATTAATTTCCATCAGATTGCGGGTCCAATTAGTTGTACATGAACTGAATTAAATGGCTTATGAAAGCCGATGTGATGTAATGATATGTGAATTGAATATGGGAAATGGTTTAGGCTCCCACCTGACTGAGATAATTAATGAGATAAGGGTGTCCAGGGGAACCTGGATATTTATGCTATTAAATAATGAATATCAAAAAATGTGTTAAACGGTTTTTTAAATTATATATAAATAGTTCTTGTTCAATCTCTTATTTTTGGATACGAGCCGAAGAAGTTATCTATGTCTGGTGTCCCTTAGTAACCTAGTTGGGTTGTTGTTTATATATAAAATTTGGTTGTTACTTATTTATATGTGAACTTTGTTTCTTTATATTACATTGTCCAGATTGAGCTAGACAACATTGGTCCCGGTCTACTGAGATTTATATCTCACACCCTAATCGAGATGCCGTTGCGCTGGTGTACCTCAGTAGACTCTCCTTGTTTGCAGGACCTTGGATCTTTCTTGGGGATGTCTTCTTGTATATTGGAATTAGAAGCAAAGGACCGGGTGGGAGCTCAGGATTCTTATGGAGAATTCCCATGGGGATTTGAGTCAATTATTTTATGTGTTGCAATGTAAATAATGAAGTTTTGTTTATTGATTTCAGTTATGTATCACCTTGACATGCATGCGTTGTATAAACTGGTTTGGACCATTTTCATTATTCAAATTATTATTTCCTTATATTTGATTCCTTTATTGTCTATGATTGTTATTTATTTCCATTTTGCACTCTGAATATGAAGGTATAGTCTCCACACTGACTATCCAAAGACTCTAGCTACTAGTCGACAGTATCGGGCGTACGCGGAGACATGATAAAGGTTATGTGGTGATTGGTCCAGCTATCAGTTTGAGGGTAAGCCAGGCTGGAACATTACAATATGGAATCAAATATTTAGGTTTCTTTTTTTGTCTGTATTTTTGTTTTATGTTTGTAGACATGAGACTAGAAAATTTTCGGTGTTTGGTTAATAGTTATGCCTAGGACTGATCACCCAATGTACTAGAAATGACCAGGTGGCTAGGTATGAGAATTTATGATTATATTGTTCATGGATACTGTTTATATGATTTCTCCTCGAGTGACTGGTGTATTTTCCACTGCTTATTGATTTTAAAATTTTGAAAATTTTATTTGTCCTGATATGGAAAGGAAATTGAATTACATACATGATCTTAGGAACATAGAGATCTTCATGCCATGCATAAGACATTCCATGTAGTTTCATTATAAGGATTCCTTATAATTTTTATTATGATCCTTGGATGAAATGTCATGTTTTGATTTCCTTTAGCATGTAACATTAGATAGCTTATTTTGGTGAAAATTATAACATGATTGGTTTTTTATATTCCATGATGCCTATTTATTAACATGTTTTGTTATTATTCAATGAAACATTGTTATAACATGTTGTTGTATTACTACTTATGAAAACATTCCAGAGTTGTTTTAATATATAAATGACTATATGAGTGGATCATTGATTTGTTTTCTTTATAAAGGGACCCAGTTTTAGTTGTAAGGTGTACGTGCACCATATAACTAGGAAAAGTGTAACCCGTGTTTTCAGAAAATTGAAAAATGGATTTTAATATGAGAAGGTTAAATGGAAATTTTATGTGACCAATGGGAGCCAAATCCTAGTGTTATGGTGTATAGGCACCGTAATGGTGTGTTGGGTGTTAGAGAAAACAACACGATCGTTCACACAAGACTTCATGACCTTGGTGGGTTGGCTGGTGTTGTAGTAGCTCCTGATGGAATCCCATATATGAGAATCTTTTAAGGTTGGTAAATATTATTGTCCCATGTTTTTGGACTGGGCTAAAATACAAAGTTTATTGGACTCTTTCATTAACTGCATGATTCAGTTTTAAACCCAAGCGTAAGAATGAAGTTTCGAAAGTTTGGTTCTTTTAAAGGGTTGATAATAGGCTTGGGTAAAGGCTCAAAGAGTTTCTCAGATCACAGGATGGGTTTCGAGAGAACCAGACCAGGCAGTGATGTTCGCACAGGCTTCACATGGTTAGTCAAAACCATGCGGGTAAGTCATTCATAATAAAGCCGAGTTCCAGTAGTGGAAACAAGGTCTACGCACATTGTATCAGACTGTGCCTTTCAAACAATACGATCTACATAGTTTTGAGTTTTGGGTAAAATTAATTTAATTAAATTCAGGGTGGAAAGAATTTAATTAAATGAGCTGTTGGGGGTTTATTTTAATTAAATTAAAGTTGAGATAATTTAATTAAATGATATTGATATAGAGAAGTTATTTATTAAAAATTATATCAAAAGAATTAAATTTATTTTATGTGATGACTTGATGGAGTCTTTATTTAATAAAATTGATATGAGAGTAATTTAATTACAATATTGGTAAATGGGGAGTTGGGGGTTATCATATAATGGAAATATTAAATGGTAAAATTCAAATGATGTATAAATAAGGAGTCAAGGTTTCAGTTAATTAAATTCAAGGAAATGATAAATTTAATTAATTAATGAGAAATAAAGGTTTTATTTAATTAAATTTAAAGACAAGAATAATTTAATTATTAATTGTGAAAAAGGATTTTATTATTTAATTAAATTTATGATGAGAGAATATAACTAAATAATGTGGATCAGTTGTATTTTTAATTTATTCAAATTGTATTCTGAGAATATTATTAAATAACATGAATTGGAGAAATTATTCAACTAAATTCATTTGGAATGAATTTAAATAAATGAGGACTAAAGATGTTTCAGGGGTTTTTTTATTTAGATTATGTGGGGAGAATTTAATAAAATAATAATGAGTTGGAAAATTTATTTAATTGGATTCGGTTGGAAATGAATTTAATATAATGATGTGTTAAATGTAGTGCTGGGGTTTTATATACATAAATTCAAGGTTAAGATTAATTTAATTATTTGATGAAAAATGGATGTTTTATTTAATTAAATTGTGTTGAGAGGATTTATTTAAATAATGATGTTTGGGAATTTTTTTTAATTAAATTCATTATTGAAGAATTTAATTAATTGATGTGTAAAATATAGAGGTGGGGTATTATCTAATTAAATTCAGGGTTAAGATAAATTTATAAATTTGATGAAAAATGAAGGTTTTATTTAATTAAATTTTATTGATATTATTTAATCAAACAGTGGTGTGTTGATGAAATCATTTAATTAAATTCATTGGAGATGATTTTAATTAAATGATGTGAAATTGGGGAGTTTTGGGTTTTATCAATGAAGTGTTTTATTAAATGATAAAAATTAAAATGGTTATTATAATGATGGCTTTATTTAGTTAAATTAAGGTTTAAGAATTTAATTAAATGAGGTGGTTTAAGGAATTTAATTTAATTAAATTAAGATAAATAAAATTTTATTAAATGATGCAAACTAGGGGGTTTATTTAATTAAAATTGTTGAGAAGAATTGCATTTAATAATGTTAAAATGGAGAGTTTTGGGTTTTATAAAATAAGAGTTTTATTAAATAATATTATTATTAATGGATATTATTGTGATGGTTTCATTTAATTAAATTGAGGTTGAGGAATTTAATTTAATGAGTTGAGATGTAGAGTTTTATTTAATTAAATTTATTTAAATGGAATTTCATTAAATCATGAGAAATGGGGGTATTAATTAATTAAATTAATGGTTTAGAAAATTTTAATTAATTATTTAGAAACATGGGTTTTATTTAAATTAAATTTAATGTTGAGAGAATTTAATAAAATAACATGAGTTGGTGAATTCATTTAATTAAATTTAGTTGGGGAGAATTTAATTAAACAATGTGTAAATATAAGTTTGGAGTTTATCAATGGGGAATAATATTAAAGGATACTAATTATAATATGATTGTAATTATTATTATTATATTAATTATTAAATTTTAAATTAATTTTTAAATTTATTTAAGGGTGAACAGAATAGGTAGGCGCACCTCTCCCTCCTCCTAAAGGGGGAGTGACACACCCTTGGGGTTGCACTCATGGGTGGCACACCAGCCTCCTCTCTGGTCCCTCTTTGTGAAGATATCTCCTCTTGGAGTCTTCAAAGAAGTTATTATCTCATCATTATAAGTCCTTCTACACATTCTTCATTCTTCACATCGGCCGTCTCGGCTCTCCATGTCAGGGTTCCATTGGACCGAAACCCTAGGTTCGGGATTGAGCTGGATTTCTTGTTTCATCCAATCCAACGTGGTGTAGATGATGTAGTGGGACACGTTGTGATGTATTTAGCAACCACCACCAATAGTGTGGAGGTTCGTCTTGATTTGATCAACTACCATCATTTTCGGGTAAGGTTATAAACCTAATAATTGGTTTATCACCCTTTAAATTAGATGCTTATGATGTATTTTATTTGCGGTGAATGAACTGGGGGTGTGTTGGTTCTCACCACATTAATGTTGGGTGGCAGTTATCATTGTAGGGCGATGCGATCAATTTCAAGAATGTGTGCACAGTAATGTGGAAACGCGTATGCACGAGAGGGTTGCGGTTTGAGTTAGGAAGCATTGGATTGACCAAATTCATTGAAGTATGGTTCTAAACATTTACTAATTAACAAAATATAGTTTTATTGACTTATTTCTTTTGATAATGTTGACTACAATGTTGGATTAAATTGTTTATTGGGGGAATGAAATGATTATTGATGAATTAATTTTATGCTTTGAGGTTGTGAAATAAATAAATAATTGGGTGATTAGTAATGATTAATTAATTAGGTTACATTGAGTTAATTAATTATGAATTACTTATTTTCTTTGAAATAAAAATTAATCAGGGGATTAATTATGATTAATTAATTGAGCTAAGTTGAGAAAATTAATTATGAATTAATTATGTGCTTTGAGATGATAATTAATCGACGAATTAATTATGAGATATTAATTTGGTTAAGTTGAAATAATTAATTATGAATTAATTATGTTCGTTGATATGATAACTAATCAAGGGATTAATTGTGATTTATTAGTTTGGTTAAGTTGATATAATTAATTTCAAATTTATTATGTTCTTTGAGATGATAATTAATCGAGGGATTAATTATGTGTAATTAATTTTTTAAGTATAGATAATTAATTAGGAATTAATAATGTGGTTTGAGATGATAATTTATCGAGAAGTAATTTTGAGATATTAATTTCCCTAAGTTGGAATAATTAATTATGAATTAATTACATGCTTTGAAATGATAATTAATCTAGTTATTAATTATGAGATATTAAACAGCATCGGTTTAGATTATTTCTTCTGAATTAATTGTGCCACATGAGATTATAATATAGATAATTAATGTTGGTTAATTTTGTGGTAATGATTAGGGATTAATCAAGGTTAATAAATTGTGAATTAATTATGTTATATTGAACAATATTCCTTGAGATAATTAATTTATGGATTAATTATGTAATATTGAAATAATTGATTTATATATAATTAACCTGTGAATTGATTATATGATATTGGGATGGATTCATAGAGATAATTAATGTTTTAATTAATTATGTGATATTTAAATGGTTTTTTAGAGATAATTAATTTTTGAATTGATTATGTGATATTTTGATGGTTACCTTAAGATAATTATTTTGTAAATTAATTCATTAATTTTGAGATGATTTTTTGTGACAATTAATTGTCGAATTAATTATTTGATTTTGAGCAGGTTTCATTATTATTAGTTAATTGTTAAATTAACTAGAGAAATTTATGAGATTAATTAATGGTTGAATTAATTAATGGTATAGTAATGAGTAGTCAATTATCGATTTAACGAATGGAATTGTTGTGTTGAACTAATTGTTGAGTTTCCAATGAATGTGATGTTGTTAATTAGTTATTGAATTAATTAATAAACTCGACTAATTAATTTATGAATTAATTAATTTAAGGGATCTTGAGGTGCTAGACATGAATTCCTATACCAATGATATAGATATATATTTGTGTGTGTGTGTGTGTGTATGATTGATAAATGGGCTGTGAGACAGGGACTGATTCTCCAAATACTCATGGGTTTCTAGACATGACATTCTACACCCTACATGTGTGAAAATAATCATTGACGGGACATGGAATGATGATCTAAATACCCATGGGTTGTGAGGCGAGGACCATTGCTCCAAATACTCATGAGGGTGATAGAAATTACGTTCTATACCCATTAATTGATATTGAACTGTGGGTCCAGTTTTTTGTACATATATTGAATTAAATGGTTAATGAAAGCGGATGTGATGTAATGATTTTTGAACTGAATATGAGTAATTGTTCAGACTCTGGCATGGACGAGATAGGTATTGAGATATCGTTGTCTAGGGGATCCTAGGTATGTATGTGGTTAAATAGAGAATATCAAATAATGTGATAAATAATTTATTTATGCATTATATATAAATAGTTCATGTTCAGACTCTTATTTCTAGCTAGGAGAAGAAGAAGGTATCTCAATCAGGTTTCCCTTAGGAACCTACATGGGTTGTAGTTTATGTATTCGACACAGTTGTCACTTATTTATACCTACTAATTATTTATTTGTAACAAATTTTCTAGATTGAGGAAGACACTGATGGTCTAGGATTACTATGATTTATATCTCACACCCTACTTGAGCCACCATTTCACTGGGGTACACGAGTAGAGTTTACTTGTTTACAGGGCATTTGATCTCACTTGTTGTTGGTTGCTTGTACTTGGGAGTAATGAGAAAAGGACAAAGAAGGTTCTCGGGATGCTTGTCAGGAATGCCAATGGGGAAAAATTTTATTCCTTATCTTCTGTACTGAGATGTAAACAATGTTATTTTGTTTACTGATTTTCGTTATGTATCACCCTGACAATCATTCGTTGTATAATCTGGCATTGGCCATTTTCATTATTCAGTTTATTATTGCCTTATATTTTTTTCAACTATTGTATGAGTTTATTATCTATTTCCATTGTTCACTGTAAATACCATGGTATAGTCTCCCCATTTACAATCCATAGACCCTTGCTGCTAGTCGGTAGCCACAGGATCATGAGGAGACATGCTTGAGGTCATGTGGCGACCGAACTGGCTATCGGTTTAAGGGTAAGTCAGTTCGAGATGATAAATAAGTTCAAACATTAAGAATCATAATTACGTGATATGAATCATCTTTATTCATTATTGCTACCATTAATATCACCAATTAAATTATATAATAAAAACTATGTATCTTTATATAGGTGTAATTTTTCACAATTTACTAATGATGTTCTTCTATTTTTTTATAAGTGGATAGAAAAAAATAACAATGGGTTATACCAATGATATAAAATCATACCAGTATAATAATTATATTTATTCCTCATATTTTCACTGTGGTACAACACTTTAGAGCGTATGATTAATATTAATATCTTAATAAGGATATAATACTAATGTTGGAGACATGATTTTTCTGGTAAGTTCCATTAAAAGTGAAGGCCTTTGTCTATATATTATTTAACATCGCATTTTTTATAGGGTTATTGGTAGAGTAATAGTGTATATTTCCATGTAGTATTTTGAAGGTGAGTTATATCTTTGAAATTATGTATGTGATATCCTCTTATAAGAGGCAAAAAGTTCACATTTGGAAAGTGTCATCATTTTTCAAGAATTTCATGATTGTATTCATGTGATAATGGATCAAAGATGGAAAAAAGTGGAGTGTGGGACAATAAAAATTTAAAACTCAACTCAACCAACTATTTGAAAAACATTTCTTAATAGGTTTTTTTGATTTTAGCAAAGTAAAACTTTTTCCCCTTTTTTACTTTATAACTTCATAAATATTTTTTATCTTAGTAATTAATTTTGAAAAATTAAACTAATTTTACTCTTATGAAATCATTTGAAACATAATAGTTTAAATTTTAAAATCATTTTTTCATATCCAATTTCAAAGTGTGTGAAATAATAATTTTTATATAATCAAATTTAATCAAATAAAAATTATATTATTCATATTTAAATTTAGATAAAAGATAAATTATCATTATTACTGATTTTTATGAAATATGTGGATTTATAAAAAAATTAATTATTTTAATTTGGATTTAAATGAAATCTATAACTGAATACCACCATGAAGAGAATTCATTTAAAGAGAATACAGTAATCAATTTTTGTTAAATTATCATTTTTTTTGTTTATAAAACATTAGACATAGTATTTATAAGAAAAATTAATATATTAAAATTAATAATCTTGTGAATTAAATATATAATTTTCTATTGAAAAGTTTTTTTAAACATGAAATATATTCTTATAGAGTGATAAAATCTGAAAAACAATATTTTTTTTAAAAAAACTCATCACTTTCTAAAATTTTTATTTCTAATTAAATTTTCATTAGTGGAGTTAATAAATGAATTTAATTTCATCAAATTTACATATTAAAATATTTATATTCAGATTGTTTTGGAAATTCCATTACAATGGAAATAAATTTTTTATGAACATTATCAATATTAACTCATGTTAATTTTTTATCAAATAAAGTTAATAACTGCTAATGGTCTACCTTCTTAGTGTTTATTATAGATTTACTAAAAAAAATATTAATATGTTCTATTTTTTATGTTGGGTATAACACATGATACATGTTATAGAACATAGTATGTATGTTAAAGGATCAAAAATCTCAGGTCGTTACATTCTCCCTCATTGAATAAATTGATTCCTCATAATTATAATAATCAATTACTAATGTACGAAGCAATGAGATCCGTGTAAAACTCTACATTTATCTTCTATTAATATATCCCCCTCATTAACCATATTTTCAATTGGAAAATAATTTCCCAAATATCCTTCCTATGATTGTTAAGAATATACCTTCCACAACATCATTTCCTTGATCTTGATTTAACCAAATTCTGAATCCAAAAATTTTATGATAATGTCCAAAGGAATTGGTCTATATAAAAATGAAATATCAATACTGTTATGTCTTATACCATAGAACCTAATTTCATTTTGTGATAGATTCATTTAAACTATTCTGTACTTAGTTAATCCTTTAACTCTCTTGGTTCTACCTAGATTACATGAAGTTATATTATATCATACTTATCAGTCAAAATTAATCATGTAATTAGGAAATAATTCTTTTATAGTGGTTCATAAATAGCATGATATAGACAAAAACATATCCTAGGAGAGTTTAAATTAGAGTGTGTTGTTAGGACTCCTTGTCATTCGTTAGGGGATGATCAATTTAATAACCAAAATACTCTCTTCAGTATTATTACCCATAAGTAAAATTGTGAAAAATCCTATATCCACTTGTAGTATCCATATTGGGATGTAATTTCATGGAGAACCACATAATCTCAACTTTAGAAAAAATGTTAGCATGTTTTCCTGTAATCAGACTCATCCCTTACATTTTTCAATAGGGTTGATCCTAAAGTTCTATAATCTAATTATAGAACATAACTAAACAAATATCCATTATAACTAAAAAAATCATTTGATACATACTATAGAGACCCATTGTAAACATAATTTAAATAGTACTTTAATTTCATGATTTAGATTATACATCTCATAATAGTGTCACAATATCAATATGAAAAGGACTAATGTCTTGGATATTAGATATATAGACATATTATTTTACTATACTTCCAAAACAATATCCATAATGATGCTTCTATTGATATTTTATAGACATCTAACATGATATAACCATCTAGATCATGATGTTATTGGGAACATACGAAAGGGGTGCGCTCTAATTATTAGTAATTGAAATATATATAATAAATTTTTGTACCTTATACATGAAGGATAATATTAGAAATAAATAATTATCCAAATAATAGATCAAAATAAAATGGTTAATAATCATAAAAAATCATGAAGTGAAAAAAGATCATTAATTTATTGTTAAATAATCATAACATTTATTACATGGTTGAAAATACATTCAAAAACCAAAGACAGTTAAACATGATCTAAATGTTATAAATACTATAAAAATAATTCATAATCATGGAAAATGGAATAACATGATAAAAACATGAAAATGTCACATAATCTTAAAAATAGAGATATTAAAATTTTTTGAAAAAAATTATCCCCACTACATGTTGTGAAAAAACAAAATTTTCCCACTTCTTGTTGTGAATAAATTAAATTGTAACACTTCATGTTGTGAATAACCAAAATTTTCACACATCATGTTGGGAACAAACCAAATTCACCTACTCCATATTGTGAAATGAAAAAATTTCCACGCATCATATTGTGAATAAAAATCCAAAATTTCATATTATAAAATAATATAATATTAATGATTTATATTATGAAACAAAAAATACACATGATTTATGTTGTGAGTAAGAAAAATTCCCACACGTCATGTTTCCATCGAACAAAATTATCTTTCTTAACATCTTTTTCTCATCAGATATAAATCCTTAACCAATGCATTTTAGGGAAATATAGTATCTCACCCATCATCATACATAAAAATTCATGTCATTTAAAAATTAATCGTGAACATATCTTAATTAATCCATGGAAATATAAAGGTTTTTTTAAAAATTTAAAAAATATAACACAACAATAACATAATTAATCATGAAGTATCAAAACTCACATTTTCCAAAAATAAATTATATCATAATAACACGTAAATTTTGATCAAAAATTATCTCCATTAAAGATAAAACATATAAGATAATTAGAATTAAAAATAATAAATTTACAAAAAACACATTGATAAATATTAATATATTACTTTAAAAAATTGAACAAAATGATACGACTATTGAGAACACTATTTAAAAATGCAATATTCTTGAAATAAAAAATATAGTTTTAAAAATGTGAATATAAAATACATTGAAAAAATTTACATCTAAATGAATATTTAATATTGATCACTTCATAACGAAATAATGATTTCAAAAAAGGTGTGTGAAAAAAATTTATTTTATTTAATTATAAAATAAACTCTACTAATGGATAACTAAAAATAATATAATGTTTTCGAAAAATACATCTGAAAATATGTTGAAAATATTTAATTAAAAAAATCCTTACCAATGGAACCTTGAAAAAAAATTAAGAAAAAATATGTAAAAATATGGTGAGAAAATTTTATTTTATGAAAATTATTTAATAATGTAAACATCAAAAATTCATTCTATTTTAAGAAAGGTCGGTGAAAATTAATTAAAAACCATTACTTTTATAAAGAATATTTAATAATTGAATCATTAATTATACATAAAATTTCATAAATGTAGTTAAAATTTCAATGAGAAATGTTACATATAAATATATAATTAACAATGAAACATTGAAAAAAATAAAAATATTATTAAAATAAAATGTAGTGTTGATAATAAATCAATTTTTATTCTTAATTGTTGGAAAGACATTATGATAATTTTGAAAAAAAACCTTATTGAAAAATGACATCATTAAAATTATGACAATTTTTTTAAACTTAATAAAGTGTAAAAAAATAATCATTGGAGATAAAAACAATTTTTTTTTTCTATTTTGGAAAAGTGGAAAATGAAGTAAATTATAAACATGGATATGGATGAAAAATCCATTAAATTAATTAGGGATTTTTCAAAATGAATAATCATATTAATGAAATAATATAATTATAAAAGAAGAAGAATTTTATGGGATACAAGTTTTTTTTCTAGATAAAATTTTTAAATACAACCTAAAATAATCATAGGTTATATATCTCCATCATGAAAGATAATATTCAATTATGAGTATTTATGGTCCAAGAAAAATATCTTAAATACAAAAACCCCATACAACAATTGTAACAATTTAGTTAAAACACTATGAGTTTTATAACTAAAATTTGACATTTGAATATCATTAACTAAGATAAGATCATGTTAAAAAATCAATATATATGTATTTACACCATTGATATGGAATGAAGGTTTATAACATGAATATGTCTCCAGTTATTCAAATTTGAGACAAACCCTTACGACCATGTAAAAATATCAACAAAATATCCATAAAAGGGAGATAATTGAATCAAAAAAAGAATACCATGAATAAGTATAATTCAATAAGAGTTATATGAAATAGTTATTATACTAAAAACTTTAATAATAATTGTTTCATGAATATTATATATGTATTAATGATTGAAAATTGAGTTGAAATACATTACTGATTTTGTAAAATTTAGATAAAAAACTATTTAGATATAAAACATGAAATTTATATTTATATAAATTTAAATAAAATGGACTCATGATACAATATATAAAATTTGTGTTATACAAACCATTAAAATTAAAATAGGTTCATAAATAAAATAATTTTCTTAATGAAAGGAAAGTGAGGCAACAATTATTACCTTGTTTCCTTTAATTGTTTATCACACTCTGACCATCTACCAAAAAATAGATAAAATTATAAACTATTTAATAACATTTATCAATGTTATTTACCTTTTATAATCCTTATTATAATCCCTTATCATGAGCATGCCGATTATTAATAGTGTATTAGGACCATCTAGTGTTAATAACATTAACTATTTTGAAAATGCTTAATAATTTAGATATTATTAAAATAACATTTAATACCATGTTAATTATTGATATATAATTTATGATTATATAATATATTACTTTTATTAATTTTAATAGTTTCTTATTACATTCTACATGTGTTTTTCTATGTTATGTTAAAAACAAATTGATAACCGCTTATTTTAGTAATTATTTGAAAATAAAATAGTTAATTAAATAATAAGTTAAAAAATTAAAGATATATTTAAAAAATGTATGATAATAATTATTTTATTCATAAATTATAATTATATTATTATTTCTCATGTTCACATATTCATCCATAATTATATTATATATTATTGTTCACCTAGGTTGTTAAACAAACCCAAACATGAAAACGCAAAAACTAATTTGGTGAGTATGATTAAGGAGAATATTTATTTTTATTAAAATAATTATAACCAAGTAATTAATATTTTTTATTTTTTATTATTACAAACATTATTTTATTGTTTTTATCTAATTAATGAAAATCAAATGTAAAAATAAAAAAAATCATTATGGAGGAAACAATCTGCACATACACACGATTAATGATCTCGTTTCTCAACACTTGAGACATGGTGAAGGTGGATATTAAATTGAAATTTAAGAAATATAATTATAAGATATATATCATATTTATTCATCACTAAATCAATTAATTTAGTCCATGAAATTTGGCAATGAGAAACAAATAACGTCACTTCATGGATGTAGTAGTCCGTGCAACACACGGAGGTCATTCCTTTCATTCTTAGTGGATGGAAATGAATAACTAAGGGATTTACCAATAATATAAAAACATTTTATCATAATAATTATACTATATTCATCATATTATTATAGAAATATTATATTGGGAAGAGTGAGATTAAGATGAAAAGATTAAGAATTGTATTATACTTATGTTGGAGAATCGATTTTATCTTGGAAGATCCTTTTAAATTGAAGACCCTACGATTAATATGAGTTACCACAGGCATATGTTTGTAAGATAGGATTATAATTATAGTCAACTTTAAAATTTTCATTGAGGAATTATAATATTAATTTTTAATTTTAAATGGTGGAAGTGATATCCATTTCTAAGACTAGAAAAGGGAACATTTGGAAATACTGGTCATTTTTCTACAAATGGATAACACCTTTTCAGGGGAAAATATCTAAAAAATAGAGAAAAGTGGAGTTTTAGAAAATATAATGTCTAAAAAATCTAAACCACATACTTCTAAAAATTATTTTATCATTTTATGCCATTTCCCCTATGTAAAACCCTTTTGACCATATTTAATTTTTACTAGGGTATATATTTTGTAACCATTGGAATAAATTTTCATAACTGATATTACATTTTTTTATTATTACATAATTTTACACTTAGGAATTTAAATTTGAAAATAATTTTACCATATCAAATTTAAAAATGTAAAAAATTCAATTTTAAAATAAGAACACATAATTCCATAAAAATGGTTTTTAGAAAAATGGTATTTTTATCTACAACTTTATATATATGATAATATTATAATTATTTATGATTTTAATGAAAAATTAATTTATTAAATATATATGGAATTTTATGAGGCTTAGAATGTAATCCAAAACTGAATCACACCATGAAAGTATGACATTCATAGAGAAGACCAAACATGATTTTTATTAATCTATCTCTTTTATTTATTATAAAAATGATGGACATGGTATTTATAAAATCAATTAATATAGTAAAATTCACATTTTCATTCCATATATATATATATATTTAATTCGTTATATTGTCTTCTAATCATCTAGTGTACACTTACGTAGTGATAAAATCTCAAAACCCATTTTTTGGACAAAAATTATTTATTATTAGAAAAATATAAAAATTCATAATGAGTAAATTTTCATTATGGGAGATCAAAAATTAATTTTATTTTATCAAATTTACATTTTAAAATTTTAAAATTTAGTTTTTTAAAAAAGATGCAATATTAATAAAATGTGATTTATTATAATCTTCTTAAATATTAATAAAAATTTGTTATTTATTTGATAATGGTAATACATATTAATTATCTTCCTCAATAGTATTTATTATATATTTTTTAATAATTTCTTTTTAATATATTATGTTTTTTTATGTTGGGTTTATCATGTGACACAGTTTATAGAACATAATATGTATTTTAGTGGATCCCAAATATCATGTCATTATAATAATGATTAAAATTCATCACACATATTTCACCCCCACCAACTATGGTATCTTACTTAATACACTTATGATAAGAGTATGTAATAGTGATATAGAATTTCTCTATATGTTTTGATTCACCTAATACTGAAAATTTAATATAACATCCAATGTTCCCCAATTTTATCTCATCGAAATTTTGAACTAAATTTTTTTCTATCAAATCAATTACTTTAATAACAATTTTTTGTTAAATAAATTTATCTAATGATTGATATGAAAAATAATATGAAATATCTCTTATTTAAAGGAAATTTTTACGGAATATGGAAAATTTTATTTTTTCTTCATTGAAATCATATATTGAATATGTTATGATAATTTTGTTTTTATAATTTAAATTTGATAATAAATGAAATACTATTTTTAATATAGAAGAAAAACAGGTTTAATGTTGATTATTTTAAGATAAAATATTCAAATAAATAATATAGTGCCTTATAAAAAATTAAATATGGTATAAATTAAAATAATTTTATGGAAGATGGATCACCAAAATATATAGTATATTTACTAGGATCTTGAAACCATAACAAATATTATTATCTTTAAATATATTTTTTTTGAAAATACGAATTAAAAATATTAAATAATGGAAAAAATACTTAAATATGTAACTATATAGAAGTATAATAAAATAAAACATATTTTTTCGGAATTGAAGAAGTTAACTTCTCAACATCATCTAATGGTAAACAAGACTATAGATCTCTAAGATATATCAAAACTCATAAAGATTCAGGTCAGCTGTGTTGTGTCTTAATGAATTGTTGAAGAGTTTCTTATATTTTAGGGACACATTCTATATAGAATTTTGGACTTTTATATAAATATATATATCTGAAGATAAAAAATATAAAATGTTGTTTATTTCAAAGGGTAATTAAAAAATTAATATTTATTTAATTTTAAAGAATGGATTGAACTAATTATGTTTAAAAATGAATCTCATAAAAATTTATTTATTATTGAATATATTTTTAATGACAATTTATTTACATTATATTACATTTAAAAATAGTTTGGAGATATCAATGAAGATGGAACAAGATCATCAAAATATTTAAATATGGTGACCTAAATTTTTAATACATTAATTTTACAACAATTCTATAATAAAATATAAATTAATGAAATTCGAGGACCTCTGAGTATTATGTTATTGGAAACATGGTACATAATACATGAATTACATAAGAAAAATAGATATTTTATTTTATAATTTTAGAAGATTCCTTTTCTATCACATCTATAGTCACCTCACTGTAAGTGACTTTCTGGGGATATACATCAATAAAAATTGGTGATTATAAATACTAGTAAGGTATAATCGATAAAAATGAAATATGGGTGATTAACTAAAATATGAATCAAATAATTATAGAGTGATTATAATTATTTGATACATAATATGTACATTTGGCCAAAAAATAAAATCGAGACATTAATAATCACCAAGCCTCAACATTAGGGAGTTTTGAAACTTATTTTAGAGGTTATATTCCTAGGTATCATAAAAAATTTCATCTCTAGTTAATAAGTAATTAACCAATGCATTGTAGGACTATCAAGATGTACCCATCATATGTCTTGATTCATTGTTAACACATCTATAAATATAATTTTTTTAATAATAACCTATGAGGAATAATGAATGTGTTTCGTATAAAATCATTCTTTAAATAAGTGTTTAAGGAAATGAACTTTTCATCATTTTTTCCCAATGATATGGGAATTTGGGTTTCATATATATAAATCCACAATAAATGAATTATAATAACATATATTGGAATTTTACTGAATAAAAATATGGTAGGGTAATCACAATATAAATATGGAGTAATGAGAAATCAAATAAGTATTTCTATAACAAAACATCTATAAAATGTTGTTTATGTAAAAATATTAATGAGAGATAATGGAAGTATCTCACTAATCGATGAACATTAACATAGTAATGGAATTATCACAAGTGCAAGAGAACAAATTAATTTTTAAATTTGAATACCTACTATAATGGAATTACTCAGATAAAAAGGTAGAAGAAGATAATTATTTACATTGTGGAATAACTTCTTAAAGTTTGAGGAGAATTTCATGGAAACTCTATGGAATGGATCTAAATAGGGAAAATAATATTAAATTAATGCTTAATGTATTTAGAGGGAATTAAATATGGTGGACATGTGGGTATTTATATAAATAGTGGGGGATTGTTTAATAATTTCTAAATATATGCTATCAAAATTTAGGTTATCGAAAATAAAATACCATTGGATTTTCCATGGTTTTGGAAACAATTTTTAGATATTTCAGTTTGAAATTAGAAATTTAATATTTAATATTATTTATTGAATAATAAATTAATATTTACCTAACCTAAGGTAATTAAAACCTTTATATCTATTTTGGACATTGAAATGTTATTTATTGGTTTGGAAATTTATTATAATTAATTAAAATACATTATATTAATAAAAAAAATTATTTTTTTGTTATGGTATTTGTTTTACTAATTATTTTTTAATATTTAATAAATTATTATTTCATAAAACCTTGTAAAGTTACATTTTTTAATATTCATGGAAAATTGATATATTTTAGAAAATTCTCAATGTTTAACCATAACCTAATTTCAAGGTACTAATAAAAAAACTACTATTTTGAAAAAATAATAATTTTTTGAATAATATAATTTTATATTTCAAATAATAAATCTTAATTCCTTAAAAAATAATAGTTTTTTGATATAATCATCTTTATAACTCTTATAGAAATCACCCGGGGAATTATAAAATTTTATTATAATTTATATTGATGTAAATATGATTTTATAAGTCTATAAAACACCTTATTCCCTGACTCCTTACTATTGTGGTGAAAAACTCCCTGAATATGATCTAAAAATGTATTTACCCCAATCATAATAAAATACAAATATTAATTCAAAATCCTAATTTCACAAAAAAAATAGAAAAAACTCAAAAACACCCCAATAATCTCATTCACCCATACAACATATAATCTCTAAAACAATCCATTCTCTAAGAGAAAATCTCATCTTATTCCTAATCAACAACATTCTTTCTTACTAATAACATAATTGACCCATCAATCATATTCCACAATCTATCAAACCTTTAATAAATTAGAAAAACATTTATATCCACCCAAAATCTCCAACGTATAGTGGGTACACCAATACTCATTAATTAAAAAAACTCAATAATACCGTTTAGGGACAAAATTATTTTTATTTCATAAATATCATCACATTAAATAATTTTTAAAAAATATTAAAACAAAACATTAACATTAATCATTAAAATGATTCCTTGAAATGCAAACATTTATAACATTGAATACGAGCCATAATTTCCCCCTCAAACCATAAATTATTTTAAAAATCATTTAAATGAAAAAGTATGACAAAACATTCATTAAAATAATCTACTAAATTTTTTTTTAAAAAAAAATCCCAAAATATTTTTCAATAAAAATATTTAAAAAATAAAAACAATATGAACATAAATTATTCTATTAATTAAAAAATAAAACTGGAATTAAATGACATCATTGTTTATGAAATTCATGTAAACCTTACTAAAAACCAACACACATATTTTTAACCATTATAAAAAAAATTCTCAAAATCCACAAACTCAAATCCAAAATAGGTTCCCCAAAAATATTTCATTAAAAATTTCATAGTATCAATTTTTCTATAAAATATTCAATTTAACATATCACGTATAACTATAAATTACCATTTTATCAATTTATTTCATAAAACATGATCATTAATTCCACTAAGAAAATTGACAACCTTTTGAAATTTAGATTCTATTAAAAATAATACCAATATACTATAATATAAATTATTTCTTTAATAAATCACATATATCAAAATGGAAATGGTCACATGCTTCATACATTTTTTAGTTTGACTCATACAATAAAAACATGCTCTTTTCTAATTAATATAAATATGTTAAAATTTTAATTTATCAAATATATAATAATTAATAGCATGTTATATAAAACATGATTCATGAAAAATTCATCTTGCCCAATTCAATAGTCCTATAAGTTCCTCAAGTGTCATTTTTTTCCAGAATATACCAAGGTAAACACATAAATTATAAATTTTTTTAAAATATCAAAAAAACATGAAGTTGATTATAACATAATCAAGGATTCAATTTGTTCCTTTAGAAATTTAGTTCATGAAAAATTTATTGCTTTTTAGATATTAAATTAAATAATAATATTATATCCATTTTAACAGTACAAGTTTATTAAAAAAATAACATATTTATTTAATAAGATCCATTATATACCAAATTAAAGCATAGAATAACTAACTCACAAACAAGGAAAAATATACAACGTAATAATCTTGAAAAATAAAAATAAATGGAAATTATAACTGAAAAAACACCCTTCATAGCCATAATTCATTAAAATAGATTTATAGATAAAAATTAATTCCATAAAATGAAACATAAAAAATTACATAATTTTTTTAAGTATAATCATTTTCATTTATCAAAGTCATCGAAATTAAAAAAGAGGAACAATTGTCATGCATATTCTACAACATGGTTTGGACGAAACAATTAGAATAATCTCTCTTATGGTGTTCTCTAAGATTTTGGTCCTTGCATTGAATCATGGTTGGCCTTGATCGTCATTTTTCAAGATGGTCTCCCTTGATACGTAACATAAAATGTTTTATTGATACATTTTCAATACCAATCCCAAACAAATGTCACAAATACCTAACTCTAAACTCTATTATAATTATCATTCATAGTTCTGATACCACTCTATCATGACCTACCCACAATGGAAACCCCCATAAACCTATAGTAGAGATGTGGGTAACCACTGAAGATGCAATGGACCAAATTTTAATGAAGATACATATTGTTTTATTTTAGTTCAAATTACTTTATAAATTCCACTATAATGTTACCCATTGGAGTCGAGAGGGTGAGGATGGTTATCGAGGCATGTTCAAAGCCTAGAACCTTTGAATTTTTGAAAATGATCTTGGCTGCACAGTTATTAGAAACTATTCATGCCATCTCACATGGCCTCTAATAATATTTTGGGGGAACACGGATGTGTAACATGAACCTCATGGTTTTTCTGAAACTATGCGACTATAGGTGGATTCCCATTTGAGAAACTGAAAACTTCTAAAATGTGATTTCATTATGGATTGAGCATGGTTACTAAAATAGTGTTCCTTAACTGTGCAGGGTTTTTCCTTGGATAGTTTATTGATCATGGTTTGTGAAAGGTTTGACAATACCATGCGGCCAAACTCTAGGACCCCTATTTTGGGGTTATATGTCATTTTCCCCCACATTAAAATTATAAACCTATTTTCATGTCAAACCTCCACATTCTAGTGGAAAATCATGTATCCTCCTCTCGTATCTTTTCTTATACTTTAATCTTCTCATTGAGATAAATCTCATTTTTGTACACCATATGAAGATCCATATAAGGTGTTGAACAGATTGTTGTGTGATTTCATGTTCTCTTCCCATCGATCATGGTTTATCTTCCGATCCATTGCACTATTTCAGTATAATGTATGTATCCCTATTTTCTAGGATTTTTACTATTTCTTTGATTTCATTCAACCTACTTCAAATATGTGGCCTCTAATGGGTGAGGAGTCATGAAATTTTCTATGTTTGGTGGTTTTTCATTTTCCTTAAGATGTTAGGTTTTTCAATAGATTTACTATTGTGTCTAATTTTGATCATGTCCACAATTTGACTTTTTACTGAGTTCATCATATTAAATTGATCAAAAAACCTTCGTATGTGCGAGTTTGTCATTTTTTAGTAGGTTAGAAGATGTTGGCATAACTTATGGACACACCATAGGTGTGAAAACTTGATATTCCCTTCATAAATAATTTCTTAATTTCCCATAATGCCTTCTAAGCCTTTAACATAGATTATAAATTGAGTTTTCTCTATTATATAATTTATTAATGAATCCAAGGAACCTCTTATGTCTTTATTCTTTTATATAATTAGAATCACCTATATAGGTAATTTTTATATTGACTATGACACCTTTTAAATGCCTCTTGAACCTTAAAAATTGAATCACCATGAAATAATTGATTGAATAAAATGTATTTAAAGAGAATGGCTTGTTAATGATGATTTTACTTCCTTAAATGAATTGAATTGGTCTAATTGATGAAATTATTAAATTATTTTAAGACCAAGACTATTGTTTCTTTCTTTATTAAATTCTCATTGAGAATCAAAATGAATTATTTTTAATTAAACATGTATATTCAGATACATGATAGGAAATGCATCATGTATTATAATAAAAATATTATAAAACCATGATATTGGTTTAGGTATGATGGTAAGTTATTTTTTGGGCATTACGGTTTTCAGATCCATTACATTTAGTGTTTCTCATGATGTCTCAAACAACTAACACTATTTGTATAGAGGGAATGACGCACCACGTCCCTTGTTTCGACTATTGACATGATGGACCAGTCACCATATCACTTGGTGAGCATGATTTATCCCACTCATTATGATATGTAGGGTATGTACCATTCTTTATGAGATTAGAAACTCATTTATGATGGTAATGGTTAACAATGTTATGCCTCAGTCCATCAAACTCCTAGTATTCCTGGTATAAGGACACTTATGTCCACACATAACTGATTCATATAGGTAGATTAAATATATAACTAAACTACATATATATATTATTTCTATATATATAGTGACTGGTCATACATTCATTCCTCCCATGAATCGAAGCAGGTAGAGATGCATGGTGTCCCTTAGGATCTTGGGCAGACTGTGATTTATTTTTAAATAATTTTCTATTATTTCATTTATACATAAACATTTATTAACTATGAAGACTACTTGGATTCAATTTATACACCATTTTTTGGTTCTATATAGGTATTTTATCTCACGCCCTACATGGGTCGCCATTTCTACCCATGTGGATTACTTGTTTGTTGGTTCGGATATGGAAAGGGCCTTACTATGTATTCCCGATATTCTTTACCTATAGTTGGAGTATGTGAGTTGAGGACCGAGAATATTCTTGAGATGCTAGTAGAGAAGCCTTTTGTTATTTTGGTCTTTTTCTATAGAATTATTGTATATGTATTTTTATAGTTCAACTTTTTTATATCAGAATTACATGCATATGTGTATATGACACTACCTACTGACTTTTGATTCTTAAGAAGTTGTTTAGTTATACATTATTCTTCAACTTAGTTCATACGTCTATCTAAATATGTGCTTCCAAGATTTTATATTTATGTTTATATATGTTTTCCCACTATGATAAGAGGTTATTACATCCCCACCATACAACCATCACACACTCAGTACTAGTTTGTAGTCTCTAGCATAAGGGGAGGTGCACTTGATGCTATTTGGCCCATCGACTCAAGGGCCCAGTTAAGAGGGCTCCAGATCGGGATTTTACAAAGTGGTATTAGAGGAAAATTACATAGCAACCCCATGTATAGGGGAAACACATATTACATGGGATGGGAAACTATTGTTATTGATTATGCATCTTATGGTTCATACATCTTCACAGGTGGGTGATGCACATGTGTAGTGATGTTATTGATATTGGTTTCATTGAAATGATTATTGATTTTCCAATGTCATGATGAAATGAGAGAATTTCATTAAATTCATCATTATAGGCATAATAGAACTATTTTTCCATGCATTTTTCCATGTCACACCAATTTTAAAGTGTTCGTTTTCTTGTTGAATATTGATTATTCCTTGATTATATATAGATATTTGATTAAAATTCTTGTAGAGTGTGAAAAACATAATTAACAAATAAATTTTTTTCCTTAATCGAATATTTTTTTCTTTAAGAGGTTAAAGGAGACTCCTTAAGCAGTGAGTTATTTTACGTTGAGACAAGGAACATTAGTCGCATGGCCTAGAACATGTTATGGTTTGGGTTAAGTAGATTCTATGTTTTGGATCATAAGGAGTGTGGGACCTTATGGATTGGAAGTATTGATCTATCTAATTGAATAATTCCCATATTTTTAAATATTTTAACAAACAAAATTTAAATTGGACATGAATTATGAAGTAAGAATTTCCATCTTATGTATATATGTGTGAGATATGAACTCGAATCTGGTCATAGTAGCTGGTAGTTGTTCTGTCTTTTATGCTTCCTTGGCCCGTTATGGTGATACCATGTTCTTTCATTGGGAGCAAGTAGAAGAGTATGATCATTTCTATATAAAGGCTATGCACCTGTCCTAGTTTTCTATCATAAAATATTATCAGTTTTTAAAATATCATCTAAGGAGTGAATTTTGAATTTTAGTATCATTCTTCAATGATTCCTTCCAGTTATAAACCCTGAAGGAGATGGATACCATGCACCTGAGGTTGAAGGAATGGATCCACCAGGGATTCCTCCAATAGTGCCACTTATAGAACCTCTTCTTATTCATAATATGGTCACTCGCACGTAGTTCTGAGAATGATTTCTATGTATGTTCCAAAATATACAAGGTTTAGTTCAAACCTATAACAAGTATAGAAGAGTTTACTCTGTAATTCTAGAACCATCATCCTCCAACCTTATTCAGAGATTTTGGGCCATATACTGTTGAGTCAAGGATCAAAATTATTCACTACATATTCAAGAATATTAAGATGACTCTATAATAGATGGTTCATCTTTCTATTTATATGTTGCGTGATTCTACAAAAAAAAATGAGATGTTATTAACCATGTAGATCAATATAGAGATATGGTTAGGGAAGATTTATAAACTATATTTTTCTGACTCATTCATTCTCAAGACTCGGAGGGATGCCTGATATTGGGAATTCATGAATAGAAAGAAATAAGGTACATCTATTATCGAATACTCCACTCATTTTATAGAGTTTTAGTGGTTCACTTCTACACGACCGGTTGATGATCTTATGTATTCCATGAGATTCGATGATGGGTTGGTATAGGACATCCATTCACTAATCAATGTCATTATATTGATGACCATATTAGAGATATTACAGCAATACCTTATTATAGATGTGAATTTGAGGGATGATGGTGGTGATAATAAGGGTGATTAAGCACCTAGATCTACCAGTGTTTCTTCCTATAGGGTAAAGAGATATTTTGAGGCTACTCATAGGGGAAGCATCAGTCTGGCTCCTCATAATGAATTCTTTCTAATGTTCCACCAGTGTGGGGAGACAAGACACATGTTGCCTCAGTGCATGAGAGATCTAGTGGAATGATGAGAATGTGGTATGATGGGTCATATCCAATTCTTTTTTAGGAATTTTCAATTAGTTCCTATAGATTGAGGATATACTCATACACCATATTATAGAGCAGAGCCAGTAGGGTTACACTAGGAAAATAGATAGGATATTACAGTCCATTTCAATGATATATCCGTCATTGAAAATGATTTCAAAATCATGATTATCAGCACCAAACGAGTGGTCATGCTCAGTGAAGTTAGCAAGTGACTCGAGGCCTCAGTACATGACAGTTACATGAAGTCCAAGCAATGTTTGAGGAGAATATTGTCAGAAGTTCTACTATAAGAGGTACAATTCATGGATATTATGCTTTAGAGATTTCATTATTTGACATTGGGATATCTCACTCATTTACATTTGAGGAAATCAATAATAGTTTGATCCTTAAAATTGATCACTTCTATGAAGTAATGATGATCAATACCCCGCTAGGTATCCGATCATAGGGTGTTCATTGTTGAATGGATTGTCCCCATGATATAGAAAAATTTCTCTTTATAATAAATCTTTTCATCCTTGACGTGATATTAATTGATGTAATCATCAGGATGTTTTTTTTAGTTCCCTATTTAGCACATATATACTTATATCATCCAATAGTGACGTTCACATCACTAGAGGGTTGTTGTCATTTGAAAAATGGAGAATGGGATATTATTGCGACATGTGCTAGTCCTAAGAAGCAGAGACTTGGAAATGTTACATATCATATCATCAGTCCATTCCTAGATTACCAAGAGTTATGAACCACTATTTTAAGTCATGTATTAGAGTATTTCAGGGACGTCATTCAAGATTAATTCTCTAGGATTACTCCATTTTGAGAGGTAGAATTTTCCATTGAGCTTGTTCTTGGAGCATCACTCATGTTCGTTCCTCTTTATAGGTAGGAACTTATGGAACTTCATATGTTCAAGAAAATCTATGAGGATATAGAGTCTAGTAGATTCATACACCATAGGAATTATCCATTGGGTTTTACAGTACTTTGTTTGAATGATGTCGGATAATACCATTTGGATTTTCAATTATTACCTTCAATTTAACCTTCTCATGGTAAAGAATCCATACCCACTTCCTAAAATATATCAAATATTTAATCAAATTTAAGGAGAGTGTGTGTTTTAAAATACTAATTTGAGGCAGGGATATAACATGATGGATTTCAAGTCATCGAACATACCTCACACATCATTCAGGAGAATAAATTGTCTTTTTGAGTACCAGGTCATGTAGTTTAGACTCATGAACACAACTACATTATTCATGGACCATATGAATGGGGTTTTACACCCATATCCATATTCATTCAGGGTATTATTTTTTGATGGAATCTCAGTGTATTCATTCTATACTCATAAACATGCCAACAATCTTAATATTGCGCTGAATCATCTGAGATAACATCACATTTAAGTTATGTATAGTGAATGAAAACTCTGGTTCAAAAAATTTCACTTCCTTCATCACATTATCTTGGAGTTTGGAGCCTTATTAGACTAAGAGAATGTAAGAGATTTAGTTTCCTTGGAAAATTCCAATAAGGTAATTGAAAATTGATGTTTATTATAGCTAGTTGAGTAATACAGATGATTAATCTGGGAATTATCACATATTATATTACTACTAATCGTCTTCAAAAATAATGGTATGAAATTTATATATTTTGAAGCCTCTGAAGAAGCCTTTAAATAGTTGAAGGGTCATTTGACTATAATAATAATAATAATTATGATCAAGGAATAAGAATTAATATATATTACGATGCATTATGTATCGATATTAGATCTCTTAGAATGTAGAACAGGAGAGACATTGTGTACGAGTCCTTCTAGTTGAGGCCTCTCAAGAATAATTACATGATGCATGACCTAGAGTTAGTTGTGGTAGATCATTCGTGAAATTTTTGGTGAGACTATCTACTAAGTGATCATTTTATGTTATTCACTGATAAAAAAATATCCCGAATATCTTTATACAATGAGATCTTAATTTGAAAATGTGAATGTGGGTTCAAGTACAGGAAAATGTTGGATTTGATATTACTTACATGTATTGTAAAGGAAATTATGAAAATAATATTCTAAGCCAAAATAATCAGACACAGGATATTCAGGAAGCTCATACCAAATGGAAGGTCAATCCCTTATTTTTTTTGTGCACATTGAGATTCAAGGGGATCATGGATAGACTATCCAATTCACCTCAGTAGTTACATATAATTTATTAAATGTAGTATAATGAGGCAATTATCTGATCCCAAATGCCTTATCCTAAGGGATATCAAATCAGATGATGATACATCTTCATGTTGGACTGTGGATAGGGATAATAATTTATTATTCCATTTCATGTTTGGGTCCCCACTGACATCAAAGAGGAGATAACGTGGGAATTTTACTCCTCATCATGGGTAGTTTATCACAGTGTCTCCAAGATGTATTAGGATTTACAGTGCTAGTATTGGGGGAATAGTATGAAATGCGTGATTTATAGATTCATCACTCGGTGGACTACTAATTAGCAGGTGAAGATAGAACATAAGAATTTTATAGGACTTCTATAGTCATTGTCCATTCCCAAGTGTAAATGAGATGATGTTTCTCTGGAAATCATTGCGGGTTTGTCTTGATCACCTTGTGGGAACAATTCAATATGGGTTTTCATTGATCACTTGATGAAGGTCACACATTCCTGAACTATGTGATATTACAACTCAGTGGATTCTAGAGAAATGATTTACGCCACATATGTTGTATAGCTATATGTTTCTCATCGTTCTATCATGTCTGATATAGACTCTTCCTTTACATCACATTTCTAGAAGAGGTTGCTGAAGTCCATCATTACAAAAGAACTATTAAGCATTTCACATCACCCTCATATCAAAGGAATGATAGAGAATACAATTTTGGTTTTAGAGAACATTCACTGTGCATGTTTCCTCTACTTTGGGTGTTCTTGGTAGAAACACATTACCATCAATATGTTCACTTATAATAACAAATTTTACATGACCATTGTGATGGCCACTTATGGAGACATATATGGTAATCCTTTCAATTCACCTGTATACATACTAGAGGTATGATATATAGCTATTATTGTAACAAATATCATTTAGTAGACTATAAATCATGTCTATTTGATCAAAAATTTCATGATGATTGCTCATTCCAGACAGTAGTCAAAACACAATAGACTCCAGAATCTTCTTGATTTCAAGGATGGATACTAGGTTTTCTTGCATGTCTCACCCAGGTTGGGACATAAATGTATTCAAATGTAGTTTCATCTCTCAAATAGGTTCATCAGATCCTATGATTTTGGGAAACATATCGGACCAGTGGATTACTAGGTAGAACTTCCTTGAAGATACCAATCTATGGATGATGTCTTTCAAAAATATCAACTTATATGATATCATATAGACCTATCACATGTCTTTCCGCATGATGAGGTTGAATTTTTTGTAGATGATTACATCAAGGATTTTCCAGTTCGCATTGTTGATTTGAGTGTGAAGAAACTCTAAGGCATGTCCATTCCATTTGTTCTAGTACTATGAAAAAAACTAGGTACAGGGTGAGACTTGGGAGCGGGAAGATAATATAAGAGCTCATTATCTAGAATTATTCCTTAATGATTACTCTTATTCTCAGAAGTTAACTCAGAGAAGAGTTACATTATGGAGGGGATGTTTTAATGATCTATATTTTTATAATTCTATGTAATGTTTATTTTTTTTCAAACTCCTTTAAAACAGACCTTATAATGTTACCAAATAAAAGGATAATTTTCATTAGAGTTTATAGGGATTTTTTATATTCTGTAACTCCAGAATTTTTGAAATTTTACTAGGCCACAACATTAGTGAAACTGTGCTGCCTATCCAGCATGATCTCTAATAACCATGTGGAAAATAGTATTTAGTAGTAAAAGTATCATGAGTTGTGTACAACCGTGTGACTCCAGGTTCACCCCTTTGTGAGAAACCATATAATTTTAATAGAGACAATTCACATGGTTTTCACATGTCCAGGGAAACTATGAGCCTTAACCATATGGAGTATGTCCTTCTAAAATGGATTAAGATTGGTTTCCACACGGTTTAGAAAAACCATGTGGCCAAACCAGGTTCTCCACTATTTGAGCGTGAAATGTCTTTATTCTCTCATTAATCATATATCCTTATTTTTATTTTCCTCCTCCTCAATCTATTAGCTGATCATGTCTCATCCTCTAATAGATTTTATTCTCCTTCAAGAAGGCATTGATATAAGTCTCACTTCAGGACACCAAATCAAGATCCATCAAAGTTGTTAGATATCCTGAAGTGGGCTATCAATTTATAATACCTTATATATAATTTTAACTTAAAAACCATTATTCAATTGATGTGTAATCACTTTTTCCCTATTATCAATTATTTAGACCATTTTATTTATTTATTCCATCCTATATCAAATATGAGGCCTTCATTATATGGGGAGTAATCGACGACTATAAGGTAGGTTGTCACATCATTTTCCACAAGATTTTTTGTTTTCCTGTATTTTTGGCACTGTGTCACACATTATCCTTTGTTGTTCATTTTATTTTTATTGATTTTACCATATTTATTTATCCACACACCTCGATATAAGCTTGTTGATCCTTCTTTAGTATGTTAGAGGATTTTGACCTTACTTATCAACATGCCTTGTGTGCGTCGCATTGATTTTCCTATTATTGGGGATTTCATCATTTCCTAAAACTATTTTATATGGTAAAAATTGATTATAAATTGATTTATATTTTTAATATACATGTTTAATGAATCCAAGGAACATCATAAGATATTATCCCCCACTATAATTAGAATTTTCCATTTTTTAATTACCCTATTAACTAGGTAACATTCTGAATGCTTCTTGAGGCATATAAATTGAATTTACAAGAAATTTTTTGTTGAATGGAATGTATTTAAATATAATGTCTTACTCTAGAGGAATTTCCTTTCTTAAATGAGTTGAATTGTTTTAATATATGAAATTATTAAATGTTTGATAGGACACACCTATTTTTCCATTCTTTATTAAATGATCATTGAGAATAATAAAGCCGTGTTTGTAGTTGGACTTGACTATTTAAATACATGATAGGTAATTATTCATGTATTTTATTATAAAAATGATTAATCCTCGATATAGGTTTTGGTATGATGTTCAGGGGTCCTTTGGGCATGATGGATTCAATCTCCCTTACATCGGTTGTTGAGCATGACATCTCACACCACTGAAACTATTTGGATAGTGTGCATGATGTACGACATCCCTTATTTTGAGTGTTGACATAATTTCACACTCACCATCTCAAGTGAATAACATGAAGTATCCCACTCATTTTGAGATGTAGGTTATATAACCTTCTTCATGAGCTAATTGGCATATTTAGACTGGTTATTGATGAATGAGTTATGCCACAGTCCAGGGAAGACCATGTATTCTAGGTATATGGCCACTTATGTCTGCATGTACTTGGTTTATATATGTGGATGAAATATATATCAAACTGTACATATATATTGATATATAAAATTAATATATATATATATATATATATATATTGATTGACTAGTAAGATGTAAATTATGGACCTGAACAAAAGTAGTTAGATCCACCATGTGTCCTTTAGGAACCTGAGAAAGCTATTATTTTATTATTCAGCATTGTATATTTTATTATTTATATCTATACACTTTTTAGTTATGCACATTTATTAGATTAATTCTAAACACCATTGGTGGTGACCTATTGGGATTTTATCTCACACCCTACCAAGGCTACCTTTTCTACCTGAGTTGATTACATGCTTGTAGGTTCAAATAAGGGAAAGCACCCCACTATAGGTCATTGTTATGATTTACATATAGTTAAATCATAGGAGAAAAGGCCCATCATATGATTAATATGCTAATGGATAATCCTTTATTTATTTCTACCTTTTTTATAGCATGATTCTATAATCATGTCCCATGTTCCCCTTTTGTATGTCAACTTTCCATACATCCTTGTAAATTAAATTGGCTAGTGGTTTATGATTATTATTAATTTGATCTTTTATCTATTATTATGATTAATTTTTTTTGTTATGTCTATATATATATATTTTATTCGTATATTGGGTGCTTATGTTTTATCCATTATGCCACTATGATAAGAGGGTATAGCCTCTAAACTACACCACCTTCACACCCTCACATTTATTCGGTAACCTCTATCATATTAGGATGCATTATTGAGGCCATGTGACCCACCGCCTTGTGGCCCTGGTTAAGAGGATTCTAGTTCCAGATGTTTGAAAGGCCCACATCCAATAATCCATGGGTTAGAAACTAGAATTAATTTAATAAAAATAAAAATGTGAGGTGTTACCCTCATAATCCTTGGAATGTATAAGTAAAATCACATATAACCTAAATAATATAAAATAAAAACCACCATAATATAATTTATTTAAATTTCATACCGATATAAGACTCAAAATAATATATAAAATTGAAAAATCAGGTGGAATTAACTATGATAGCAGCTCCAAGCCTCAACCTAGTTATATCCAACCCAGTCACCAAGTCCCTATTGAAAACATAAATATTCATTTAATATATAAAGGGGTGAAAAAATAAATAAATTGAGATGTAACCTCTTTGAGGCATATTGTAAACTTTTGGAAGAATAGTACTAATGCCTCAGTGAAAAAATAGAAAACAAATTCAGCTATGATAGTTAGACAACCACCAAACCTCCTCACATCCCAATCACCAAATATATAATTTAAGTATAATAATATAGTATCAAAAAAATATCTATATGATTCTATAAAACCACTTTCACTTGGTTTGTTATTAACATTCCCCAATGATGTATGTCATGTGCTTTAATCAATTATACATCCATTTATCTTCATAACCCAAAATGTACTGTATCTACAACCACATTTTCATCATTAAATGGTATCCTAGAGATGTAAAAAGTGACCTATTTCCCCCAACCTACTATAAAACACCCTCACCATGAAACAACATCATCACTATATAATCAAATTAACTAATATATCCAAACTCCAAGAACTATCCATTACAGAATTCATGTAAGTAAATTCTTTGAGACATCCTATTAAATGAAATGATGAATAGAATAATGAGGAATAAGGAGTAGTTATTTGATCATTCTATCACTAATCATGATATTTGTGAAAACCCCTAAAACCCAAAACATTTAGGCATTAGTATGGTATTCATCCTTTATAGTTATTTTTATGAAATCACAAGACTATAATAAATATATCATATCCATACAAAATCTCATACAAAGGGTTTATACCAAGAGAATGCTGATAACACCCATAAATATCATCACATTTCCATTAAAATAATTACACAAAAATCTATACCCATGAATCCACATAAAATAACCAATATAGTTATTAATTTATATATTAATAATTTCATTATTCTAATTTTCTAGAATTACCATTTTCTAGCCTCTTTATATTCATTATTCCATTCATGTATCCATATTCAATTTCAACCAATTTTCTAATCATTACTTATATTTTCCTCATCTTTACTATTGTAGGACTCACACTTATTTTCTTATTTAAAAATTAATTTGAATCAACTAGTTAGTTATTAATATTATTTATTAATAATTTTAATCCCATAATTTATTATTTCTATCCCATAAAACCATCATAAGATTCATTAATTTCTATCCTAATTCCATGCCACTAGGTAATAATGACATAAATCCAAAACAACCAAGCCCATCATCACATAAACTTCCACATATAACACAGTAAAATACACCATATATACCAAAAAAGAAATTCATTTACTTAAAACCATCCATGAAACCATATCCAAAATCACACAGCAACTCATTCATCACCGTTGTAACCAAACCACACCACATTATTCTAAATAAACACACACCAAATCCATTATCCTTATAAACGCTTTATGGAAACCACAAAATATATTATAAACTCGATTTTATAGACCTCTTATTAATCTATATTTCATATTAAATTAGTATTTCATATTTAAAAATTAAATCCATAAATATTAAATTCCCACTAAACCGACTAATTAGAAACATTACATGATTTTGCTTGTTAGGTGGTTAAAAATAATCTCATTGTTATAGCAAATGTAATCATTGAAAATCAAAATAAACAAGTGTATTTTTACCAGTACTAAATACTAAAATATCATTTAACAATGTAAAAAACCTCTTTTTGGCATCCTCCCATATCCCATTAAACTTTTACGCATGATAAAAATGTTAATATTTAATAATTTCAAACATATCCATTTAGTCCAGTTTGTTATATTATTGAGGTTTATATAAATCATCAACCGAAAGAAAAAAATTCATGGCATTTATAATACTACACATATATAAATGAAATTCTATTCTTGAATCCCCTACCTCAAACAGACCATCAACAATCGTTGTGCAGGCCTAAAGAGTGGGATATTATCATAAGGATAAGAACCCACAATGAACGACAAAGAAAAAAATACCACACCAACCAACATCAAAACCACAACCTAAATATAACAAAACTGAATAATAATTGTTTCTATATCCTCACCATGATGTAGGATTCGGAGGGGATACGGAAGAAGTGAAGAGAAACTCACCTTGAATCACAAGATTCTTGATATTTTTAATTTGAGGTCCAAAAAAAGTCTAACAAAAATAAAAGGTCGTGAAGGATGAAACTATGGTCACCTAATCTATAGATGAAAGTGGATGGAATCTAGAATAATTTGATTGTTATTCTGAATTTATACTGAAATTTTAAACTTATTGAATCACATTGTGAGAGGTCAAGGACACACCAGAATAAAGATAATTAAAACATACCTAAAAAAATTCGATATCCTTTATTTAAAACAGTGATAATTTATGATATATTTATATTTATATATATTATAATTAATTTATATATTTCTTTACATTAAATATCTTTTTTAAAAGAGTTATTGTATACTATTGATTTATTATCATGGGATAGTTATCATCTAACCATGGGACTAATAGGATGTAATTAGAGTAAAAAAATTATAAAAATAAGTATTATTTACACATGATTAAAATTAATTAATTATTTTAAAATTGGTTTTAAATTAAAATAAAATCATTCATATGTAAAATATAAATCAATTAGAAAACTATTTTTATGTGTACCTAATGTAATTTAATATTACCATATTATATAGAACACTATTGATTAATTATTCTATTTAAATTTATGGAATATGAATTAAATAAAATATTTTATTACTAACCTAAAAGTTTTTACAATGAATAAAGTGAAGGTTAACTTATATTTATTATTAAAATTAATTTCATTCAATGAAATTTTATTCATTTTTTCATACTTATATTAAAATTAAGTTTTGTCATTTAAATAAATTTAATCATCCAAAATACGTTCCAAATTTTAAATAATAAAATTACTATTATGAAATAGGGACAATTTAAATTTTTTCCATAATGAATCGATAAAAAACATAAATGTTTTTACCATGGTTATGGTTAAAAGGGGTTTATCGACGGTTCCACTAAGATATATGGGTAAAAGTGTTACATAAACATGAATAAGTTTTTTTGGATGAAGAGATATCGAACTTATCTTATCCTACCTATAAAATATGTTCTATTTTGGTACACTTTCAAAATAAGGTGGATTAATATTATTAAATCATTTAAATAATTCTATATGTGTGCATCCCATCATTTATAATATGTAATTTCTTCCCCTAACTTATTTAAATAATTTTATCACTCTAACATAGCCCCGACCAACTCAAACTATTTCCTAGATTCACTCCCTGAATTATTTAAATCAATGTCTTTCCATAAGACCATCATAATTGTAAATAATGTGTAATACAAATGCTTTCTCTCAAAAAAGAGGATATTTGAACAAAAAAATTCAATACAACCCTTAAGGAATGTTTTTATGTTATAATGTAATTTATTTTCAAGATTCTGTATGATAAATTTCAATTAAGTTAAATTAATTGAATCAAACTTTTTAAAGAAAATCTATTTTATTCCTATTTCATTATTAATGGAAATTTCTTATAATAATACATTTTTTACTCTTCCAAAACAAAAATGGTCTTGACAATATTTCTAAAGAAACATAAACCATAATTATTCTCTGATTGAAGATACTTTTCTTCTTTTTATATGCTCTCAAAAATTATTTAATAGATGTTTTTACCTATACATAATTATTTTTCATTTTTTTCATTTTCATTACATTTTTATTTATTTAAAAATACATAAAAGGTATCATTTTAAACAATATTTTCTGAACAATTAAGTTTTTTATTTTTTGAAATTGTTTTAATAGTTTGGTGTATTTTAATGTAAAGTGTATAAATCGATTTTACCCTCATAATGATAATTCATTCCATTGAATATTACTTTATAAATCTTCATGGTAGTTTTTAGATAAAATTATTTTACAAATATTCTATGAATTTTTTGTTAAAATTTTATAAAAGTAAGTGGATTATTTTTTGATGTTTCAAATGAATGGATTGATTGTTAATTTCATGTTTTTTTCATCTTTGTCAACTTCCATTGAGTATTTTAATGTTTCACTAGTGATATGATTTTATTATCCTACAGCTTTTATGGATAACTTCTGATAATGATGTTCATAGGTTGATTACATGAAACGCATTTCCTTCCCATGGGATAATTAATCTATGATGAGATAATGACTTATCTTATGCTACCATCCCATTTATTTCTCTGGATAGCTTATGGTTATGTGATTTTGAGATTTTTATGAAACCTTATTATTTTTAATGAGTTATACTATGATGGTATGATGAGGTTTTTATGAACTTATGAAATATATATGTACGATTTTTATTATGTTATATGTTATCCTAGAATATTATACCTCTCCAATGAATTGGGTAAACAATGATATATAATGAGATAATATGGATTAGAATGATGAGGGAACCCACTTCAGTAAGTGTATGAGGACATTATCCTTATTGAACCCAATATATATTTGTTAAATAATAATTAATTTTATTATATTACTAATTATATTTTTTTTATTTTTAGATAATTAGTTCATAACTCTTATATTAAAAAACAATACATCAGATGTTTTAAAATTCCTTCCATCATCCATTTTTTTCACAATATAATAATTTTTATTTGAAAAAAGTTTATTTTCATAAAAATTATTCATGATTTTTAAATTTACATCATCATTATTCCTACTCAACCTTATAACCTATGAAAAACATTTGAAAATGCTGGATAAGAAAAAATATCAGAAAAGAAATTACAAAAAAATAAGCTCGTTATTCTATTTTTAAATCATGATATCAAACTGGAGTGTTTTCCATTAAATAATAATATTTGAGCTCAACTAATCATTTTCATACACATGAAATAGTATTTTCCAGAATTTTTTTTCATAAAAACATTATGATAAATCATAAAGTCAAAATAATAATCATTAGGGTTTTATAGAAGAAATTACAACCCTTTTAAACACATTCTTATGAATAAAAGTTTTATCATTAGATGGAATAATCATTGTTCGAAACAAAATATTATTATCTTACCTTGTAAAAGAAAAAATATTTTAATGAAAACTCATTAATAATAAAAAACATGTAGGATCCTTGAGAAATAATCTTCATATAACCCTTAGATGGACCCTTATAAGAACCATTGCAATTGGAATAAACAACTTGGTTAATTACAACATTATTCCCTATAGAACAAAATTATTGCACAATGCATTGAAGATATATATAGGGATAACCCATAGTTATATATATATATGGGTCCCACACTACAATCATAAATTTTTTTAATGACCATAAAATTCATTAAACACATAAAATCCAACATTTTGAAAATCGAAATCATGTAAAAATATTATATCAAAACCAGAAGTAAAACATTTCTGGATATTGATATATCCATTTTGGTGAAAACCAAATTCTAAAAACTAAAATACCCAAAAAAACGAGGAATTTTTTTAGTTTAAGAAATAATGGATTATTATAAATGAATACAGTCATAAAATAACTTTTTTGGTGGTGTGAAAATTTATCTTTTCCATATTCTTTAAAATTAAAAATTCTTTTTACCTTGTGTAATGAAATTCAATACACTATTTTTAAAATATTTAAAAAGAATAAATATTAAAACCCTTTAAATAATGTAAAAATATTAAAAAATTATTTATTATTAATTTATTTCCATATAAATATATCTATAAGATTGTTTTTGGTATATCAGACGGGAAGAAAATTAATTTAAAAATAATTCATTAAATTATTAAAAATTTGTTTTTTATGCTAATGTGTCACTTAACTTGAGTCCAACCTATCACGTACATTCATTATCATAATCAATAATAAATTTTTTTGAATTATTTAATTTAATAAAAAATTCTATTTTATTTTCCCTTTTATTTCGCTTATACACGTTTTATAATTAATTACTTAATTGATTAAGAATACCTCAAATGTTTTGAGGATGTTTGGTTCATAAGCCCAAAATAAGACTGATAGGTCTACATTGGTAAAATAGATCATGATTATATCATTTATAGAATCTTAATAATGATATAATTATAATACTCACATATTATTTATTCTTTTAGTGCCAACTATGTAATATGGTATTGAAAAATGATTTACGTTGCAATCATAGAGATGGTAGGTTGTACATAAGCATGAGTAACGTTTCCACTTTTTTGATGAATATAAAGGGAAGAATGTTAGTATCATTTTATATTTAATTAATTTTTATTATAATATATATATATATATATATAATTTTATATCATTAAATACAATTATATATATCATACATGTGATGTTGTAAAGAAAGATGAACCACATCGCTTTATGGAGTTGGTAATCCCCACGTGCGTACCAATGACATTATCATTTTTCAATGGTTGGAAAAGAAAGGAATAATTGATATATTTTCTTTATATAATGAAAATTATTCCAAAAATATAAGATATATATTAAATATATAGTTATAATTGGTCTAAATAGACATTGATGCAAAACAAATTAAATTTCATTGCGCGGTAAGAGTCTGTCGTACAGACATTTGATGGTTTCATATTTCATTTTAGGGGAGGTGAAAATGATATAGTTAATTACAATAACATAGTATATTATTATTATATAAGATAGAAATATTTTATTATATTAAAATATTAAATAGAGTTTTGGGGGAGAAAAACAATGGAATAAAATAAAAACACTTAGTTAAGTGTTTTACCTATTATTGGGACAACCTTTTCAGGTTTACACACTTGGCATCTTAAGGTAGGTATTATGATCAAACTAGGGACTATTTGAAAGAAATAAGGATTTCATAAATGGATTTTAGTAGTTATTGGATGATCTAAGATGCCCTTTATGTGTGGAGAAAAGATGATATGGGTGTCTTATTATAAGTGAGGGAGATGAAACTCTTTTAATTTTTCAAGAGATGAAAATATATTAATGTCATAATAATTGAATATGTATAAAAAATATAACATTTATGAATATTATATTTAATAGGATTTAAATATTTCTCTATAATTGGATTTATACAAGTTTTCATGACATTCTAACAATTATCATTTCTATTTTATTCTATTTGAACCCATTTTTAATATTCGGTAGGTAGATGATATTATTACCAAAGTTATTATTAATAATGGATAAAATTAAAGTGACATCATTATAGAAAATTAAATTTCATTAAATATATATATTTCAGTTTATTGAATAAAATTTCTATATGTTTTATATATTAATTTTAATATAAACCCGAACAAAATAATGAAAATAGTTTTTTTAGAAAAAATCCTACTTAAGAGTAAAAATGATTTTATACCAATTTTAAGTATAAAGTTTATTCTAATGACATTGATTGGATTAGTGTTAATCAATTTTATTAAATTATATTCTAAAAATGTACCAAAATAAAATGTTACTTTTTAAATACATGGAAATAAAATAAATATTCCTTAAAAATCGGTATTTTCTATTATTGACCCCCAAACCGATTTTTTTAGAAAATATAGGAACAAACCACTCTCAAATAAGTTTACATTATTGATATAAAAAATTATATCATTTATTCAAATTTAAATTCTAATATTTGTAAACAAATATTTTTAATAAACCCATATTATATGTGTAAATATATTGAGTAAGAATACAACTATATCATTTAGGATTGAAAAATTACCTAACATTGTTATATTTAATATATATCTATAAAATATAATTCATGAAAATTATTAATGTTATTAACAATGTCATAAATTATTGTTAAAATTTGGGGAAATTTTATCTTTTTTTCCTAACTGTCTTTAAATGGAAATATTTTAATTTATCTTGTGATATGATCTTGGATGTATTTTTTAACCACTACATTAGTCTCATAATAAGATGGTTACCCTAGAAAAATAGTTTAGTCTAAATCTGGTCCCCTTTAATTTTAATGGAATATTAAATATTTAATTAAAAAATTTAATTAATTCATATTTGCTCATTTTTTCGTATATTTTTAATAGTGAATTTGTCTCATATCATATCTCTGTAGTTTATTATGGAACAACTTTTTTTCCCTAGGAGTAGAATAATTTTTCATTGATCATTGTGTTGGGCCCCATCCCCCATTTATTTTTTTCAATTCATATTTATTTTCCTTTTTTATTTACTCATTATTTTATCTTGTTTTTTTTCATGTACTCCCATGGGGGGCCTTCCCATTTGGAGTGCTAAGCTAAGAGGTAGAGAGGGAGATAATATATAGAGAGGAAAAGTAGGAGGAACCATCACAGAGTATGGGTCATGTCGAATTGTTATCCGGTAACACTAAATCACAGATCAAATCGAAGCAATGGTGGTTCCACCCAGAAAGAGGACCATTTTATTTTGTTCACCATAAGACCACATAGAATTTTTATTTTCATTTCTTAATGCTGTAATGGTTTTCATGGGACCCCTTGTGGGTTGATCTGGGAATTTTGGGGATAAATGGGGAGTTTTGGCATATTTCGTGTGTTTTATGTTAGTGAAAACCAGTGTACAAAACATGTCATTTTATGAACATGAACCTTGTGTTCTTCTTGTTTGGGGAAAATGATGTTTTTGTGACTATAAATCAGGTTCTAGGGGTATATGTCATATATTGGGCTTCAGAGTGTGGCTATGTGATTGTCCGAACACCTCGTTAGGAAGAACCTGGCCATGCAGGGCACATGACCAAAGCCCATGTGTAGTGCACCCCATGTGAGAGTACATGTAAAGGAAGGTTAAGTGGATATATACACATGTGGGGACCCCATGAATGTTTTAATGCATTGTACTAGAAGTACATGCTGTGTAATTAGATGCTTTACAGGCCCAGTCTGGCTAAGGTGCATGGGAAGGTATCAGTGATGGGTAACATGATTTGTACCAGGAGGAGCACACCGTGTCATTTGGAAAAGTATATGTTGAGTGTCCTAAGGAACATTTCCATGATGGACATCTATAGGTACATGCTATGTACCCAATTTTTACATTGTGTACATTCCCTTCCTTGGACCATTTTGCATATTTTTCGTCCTGTTGTCAGAATTAGACTTATGGGTAGTCTGATATATGTGTTTTTTCAAGTAAACAAGGATGGTGATATCCTTTTAGTGTTCAAAGACTCTCTGGATGGTGTCTTGGAAATTGATATTTCGGTAGTTGAATTTTTCTGGGTTTTTTAGAGTTTCTTCCTAAGGGTTGGGGTGTGAGCTATAAGGCCTTTGTGAGGGTATTGAGCTTGCTAGTTGGCCATGGATTATAGATTCTGGCTAGTGTTTTTTGAGGTTCATTAAGAAAGATGATGGAAGGTGGGATCAAGTAGTATCTCTCAGTATTTCATGTGTTATTCCTTCATGTTGTCTTTTGATAATTTTTATATGACATGTTTTGTTTTGGCTTTTGTTGAGGGACCCTTAAGGAGATTTTTATACTTTTTATGTGGTCAAGAGGACCGTTTTGATTTCCCCTATTTTAATTCTTCTGATTTTGGATTCTCCTTTGTGTGTGTTTTTTATTTATAATTAATTGAATGCTAATGGTTGTTATTTGGGAAGTTGTCAAACATTTTGTGTTCCATGATATTGGATCTTCCAGAGGAACCCTCATATGATGTCCTACTCTTGATGTGGATATTGAGTAAGTCAAGGTTGTTTCTGTGGACCGTGATCATGGGTGTTGAAGGGAGTCTCTCTGTGGAAATAGCTTTATGTCGTGGACCTACAGTTTATGAGATCCCTGATATTGATTTGACCTAGAGGAGTTACATGGAGAGCCCATGGTGGATGATTTGTTTTGATGATGAGATCCATTAGACACTTAGAGAACATCCTTATTGGATGGTAGTTAATCGGAAGAAGTAGTTCAATAGTTCAGATGGTTGTTTAAATGATGGATCAACCATGTTCAGTTGAACATTGGCCATGATGATAGTGGAGTTTTCTATTCAGGTTTGTGGTTTGATGATGAGACCCTTGGGATATCATGGATTAGGCATTGGCCCTGATTTTGATCAATTTCTCTCCTTTATTTGCTAGCTATGGTTAGAAATTTTTAGGGAGCTAATGGGATATTTGGATGATTTTAATAACTATATATTAAGGGTGGTCTCTAGATTGGGGTAGTTTTGATCTTTATGGATATTATGTCACTCTTGGACATGTTTATGGAGCTTGTAGGGAATTTCATCCATCGAGTCCATGTGGATGGAACACAAATGGAAATGTATTTATCAGACCCATTTAGAGGACCCTAATTTTTTCAATAGTACTTTTAAGACATTAAATATCTCTTCATGTGAACATGAGGTTTTGCAACCATTTATGACCATTCAATCAATGTCCTGGGGCTTGGAATATAAATTTTACTTTGTGGGGTCCATATTTCATTCCACATGCAATCAAATGTCTTGGATATCTTTTGTAGATCTAGACGATGTTCTATTTATAACATGTATGAGTGGGCCAAGTGTTGAAAATCCTTTAACAGGGGAGAGTGAGGGGATATTTATACCAAAGATGTCTTTATATAACCCACTGGTTGGCTGGTATCTTTGTGTTTGTTTCTCCATTTATTTATTATTTATTTTATGCTCGTTACTATTAGTTTTCATATAGGATGGGAAGATCACACGTGAATGCACATATTATGAAATAATTTTTATAGTATCACTATTGGGGGTTTCCTACTACGATTTGTTTCAACCCCCCCTGATATTTGTGCGACTTAATGTGCATGTATACCTGTTGTTTTCATTGTGGTTGGAGCACATGTTTTTGAAATGGATAGATCCTAGTACCTGTATTGCTTAATTGAGTGGAGCCTATCATACAGAGTCTTGGGATTAGGCTGTTGAAGCTTGAGTGTTGTGGAGAATGGGTACATGGTCTGGATTATCATTGATAGAAGATCCAATTATTTTTATTTCATAGTTTGATTATTTTGTATACATGGTTGGCCTAATGCATGAAAAATTTTAGTATGGTCTTCTTGATTTGAGTTTGAATGATGAATTTCATTTATTATTCCATGCATTTTTTTTATTTGTTATGCATACTCTTATGTTGATCCCTGTGTATGATTTTTTATCTTTTCAACTATTATTCTATTCTGAACATATGTTATAGTCTCCCCACTACACCTTATAGACCCTCGCTTCTAGTCGATAACCTTTACCATTCTGGGAGCACACTTTCTCCTTTTATAAATCGAAATCAGTTGGCATGTTCATTTGAACTGGGATAGTTTGTTAAAAACTTATATCAAGGATGTTTGGTTTTATGATTTGAGGAGTTGTTATACAAGTGTTATAGGAATGTGTTCGAAAATGAGAAGGATATTATACTCATATATCATTAACACCTTTTCTGATTGGAAGGCCAAGTTTCCATTGAATTATATTGTTGTTCTTTGAATTTTTTTCATGATTTCATGATTTTACCTAGTGTTATACACTTGGATTTTTGTATTTATGGTTAAATCAGGTTTTTTGGATGTTGTCCTATTGGAAAGAAGAAAATTTAAGTACATCATACTATTTCTATAGGATTCACATGAAATCTACCTATATGTGGTGTTCTATGGTATATTTCTTTCTAATTATATGTCATGCGGATTATGTTGAGAGAGGTTACCTCGTTTTGGATATGTAGTCTTATCAATGAGGGATGAATGGAGACTCATTTGGGTCAGTAGTGGGCTCTGAATTCTCTTTTGGTGGCTTGATAATAGAAAGGATTCTCGAGGGATCTTTGTATTGGGCTCATGATTCCCTGAGATAGTGGTTCCCTTGAAGTACCGGGTCCATGTTTCTTGGGAGGGAGATTTTATTTCAACATGTTCTTTAACAGTTCTTACATTGGAGAATATTTTCCCACAATCCCAGATGACTTGGGTGGGTGTGTCGGTTCTTGATTGGTGGGGTTGTTGAGGTCCTCTATCTCGAGGATGTGGTTAGGCATGCAGATTTATGGTGTTTGAGAAGTGGAGTGCTGGGAGTGATCCATATCTCATTTATGGATTGAGAGCACATGTTTGGTTATACCCATAACCCTGCTCTTTTTTTTGGTTTCACCTTTGGTAGTGTGATACAAATTACTTAGGTTCATGTGTCTTTTGATTGATTCCAATGTGGATGGTGGTCATGTTTTTGATCGTCAAATGATGCATATTCCCCAATATTGAAGGGGAGTTCCAAGGGTGCTCTCGTTTTCATGAACTGACCCACATGATGATATTGGTCAGTGGATTTAAGTATGTTTCACCTAGTTTTATTAGGTATTGGACCATGTGAGTATGAGTCCTATTGTGTGCTCAAGGATTAGAGTAAGGACATCCCCATGGTTGGGAGTGTGTTCATAGGATTTTGGAGATCTTGGGCCATGTTTAATTAGTTTTTTATGTTCACTTATTGTGAAATTTAGTAGTAGTTCATAGGCATGAAGTGTTTTACCACATTTAAAAATTGTGTTAGGTGATGGACATAGTGTGGGCCTCATGGTTTGTTGTTGGGTAGTGGGATGACGATAAAGATACTTCTTTAGTGTGGAGAATTAGATTAATTATTGTTGAATGTATCTCATGTTGGGATGGTGTGAGTGGTGTTGTGAGAAAAATATTTTTAAGGTCAAAATAAGGTTGTTTTTCTAATTAATAGGTTAGATAATGGGTGATAGGTGTCCACTGAGGTTTTTGGGTGGCGAGAAGATTTTGTGTTGGGGAGTTAGTGGCAACTCGTTTTACCACAGGTCAGGAAAATCTAACGAATTATGAAGCATTTCTTCCAAAAAGTGATTCAGGTTCAAAATGGTAATTCATAATATGCGATAATCTTAGATTATTTTTTTGGAAAACATCATTGGTCTTGTAATAGAGGGTGTAACATGGGGTAATTGTTTGGGGGAAATCGGGGCCGTATGAATTTTCACTGAACATTAAATATATTATTAATTAAATAATAATTTATTTGTATGAGTTTTTTTGATTTTATATTATAAATGGATAATAGGTTTTATATTTTATCTTTGTTTTTGATTTTTTAATTGGGGACAGAGTTTCCTAGGTGATTCATATCCTTGCATCGAGCGCTAGGGTTGAGCCCTGCCCCCTTTTATTTTTATACTCTTTTTCAATTTTATTTTTTTTCTTATTTTCAATTATATTGTATCATATTTTAGTGGGGAAACCCCTATTTGTGTTTTTATAAATATGAGAGTGTGAGGGAGATAAGAGAGGGTTAGGTAAAGGAGGATGTATCCCCATAGAGCTCGAGTTGTTTCAGATCATCATGTGGAAGTAGTGAATCACCGATCAGACTGAAGAGTTGGTGGTTCCTCCCTACATGTAGTCATGTTATATATTTTTCACAAAAATACCTTTATAATATTTTCTCTCATTTATAAATCCTTTATGGGTTACTTGGGTCCCCTTGGGGGTCTATTTGGGATTTTTGGAGAGAAATTTTGTGTTTCATGCTGTTTTGGGGGTTGCCTATTTGGGAAAACTAGTCTACAAGATGTGAATTTTTATGAAAAATCACCATTTGTTAATCCAATTTGGGGAAATATATGTTATTGGAGACACACATCATGTATCAGGGTTACATTATATATAATGGACTTGGGCATGTGGTCTATTTCTCGACCATACATCTAGTGTGGGTGTAATTTTCCATGTAGGGTACACAAACAGTGGATGTGTGGGATGATCATCATGTGGTATTACATGGATGGGTTGGTTATATAGAAACGTACATGGATGAGGTCCCCATGTGGTGTTACACACCATTTTTTTGTGGAAGAATCCATGTACTCCGGCAATTTAGATGCAGAGTGGGGCTTATGTACATGGATATGTACCCATACTAGGCTACACGCCAGTACCAAGAGGCCAATGCATTGTACTTTGGAAATTTACATATTGAGTGGCCTAATGCACACATAATGGGGGACCACTACAATTACATTATGTGTAACTTAAGTGAACATTGTTTAATATCCCTACGTTAGGCCATTTTTCCTATTTTCACCCAATTGTAAAAATTGGAGTTTTTAGTAGTCCATTTAGAGTTATTTTCCCCATAAATCACAATGTATATTTCTTATTGGTGTTCATAGAAAATAATAATGGTGTTTTTTAATGTGATGGTATAGTCGGTGTGTTTATCTATGGTGGTTCTATATTCCTCCAGGGGGTTGGGTTGTGGGCAATGATTCATCAATGAGGGTTGTTATCTTATTTTTTTGTCATGGAAAATGGATTCTTTCATGTGCTGTTTGAGGTTCTTTGAGATCGATCTCAGAAGCCGACATTGAGTAGTATCTTTGAGGACCTCATGTTTTATCTCTATGTGCCAGGAATGGTTTCTTGAGGTTACAGCTAGTGATATTTAGCTTTTGTTTTTTGGGACCAATGTTGTTGGAGAGATGTGGTTGTGTTAACACCATTGAATAGTTTTTAAAGGGGTGTGTCATCCAATTTATGTGATGTGTGTGAGGGACACTTGAGGATTCCCTAATGGGGAAGTTATGGTCAATTGATTAGTGGTTTACATAGTTTGATATTGACAATTCCCATATGGTAGGTTTTGTTTTGGATTTTTCTTCTGAAACCTTGTGCTGGGTTCCAAATTTTGAGTTGGTCATGAAGACTATTAAGAATTCCACTATTGGGAGGAATATTTTTTTGGATTAAACTTTTGGTTCATTATTGATTATGGATTTTTTGGAACACATCGAGGGATATTATGGATGTTTCAACATTGGTCTGGTCCTGTGATTTTGGATGAGCTTGAGGAAACCTTATAGGGTATCTATCTCTTGATATGGACTTTGGGTCAATTTAGGTTGTTTCTATGGGTGTATCCTATTCACATTGATGTAGTAGGTTGGTCTCATGGTGAATTATTCTATATTTTTTATCCCCATGGGCTGTGAGAGGCCCGATATTGGTTTGACCGCGAGGTGGCTTATAGAGAGCCTATGGATGCTTCATTGTTTAGATGATGAAATCCAAGGGACTGTGATAGAATGTTATTATTGTCCTAGAGTTGATCGGTGTTTCTAGTTCAGTATATTGGATGGTGGGTTTGAGATTGGATCATCATAAATTCATTTGGCATTTGGACATGATGTTTGATGAATTTTTTTCTCAAGGCTATGTTTTGAGAATGAGAACCTTAGAATAGCATGGGTCAGTCATTAGACTTAAATTTGATCTTGTTATATCCTCTATAGGATGGATTTTATTAGAGGGGATTAGGAAGATAATGGGATATCTGGATGATGGAGCTACCCCAATATTGAGGGTTATCACATGACAAGGGTGATTCAGTTTTCCCTGAATGTTATTTCACTCAAAACCATGTTAAAGGAGCGTGTAAGGAAGTGTATCCAACATTTTCATGATGATGGATCCCCTAGGGTGGTGTATATTTCATATCCATGTAAAGGACCCTAGTTTGTTCTGTAGTACATCCAAAACCTAAAAATTCAATAATGTGTGGAGGGTTGGTTTGGTAACTATTTAAAAATGTTCCATGAAAGGCTTAGTGCCTAGGGGATGAGGTTTTCTATAAGAAAACCTATGATTACACAATGGTGTCTAAATTTTTTAAATGTTTCATTTAGAAATCATTTATCTCCTATTAGGATCAATCAAAAGATCCAATTTTCATGTTTTCGGGTGATGCACATTCTATAAATCCTCAAAAAGGACCCATGGCGGTGATAGATTTACTATGGGTGTCAGGATAGAACCTATTGGTTTGACTATTTCCTTGTGTCTATTACCCTTATTATAGATGTTTATTTCATTTAAAATTCTATTATTTTTCAAATAAGACAATAATATTAAGTGTTCATGATCTCTTTATGATATTATATTTATAGGTTCACCATTAGGGGTGCCCAATTGTGATTTATTTATCACCCCTATATTTTCACCACAATGTTCTTGTGGAATTAATTTATTCATTCAGGTTTGGACACATGTTACTCAGTAGATTATGGAAAATCCTAGTGTTTCTTTTTCAATTGTATCCACTCATGTGGATTATTTGGATCGATATAGTGTAGATATAGTGTTTTGGAAACTAGGTATGTGATCTGGCATGAAATTTTTATTAGAGGAATTTTCCATTATTTTGATTTTTTTTATTTTGTATATGTGGTAAACCCCATGGGATACCATCTGTTAAATGTTTTCCATGCTTTGAGTATATATACTACTTTCCCTTTATTATAGAATACTTTTATCAGTTTATTTATTATGTGTACTCTGATATTGGACCCTTTGTAAGAGTTTTATTATTTTCAATTTATTCTACACTATAATGAATGGGTTGAATATCCCCATTGTACCTTATAGACCCCCTCCACTGGTTGGAAGACTCTAGTGTTTGGGGAGGTGTTCCTGAGGAATTATGGTGATCCATATTAGGTGGAATATTAGGCCACCCTAATATGGTTGGTTACAGACAACACAAGAAATTAATTTACTATTAATATTACCTAGGTTGTTACATTCTTACCCCCTTAAAGAAATTGAATCCTACTAATTTTATTTATTATGTAAATAAGTGTTGATATTTTCCCTTCAAAAAAATTTCGATTAGCATGTTTCTTACTCAGTCATATGGGTTTTCCATTTATCCTTATTCCAATGATTCAACTTATTCTGTAACACCTTCTCCATGCGGTTAAAAACTGAACAACATATTCCACATAATAATGATTCCCTTTCACCTAAAGTACTTTAGGTTTTAAAAATTGAGATGTTTCTAGTGTATATTTTCCTATAAATGAATAGGATGTACAACATTAACCCTAGATAAAATCATATTAATGGACACTCGATAAGAAACTGATCCATTATTCTCCAAAATTTCTTATGGTCCAATGAAGCACATACTTAACATTAACCTTTTAAAAAAATGTATTACACTTCTTTATAGAGGTGGATTAGGGAAAACATTATTTCCTACCTATAATAAATGTTTTTTTCTTCTAGTTATTTTTATATAATTTTTAACATCTATGAGACATCCTTATATGTTGCTGAATCATCTTCACATTCTAATTCATTTCATCTAGAAACTGTGGTCCAAACAAAATTTCTTTACCCATCTTAATCGCAAAAACCTATAGTCTGATACTGATTTCCATATAATAGCTCAAAAGTTTATATATTTACACTAGAATGAGAGGTGTTCCTTTGAAAAAAGCTAAAAAAATGAAAGATATTAATCCCGACTTCTCTAGTAATCCATTGTACAAAATCAAATCATGACTTCTAGGACAAGAATTATTCTCTATGACATTCTATCAAATTGAGTATGGAAGTTTTTTTGAAATTTAATTAGCACACAATGACTTCTAAATTATTTTTCAATTATTATAAGTAAACCTAGGATCATTTTGAGGTGAAATGGAGAGAAGTACCCCATGTTACGTGACTATCTTTTTGAGATACAGTCGATAATGATAATCAAAAGAAATAGTGTCTTAAATATGAAAGAAATGTGTATATTTTTTCAATCAATCAATGAAAAAACAAATTTATTTGATTCCTAAATATTTATTTTGAAATCCCAACATGAAATATATAGATATATTTTCCAATTTCCACTCCATAACTGGAAAAGGATAAATTATCCCAGTCAGTAATTTTCATTCTGATTTAACCTATTGACATGTAGAACATTTCATGGAAAATTCAGAACTATCTAATTTAATTAAATCCCACCAGTAATGTTCCTAAAAGTTCATATAGATCATAGTATTGTCATGATGAATGTAAGGAGGATAACAAAGAGAGCAGTTCCATAATAATCTATTAAAATAAAAATCAAAATGCATACACAATCTTTTTCCAAATATAATAACTCCATGTTAGTCAACAATAAACTTTGGAAAAATACCCTTCATGAGTGATTCACCATTTTCATATAAAAAATTATCATTTTTAGAAGGATTATAAATTCTATCTCGAAATATTGACCACACCAACTTCTGTAAAAAAATATAGAAAATTCATGAATGTTCATTTTCAAGGGATAAATATTTCAATTCATTTACTAGTGGACCATGTTTCAAACACAACATAGTTGGACATGCATTATATTTCTGACATAAAGAATTAGCTACTCTACTTTTCTTGGTGGGTAATGATTCATGTACTCAAAATCCATAATCAGTTCCATCCACCTTTTCTATCTCAATTTAAATTTTTTCTAGGAGAATATTTAAATAATTGTTTTATGATCAGTTTATATTAAACTCTTTTCTATATATAAAATAAGTCTCTTAATTTTTAAATCAAAAATTATTATCATCAGTTCAATGTCATGTGTAGGATAATTTAGTTCAATAAGATTCATTTGTCAACAAGCATAATCAATTTCTATGTCATTATACAAGATAACCCAAAAAATTACCTACAAAAAGCATGGATATTGAAGATAATTCCATTATTTTTTATATGTTAGGGAAAAAAGGATCATTTAATAATTTTAATTTCCATTCATAGAAGCATTCATGAAATTATTTCATCAAGGTGAATTTAACTCCCTTTCATGTTATCTAAGTTAGTGATCTTGATAACTGAGCAATGTTTTCAAAAGAACATCATTATAATCCTACAAAATTAAGAAAACAAGGAATATATATGACATTTATAGTTGTATCCACTCTTAGAAAACTTTAGTTTTTCCTAGGTAAATAATTATTCTATCTTTATTTACAATATTTCTAGGGAAATAAATTTTTCACTGCTCAAATTCACATCCATTAAATTATCTATATATAATCATTTAATTAATGGTTTGAAAAACATCCCTGAATTATTTCTCACAATCATCATTACTTTTAGAATAAATTATAATGTCATTAACAAATTAAAATGTATATTTATCTATGAAATCAATGAAAACACTATTCATAAGGTCTATAAATATAGCTCGACAATTTTTCAATCTAAATGGAATAACCAAATACTCATGTTTCTCAAACCTTATCCAAAATTCCATTTTTAATTTCCATCCACCTTCAAAATAAAATGATGGTACACATACTTGAGATCAACCTTCGAAAAGAAACTGTGCTCCTATGAACTGATTAAAAAAAGATACATATATGAGGATACATATACACATTAGTAACAGTGATGTTTTTCAATACTCTGTTATTAATAAAAAACTCATGGAACTATATTTAAATTATCAATACAAATAGGTGAACCCCATGGAGAAGTTATATGCTGAATTAATCCCATATCAAATAAATCTTGTAACAACCTTTTCAATTCCAAAATTTTTAATTCATCCATTTGATAATGATGTTTTGGTATCGTCTTATAATTACGAACTAGGTAAATAGTAAATACCATTTCTTTATTAGGTATGTTACTAGTAAATAAATCATGAAATGCATCTATATATTCATTTAATATAGAAAAATAAACTATTTCAATAGTCTATTCTTCTCAATAATATGTTCTAGATAAAATCCATTTACATATTTAATCAATTTCTCAACTAATTGATATGTCATCATAAGTAAGAATTAATTATTTTTCAGAAACTAAATATCATTTTGAAGAAAATATTCATTAACTCTGTAGTATATCTTATCATGATATACATAAATCTAACCCATACCCAAAATAACATAAAACCCAAAAAGTGGAGTGAGAAGATGTTTTTTAGGTAAATCCTTTCCACAAGGAATAATAAGAATACTATTATAATTTATTTTTTCCTTCATAATTCCCCCAATTTTTCTATCAAAATATTTTGATTCACTTATTGAGGTGAAACTTTTATTTTCTAAGTAAATTCATCCAAAATGAAAATTTTGTAGACCTCAAATAAATCATGACATTAGAATAATCATTATAAACTTGTAATTCACCTGCCACAACATTAATGGATGGTCCTACCTCCGCTGAAGTATTCTTAAAGGATTCAGCCACACCTTTCTTATTTTGAGCATGATGAAATATAAAAATTTTTCATATATTTTTACAGTTACTCACATAATAACTCATTTAATTACAATTAAAACATGATACTACAAAATTTTCATTATTTTAGAAATCATTACTATGATCCTATTATTTAGAGTCATTTTCCACATGTCAAAATATTCCTCATCGAAAAGACATTCTATATTTTATAAAACATTATATATATTTCTTTTTACCAGAAAAATAAAAATATAAGATCTGGATTTCCTTACATTCCTATTTTATTAATAGATTACTCCCAATTTTCAGTCACATGGACGGCTTTTTTCCTTATTATCATAGGACACATGATCACTAGAAAACTCTATTTATATATTCTTATTACAACAAAAAAATTAATATAAATTTTAAATTAATGATAATACAATTCTTTTTGAAATATTAGATTCAATCCTACGTAAAACTGATTACTTTTACTATCAATATTTGCGGTACAATTTTGGGTGTATGTAGAAAATTAGGTGATGTTTTCTTCATACTCTACCATTGAATATTCATCATTTTTCCTAAATTAAATGAATTTATTTTCCATCTGAAGTCGAACATTCATACGAAAATATTTATCAATGAAAATATTCATAAATTCATCCCTCTATAAGTAATAAATATCTTCTCCTTCATTGGTATTCTTAACAATTTCAAACCCCTTATCGATGTTAACTTTAAAAAAAATAGTCACCTTTTTATGTTCTGAAAAAACCATGAATATTAATATATTCTTGAAGGATTTAACCCACCCTTTATCTATCATATGTCCAGATGATCTACTGAATCCTAAAGGGTTTAATATAATTAAATTCTCTATTATAGACATGTTCTTATATAGTGATCATGATTTCCCTATTTCATGGATACTTCTTCCATTTATAGTGTTTTCTAGACATTAATCATATAAATAAATAGTGTAGTTCTTATTCCAATAATTCTAGGTTTTTTATTTGGAAGGTAATATATCTTTTTATTTATTCCTTCTTAAAATTACCTATTTTCTCTATAGAAAATTATTCTGAGTATATATATTTTATATTAAAGAATGTGGAAATTTTCTGATGATAAATAATAATAAATATAAAATTAGTGGAATCTAAGGATACTTACTTAAATTATCCTATCCTCGAAAATTATATAAAATCTTATTTGATGCCAACTATAAGGACCCAATACTTATTCAATACATAATTATATTATAAAAAAAAGATTCTATTTATTTAATTCCCAAGGATATTTTTGGTCTTAGATTTTCAAATAATTAATTCATAACTGTTATATAACAAACCCATATATTACAAGTTGGAAAATCCACTCCATATAAATTTATTAACAATATGATACTTTTAAAATAAAACTCATTTTTTCATGAAAAATCATATTGATTTTCATTTTGACTTCATCATTGTTTCTACTCATTAATTAATGTTCTCAATAATATTTCTAAATGTCAGTGACCGTAAAAGTGAATAGTAATGACTTATAAAATTAATTAAATAATCCCATTAGACCATTTCAAAACAATGAGATCATAAAATTTCATTTTCGTTTAACAAATTAATTTTTATACCCAAATAATCATTTACTAAGACAAAGATTTAGCTTCATATACTGAAGTGTTCCATAAAACAATTTATAAGAAAAAAAGGAATACTCATAATAATAATGATTTTATATAAATATTTAGAACACTTCATAAATATTCAATTAAAAACAAACTTGTTATCTTAAAAGGGAATAATCATCTTATTAAACAAAATATTATAAAATTACATTTGGAAATAAAAATATATCCATATGAATAATTATAGGGAATAGAAAAATTTTATAGGGGGATTTGGGAGATCATATTCATAAAACCATTATATGAATTCCTATAAATATAATAACATACTCGGTTAATTAAAATATAATTTTCATGATAACATAATTATTTTCTAATGAATTGAAGAGCTATATAAGTCTCACCCATCATCATATCTATATTGGTCTCACTCATCAATTATGAACAAATTATATAGACCATAAAAATGCATGAATCACAAAAAACAATCATTTCCATTATCAAGATCATAAAAAATATCATATTTAACCCACAATTAATTTTTTTTTCAAAAATTGATACATCTTATTTCCATTAAAACATAATTTTCAAATAAAAAATACCCAGAAAAAAGAGATGTTGGGTTTTCTATTGAATAAAACATTGAATATTTTAAATTTCGACAAACATACAATATCATTTTTAGTGGTGGGGAAAGCTATATATGGATTATACACTAAAACAACACATTTAATTTTCCTTTTTATGGAATGTCTAACTATTTCATATAAAATAATAAAATATTCATTCTGAAAACCATTGAGATAAAGTAAAAAAGTAAGGAAATAAATGTTATTTTTTAATTGATTTATTTTCATATAAATAAATCTATAAAATAATTTTTATAATATTGAAATGGATGACAATTATTTTTAAAATAAACCTCTAAATCATTTCAATATTTCTTTCTATGGTAATATAACCCTCACCAAGATTCTGACTTTTCATGTACATTCTTTATCTTCTTGAATAGTAATATTATATTTACTATTCAGTTATTAATAAAAATTTTAAGAAAATTTATACTTTCTTTAACTTTCATCCATATTTTACATTGTTACTTAGTTAATTGTGTTTACTTTGATCGTTTTGAGGATGTTGGATTCATAATTTGAAAATGACTTAGTTAGGGTGAATTTGATCAATTGGATCATGATTATTTTCATTTGAAAAATATTAATCCTACTATAATTATCATTTTTAAAAATTTATTATTCATTTATAACCAACTATGAAATATGGACATGAATATTGAATTATGTTACTATCATGGAGATGGTACGTCATATGTATTCATGAGTAATGTTTATTATTTTCAATGAACAAAACCGAAAGAAGTTAACAATAATTTTATATTTATAAAATGATTATTATAACAAAAAAATTATATTATAACTTCAAAAACACAAATATATTCCATCCATGTGAGTCAATGATGAAACATTAACCACATAACTTCATGGAGGTGGTAATCCACTCATACCCATGAATGGAATTATTATATTTCATGGGATTGAATGATACGAAAATTGATGCTTTATTATCCTTATATAATTAAAATTATTTAATTATTATCATATATATTCCATAAATCTGTCATTATAACTAGTCTTGATAAGTGGTGATGGAAAATGAATTACATCGGTTAGTGTGGTGGTAGTCCTCTAAACACACAAATGGTTGTTCTATTTCCGATTTTTATAGAATATGATATGGATAAAGGTTATTAAATCAAAAAATATCATCTAACTTTATGTTAGATACTTATTTTAATACATTTTATTATAATATATATATATATATTTAGATAATAAAAAAAGAAATAAAATAAAAACAATTAGTTAACTGCTTTACCACTTCTTCGAACATGCTCCTTGGGTTTGCATACTAAGACCCCTAAGGAGGTATTATGATCAAACCATATAATATTGAACTTTTCCGTGATTTTATTAAGGCATTTGGGATTGTTTTTTCCAATCAATGTGGGTATTTAATTGTGGAAAAATATAATAGGTGGTTTCCTTTTATAAGATGGGGAAAGGACACACCTAGAATATTTTCAAAAGATAAACGTATATTAATGTCTTACTAAAGAAAAAAAGATCCAAATAGACCATTAATAATATGAGATGATAAAGGGTCAAAATATGAGAATCAAATATTATTGATACAACTTTTTAGGTTTCAACCCATATTATTATTAACCCTTTTAACCACTTTTAACACCTATCCTTGTAACTGGCATTTTTTAACAAAATTTACTATTTAAATTGATAAAAAATGAATGTGTACTCATTACTAAATTTGAAATTTTTTATTAAAAATAGTGATTTTGTAGTATAAAAATCAATTAATATAATATAATTATATTATTTTTAAAATAAAACTACAAAAGATGATAAAGAAATGCTTTTCAGAAAAACTTCGTTTTTGGTATAAAACTTTTTTAATACAAAATTCATTTTAAAAAATTATTGTATTATGTCTAATAAAAAAATAATGATATTTTGAAAATAAAGAAAAATATATTTTGACTTTTAATATAAATGTAACGAAAATTCATTTTTCTTCAAAAGTAGTATTTTCTACTATTCACCAAAAAAGTAACATTATTAGAATACATGAAAAAATTACTATAATATAATTTTGGAATATTAATATAAAAAATTATATTCCTTTTAAAATTTATTTTCTAAAATTTTAAATTTAATAATTTAAATAATATAATGTAATACATTTAGAAAACATTAGTGCAAATATAACTATTTCCTTTTTTATTGAAAATTTAAATAATATTGTTATATTGAATATAAATCTACGAAATATAAATCATGAATATTAATAAGTAATGAAAATAAATAATTATTTTCTACACCTAGGTTTTTATAAAAAGAAATTGTCTACTATGACATTCCTGCAAGTGAACCTTAACTAAAGAAATAATAGAATGTGGAGTAAACCAAACCCACTACGCTATTCTGGGTAGTGAGACTTGACTATGTAAATAATTTTATATTCTTATGTGTATAAAAACACCATATTTATTATGTTTATTATATGTTATCATGGATCATAGATGATTATTTATGATTCTCCACTCTTATGTCTATTTTTACAAAACCTTATACCATGATTCATGAATAAAGATGCTTAACTGATCGTATATGGCTTAATTAAATTATGATCATGTTTTCACACCCTTATGTGTATTATTACAAATGATCTTTTATTGATATATCATATGTCGACCCTTATTGGAAATATGAGTTAACCCTTTTGTATACTTACTACTATCCCAGGTTATATAGATTGGTATTAAGAAATAAATTTCTAAAAAGGGTACTATTGGAGAAGAACCTTGTGGGAGATGTTAAATTTCATTTATTGAAAAATTTGATAATATATATGGTATTGAAAGACACAAATATTATATATTCCCTGAACATGTAATTTATTGAAATGTATTGATTATTCATCTAAAATGATTTAATATTTATGTATTTTATCATTGGGTCATGTTAGTTGGTATAAGAGAAGGGTCTAGTTATTTTCAGATATTTGAATTATAGAAAATTGTTGGAACCCCTAGGTATAATTCAAGGTATATGATAATATATTGAAGCTATGGTGAAGTGGATACTATGTTGTTTAACTAGAAAATAAATCATTTTCAAGATACTATAATGTTGATTCATTTAATGTGAAAATTCACCTTAGGGTTAACAATATAAAAGTTGGGTATTATGTATTAAATTCACTTTCACTGGTTCACGATTAGAGGAACTAAGGCCACACAACTAGATATACACTCCCATGGTAACTTTGTAATGTTCCCACCCAAGTTGTACCAAAAGTGACTAAGTCAGTATGTGATGTAACCTCTGGGGCGACTACCCATATTCTAGATCCTGTCAACTAGAAGTGAGGGTATATTGAATATAATAGATAGAAAATAACCTCTGTAAATAGATTAAATGAAATCAGAAAATATAATAAAAGTAAAATTGAAAAAATAAATATAATAAATAAATAAAATAATGATAAAATTAATGCATCTAAATTATTACATAAACATGAAATTAATAAAATACATAGAAGACAGAAACAAAGACTCAAAATACCCGTGCTGCAAACACCAGGTTGGTCTTGTATCCATGATCCAACCCATATAGCAGGCCACAAATAAAAAACATGGTCCCTTTCCCTTATCCAACCCATTATCCATGAAATAAGGGTACAAAACAGCGTCCCATCCAAGGTGTGGGTAAATCTCAGTTGGTCGACCCCACCTTGTGTACACAAATCTAGTCATAGAAATAATTTCCATGAAATATTGTGATAAAAAGGGTATTAATTTAATAAATTAATATTTCACATGGAATAAACTTGTTGTTCTTGAATTTATGGGTTAACAAATAAGTCTAGAAAAACCTGTTTCAATTCTATACATAGTATCGTTGACTAATGTTAGATCCTTCTGCATTAGGATGGATCACCCAACTAAGGAATGATTCCCCCATTGAGTATGAATAAAAAAAACATCAATTTCACAAATGTTCTCCATAAAAAGGCTACCAAGAATCTCACCCTCATGCATCTAATGATTGTGTATATGGTCCTCACACATCTGATATGATCTTATAATCTATAATCTATAATTAATTACTAGTGTGCCTACCCCTTTGGTTAAATAAAAATCATGCACCAATACCATAGAGGTCGCATAAATCATTTATCATATAAGGAAATTTTTAACATGCCTCAAAGCATCCCACCCTCAGGTGTAAATCACATCAGACTCACTTAAACAAAAAAATCAATATAAGAAAAATCACAATGATAATAAAAAAGAGACTTCATATGTCATCCTAAGACAACAAAATAAATTTATCAAATTATTAAATTTTTGAATATATTTTATTAATTCAGGTTTATAATTTTCATCATAATTATATCAAACCAATTTTATTTATTATTTAACCCTATGTTCACTAATATATTAGTGAACAAAATTACACAATGTGATTTTATCATTTTCAATTACACAATATACATGATATTCCAATTCATATGATCAATCTAAAAATGAATCAATTTATCCAATTTATTATTGGGATATACCATCAAAATGGCTAGGCCTCAACATGGTCTATGTATGGTATACTAATCAGGTGATCTTGGGTATGAGTATTAATGCCTATTGAACCAATAGGATCCAATAGATAGTCTAAAATAATTATTATAATATATCAATGAATATCATTTCTATTTGGTCACATTGATAGCATTCCAACATGATCACATATATTTCACATATTGTGGATAATTAAATTTGGTCTAAGGGATAGTTTTTAGACCACACACCTTTAACTGGAGATTAACACAATTCATATAGTAAGTAAATATAACAATATTGAAGGTGTTGAAGAATGTAATAAAAACCCTATATAATAAAAATAAATATCTTCACCCAAACCTACTGCAATCATGTTATTCCACAACCACAACCTGAGAATAGTGGAAGAGAATGAAAACCATGAGATAAACAAGTCATCAACGAATGATTTCATGAACGAGATGTCTATAAGGGAAGTGGAGAGTCCATAATCACATAGAAATTAACTTTGTCTTGAGATAGGAAGACTATATGTAGATTAATTAGTAAAACATACCCATTTAATACAATTTAACTACTAAAACTCAGAAATACAAAGTGTGTCAATGTATTACATAGCGTATATTTAACTATTATGAGGTAAAAAGATTTTCAAATCGCCTTAGGGTAATTTAACCCCACTTGAACATTACAATTCCTGTAATAACATCATAATGTGATTTAATTTAACATCAGCAACCTGGTGTGCAGCTTATTCCTGGAGACCACTACACATCATGCATTTCATTTACATGGTTTGTAAATATCCTGCATGCATCTTCAAGCCCCACTTCTACAAAAAATCCAAAAATACCTCGAAAACATTCCAAACTCATGGTAATCCCTTGTAATACCCTTTATAATATATATACTAAAACTCCATTAATTAGAAAACCACACATTCCTAAATATTATGTTATTTCCCCCAAAAAATAGCTCCCCTCTCTAAACAAGACCTGACAAACAATGTTAAATGAAAAAGGGAAACAAAAACTAAAGTGGTTCAATGAAAACCTAAATGATGGGTGTAATAGGAAAAATATGGGATCATACAACCTCCCCATCATATAATAGATCATCATTGAGCTATACTAAGAATCAATGTGGGGACTCATCGAACATGTCTAGATATTGTGCTCGCATATCAGACTCCATATCCCTGTACCTCTCTTGAACACATCCATTCTACCAGTACACTCAAACTAGTGCTATAGTCCTTCTTCAGATATTACTCTCACTACAGTTCATATTCCACATTAGATTTTCAATAGCTAATTCATCTACGTAATGTTCGTTATCGGTAATGGATACCACATGAAAAGGGAAAGGATAATATCCATGAATCTGTGAAATGTAAAAAATTTCATTCATGTTATTATATCATTGTGAAAGGAATTATTATTATTCTACAATACCAAAGCTTTTCATTATTTAGAATGGCCCAAAAAATCTTGGCACTAGATTTTCTGATTTCCTTCTATAGTGTTTCACCGGCCTAGGTTACACCTGAAGAAAACATCAACGATCCACCTAAAAATCCTAAGGATAACTAGGATGGTCAATTTTTTATTTTTATCAAATATTCATTATCACCAACTAATTTCTAATTAACATAACATGATTATTCATAACCTTTATGATACAAGGTTCAACATGCGCTAACTCACCTACCTTCAACTAATAAAGAGGGGAATGACAGGGTCTTCCATACAAGGCATTGAAATGATTTAATTAGATCATTTCATGGAATATATTGTTATAGGAGAACACTATATATGAGAATGAACCATCAAAATATAAAACCCATGCTCATATCATATGATCTAGATTCTGAATAGTCTACTCAAATCAGTCATTTGTCCAAGGATGGTAGGTATTAGTCATAAGAACCTACATTCCCAAATCCAAATGAATACCATGGAAAAACTGATATTTTAAATTATGATCTCGGTATTAAACAATGAACCTCAAAACACCTTGATCCAAACTACCTCACACACATAATGACACCCAAAAACATCAATGTCCAGGGTTTCCCTGATAGTCACGAAGTGGTAATCCTTCTTCAGATGATCCACTCTCAAACATAATGAATAATTATTGTGATTTTCCTATGTAAAAACTTCAAAAATCCATAGTGAAATCATCCCAATTACATTCCCAAATGTGAAACGACTATAATATCCTATAATGCGTCTAATTATCGACAAATAATACTACCTAATTATTCATTCCAAGAAACCAATACTATCTATGTAGGTCAATATACATTTTCATACAACCATTATATACTATACATATAGAATCATTAAACTATTTCATAATCTCCTCATACAATCCCATAGGATCCCATACCCAGTCACATAAAAGAAGAGAAATTTTATTTGCAGAGGCAATCTGGATAGTGCCTCCCTTCCATATAATATATCTCGTAGAAGTAATTCCTATGGATCTAATAATAGCTTTTTCTTTATTTGGTCCAAAAGAAAAATTATAACATATGATGAAGTATGATATACAAATCCTTGGGCCTCTTGAAAATCTTGATTCATTTTTGAAAAGAGTGATATCATTCACCACTTTTCAAAAGACTCTTGAAGTGCCTCTATTTTAATATTTTGGATCAAGGAATCTATAGTGAAATTTCCATTTCTAAATGTATAATCCAAATCAAAAGAAAATGAAAGTAGATACTCACCCGACCTTTTATGCTAAAGGTTTTGGTCCTTCTAAAAAAAGATGTACCTAATGTTATTATGGTCAATATACACCACAATCTTATCACCCAAAATAGAGTGTTTCTAGAATATCATGGAATTTTCCACTACTGTTAAATCCATATCTTAGTTAGGTAATTATACTCATATGATCTCATCTATCTAGATCTATAATCTACCACATGATCCTCAATCATTCATACAAATCTTATTCCAACTCAGGATGCATCATAGTACATGTTATATACTTTATAAGGAATAGGTAAAGTGAGTATTGGTGTTGAGGATAGAATTTTCTTCATATCTTAAAAATCTCTATATCAAGTGTCTGACTAAACAAACATCACACTTTTCTTGGTATTCTTGTACACAAATTCTTACATATGGGAGAATTTTGGGATAATGAAACGATAATAACATCCTAAACCTAGAAGAAAAACGAATCCTGAAGACATTATTGGATAAATCCTACGATACCATGGATTTAACCTTATCTGGATCAACCATCACTCCATCCTCAAAGATAAAATGAACCATATATTTCACTTTATTAGTCCCAAAATAGTATTTGGTTTTCTTGGTATAATTCTAATTCTCTATCATTGTACTCAATATGATGTCAACTTATTGGGAATGATCATCTATTGACTGGGACAACACTATGATATCATTGAACAAACCCACCAACAACTGATCCAAAAAAGGTTCAAATGTCTTATTCATCATGTCCTTGAAAACCATAAGTGATTTTATCAAAACAAACATCATCACTATGAACTCATACAATCAATACCTACTCATAAAAGATATTTGAGGTATATTGGATGTTCTCACCCTAAAATTGTGGTATCCTAATCTAATATCAATATTAGGTAAGAGTTGGGAACTTCCCAACTATTCAAAAAGATAATTGATATATAGGATGGGATACCAGGTAATAATTGTAAACTTCTTCAGACTTGTATAATCCAAACATAATCCTAAATTAAAATTACCCTTATTAGAGAAAAGTAATATAAAACCCCCATGGATTTGTAATATTTCGAATGAAACATTTGGATTCTAAATATTCCAACAGAACTATCAACTCATAATTCTCTTCTTGTTCCATTATATAAGTATGGATTGGAACTAGCTCTTTTCTTGGAACAAACTCGATCATGAAATTGATCTCTCACTCAGGAAGTAAACCATAATACTCCATAGTAAGGACATACTAGAAATGGTCTCCCACCATATGAAAATTGTTCCAATTCATTCCACTATCATCCTGAATAAGTATGGCTATCTAAGACATGATACAATCCAATATGCTCCTAATTGGTTCTATATGAGAAACCTGATGACCCAATTCACCCTAAAAAAATTGCTTCATCCTTATTAAGATAGAAAGTTAAATCTCATCCGATAATAATCGATATAATATTGGAATATAACTAACAAGTTCATACCATGAATCAAATTATGTGATATCATTTATATCACAAACAGTTCCCAAAAGAAATATTAATATCCATTATCTAGAAAACATGCCTTCCAATATTTAAAATTCTCTGACTTCATGCCCAATAGTGTTTCACTAGCCATGAGACAACCTATTATATCCATAGAAAAACCCAAACCATTTTTTAAAAGAGAAGATATTATGGAATTAAATTATTATGTATCAAACAAAATTCAAGATGTGGTAGATGATACAATAATCGTACCTCTGATGGCAGAAGGTCCCACATCAAAACCATTCAGAGTTTACTATATTTAATATAGCTCACTCTACCTTCATTATTGGGATCTAGTCCAATGCCTATGTAATATTAGAATTGAGTGGTACTATAACTTCTGCACTATGGTAACATGACCACTTCCTTAACCTGTTAAGGGGTAGTTGAGACCCTCCCCAACTGAGGTGTCTATCATGAAATACTTCCCCTACTCTAATATGGAAATATCCCACAAAACATATGAATCTGGCCCATCATTCCGCATATATATCACTTTAATACAAGATAATGACACTGCTCGCAATTATAGCCCAATAGGATACATTAAAAGAACTACACTGACCTATGATCTCGAGGTTTAAGAACACTTCCTAGACTACTCTTCTCACTACTCCCCTAGTAATAACGATCACAGTGATGCTTTATTCCACTAGAAGAAGTATCCCAGAATATAACTTATGAAATTTTCCAGACACCACTTAGTGTATCTCTTATATTACCTTCCACAATGAGATCAAGATTCATTACATCTGCAATGATTATTGAGAGAAACCTGTTCACCGGTTACTTCATGTAATGGAAAACCCCATCCTAAAAATGTGTGATATTGGAAATATCATAATATTCTAAGTCTCGAGAAAATAAATTTATGTCACAAATACTTCTAGAGTAGTCTATCACCTATAAGCTCTCATGTTTCAGGTGTATGTGTTCTCAATCATTCTCATCCCTCGATGCATCAAAATAGAATAGACTCAAAATATTTTCCTCAATTCCCTTCAAGGATAACTGTTCTTACTATTTTTATTCTCCAGAATATACCACCAATGATTGGCTAGTCTAAGAATTATGCATTCATCAACAATAACCCCCATATCTATTGGTTTCTTGAGGATCTTGAAGATTTTATATATTGAATTTCTCTAAAAATCAACATCATAGGGGCATCCCTCCCCAATTAATGTGGGAATACAATGCAGATGAAAATATCTCACAAACTCTAACATTTAAGACAATGTGTGAATAATATCCATTTTCTGCGATTTCATCACGCCAAGGAATTTTTAACGAAGCTGATAATCTATTTGATTCTAAGGATTTACACAAAGATATAGCTAAAATGTGTTAGGTGCTTGCTAATTTCCATTATCTTAGAACTAATATCATATACAAAGAGGTCAAATTTCCTCTACAAGACAAACACACTCCTTTGAACACCAGAGCCACAAACGATCAACCTCCAGAGCGGATAAAAATAGAGAAACACCATCTCATTTTCCCTCTAAACATGGATTTCCAAGGAATTTTCATTACATAATTTTACACTAATTCCCTTTTTCATTAGATATAACAGGTATCTCATTTCACAGTTCATACAGACAAATTTATCACATGAAATAAATATGTCTCTATGATGAATAATACCTGTCAATATATGTATATATATTTAATTGTTCCAATCATGATGCATGAATACTTATCTTTCATCATACCATGTCATGAGTATAAATCTAAATAAATAATAACTTCACACATCATGAAAAACTTCCACGGTGAAATAACATAAAACTGTAACATGTGAACATCATGAAAAGAATCCCATCCTAGGAAACTCAGATTTCCCCCTATACATAGGTTATATACTCCCAATAACAAGCTCATTATCATGTCCAAACACATCCTAGTATCCTTTCTACATTTTCCAAATAGAAAATAAACAGAAAAGAAAATTGAATCCTCTAATACCACTTTCTAACATCCCCAACATGGTGCTTCCTCAAGTGACTGAGTCGGTTGTCTATGTGACCTAAGGTGCACCTTCTTGTATGATAGAGGTTTTCAAATGTCAGTAAGGATGAACAAATATATTGATTGACTATACCCTCTAGTAAATAGTTGAAATGAATGAATAATATAATATATTATTAGAATATATAGAGGAATCAATACGAATGAATAATCATAAAACCAATAATTGGAAAAGACCAAAAGAATAAATAAAAATAATAAAATAATAAATTATAGCAAGTTGAATTTATCTCAATGGTATGTGAAAGTCATACATATAAAAGAATATGTAGAATAAAATAAATACTTCAATTAACCTGGCTCTAAACCCCATATTGTTCTCAAATCCACGCTCCAACCCATCAAAAAACCTACAAACCATCAACATGGTCTATTTCCTTTGTCCAAACCCACATCCAAAAAATGTTTTTTTATAAAAAAAGTGGGCCATCCATGCTGTGAGTAAAGATTTGTATTTTGATTACACTATTTATAAAATATCCAATATAATGAATATAGTGCATGGAATGTAGCAATAAAACATTATTAATTTAATAAATTAATTCAGTGTATGAATTAATCCTATTGACCCACAATTTATGGAGTTGAAAGATTAGCCCATCCAAACCTTCTTCAGCACCATGATGGTTATCATTGAATAAGGTTAGATACTATTAAATTAGGATAGATCACTCAACTAGTGGAAAATTACCCCATTAAATTTAAGTCAGATAAACATATACATAAAAAATTGAAACAGCCCACATGCTACCCGAAATCTCACCCTCAACATTTTATTTAATGAAAATATGGTCCGTAGACATTCTATATGATCATTTCATCTTCCCCCATGCATCGAGTACTTATTCCCCTAGTCCTCATGTGGTAAAAAAATCATGCACTATTCCCCCGACCATCATCATATATCATGTATCATATTAGTAAAACCTAAACATGCCTCAAATAATTCCACCCTCAGGAATCAGTCCCATTAGTTTCATAGAAACCCCAAATATACACATGAAAATCACACATCTAATTTAAAAAATACCAGATATATCATCATAAAACATAATGATAAATTTTTAAAATTATTAATTTTAAACTAAATTTATTCCAATTACCCAGTTTTCTTAATTATCATCCTAATTATATAAATATTATTTTTATTATCTAACCCAAGATTAAATAATATATCTATCAACCCATGTATCTAAGGTGATTATATCATAACCAATTACACGGTATACTTTTTAGAAAAATTATTATGATTTAATCCAAAAAACAATCAATTTATCCAATTTATTACAGGGCTCTAAAATCAAAATGATCGGAATTCAACATGGTTCAGGTATGGAAAATCAATCAGGTGACCGGAAGTCCTAATTTGTACACATATCGACTAAACCAGATCCAATGGATAGTCTAAAAGGAAATATTATAATTTAGTAGATAATATTCAATTTATTAGGTTATACGCATGGTATCGGGACATGATCAAACATATTACCATATTATCCATAATTAAATTAGGCCAAAGGGATAAGTTTCAGACCACGACATTTAATCGATGATTAAAAAAATTATTTCAACAAGTCATTACAACTAGAATAAAGGTGTCTAATATTGAAAGAATGCGCCTAGATCATATAGATCATGATCAACAACCAAATTAACTATGGTCAAGATACTCCACCACCAAAACATGAGAACTGCGGTAGAGAAGGAAAGCCCTATGAAAAAAAACTCATTGGTGATTGATTTCATGAACGAGATATCCATAACTGTAGAAAAGACTCCAAAATTTCCTAGAAATATCTTTGTACTTGAGACATGAAGGCTTATGTAGATAAGGGAATAAAAAATAATTATGTAATGAATTATAACTGTTGAGACTAATAAATACATGTTGTGTAAATTTATTAAACTAAATGTAATTATCAATTTATGAGGTATACAAAAATTCACATCACCATAGGAAAATATCACCCAGATAAAAGATTACATATTTTGTAATATATTCACAATATGTATTTATTTTACATAATGAACTTGGCTGATGTATTTTTTCTAGTGGAATTTATACATCATCTAAATAATATACATGGTGTGTAAATTTAATGTAGGCAGCTTCAAGCCTAACTTGTACTGAAGAGTCTGGACTACATATAAATCCCTCTAAAATCATAAGAAAACCTCATATACCCCATTGAAACATTTATATCTTGATTACATTTATTTAACCAAACATACATCCTCAAAATGTAGGTCATTTTCCCTAGAAAAAGTAC